>CM054133.1:32496815-33768812 GCA_028751855.1 Ambrosia trifida | reverse complement strand
ATATATATATATATATATATATATATATATATATATATATAGGCTATGTATCTAGTGGAAACCTTAGTGAGTTGTGAAAACTCTAGAAACTCATCCAATGGACCCTATGAGTCCACATCTCCTTTCTTCTCATTTTATCACAAGGGCAAGATGGTAAATGACCATATGGTTGACTGAGTCATGACTGACAAAATGTCTCTCATACTTTAATATTTTGTGTTTAAATTCAATGCTTCTCTCTCTCTCATATCTCTATATCTATATCTAGATCCACCACATTTTTTTTGAACGACATCTAGATCCACCACATACACACACTCTCTCTCTCTCTCTCTCTCTCTCATATCTCTAGATCCAAATCCATCACTCTCTCTCTCATATCTATATATCCAGATCTACCAAACTACCACCGCCACAGTGGCGGGACTCGGCGGCAAACCCACCTATCCCGGCGGCTCTACTCTGAATACAAACACACCCACACACCTAGATCTGAAACGTAGAGAGAGACGGGACCAATACATGTGAAAGTAGCAGCAGTGGTAAATCGACAGGCGTTCCCTAGATCTGAAACCATATCCACAAGTCATTCTTTTTGGTAAATCGACAGGCGTCCCCTGCTGGTTCTGGATCGTTGGATTGTACCACTTATATGTTTATTATGTTGAAGCACAACCTAATAGCCCAAATTTGGAAGAGTTGCTGGAAGATTATTGGGATCTGATGCCTAAGTATCAGGTGATCTTTAACTTTATTTATAGCTTGTTTGGATGTTTTAGATATCATTACTAGATACATTTTCATGTTAATATATTATTATATTGATTTTGTAAGTCATCCAGGAAGTCTCTTTGGATGATTTAGAGATTTTAAGAGTTATTTTATGGCATTTTCCCTACATTTCGTGACAGGTAAAATAATGCTAATTGATTTTTTTTATATAATAATAGTTCAATTAAAAAATCTGACTGACTCATTTTTTTCATTTTTTTATAATAATAATTGAATTTGTTTTCTAATAGCTTTTAAATTGTTGGTTGAATCAGTACATGGTGTTTTGTTGATTTTGGTGAAGGCGGATTAGTTGATGAAGATGAGAAAAAGGGTTTGGTTTTGGATGTTTTTTTTTTTCTTGTAACATTTTTTAAGTTGTAATCATTTGTTGTTGTTTTTTTGTGTAACATTGTTACAGTTGCGGTTTTTTGTATGTATCATGTCTTGTTATAATGTAAAACGTATCAACATTGCTCTTTTACAAACAAAGTGGATTTGTATATATTGTAACATACTAAACTACAAGTTGTAACATAATAACATAAAATGTAACATACTAAAGTACATTTTATAACACAATAATAAAAATTGTAACTTACAAACAAAAGTTGTAACATACTAGAACTAAGTTGTAACATAATAACATAAACTGTAACATACTAAAGTGCATATATAACACAATAATAAAAATTGTAACTTACGAACAAAGTTTGTAACACGATTAAAGCACCGGGAAAGTCAGCTTACTTGTCAACATTAAAAAAAAAAATCCAACCATACCATTATTTTTTGTTACTTCTAGTAGAAAAGATGTATTAAAATTAAAACATATGAATTTTAAACTAGGAGAGAGGAGAGAGGAGAGAGAAACGAAAGTAAGAGGGTGAGAGAAATGTACAATTTAATGGAAAAAGTGTGTACTATGTCAGTGGAGAGAGAAGAATGATAACTTGATTTTACATTATTACCCTTTATGTAACTTTTATCAAAAAGGAAAATCAATAAAATAATAAAAGGATTCAGATTTAATCTTGTCCCTCCATTCAACTTGATCAATGGTTCATATAGAGTTTCTAGGGTTTTCACAACTCAAGAGGGTTTTTATTTTAGCCAAACCATATATATATATATATATAGGGGGTGGATATTTTGAAAACCCACTCGAGTTAAGAAAACTCTGAAAACTCGTCAAAAAAACTATCTAAAAAAGTTTTTTTTTTTGAAAAAAATACAACAAGGTAACATACATGTTTTTAAGCATTTGGGCCAAAAAAATAAAAAAAAGCGCCGAACGAATATTTAAAAAAATTAATAAACAACGCAAACTTTGTAACAACGCTGGTTAACATATGTTTTCTGCTTTTTAACATATGTTACAGCGCTGTTAACATATGTTTCTAGCTTTTTAACATATGTTAACATCGCTGTTACAAAGTTTGCGTTGTTTATTTTTTTTAAAAATATTCGTTCGGCGCTTTTTTTATTTTTTTGGCCCAAAACGCTTAAAAACATGTATGTTACCTTGTGTATTTAAAAAAAAAAATTTTAGATAGTTTTTTGACGGGTTTTCAGAATTTTCTTAACTCGAGTGGGTTTTCAATTTATACTTTCCCTATATATATATATATATATATATATATATATATATATATATATATATATATATATATATATATATAGGGGATGGATAAAAAGGAAACCCTATCTTCATGAAAAACCTTGGAAACTCTATTGTGACCATTGATCAAGTTTGATCAATGGTCCAAAATTAATTTCTATATAATATTCAAAAGCAAGTGGGCCACTTGCTTAAAAAGGTAGATTAAGGGCATTAAGGTAATTTTAAATGAATTTTTTATAATTTAATTTTCTGAATTCTAGGTTTAAAAAGGTTGATTTGACACTTGTCAAGTCACCTCTCTCCTACTTTATGGCACTTTCTCTAGCACGAAAAATTAACATATGTTAGTGTTGTGATGCAAAATTCAGACCTCGTGTGAGACATCGCTAACATGTGTTACCAGGCATATACTAAAAGAACATAATAAAAGAACACATAAAATGTGTATTTATTTAATAAATGATAAAAAACGATCATTACAATCAATACTAAAAATGTATCAAAAAGTTTTCATACATACATAATTATTTGTGAATGATAAACAAAACTATCATAACACATAAAAAATATCTAGCTATGCTTCGTTCTTGATACCCATCTTCATCTTTAACACAAACACATCTCTTCACCTACAAAAAAAATAACACGTGTTAGTTGGGCTCTCCGAAACATATAATGAGACATCACTAACATGTGTAGTGTATTCTAAAACATATGTTTTACTGAAATAACGTATGTCATATGAACCCCAACACACGTTAGTTGGGCATATACTATGTATGCCATATGAACCCTAACACATGTTAGTTAGGTATGTACTAGCATGTGTTAGCATCACTAACATGTGTATAAACAACACCAAATCTGCAGTGCCAAGTATATCATACTCAATTTTACAACTATGTTAATACAACTACTCAAATACGATTAAATAGGGTTTGAAATCCAACAATAATAAATTTAAAAAATCAAATCAGAACCCTAGCACCTATTAGTTGGGCATATACTAGCATGTGTTAGCATATTCTAAAATCAAAACCCTAGCACACGAAATATATAATATAATAAAAGACATCAGTAGCATGTGTTAGCATATTCTAAAATACATGTTTTACTAAAAATAACGTATGTCATATGGGTCCTAGCACCTGTTAGTTGGGCATATACTAGCATGTGTTAGCATCACTAACGTGTGTGAGCATACAAGACTCGTATCGCAAAAAATAGACATGCACCCTAAACGATCATAACACTTTCACTTGCCAAAAAATTATTAAATAGAATAAACTTTTTTTATTAAAATTGAATACAACTTTGGTGTGTTGCTACTCGTAACCAAAAATTATTAAAATAGAATACAACTTTGGTGTACTCCATATCTAGTCTAAACGCAGCCAAACACCCCCAATTCTATGCTAAAACCCGTAACCAAACAACCTTTGGTGTGCTGCTACTCGTTACCAAACACAACCCTATCTTCCCTCCCTATAAAAACCCCTTCTTCTCCCTTGTTAGCTGTTATCAGGAACAAACAAACACACACTTGTGTGTGAAGTCGACAAGAGCATCCCGACCAGAAACACTCACCGGCGCCGCCACCTCCCTCCTCTCCGATAACTATAACCCTTCTCCTCATGTCCGATAATAACCCCGATAACCCCTCATCACCATCACCGATTGTCTTAATCTCCATCATTGAACCCATCTTTACCTGACCCGATAATAACATTACCATAACCTTTCCTCCTGCTCCTGTTATTCAAGGTCGGGACACACCGGTTATGGTGACCATTCACCATCTATGACCACTCCATCACCACCTTCCTCCTTCATAACCAAACTCAGATCAAACATATATTGTTGTGTCTCATCACAAACCCATAGAAGTAATAATAATAAATATTAAGAATGTACGGATCTGCTCTGTTTTGATGTAAAAAAGAACAAGAACACAACTTGAAGGTTAAAGATTCAAAGAAAAATAAAACTCACCAACAGGAATGGAGGCCCAATGAGATGACGGTTGTGCTCTGTTTTGGATCTGCTCAACACCGTCGATTTTTTAATCTGTTCTATTTTGGATTTGCTCTGTTTTGGATCTGCTTTGCTTTCTTGAACATGATGGAAGGTGGATCCAGGTTATTGTTTTCGAATGGTTGGAGGAGACGCAGGTGGTGGCCGAGTGTGGTATCAGGTGGTGGTTCTAGAGAGAGACAGAGAAGGGGGAGGGTAGAGAGAGAGGGCAGAGAAATATTTGCAAATTGAATTTGAAAAAAAATGAAGAGAGGGGGGGGGGGATAGTTTATATAGGGAGAGAGAGAAGGGGGTAATGAAAATGTCCAAATTACCCTTCCTAATATAATATTATAAAATGTTGGCTTGGTTGATGTGGATGAATATGGACCAAGCATTGGGTTTATTAGAGTTTTTCATCTAAAGAGGGTTTATTCTATATACTTTCCCTATATATATATATATATATATATATTGATGGGATTGGGTACTGAATACACCATTTTGCATACCCAAACCCGGCACAATACTGGCGCGCGGAAGAAAACCATGCGCAGGATTTGGTCAAAGCTCATTAAATGCACAGTCAACAGTCAAAGGTCGGTCATATACCGGTCAAGGCGAATATCATGCATGGTCAATAGCCATGCATGAATCACGTAACTACACCAGTTAAGGCGGTATTCGATTCCACTATTCCCTTCAATTTAGCTTTCCATATATCACCTTATTAACATAATTAAGGGTGATGGAGACAACCTAACCATGGTTAGGACTTGGGTAATGGTGGTATACGGACTCTCCTATAAAAGGGGTCACACCCCCAATAGGAGAGGAGACTTTCTACTGACCTGGAGAGCTATCATACTAGATAGTATCCCCATTCACCCCGTTTTTGTCATAAACAACTACCTCGTGTAGTCGTCTCCACACCCGCACATACATTCTCTTTTGCAGGTCCTTTGTTCCATAGCTGCTAGTGAAGGATCAATCCTGTAGGACTTATAATCTTATCATCCCTAACCGGAGGTGAGACTATTTGTTTCTTCATTGGCGCCATCCCTTACGGTTACAACAAATCTTTCAAACTAGTACAATGGCTTTCTCAAAGGATGGAAACAACAACACCGATATCGAGGCCACAGTCAACGAAGAAATTCAAGACGTAACACCAAACACAATTACCAAGAATGTGGCCCAGAGGCAACAAGCCTCAACATTCCAATTCCACCCAACAAAAGGAGGAATAAATGGAGGAAAAAAGGCACAGGACAACCTTTCTTCGGTTGACCCGGATGAATGGTTAGCCCAACAAAACTCAAAGACGATTGCTGAGTACCAGAAGATGGTAATGAAACAAGCAAAACTCAAGACTCAGAAGGCACTAAGTTTCGACTTGAGTGGGGATGATTCAGAATCCCCACGGAAGAACAACAGTGGCCGTCACATAAAGGGACATCGTCAGGCGGTACGTGGTGGAGGCCGTGGTAGGAATACTCACGGCCAGGACCCCGTCAACCTGAACGGTGAACCAGACGGCTACGAATCTGAAGATGAAGTATATCATGATACAAGTAAGAAGCAGCATTCCAAAACTGCTGCCAGTAGCTTGGCCCCTAAAGATGATGATCTGTACAAGCCATATAGGCCAAAGACTTTCGCAGAACGTTCGAAGTTCTGCGCAAGGATCGCAGAAGCACCAATGCCACAAGAATGCAAGCTACCGAGTACTATCGGAAGATATGATGGTCTGCGCGATCCTGACGACCACTTGCACGCATTTGATTGCGCTGGCAGTTCCAAATTATGGCCAGTGCAAGCTTGGTGCCACCTATTTGTACAAACACTAACAGGAGCAGCTAGAGTTTGGTACGAGAGTTTGCCGGTTGGAAGTCTCGTTGACTTCGATGATTTAATTAGAAAATTCAAAAACCATTTCTCTCATTTGCGCAAACATAAGAAGGACAAGGCCCACATTCTCTTGTGTTCGCGCAACGATAATGAGTCTTTGGAAGACTACATTGTGAGATACAACAAGGAAGCACTCCAGCTAGGATGCGGAGAAGAACTTACCCGCGCAGCCTTTATACACGGGGTAAGAAATGATGATCTGATGAGATGCTTAACCGGCAAAGACGGCGTGTCGGAAGCTTGGGATGAAGTAATCGAAGCTGCCAAAGTTTACGCGTCTTCAGAACGCTCCTTCCAACGCAACAAAAACACACAACAAGGTAGCAGTCATCATGGACCCTCAAATAACAGAGGAAAGGGTAAGCAGTCCGTTTGGTCAAGAATCTCACGCACGGCAGAGGAAGGAAAATATTCTTCCTCGCAGGATGCAAGAAACATGCTGAGCTAAAGAGGGTCCCGCGATCACAAGGGGCACTCAAAGAAGAATTATGATTGGACACCATTGTCCAAAACACCATCCGAGGTGTTAAAAACAGAGCAGATCCAGTTTCCAAAGCCACAAGAGCTCCGCAGTGACAGGAAAAACGTGGACAAATCAAAGTACTGTGAATACCACGAGAACCACGGTCACATGACGGAAAACTGCTACAGCTTGAAGATGGAAATCGAAAACGCAATCAAATCAGGTCAATTGACACATCTTGTAAAAAACATGAGAAGAAAACAGAGGGACAACACAGAAGCAGGAGAACCCTCCCAAAAGAAGATACGCAATCTCAATGCGCATCACGTGTATAGCGCCTCTCGCAATACATGCAACATGATTCACAGGAACGCAAGTCACAAGCGTACCTTTACAGAGGTAAAGAATGATTCTTGGAAAGAAGAACAAGTAATTATGCTAAGGGTGAAGGGTGGAGCTTGCTCCACAGCTCCGTTAATCATAACAGGGGTTGTTGGCCATTATCGAACACGATACATGTTCTTGGATAATGGCAGCAGCACCGACATCATGTACCAGTAGTGTTTTGACCAGCTGGATGATGATGACAAGAAGAGGATAATACCAACAACGGAGCCAATCTCCGGTTTTATCCATGAATCAATTTACCCATTGGGCACGCTCACTTTCCCGGTAACACTCTCAGACGGGAAACACTCACGCACCGAAACGTGCGACTTCACCGTGCTCCCCGTCAATTCTTCACATGATATCCTACTCAGACGAGAAGGATTGGCAAAGTTCAATTGTAACGCTTCTACGCCACACCAGATGATGGGTTTTCCGACGCGAACAGGAGTCGCGTTTATCCGGGGAAACAAAACATGTCATGCAACAGAAACATCAAGGCCTTCAAAGCAAGCAAAACCAACCGTTCGGACCGAGCCGGAAAAATGGGTTATTAACCCTCTATTCCCGGAACAAACAGTTGTCATCGGCCATGCAATTTCCGACCCCATTCGCACTCACCTAAAACAGCTGCTGACAAGGAATATGGACATTTTCGCATTCAAACCATCAGACATGGTCGGAGTTCCGCGACACATCGCGGAGCACAGACTTAATGTTTATAAGAATGCGGAACCAGTCGTCCAGAAGAAACGAAGCATGGGGCCAGAAAAAACAAAGGCGATGAACGAGCAAGTAGAAGAACTCTTGAAGGCCGGTATATTGCGTAAAAGCAAATACCAGATATGGGTAACAAACCCAGTCATGGTGGGGAAGTCCAATGGCACATGGCGCATGTGCGTTGATTATAAAGATTTAAACAAGGCATGCCCAAAAGACTGTTACCCACTACCCGAGATCGACCTAAAAGTCGACTCTTTGGCGCCATACAGATTCAAAAGCTTCCTCGATGCTTACAAAGGCTATCACCAGATACAAATGGCCAAGGAGGACGAGGACAAAACCGCCTTCCGCACAGATATGGGTACCTTTTGTTACACTAAAATGCCGTTTGGGCTGAAAAACGCAGGGGCAACGTATCAAAGACTAATGGACACCGCTTTTGTCAAGCAAATCGGTGTAAACCTAGAAGTATATGTTGACGACCTGGTGATCAAAAGCAGAGAAGAAGATCAAATGTTACGTGACATACAGAAAACTTTTGATCAGTTACGAAGCGTGCGGATGAAGCTCAACCCAGGAAAATGTTCCTTCGGGATGGAGGAAGGAAAGTTTCTCGGAGTTGTGGTAACAAAAGATGGATTTCGTCCAAATCCAGAGAAAGTTCAAGCAATTGAGCGGATGCCATCCCCATCTTCAGTCAAGGAAGTACAAACACTAATGGGACGACTCGTGGCTTTGAACAGGTTCCTGTCGAACTACGCGTCCAAATCGTTCCCCTTCGTTGACACCTTAAAAAATTGTTTGAAGAAGTCCAACTTCAACTGGACGGAGGAGGCAGAAACCGCGTTCCAAGACATGAAGAAATGTTTGGGCAACTTGCCAACACTCACAGCTCCGCTACCAAAAGAACCACTTACCTTATACCTGTCCGTGACAGACAAGGCAATCGGGGCAGTTCTCATGGTTGACCGGAAAGGGGTTCAAACCCCAATCTATTATGTCAGCCGCATGCTTCTAGATGCGGAAACACGCTATTCGACAATGGAAAAGCTGGTCCTGGCATTAATTCATGCGTCGAGAAGGTTGCGGAGATATTTTCAAGGACACCCGATAAATGTCCTCACAGATTTCCGCATCAACGATATCTTGCGCAAACCGGAACTCTACGGACGTTTGGCAAAGTGGGCAATAGAATTGGGTGAGCACTCCATTTCGTATAAAGCAAGACCCTCCTTCAAGGGACAGGTTCTCGCGGACTTCATAACAGAAGTCCCAGCAGACAAAGTTGAAGAGTGCGCCAACGAAACATCATCCAATTCGATCACGCCCGATGAAACCCAGATATGGAAGTTATACACAGACAGAGCCTGCAACGACGAGGGGGCTGGCGCAGGCCTACGCTTAATAACACCGGAGGGAAAAGAGTACACTTACGCAATTCGGCTCGATTTCCAAACAACAAACAATGAAGCAGAGTATGAAGCTCTAATTGCTGGCCTGCGGATTGCCAAAAAGATGGGTGCGCAACACATCGAAGCGCATGTTGATTCAATGCTAGTCGCCAATCACATTGACGGCACGTATGAAGCAAGAGAACCGACCATGGTCCTATACTTACAGCATACCAAAGAGCTAATGAATGATTTCTCTTACTGCAAAGTTAGTCATGTTCGCAGAAGCCAGAACAAGCCGGCGGACGCTTTGAGCAAAATGGCGTCAACTGCATTCGACCACATGGCAAAAGACATCCGAGTTGAGACACTAGCCAAACCATCTGTTCCGTCAAAACAGGTGAACGTGGTCCAAACAGGAAAAGAATCCTGGATCACCCCAATAATGGCCTTCTTAACCAAAGGTGTTCTCCCGGCCGACAAAGCGGAAGCAAGAAAGCTGCAACACAAATCCTTGCATTATGAAGTAAATAATGGCATCTTATATCGACGGTCCTATCTTGGACCATTACTCAGATGCGTCGATTCCGCAGAAGCAACATACCTGATTAAAGACATTCATGAGGGTACATGCGGACTGCATGCAGGATCCCGCATGGTCGTGGCTAAGCTTATGAATGCTGGATACTTTTGGCCCGGAATGCACCTTGACGCAGTTAAAGAATTGCGGAAATGTGACGCATGCCAAAGACATGCACCAGGAACACTCAGGCCAAAAAACAACTTGGTACCGGTCACCGCAGCATGGCCATTTCAGAAATGGGCCATCGATCTAGTGGGACCCTTTCCCAACGCGCCAGGCAATGTCAAATACCTACTAGTCGCCATCGACTATTTCACCAAATGGGTAGAAGCAAAGACATTAGCCACGATCGACGGGCGCAACATCAAGAAATTCATATGGGAGTTCATCATTTGCAGATTTGGACTGCCCATGGAGATTGTAAGTGACAACGGAACGCAATTTGCGGACCAGCACTTACAAGAATGGCTTCACTCCATGAAGATCAAACAAATCTTCACTTCTGTGGCGCATCCCCAGGGAAACGGTCAGGTTGAACGCGCAAATAGAAGTATTGTTGAAGGAATCAAAACACGCTTGGGAACAAAGCGCAGCGGTTGGGTAGATGAATTACCACATGTCCTTTGGGCCCACCGTACACTTCCCAAGACAAGTAATGGGGAGACACCATTCAGCCTAACCTACGGAACTGAAGCGGTTATCCCAACGGAAGTTACAAATCCTTCCCCAAGAATTTTGCTTGCGCAAACAATTGACAACGACAAATAGCTGCGGATGAACCTAGATTTCCTAGATGAGCGGAGAGATTCGGCTTGTGTCCGAGAAGCCGCATACAAGAGACAGTTAGAGAAATATTATAATGCGCGGGTCAAAGAACAAACTTTTCGCGTCGGTGACTTTGTCTTCCGCAACAATGAAGCTTCAAACGCGGAAAAACCAGGGAAGCTGGCCCCAACTTGGGAGGGGCCTTACAAAATTCAAGAAGTATTGGGAAAAGGGGCGTATGCCTTAGAACGATTAGATGGTTTGCCAATACCACGCACCTGGAATGCAGCTCAGTTACGTATATGCTACATGTAACCTACTACAATAATTTTGTAATAAGGAATTGATGTCCAAGTTCATTTATATTACAAAAAGCATTTTTTATACATACTGGTGGTCAGCAAACACAGATCACATACCAAAATCATAAGACGACTATCACATATACCAAACTACCAAAAAATGGGGGGAACTTACATAACTAAAACCCCATAGACACAGTGATCCAACAACCACTAAAAAAGAAAAAAGCTTTACACATAAAGACTCCCATATAGGATAAATATCCTAACCCCTAATCTTCTTGGTGGTCATCTTCTTCACATCTCCCAGTTCAGATAGCTTATTCATCTTTAAAGGCTTTCCATCAGAGGTACCCTGATCATCTAAATAATCAGGACGCATGTCCTCTTGTGAAAGCAAGAATGAACAATGTTCTGCCAAACGATCAAGAGCATCGGTGGAAGAACAATCATGATCAGGATAACAGGACAATCGGATAATACCCTGCACTGCTGCAATCTCATTGGAACTTAGAACATTGCTTGAAGAGTTGGACGCCATTTTTTCAGAGAAGATGGTGTAAATTTTTAAGTATAAACAGTTATGAAGATGCACTTACTATATATAGAGGAGAGAGGTTACAACCATTAATTACCATTAATGGTAACCACTTGTTAGGACAAAAAGGATTGGTGAAACCACTTTTGCAAACCTTAGTCTAATTCACTTTCTGTCAAAATACTTTAAGTATGGAACTGCTGAAGACAAGGAATCAAACTGCTGAAGAAGAGAATCAGAAGTACTGAAGAAGAAATCATCAGAAGTTCTGAAGTTCAAACCAGACACTTCAACTGAAGAACTGCTGAAGACAAACTACTCATCAGTAGTTTGTCATTCATCAGTACTTAAAGAAGATCTTTTCCACCGCCCTTGTATATCAGTAGTTTAGTATTATAGTATTTCTTTTTGCTTTATGTACAAGTTCCAAGACTGCAACTTGTTGCAACTTGTTTCTGAACTTGCTATTTGGCAAGGTTCATGTATTTGTAAAGTCTATAAATAGAAGGATTCATCCTTCTGTTTTAGACATTGATTTTAATACAAGAAATCCTTCAACACTTATTATTGTTATTTCCATTTCGTGTTTACTGAGAATCTGTCAAAGTATTTCATTCTCATTCAATACTTAGATTCTCAATAAACACTTCTCATTTATTGTTCTTGATTCCAGGGGGAGTAATAACTCCTGTTGACAAAGTGTAGCTATAAACTTATAAACATTCCGCTGTGCTAACACTCACAAAGAACTTGCTAAACACTTAAGTGTCTACTATAAAGTTCAAACATAAGAGAAGCTTAAACACCGATCCAACAATTGGTATCAGAGCACTGGTTTATCTGATCACATATCAATCTAACAAATTGAGAATCAGACACAGGCTCTTGTTGATATTCAATAAAGGATTAAAAGCTCACTTTTATCAACATCCATCACTTTAAGAGATATTTGACAAATCAATACTCTTTAAAATGGATCCTCATAATACTGGTTCTGCCACTAAACCTGCCATGCTTGTAAGAAATGAATATAAAATATGGCAAAAGAGAATGGCACATACCTTGTCACAGACCAACACAGGTTGTTGGAGATCTGTGATATATGGTCCTCATAAACCAGTAAACATAAATCTTGAAACTAAGGAAGAGATTCCAAAAGAACCAAAAGACTATACTGATGATGATTTCCTAAAGCTTGAGCTTGATGAAAAAGCTTTCTCTATGTTGGAAATGGCACTCCCAAATGAAATCTATTCTGGCCTATTACATTGTGATAGTGCCAAAGAGCTTTGGGACTGCCTAAAAGAACAGTTTGGAGGAACTGAAGAGGTGATTGCCAACACCAGAGAAATCTTGGCTCAACAGTATGAAACTTTTGCTCACATTAATGGAGAAACTTTAACTCAGCAATTTGAAAGATTTTCCTCATTAATATCTGAGCTAAAACTAAATGGTCAGACCTATACAACTGTATCTATGCTTCATAGATTTTTAAGGTCTTTACCTGACAAATGGGAAACATACTCTATAGTCTTAAGATCTTCACCAGATTTTAGCTCCCTCACTCTTACAAAACTTCATGGGAGATTACTTACTTTTGAGAGAGAAATTGATCAAAAGAAAAAGTTACAAAACTCTGGTAAAACTGCTGATGACTATCTACCTGGTAGTACAGCACTATTGGGACAAGACTCACCAACTTGTTCAAATAGTTTTGGATCTTTTGACCACATTGACATAACTGCTGGGATCTCATCTGAAAGATCATTCCCAGGTTATGACAATAATGACTTTGGTCAAACTGCTGATAACATGTGTTTTATCATGGATGACTTAAATAGTTTCAGCAGTGATGACCTTGACGAAATGGATATTTTGCACCAACTGGCCATGTTAAGTTTAAAAACAAACAAATTTTACAAAAGGTCAGGAAGGAAGTTTCCAGGACTTAACAGTTCTACAAAAATTGGTTTTGACAAATCTAAACTTAGATGTCACAAGTGTCAAAAGTTGGGACACTTTGCTAGAGAATGTAGAAGCTCTGGCTTTAACCAATCTCAGTCTGGAAACAATTTTAACCCCAATTATAACAGGAATAATGGAACTCAAGGGAGTGCACATTTTGTACATGCACAAGCTCCACAACACCAATATGTGCCACAAGTACAATATGTACAGATGCCTGCTCAACAGATGCAGAGCCAACAATCAATCCCTCCCTTTCCAGCTGCTCAACAACCTCCACAGCAACAACAACCCTCTCAACAAAGTCTATTTACCTCAGGGTATGTTGACTGGAGCAGTCTTCCTTTTGACACCACAGAGTGCAATCCTGATGCAGACAACAAAATGTTTGACATCAACTGGGGAGAGCCTGACAATGGCAGAAAGAACTTTGCCTTGATGGCATTTGAGGGATGCTCCTCAAAATCTGCCTTGTCTCAGGTATCAAAAGAATCTTTGACAAAATTATGTTCAAACTCATGCAAAGAATCTTTTGCTCTCATAAGAGAGACAAATGTGCACTTACAAGGAAAAGCCAATGATTCTGAGAGAAAACTCACTCAGATAAAATGTGATTTAGAAAGAAAACTTTCTGCAAAAACAAAAGAAGTTTCTAAATTGACTAACTCAGCTATTGAAACCCAAGCACAAATCAAAATTATGATTAATGACCTAGGAAATGTCAGACAAGAGCTTGCTGACACCAAGGTCACATGTGAAAAATGGGTGGAATCTTGTAAGGGGTACCAACTATTGCTAAACAAACAAAGTGCTTCAAATGTTAGGTTTGGCATAGGGTACAATCACACTGAAACACCAACTGATTTCTCTCCCAAAACTACTGAAGATGGGAGAAAAATTGTTTCAGGTGAAACTTCTGAAGAGGAAGAATGCACATCTTTCCATAAAAACTTTCTAAAATCACACAAAGAAAGATCGTCAGAAGTATTGTTTAAATCTGACTTTAAGTCATCAGCAGTTTCAACTACATCAGGAGTTGAGAACCTGAAAACTGCTGATGACCTAAAACCAATCAAAACTGTCAGAGATTTGTCTTTGAAAGAAAAGACAAAAGAGTGTGAAATTTGTGGTCTGTTCAACCACAAAACAGAATTTTGCAGATATAGAAAGGGAATTCAGTTTAATAAGAAAAATCAACAACTGGTTGTGGGAGAACAAATCAAAAATGATTATACAAAAACCTTCTCTCCCAAGAAACAACAACCAGCAAAAACCCTTTCTCAGAAAAAGACAAAATCTCAACAAAAGTCTTTTTCTCAAAATTCTCTTTCAGTAGTTAGACCTAAATCATCAGCAGTTTCACAAATTGCTGAGATTAAAGATCTTATGAACATGGTACAACTACTGATGACAAAAGTTGATGGTGGTCCTCAAAAGGATACCACCATTGTGCTTAATGCAAAATCCATTGCCAAAAAGACATGGATTTCTAAACTTGGTCAAAAACAAACTGTAAATGTTCTCAAGAGCAAACCCAAAGCCAAACTGGCTTGGGTTCCTAAATCTAACTGATTTGCTATATTGTGCAGAGAGTTTCCAGAGGCTTGAACAACATTTGGTATGTAGATAGTGGAGGCTCAATGCACATGACAGGATGCAGATACCTGATAAACAATTTTATTAGTTAAAGAGATGGATCTGTGTCCTTTGGGAACAATGCTAAGGGATATGTGCTAGGACATGGCAATGTCTCCTCTGGCAAAATACAGTTTGACAAGGTCAATCTGGTTGAAAACCTTGAGTACAACTTGCTTAGTGTGTCACAGATGTGTGATAAAGGATATTCTTCCTTTTTCACAAAGACAGCATGCAAGATCATATCACCAGAAGGCCAGAAGTTGATAGAGAAGATCATTGAAGATCATACTTTGTTAATTGCCAAAAGATGTGGCAATGTCTATGCAGTGGACATTAAAAAAGACAAAGTACTGAACAACACTGCCTGTTTCTTCTCAAGGGCATCAACTTCAGAAACTGATCTCTGGCACAGGAGACTTGGCCATGTGAACTTTAAAACCATAAATAAAGTCACAAAAATGGGCTTGGTCAGAGGTCTACCCTTAAAAGTATACCAGTGTCAAGAACACTGTGTATCCTGTTTAAAGGGTAAACAGCATAAGTCCTCTTATAAGTCTATTGAAGAATCAAAAACAACTGCATGTCTTCAACTACTCCATATGGACTTATTTGGGCCAGTAAAGATCATGAGCCTTGGTAAAAAGAAGTACTGCTTAGTCATCATTGATGACTACTCAAGATTTACATGGGTATTCTTCTTATTTTCCAAGGATGAGGCTGCTGAAATCATCAAGTTCTTCATTCTACAAGTAGAGAAGCAATACTTTCTACCTGTCAAAACCATTAGAAGTGATAATGGGACAGAGTTCAGGAACAAAACTCTGAATGACTTCTGTTTATCTAAAGGGATTATTAGACAATTCAGTGTTGCCAGAACTCCTGAACAAAATGGTGTGGTAGAAAGGAAGAACAGAACTTTAATAGAAGGAGCAAGAACAATGTTAGCTGATTCTGGCCTACCTTTATACTTCTGGGCAGAAGCAGTTAACACATCATGTTATGTTCAAAATAGAGTTCTTGTGGTCAAGAGACATTCAAAGACTGCCTATGAAGTTCTTCATGGCATGAAGCCCCTTATCTCCTTTTTCAAGGCTTTTGGATGTCAATGTTTCATCTTGAACATCAAGGAATCTATTTCAAAGTTTGCTGCCAAAGTTGACTCAGGTTACTTTCTTGGTTATTCATCAACTAGAAAAGCCTACAAGGTTTTTAACTCAAAGACCAGGATAGTAGAAGAAACACTGAATGTCAAGTTCAATGAGTCAAAACACACTCTCATTCCAACACATCCTGCTGAACTCTTTGACCTTGACAACTTTCATTTTGAACCTGCAAAGACTATCACTTCATCCAAACCTACTTATTATGGTGATCAAAGGTTTGATGATGAGGATCCAGCACCATGGACTCCTCAAACAGTCATTAAGTCAACTTCAAAACCATCAGAAGTTTCACAAACTTCTGATTCAACAAATACTGAAGGCCAAACTCAAACATCTGCTTCAGCACCTGTAACTACTGAAGACACTGAAACTGCTTAACCAGATATAATAGACCTCAGTAGTTTGTTTGAAGAACATGAGCCACCAACACCTGTCAGTGGTTTACAATAAATGATCGAACACAAAGATCATCCACTTGATCAAATCATGGGTGATATTGCATCAGGTGTTCTTACAAGAAACCAGCTCTCCAACTTTTGTCTATTCTCAGCATTCATTTCACAGTTGGAACCAAAGAAGTACCAGGAAGCCCTCAAAGACAACAATTGGGTGCAGGCAATGCAAGATGAATTGATTCAATTCAACAAGCAACAGGTATGGGAAATCTGTCCCTTACCACCAAACAAGCAACCAATTGGCACAAGATGGGTTTTCAGGAACAAACAAGATGAAGCTGGTATGATAATAAAGAACAAGGCAAGACTGGTAGTACAAGGTTATTCTCAAGAAGAAGGCATTGACTATGATGAAACCTTTGCTCCAGTTGCAAGGCTTGAGGCCATCAGGTTATTTTTGGCCTATGCCATTTCCAACAAAATAAAAGTTTATCAAATGGATGTCAAAAGTGCATTTTTGTATGGAAAGATAAAAGAGGAAGTGTATGTTTGTCAGCCACCTGGGTTTGAGGATCCTTCTCATCCTGAGTGGGTGTACAAACTAGACAAAGCTCTTTATGGGCTCAAACAGGCTCCAAGAGCCTGGTATGATACACTTTCAACCTTTTTACTCAAAAATAACTTCACAAGAGGTGCCATTGATAAAACACTTTTCATAAAACATGTTGGAAATCATATCTTACTTGTTCAAATATATGTTGATGATATCATTTTTGGTTCAACAAACACAAAATTGTGTGATGAATTTAAGAAACTCATGCAATCCAAATTTGAGATGAGTACAATGGGGGAACTGCAGTACTTTTTGGGACTGCAGATTAAACAACAAACAAATGGAACTTTTATACATCAATCAAAATATGTTAAAGAATTATTAAACAAATTTTCTTTACAAGACTGTAAATCATGTTCCACCCCCATGACACCAACCACACAAGTTGAACCAGATGATCAAGGAAAACAGGTTGATCAAACCATGTACAGATGTATGATAGGTTCCCTTTTATATCTAACTGCTTCTAGACCAGATATTATGTTTTCAACATGTGTCTGTGCTAGATATCAATCAGCTCCTAGGGAATCACACCTTATTGCAGTCAAAAGAATTTTCAGATATCTGAAAGGAACTCCCACACTTGGAATTTGGTATCCTGCTTCAAGTAATACCAAGTTATCAGCTTTTTCAGATAGTGACTATGCAGGGTGTAAAATGTCAAGAAAATCAACATCTGGTGGTTGTCAATTCTTGGGAAACTGTCTAGTGTCCTGGCAATCAAAGAAGCAAACATCTGTTGCAACTTCAACTGCTGAAGCTGAATACATTGCAGCTGCAAGTTGTACATCACAGATACAATGGCTCCAATATCAACTTCTTGATTATGGAATCAAAGAGACCAAGACACCATTGCTTGTAGACAGCAAATCTGCCATTAGCATCATTCAAAATCCTGTTCAGTTTTCAAAAACTAAACACATTGAGATCAGGTATCATTTCATAAGAGATTGCTATGAAAAAGGCAAGATTGAAGTGAAACATGTAGCAACAGCTAATCAAATAGCTGACATTTTCACTAAACCCCTTGACACATCAACATTTCAGAAGTTAGTATCCATGCTAGGGATGCTAAATTTGTAAGTGTTTCTATTTATTTTTCTGCACATTTTTATTTTTCACTTACATCTATTTTTTTCAAAACACTTGAAAAACTTCTGAAAAGAGAGAAACTACTGATGAACAAAACATCAGTATGGGGATAATTTCTGAAAAGTGAATAACTTCTGATAAAATAACCTTCAGAAGTTATGAATAAAAGTATTTATAAAACATTTCTCATCAGCTGTTAAAACTACTGAAGAGGAAATGGGAACTACTGATGAAGATAATCCTTCATCAGCAGTTTAGTCAAAAAGGGCAAATCTGACTTTTCCCATCATCAGAAGTTTGACCTAGTCAGTTTAAAACTTCTGATAAAGAGATTTTTAACCTAGGCGGTTTAAAAACTTCTAATAAAGAAGATCCAAGCGGTTAAAAACTTATGATAAATATCTTTTTTCAACACTTATCCTTTCAAACTCAAAAATTCCCTCCTTCTCTCTCAAGAAAGCTCTCAAACCCCTGAACCTGCAACACCAAATCACTGTTCGATTCATCAACACACACACAAACCACATGGCTTTAGTTCTCAAACAGGGACACAATCTCAGAGCCTACTTAGAAAAACAAGAAGGCTGGTCCCAATACGATGAGATCATTGATCTTGTCATCAAATCCCAATATTTCACCGCTCTCACCATACACCCACCAATTCATCCTGAAACTCTAAATGAGTTCTGGGCTAATGCTGAGACAGTGATGGTGGATGATGAAGTTATCTCCCTCAACTCAACAATCAGAGGAAGACAAATGGCTATTACACCGGCCATACTTACAGTCAAACTGGGGTTGAATGATGTGAATTCCCTTGAGAAGTTTGACAACTCTGCCATCCACCTAACCATGACTGAGTGTGGTTATCAAGGTACTCTCTCACAAGCTACAATCTTTAAAAAGTATTTTGAACCAAAATATAAGCTTTTGTTTCATTATATTATCATGTGCTTGAGTCCTAAAACTGGGTCTTATGACCAGATGCCTTCAACCTTTCAACCAATATTTCATTCCATTGTGAATGAAACAAATTTCAGGGCATCAAAACTTTTCTTTAATGAGTTGGTGTTACATCACAATAACACTAAGAAAAAGTTTTTGTTATATCCAAGGTTCATTATGCAGTGCATAATATCTGAACTGGGTAATGAGGTGCTTGTGGGTAAAATTGAAATTTTAAAACCCTTAACCTCACAAGCATACTCAAGGCACAACAAACAGGCTGCCTGGCCAGAAGATGACCAAGGGGAACAAGCACCAGTCCCCATGGAACCCTCATCTTCCAAACCTACACCACCAAAGGCCAAGAAACCCAAGATAACAAAACAACAACCCACCAAACCTAAAAGAAAAGCTGTTCAGGAGGTTGAGATGCCTGAACAGACTACTGTGCAATCTGCACTTCTAAAAGATGTGACTGAAACATCCTCTCAGTCTCATCCATCTCAAACCCCACCAAGAGCACCAATAACCATCCTTTTCAAAAGAAAAAGACTTAGAAAAACTATTCCAATAGACTCATCTTTTGAAACTGCTGAACCCACTGCCCAAACTACTGAACCAGCACCCCAAATTTCTGAACCAGACATAGAAATTGCCAAACTTCTCTCCGGGCTAAAAGACAAAGTCCCATCAACACATGTCAGTCCCCATCAAACACATCAAATAGGGGACATAGCCTCAGACAGTGACATGGATGTGGACACTCATAGCCCCAACCAAAGAGATGAGGATGAACCAGGGTCTCTAAGCCCAAACTTAGAAACCTTTGGTACTTTTGAGGCTGCTACTACTCATTTACCACCCAGTGGTGGACCTGAGGACAGAAGTAAAACTGCTAAGACCTCAACTGTGGCAACTACTGATGAAGGCTTAATGTCTGAGGTAGGAAATCCTCTGTACCAAGAACAAGAGGTACATGAGACAACTGAGTTGGGCTCAGCTCATGATGTAACTGATACAATCCTCACTGAGGATGTAATCAGGGATTCAAATGATTCCATTAATTTGGATGATGTTTCAACACTCAAAACTACTGAATTGATGGCTGCAAGTGAAGGTCCTGCACCTGGTGTCTCTAAGCTTAAGAAGCTAGTCACACCATCTCAGGTTAAAGCCCACTCAATCCATGATTCCCCTAGAGTGGCATCTCCTGTACAACAAGGAGATCAACCAAAAACACACCCCTCACTACAAATGCCTACCCAATTCCCTGGGCAACCTAGCATAGACTTGAACCAACTATGCAGCCCAGAGGGTCCCTTGTATCACTTGATGAACACCCTCATCAAAAATCACATCCAAACATACACAGCTGACTTGGAGCTATCCATGAAGAACCAATTTGGAGTGATACAGACGAAGATGAATGATCTGTCCAACAAGATGGATCACAACAGCAAACAGATTGCTCATCTTCAAGGTCATTTCTCCCAAGCTTCAACTTCCAAAGGTGATAAAGCCAAAAAGGGGGAGAAAATCAAGGTACCCATGGATACACTTGAAGCCAGAAGAAAGGCAAGAGTGGCTATCCTAGCTAGAGATCAACAGGATCAGGCCAGAATAGAGAAACTGGCACAACAGTTTGGTGTCTCTGTCCAAGAGATAGAAGATGATGAAAAGGCTGATGAAACCCAAGGGCATAATGAAGAAACCTCTGATGACCAAAGTTCTGATGAAGAATCAGAAAGTACTGAAGACAATCCTTCAGTACTTGACAAACCTTCAGTAGTTGTCAAGCCATCAGAGGTTAACACTTCCAAGTCTCAAACTGCTGACCCTTCCAGAACAACTGCTCCCATTCAACCAACATCTGCTCCTATCAGGACTACTACAAAAGTTACAACAATGACTGTGCTAAACCCTTCTCCAATCTCTCAATCAGCTGAATTACTAGAGAAAAGTTTAGTTGCAGCCCAGAAGAAGGCCAGAGAAGATCTGATCTGGAAAAATCTGGAAGAAAGGGATGACTTAGACCTGAGCCATGAAGAAAAACTTCAGGCCTATGAAGCTGAACTACAAAGGCAGGCTAGCCTTGATGAGATTGCTGAACAAGACAAAAGACATCAACTGATGTCTTACATTATGAAGAACAGCAAAGTCAAAGCCCATACATTGAAGAGACTCTCTATGGAAGAGCTGACAAGAAGAGCTCAACTTGTTGCAGATAAACTTGCAGCAGGTAAAGACACAAAGGCCAAGAGAGCTCAGATGATAGAAGAACTGGTAGCCAATGGTTATGGTTCAAAAGCCTCAGTGTCCAAATGGAAAGAAGAAAGACTGGTGGACACATATAGAAAATACAAGGCTGCAAGGGCTGCTAATCCAGAGAAGTTCCAAACTACTGAACCTTCAACTTCAGTAGTTAGAACTTCTGGTGTTCAAAGAAGACCAGCTACCCAAAGAAGAAAGAAGACAGAGGAAAATGTAAAGACTGATTTCAGAATGGTACTACTAGAAGGTAGTACAGTAGTACATTCTGACTTTGACATAGAAGAGAAGCCTCTGCTCACACAATTCAGGGATCCTTCCACATTTGCATATCAAATCCAGAGGACCATCACAGACAAAATGCATACTAAGGTAACAACTGAACATCATTTGCCTACATTTCAGATACCTAATGTGATGGAACAACAGCAAGGAGGTGAATCCCACCTGAGAGTCACTGAAGTTGAGAACATTCAACACTCAGGAGAAACCCAGGGTACCACCATGGTTCCCTACATTGCAGACTTTGACAAGTCTAAAGAACCAGTCATCAGATGGTCCTTTACTGATAACAACTCAGTACTTGTGACAAGAAGAGATCAAACAAGCAGGGAATATAGGTCGATGAAAGAACTGAAGAAACTATCAACCAAAGACCTGCTTACAATCCAACACTTGGAACCAAGATAAGGGTCTCTTACTGATGCTCAACTCAACCAAATCAAGAATTCCATGTTCAAAGGAATATGGAAAATTGTGAAGGACAGAAAGGAACAATAAGGAATTAGTAAGGTTTTGGCTTCATCAATCCAGGGGAGATTGTTAGGACAAAAAGGATTGGTGAAACCACTTTTGCAAACCTTAGTCTAATTCACTTTTTGTCAAAATACTCTAAGTATTGAACTGCTGCAGACAAGGAATCAAACTGCTGAAGAAGAGAATCAGAAGTACTGAAGAAGAAGTCATCAGAAGTTCTGAAGTTCAAACCAGACACTTCAACTGAAGAACTGCTGAAGACAAACTACTCATCAGTAGTTTGTCATTCATCAGTACTTAAAGAAGATCTTTTCCACCGCCCTTGTATATCAGTAGTTTAGTATTATAGTATTTCTTTTTGCTTTATGTACAAGTTCCAAGACTGCAACTTGTTGCAACTTGTTTCTGAACTTGCTTTTTGGCAAGGTTCATGTATTTGTAAAGTCTATAAATAGAAGGATTCATCCTTCTGTTTTAGACATTGATTTTAATACAAGAAATCCTTCAACACTTATTATTGTTATTTCCATTTCGTGTTTACTGAGAATCTGTCAAAGTATTTCATTCTCATTCAATACTTAGATTCTCAATAAACACTTCTCATTTATTGTTCTTGATTCCAGGGGGAGTAATAACTCCTGTTGACAAAGTGTAGCTATAAACTTATAAACATTCCGCTGTGCTAACACTCACAAAGAACTTGCTAAACACTTAAGTGTCTACTAGCATGTTCAAACATAAGAGCAGCTTAAACACTGATCCAACACCACTCAATTACCCTAGGGAAGACTGACAGGCATTCTGCCACCGCCGTCACAATAGTCACGTCAAAGGCAGACTGACAGTCACCTGCGTCAGATGCATAAAGGATAACATCATCCAATGATTACCATGCAGATGTGGAATATAAAAATCAAGAAAGCCACACTGTTCAACATACACAAAAATTAAAGTGTTCAGGACAAGAAATGCCTCCAAGGTACACCAATAATGTTTATCATACATAAAATACTAAAGGTTCAAGTATTGGGAGATATCATCACTCCAGCGCCCTCTGCGCGTTTCCCTTCAGCAGCGGAGGATGTTCCCGCTTCAGCATCAGTTGCCACCGTTTTGGCCTTCTCTTCCATCTGTCCTCTCTCAGCAAGCTCCGCACCAAGACGATCAGACTTGATAAAATAATTGCGCAGCTCCCCAGCAGGATCATCAGTCTTCGCGCAGGCTTCTAACATGTCAAAGACTTCGAACTTCAGATGCTCGTAATCATCATAGGCCTTGAGCAGCTCATCATCGTATGATTCATTCTCATATGGTCCGGATTCCTTTTCCTTGCCCTCAGCATGATGGCAGAAGCCTTCGGAGAAACCGATCTTGATCCCTTGTTTTACTGAAGAACTGGAGATGCGTGCAATCACTTCTGTCAGCGCAGGATCGTTCCAAACACGCTTGAATACCTGCGCAAAATAAGATAGCACATAAAACAAATTCAAAAGCAAATAGCGAGAATACAAAAGGAAAATTTTATGACTTACCCCAGCAACTCCATCGCCAATTAACCAGGCAATCCTCTCGTTGGCGGCAACAGCCAGGTCAGTGGCTTGCTGAAACAAAGCCTGCACCTTGTCTAACTCCACTTTTGCCTGCGTACAAGAGGATTCCGCCAAGGCTTTCTCTTCCTGGATCTGGGCGTTCTCCAAAGTCAGTTCCTTCATCTTGGTCTCCACATCAGACAAAGAAGAAGTTGCGCGAATAAGCTCATCATGCTGAGAATTATACTTTTGAATGGCATCAGCAAGTTCAGCTTGCTTCTCTTCGGACGCTGCTCGGGTCTGCTCCACCTCTTTCTTCAAATTGGCGTTCTCAAGTTTCAATTCTTTAATGGAGGCCCGCAATTGTTTAGTCTCAAGGTTAGTCCTCTTACAAGCTACCGACCAAGCATGAGAAGCATCAGCCTTCTCCTTCTTCACTTTCTCCAACTCTTCAACAGCGTCACGAGCAATCTTCTGATGATGCTCAATCTCAGCACGAATGTCATGACGAGCGCGGTGGAACTCTTCCTCCCGCCTCAACAGCGCAGCTTCAGAATCCTTCAAATTCTGGTAATCTCTTTGAAACTCATTCTCACGCCTGATAAGGGAACCAAGACCGCTGACACCAAGAGAAAGGTTCATTGCCATGTCAATGAATAGAGAGCGACGGTCAACACTATCCTGGTAATCATGCTCCGCAGGAGGAACGGACATCATAACAAACTCTTGCGCATCAAGCGCATTTGTAAAACGAGTCGTATCCAGGATATCCCAACGCGGCTGATACGGTCTAGAAGAATCAGCTGGGCGCGAGGAAAACGTTCTCCGTCGATGACCAGAGTTACCACCAACACTGTTGGAAGTGTCAGTATAAAAAATGGTAGAATCAACCACTGTGCGCTGGAAGTTGGATGGATTCTCAGCTACAACTTCATCTTTCTTCCCACTGTTAAGCGCTGCTTCAAATCCTCGCGATGGGCTCGGTTAAATCAAGACAACCTGTTTCCAAATTTGGTGTTACAGACTCATCCACTCGCTTACCAACATCCTTCTCAACATCAGTCACCAACTCATCTTGGGTAGGTTCTTCCTGCGGCATAACATCCTTCTCCACCTCAATAACCAGATCCTCCGGGATGGGCTTAGGTTGAGACAACAAGTTTTCATCAACCACTGTTTCAGCAGTAACCGACATCACTTGCACGGTCATGTCAGTTGGCTGAGCAGATGAAGATACTTCCTTCAACAGCACAGAGGAATGCTTCTTTCGAGATTCTGCAAAAGGATGTTGCCCTACATAAAATGCTGCTCACAGTATTTTAACAAGTTTATCACAAACATGGTAAAGGGAGAAGAAAAACATATGTACCAGATAAATGCCTCAAAGTCTTCATAGGCAAGTTCTCGCGCACAGGAACAGTTTCACAAGGATCTCTAGCTTGTCCGTGGACGGCCACGTCAATGGTTTGAATACATTTACCGGAACCGCGGGAATAGGTTCCGGTGGAGTAACATCCAGATTCCCAACTGAGGATTGTGGAACTTGCACTTGTTTCTGATTCAGCTCGGTAATTCTCTGCTGATATAAATCCTCAGCAACACCACCCGACTGTCGGATGGGAGAAGAACGCCTGGCGCGCTTATGCTCCAGTTCCGTGTCAGATTCAGTCAAGTCTTCATCAACTTCTTCAACAATGATAGGCACAGCGGGTGGTTTGGCCTTCTTGCTAGCCACAGCGCGTTTCCTCGAAGTACTCGTGCCTGGCGCGGTAACCACATCTGTATCAAGTTAAAATATGCGTAAGAAATGAGTTACGAAGTTATAAAGACTAACCAAAGGACTCCTTGCGCTCCGAAGTAACCTCCTCAACATCGTTTTTAGCTTTCCTGCGGAGTTGTATACCCGCACCTACCGCGAGGAACGCGCTGAATCAGTACGCAGAACGCGTACCTAGTGCGCCTCCTTCGCATATATAAAAAGAAAATTATCATACAAAAACATACGGATAAGAAACCACAAACCTGTCCGAACATACTACTTCGGAGGATCTACAAGGTTGGGATGCAAAAAATTCCCACTGGTTCTCTCAGACAAGCGCGGCACATCGGCAACAACCGGAGTATACAGCACCTTCGCCTCACCACGCTTAGAAAACAGTTGAAATAGGGAGACATCTGGATGAATAAAGAAACATCTGAGCAATAACACAAAGCAAGACTATAAGACAAAAAACAAATATAACTTCAATACCTTTTGGAGGATTCGGGTCCTGACCCTCAGGGCAGATATGGCTAATTCCCAGCAAACTCAAAACACTCTCAGGACATTCATCCATCATCAGGGGAGTAGCATGATCACAGAGCGTTTTATACCAATCTTGATCTTTAAACCCCACCATAGGGGGGAATTCATCAATCTTCTCTTTCAGACCAAGCACCATCCATTGGAAGGGTGCCGGAATAACACCATGTTTGATATAAAAAAACTTGTCTTTCCATTCATACATAGATTTCACTTTTTCCGATACAAGCTGTTTAATTTTCCGGCGGATACCCAAGCTAAACCAACCACTTCCACCACGCGCTGCTTCAAGAACATAGAAAACATTCAATCTCTCCCATGTGGGTTCAATCTCTAAAGACCGGCATGTAGCTTCAAAATGAAGTATTCGGCACCACCCATAAAGAGTCAATTGTGTAGGGTGCACTCCATATTTCAACAACACGTCCACCACAAACTTGGTGGCCGGCAAACGGAAGCAGCACTTGGTAAATGTAGCAGCATACAAAGCAATTTTACCAGGGGGGCCTTTAAAGCAGTTTTACCCTCAGCAGGAAGTTCAGGCTCCCATTCCGGCAAAATGCCGTACTGGTCAAGAAAACTCAAATAAGAGGCTTCATCCCACTTAATAGTGGTGGCCTCTATACTTTTGGATGATTCTTTCCCCGGATCTTTAACAGAATCAGATGTTTTACTTGACTCTTGCACATCTTGGGAATCTTGCGACATTGTGGAAGGATATGGTAGTTTTAGGAAAATAGAGACGTTGAAGAAAAGAAATTCAAACTTTGAAACAGTTGAAATGGAAGAGCCACATTCAAAATTTAATTTATAGGCTTTGCAATTAATATGCCTGACGTCATGGACAAGCTTTTCGGAGATGAGCCCAATGGGGTAATGACACGTGTATAATGGAAAACAAACCGACGTCACACGCGCCTCACGCGCCCACTCGCCTGACAACCGCCGCTCACACGTCTCTTCACACGTCTCAATTGACAGAAGTCATGTCTATACCACTCGCCATATGGACCACAAATTTTCAAATACAAGGGGGAAGTGACAACTGTCCACACATGCAAACTGACGTGTCTCATTAGTGCGGACAGCTGACGTAAATTTCAAATCCCGTTCTCCGCACAATGTTTACGCAAACACACACGCAAAGGCAATAAGCAGCGAAAAGACCATAAGCATCAACCCACTACAAATAAGTCCAGCATCCCTCACATCTCTTCATCACTTCTTAGATGAGAGACACACTGGACTGGGGGGACTTGATGGGATTGGGTACTGAATACACCATTTTGCATACCCAAACCCGGCACAATACTGGCGCGCGGAAGAAAGCCATGCGCAGGATTTGGTCAAAGCTCATTAAATGCACAGTCAACAGTCAAAGGTCGGTCATATACCGGTCAAGGCGAATATCATGCATGGTCAATAGCCATGCATGAATCACGTAACTACACCAGTTAAGGCGGTATTCGATTCCACTATTCCCTTCAATTTAGCTTTCCATATATCACCTTATTAACATAATTAAGGGTGATGGAGACAACCTAACCATGGTTAGGACTTGGGTAATGGTGGTATACGGACTCTCCTATAAAAGGGGTCACACCCCCAATAGGAGAGGACACTTTCTACTGACCTGGAGAGCTATCATACTAGATAGTATCCCCATTCACCCCGTTTTTGTCATAAACAACTACCTCGTGTAGTCGTCTCCACACCCGCACATACATTCTCTTTTGCAGGTCCTTTGTTCCATAGCTGCTAGTGAAGGATCAACCCTGTAGGACTTATAATCTTATCATCCCTAACCGGAGGTGAGACTATTTGTTTCTTCATATATTGAGAATCCGGTTAAAAACCGAATTCATGGATCGATTAAGCGAAAACAACTCGGTTTCAGACTGGAGATTCGAGACGAGACAGAAACATACGATAACAAAGTCATCACAGATTCGTATTAATTCAGAAACGGTTACAGACACTGTCATCAGTAGGATAAACATCTATCTCGGGGCCGGGGGAGGTCGGGCATGACCTCCCCCTTGAGAGCATTCAAAGTACAAACTCAAATCACCAAAATGAACAATAACACATGAGATTGCTATTTATAGTACAACACCCAAGAGCCACCTTCGCCCCTTTGGAATGGTCGAATGTGGAGCATTTCCACATTCGCCCATTTGATATGGTCGAATGTGGAAAACTTCCACATTCGCCCAGTATATATATAGGTCGAACTTGGCTTTGGTATTTTCCTATATTTTACAAATGCGTCAGATCCATAAAATGCCCTTATGGATCACCACAATCTCATGTAACACTATACAAAGACTCAACCCTAGTCTATTCGACAGTGACGTCCACAGAAAGTGCATCAACACACACACACACACACACACACACACATATATATATATATATATATATATATATATATATATATATGCTATGATACCACCGTATAAACTTGTCAAAGATTAGAGAGAAATTGAATTTTGTATTTTTATTTTGATAAAGTAAACTAGACTCCTATATAGTAGAGCTAGGTTTATAAACTTTTAGACCAAACGTAGTGGTTTGATGCTGTGAATTTTTCACGTCAAATGGAGGAAGGAGATTGCCCCCTCTATCATTGTGTCATTTAACCCTGTGAAATTTTTCACGCTAAATGGAATTTTGCCCCTTTCACAGTTTCATGCCCAAAAGGGCGGTGTAACCAAGTGAATGAGGCATTAAGGGGGATTTAACGCCCTTTTTCGCGTGCCACTACGGTTGATCTTACAACTAAACTAACAAAAACATAGAACAAGTTTAACTGACTAAACAACTACTAAATATACTAATATTCATGCCACTTGGTGCATCTATTTTTATCAATGGAAACACATCATTGATACCTCCATTTTTTAGCATTAACTGTTGTATCACTATATATATAAAATGTATATCAAGACTAAAAAAATAAAAATATCCACCCCTTGATCACCCTGATCACCGCGAACACCGACCCTCTCGCTGTATCATGGCCGCGATAGGAATAAAATAGCTGGGCTAGGGTGGCCAAGCCGTTGATGCCAAATGTCTTGTGAGATAGCAGCAAAAGTGGACGCAGTGTTGAGGTGAGTGATGTTGGATGGGTTGAGAGTGTAAAGGTCCCCCGAGCTATTGCACCGTAGGATAGGTCTCTTGATCTGGAGATCCTTTACAGTAAAACCATAAGGGTCAAATTCTATGGATAATTGGTTATCCATAGTAAATTGATGAATAGAGATTAGGTTTTTAACAAGGTTAGGTGCATATATGACATTTTTAAGCTTAAAGGGTGGAAAGGGTAGAGGTAAGGTAATGTCACCCTGTCCTAATACCGGAATGGTTTTACCATCACCAACAATAATATTTCGAATAATGCCAGAATTAAATATAGATGGAAATTTGTCAGATTGAGGAGACATTGTACCTGAGGCGCCCATGTCCATTGTCCAATACGAGTCATTGTGATTGTAACATCGCGTTATTTTTACTTTTCATGTATTTTAAATTCTATACTTAACAAATTCCAAGTTCGCCTTTATTCGCTTCTTTTATTTTACTCCTACCAATTCGTGACGAGTCGTCAATATAATATATCCTAATCAATTTAGAAACTCATTTAG
Organism: Ambrosia trifida; assembly: GCA_028751855.1. Taxonomy (NCBI): domain Eukaryota; kingdom Viridiplantae; phylum Streptophyta; class Magnoliopsida; order Asterales; family Asteraceae; genus Ambrosia; species Ambrosia trifida. The sequence continues at coordinate 33,739,025 of CM054133.1, read as the reverse complement.
TTAAGATCTTAATATATATATTTATTTTATTATAAAACTAATATACTTTTAATAATATAAATTTAAGATTAAAAAAAAATATGTTTAGCCATGTTGACTTCCATGTCAACAAACATTCAACATTTTTTTTCTTAAATAGTGCCGTACATTTTGCTATCTTATTTATATTTTTTTTTCTTTTTTTTAAAGATATAATTACTACTAATTAACTTCTAACCACCCTAATTAATTCATTAAATACCCAACCCCTTCACCCCAACTATAAATACATCACTCCTACCCATTCTAAAACTTGCTCATTTCTCCAAAGAAATCCCAAGAGTGGAAGTCCACTTCTAAGTGAGTTCTCTCATAAACTCCAACTTTATTATTCTTTCTTCACTTCTTTTCTTTTTCTAACCCCTTTGAAAAACCTCTAGGATCTTCCCCATATTTATCCACAAAAGTGTGATAAGGGTAGAGCACCTAAAAGAGGTTCCAAAGGTTGTTGTTTTCTGAATTATACTATATAATAATATAAACATATACTTTCAAGTTTCTATCTTACTAGTTTATTATTAATCTTTGGAAGGTTTGTGGATACATCCCTACCTTACCAATGCTTGACTCTCATAACCATCCGAATCACCTCTATGGTGGTTTGTGTTTTGGTTCGCCTAAAAGGCTTGCTTGACTCTTATGACCATCCGAATCACCTTCATGGTGGTTTGTGTTTTGGTTCGCCTAAAAGGCTTGCATGACTCTCGTGAATCTATAATCTAAACTCAAACCTAAGACCCTTTATTCTCTAATTCTAGTTAACCAAGGCTAAGGAACTAATCCCTCAAGACTCATTCTTTTGGAACCTTACTAAACGCACCCAAAGGTGAGTTCATACTTGTCCCCCTTTTATTCTTTATTCTTTGGGGCTCAACATGTATCACTATCAAAACTCAAACGATTTTAAACTCTACAATCTATTATGCTTAGTCTAAAGTCTATCATATTCTAAATTCTATCATGCGCAATCTAAAGTCTATTATATGCTTGTACGCTATGCTATGTAGAATTATTTACTCTAACATACAAATGTTCATATAGTTGACAACCCACCTTGCATGTATAGCGCTATAGGATTGGCTATCCGCCCCCTACATGGGTCATGTTAAGCAAAATTCTTCGTGGCTAGTCGCCGTTTGTATGGTTCTCTTGCATATGCCTATAAGCAAAACTTTATTATACTATGTATGTATGTCAAAACTAGTATGCTCACCAATGCTTTATGTGTTGACGGATATTTTATACATGTTGCAGGAAATATTTATTGCAGGACATTCAAGAAAAGTACTTAGGATTGGACATAGAAACTCACTCTAGTTCAAGTTATCATATTCTTGTTGTTGTATTTTTCGTTATATGAACTACTTGTATTTCTATTTTTAGACAATAAATGAAATTCTATCTTTAAACTATATTGTCACAAAATCTAGTGTCATGAAGTCTTTGAACAATCTACCACTAAGTCTCACCTCGATGATTCCGCCATCGGTTGGGGTGTGACAGATTGGTATCAGAGCCATGACTATAGGGAATTAGGAAAAATTGCCAGGTTTGACCTAGACTATAGTTAAGAACCTTTTGACTATTCCTTTTATCATGCTTAAAATACTTGATCTCCCTATCTTGCTTCTACTCCATTTTTTTGGTCCTTAAAATTTACCTTCCTATTTGTGGATTACTCTACACTCGAAGACGCTCGTATAACACAAACGAAAGGAAATCACCGAAATAGGCGTGAAACCCTCACTTTGGTGATAACTTTCAATCCGCGCAAATTCTTTGTATTTTTGAAACTACACCAAGACAGGAGTGATATCCTCACCTTGGTGGAAATTTCACGATTCTCATTCTAGTGGACACTTACCAATTGAAGGTTAGAATTAATTTTCTTACCACGTTGGAAGAAGTGTACAAACCACACTCAAAGAAACGACCTCGCTAAGATAGGAGTGAAATCCACAACTTAGCGACTAGTTTCAATCCTTGATAAAAAAAAATTTTAAAAATCTCGCGAAAGTCTCAAATTTACTAATGACAAGAAACATGTAGTAACTGGAAGGGTGGATACCGTTAACCGAAAGTTTCGGCGAGAGTATTTCCACTTATTAGGCCAAAGCATGTTTTCAATCTCAAAGGTAAATTCGAACCACTTTGGTTAGTCTTAGTTCCGTTCCGGAACACTCCAATTGCTTGTTTAAAACAAGTCTCCCATTTTATGTTAATATTACTTTCAATGTTGTTTTCATGCTATATTTTCATTATATATTCGATTTATTTCACTCGCATACAATCTCAAGACTCTCATTTACAATCTACTCTCGCGATCTCCAAACAATACAAATAATCGCAACCAACATAAATCAAAACTCCTTTATGTTAACTATGTGCTCTATACTTGTTTATACATACGTGTTACGCTATTTGAACAATGTGAAACTTGCATTCTATACGTGTAACTTGAACGTGCATACTCAATCTATGAGAACAACTTGAGCGTATGCATTTTGTTTATCTAAATTTGCATCAATTTCACCGATCTAATCTTACCCGTAAGCTTTTCAATGTTAACCAAAATTCTAGTAACTTATTTTCTAAATTCAAAAGTCACCTTGTTTAAAAACGCTTATACAAATTTTCCTATGTATAATTCTCGTAGATGTCTTCCCGTCTCAACAGCATCGATCTCAACAACTGGCAAGTCTTATTGCCCAAGAACTAGTCAAGATCCTCCCTAACCTAGAGACACCAACAAACCCAATTCCAAACCCTGGCGATACCATCCAAGACAGCACAAACCATGTAGATACTAAACCTTCTACCCATACCCCTACCAAACAAACAAAAAAGGATAACCGAAAACGCAAAAACCTCAAACGAAACCACACTTCGACAACTCCTAAGCAGTACCGTGGAACCTTTCCGCTATGCGATGGTTGTAAATATCACCATCCCACTCACACATAATGCCGCATATGCACCAACTGTGATTCATATGGTCATTTAAGCAAAACATGTCGCTACACCACTAAACCACGACCTGAAAAACCTACTACCACTACCTTATTCACTAAAACTAATGAATGGATATGCTCTAAGTGCAACAACTCAACCCATGGACCCAACCAATGCCCAAGACTTGCCATGGTGATCTATGATGTTGGAAGAACCACTCACCACACTAAAGAAGATTGACTTTTCTTTTCTTTAAAAAAAAAATGAGAATTTCCTTATGTAATGTTTTCAAGAAATTGTTCGGATATAATTTTTTTTACACCATCGTTATCGTAGTTACAATCATAATTTAACGGCAAAATTCAAATATCGCAAAACCCTTTTCTCCTCGCACACGAACTTTTTTCAAAAAAAAAAAATTTACAAAATTCTTCCTACTATTTCTAAGAGGATGCCTATTCTTCTATAAAATCCTCGCTTTCAACCCACTAACAAATGTGTGTGTCGAGCCTGTACGACAAACAAGATTCTAAATGATAAAAAAATGTTTGAAATAAATTTTCTTTTTGTAAAACAGGACTTGTGAGCAAACACGCTAAATCAAATAATCTACTTCGTTTTCAATCCCAAAACCTTTTGAAATTGTATCACGAGTCGAAATATTCATCAACGCCAAACTAAAATTTTCAATAAACTATTTTTCTCGCTTTATAAAATGGATTTTTCATATATCAAACGACTATCTTCGATAAAACTTTTACTTCAATTAAATATATTTTTCTTTAACATCCAACGGACTAAATTCTTCTACCATCAAACTTGACCCTTAGTCTTGAAAAGCTAGATTGCTCGCGTACCCATAAAACTCAATTTGTAATAAACCCGAATTCTTTGTTGCCCTCAGTCAAAACATTTTACGCGTGAACGTTTTCATTAGAAATCCAATTGTCCATACTTTTATTTGATTTTATACATCTAAACGTAACCACATATACACAAGTCTACACCATTATGTCATGAAACCATACATCTACGCCAAAAACACGTACGGTTAACAACATCAAAAACTTGCTTAATGCCTTTTCACATTATGTGTTTGCATGTCACGTTGTTTGTTATGTTTACAACATCAAAACTGTTTAATGCCTGAGCCTATTGTCTTTTCCTTTGTGTATAATTATTTTGTGTCCACTAGCGACCTACACATAACTAAGACAAATTATATGGACCATACGACAATCGGACTAATTACGGGTGCACACGTAATTACAAAAATTGGGCGCATGGAAAACATAACAATTCCTAGTGTGTGTAACCTATCATGACTTGAATAACAACACGGATGAGGTATGATAACGGCATGGTGGATACGCCACCGGTACATCCTATACATAAATGTCCTGTCATACTACCAAAAATAGAGTTATTCATGCCATGAGAAGTTTGGGTGTCGAGTTAAAATTTTGACCAACACTTACATTATTTATCCTTTGCGAACCCGTTTATGTTCTAGTTTGTTAGTCTAATTACGCTTGCATTATTTATCTATTATGCATATTATAACCTTGTTTTAAACCACACTTTCTACTAGGCAACATCATCCTTGCCGTGAATAATCTATACTTGCAATCTCCATCAAACATCGTTTCTTTCCTCGTGCCTTTCCTTTCTTAATCATCAATCGTCCCATTATCAAGAATCTTGTTCCAAGTCCGGTAAACTCTGGCCTTAACCTCTAAAAACAATTATACACTTAAAACAAGATTCGTCTCTCACTTTCTTATATTTTCTTGACTAATTATATACTAGATTTCAAAACTAAATAACTACTATTTATTTCGCCAAAAAACCGTTTTCAAATAGTCAAATTTCTCGTTTATTTTAGTCGCCCTAAAAAAAAAAGAGAGAATTTTCTAGTAAAATCTCCGACCTTGTGCAAACCAAATATCTATTACTAAATACTGTTCATTCCCACATCTAGTCACTCATTATGTTCATATTTTTAATATTCCACCCAATTACCCAAGGACACCTCTTTTACAAGCCAACAAATTCTACTATTTCATATATGATATACCGTATAAATACTTATTTTCTCAAAATTTCTATCTGTTATACAAATATACTTACCTACCTTCAATATTCACTATTTCATACCGTATAAATACTTACTTTCCTAAAATTCTTACTATTTTTTTATACACGGTATACTTACCTACCTTCACAAGATTTTTTTCCTATTTTCATGTATGTTATACTGTATATATAATTACTTTTCCAAAACTTGTTGCATCAACTCCATATACAAACCTATTTATACGTACCCCTTACTTCAGTATTTACAAAATGCTTATGTCAGTTAAGTTCTCAAATTTCTACGTACAACCTTAGGTAAAATTTGAAAAGTACTTCTCTTACGAGCATAATTATCGCACAAGTGACTAGATACCGTATTCGCTTTAAACATAATAAACTAACAAGCTTTGTTCTCGTATCAAACCACTTACCTATTTTTCAAAAGGTTGACTCTTAATTAAATTTCGAGACGAAATTTCCTAAAGTAGGGGAGACTGTAACATCGCGTTATTTTTACTTTTCATGTATTTTAAATTCTATACTTAACAAATTCCAAGTTCGCCTTTATTCGCTTCTTTTATTTTACTCCTACCAATTCGTGACGAGTCGTCAATATAATATATCCTAATCAATTTAGAAACTCATTTAGTTAAGATCTTAATATATATATTTATTTTATTATAAAACTAATATACTTTTAATAATATAAATTTAAGATTAAAAAAAAATATGTTTAGCCATGTTGACTTCCATGTCAACAAACATTCAACATTTTTTTTCTTAAATAGTGCCGTACATTTTGCTATCTTATTTATATTTTTTTTTTCTTTTTTTTAAAGATATAATTACTACTAATTAACTTCTAACCACCCTAATTAATTCATTAAATACCCAACCCCTTCACCCCAACTATAAATACATCACTCCTACCCATTCTAAAACTTGCTCATTTCTCCAAAGAAATCCCAAGAGTGGAAGTCCACTTCTAAGTGAGTTCTCTCATAAACTCCAACTTTATTATTCTTTCTTCACTTCTTTTCTTTTTCTAACCCCTTTGAAAAACCTCTAGGATCTTCCCCATATTTATCCACAAAAGTGTGATAAGGGTAGAGCACCTAAAAGAGGTTCCAAAGGTTGTTGTTTTCTGAATTATACTATATAATAATATAAACATATACTTTCAAGTTTCTATCTTACTAGTTTATTATTAATCTTTGGAAGGTTTGTGGATACATCCCTACCTTACCAATGCTTGACTCTCATAACCATCCGAATCACCTCTATGGTGGTTTGTGTTTTGGTTCGCCTAAAAGGCTTGCTTGACTCTTATGACCATCCGAATCACCTTCATGGTGGTTTGTGTTTTGGTTCGCCTAAAAGGCTTGCATGACTCTCGTGAATCTATAATCTAAACTCAAACCTAAGACCCTTTATTCTCTAATTCTAGTTAACCAAGGCTAAGGAACTAATCCCTCAAGACTCATTCTTTTGGAACCTTACTAAACGCACCCAAAGGTGAGTTCATACTTGTCCCCCTTTTATTCTTTATTCTTTGGGGCTCAACATGTATCACTATCAAAACTCAAACGATTTTAAACTCTACAATCTATTATGCTTAGTCTAAAGTCTATCATATTCTAAATTCTATCATGCGCAATCTAAAGTCTATTATATGCTTGTACGCTATGCTATGTAGAATTATTTACTCTAACATACAAATGTTCATATAGTTGACAACCCACCTTGCATGTATAGCGCTATAGGATTGGCTATCCGCCCCCTACATGGGTCATGTTAAGCAAAATTCTTCGTGGCTAGTCGCCGTTTGTATGGTTCTCTTGCATATGCCTATAAGCAAAACTTTATTATACTATGTATGTATGTCAAAACTAGTATGCTCACCAATGCTTTATGTGTTGACGGATATTTTATACATGTTGCAGGAAATATTTATTGCAGGACATTCAAGAAAAGTACTTAGGATTGGACATAGAAACTCACTCTAGTTCAAGTTATCATATTCTTGTTGTTGTATTTTTCGTTATATGAACTACTTGTATTTCTATTTTTAGACAATAAATGAAATTCTATCTTTAAACTATATTGTCACAAAATCTAGTGTCATGAAGTCTTTGAACAATCTACCACTAAGTCTCACCTCGATGATTCCGCCATCGGTTGGGGTGTGACAGTGATGTAGTGCCAAGTTATAAAGTGCCTATGCTATGTCAGTAGACGAGTATGAAGCTGAGTAGGACTGAGCCGAGCCGCTGCCTCCATTGGATGATGGTTTGGGGCCGAGTAGACCTGGGCCGCCTGGGCTGGTGGGATTGTTTTGTTGTGGGCCGATGTATCCAGAATTGGGATAAGGGCAAGGGGGAGGAGTAAGAGCCCAATTATTGTATTGTTGTTGTGGTGGATTGGCTGAAGCCCAAGGAGGAGGAGTGGGGGCCCAATAGTAGTAACCTCCTCTGCAACGCGGCCGGTTGTCATATGTGGTTTGGTTCTGTGGTGTGGATCGAGAGGAGTTTTCGGTAGTGGTGTTTAGTGCGGTTCCGACGGTTTGTGTAACATTTCGCATTTAATAATTGTACGTTACGGAATTAAAACGACAAGTTTTATTTTTGGTGATATTTTGAACCCTTATACAAAGATAATTATTCACACACACACACACACACACACATATATATATATATATATATATATAAAAGTTTATAATAATAATAATAATAGTAGTAATAATAATAACCTATAACCATAACTGATTTGTTTTTTTTTTACCCAACCCAGTTCTGAGCCCAGACAAATACCCAGCCCAATCACCCAGGCCCAGACCCCAAGCCCAACACAGCCAAGGCCCTCCTCCCCTTTTTCAGTATTAATCAAAAAAATAGAGGTCCCAGCCGGGTTTCGAACCGGAGACCTTCTACACACAACACACACGCTCTTAACCACCTGGGCCACACCTTTCAATTGTTTAAAACTCAGCTCTAATTATATTTAAAACCACTTCTGTCCCTCCTCCTTCCTTTCCTAGACGACGAACAGCAGCAGCAGGTTTGACCACCAAGAAGCTTCCATTTTTGACCAGTTTAATTGACACTATTAACGCAAAATTAACCATGGTCTGACTTGGATTCGTAATTATCGGCCTATCACGAGTCTTATACACGTATTAATATCATCAATTCATACCAATTAACCTTATTCGCGTATAGACTTCAATGTGTGGTCAACCTTACCATTTCTTCAATCCATCGATCCACACTATAAATTGACCCTCTGCGAAGCATTACAACTCGCCATTAATCTCTTCTCAACCTCCAATCTTCATTATTACACTCTGTTTGTGCTTCACGAATACAATTTTGACTTTTATACTTGACCGAGCAATCGTGTTCTACACGACATTGTAAGTCCAATTTTTCCAGTGGGTTTTGTATATCGGCAATCACTCGTCAATAGCCCCATGATTAATTGGGCTATTGATGAGTGAATCAATCAATTGCAGAACTAGGGTTCGTGGCCTTTGATTTGGGGATAAAACTGATTTCGCGTTATGTATTTATTTTTATTAAAACGGAATTTATCACAACCACAGGCCTAGGCCAAGTGGTTGTGACTGATGCTTGTAACCGTAACCACCCGGGTTCGAGTCCCGGCTTGGGCACGCTTTTCCACTTATTTTTCATTTTTAAAACAAACCAAATAATATATATATATATATATAAATTACATTTAAATCTTGTAAATTCATTTTTAATTATTAAAACCTTTTTATAAATTCTAAAAAAATTATTTTTATCAAATCTGATGTAAAAGTTTCATCTACAATTTTTAGTTTTCTGAAATTCATTTATTTAATATTTATAATAATTAAATCAATTTTATGCTATTATATTTATAAAAATCCATTAAAATATCAAAACAATTTTATAAATTCCCACAAAAATTATCCTGAGTTTGTACAATGATAAACTTTACTGAAATGATTTTTAATTCTGAAAAATCATTTATTTTATATTTTTAATCAATTTTTGTTAGATTTAATCGTAATTAAAACATAATAAATTCAATTTTCATTATTTTTGCACCAAAATTTTATACAAATTATTTCTGAATATTTAGAACAAAAATATGATTTTTAAACCAATAATTCCTTAATTTTAGTATTTTTAAATATTAAAGTTTAATTTTGGCAATTTGTAATAAATAGATTTAATAATCTATTTTAAAGAAAATAATTTTATAAAAATTATTTTTATACTTCAAACACATTATTGTGAACATCCTAAATCCAAACTTTATAAAAAGACTTTCATTTATTTAATTATCAAATTCCCTTTATTTAATTAACATTTTATTATAAATTCAACAATTGGATATCCCCAAATCGAAACCCTAGAAACTTATACAATTGTAAACTTGATAGACTTAGACATATTATTACCTTATTATAGGGTGATACTTGACACATTTGGGCAACATCATTATTCAATCTTTTCAACAGATATAACATTTTGCTAAGGTGAGTTTTACATAGCCCCTTTTCTATTTATCACCATTTTTGGGGTGAAACATGTTACAACAATATTTATGCAATTCAATCATCAATGTGTCTATGTGTATTTCTATGTTGCATTATGTCTTGAACATGACTAGGGTAAGCACAATTCTAGCATAAACATTCATCAACCAAACGGTATACATTGATAGATCTATTGGACTGACAATCCCACCCGGATACGTGCCTCCTACAAAGGTTACGTGGGTGTTTGTTACTGCAATATAAACAAGTGAACCATGAGCGTATGGGATGTACCACAATACAACAGTCAACAAGGTTGATTATGCACTCGATTTACTTCTAGTATGTTTTCGCATATGGACTAGATTGCCATGACACATGAATTGCACAACAATTTTATTCAATTATCAAAACCTATGTAATTCTCACCAACTTTTGTTGACCAAAAACATTTTCAACTTAACATGTTTCAGGTTCTACTTGCTTGGAGATTTGAATTGATGCTTGAGGATATTTGCATAGTTTTATTCAATTTGATGTACAAATTCTTAGAACAATTGTATGTAACTTACTTAAATTATTTAATGAAATTTATTATTTACCATGAGCTACTGAACAATCATCAATACGTGACATCCCGATGTTTCCGCCATCGGTTGGGGTGTTACAGTTTGAGAGGAGAGTTTAGCTTGGTTATTTTTGTGGTCTTCCACTTGACAAAGACGAGATCGGGTATTGTAGAAGTCGGGTAATGGTTGAGTGTTTTGAAGGATGAGAGAGATGTTTTCGTATTGATCGGTTAAGCCGGTCAGTACTTGTAGGACAAGTTGGTTTTGGGTGATGGTTGATCCAAGGCTAGTCAATTGGTCAAAAATAAGTTTCATAGTTTGGCAATAGGCAGACATATTGGAAAATTGTTCAAGGCGGGTATTGAAGAATTTGTTTTGGAGGGTTATGGTACGGGCAACTTGGTTGTCAAGGAATAGGTTCTTTAGGCGACACTACACATCATGAGCGGCAGTGTTGGTTATCATGATAGTGTGAACGAGATCTTGAGTGATGGTACCGTAGATCCATTGTAGAACAATGGAGTCGATACGTTCCCATGACTCAAGATGGGTGGATTTTGCTGATTCTTTGTCTTTGTTAGTGGAAGAGGAGGAAGAGACGGTGCTACGTGGTAGTAGGTGATCATAAACATCGTAGGCTTTGAAATGGACGGTGAATAACTCGGCCCAGGTATTATAGTGTTCGGTTTGACTGTCTAGGATAATAGGGATAAAGTATTTGATGTTGGTAATTGTGACTACAGGGTGAAGGAAAGACATGATCGACCGGCTGTGGGAATTGATCGAATGAAGGTAGAAAAGGAAAAAAAAAGGAATAATCGGCGAAGGAGGTAGCCGATTAGGGAAGAAGAAGGAAAAAAGAATAGGTTGTGACAACAGTCAATGAACCAGGTCAACATTCGTACATTTTTCACTCACTATTACTGTTATATGTGCATCTTTATACATTCCGCATACACTATACCCCCAGCCTAGTAAAACAAGAGTTAATCAGATTACTCCACATGAGACACTTGTTTAGTCATACAACACCCGGGCAATCATCGAACAAACATTTAATGAGATTACTACGCCCTAACATATGGTAATCCCTCTCAAACACATGTGAACAAGTCATACACACTAATTACATGTTAATCTATGATGATAATACCCCCTATGATTACCTCCGATCACATGTGAACACAGTAACAGGCAACTATGTTAAGTCACACAAAATACATGTTGATGTCGTCATCAAAGGCTCAGAAACTAACTAACTCTTACCATTGTGAACCCGAACGATATTCCTATATCAAAGGGTAACTAGAGGCTACTTAATGGACACAATGTGCAATCACAATACTATTAACATACATATAGGCCGACTAACTCGCTTAATATGTTATGTCTTGGATCATAATAAGGCTATCTTAATCATGAAACTCCACAAACCATGCTCACATATGCATATATACACACGACACCTCACATATACTACTAGATACATATAGCTAGTCGACCTACACATACTCACCTACACTTGACAAGTTCTTTTCCTATAAGTTATCACTCTATTTTATCCCTATATCGACCGAAGGTGTCCATAGGTGCCAAGAGTTCCTTTTCACACACAACCTTGTTAGACCAAACTAGGAAACATCCAAAGGAGCTCCATCATCCAACACAAGCTACAACCCCTTAATACACCTCTCTAGGTGATCGGCTAGAAGGAAAAGAAACATTGGAAGGCACATGCCATTTCACCAATATGGAAACCATGCTAGAACACTTGATACAAGTCAACCTATCCCCTTTGTAATAGGCCAAGACTTCAAGACAACTATGTGTTGTCAACCTCATCCAATCATGTTAAAACACAATCAACCTATGATCCAAATCCCTACCCTAAGCTACTTGAACATTCCTTTGTCTCTACCTTGGCCGCAAATTACCTCACAACCCTCTAATGTCACTATCACAAAGATTGCAAGGAAAACACCTTGGGAATGAAGCACTAATCGGCTACAAGGAGGAAACATGGTTGACCTATCTCTATCACAAAGAACATGCTCTATCCTCTTGTCTTGTAGTGAGCCGAAAATTAGTAGGAGAAGCAATCTAGTGATTGGTTGTTGACATACACCAAAGTAGCACTAAGACAAAGCTATGACAAACTATAAAGCTAAGTCAACCTTCCTAAACTAATATCCCATGTGCATAAATCGGCCAGCTCCATAGAAGCATGCTTACTTACACCAAATGATGATTAACATCAAGAATCAAAGCACTTTCCAAGGTGATGAACATTACCTCTTATAGTTTTGTCCTCATTGTGATCAACCATTATAAATAGGCTTGAGTATCACCATCATTTTCACACAAACAAACCACTCCTTTCTTGATCAATCCTCGGCCGAACACTAGCTCCACAATACCAAAACCATTGTCGTTCAAGTATCAAGATCCAAGCTTAGGAGGAGACTAGAAGACACGAAGGCTCTAACCATCGGCCATCCACGTCTTGCTCTACTAGGTAAGTTATCTAAGCTCCCTAAGCTCACCTATAATCGGCCCTACTATGTTCACCCAAACCATTAACCTTTGATTAAAAACAATCGGCCCTATACCCACACAAGTCACATGCATTGTTCTACTTAAACTAACTATCATTTTGTCATGATGACACACCTATTTGTCTAATTATCGGCCCTTACCTCGATAGCATTGTTGAAGTAATGTCATTAAACCCAAACTCGACATAAACACTAGACTAGTAACCGGGTTATGTTAACTAAAACTCAACAATACATGTCCAAAGACTAAGGCTTATCATGAGACATTTTATGATCGGTTATATTCACCAAAGTTACTAGAATACCTTAAAAACTTTCGGCTATATCTTAACAAGCTTAGATCAGTCACTTTTGATATATATAACAATCGATTTCGAGGCATATAAAGAACATTGTTTCGGCTATAACTAGTAAACATGTGTTAACAAGGGCTGAAACATGTGTTACCTTTATAAATGGGTTAAAAAGAGAAAATAAACATATGTTAAGTAATGTTTTCCCAAAAACCAACCACACATGGTAAATTGGTGCTAGTTTACATGCTTTCTCAGATTCTGATTGGGGAGGCATACATGACGGAGGCAGATCTACTACAGGTTATATATTATATCTTGGATCCAACATCATCTCCTGGCGTTTATCAAGACAAAAAATGGTCTCGCGCTCATCTATTGAAGCAGAATACAAAGCACTAGCAAACGCCGCAGCTGAAATCTCATGAGTTAAAAATCTTCTCCAAGAACTTGGTCTTCGCACGGCACGTACACCATCTCTTTTCTGTGACAACACTAGTGCCACCTACCTTTGTGCCAACCCAGTGTACCATTCCCGCATGAAACATGTGGTCCTCGACTACCACTTTGTTCGTGAACAAGTCAATGCCGGCCACTTAAAGGTCTTTCACATTAGCTCAAAGGATCAACTAGCTGATGTCCTCACTAAACCACTTCCACGATCACCGTTTCTTTCCTTTCGATCTAAGATTGGAGTCTCCAATTGAGCCTCCATCTTGCGGGGGCGTATTAACCATAGATGACTTTTGCCATGATTCATGCCTTGTAATTATTGTATTTATGTTAGTCTTTGGTCAAGGTCAATAGCTTGTTTCCCTCCTAAACTGGAGCTTCAAGTCTGTATATATTGTATGTCCTTCAATGAGAATATTGCACCTTTACTCATAAAAAAACTCATACTTGATAATCTGGAGTTCTGAATCCGGGTTAAAAGGTAAAAAATTGTATGATTAGCACCAAGTTTCCATGCCTAGGCTTGATTTTGACCGGGTTTAACCGTGACTGGTGATGGTCTAGTAGCGGCGGTGGTGCACGATAACGTTGGTGGCATGGTGTGGCGACGTTGAAGACGACTTCAATTGCGGTAGGTGGTGGTGATTGTAACCTCACGAATTTTCCCATTTATTTTGCATTAAAGTATTTCCCGATCCATGATATAAAGTCTAATTTATTTCTAAGTATTCTTATTTTTATCCGTGCACTCTATTTTTCTAAGTTCCTTTTATCATTTTACTTAAAAAAAATCTTCAATCATGACATATGTCCTATCCTAATTCTATTTATAAAATCGTCATTTTATAAGACGGTGTTTTTTTTTTATTTTCTAATTCAAACTAATGATTTTTTTTATTTCTTATTTAAAGGTAATCATTTTTCCAATTACATTTTTAATCTCAAACAAGGAAGATATAAATTCATTTCAAAATAAAGCCTTGAGTCAAGAGTCAAAGTCTTGACAACATAATTCTTGGAGTCAAAGTCTTAGTCAAACAGTCAAAGTCTTAGTCAAACAGTCAAAGTCTTAAAACCTTACTTTATGGTGTTGACCAATTTTAATGGCTAATTGACTCCAAAACTAGTATAAAAACCCACCTATGACCCATTATACTTTGCACTTCTAAATCGATTGTTTCAATCCGATTAAACTTTCCCTCATACCTTTCCTCTATAGTCTATTACTTCTACAATTGAAGCTTTGATTATAAGCTCTTGTAATTGGCGAATTGGAAACTTGATATTCTTTCTTTTTCGTTTTCTTCAATTTGGATTAGCTACGTTGTTGAGTCTTTGAGATCCGCCTCGCATACATTCACAACACTTAGAGGATAATTCACCTTAGCCAAGGTGAGTTTTACATAGCCCCTTTTCTATTTAACACTATTTTTGGGGTGAAACATGTTACAACATTCTATATGCAATTCAATCATAAAGTGTCTATGTGTTTTTCTATGTTGCATTATGTCTTAAACATGACTAGGGTAAGCACAATATTCTAGCATAATCATTAACATTGATCAGCCGACGGTATACAATGATAGATCTATTGGACTGACAATCCCACCCGGATACGTGTCTCCTACAAAGGTAGCGTGGGTTATTGTTATCGCATAACATAATCGAGTGAACCATGAGCGTATGGGATGGACCACAATATAACAGTCACAAGGGTTGATTATGCACTCGATTTACTTCTAGTATGTTTTCACATATGGACTAGACTTGCCATGACACTTGAATTGTACAAGTTTTATTCGATTATCAAAACCTATGTAATTCTCACCAACTTTTGTTGACCCAAAATATTTTCAAACTTAACATGTTTCAGGTTATAGCTTGCTTGAAGATTAGAGTTATTGCTTGAAGATGCGTAGATAGTATTTTTTTGATGTACAAAGTTTTAGAACAATTGTATGTAATTTATTTAAATCATTTATTGAAACTTATTATTTACCATGAGCTACTGAAAAATCATCAATACGTGACATCCCGATATTTCCGCCATCGGTTGGGGTGTTACAGTGATAGATGCAGTGGTAATGGTTGTAGGTGGTGCTTGTGGGTGGCGATGGCAGGTGCTGCTGGACTGGTGGTAGAAGTTAGCTTAGGGGTGAGGGGTGGTGGTCCCTATGGGTAGTTTGGTCATTTTACATGACTTAACTGAGAAATTTAACATTGTTAGCTGGTAAGGACCATGAGGGTTATGAAATGTCAACGTTGGGGACCATTGAAGATAGATGTGGGCATTTATGCAATTCGTGCATACCACAGGAACTATCCGTGCAGTTTACTCTTATCTGAATGAGTCAAACATTTTCGTTAACACTTCAAAACAAGTTAAACGATTGTAAATATGTTGTGTCCAAGTAGTTTTGGGGTTCTTGAGTTGTAATAAAGTGGCAAGCTAGCGTGTCAAAATAGTTGTGAATGAATTCAATTTATAGATTACACATCTTATACCTTTTATCCTCTTAATTGTATATATATTTAACGTTCCGCTCATTTGAACAGTTCATGGCATCTTCGTAATATTCATATTTTCGAATGGCATTTTCGTCTTTTGGTTATGCAGTCATCTCATCTCTCTAGAAAACCACATCCTACCTCCTCTCTCTGTTATTCTCTTCTCCTTCCTATCCACACAAACTGAAAACCACGGCCCTAACCCGTTTTTTAGAGAGAGAGAGAGAGAGAGAAGTGTTGAGTGGGTGATGAGGGATCTCGCGGTCAACGGGGGTGATGAAGGAAGCTACGGTGTTGGTGATGGCTGTTGGTCATGGCGGTGTTTGTCCGACCACCTCGACACATGGTCGAAGCTTCGACAGGGATAAACAAGTCCGAATGGTCTGACACCGAGTGGGTTATAGATCTGTTACGACGATATGAAGCCGTGATGGTGCGTGGCTGTGTGATGGTGCATACCTAATTGGGGGGTTTTTGTATGGTAACAATTTGAAGGAGACGATCGGAGGTGCAGCGGAAACAAGGAAAATCAGATGTGTTTCGGTACAAAGGGGTTTTGAGCGCCAAGTCGTTTTTTATCAGCTAGATGATCAGCTTTTTCTTTCAGATTTTTTTGAGATTGATCACTTTCATGATTCCATATGTTCACGACGTTCTTGGTATGCTAACGAATTTTTCTTGATAGTGTTTAGTTCATTTTTCCTTTTTAGGTTGGTGTTAACTTCTAATAAACCAGAACTTTGGTATGCTAACGAATTTTTCTTGATAGTTTTACATAGCCCCTTTTCTATTTATCACTATTTTTGGGGTGAAACATGTTACAACATTCTATATGCAATTCAATCATAAAGTGTCTATGTGGTTTTCTATGTTGCATTATGTCTTAAACATGACTAGGGTAAGCACAATATTCTAGCATAATCATTAACATTGATCAGCCGACGGTATACAATGATAGATCTATTGGACTGACAATCCCACCCGGATACGTGTCTCCTACAAAGGTAGCGTGGGTTATTGTTATCGCATAACATAATCGAGTGAACCATGAGCGTATGGGATGGACCACAATATAACAGTCACAAGGGTTGATTATGCACTCGATTTACTTCTAGTATGTTTTCACATATGGACTAGACTTGCCATGACACTTGAATTGTACAAGTTTTATTCGATTATCAAAACCTATGTAATTCTCACCAACTTTTGTTGACCCAAAATATTTTCAAACTTAACATGTTTCAGGTTATAGCTTGCTTGAAGATTAGAGTTATTGCTTGAAGATGCGTAGATAGTATTTTTTTGATGTACAAAGTTTTAGAACAATTGTATGTAATTTATTTAAATCATTTATTGAAACTTATTATTTACCATGAGCTACTGAACAATCATCAATACGTGACATCCCGATGTTTTCGCCATCGGTTGGGGTGTTACAGTGATAGATGCAGTGGTAATGGTTGTAGGTGGTGCTTGTGGGTGGCGATGGCAGGTGCTGCTGGACTGGTGGTAGAAGTTAGCTTAGGGGTGAGGGGTGGTGGTCCCTATGGGTAGTTTGGTCATTTTACATGACTTAACTGAGAAATTTAACATTGTTAGCTGGTAAGGACCATGAGGGTTATGAAATGTCAACGTTGGGGACCATTGAAGATAGATGTGGGCATTTATGCAATTCGTGCATACCACAGGAACTATCCGTGCAGTTTACTCTTATCTGAATGAGTCAAACATTTTCGTTAACACTTCAAAACAAGTTAAACGATTGTAAATATGTTGTGTCCAAGTAGTTTTGGGGTTCTTGAGTTGTAATAAAGTGGCAAGCTAGCGTGTCAAAATAGTTGTGAATGAATTCAATTTATAGATTACACATCTTATACCTTTTATCCTCTTAATTGTATATATATTTAACGTTCCGCTCATTTGAACAGTTCATGGCATCTTCGTAATATTCATATTTTCGAATGGCATTTTCGTCTTTTGGTTATGCAGTCATCTCATCTCTCTAGAAAACCACATCCTACCTCCTCTCTCTGTTATTCTCTTCTCCTTCCTATCCACACAAACTGAAAACCACGGCCCTAACCCGTTTTTTAGAGAGAGAGAGAGAGAGAGAGAGAAGTGTTGAGTGGGTGATGAGGGATCTCGCGGTCAACGGGGGTGATGAAGGAAGCTACGGTGTTGGTGATGGCTGTTGGTCATGGCGGTGTTTGTCCGACCACCTCGACACATGGTCGAAGCTTCGACAGGGATAAACAAGTCCGAATGGTCTGACACCGAGTGGGTTATAGATCTGTTACGACGATATGAAGCCGTGATGGTGCGTGGCTGTGTGATGGTGCATACCTAATTGGGGGGTTTTTGTATGGTAACAATTTGAAGGAGACGATCGGAGGTGCAGCGGAAACAAGGAAAATCAGATGTGTTTCGGTACAAAGGGGTTTTGAGCGCCAAGTCGTTTTTTATCAGCTAGATGATCAGCTTTTTCTTTCAGATTTTTTTGAGATTGATCACTTTCATGATTCCATATGTTCACGACGTTCTTGGTATGCTAACGAATTTTTCTTGATAGTGTTTAGTTCATTTTTCCTTTTTAGGTTGGTGTTAACTTCTAATAAACCAGAACTTTGGTATGCTAACGAATTTTTCTTGATAGTTTTACATAGCCCCTTTTCTATTTATCACTATTTTTGGGGTGAAACATGTTACAACATTCTATATGCAATTCAATCATAAAGTGTCTATGTGGTTTTCTATGTTGCATTATGTCTTAAACATGACTAGGGTAAGCACAATATTCTAGCATAATCATTAACATTGATCAGCCGACGGTATACAATGATAGATCTATTGGACTGACAATCCCACCCGGATACGTGTCTCCTACAAAGGTAGCGTGGGTTATTGTTATCGCATAACATAATCGAGTGAACCATGAGCGTATGGGATGGACCACAATATAACAGTCACAAGGGTTGATTATGCACTCGATTTACTTCTAGTATGTTTTCACATATGGACTAGACTTGCCATGACACTTGAATTGTACAAGTTTTATTCGATTATCAAAACCTATGTAATTCTCACCAACTTTTGTTGACCCAAAATATTTTCAAACTTAACATGTTTCAGGTTATAGCTTGCTTGAAGATTAGAGTTATTGCTTGAAGATGCGTAGATAGTATTTTTTTGATGTACAAAGTTTTAGAACAATTGTATGTAATTTATTTAAATCATTTATTGAAACTTATTATTTACCATGAGCTACTGAACAATCATCAATACGTGACATCCCGATGTTTTCGCCATCGGTTGGGGTGTTACAGTGATAGATGCAGTGGTAATGGTTGTAGGTGGTGCTTGTGGGTGGCGATGGCAGGTGCTGCTGGACTGGTGGTAGAAGTTAGCTTAGGGGTGAGGGGTGGTGGTCCCTATGGGTAGTTTGGTCATTTTACATGACTTAACTGAGAAATTTAACATTGTTAGCTGGTAAGGACCATGAGGGTTATGAAATGTCAACGTTGGGGACCATTGAAGATAGATGTGGGCATTTATGCAATTCGTGCATACCACAGGAACTATCCGTGCAGTTTACTCTTATCTGAATGAGTCAAACATTTTCGTTAACACTTCAAAACAAGTTAAACGATTGTAAATATGTTGTGTCCAAGTAGTTTTGGGGTTCTTGAGTTGTAATAAAGTGGCAAGCTAGCGTGTCAAAATAGTTGTGAATGAATTCAATTTATAGATTACACATTTTATACCTTTTATCCTCTTAATTGTATATATATTTAACGTTCCGCTCATTTGAACAGTTCATGGCATCTTCGTAATATTCATATTTTCGAATGGCATTTTCGTCTTTTGGTTATGCAGTCATCTCATCTCTCTAGAAAACCACATCCTACCTCCTCTCTCTGTTATTCTCTTCTCCTTCCTATCCACACAAACTGAAAACCATGGCCCTAACCCGTTTTTTTAAGTTTATATAAAGGAAAAACAAATGGGGTTGATAAAAACTAACTGCAGGGACCAAATGTGTCAAAATGTGAAACTTTTAAAAAAAACAAAACCAACTCTCCCTCTTCTCTGCTGGATCGCTTTTCCGGCGAGTTCAATTCCGGCGACATTAAAACCGGGTTTTATGCATCAATCGTTCAGTTAAATCGCCTCATTAAAGTCCCATCATTATTCCGAAACAGTGTTGGACAATTATAGGGGTTTTAGTAACGTTTAAAGCAAGTTTAATCGCTAGATTAATTGTTGAAACCGTCAAGACATTTAAAACCCACTTAACCGATCGTTTCTTGAATAAATCTATAAATTGAACTCGTGAATCTGTTGCTGCACTTACACACATCACAAATCCACCTTCAAAGTATCTAAATCGCGTCCAGAAAGCCCCCTATTTGCGTTTTTTTTGGCGAGTTTGAAGCTTTGATTGCGATTCTAAAAACGCGTTGTAAGTATACAATCTTGCTTGTAATATGTTAGTCGACCATCATAGATTAAAACCCCTCTATTACAGAGCATAATCATGTTCAGAATCGGGTTATTAAATCTGGGTTAAGGCTAGGGTTCTTGGCTTCTACAATTGGGGAAGAAGATGATTATCTTATAATGGTTTATATATTATATTTAATCAAACATTTCAATAATTAGACAAGTGGTGGAGTGGTTTCCATGGATGAATGTTTGTGAGTGGTCCTGAGTTCGACCCTTGGCATCCACTCTAATATATATTTTTTTTTCCTTTTTCCATTATTTCTCATTTAAACTATTTATTTACTCATATAAAATACATTTAAACTTGAAATATTCATAATAAATCCATCTTTTGCCCAAAAATTATGAAAATTTAGGTGTAGCTTCTTGACACCATAAAACAAATTATCCCACTTTTATTTTCTGAAAAATGTTTATTTTTATATTTTTTATTGAATTAAATTGTTTTAATCATAATTAATTGATTAAAAATTCATTTTAAATGATATTAATCTCAAAATTTTCGATAAATTATTTCTAATGATTATGAACTGAAATAAAAATTATTGGTTAAGAAAACATTTATTTTTATTAACTTTCCTATTTTTTAATCATTTAAACATGATTTAATCTCATTAAATCAGTTTTAAATATAAATAAGTTTACAAAAATTATGGGAAAATTATGTTCATTTATTTACATCAGAAAATATTTATTTTCTATAAAAATAGCATTTTTGGATCATGTCTTGAATTATTAGTCTTATTTATGATTAATTAGACATAATTAATAATTTATTTATTTGTACAATTAAATAACTATTTTATGAATACTTTTCTTATAAAATAGAAATGTTTTATGTTTAAAAATCTTATTTACCATTTGTAGATCATTGTGAGACACGTAAATATTTATTTATACATTTGTAATATTTGCATTTATTTATAATAATTAGTTAAAATAATTAACTAAATTATTTCGTCATAATTATTCAAATATATTTTGATCTAAATATTTAATTGGTAATAATTATATTACCTAAACCATATCACAAACTTTGGTATATTATTTTGAATATACAACTTTTACATTAATTCGACTAATCATAAAAACTCTAATTCCCCAAATTGACTTAGCAAACCCTAATGCCTTAGACCCTAGATACCTTAGACTTTGTAGACTTCACCTTACTAGTATTTATATACGTTATAGGTTGAATTCCTCGGAATTCTCACTACTTAGCTCACAACCGCTTAAGTGGATTTCGATCGCTTTCGCAAACTGTGAGTATATCTTTCCCCTTTTTACTGTTTTACTATTTTTGGGGTGACTCATGTACCTATTATTATCAAGTTTCTATTACTTCTTACTAAAATAGCAATTCTCATGTGTGTTTGCTTTATGTTAATTTGTGTGTCTATGACTTGTCAAAATCATTAACCTTTGAGGGCCTGACATTTCAATGAATAGTACTATGGTATATACCCCTTGTGACTCTGTTGAGAGACCTTGGTCATTGTCTTGTGATTCATATTACTAAAAATGTTTTGATTCTTGATTCTTGATACTTACTACATAGGGTTGATTTTGAACGGACATTACTTAAATTACATAATTGCAAATGGTATACAACACAGGAATTGCGAAACGTTTTGTACTATATATATATATCCAACGGATGTACTCACCAATACATTATATGTGTTGACAAATTATTTTGTACATGTTTCAGGTGATGTTTGATCTTACTTGCTTTCACGCTTAGGATGGACCTAGTGCTTAAATAAAAGTTGAACATTTATTTTCTATGTTTGAGATATCTATTAAGACTCTTTGTATTTCATTTTGAATAATGGAAGTTATTTGCTATTAATATTTACATTTTAGTCCATGTGCTTTTGAACAATCGTCACTACGTGACACCTCGATGGTTCCGCCATCGGTTGGGGTGTTACATGAAGGAAGCTACGGTGTTGGTGATGGCTGTTGGTCATGGCGGTGTTTGTCCGACCACCTCGACACATGGTCGAAGCTTCGACAGGGATAAACAAGTCCGAATGGTCTGACACCGAGTGGGTTATAGATCTGTTACGACGATATGAAGCCGTGATGGTGCGTGGCTGTGTGATGGTGCATACCTAATTGGGGGGTTTTTGTATGGTAACAATTTGAAGGAGACGATCGGAGGTGCAGCGGAAACAAGGAAAATCAGATGTGTTTCGGTACAAAGGGGTTTTGAGCGCCAAGTCGTTTTTTATCAGCTAGATGTTCAGCTTTTTCTTTCAGATTTTTTTGAGATTGATCACTTTCATGATTCCATATGTTCACGACGTTCTTGGTATGCTAACGAATTTTTCTTGATAGTGTTTAGTTCATTTTTCCTTTTTAGGTTGGTGTTAACTTCTAATAAACCAGAACTTTGAATAATAACATGGCATCATCGTGTTTTTTGTACTAGCTTTACATTGTATAGTGTCGCAATAAGCATCTAAAATTATGTCGTAAACTTAGCTTTTGTGCTTAAATTTTGACATTTGCTAGGTAGAGAATATCAAATATTCTGTTGATACCTTTCTACAAGAGAGGTCACATTTTAATTTTTGTTGAGCAGGCGAATTTTACTAGCGGAGAAACTGGCCGATGTTTATGCGTCAGAGGAAGATCAATACAACTTGATTAGATTTCTAGAGAAAAAGAAAGCTGACTATATGTGCCTTCAAAGGCAAAAAATGAGAATTGATGATTTTGAGCTATTCACCGTAATAGGGAAGAGTGCTTTTGGTGAAGTATGCAACCTCAATCTTGAATTCAAGGGTTGCTAGGCGTTTCTTAATAAGTGTTTCTGATTTTTTTCAAGTTGTAGACTTCATTGTATAAAATGCCTGTAGTAGCAGCAATGAGGTATTATTCAAAACTATGATTGGCAGACAATGGTTTCAAATCCATGTTTTTTTATACGCATTTAAGCTCAAGCTTCCTATAAAGCATGATACGCGTTTGGTCTATAAATTTCTAATGTAATATTTTTTTCCCATCTTGATGTTATCAGGTAATATAGAAACTATCAAACGGACTGTCCAAAATCGCGAAGGTTAAGAAGTAAGTTTCACCTTCGGCCATTTCCTAAAGGTATATGTTTCTATCACATTACCCACGTTGAGTTATCCGTTAGAAGTGTAGGTTGGTTATAAAGTCATAAGGGTCTATTTAAATTGCTTTTTGGGCCTTTTCGGCCATTTGAAGTGGTTTGATGATTATTATTTTTTTTGTAAAACGCCGCTGTTTTTTTTTATTATAGAAAATTGTAAAACATGGTTGTGTGTTTGGTTATGATAAAATGAGTATTCAACAACGAAAGTATTCTCTCAAAGCCACAAACTCACTTCAATTGAGACATGTGTGAGCCTAAAATGTATATGCATATATGTGGCATGGATTTTGATTTATGGGTATTTCTAATAGTGTCTTCTTACTAGAAAATCATTTGGTTAAAGATGAAGCGCAACAAGTTAGTTCCACGTTTGGAGAAGGTATGTTTATTCGTAACGTTATCTACCATAGCGTATGTTGGAATTCTCATCCTCTTAATATACATTAACGAGTTTGACCCATTTGAAATATATTTTGGTCATAAAGATCAATTTAGAGTGTATAAAACTTATTTAATCTGTTTCTTTTGATTATAAGGAGCAATTTAAATTCTGTTAATGTCTTTTGGCCCATTAAAACTGGTGTTGTATGTAAAAATTATTCCCCTCTTTAAAAATAAAGGGTCAAATGATGCTGTGTTAGTATTAGTTAACTATTTAACCTCAACAACACCAACTAAAGCATGGAATCAACTATCATAACTTGGGGTATAAACATGCAGGCATTGGCGCAGTACGACAGTAGGAAGAGACACCACTTTTAAGTTACTAGGTTCTAAAATCAAATGTTAGGACCAAGACTCCTTTTACTGCTTAAATCATGTGTGTTATACCTCTTTTTTAAGAATGTAAACATGCACTATTTTAGTGCAAAATGGGCACCTTTTGAGTCTGGACAATAGGACCAATATGCAAACCTACCGTGCCAGTCGTGCAACGCGCGACAATAAATACCACTAGTTTTATATAAACAGGTTGATATTTCAAACTCTTTTTTTGTTTAAAACTCAACAAGAAATGATCCGCTAGTGTCACACAGATTGGCCAATTTCTGACAAGTTCATTTATATTAGGGAAAATAGCGAAAATAGCCTTTGACCGGAGCATTTTGCGAAAATAGCCCCCTCAAGCCTCTTTGGAGACCTCTCAGACGTCTCCCGAGACGTCTCCCACTACAACCAATAACTCACTGCCACGTCATCACGTCATCACCCACCAAGAGACCTCTCAGACCTCTTTGGAGACCTCTCAGACGTCTTCCGAGACATCTCCCACTCCAACCAATAACTTACCGCCACGTCATCACCCACCCACTTTCTCTCCTTCTCTCCTCCACTCTCTAATAATTACCTGTCCACTCCTCTCTCTAATAATTCCAGACCACCTCTGCCAACCACCTGAACCACCACACTGCCTGCCCCAACCACCACTGAACCATCACAATTGAGCTCATCTCTCTTCCTCTCCCTCGTTAATCAGACAGCAGCCGCGTCAAAGGGTCACAATCCACCTTCTTTCTCGTCTGGTTGCCTTGGCTTCGGGTGGTGGTGGCTGACCACAGATGGACAAGACAGCAGCAACAAAGTTTCGGGCGTAGGATCATGGTGCAGCGTCAGAATGGTGGTCCGGTTATTAGATCCACAACCATGAGTTGCTTCGGGGGTAGAGGTTTTCCAGCGAGGTCTTTATGGCTGGGTCAAGGGTCACGATGGTGAGTTATTGGAGAGAGGAGAGAGAAAGGGAGAGAGACAAGGGTAATTATTAGAGAGAGGAGGAGAGAAGGAGAGAGAGTGGGTGGGTGATGACGTGGCGGTTAGTTATTGGTTGGAGTGGGAGACGTCTCCAAAGAGGTCTGAGAGGTCTCCAAAGAGGCTTGACCAATTTATGACACAAGTACGTACATTTACCCAAAATCTTATTAATTATATTTATATGGAGTACGTTTTTATACTATAATAAATTGACACCCGTAGCTATTCTGCACATAATTAAACTAATAGATTATACGGAATAAAATTTGATTTATGGTACGTATAAATCCCTTTTTCTCTGGAATTGAAAAAATAACAATTAATTTTCTATAGACAAAGCAATACCGCGAGTCTGCCACTAACTCAATTGGACGTAGTCTATTCATGTAATCAGTCAATATTAAACAACATGCATGCACGATTGAACAATCTTTTTGCAAAAGAAAAATCAATTAAAAATTGTATGGTGCTTCAATCAAGTTGTCTTCTTCCCAAAATACAATAATTGCATGCACAAAGGTGTCTCCTCTATTTTGTGGGTGTAGCTTTCTTAGGACCATACCCTTTTATCTGCCTAAAAGAACGACCACTTTATAATCCGCTAAGTAATTGATTGAGGATCTTCAAACCTTTTAGAAGTTGGCTAATTTCATCTGCAACTTAAAATGGGTTCTAATTTTTATGGGTGCGTTTGGTTCACAGAATTGTTTGGAATTGGAATTTGTGAAAGAATTGGAATGAATTGGATTTGTAATTCAAACATTCCAAAAGTAATTGGAAATTGTTGGAATTGGATTCTCAAATCCTATATTATTGTGTTTGTTGGTTAATAAATTGGAATCTATCACCTTTGCCCCCACGACCCGCATCGTTGTGACCCGTATCGGCCCAAATCGTTTCTCCTCGTACCGGCCCGTACCATTTCGACCAGTACCGTTTTGACTCGAACTGTTGATACCTCTATCGTTTCGACCTGTACCGTTTCAACGTGCACCGTTTCGACCCGTACCAGTTCGGGTCGAAAACGGTACCAATCGAAACTGGTACGGGGTGAAACGGTACCGGTAAAAACGGTACCGGTCGAAACTGGTACGGTCCGAAACAGCGCGGTCCGAAACGGTACAGGTCGTAACGATACCAGTCGAAACGGTATCGGTCGAAATTGGTCCGAAACGGTACCGGTTGAAACTGGTACGGTCCGAAACGTTACGGGCGAAATGGTACAGGTCGAAACGATACCGGTCAAAACGGTGTCGGTCGAAACTGGTTCGAAACGGTACCGGTCGAAACCGGTATGGTCCGAAACAGTTCGGTCCGAAACGTTACGGGCGAAATGGTACAGGTCAAAACGGTATCGGTCGAAACTGGTCTGAAATGGTTCGGTCCAAAACGGTACCGGTCGAAATTGGTACGGTCCGAAACGGTTCGGTCTGAAACGGTATCAGTCAAAACTGGTATGATCCGAAACGATACCGGTCAAAACTGGTACAGTACGAAACGGTACCGGTCGAAACTGGTACGGTCCGATTGGTTCAGATCTAAGCGGTTCGCGTTGAAATGGCATGGTTCGAATCGGTTCGGGTCAAAATGATGCCAATCGTTCGAAGATTACAATAAATTGAATTGAATTCCTTCTAATATTGGAAGGATTTTGAATTACCTTAGGTAAAGGAATTTGAAGGAATTCATACCAAATTACAATTCCAATTCCTTTGTCAACCAAACACACAAGATTGGAATTGAAATTCCAATTCCAACAAATTCAATGAACCAAACACCTAAAGAGTTGGAATTCAAATTCCAATTACATTGAATTCCATTCAATTCATGCGAACCAAACGCACCCTAATAGTTTCTTGAATTGTGGCTGCTTTAATTTTTCAAATACACGTAGTTCAATAGATAAAGAGACATCAAGATAAGATGCAGTTGGTGGAGAGCCACATGAACATGATGATTAATAACTAAACTCTTTTCAACCACACTTAAATGATGTTATCTACTCAGGTTACTCCATGAATTATCGGTTACTCTATAGTGGTAAGGATACTCTTAGATCTTTATAATGTTTGGTTTTGACTAACCAATTTATGTAACTCATACACTCTTAGATCAAGGAGGAATGACAACCAATCTATGTAACTCATGTACATTGATGTGTAAACGTATGTAACATACACGAACTATGAAAAACAAACATAGACTCCATAAGTAAAGTTACGTATGGCCAAGCGCGGCTACTGCTATACATGAAATGTAAAATACGGGTATCATTAGTGTACAAAATGGGAAAATCTTCAAAATAAACATTGACCACCCTTTAATTACAAAAATAAACACATGAAAGGTCTTAAATTTAGGGACTTCACACTATCCAACACTACTCAGAATCTGATATTTGTCCCAAGAGTCTTAAATAAAGACTCTTTAACTTGTAATGGTCCCACAAACCAACCAATAAAATGGTGACACGTGGGTGAAAAGGCTACTAGACGCTTGATTTTGTAGAGTCTTAATCCTAGACACCAAGCCTGAAGAATCTTTAAGACTTTTTGTACAAATCAAAGACTCTTCAGTACAACACTAAGACTCTAGACAACTATAGACGCGTCCGTATATTTTTAAGACTTTTCATTTGAACTAAAGACCTTTCCGTACATTACTAAGACTCTTGCCAACTATAGACGCGTCTGGGGTAAATACTCCACAAAGCTTAAGCGTCTAGTAGCCTTTTTCACCCATGCGTCATCATTTTATTGGTTGGTTTGTGGGGCCATTACAAGTTAAAAAGTCTTTATTTAAGACTCTTGGGACAAATGTCAAATTCTGAGTAGTGTTGGATAGTGTGAAGTCTTTAAATTTAAGAACTTTCATGTGTTTATTTTTATAATTAAATGGTGTTCAATGTTTATTTTGAAGATTTTCCCGTACAAAATCATATGATATGGTCTATGGTGATTGGGTGGCTACTTAAGGATCTTTGGGTCAGGCGAAACTAGGATTTCGCACCCAATGGAATACCTCAAACAAAGCTTTGATTTTTATTTAGTCATAGATGATTATTAAAGCCACTATTTAAGCTTTCAGATCCTGAGTAGGGGTATTCAAAATCGGATTATCCGGTTTTCAGATATTCAAAAATTTCGGATAGTAACATCAACATTCGACCCGTACCCCAAATTCAGATATCCGAAATTTTAGATACGGATTCGTATACTTAAATGGATATCCGAATTAAAAAAAAAAACATTTCTTCATAGAATAAAATTAAATCCACATCCGATTTTCCAAATTTGCAACATAGAAAACAATAAAACATTCAAAAATCCACACCTGAATCCAGTTATTTACTATTTTTACTATATTTAAACTAAACTACTAGTGCCCATATAATATATATTTACTATTTTTAAATTTAGTTTTTGTATATCAGATAATTCGATTATCCGAAACTTTTAGAAATCAATATGCAACTCTGAATTTGAAAATTTGGATTATCTGATTTTCAAACACTACTAGAAAAATACCCCTTTCTTGATGCGCATTGCGCGTCATAAAAGGGTGTTTATGACACACAGAAAAGTGTCAAGAAAGAACATGTCAAGAAAGGTTTATGACATGCAGGCGCGTGTCATCTTTTAATGACACGCGTTTATGACACTCCTTTACGACATGCTTTTTTGACACGCATTTATGACACACTCTTTAATGACAAACATTCTTGACACTCATTTACGAATTTTTTTTACAGCATTTATGACACACCTTTATGACAGTCATTTTGCGTGTCATGTTTTTTTACCTAATTTTTTTTCCTGTAAAACGAATAATATCCTGGAATTATTTTTTATTTATAATTACAAAAACAATAAATTTAATAATAAAGCTGCATATATTATACCACCAAAAAACCCATTACAATTATGTCGAATTCTACCACAAAGGGTTACAAAAACATTGTATCAATACATTACATTCGTCGATTAGTAAGCCTAAACATACGGATCATAACTTGAAAATGAAGGTCGAGGCATAACCCGACCATTCTTCACGAACATAATCAATATCCGCATCCGAGTAAGCCTCCACTCCTCCCCCAACCTGAGACACAATTAAATTAATAGGATTAAAGGTTAAGGTTCGAGATGGTTTTAGTTTCAAGAAAACAAGAGTGACTAGAATTTGACTCGTTCAACTTACACTGTCCAATATTCCAAGGTTGTCCGTAACGATCTCTTTCATGAAACAACAATTAAATTAATATATCAGTCGAATGCCATTCATACGTCATCCGCGTAAGAATCCAGTCCTCTCCCAACCTGAAACAACAATTAAATTAATATATTAGTCGAGGGCGTCCAGTAATGTATCACATCATTGAACTTTAACTCCCAGAAATTTATCCATAACATTTCATTACATTCTTAAAAGCTTGTGGCATAATGTAGAGTGACTAAAGTCAATAATATATGTAGTTGAAAATGAATACAAATGCACATGTGCAGCACTGCACATGAGTCAAAAAGAAAAAAAAATAGAATTGGATAACTTCAAAACTATGAAGAAAGCTTGAAAGAACTACAAGACAAGCTTGAAAGAACTACTAGACAGGCTCACCATGACTGGTGGAATCATTAGGTCTGTTGCCAACAATTAACATCAGAATTGGAAAATGATGCTAACAAATTCTGAACGATTTGAATATTTACCTGTCTTCTTCATTAGTTAGCTGATCCATCTCTTCAAATTTTCTAGTAAGCACTTCAACTCCTACTGGTGAAACCAAGTGCAGTACTAAAGCCTCCAAAGTTCTTGGAAAATGATGCTAACATAGTGCAAATCATTTAAAGATGGCTATATCTAGCGATTCAATCAACATATTATAATACTAATTTAAATCAGTCAAATATTGGATATGTTTCAAAACTACGGCAGCGATTAAAAGACGCTGGAATGTAGTGGAATTGTGAATTCAATTACTATATATACTGCTGAATTCAAAACTGCAGCAGCGATTAAAATTGTAGCAGCGATTAAAACTGCAGCGGTGCTTAAAACTGCAGCAACAATTAAAAGTTGAACAAAGCAGCGTGTTTAAACATGTGACATCAAGTTCGCACATATTACGAGAAAGTCACAAAACGGTATTCCCAGCGATTCAGTCAAATATTGGTAGTTAATTGTATTCGAGCGATTCAGTAAAATATTCAGTCAAAACATTCAAGCGATTCAGTCAAAACATTATTCCCAGTGATTCGGTCAAATATTTCTACAAAACATTGTTCCCAGCGATTCAGTCAAACAATATTCCCAGCGATTCAATCAATAACATATTATAATACTAATTTAAATCAGTTAAATATTGGATATGTTACAAAACTGCAGCAACGATTAAAGGAGACTGGAATGTAGTGGAATTGTTCATTCAATTGCTATATATACTGCTGAATTCAGCAGCAATTCAATCAAATATGGAGGCTATGCAAGTTTAGTAAGCAAGCTGATACTCTACACAGGTTCATACTTAATATAGGAAGATGTTGGTAGTTAATTGCATTCGAGCACCATTAATGTTTACACGCCTAATCTCTATGTTTCAATAACTAATGGAATGTTCTATGCAGCCACAGAGAACTATCTTGAACATTACTAGAATACTATCTAGGAAACAATTTTGATATATAAGCAATCATGATGTGAAAAAATGAACTTACAATTTTATCTATAACTACTTGGACATCTTTGTTGAAACCTCCAGATTTCCGCTATCTTACTTTTTTTTTTCCACTACATTGCCCTATCAATCTCCTCCTGTCTTCCCGGTTTCGAGCACCATTATTGTTTACACGCCTAATCTCCAAACGTTTATTCAAAACCATTAAAACATCAACTGAGATAAAATATATATTCACACAACACCTGAGATAAAATATATATTCACACAACACTAGCACTACATTATATAAAAAAAAAAAAGAGAAAGAATAACATTATACATGTGCATGTTACACAAATAACGAAATGAGAAGATACATGTACCTTCACCAAGGTGCTCTTGAGCTTCTAGGCTTTTGCCTCCGGTACCTCCTGGAACGACGGCAAATTACGTCATGGTTAAGTTGTTAGATAGCGACACGCACTACATTAGTCACTATCTATCGCCAGATTTTACCTTATCTAGGAGATCTTTATCTATATTTCCAACCAATGAGCATATATAATTTAAATCCTACTCTTCTTGTCTTTATAGGAAACAGAGAGAATTTAAACAACTGAATTGTTTGCTTCTCAACACTCTAACTCTTTCTTATGTTTTGTCGACTACGAAATATATAGCATAGGTGATTCAAAACTTAATAACACACTAGTTTCTACCATTACAAGTATAACATGCACTAAATTATAAATATATATATATATATATATCTATATATATATATATATATATATATTCAAAACTTAATTACACACTAGCACATTGAGTTAAACAATAGTCTGAAATTTTTTTTAGCTTCCAATATGATTCTTCCAATATGCTCACGCATTAAGTTCAGCAACAAAAAATAAAGATTTCAGGCAGCCTTTCTTTGTAAAAAGATGGCGAACGAGAACGAACAAGAGAAGCTACTGTTACCCTACCTTTAACGAGCCGATACTTTGCAAAAACACAAAGGACTCTGTCACGGCAATTATTTTGGACCTCCAGTCAATTTCACAGCAATTATACAAGTAACGTTGCATTATTTCACATAGGCACTTTATCTTAAAAAGAATCCTGATTTGCTTAACAATTTTCCACCAGAACCCCAAAAAGAAAAAAAAAAACATATACTCTATTATCTTATCTTATTTTATTAAAACCTCCATTGTCATCGGGCTTAATTACCATAAAGACCAACCTACTACTGCAATTCACCAACATTAAGAACAAACTGTTTTTTTAATCAATTTCCCTTATCTTATTAATAAAAAGAATACTGATATAGAACTTCTACATGGAAATATGGCATCCCAAGATGCTACCTTACTGTATCGATTTCTTTGCAAAATACACATCCTAGCTAGCTAAAAATACACACACAACAAAAAAAAAAAAAAAAGAAGACAAACAAAACAGCTCTAACACCAGTACCTTACTTTGCAAAAACGCGAGCCTCTCGTTGCCTGACGGTATCGATTTATTCAACGAGCCAATAATTTGCGATTAGGGTTTTTGAGAATGATCGATTAGGGTTTAGGAATTAGTTTATGAGAACGGTGGGTTTCATAGAGCAATATGATCGATTGCTGTTTAGGAATATGGTAGCTTAATTAGGGCTTTTTGTTTCACCAGAGAGAGAGAGAGAGCGTATCTTATGATCGATTGGGGTTTTAGAGGGCGGGAGACATATAGGTAGGAGAGAAATTAAATTTGTAAAATATTTTTATGACCAAAGATGACACACAGTTTTTACAATGTCATGTTTTTTGAATTCTTGACATTACATCGTTGACACGCAAAAAAGCGTGTCATTATTTAACCAGATTTTTTAAACCATGACACTTTTTTTTATGACACACGGTTTTTATGTCATAAATAAGTGCGTGTCATAAAATGCGTGTCATGGTAGGTCTTTTTTCTAGTAGTGAAATATCCCAAATCTCGTATATTTATGATACGGATTTTGGGATATTTGGGGTTCAGTTTCGTATCCATATTTTTTTAACACCCCTCGTATCCATATTTTTTTAACACCCCTAATTTTGAGTGACAATAACTAAAGATTCTATTTGGTTCACGTTGCTTGTACCTAGGTTAATCTATTGTTGTTCTTTTAGTTGTCTTTGATATTTCCACGTACAAGTTTGGATTTATGACACTTTGAGCTTAATTAATTGGTTACTGTTGATGGTAATTAACTAATACATTAGTAACTATCCAGCCATAATGATAGAGTGACCTTTGTTCACTTTATGTGATCAAGGGTTCCCCATTTTCATCATATATGGTTGGATATTTGCTAAGTGATGGTTGTGCCTACTTTCTTCGGAGGGGTCAGATTCAATTTTGATAGCCCCACGGTTTTCTACTACTTTGCATTACTCCAGAGAGGCTTGTCTCTTGTGGAGGGTGCAACATCTGTCAAGTGGCAGGTGGCGGGAAATTTTCCGGGTGGAAGCCTTAGTGCCCCTTATGAGCAGTCTCGACTCGCTTGTGAGTCGGCCACTCTCACGTCAGTGTGACCCCGGTTAAGACAACATAGTCTGATCATTAATGTAGAGTGACTAGGGAATCACCTTCCAAAAAAATATATATATACATTAGTAACTTAAATTGATCATTAATAACTGATTATACATTGACAACAGAACGTTTGGAATTAAGTTTGCAGAGACACTTAATCCAGTTCATGTGAGTAATTGCATATAGGGGAACTTCCATAGCTATTTAATTATTTAACATAAATTTGGTTAGTGAGACGAGCCTCTAAGTTAGCTGCCCACTTCTTAATTAGAGATTAAGTTAAGATCAGTTTATGTAACCAAGTGGGGATTCACATACACCTAGTACGTTCTTGATTTTGCGAAAGGTTTGTCGACGGAGATATATATCAATTGTCCATCGAAATACTTAAACATGAAAGTGTTTACACAATTAATAAAGATCATCCAGGAAATTTCACACTATATAACCTACAAAATTGACCACCTAACTAGCTAGCAACTACCCACAGCTGGTGAACTTAACTAGTTATAACTAAATAACACAAATTCGAATAAAAATCTATACGTTACAAGTCCGTGGACTTATGAAAGTACGTAGGCTAAACGTACTATCATTCCACATATGTATAGTAACATAACATCCATTAGGTTCTGAATGATGTTGATCATATATTGCGCAATCTTTATGAAAGTCTTTCGGTCTTTGGAACCACCTTGAGATTCCACAAGCTTCACGAAATAGCAAACTACTTTTGTAAAGCATAATTTGTTTATATTGAATCAGAATATATACCTATTACACATCAAGAAATGACAAGTCAAAATATTACCCCACAGGAATATATCATGTGAAATTCGGTTCCTATAGAGGATCGCGTTGAATGTTATTTAGCGCATATTCGGGGGTTTGTAGATTTTTGATGTACAAAGCAAGTCTGTTGTAATTTTGTCAACAAAGAAATATCTTAATGATTAGAATGCGTGAAAACCTAAAAAAAGATGGCAAACGAATAAACCTTTAACTTTATGATATTCTTGAGGGATAGTGAACAATTAAGGACTTTTGGCTCAAAGTTAGAGCCTTCTCAATTCTCTCCTTATTCAAAAAAAAAATAAAAATAAAAAAAAATAAAAAAAAATCCACAGTAATCGAATTTATGGACCGATTCGATTCTTCCACTAAAATAAAATGATTCATACACGGATTTTGAATTTGACATATGATTCCATGAAAATGTCTACAAGTTTTCACTTGAAATGTGGGGTTTTAAGTCAACCAAAATATTGAAGATTACTAAAGATCATTGTCTTGAGCCTGGTGTTTTTATTAAATTAAGTGGGGATAGAAACAAAGAGTAATATCACAAATTTATATGTTGGTCTTTGACCCTGCAATCAATGAGAGAAAAAGAGGTTGTGTTGTAATCAAGAAAGGAAGGAAAAAAGAAAAAGGAAAAGAGAGAATGTCTTGCTAAAAAATTGTGGAAGTTTGTTAAAAGGAAGAAATTTAAAACTCCAATTAGAGGGTTCTTGCCCTAATTAAATATTAATATTCTACAATGGCCACTTTATTATATTAGAAATTTTATTGTATATTGTTAGGCATAGTTTATATAATGGTTACTTTTACCTTTCAAAAAAAATATATAATGGTTACTTTTCACGTTAATTAATACTATGATTAATGACATTCTCAAGTAATTCATTTCAAAGTATCAAATAATGAGAAAGTCTTAGTTCTCCGTACATTTTAATAATTAAACAGCCCATTGGACTATAATATATATATATGTGTCACAATAAACTTGATAATCCTAAATTATGCATCTTCAATAGAGATTGTAAAAAGAATTAACACATCTTTATGTTTGTGTGTATGCATATGTGTGTATTAAAGGAAGAGATTTGTAAATTGTAATATTTGTATTTATTTACTTTCCTTGTAATCTTGTACCCTATTATTATAAATATATGCTCAAATCCCTCAAGAGATCATTGAGGTTGATTATCAATTCCTTACATGGTATCAGCCTAAACCTCTCAAAACCCTAATTCCTCTTCTTCCCTTCGATCCCTTTCCCTGCCGCCATGGCTTCTTCTTCTTCTGTCCCCTCCGATATCAGCCCTTCCTTCACCAATACCTCCCATCTTACCCCAATTAAGCTTTCATCCTCAAATTACTTGGTATGGCGCAATCATATGCGCCTTCTTCTTGCTCTTCATCGGCTGCAGGGGCATGTTGATGGGTCCACCTGTGCGCCGCCGCCTACCATTCAGGCAGAAAATAAACCGGCTACGAACCCTGAATTCGTCTCCTGGATGACTAATGATCAGAAAGCAGCCCTGCTTCTTCTTTCTTCTCTCACTGAAGCCGCCGCTGCTGAGGTTCTTGGTCTGGAAAGCGCTCGTGAAATATGGTCAGCGCTGGAGAATGCTTATAGTAATGCTTCTGTTGAAAGGGTCCAATCTCTTCGTGACTCTCTTCGAGCACTAACCAAAGGTACCTCCTCTGTCCCTGACTTCTCTCGCAAATTTAAAAATCTTTGCGAACAGCTTGCAGCCATCGGTCATCCGGTTGCTGACATTGATAAACTACACTGGTTTCTTTGCGGACTCGGTCCGTCCTATGAGGTATTTTCTACAGCCGTGCGAGCTTCCAAGCCCGCACCATCTTTTTCTGATTTAATCGCCCAAGCCGAAAGCCATGAGATGTTTTTACAATCTTTACATGGGACTGCACATCCTCCTGCTGCTTTTTACGGCAATTATAGACGCGATTCTGGTAATGGTAATGGTAGGGGCCGTGGCTCTTCAAGCCGCGGCTCTTTTACTCGTGGCGCATCAAATTCTGGCGCTGGTCGTGGTCGTGGTGGTAACCGTCGTCCGCCCCATTGTCAACTGTGTCGGACGAATGGTCACTATGCCTCGGCCTGCCCAAATCTTCATACGTATGCGTCTCAGGCCCCTGTTGTGAATGATGATTTAGCAAAGGCGTTTCACGCGCAATGTCATGTTAACAGTGACACGCCAGATTGGACAGGTGATTCTGGCGCTAATGAGCATATGGCTCCAAAACCGGATTGTCTTCATCACTCCACTCCTTATACAGGTACTGACCGGGTAACGTTTGGTAATGGTGCCCAACTTCCTATTACGCATAAAGGTTCATATAAACTTTGTGATAAAATTACTCTTCGTGATGTCCTTGTTGTTCCAAGTCTAACCAGAAAGTTATTATCTATTAGCAAGTTGACTGATGATCACCCTGTTGATGTTCTCTTCTCTCAAAATTATTTTGATATTCAGGACAGGAAAACAAAACAGGTTCTCGCTAAAGGACGGCGGGTTGATGGCTTATATGTGATTCAAGATGGACCACGGGCGTTTGTTGCTGATCTCTCAAAAAAGGCTTCTTATGAATTATGGCATTCACGTTTAGGACATGTGTCGTTTGATGTTATTTCTGTTTTAAATAAGTCTGGTGTTTTGTCTGTTACTTCTTTGTTGCCTAAACCAACTATTTGTTCTTCTTGTCAACTTGCTAAGGGACAACGATTACCTTTTACCAATAATGATAAGCGAGCATCTTTTCCTTTAGATTTGGTTCATTGTGACTTATGGGGCCCTGCTCCCATTACTTCCAAGGATGGTTATCGTTATTATGTGATTTTTATTGATGATTATTCCAGGTTCACGTGGTTTTATCCACTCAAAACAAAGACCGGGTTTTATGCAGTTTTACCTGTTTTTATTAATCTTGTTCAAACTCAATATTCCCGAAAAGTCAAGGTCTTCCAAAGCGATGGAGGCACTGAGTTTGTTAATCATACAGTCAGACAAATCTTTGAAAATAATGGCACTTTTCACAGGTACTCCTGTCCTTACACGCCTCAACAAAATGGTCGTGCTGAGCGCAAACATCGTCACATAGTCGAAACTGGTCTTGCTATGTTATTTAATGCCAACATTCCATCTTCTTTTTGGGTGGATGCTTTTACCTCCGCGACGTTTATTATTAATCGCGTGCCATCCCCGTTACTTGAGAACAAGTCACCTTTTGAGCTACTCATGAAGCAAACGCCGCAATATTCAAATTTTCGAGTATATGGTTGTCTTGTGTTCCCTTATTTGCGTGACTATGCTAAACATAAGCTTGAGCCACGGAGTCTTCCATGTGTTTTTATTGGATATAGTACATCTCACAAAGGATTTCGTTGTCTTGATCCCACTACAAATCGAGTTTTTATTACTCGCCATGCTCGCTTCAATGAATTTTCCTTTCCATTTAAAGGTACGAATGAAGCTACGTCTCTTGATCGCTTGGTACTCACCACCTTTATTGATGACTTTACACCATCACCATCACCATCACCTTCTCCTTCCCCACCTAGTCCTACAAGTTTCAACACCAATGACACTCAACCTTCTTGCTCTACACCTATGTGTCCTCTATGTCCTTCTACTAGCCCATCAAACACTTCCCAAACACCAAGCCCAGCACCTCCTAACCCACCCCTGCCTATCCCAAATCATAACCCATCCAGCCCTTCAACCTCATCGGCCCAACCCAATCCCGACCTTGAGCCCAACACTTCCCCATCAATTTCCCAACCCGATCCCATTCCAGCTCCTATACCCGGTCCATTTACAAACCCGCCACCCATCCCCGCGCCTGTTACCGAACCAGCACCTGAACCTGTTACCGAGCCTGCACCCATTCCTACCGAACCCGACCCTGAAACTGTTACCGAGCCTACCGAACCTGCACCCATTCCCCAGCCTATTCCCGATCCTGACCCTCTACCCGATACCGACACGCTCAACCAAAATACTCATCCAATGACCACCCGTGCCAAAGCTGGCATCTTTAAACCCAAGTACCAAGCCGATCTTGCATGTCTTCATTCATATGCTTTACATGCCGCTTTATCTTCTGTTGCTGAGCCTCGCAGTTTCAAAAACGCTGCCAAGGATCCTCTATGGATGGCTGCTATGGTTGATGAGCTTACTGCCTTGCACAATAATAACACGTGGGTTTTGGTCCCGCGACCATCTTCACAAAATGTTGTTGGCTCTAAATGGGTTTTCCGTATTAAGTATCACTCTGATGGTACCATTGAGCGCTATAAAGCGCGTCTTGTGGCTCAAGGCTTCACCCAGATTCCAGGTCTGGATTATTCGCACACCTTCAGTCCTGTTGTTAAAGCCTCCACGGTTCGTATTGTTCTCTCCCTTGCAGTTCTTAATAATTGGAAGCTACATCAACTTGATGTCAAGAATGCATTCTTAAATGGGAACCTGGAAGAAACTGTGTTTATGGAGCAACCGCCAGGATTTGTTAGTGACAAATTTCCTAATCATGTTTGTCGTTTATCAAAGGCACTCTATGGTCTCAAGCAGGCTCCTCGTGCTTGGTTTCAACGTTTAAGCACTTTTCTTCTCTCTTATGGTTTTATTTGCAGCCGTGCCGATACGTCACTCTTTGTTCTTCGCAAAGACAGCTACATTATGTATCTTCTTGTTTATGTGGATGATCTTATTCTCACAGGAAATGACAACTCCATTATAACTACTTTTATCTCGCACCTTAATCGGGAGTTTGCTATCAAAGATCTTGGGGCTCTAAACTATTTTCTAGGCTTGGAAGTCGTCTATACTTCGACTGGTCTCTTTCTTACGCAAGCCAAATATGCTAAGGACATCCTTCTGCGGGCGAACATGCTTGATGCTAAACCAGTTGCGACTCCACTTTCTCCACATGAGTCCTTTATTGCGGATGGTGCCCCTTATTTGGAGCCTACGGTCTACCGTTCTCTAGTTGGAGCTTTGCAGTATTTAACTATTACCAGGCCAGATTTGTCTTACGCTGTCAACCAGCTTTCTCAATTTCTACATGCTCCTACCGTTGATCATTTTCAGGCAGTTAAACGGGTCTTACGTTACGTTAAAGGCACTCTGTCATTCGGTCTCACTTATAGTCGCCCGCATGTCCCATCCATCGTGGGTTATTCTGATGCTGACTGGGCTCGATGTCTGGATACCCGACGCTCCACGTATGGTTATTCTATTTTTCTTGGTGGAAATTTGGTCTCATGGAGTGCTAAGAAACAGCCTACTGTCTCTCGGTCAAGCTGTGAATCTGAATACCGGGCTATGGCGAATACTGCTGCCGAACTTATCTGGGTTACTCATCTTTTGAAGGAGTTGCATGCTCTTCCTTCTGCTCGCCCTACCTTGCTTTGTGACAACAAGAGTGCGCTGTTTATGACTCAAAATCCGGTTGCTCATAAACGTGCTAAACATATTGATTTGGATTATCATTTTATTCGGGAGTTGGTTAATTCTGGGAAGCTCTACACCAAGTTTGTTCCTACCAATCTTCAGGTGGCTGACATCTTTACAAAAAGCCTTCCGCGTGCTCAGTTTGAAGTTTTTCGTACTATGCTTCGCCTTGGTCCGCCACCGTTTCGATTGACGGGGGGTATTAAAGGAAGAGATTTGTAAATTGTAATATTTGTATTTATTTACTTTCCTTGTAATCTTGTACCCTATTATTATAAATATATGCTCAAATCCCTCAAGAGATCATTGAGGTTGATTATCAATTCCTTACAGTGTGCCCTCTTAGTATGTTACT
The DNA here is from genome assembly GCA_028751855.1 of Ambrosia trifida. Classification (NCBI taxonomy): domain Eukaryota; kingdom Viridiplantae; phylum Streptophyta; class Magnoliopsida; order Asterales; family Asteraceae; genus Ambrosia; species Ambrosia trifida. The sequence goes on along the minus strand of CM054133.1, from coordinate 33,698,825 downwards.
TGATATTGTATGAGAACAGTGGGTCTCTTAGGCCATGGGTATACTCTAATAATCTTTAACTTCACCTAGATGTCACATCTTTCATTTTGTCTCTTTTCACACTAGCTAACTTTAAGGAAATGGTTTAACGCCCCTTAACTTTGTCTCTTTTAAGTCATGTTAACATGTTAACTTATTGCCAATTTAATGCTCCTTAACATGATAAGGGAGAGTTATATAATGAAAGTTAAAATGCCATGTCACTGTTAATACTCTTGGTGTGAAGGTACACCCCATGGCCTTATCGTGGCCTTACTTTCACGACACGTTTTCACTTCTTTACGACACCTTTTTTTTTTGTTGCTAATCTTAATACCCACAATAGAATAATTGTATGAACATTATTTTGAGAACATAATTTTTTTTTGGATGGCTGAGTAGGTTTCAGTTATATCTTCTATGTAAATACTTAGTAATATCTCACTCGTAAAGAAGGGTGTGAGAAAGATATCACTATAAGAATTTAGAGCAATAGCAGCGACAACTGGAGCAATAGCTGCGATAAGTCGTCGCTAATACCAATAGCGGCGACCCGCGTCACCTTTAGCGGCGACTTGGTGTCGCCGCTATTGCTTCTGTTTGTTTGTTGCCGTGTATGAAGATAGGGCAAAATTACCATGCCTCTGTCCTAACGGGCTAGCTAGAGAAGCTTCAAAGAGTTTTATTTGTAAAAATATTTTTACTATGCCTCGTTGGAAATGTATAGTATTCTATCTTTCATGCATGCACATAGACATACTATGTGTTTATCAATGAAGTGGTCAGTGTTATCTTTTTTACCCAAGCACTAATATTAAGTACTATGGCACAGATCGAACGTCACTATAAGAAAGCTTAAAGGCTAAGAAACTTCGTCCACTCACTTCAAGAACCCTAATTATTATAATGAAAACAAAAAGAGAAATGCAAATTACAAAATAAAAATTGCAATACAAATAAGCAAAACAAAAGCCTTCTCCTCTCCCTTATCTTTGCCTTCCCATCATCATCATCTTCTTTATCTTTTTATCTTTCTCTCTCCCTTATAATCTCCCTTTTCTGTATATTATTCTCTTGTGTTTGATTCCCCCACTCTCATATAATATCAAAGTTAAAAACCCTTGAAAACTTTCTAAAAGAGAAAAAGAGTGATCAATTTAATTTAAACATGGTTTTCCCATCTGTTCCAACTTATCTTGATCAACACAATTGGCATCTCCAGGTATGATCTTTAACCTTCTTCCTTTGGTTAATGATACTTTCATTCAAATGAAAAAGAAAAAGCATATGTGTCTAGGAAAGATGATATATACTCATTCATAGATATTCTCTTCAAAAGAAGAATATGCCATGTACATGTACATGTATATAGTACCTCTTATTATGAGCTCTCTTATTTATTTTTGTCTTTTGTTTTCTTGTTTTTTGTTTGTTAGTTGCAACAATCAAACCACCACCAACAATTAAGCATTGGTGGTGGCGGTGAAAGCCCTAGCTTTCCACCACCTCCTCCGCCACAACCTGCTGGCGGTGGAGGTGGTGGTGCACGTGGATCAGGGTCTATCAGACCAGGATCTATGGTAGATCAAGCAAGGATGGCCAAGCTTCCTATGCCAGAGGCAGGATTAAACTGTCCACGTTGTGATTCAACCAACACTAAGTTTTGCTACTTCAACAACTATAGCCTCACACAACCGCGACACTTTTGCAAGTCGTGTAGGCGTTATTGGACTAAAGGTGGTAATCTAAGAAGTGTCCCGGTTGGGGGAGGTTGTAGGAAAAACAAAAGAAATAATAACAAAAACAAAAGCTTGAAATCTCCAACCCGAATCGGGCACAAATCTATGAGTGATAGCCCATCAAGGTGTAGCACAGAAACTATGGCAAGTACTCAACTCCCTAATCCTCCATCTCTTCAAGTACCATTTATGAACTCTTTGGGTCAATATGGAGGTGTTGGTGGATTTCAGCTTCAAAATGAAATGGGAAATTATCAATTAGGAAGTGGGAGCTCAAACTTCAACAATATGTTATCAATTGGAGGGGTTGAAAACTGGAGACTGCCTTTCTTAGCTGGATTTGAGGTACCTAATAACCCTAATCTATTTCATTATCAAAGTGAAGGTGCAGTTGTAGAAGCACCATCATCTTCGATGGTACGCGGAGACATGCAAATTCCAAACACTGGAATCGATAATACCCAAATAGATCCTCCGGTGAAGATGGAAGATAACCGCGGATTGAAACAGTTTGTTGGTGTTCCCGAAACTAACAATCAACAACCATGGGTGGGAAATGCATGGACAGAATTTTCTGGTGTCAGTAGTACTTCTTCTACTACTCCTACTACACATTTCCTATGATTGTTGCCCACTTTTTAGAAAGAGGGGGGGGGGGGGGGGGGGGGGGGGGGGGTTAGGGATTTGGGAGGGGGATATTTCTTCTTTGATCTAACTATGCATGGAGTATAATTCAGCTCAAAGTTGCATGTACCAGTTTTTATAAGGAAAGTACTGAACTGAAACAATTTGATCAATCACTCCCATGATTGATGTTGTGCTGAAGAAGGAGAGCTAATGGTAGGTTTACTTTGTATGTTAAGTTTAATTACTGTATAATATGATGTTTATTGATTTTATTATTAATGAGTTTTAAGGATTTACTTGTACTTTCATGTGACCATGGTATGTTCTTATAATTTCTGTGTAAGTGTGTGCTACTTTGCTAATCATGTATTATTATCTATGAAAATATAGTCTCTTTATCTATGAAAATATAGTCTCTTTGTTTGACTTATATGAAATCTATGAGATCTATGTTTAGCGTTGGTTATTGCCACTGGCGCAACATAGTAAGGGCGGGGAGGGGCGGCCGACCCCCTCGGATTTTCGCGCAGAAGTTTCGATTATATAGTATTTGTATAGAAAATTTTGAAAATATAGGGTTTCGACCCCCCGAAACGGGTTTTCGACCCCCGAAACTAGTGACTTCCGACTCCCCGAACCTTCGGGTCAAGTTTCGCCACTGGTTATTGCATAAAAATACATATCGTATCAAAGTTCAAGAACTGTTGAATATTCACGTTCCAATCATTTATAAAAGCTTCAAGAATGGAAACATCTTAATTTTCAAATATGGGCTGAGTAAGAACAAATGAGTTGCTTAAGTGTGATCTGCATCTCTAGAGAAACTTCATGATTTGTGATGGAAGTCTTTTATCATTTTTCTTTTCTATTTAGAAGAACAAATTATCACAAAATGAAAATTATCATTACAACAAAAATGAGCATTAGCGGTGACAACAAGTCGCCGCTAAATGTACTAGTAGTGACATGTCGCCCTTATTGCTTGTGCCGCTATTATCCTATTTGCTTAACGTGCATAATTATATACATATAGATCTAGGTCTGGATAAGTACTTGATTACGAAAATTTTTTCGCCACCCATCTTCATCTTCTAAGAGTCTCGGTCCGGGCGTTTTTTATCTAGCCTGTCAGTTTCTTTCTCCGTTCAAATTAAAAAGTTATATATCTCTAGTAATTTATTTTTTAGTGGTTCTTAAGTTCTTTTTATTATCATACTCAGTTAATCCCACTAATAACAAAAGAGATTTAAGAATATCAAAGACTCAAAGTCTAACCATAAATTCATGTATGAATATAAAAGTATAAAACATACGGTATAATTTGTCTTGTATTCAGTTACATATATATGGTAAACAAAACTAATATTATTGTTAATTTTGTGCTCAGCTTGTTTTAGGTATCATAACATTGATGTTTTCCTATGTGAACATGTCTCATTACAAGCCTCATGAACCATTTTCGCTCTTGTGGTTGCTACAATTAAATAATCTATTTTCACATTTGTGATAGAAAATTTGCCGTTCAAAAAAAAATCTACTTTCACATGTGTATTGTCACTTTTTTGACACAATAAGTTAATGAGCTTGTGAAACATTTTTCATCCTTTGAAGTTTCAATGCCTTGGTGTCTAAGCCAATAAAATATAAATTGAGATAATATGTACATTTACATGTTCATGAATTAAGAGGATGAAACACTTCAAATTCAACTACTTAATAAATACGTGCTACTTTTTATTAAAGAGTAATTAACTCCGAAAATACATTCATATTATGTCATAATCACCGAATAGAATCATAAGAGGAAAAATTTTAAATTGGAAAAAAAGAAAACTTGGAGCGAAACACTAGCGAACTAGTCATCATGGATACATACATACAAATAGTCTTTCAATGGATAGCTCACAAAATGTGAGAACCGATAAACTTAAGTTTATATGTTAAAGATTTATTAAAAATATATTTTTCAATAGGAAAATAAATTATTTTTACATTTGCTTTTTTAGAGTCTTTACATATATATGTAGAAGCCATTCAAATAAAAACAAATATTTTGGGTAAAATTTTCTTTCCACGTTTTTTTGGCTATTTTTTAATTTTTTTGGAATTTTAATTTTTTTTATTAAAACAACTTTCACATGTGTTTATATACAAAAGTTACGAAAACTTTGTAAAAGTATTTTTTTTTCTAAATTAATTTTAATTTTTATCTAACCTGTTAATTAAACTAATTAAAGGTTCTCTAGGTTTTTCATTTTTTAGGTTTTTCTTTGAACTCACTCACACATGTGTGAGTATATATATTAGAGTAGGCAATGATAATGCAATAATAAGAAAGAGACTCATGCAGAAAAAAAAAAAATTGAATCAGATGTAAATGATAAGAGAGAAAACGTCAAGAATCCACTCAAAACCATGCAACTCATGTTTACACTTGACCTCTTCCAAAAGGAGAGAGATTTTGAATAAAAAAGAAGTTATTTGTTCACATCTTGAGGAAAACTAAGGCCCTGAGGTTTGTAATGCAAATTTTATTTTACTTTTTTACATTTTTTTACGTTACCCCTGAAATTATATTAACGCTACCCCTCAATTTTTTTAAAAACCTAAAATCGCTCAAAGTTTATCATTAGGTCAACATAAAAAAAAAATAGAAACCAATAACTCCATAAGTCCATACTGATACTCATTGACCTATTCCATGTGTAATTATAAGATAATAGCCCATAAAGCTAAAGCCCACTTAGTTGGTACTTAAAGGTGAGGTGCACATATCAGTTTTTTCTAATACAAAGTTCCAGGTATGAAGGGGTATAAGAAAAATTGTATATTGAGAGAAGTCGGGCAGGTTCAGGTATGCATATTGATGGAGAAAAATTATAACCTATGTACCCGAGTAGAGTATGACAGAGTTTGGGTATAACCGGGTATTGATACCCGGCTTAAAAAGTAATTTTTTAGTATTTTACACAAAAATAAATTCCTTTAAAAATTGTATTTGATTTGTAATTTGTAAAAAATAACTAAATTATAACATATAAGTTTATAATGGTGCAATATTAAAAACTTAAATATGAAAGTTGTAACAAAAACATAAAAATATACTTTAAAAATCCGGGTATTAAAAAAACCGGTGTTGGGTATAGGATATAACCGCTTCCGAGTATTCTCGGTATAAATCGGTACGGTTTCGGATACTTGTATTGAGCTCAATATGTATACATTAGGGTGCAAAAAAATAAAAATTTGAAAGCTCCATCAATACGGAAATAGATTATCGATTGTTTCATTTACAATGTATGAAAGTGCGGTAAATAAAGTTTTAAATGTTACCCCTAAAATTTTATTTTAGATCCGCCACTGTCTCCACTTAGTCGAAAAGTAAAAGAGTATTAGTTTGAGAGGAAATCTTGGATTGATAATTACATGGAAAAACAAAAGTGTAATGAAGGCTGATTGAGCGAAAACAGAAGAGGGAAAACAAGTGTGTGATGAGAGATCGATTGTTAGTTTGTAGTCTAAAAAGAAAGGGAAGGAATCTGGCAAGGATAATACTGCTTTATTGAAAGGACCAACACCATATATCCATTAAAGCTTTATATCTCCAACCCATGGAACCCTAAGCCCTTTCCACCCCTTCAACCATTCCAAACAGAAATAAAGCATGCAATCGAAGGCTAAAGAAAGTACCTAGCTGAAGGGATAGGGAGCCTAATCTGAAAGGCGTCCCTATCCCCACTAAGTAACAACCCTGCGCCACGTCACGGCGCAGGAGCATACTCGCGCGAGGACAGCCAATCAACATCCTCGCGCGCCGGCACAGATGATAAGCAACAACTAATACCTGATACGCGCGTGCCATCACACGCGGAAGATTCCCTTGGCACGTCAAAGGAGGTACAAGGGATGACAAAAGGAAGATTCATAAGGATCTGTGTCAGAGCATACACCAACAGAAGAAGGACATGTGGCAGATAGTACAAAAGGGGGAACGGCTGCACTGTACACGCTGTCGTGAACAGTGACCAGCAGGCATTACTTCGCCCACTGTCAGGCGTCAAATCAGCCAGCAGAGATAGCCTGGACACTGTAGCAAGTACGACGTTACTGTGCACCACCAGAAGGCGGACACGTGTCCGACTACCACAACGACCACACTGTAGGCTGACGTCATCAACAGTGCCTCGTCCTTTCCCGCCATTTCCAGAAAGACCATGGGCTTGGGCTCCGGTTGGGCCCAAGCCAATGGTGTCACTTGTGGGCCTCTTCATGCAGCCCACTGCTAAGCCTATAAATAGCATCAGATACAACTCATGTAGGCATTCACAAATACAACCATCATTACTGTACTCATTACTTGTAACTCTCTCTTGTTAGTAATAATATTCCGGTGCACTTACAGTGGACGTAGGTCATCAACGACCGAACCACTTAAATCTCTTGTTCGTATCACACACAATACATATCACACTCACCTTAACGAACTCTCGGGTTGTCATAACGGTTTGGGTAAAGGATTAAACCTGTAGTTACATAAGTATTAACCCCCCGGAGGTTAGTCCTAATCTCCGGTATACTTATTGTTTCTTCATTGGCGCCATCCAACGGTTAGAACAGCTATTTTAACCCATCTTTTAACCCACCCATGGCTGAACCCAACCCTAATACATCCGGCATGCACCAAACAGGAGACGAGGACCTCCGACAGCCGGATAACCAAACCACACCCAACACTGTCGTCAAGCAGACGACGTCTAGGCTCGACGGGTCAGCCGTTGAAATCCGTGACGTCGAATCCGACGACGACAGTCAAGAGCTCTCCGAAGAGGATCCGGATCGTTGGCTCCTCCGTCAGAATGCCAAGAGTGCTGCAATTTACCAACGCAAGCTGTTGCAGCAAGCGAAAAAGAAAGGTAAGACGCTTGCTTTCGATACTCCGTCGAAAGCAAGGTACAAGAAGAAGGATACGGCTAACCACGGTGAGGGTCGTAGCGGGGAGCTCGGCGGAAACGTCAGAGCTCGGGGCTACGCCAAATCACGTGAAGAGCCAGATGGTTACGAATCGTCAAGCAGCGACTCCGATCACAGGGGGAAGAAACACACTCACACGTCGCGAGACAGTGAGATAGACGATGACTTGGTAAAACCATTTCGACCGAAAGCTTTTGCTGAGAAGTCCAAATTCGTCGCTCGCATAGCGGCTGCAAAGGTACCAAGAAAGGCCAAACTCCCAAGCAGCATCGGTAGATACGATGGCCTGCGTGACCCAGATGACCATGTGCACGATTTCGAATGCGCAGGTGTATCTGTGGATTGGCCTGTTCAAGTGTGGTGTCACCTTTTCGCTCAAACCCTCACGGGTGCCGCCAGGGTATGGTTTGATAGCCTCCCAGCGGGAAGCGTGAAGGATTTCGACGACCTCACAGAAAAGTTCGGTAGCCACTTTTCGCACTTACGTAAGCATAAGAAAGACAAGGCGGACATCCTGCTATGCCGACGGTATGACAGGGAAACGATCGAAGATTACATAGTCCGGTTTAACAAAGAAGCACTGCAAATTGGATGCGGGGAGGAGCTCACACGGGCCGCGTTCATTCACAATGTGCGCAGTCCAGACCTCATGAAATGCCTCACCGGCAAAGATGGCATCCCAGAGTCCTGGGATGAGCTCATACGCTCAGCCAAAATATATGTCTCCTCCGAAAAATCTTTCAACCAACAACACGGCTTCCAGCCACAACACCATAATAATAATAATACTAGACACAAAAACAAATCCGTTTGGAACCGCATCACAGGCACCACCGACGAAGGAAAATATTCCCCGGCCGGTGATGCCCGCCAGATAATCAGCTCCAAACAAACGCGGGACCAACGCGGACACTCCAAGAAAAATCACGACTGGACCCCGTTAACAAAAACTCCATCTCAAGTTCTGAAAACCGAGCAGGTCACCCTGAAAGAGCCCAACCCCCTACGGAAGCGCCGAAACGTGGACCGCAGCAAGTTCTGTGAGTACCATAACGACTACGGCCACCTCACGGACAACTGCTACAGTCTAAAAATGGAGATAGAGGCAGCGCTGAAATCAGGCCAGCTCGGCCACTTGGTCAAAAATGTTCACCGAGCTGGCAGAGGGCAAGGCAACGAAGAAACCCAAGGCGAAGGGTCGCGGAAGAAGATCCGGGACCTAAACACTCACGCTGCAACTCTAATCCCCCGCCACCAATGCAACATGACATGGCGGGGCAAGAACACCCAACATGGGAAGCGCACCCGGGTACAGCCGCTAGACGACTCATGGAAAGAGGCTGACATCCTCATGCCAAGGGTCAGAGGGGGTGCCTCCTGCACAGCTCCATTGGTGATTACTGCCGTCTTCGGACATTACCGCACACGGTATATGTTTTTAGATGGCGGCAGCAGCACAGATATCATGTATGACCAATGTTTTCAACAGCTAGATGAAGAAGACAAGGCAAAACTCATTCCGGTCAATGAGCCAATCTCTGGTTTCATCCACGAAACCATCATGCCCCGCGGCATGCTCTCTTTGCCTGTAACATGGACTGATGGTACACACGAGCGCACAGAAATATGCGACTTCATGGTCCTACCAGCCGCATCAAACCATGACATACTCCTAGGAAGAGAAGGCATTGCTCACTTCAACGCCAACGCCTCCACGGCGCATGCAATGGTTGGTTTTCCCACCAAAACAGGCGTTGCCTTCATCCGGGGGAACAAAGATTGCCATGTCACGGAGACAGCCAAACCGCCAAAGATGGTCAAGACAGATGCCCGCACAGAGCCGGAAAAATGGGCGCTCAACCCCAAATTTCCGGAGCAAACGGTGACCATTGGCCATGTAATCTCCGAATCCATACGAAATCATTTGAAGCAACTTCTTATCAGCAATATAGACATTTTTGCATGGCAACCGGCAGATATGGTGGGTGTTCCGCGGGACATAGCGGAACACAAGCTTAACGTCTATCGTTCCGCAGAGCCAATTGTACAGAAGAAGAGGAGTATGGGCCCGGAGAAAACAAGGGCCATGAATGAACAAGTCACCGAGCTGCTCAATGCGGGCATCCTCCGCCCCATCAGATATCAAACTTGGGTGGCCAATCCTGTCATGGTCGCCAAAGCGAATGGAGGATGGCGCATGTGCGTCGATTACAAAGACATCAACAAAGCGTGCCCAAAGGACTGTTATCCCCTGCCAGAGATCGATTTGAAGGTGGACTCCCTCGCCCCATACAGATTCAAGTGTTTCCTGGACGCCTACAAAGGATATCACCAAATACAAATGGCGAAGGAAGATGAAGACAAAACAGCGTTCCGCACAGACGCGGGTATCTTCTGCTACACAAAGATGCCTTTCGGCCTGAAAAATGCGGGCGCCACATACCAACGCCTGATGGATACAGCGTTCGTGAAAGAAATCGGCGTACAGCTTGAAGTGTACGTCGATGATTTAGTGATCAAAAGCAGGGAAGAAACCGACATGCTACAAGACATCCAACAAACATTTCACCAGCTACGAAAGGTCCGCATGAAGCTAAATCCAAGCAAGTGCTCGTTTGGAATGGAAGAAGGGAAATTTCTGGGAGTCATCGTTACGCGGGACGGGTTCCGCGCCAACCCAGAAAAGGTACAAGCAATCGAGCGGATGCCATCTCCCGCCTCCGTCAAAGAGGTGCAGACATTGATGGGCCGCCTGGTCGCCCTAAACCGTTTCCTATCCAACTACGCTTCAAAGTCATTTCCTTTTGTCGACACCTTGAAAAATTGTCTGAAGAAAAGTAACTTCCGCTGGACAACCGAAGCTGAGTCAGCTTTCCAACAAATGAAGCAGTGTCTGATGAACCTTCCTACACTGACAGCCCCGCTCCCTAAAGAGCCACTCACGCTCTACCTCTCAGTCACGGAGCGGGCAATCGGCGCAGTCCTGATGGTCGATCGTAAAGGCGTGCAAACGCCTATCTATTACATCAGCCGCACGCTGTTAGACGCGGAAACTCGGTACACCATAATGGAAAAGTTGGTCCTGGCTTTAATTCACGCTTCCCGAAGATTGCGCAGATACTTCCAAGGTCACCCGATAAACGTCCTCACAGACTATCGGATCAACGACATCTTGGCCAAACCGGAATTGTCAGGAAGACTGGCGAAGTGGGCTATCGAGCTCGGAGAACACACAATCAGTTATAAGCCCCGACCCGCAATCAAAGGACAAGTATTGGCAGACTTCGCAACCGAAATCCCAGCCGACAAGGTTCAAGTGTCGAGAAGAAGAATCACCTGCGCCAGTGCACGACCCATCGCAAAAATGGTCCTTATACACCGATGGCGCCTCCAACGGAGACGGTGCTGGCGCCGGCTTGCGCCTCATCAGCCCAGACAAACATGAGTTCACATACGCCATCCGCCTCGAGTTCAAAAGCACAAACAACGAAGCGGAATATGAAGCGTTGCTGGCAGGCCTCCGCATAGCGGAAAAAATGGGGGCCAGGCACGTAGAGGCGCATGTAGACTCTTTGTTGGTAGCACGGCAGATCAACGGGGCATACGATGCAAAAGACGAAACCATGGCTCTATACCTGGAGCAAGCCAAGAAACTCATGCGCAAGTTCGACACATGCACAGTCGAACACATCCGGCGCAGCGAGAACAAACCCGCCGACGCACTCAGCAAAATGGCATCCACGGTTTTCGAGCACATGGCAAAAGAGGTCCGCATCGAAGTACGAGATAAACCATCGGTCCCCGTGCGCCAGGTCAATGTTACTCAAACAGGCAACGTGTCATGGATGACACCGATCAAAGCCTTTTTATCATCGGGAGTTCTGCCCAATGACAAACTCGAGGCCCGGAAGATAAAAACCAAGGCCCTGCAATATCAACTGACCGACGACATCCTGTACCGCCGCTCTTACTTGGGGCCACTCTTGCGCTGTGTTGACCCGGCCGAAGCCTCCTTTCTCCTCAAAGATATACATGAAGGAACATGCGGGCTACACGCAGGCCCAAGAATGGTAGTGGCAAAGCTGATGAATGCAGGATATTACTGGCCTGGCATGCACGTCGACGCAGTTACCGAGATACGCAAATGTGACAGCTGCCAGCGCCATGCCCCAAACACCTTGCGCCCAAAGAATAATCTCGTACCAGTTACCGCGGCTTGGCCCTTCCAAAAGTGGGCTATTGACCTAGTCGGACCATTCCCGGCGGCGCCGGGCAATGTCAAGTACTTGGTTGTCGCTATCGACTACTTCACTAAGTGGGTCGAAGCGAAACCTCTGGCAAAGATCGATGGCGCACATGTCAAGAAGTTCATCTGGGAGTTCATTATCTGTCGGTTTGGATTACCGATGCAACTGGTCAGTGACAATGGAACACAATTCGAAGACCAGGTCCTCCAACAATGGCTGGCTCAAATGGGAGTCACGCAAATCTTCACATCCGTTGCGCACCCGCAAGGCAACGGTCAGGTAGAAAGAGCCAACCGCACAATCGTTGAAGGCATCAAGACAAGACTCGGAACCAGGCGAACAGGGTGGGTAGACGAGTTGCCGCACGTCTTATGGGCTTACCGTACCCTCACAAAAACAAGCAATGGCGAAACCCCGTTCAGCCTAACATACGGGTCCGAGGCGGTAATCCCGGCAGAGATAGCTTGCCCCACGGCAAGGGTATTGATGGCAAACACAACCGACAATGATAAAGAACTCCGCATGAACCTCGATCTGTTAGAGGAACGCCGCAACCTCGCGGCAATAAAAGAAGCAAGTTACAAGACCCAACTCGAGCAATACTACAACAAACATGTAAAGGAGCAAGCCTTCAAGATTGGGGACTACGTCTTCCGCAACAATGAAGCTTCCAACGCCGAAAAGCCCGGGAAGCTCGCCCCAACTTGGGAAGGCCCCTACAAAATTCAAGAAGTGCTCGGGAAAGGTGCCTACGCATTGGAAAAGCTCGATGGCACCCCTATTCCAAGATCATGGAACGGCGCTCAGTTACGGCGCTGTTATTTGTAATCAAAATGGCTACACATGCCATATCATTAATGAAAACGTTTCCTATATCTGTGTTTCTACTTGTACTTTCCGCGCCAAGGTCTTCAAGACTTAGACAAAATCACGTCGGACACGCTAGCAAGGCACGCCTTCAAGGCGCGCCACGTGCGCGCCGGGCGCCTACTCAAGCAGCGTAGTCTTCAAGACGGATTTACTCGCCGGACCTACAACACCGCAACATGCGCCTCAACTCTTGTCTTCTAGAGTCATTGCAACTCGGACAACAGAGTAGCGCGCCACATAAACGCGGTAAACGGGTCTTCAAGGCGAGGCGATCACGCGCCTAAGTCGGACTCAATGGCACAAGTCGCCTCCGCTACAATCTTCAAGGCGAGAAAGTGTTGAACACTTAGACGTCAGATTGTCTAGCCGAGCGCGCGCTCTAACTCTTACTTACACACTGGGTGACGACTTGGTTAAATAAGTAAATTAGAGACGAGACAACACGATATAACAAACAAAAGTTTCATTAACAAGGGAATTAAAAACCCTTCTATATTTACAAGGAAAAGGAAGGTTACAAGTGTTAAAAGGCCTAATCACTGGTCAGCCGCGCCGGAAGGCCCCTCACCAGAAGCCTTCGCCAGCGCATCAGACGTTTCTATAAAATATCTAAGGGCCGCAGGTGGATCCGCGTTCTTGTTACAGTCCGCAAGCACTTGGAGGATGGGGAACTCTATCTTCTCGAACTTCTGGAGTTCCGCCTCATACTCATCCTTCAGTGGCTTGCCATAGTGTTCCGCGTCCACGATGCGCCCATCATTTTGCGCATGCAAGAAACCGTCTTCATAGCCCTCGCCATAACCATAAGCTTGGGCACTGGCAGCAATGGCGGCAATCTAGTCTCCGAGCAAAGGCTCCTGCCAAAATCTCTTGAAAACCTGCGCATAGAAACAAAGTTAGCATGTGGAAAAGACGAGTCTCAAAAGCAGAGAAAGCGCGAAGACTTACCCCAGCCATCCCGTCTGTCATTCACGTAGGCTGACGTCATCAACAGTGCCTCGTCCTTTGGAGGTTATATTATTGATTTGTTTAAATTGGTTCGGTTAGAATTTGGAGGTTATATTATATCAACAAACTTATAAAGGTTGGATATATAACATATAGATCTCTAAGTTAGTGTAACAAACTACTGATCAAATAATTATTCTAACTTAAACGAAACATTTGGAACTGAATCAACATAATTGGATGCGGAGCAACGTTGAAATACCAAGCCAACTGTTGAACAGATATATTTGTGTATCGTGACATATGTCACACAATTTTTTTAATTCCTCGAATAGTCTTAAACTCGCTCAAGTTTTTATTTCTTCACTAAAACTCATATAATGTCAAGGCAACGAAATCTTTAAAATTTACTCTCCTAAAAAAAAAATCGGGAATAAACCTCTATATAAACAAACTAGTTTTTATCCCGGGAGCGTCCCGGGTTAAAATATCTAATATAACATAATAAAATATATTATTATTATTATTATTATTATTATTTTAAACAAATCTCTGCCATAAGTTATCATATTCAAATATAAAAAAAACGAATCTCTGCGCCGGGGTATAAATCTAGTGCCATTACAAATGAATTCGGAAGTTTGTAATCGATAATTCTAAAAAGAACTAACATGAAATAAGAAAAAAAAGTTAATTATTGAAATATCGAACGCATTAGTCTAAGGGTCATGTGATGCGTTAAAAAATTCATGGGTATATGATCGGGTATGTAGTTCGGGTATTTGGGTATGTTGTTTCGGGTAATCGGGTCGGGTATCACCTAATCCCAGACCCGACCCAAACCCACATTTTTTTTTAAACTAATCCCAAACCCGACACAATACATGTCGGGTTACAAAAAATAGTCATTTTTTGTCCGATTTTTATATAGCACTATGGTACTCGTTGGAAAGATAATAAAACGCTCGTTAATTTGGTGTAATTTTTTTCTTTAAAAAATCTCGTATATAAAAGATATTAACGTTTAAAAGTTATGGGAGGAAACACGAGATATAAAATAATAAAGGTTTAATATTTAGATTTAGTAGATTAGGTATTTAATAGATTAGGTTAAATCATATTTATTTCTTTTTTTAATTGGTTTAAAGTTGTCACATCACATCTTATGTGTCATCTCTCAAATGAGAGATTGCATAAGAGTATGACATGTATGATTAATCCCAATATATATATATATATATATATATATATATATATATATATATATATATATATATATATAGATTCCTTTCCAGAGAGTTGCATGAAAATATATCATATTACATTATTTTACTTTATAGAGTTCATCAAATAGTCTTTAATCGAATTTAAAGATCTAAACATAGGGTTGTATTAACCAAATTAAATGCAGTTTGTCCATGATCAAATGTTGGGTTGTTTTCACCAAACTAAGACCATAAGGAGCGGTGGGGAAAGAGGGAGACGAAGCGTCATGTGGCATTTTTGGTTCCCACGTGAATGAGGTGACAATTGTGGGGAATGGAAGGGGGGGTGAATGGAAAAATATTATATTATATTAAAGTTAAAAAAATTCGGCCAATCACAAGCCTCCACGTGGCCTTCCTCCTCCCCCCACGCCAGTGACTCCCCCCCCCCCCCCCCCCTTCCCGCCCCACTCCGGAGGGTCTAAGAATATATGGTGTAGTTGAGGCAAGGTTTGGGAAGCCTTGCCGCTATGTCAGCAAAAAGTAGGTCAATCTTGGTTTTAGACAACTTGAGGGCTAATCAAGGGTGTGGGGAAAGCCTTCCTTAGGTAGTCCTTCACTTCTATTGGTCTATTTTTTTATAAAATTAAAAAATATATATTAAACAATCAACACCCAACCTTATCTTCAACACCCTTATCTTCATCCTCATTAGTTCAACACCTCCCTTCCACCACTATCACCACCACCAACTCATATTTTGAAAGAAAAACACAGCACAAAGAGAGAAAGAACCGAGAGAGGAGAGAGAGAAAGAACCGTTGGAAATGGCTCATCAAATTTAAACAACCAATCCCAGTTGCCCGTCTCAAACGTCTGAAAGTAGACCGTCAGGGGCGGTGTTGGCCGGGTGTGGACGGGCTAGCCGGCCCTTGACCGCCCCCACACCACATAGTCTAACGAGTTTAGTTTCTTTTGTATTATTTCAATACATAAATGGTTAAGTTTCACCATAAAATAGTCCCAAAAGCATATATCCCAAGTGTTATTCAAAGAATTATTGGAATTATGACATATCGATGATTTTTTTTTTTTTTAATGTTTGATCGTGGGTAAAATAAGTTAAGAATTCATTGCAGCTAAAATAAATTTAGGTCGTTTAAGAATTTCTTGATTCGTGTTATGTTCTTTACACATAATACTTTTTTGTGGATTATGTACGTACGAACTTCTCGAAATTGTAAAAAATGATCTTCCCACTCTTGTATCTTGTTTTCTGTGTAATGATTCAAGTAGTACGTATGGAACCCATGTAAACTACTTTTGTTTATTCGGGACAGATTCGAATCAGCTTTTGGCACTTTTCCCTGCTTTTAATTAAATTCATTCCTATTAGCTACTTGGATTGAGGGTCAGTGGAAAACAAACTCTTTTAAGGCTGTTTGGTGTGGTAAGGCCGGAGAAGTGAGATAAGGTGAACCGTGGGCGGTTTCGCCGGTGAACACCCCCTCTCCCCCTTCTACCTTCGGCGAGGGCCAGTTTTCACCCTTCTTTCCATTCCGCTTTTTTTTTTAAAAAAAAAATCAAGAAAGTAACCGTTGTAAAATTGAACATTTCAACAATATAAAAAAAATTAATTTTCTTAATTTTTAACCTATGTATATCGAACCATTTTGTTTAAACATCGCTATTTTTTTTAACTCTTTCCACCATTTCACCTATATGAAATTTATACTCTTACCACCTAAATTTTATAATCTTTCCTAACATTTATACAAATCATAGCCATGGGTTCATTATCATCTGAGGAAAACGCGATAAACTTATACGCGGACGCGATTATAGAGACATCACAAAGACGGGTCACGTGTCTGACATAGAACGTCAGTGACGTTGTGCGCAGACCTGCGAGTCTGTTCCACCTGACGTAGAATGAGAATTACGTCTCGCGCCAGGATGCGCGTGCACGGACTCGCCCAGCTGCCTTCAGTGGCGGATCTAGGAATTTTTTCACTGGGTTCCTTTTTTAAATGTTCTAATTTCATATAACCGAAAATAAAAAAAATCCGGGTCGGTACATGGGTTCAGGTCGATTTAGGGGTTCAGATTGGTTTAAGTTTCAACATGTTAAAATTTAACATCCCTAAAATAACTAATACGATAATAACCAAAACTATAACTTGTACCATAATTCGATAATAACCAAAAAAACAAGTTTTTCTCACCTTCCGGTCTTCAAGCAGTAAATTAAACTACTATTATTTATACAAGATTGGTTATTTTCTTGAACGTTTGAATCAATAATTACAAGCATATGAGATTTATAAATACCAAAGACAACAAATTAAAAATGAGTCAAAGGAAATGATAGAAAGAATCATACTTGAAACCCATAAAACATGGAGTTGGAGACTAGAGGTGGTCGGAATCAGTGAGGGGCAGGGGTGACGGCTGGGGGCGAACAAGTCTCTTTGAGGAGGAGAAGGAAGTGAGGGCTTGAGGCATATTTGTTTAAATGAAACCCTAAGGTGGGTTTTAAATTTAAAAAAAAAATAGAACTAAGTTTACAGCTTGCAAGATTTGAACCGAAGATCTTGCAATTAAAATGGGCACCATCAACCATTGGAACAATTCACATATTTAGTTACGGGTTCCTACTAAATTTATTTATGGGTTCCTTATGTATTTTTTATATATATTAACACTAAAATTTCAAAACCGACTGGGTTCCCAGGAACCCGTCCCAAAAGGCTAAATCCGTCTCTGGCTGCCTCAGTAGCAACAGATCAGTTCAATGGGTGTAATGATCTGGTCAAACAGCTACGTTTGAAACTTTAAAAACATAATGAATGTCATTGAAGACATTCAATGACATTTATTTTTCGTTTTTAATGCTTTCAGAGTTGTTTCGACTTTGGAGCGACTATATAAACCAAGGAGACCCTTGGTTAGAAGACACACCAAAAACTTCACTAATATCACCACCTCTTCTCTCCATCAATTTGTTCTTCTTCTTTCTTGTTTCAGGTACCATTAAGGCCAGAGCCAACTCCGACAGTACTATTACTGTTCCGGCTGTTGTACCATGGGAAACAAAACGAGCTCTTGTAATAGACTCGGAATTTGTTTAAGGGCCCCGTGTTCAACACAATTCTCAGCCACAATTCTCATCTTCTACTCCTTTCTTGTATTATTTTCGGTTGTAATTGTATTGTATTTTGCTTTCATTTTCTTTATAATTGTAATAAAATTTGTTTATTTCATTTTATATGCGAACGGTTCCTACACATTTCAACCGTCAACCCACCAACCCACTAACACATCAATTCAACACAATTGAAACCCTTAGCCATACGCCATACATCCTACATTAGATGTTCAATTAACCAAACTAAAAAAAACTTATGTATAAGCGTATGAATTAGCAAGCCCTATCCACACACTAATTCGCATAATAGTGACATTGATATCATCTTTAACAGTCTATCAAAAGTATATGTGGGTATGTTGTATGTATATAATCCGTATAAAAAATAGTTACATCATGGTAATTCTAGGAAGATGATAATAGTTGGTAAAGCAAACAAAAAAAACGTTAGTTTTTTTTTTAACGCTTACTTCAGTGGAAATCCTTGTAAAAAAAACGTTAGTGTAATTTACTAAGATTCTGTAATAAGTAAAAGAAAAGGATGTATTTTGTCGAAGTAAATAAAGTAATAAATATGCCTAAATTAATTTGTATCTTACGCTACAATTTTTTTTAATTAAATATCCTTTCAATAAGAAATAAACACTAGTAGACTTGGTGAATTGGCCAGCGCCCCTGTAACCAACGCCATATTTTGCCGGAAATGTTAAATATGTGAGAGCCATCAAGGATCCATTCCTAAATATCGCAACCCTACCCCAAAAGTCCACATCCATGTTTTCAATCAATTTTGAATCCCGTCAATTCAAAAGTAGAAAAAAATCATGTTTGATCAATCCTGAGAAATCGTTCAAGATACTGTTACAAAGAATGCCAGAAAGATGCACGCATCAAAAGAGAATCAAAAATAAAATCAATTTCAGACCATTGTGTTCAAATCACAAGCGTTCAACATCTTTGATATCAGAATTAACAATTACAATTAAGCAAGAATCATTTTTTTCAATTCCTGTACCCAAAACGAAAAGCAAAACATTATTACTGATCTTTGCTTTAAACAAACAAACATCATAGTCAAAGTTTTCAGATAAAAAAAAAAGAATATAGGCGGCAAAACTTCAAGGGGGGGGGGGGGCTTATAAACGAAAGTATATATCCAAATTATTCATTTAAATCAAAATACAGCGAAATTAAATTTTATTGGAATCAAAATTCTAAAGGGTTTGTTGATTTGAGATCGGTGGAAACGCTTGTTGATTAAAAAAATGCAATATGAGGATTGTGCGGCAAAAAAAAAAAACAAAGTCCAATGAGATGTTGCAGAAATATGTAATGTTCCTTTTTGTATATGGGGTTGCAAACGTCCGATAAATTTAACAGAGGCAATGTTAAGTTGCTATTTGTTATTATATATTATTTTGTAATGAAAGATTGACAAAATAAGTGAGTACTAAGATTAAAAAAAAAAAAGTTAAGAGCATAAATTATTTAAAAAGAACCCAAGATGCATCTTCCTCTCCAGGACTTCGAAAAGGTACTTTTGGAACACCAATAGGCATTAAATGAAATAAAAAAGAACTAAGTACTATATTTTACTTTGATGTGGAAACGTAACAAAGCCTTTATTTATAATTTTAGAATTGATTTTGATTTATAATATTGTACTTTATCCTAATCAGATTTTATTCATAAATTATGAAAAATTTCTAAAGAAAGTAAGAAAAAATAAGGGAAAATTCTTACAAATAGTGTCCTCTAATGATGAACAAGTATGGGCACATTCACTCAAAAAAAATGGCATTAACTTCCTCATTGCGTATTGGTACTTACCGAGTATAGAATAAATCTGCTTCTCTTTTTATTGAGCAATATAATAGAGAAGTAAAGATTGTAAATACCGGTACCGTACTTCAAGTAGGTGATGGCATTGCTCGTATTCATGGTCTTGATGAAGTAATGGCGGGTGAATTAGTAGAATTTCAAGAGGGCACAGTAGGGATTGCTCTGAATTTGGAATCAACTAATGTTGGTGTTGTATTAATGGGTGATGGTTTGCTGATACAAGAAGGGAGTTCTGTAAAAGCAACAGGAAGAATTGCTCAGATACCAGTGAGTGAGGCCTATTTGGGTCGTGTTATAAACGCCCTGGCTAAACCTATTGATGGTAGAGGTGAAATTTCATCTTCTGAATATAGGTTAATTGAATCGCCCGCTCCGGGGATTATTTCTCGACGTTCTGTATATGAGCCTCTTCAAACAGGGCTTATTGCTATTGATTCAATGATTCCCATAGGACGTGGTCAGCGAGAATTAATTATTGGGGACAGACAGACCGGTAAAACAGCAGTAGCAACAGATACAATTCTAAATCAACAAGGCCAAAATGTAATATGCGTTTATGTAGCTATTGGTCAAAAAGCATATTCTGTGGCTCAGGTAGTGACTACCTTCCAGGAAAGGGGCGCGATGGAATATACTATTGTGGTAGCCGAAACGGCGGATTCCCCTGCTACATTACAATACCTCGCTCCTTATACAGGAGTAGCTCTGGCTGAGTTTCCTATCAATAATAAATAAAACAAATATAATAAACATTATAGAAAAAAATATATATATAGGGAAGAGAGAATTCAAGAGGCCCGTAAGGATCAAGATAAAGACGACTGAGCCAACTTGATATTTTGGTATTATCGCCACAAAGAATAACTTTCGGATTTTTTATTCATATCTTCATAGCAGATTGAATCGGAAAGTAAGAAGTTTCAAACTTTCTATTAAATATCCGTTCCAACTAGTCTTTGGGTGTTTTTGCTTGAGCTGTACGAGATGAAAGTCTCATATACAGTTCTCGGAGGGGGGATCGCACCTATCTCAATAAAGTCTATGATTGGTTTGAAGAGCGTCTCGAGATTCAGGCGATTGCGGATGATATAACTAGTAAATATGTTCCTCCTCATGTAAACATATTTTATTGTCTAGGGGGAATTACGCTTACTTGTTTTTTAGTACAAGTGGCTACAGGATTTGCTATGACCTTTTACTATCGTCCGACCGTTACTGATGCTTTTGCTTCTGTTCAATACATAATGACTGAAGCTAATTTCGGTTGGTTAATCCGATCAGTTCATCGATCGATCGATATACACATCAACAACTCCGAATTGGATTAGTTTCTCCTCAACAAATAAGTACTTGGTCCAAAAAAATCCTGCCTAATGGCGAGATTGTTGGAGAGGTGACAAAACCTTATACCTTTCATTACAAAACCAATAAACCAGAAAAAGATGGATTATTTTGTGAAAGAATTTTTGGGCCTATCAAAAGTGGAATTTGTGCTTGTGGAAATTATCGAGTAATCGGAGATGAAAAGGAAGACCCGCAATTTTGTGAATGTAACAACCGGCAAAAATAAGGTAATTCCGTACAATTAATTAATATATGATTAACGTAATTAAATGCAATTATGTGTGATTTAATTATCAAGGCCTTAGGGAATAGCAATTTCCAAATAGTGCATAGGAATGCATACGTTTAATGGTAAAGCATGATTGGATCATGTGCGAATAAGCTATCCGGTACGGATGTTGGCAATTACCCGGTAATAATTAAATAAACGAAACGAATCCCGGACACCCAGGATATAAAATAAAGGGTATTTTCATAAGATATAATGAGTTTTGGAACTCCAAAACCATAAATGAAAACGTCTTGTACAAATCTCCCGGTAACGAATAAAGTGCGCGTATCGCACCCGATACGCGTATAACTCGTAATTTCACCCGGTAAAAGCCTAAATAATCAATCAACGCTTAAAATAGACTATATTTAAGTGTTATTTAAGGTATATTTAATGTCCGAATAACGCGTGATTAAAACCCGAAAAATACCCGAACGACACCCGAACGACGGGGGATTAAACATAACAAACAATGGGTAAATAATTGAAGTTGTGGACCCCACTTATACCCATCAAAGGGCCGGCCAAATGGCCTTGTTTTATCCATGTTGTGTTAATAATAATAAGCTAAAAGATCTAGATAAAGCATGCTTAGCATGAGACAAAACATGTAAGAAAAGCATAAGTAGACACTTAGTACAAAAGCAAGCTCTTTCTTGTCCCCTTCCCTCTAATTTTCGGCCATAGGCCACTAAGGGCCAAGACAAACTCTAAAACATCATTTCACAAGTGTGCATGCATGTATGAGGAGTCTTGTATATAGATATAATGATACCTTATGAAGATTGATCAAGATTGCAAGCAAACTCCTAACTCTACATACATACATACGGTTCATACACACACACATAATCTTCATTTCAAAAATCTCCAAGTACACTCATAATCTTCCATAAGATATCTCAAATCTTTAGCATCATTACATGAGTTGATTATATAATAACACATGTTAGTCCTTTGAAGATAACAAAGCAAAAACAATCCTCCTTCCTTCTTCTTAGAGCCGTGGGATTGCATACACACTTACACATTGTTCTTTCAAGTTTTTACTTCTCCAAAATACTCAAAATCATCCATCATCCAAACCCCTTTTGTGTGTTTCAAGAGCTTGGAGCTAAACCACTAGGAAGAACACACTAAACCCCTCTCAAATCCAAGGTTTTTGTCTTCCCTAGCCTTGTGCTAGTAGTAAGCTTCTTAATCTTGTTTTTGATTGTTATTTTTCATGTATGTGTTCCTAGTAGCAAGTTGTACATGAAGGGTTTAAAAATGGTTTTGAACATAATCTTTAATAGGTTTTCATGTGTAAAATGAAAGGTTAAAGATATAGAAATAAACCATGGATTTGATGATGATGATATATTAGTCTTGAAAATATATAAATTTTACATGTAAGACTAAGTAGGATGGTGTCTTGGTTAATATTTTGAGATGAACTTGAATATGATAAAACTAACTTTAATTCATCTTATTACGATCATTTAAGTAATAATATGTGGTAAAACATGTTAGAAGTTCATAAATGAATAAGATGGAAAATTAAAGTTAACTCACTTGGATGGATGATATTTTGAAGAAATGGACAAATACATAAAACACACATATAATTAGTCTTCCATATGGAATATAAGACTAACATAAGTGTTATGATACAAAAATAACTTACCAATAAAAAGTTGAATCTTCAAAGTTAACTATTTTGAGTGAAAAATGCCAACTTTGAAAGTTAGAATAGAAAAATGCAACTTTTGTAAGTTAAGGGACTAAAGTTGTAACTTTGAAAGTTAAGGGACTAAAATGGACATTTTAGAAACTATTAGTCCAAAAATACAAGTATGGAAAGTTTGGTGTCAAAAATGTAAGTATTAAAGTCTAAGGATGATTTTTGTAAATACTAGTAGACATACTTGGGGTATTTTATACAAAAGTGTATTTTTGAAAGTTATAAAATACAAAGGGTTTTAACATAAGGATTTTTATAAAATAGAGGTTTTATAAAAATATTAAACAAACTTGGGAAACTTACACAAAAATGAATACTTTTATATAAATGGGAATATAAAAGTGTTGGAAACATTTTTGTAGTTAAGTTGACAAGTTGGGTTAAAAATACATAAGTATTTTAACCATCCAAGTAACATGTGAAAATAGGAAGAAATATGGTTAAATATTTCTATAAAATACATGTTGGGAAAAACTTGGAAAAATTAACAAATCAAGTTAAGATATCGAACTAAAACGCGTTAACAAACCATAACCGGACAAAATATGAGAAAAATGCCATTGCGGCAAGATGAGAAAAATATATATTTTAAGAGGTAAAATATATATATACTTGGGTGAAAATAAATAAACACTTTCCTAAGTGTTGGAGGATAAATTCGTGGGAGAAACACTTGACGTAAACAAATAAGACGTTAAAAACAAACGTATATACTTAACAAGAAAAATTACACATTTATATATACTTGTACGCTCGTCTCGGTAAAATTCTAGTGTATCTACTTAATGGGAAAGTAGATGTACGGGAAGGAAAGCCGCGACGAGAAGACAAGGACATATATATGTGTATGTCGTATCAACGAAATCCTAGTATATTTATTTGAATGGGAAAATAAATATACGGTGTGGTGAGTTGAATCGGACGTTAAGAATATACGATCGAACGACAAAATCTTAGCATATTTGTTTAAATGGGAAAACAAATGTGTGGCAAAGTGAGTCGGGTCGAGGATTGAAATATATATTATATCGAGCGATGCGATCTTGAGTATAATTATTTAAATGGGAAAATAATTATATGTTAAGTGAAGTCGAGTCGATGATAATAAGATACAAGTTATGGAAATATTAACAAGAGTAATATATAACTTGTAACACAAAGGGTAATGTAACGCCAACAACACCTAGGATACACGCATAATTAAACGGGATTTGGAACCACTTGTGGTCGGGAGTTGGGTGTACAACTTGCCAAGGCACATACACTATAGGAATAGTGACTTATACGTTTAGGACGTTTATAGGTGCAAGACCACCCTTTGCTATTCACCTTATTGAGCCAGACGCAGTTACAGGTGAGTTTCACGGCCCCATTTTAAACTATTTTTACGTTTTCCGGGGGAAAGATATGTTAGGGATAGTGTTTGACGGATTTATTACTTGAGGTGTGACCGCCACTCGGGGTTGAGTCCTCGCCTCTATAATCATTTGTTCAGGGAATTGAAACCGGAGGAATATTCGAATAGTACTATTGGTGCCTGACAAGGCCCACCCCTAATCGATAGCGTCGATTATGCATTAGGTTATGCCTGGGGTGCAAATATTCTGAACTTAAGTCGTGGGAAACCGAGTAACGACTTGGAGCGGGGCACAATTATTATATGTCTTGGTTTGATTATAGTCTCAAGTAGATTTATAGGAATTTGCAACTCCTATATATTGTCATAACATGGTATTCCCAAGTATTCAAGTTTTAGAAACTGAAAACCTGTGAACTCACCAATATATTTATATTGACGAAACTTTTTAAACATATCTTTCAGGTAATTAGAGGATGAAAGATCAAGCAGGCAGGGTCGGGGAATCTCCATGCGACGTCAGGCTTTTGTGGGGTTTCACCTTTATTTCCCAAGGCATTTGGGATATATTTGAGAAACCTCTAAGTTTATTTCAAAAACAATTATCTTTTGTGTAATGTTTGAAACTAATTCGACGTCATAATAAATGACCCATTTTCTTTAAATTACTTGTGTTTAGCCATAACCTTGACTTTATGCTTTTGAACCGTCGCGCCACGTGTTTCCGCCTTTGTCGTGGTGTGACAGAACGTGGTATCAGAGCCAAGGTTATAGCGAACTAGAGTATTTTCTTTAAAAACTAGACTATAACCGGATTTGGTTCTAAAGATAAAGTTTTCAAAAGAAAATGTACATGGTTTTAAATAAAAGTAATTTTCAAGAAGCATTGGGCATGAGGAGATTCCGACCAAGCCAGCCATGAGTATTGTTATGCTTTAACGTAAAATTAGAAGTTAGGAAGGTTACTATAGAGTAAAGCCATAACTGTCTAATCTAAATAAATCATATATATATGTACGGTTCTTTTGCCAGGATGTCGGACGCGGGAAGTATAGCGCCTAGTGTTGACAGCAGTATCCAGATTATACCCGCACCTCCGCCGGAGCCAGTCGAGTTGGTTGTACTCGATGCGGAAGAAGACGACGTAGAGATGGACGTCGCAGGAGGGTCAGACGACGACTCAGACGAGACAGATCCTAGCGAGGATCCTGACTGGACACCGGCCGTGGTCGACGCACCACAGCCCATCGTACCGGCCGCACCTTTGGCCGTACGCCCCGTTCGTGCCATCAGGGACTTCCCTGACGGCTGTGCCGGTCCTTCGCGACCAGTTCCCGCCCAGTCAGACGCAGCAGAGTCTCCTTTCCAGGCTCACGCCGAGCACGAGCCGGCACCGGTACCCCACATTCACGTACCTGCTGGTATGAGACTCCTACCCATTCCCCGTGGAAGAAACGGATGGATATCCGACGACTCAGATGACGAGTCGGTAGGTTCAGTAGGGCACATGCTGGTGCCCGAGATTCAGGCTGCCCAGGAGGAGCCAGTGGCTCCCATGCTAGAGGACGCCCCAGCGGACCCCATAGCCCCACCAGCACCCGAGCCCCTACCCCAGGAGGAGCCAGCACCAGCCGCACCTATACACGAGGGTAGTCCCGCCCGTAGCTCCGAGCTACATAGGGCAGGCTTGGAGGCCTTCGCCACTGCGAGCCCTCCCACACCCCCTGTAGTGGTGTCCACTCCAGAGTGGGCCACTGTTTCTGAGCCACTGATAGCCCCCCTAGCTGAGCCCATGCCACCACCCACCATTGCCATGACTATGCCTATCCCCACCATACCCAGCATGACACCTGCACCATACCCTCCAGGTGCAGGGGACCCTTATCTGATGCCACACCACTTTTCCATCAGACCACCCAGTTTCTTACTGCCCCACATACCAGTACCATTCCCCTTCGGGCCATTCCCATCCTCACACCCAGACATACCCGGACCATCCCAGCCACCCAGGACGACACCCTTGTCTGGACCAGCATGGTCCACTGCCATCACACTAGAGCGGGATTTTCAGACTCTCGCTGATACGGTGCAGCGCACCGTAACACAGGTGGAGCATCAGACACGTCTGATGTGGACGAGGATGATAGATGCGCGGGATGCTTTGGCGCATTACGCGGAGGAGTTGCTGAGCCTGGACGCTCAGTGCGGTATCACAGGGGATGCGCACTTTGCGCATCGACATTTCTTGTACGAGCGTATCATGAAGATCAGTATGACGATCAGTACGCACGCGCCGCAGTACCAGTACCCCCCGCCACCGCCACAGTAGGATATATTGGGGATGCACTGAAGACGCACCAGATTATGTACATACTAGCAGCACTATGGTAGTACAGCACGGGTTATGACACTCGTCTGCATTTTGCCCAGCCGTACGGGTATTACGGCGTATGATATGATGTTTTATTATTTCAAAAGCAATGTGTTGTATGAGAAGTATTCTCCATTTTGTATTATGAACAAGCATTGTAATGACATTATTGAAATTAATGAAAAATCTTATTATTATGGTGAAATATGTTGTTGTCTATGATTATTATTGCTTACTCCATGTGTTGTGGTTTGTATATTTGTGTGGTGATGTTGTGTTGATTCCTATTTATATTTATGTATGATGTGTTGTGTGATGATATGGTGTTGATTATTGTGTTCATGCTTTGGTTTGTTATTTATGCTTTGTATTGTATAAATGTTTGCCAAATTAACCTTTGATAATTATTATTGAAGAAAATGGCACCTGCCACCCGAAGCAACAGTGGTGCAGACGGACTGCCCACAACACCAGCTGAGCTCGAAACTATGATTTCTGAACGAATAGCTCGTGCCATCGCTGAACACGAAGCCGCACGCTCTGAACACTCCCATGACAGGACAGGGAGTGAGCGACGTGAGACCTCCCCCAGTGGTAAGAGGTTTATAAATAAATGAAAAAGCGATGGGAGAATATTTCACAAACTCCTATCCCATAATAACATACTATGTTACTATTACAGGGACAGCCTCGGGAGAGCGCGGCTGCACTTTCAAGGCTTTCTTGGACTGTAAGCCACTAAACTTCAGCGGCACTGAGGGTTCCATAGGCCTGGTCAAATGGTTCGAAAAGACCGAGGCAGTTATCCGCATCAGCGGGTGTACCCCTCGACAGTCTGTCATGTACGCCACTAATCTGTTCTTGGATCAAGCGCTAACTTGGTGGAACGGCCAAGTACAGTCTTTAGGAGATGATGTTGCATACTCTCTATCATGGGCGGCACTGAAAGAATTGATGACAGCCGAATACCGCCCGGCAAGTGAAGTTCAGAAGTTGGAAACCGAATTCTGGAACCTCACCATGATAGGAGCAGACGTCACTGGGTATACGTCAAGATTTCATGATCTCGCACGACTGGTACCTCGCCTGGTTACACCAGAGAAGAACAAAGTGGAACGATACCTATTCGGGCTAGCACCACAGATTCGCAGCATGGTCACCTCTTCCAAACCCACGACCATGCGCGAGGCAATTGATCTGGCACTAAGTTTGACTGAGGATGCTATCCGCATGGGTACCCTTATCCGCCAAGTTTCTGGGCTGAAAATTTCTGAAGCAAGTAGTGCTGAGGGCAAGAAACAAGGATCAAGTTCAGCGGTTACAACTAATGATCAGGGTAACGGGCAAAGGTTTGGGAAAAGAAAGAGAGATGAAGGGAAAAGGGATCGAGCATCAGGAAGCTCGAACAAGAAAGGAAAGGGTTATGCCGCCACAGGACGTGGTAACAATAACAACAACAAACAGGGAAACCAAGGGAGAAACAATGGGTTGACTTGCGGGAAGTGTCACCGCAACGGGCACAAGACTGAAGAGTGCCGATCTGGAGCACCAAAGAACGGAGGGGCCAGACCCTGTTTTGCATGTGGGTCATTAGACCATTGGAAGAAAGATTGCCCCAAAGTCAACAATCAGGCCCGTGGCCGGGCATTTGTTATTGGAGCCGGTGACGCACGGCAAGACCCCAATGTGGTCACTGGTACGTTTCCTCTAAATGGTCATTATGCCTCTGTATTATTTGATACCGGTGCTGACTTTAGCTTCGTATCCATTGAGTTTAAAAGACTACTTGGTTTAAAAACTAGCAAACTAGATACACCCTACTCTATAGAACTGGCTAATGGTAAAACTATTGAAACGAGAGAGGTAGCTAAAGATTGTAAGTTAGAACTCTGTGGGCACGAGTTTGAGATTGATCTATTACCGGTTGTATTGGGAATTTTTGACATCGTTGTTGGCATGGATTGGTTGTCCGCGCACCGTGCCATCGTGGCTTGCAACGATAAAGTTATTCAGGTTCCCCTCGCAAACGGCGAAACTCTCTCAATTCAAGGGGAAAGACACGGGACGCCACTCAGGATTATTTCGAGCATGAAGGCTCGTAAGTGCCTGAGAAAAGGGCTTGTCGCATTCTTGGCACACGTAGTGGACAAGAAGGCCGACGAGCGAAAGTTGGAAGACATTCCAGTCGCCAGAGATTTTCCGGATGTATTTCCAGAAGATTTGCCGGGGTTGCCACCACCTCGACAAGTCGAGTTCCGCATCGACCTCGTTCCCGGAGCAGCTCCTGTGGCACGATCGCCATACCGCCTAGCTCCATCAGAGATGCAGGAACTGTCCAGCCAGCTACAAGAATTATTGGACAAAGGTTTTATAAGACCGAGTTTCTCACCTTGGGGAGCTCCCGTCTTGTTTGTGAAGAAGAAGGATGGCACATTTCGCATGTGCATCGACTATCGAGAGCTGAACAAGCTAACCATCAAGAATCGCTATCCTCTCCCCAGGATCGACGATTTATTTGATCAGCTCCAAGGTTCCAGCTATTACTCCAAGATCGATTTGAGGTCAGGCTATCACCAGTTGCGTATACAAGAAGAAGATGTACCAAAAACGGCCTTCAGAACCCGGTATGGACACTATGAATTTTTGGTAATGCCGTTCGGCTTGACCAACGCACCAGCGGTTTTCATGGACCTAATGAACCGCGTGTGTAAGCCATACCTGGACAAATTCGTCATTGTCTTCATTGACGATATTTTGATCTATTCACGTACGAAAGAAGACCACGAGAATCACCTTCGGTTAATTCTTGAAGTATTACGCAAAGAGAAGCTCTATGCTAAATTCTCAAAATGTGACTTTTGGATTCGGGAAGTTCACTTTTTAGGTCACGTGGTAAACGAGAAGGGCATACACGTTGATCCAGCCAAGATCGAGGCGATTAAAAATTGGGAAGCACCTCGAACTCCTACCGAAGTACGACAATTTCTAGGCCTCGCGGGTTATTACAGAAGGTTCATCGAGAACTTTTCAAAGATAGCGCAAGCTTTAACCATGTTAACCCAAAAAGACAAGAAATTTGAGTGGACGGAAAAGCAAGAGGCAGCATTCCAATTGTTAAAAGACAAGTTATGTGGCGCCCCGATACTGTCACTTCCAGACGGTACGGAAGATTTTGTGGTTTACTGCGATGCCTCGCATCAAGGTTTGGGTTGTGTATTGATGCAGCGAGAGAAAGTAATAGCTTATGCTTCCAGGCAACTGAAAATCCATGAGAAGAACTACACTACACACGATTTGGAATTGGGTGCAGTGGTGTTCGCTCTCAAGATCTGGAGGCACTATTTGTACGGAACCAAGTGCACGATTTTCACTGATCACAAAAGTTTGCAGCACATCTTTGATCAGAAAGATTTGAATATGCGACAACGGCGATGGGTGGAATTATTAAACGATTACGATTGTGAGATAAAGTACCATCCCGGTAAGGCGAACGTCGTAGCCGACGCCTTGAGTCGTAAGGAACGGGTTAAACCATTGCGTGTTCGAGCTTTGGGATTGACTATCCACACGAACATGACTGAACGAATTCGTGAAGCTCAAGTTAACGCCCTCAAACCCGAGAATGTCAAGGGTGAAAGGTTACGAAAGATGGTTGATTCACTGGAACCAAAAGCGGACCAGACACTGTATTTCATGAATAGAATTTGGGTTCCAGTATATGGTGGATTGCGTGAGCTAGTATTGGCCGAAGCTCACAGTTCTAGATATTCGGTTCACCCGGGTGCAGATAAGATGTTCCACGATTTGAAGGAACTTTATTGGTGGCCGAATTTCAAAAGGGATATAGCAGCCTATGTTGCGCGATGTTTGACTTGCGCAAAGGTCAAGGCTGAGCACCAGAGACCTTCCGGTTTGCTCCAGCAACCGGAAATACCGGAATGGAAATGGGAACGAATCACCATGGATTTCATTACCAAGTTACCTAAGACGACAAGCGGCCATGACATGATCTGGGTAATCGTAGATCGATTGACGAAATCTGCACACTTCCTCCCGATTCGCGAAACGGACAGGTTGGAGAAACTGACCCGTTTGTACATTAAGGAAGTGGTATCTAAACACGGTGTACCTGTATCTATCATCTCCGATCGGGATAGTCGCTTCACGTCAAGATTTTGGGAAAGTTTAAATGAAGCCCTCGGTACTCGCCTCGACACGAGCACCGCATATCACCCCCAGACGGATGGTCAAAGTGAACGAACCATCCAGACCCTGGAAGATATGCTACGGGCATGCGCGATAGATTTCGGAGGTAATTGGGATACGCACTTGCCATTGGTAGAATTTTCTTATAACAACAGTTATCATACGAGCATTCAAGCCGCGCCGTTTGAAGCTCTATATGGACGCAAGTGCCGATCGCCATTGTGTTGGGCGGAAGTTGGGGAAAAGCAACTCACCGGGCCCGAAATTGTTCAAGAGACCACGGATAAGGTCTTTTTGATTAAAGAACGCCTCAAAGCGGCCCGGGACCGCCAGAAAAGCTATGCTGATATGAGGCGAAAGCCTTTAGAGTTTCAAGTTGGAGACAGGGTCCTATTAAAGGTGTCACCTTGGAAAGGTGTCGCGCGCTTTGGGAAGCGCGGAAAGCTGAACCCGCGATATATTGGACCATTCAAAGTCTTGTCAAGGGTAGGCACAGTGGCATACAAGCTCGAGTTGCCTCAAGAGCTTAGTGGAATACACGACACGTTTCATGTGTCGAACTTGAAAAAGTGCCTATCCGACGAAACTCTCATTATTCCTGCTGACGAGATCCAGATTGACGACAAGTTACATTTTGTGGAAGAACCAATCGAGGTAACTGATTGGAAGGTCCAAAAATTAAGGCGCAGCAAGATCAGGTTGGTCAAAGTGCGCTGGAATGCCAAGCGTGGACCGGAGTTCACGTGGGAAAGGCTGGACCGGATGAAGCAAAAATACCCCGCCCTATTCGAGAAGACACCTGTACCGGAGAACTCGAAGTGAATTCCGGGACGGAATTCTCTTAACGGGGGGAGAATGTAACAACCGGCAAAAATAAGGTAATTCCGTACAATTAATTAATATATGATTAACGTAATTAAATGCAATTATGTGTGATTTAATTATCAAGGCCTTAGGGAATAGCAATTTCCAAATAGTGCATAGGAATGCATACGTTTAATGGTAAAGCATGATTGGATCATGTGCGAATAAGCTATCCGGTACGGATGTTGGCAATTACCCGGTAATAATTAAATAAACGAAACGAATCCCGGACACCCAGGATATAAAATAAAGGGTATTTTCATAAGATATAATGAGTTTTGGAACTCCAAAACCATAAATGAAAACGTCTTGTACAAATCTCCCGGTAACGAATAAAGTGCGCGTATCGCACCCGATACGCGTATAACTCGTAATTTCACCCGGTAAAAGCCTAAATAATCAATCAACGCTTAAAATAGACTATATTTAAGTGTTATTTAAGGTATATTTAATGTCCGAATAACGCGTGATTAAAACCCGAAAAATACCCGAACGACACCCGAACGACGGGGGATTAAACATAACAAACAATGGGTAAATAATTGAAGTTGTGGACCCCACTTATACCCATCAAAGGGCCGGCCAAATGGCCTTGTTTTATCCATGTTGTGTTAATAATAATAAGCTAAAAGATCTAGATAAAGCATGCTTAGCATGAGACAAAACATGTAAGAAAAGCATAAGTAGACACTTAGTACAAAAGCAAGCTCTTTCTTGTCCCCTTCCCTCTAATTTTCGGCCATAGGCCACTAAGGGCCAAGACAAACTCTAAAACATCATTTCACAAGTGTGCATGCATGTATGAGGAGTCTTGTATATAGATATAATGATACCTTATGAAGATTGATCAAGATTGCAAGCAAACTCCTAACTCTACATACATACATACGGTTCATACACACACACATAATCTTCATTTCAAAAATCTCCAAGTACACTCATAATCTTCCATAAGATATCTCAAATCTTTAGCATCATTACATGAGTTGATTATATAATAACACATGTTAGTCCTTTGAAGATAACAAAGCAAAAACAATCCTCCTTCCTTCTTCTTAGAGCCGTGGGATTGCATACACACTTACACATTGTTCTTTCAAGTTTTTACTTCTCCAAAATACTCAAAATCATCCATCATCCAAACCCCTTTTGTGTGTTTCAAGAGCTTGGAGCTAAACCACTAGGAAGAACACACTAAACCCCTCTCAAATCCAAGGTTTTTGTCTTCCCTAGCCTTGTGCTAGTAGTAAGCTTCTTAATCTTGTTTTTGATTGTTATTTTTCATGTATGTGTTCCTAGTAGCAAGTTGTACATGAAGGGTTTAAAAATGGTTTTGAACATAATCTTTAATAGGTTTTCATGTGTAAAATGAAAGGTTAAAGATATAGAAATAAACCATGGATTTGATGATGATGATATATTAGTCTTGAAAATATATAAATTTTACATGTAAGACTAAGTAGGATGGTGTCTTGGTTAATATTTTGAGATGAACTTGAATATGATAAAACTAACTTTAATTCATCTTATTACGATCATTTAAGTAATAATATGTGGTAAAACATGTTAGAAGTTCATAAATGAATAAGATGGAAAATTAAAGTTAACTCACTTGGATGGATGATATTTTGAAGAAATGGACAAATACATAAAACACACATATAATTAGTCTTCCATATGGAATATAAGACTAACATAAGTGTTATGATACAAAAATAACTTACCAATAAAAAGTTGAATCTTCAAAGTTAACTATTTTGAGTGAAAAATGCCAACTTTGAAAGTTAGAATAGAAAAATGCAACTTTTGTAAGTTAAGGGACTAAAGTTGTAACTTTGAAAGTTAAGGGACTAAAATGGACATTTTAGAAACTATTAGTCCAAAAATACAAGTATGGAAAGTTTGGTGTCAAAAATGTAAGTATTAAAGTCTAAGGATGATTTTTGTAAATACTAGTAGACATACTTGGGGTATTTTATACAAAAGTGTATTTTTGAAAGTTATAAAATACAAAGGGTTTTAACATAAGGATTTTTATAAAATAGAGGTTTTATAAAAATATTAAACAAACTTGGGAAACTTACACAAAAATGAATACTTTTATATAAATGGGAATATAAAAGTGTTGGAAACATTTTTGTAGTTAAGTTGACAAGTTGGGTTAAAAATACATAAGTATTTTAACCATCCAAGTAACATGTGAAAATAGGAAGAAATATGGTTAAATATTTCTATAAAATACATGTTGGGAAAAACTTGGAAAAATTAACAAATCAAGTTAAGATATCGAACTAAAACGCGTTAACAAACCATAACCGGACAAAATATGAGAAAAATGCCATTGCGGCAAGATGAGAAAAATATATATTTTAAGAGGTAAAATATATATATACTTGGGTGAAAATAAATAAACACTTTCCTAAGTGTTGGAGGATAAATTCGTGGGAGAAACACTTGACGTAAACAAATAAGACGTTAAAAACAAACGTATATACTTAACAAGAAAAATTACACATTTATATATACTTGTACGCTCGTCTCGGTAAAATTCTAGTGTATCTACTTAATGGGAAAGTAGATGTACGGGAAGGAAAGCCGCGACGAGAAGACAAGGACATATATATGTGTATGTCGTATCAACGAAATCCTAGTATATTTATTTGAATGGGAAAATAAATATACGGTGTGGTGAGTTGAATCGGACGTTAAGAATATACGATCGAACGACAAAATCTTAGCATATTTGTTTAAATGGGAAAACAAATGTGTGGCAAAGTGAGTCGGGTCGAGGATTGAAATATATATTATATCGAGCGATGCGATCTTGAGTATAATTATTTAAATGGGAAAATAATTATATGTTAAGTGAAGTCGAGTCGATGATAATAAGATACAAGTTATGGAAATATTAACAAGAGTAATATATAACTTGTAACACAAAGGGTAATGTAACGCCAACAACACCTAGGATACACGCATAATTAAACGGGATTTGGAACCACTTGTGGTCGGGAGTTGGGTGTACAACTTGCCAAGGCACATACACTATAGGAATAGTGACTTATACGTTTAGGACGTTTATAGGTGCAAGACCACCCTTTGCTATTCACCTTATTGAGCCAGACGCAGTTACAGGTGAGTTTCACGGCCCCATTTTAAACTATTTTTACGTTTTCCCGGGGGAAAGATATGTTAGGGATAGTGTTTGACGGATTTATTACTTGAGGTGTGACCGCCACTCGGGGTTGAGTCCTCGCCTCTATAATCATTTGTTCAGGGAATTGAAACCGGAGGAATATTCGAATAGTACTATTGGTGCCTGACAAGGCCCACCCCTAATCGATAGCGTCGATTATGCATTAGGTTATGCCTGGGGTGCAAATATTCTGAACTTAAGTCGTGGGAAACCGAGTAACGACTTGGAGCGGGGCACAATTATTATATGTCTTGGTTTGATTATAGTCTCAAGTAGATTTATAGGAATTTGCAACTCCTATATATTGTCATAACATGGTATTCCCAAGTATTCAAGTTTTAGAAACTGAAAACCTGTGAACTCACCAATATATTTATATTGACGAAACTTTTTAAACATATCTTTCAGGTAATTAGAGGATGAAAGATCAAGCAGGCAGGGTCGGGGAATCTCCATGCGACGTCAGGCTTTTGTGGGGTTTCACCTTTATTTCCCAAGGCATTTGGGATATATTTGAGAAACCTCTAAGTTTATTTCAAAAACAATTATCTTTTGTGTAATGTTTGAAACTAATTCGACGTCATAATAAATGACCCATTTTCTTTAAATTACTTGTGTTTAGCCATAACCTTGACTTTATGCTTTTGAACCGTCGCGCCACGTGTTTCCGCCTTTGTCGTGGTGTGACAGTGAACAGTGCGGAGTCGAGTTTGTTGATGTATGCCTACCTTTTTTGAAACATTTCCGGTCGTTTTGGTAGACGGAGACGGGATTGTTAGAGCCGATGTTCCTTTTCGAAGGGCAGAATCTAAGTATAGTGTCGAACAAGTAGGTGTAACTGTTGAGTTCTATGGTGGTGAACTCAATGGAGTCAGTTATAGCGATCCTGTTACTGTCAAAAAATATGCTAGACGCGCTCAATTGGGGGAAATTTTTGAATTAGATCGTGCTACTTTGAAATCTGATGGTGTTTTTCATAGCAGTCCAAGGGGTTGGTTTACTTTTGGACATGCTTCATTTGCTTTGCTCTTCTTCTTCGGACACATTTGGCATGGTGCTCGAACCTTGTTTAGAGATGTTTTCGCTGGTATTGACCCAGATTTGGATGCTCAAGTAGAATTTGGAGCATTCCAAAAACTTGGAGATCCAACATTTTTTCTGCTGTTCGTGATCTGTAAATAAATATCCATGTTATATGCAAGTAACCTGATGCACACATGTACTGTCTTACATCCCAGTTTAGGATAAAAAAAAGGAAATGGCGTATCAATTAAAGCTATAAATTAATCAACAGAATCTTTGTACTAAAATATTTGGTATCGTCTTTTTGTATCACTATACAAATGAACTCAAAAATCGGATTAATTCATGTTAATTGATAAAATGAATATAAAGAAATGATGATTATTGTGTATACTACATTAAAATTTCTGACATTATTATTACTGATCAATAAAATCAATATCTGTAAAAAGGGGAGTGTCAAATTCTTTTATGGTCAAAAATTCATATATTTCAATTATTTTGAAAGAACAAGAAGAAAACAAAGAAAACAGAGGATCTGTTGAATTTCAAGTAGTAAGTTTCACCAATAAGATACGGAGACTTACTTCACATTTGGAATTGCACAAAAATCAAAAAAGAAAGAGGAATCATATTCTATCCAATATTAGACCTTGAAACAGAACCTTGTTGAACAAAAAAGAAGTATTCGGATACAAGGGATATGCTCTGGGACGGAAGGATTCGAACCTCCGAGTAGCGGGACCAAAACCCGTTGCCTTACCGCTTGGCTACGCCCCATTTCTATTTTTATTGGACACTAATACTAATTAAAGAATAATATGGATATTCAGTGTTCGTCAATTCCAGCCCAACTATCTATAGAAAATCTTTCTCTTTTATAGAATTTATTATAGATTCGTTGCTAGAATTTTGACATGTGTATATCTAGAATTCAACTGAATTTATTGATCATTACATATAATTCAATTAAGATATTGTATGAAAGTATGATTTCTTCTATTCTCCTTTGAGAATTGGAGGGTTTTTGATTGAGTGGAAAAAGAAGGAGGGACAGAATAAACTTCCAAATTATGGAATGAATCCATGGAAAAACTGGTTAAGAGGTCATTGTCAATACGATTTATCTCAGATTAGATGGTCTAGATTAGTCCCACAAAAATGGCCAAATGGAAAAAATAAATGCCAGCCGTCTAAAAATAAGGATCTAAAAAAATGGTATTCCTACGAAAAGACCAATTATTTGATTACAAAAAAAAAACAAAATTCGAAAGTCTATTTATTACCAAAAAAAGAAGAGAATTTTCAAAAAAACTATAGATATGATCGTTTATCATATCAATATATTCATTCCGAAACTAAGAAGAAGTCCTATATTTATAGATCATCATTAGAAACAAATAAGAAGCAAGAAAATTCCACCAGAAAAAAAGAAAAAATTGTTAGCATACTCAAAAATATTCCTATCAAGAATGATCTAGGAAAAAGTGAGATTATATATATGAAAAAAAAAACAGATAGAAAATATTGGGGTTGGAAATGGAATAAAAATATTAAGGTTGAACCTAATAAGGACCAAATACAAATAGGGGATAAAATTCATAATAATGGTCTTTTTTATCTTCCGATTGATTCAAATTCCGAAATCAATTACAAAAAGGTCTTTTTTGATTGGATGGGAATGAATGAAAAATTCTTAATCTTAAATCGCTTCATATCAAATCCGAAATTTTTTTTATTTCCAGAGTTTGTGATACTTTATCATAAATATAAAGAGAAACCTTGGTTTATCCCAAGCAACTTACTTCTTTTGAATTTGACTATAAATCCAAATTTTAGTGAAAATCAAAATATCAAGGGAAAGCAAGAGGGGGATGAGGATTTTTTCAATTTTAGCCCATCCAATTCAAAACAATATTTTGAATTAAAGAATCAAAACAATATTGAAGAATATTTTTTAGAATCGACCGAAAAACTCAAAATAGTCCTCAAAGGAGATTTTCCTTTGCAATTAAGATGGACTGGACGTTCGAATCAATTGAATCAAAAAATGATGAATAATACCCAGATATACGGTCTCCTGCTTAGTCTAATAAATATAAGAAAAATGACTATATCCTATATTCAAAGGAAAGAAATGAATTTGGATCTAATGAGGAGATCTTTAAATCTTACACAATTAACGAAAAGGGGAATATTAATTATGGAGCCTGCTCGTCTATCTGTAAAAAATGACGGACAGTTTTTTATGGTGGTCTTTTTTTATTTCTAATTGTTGATCTAAAAATTCGAATTCTGACTTTTTACCCCAACAATCTCTAAGATTAAAAAAAAGTTTCATTAAGTTGGATATAGGAAAAGGAAACTCTTCCATTTTTTCCACAAAAAGGGGGGAATGGGGATTTCCTTGAAACGGTTCCCAAATAACCATTTTACGCCTTTGAACACGCATAGAGCCTTTGATTAAGTCTCGACGAAAATCTGGTTCTTCCAAATAACTTATAAAACCCGACTCTCTATTAAATTTGCTAAAAAGCTCATAATTCTTGAAATTAGACTTCGTAAAAGTTCTTTCGGAATTAGTTAAAAAATCTATATTTTTAAATGTTCTTATTCGAATCTCGTGATCCAGACCTTGCGTCGCGCCTTGTTCTTTTCGTCGTGTTGGAAAATATTGTTCCACCTCGTCGATTAATTTGTATGACCATCGAGGGGGTTAAAAACAATTTCAATGAAAACTAAAATATTATCAAAACCAAAAATCATAAAAATTAATAATATTGTCTCAATACCAATATTGTTAAAACAATTACACGAATAAATGATATATTATTAAAAAAAAAATCATTGAGAAGCATGATCATGTGTCAAAAGTTAAATGGAATTGTTATTGTACATTATTTCCAAATTGTCGACTGCAAAGTAGATGGAGTTCAAATGGTATAGGTTTAGGTCTTCGATTGTCCAGATGAGAAATAAAGTTCTAGTAGTCTAGCTATATTTCGAGTTCACTACAAGAAATACGGATGTTCACCCACACATAATATACCTACAAATGTAAATATGTATGGGTTATGGTTGATAGGCTAAGTATCCACAAGAAACCCAAAAATTTGAAGAAACTCCCACAAACTCATCTAATGGCTCACATTGCTCCACATCACCCATTTCTAGAATTATTATTTTATGCCTTGAGGGGTACATTAGTCATTTTACTTTTCCCCCCATTTAATATTTTGAATCTTTTTACTCTCTCTCCTATATAAAGAAGTCTCTCTCTCTCATATACACACACTCTCTCTATTATCTACCTCATATATCAGATATGGCATCACCTTTGCCATAGAACCACCGCTGCCGCCGCCGTCGACGACGGCGGACCAACCTCCAAAATGGCTACAAATGCCTTACGAACTGATGAGGAGATGGGTGTGGGTCACACGAGTTGGGCTGCAGTTTACTCAACTCAGTTGTCAACGAGTTGGGCTCCGTCTGGTTTGTGGAGGCGGTGGCGTCTTATGGAGAAGATCATTGGGGTGGGGAGGTTGAACAACTCAGAGTCAACCCACTGGGTCTTCACTCATGTATTATTACTTTACTCATGCTTCAAGCAACTCATGAAACAGAGGAGGTAACATTAATAGTGAAACAGAGTAGCTTATTGTTATTATTATTATTATTATCATCATCATCATCATCATCATCATCATCATCATCATCATCATCATCATCATCATCATCATTATTGTTATTATTATTATTATTATTATTATTATTATTATTATTATTATTATTATTATTATTATTATTATTATTAATCTTCATTGGAGTGGGGAAGTTTAGAGGAGCTTCAATTCTTCTTTTTGGCTATAATGGTAGAAGGCTGGGTGTGGTGACCATCTGTTTGTATTTGTATGTTGATTTTATATTTTTGTCTTTTGATTTTCATCGATAGAATGATTTTTATGTTTTTTAATAAATGTAAAATATAAAATATTATGAACTTTTGAAGGTAATCTCTAAAATATATCAGTTGCATAATTTTTGTTTTCTTAAATTCTTTTTTTGATAACCACATCGAATGACGCAACAAATCAAAAATTTTTTTGTGAAAAGACGCAACAAATCAATTTTTTGTTTGTTTTCTTAAATTTTTTTTTTTGATAACCACATCGAATGACGCAACAAAATCAAAAATTTTTTTGTGAAAAGACGCAACACATCAATTTTTTGTTTGTTTAATGACAATTTTTTTTGTTTGTTTAATGACAGTTTAGTTTTTTTTATTTGTAATAATAATAATATTGGTTTGGAGATGGATTGTTTAGTTTTTTTTAATATATATTAATTAAACAAAAGTCACTAATCATTAAATGAAATCTATGTTGCGTCTGTTTCGTATGTAACAGCAGAACTAAGTTGGTATAAATTAGTTTCTGCTTTTTTACAAGATACAAACGTTTGATTTTTTGAGTTTCATGAAAAAGTGTGTTATTTATTGGTGTTGGATTATTACACGTAGGTAGCATACGTTAACACGTGGGTTTACATATTAATTATTAGATATGGCATCACCTCTGCCATAGAACCACCGCTGCCGTCGCCGTCGACGACGGCGGACCAACCTCCAAAATGGCTACAAATGCCTTACGAACTGATGAGGAGATGGGTGTGGGTCACACGAGTTGGGCTGCAGTTTACTCAACTCAGTTGTCAACGAGTTGGGCTCCGTCTGGTTTGTGGAGGCGGTGGCGTCTTATGGAGAAGATCATTGGGGTGGGGAGGTTGAACAACTCAGAGTCAACCCACTGGGTCTTCACTCATGTATTATTACTTTACTCATGCTTCAAGCAACTCATGAAACAGAGGAGGTAACATTAATAGTGAAACAGAGTAGCTTATTATTATTATTATCATCATCATCATCATCATCATCATCATCATCATCATCATCATCATCATCATCATCATCATCATCATCATCATCATCATCATCATCATCATCATCATCATCATCATCATCATCATCATCATCATCATCATCATCATCATCATCATCATCATCATCATCATCATCATCATCATCATCATCATCATCATCATCATCATCATCATCATCATCATCATCATCATCATCATCATCATCATCATCATCATCATCATCATCATCATCATCATCATCATCATCATCATCATCATCATCATCATCATCATCATCATCATCATCATCATCATCATCATCATCATCATCATCATCATCATCATCATCATCATCATTATTATTATTATTATTATTAATCTTCATTGGAGTGGGGAAGTTTAGAGGAGTTTCAATTGTTGACTATACATTTCTTCTTTTTGGCTATAATGGTAGAAGGCTGGGTGTGGTGACCATCTGTTTGTATTTGTATGTTGATTTTATATTTTTGTCTTTTGATTTTCATCGATAGAATGATTTTTATGTTTTTTAATAAATGTAAAATATAAAATATTATGAACTTTTGAAGGTAATCTCTAAAATATATCAGTTTCATAATTTTTGTTTTCTTAAATTCTTTTTTTGATAACCACATCGAATGACGCAACAAATCAAAAAATTTTTTGTGAAAAGACGCAACAAATCAATTTTTTGTTTGTTTTCTTAAATTTTTTTTTGATAACCACATCGAATGACGCAACAAAATCAAAAAAATTTTTGTGAAAAGACGCAACACATCAATTTTTTGTTTGTTTAATGACAATTTTTTTTGTTTGTTTAATGACAGTTTAGTTTTTTTTATTTGTAATAATAATAATATTGGTTTGGAGATGGATTGTTTAGTTTTTTTTAATATATATTAATTAAACAAAAGTCACTAATCATTAAATGAAATCTATGTTGCGTCTGTTTCGTATGTAACAGCAGAACTAAGTTGGTATAAATTAGTTTATGCTTTTTTACAAGATACAAACGTTTGATTTTTTGAGTTTCATGAAAAAGTGTGTTATTTATTGGTGTTGGATTACACGTAGGTAGCATACGTTAACACGTGGGTTTACATATTAATTAACCTTTTTGTATATTAATTAAACAAAACTCACTAATTATGAGATGAAATCTATGTTGTGTCTGTTTCGTATGTAACGGCAGAACTAAGTTGGTATAAATTAGTTTCTGATTTTTTTTACCAGATACAAAGGTTTGATTTTTTGACTTTCATGAGTTACACATGGGATCAAATCTATGTTGTGTCTGTTTCGTATGTAACAGCAGAATTAGGTTGGTATAAATTAGCTTCAGTTTTTTTTTTTTTACCATATATTAATTAAAACAAAAGTCACTAATCATGGGATTAAATCCATGTTTGCGTCTGTTTCGTATGTAACAAGAGAATTAAGTTGTGTATCAGTTTCGTATGTTTGATAATCTTGATAACTAAATGGATAAAACAATGTTTTGTTGTATCAATTTCGTATGTTTTTTTTGTAATCCAGACGGTTAACATACGTTAAGACGGGGGGGGGGGGGGGGGGGGGGGTCATGTAAATTGATGATTTTGTTTTCTTTTTGCAGGTGAACATATTTTCTTGCATTAAAGATGAAGATGGTCATCAAGAATGAAGTGTAGACAATTTTTTTTTATTTATGATATGGATTTGCCGGATTCGCCAGATTCGTTTCTAGCACTGGAAGGACACTCTGTGTTGCCAACCGCTTTATGGGAAGATGTGGAAGCAGTTCAAATTAGTGGCGGTCCAGCTGGTTTAGAAAGCGAATTTCAACAACTTCGTGATTTAAGTAGGTTTAACCATGAACTGTTAGTTCAGACCGAGGAACTTATTCAAAAAGAAGCAGCAGAAGATGCACAGTTTAGAAGCCAATTTGGGACGAGGTGGACCAGGCCTCAGTCTAGCACTCTCACAAAAAACTTACAGGATCGACTAAATAGGTTTGCAGCAAATTTAAAGCAAGCTGCAGAGAGTGATGGTAAAATTGTTGATTTGTAGCATTTGTTGATTTGTAATGACCGTTTTGTTGTTTTTAGCACTTTGTAAGAAACAATTCTTGTGTACATTTGAATGTTTTTTGATCTATAAAGTTTTTAATTGATTATATACAATCTGTGCATTCTTAACGTACGCAACATTGCATATGTTACATATGTAACATGACGTGCTGACAGATTTAGGACCATGGTCACAAAAGTATGAGAGAGATGATGTGACATGTGTGGAGTCCACTTGTCATATGTGCTTTTTCAGAAAAATGGCATTTGACCATTGTGCCCTTTTTTTGTCATCTAGTCTATTAAAAGTAATAAATTTAAATCAATAATCATGAATAAAATGTGGACCATTGATCTAGTTTGATTAATGGTTCTAATAGAGTTTAGTGGGTTTCTTCAATTTAGGTGAGTTTTTATTTAATCCTTCCCCATGGTTGATAATATCTTTTCATATTGACTAACAAGTATTATATATTGGTAATACATTTTAACGTCCACACTGCTTAGTGTTGGTAAAAAATAAAAATAAAACTTGATGATAAATTATACATTGT
Organism: Ambrosia trifida; assembly: GCA_028751855.1. NCBI lineage: Eukaryota > Viridiplantae > Streptophyta > Magnoliopsida > Asterales > Asteraceae > Ambrosia > Ambrosia trifida. The sequence continues at coordinate 33,655,315 of CM054133.1, read as the reverse complement.
ATTACCACACACATTTGATAAAATTTTGCTATGAGTAGGTAGATTTTATACACATGTGTAAAAAACAAATATAGATTGATTATGTCAACCAACACATAATACTTGCAAATAAATATGTAGATAAATTAAATAAATAAAATTCTAGTTTATTTTATTAGAAATTACAAGGCACAATAAATACCTATGCAAATTAAAAATACAATATGTATAGTTATTTGATTTGATACATATTTAAGTACATAAATATTCAATTTTTTTAAATGACGTGGCATAACCGACACATACTAAAAAATGTACAATATATGTATAAATTGAATACATATAAAGTAAATTTTTGTTCTATTTTTTAATGACATGAAAAAATAATTATGGACTAAACAATTAGGGTCATCATTTAAATCAGTACAATATGTGTAGATATTAGAGTAACTTCATTACGTCGTCGCGGTTGACACTTTATGAACATACAAACATGGAAGCGGGTGATTGATGATAACAAGCAAAGGGATGATCTTTATGAAAGGTATAAGGTAGTTGGAGAATCATGTTTAGATTTGGGTGTGTGTGTGTTTGAATGATATATAATGTGTAATTTGTTTGAAAACTTGTACAAAGACAAACTACTCCAATAGTCAAATTGGTTTATTGTATGACTATCAATCTATCAATTCTATCCAATATATTCTACAAATAGCAACAATATATAATGTGCAATTTGACCCAAGTTTTCAAAAGAGAATAAAGTTGACGGACAACTTTTTCTTTTAACAAAACTTTTTTTTAACAGAAATATAACAGATATGTGAAAAGTATACATGAAAAAGAAAGTGAAATTTGATTTAAAAAACACATATAAACAGAAAAAAGCAAAAACTTGTATATTTCAATGTGATTTTAATGATACGCATAAGTATAATGTGAAATGATTTTATGAATTTTATGATTGTAGAAATAAAAAAAAAAAAAAACCTTATTATAAAACATATAAGTGTTAATTGCCAAAATGGCCCCTGAGGTCTGGCCCAAATTGCTTGTTTGGTCACAAAATTAATTTTTTTGTCAAAATCATCTCTCACAGATCGAAAATTGCCAAAATGATCCATATTTAACTGAGTTTTTAACTGAGTGCTGAAAGTCAGTTAAGTCTCAGGGGCAGTTTCGTCCTTTATGTCCTTAGGGGCCGAAATATAAAAACCAAAACTTAAGAGGCATTTTTAAAACTTTTTATTTTAAATACCCAACCCCCCCCCCCCCCTTTCTGTGACAGACCCACCGCCACCATATCCGCCAGCCCACCACCACCACCATCTGCCATCAGCCTCAGCCCACCACCACCACCACCCTTCTACGGCGGCTCCGACGACAAGAAATCTGTGATTAAAATCCTTCAGAAGCAATCCGGTCATACTAGTTCTGGTATAGTGAAGATAAACCCATTGTTCCCTTTGCATGCGAGCGATTCCATGGGCCAATTCTCTCAATTTTTCGGGAGCCGAAATGACGAAGCAACCGGAAAAGATGAAGCAACACCGGAAATTGACACCAGAGACCAGTTACCAACTTTTTCCGATGTACTCACGCCTTCTCTTTTCCTGCCCAAACAACCACACCACACACACTTATGAGTGTGTATAGTCGAGTTCACAACAAGAAGGTCACCGGTTCCGGTGACCGGCGCAATCCGCTTCATCTCTGGCTCCACCTTCTTTTCAGGCAATCCTTCCCTTCCTCATCTAAATCGACACTCATCTTCATCTTTAAACCCAACCCGTAACCCTTCTCCTATGTTCCGATGATACCCGATAATCCCTCATGTTCAAATTCATAATCCAACTCGTAACCCCTTTCCTCTGTTTCTAACCTCGATAACCCTATCTATGTGTGTGGTATTAAATCTGGATTTTGGACGATGCAAGGGAGGCCGGATTTTGGTGGAGGAAGAGGGTTTTGGGCGGTGCAAGGGAGGCCGGATGTTGGACAGGTGTGGAGCTTTGCGCCGGAGACGATGGTGGCTCCGGCGAATGTGATGGCAGCACAGACCATGGTCTTCAATTCAAACAAGGATGACGATAATTGCAGTTAAAGGGGGGTTTTAAAATGTTAGAACATGAAAGGACGAAACTGCCCCTGAGACTTAACTGACTTTCAGCACTCAGTTAAAAACTCAGTTAAATTTGGACCATTTTGGCAATTTTCGATCTGTGAGGGGTGATTTTGGCAGAAAAATTAATTTTGTGACCAAACAAGCATTTTGGGCCAAACCTCAGGGGTCATTTTGGCATCTGTGTGTTGTATCTTTTGTTTAGACAGCTTCTCAAAAAAAAAAAAATTGAATCTTTTCCTTTATAGCTCCTAAGTTTGCGTATTTAGCAATTTAACCCCCTTTTATTTCATTTTTCACTTCTAACTCAAAACTTTTCATATTTTGCAATTTAACCTCATTTGATGCTTTTTTACTTTTAACCCAAGCTTTTCATCTTTTGCAATTTAAGCCCATTACTTTTTTGCTTTCAACTTTGGTCACTTATATGTTTCATCTTTCGTAAGTTTTCGTTTTACGGTTTTTTTTTTTTTTTCCAAAACTTTGTGAGTTAACACATCGCAATGTGAGTGTATGGTTCAAAGTTTTTTTTTTTTTAATTATGTTAGTTAATTAATGTATAAACAATTGAGTTGAGATTTATGTCTACTTGATATGCTACAGACTTGTAAGGCAACACCCGCAAGCAAAATACTAGTTTGATGTACATAGTACTTACGTATAAGTTTAAAGAAAAAAAATATGCATTCATGTAATATTCTATTTTAAGCTATTTAGTTTATTTAAGTTATTTTCTCGTAATACTTCGAGAGTTACATAGATAATCCATATGGCTAGGTCGAAGTAACATATTCATTGTCTTAAGGTATAAAGTTGTACGTTTAGGGTTTATGATTTCAGTTTATAATGAGTTAGGAAGTTAGGCAAACTTTTATCTAGTTTTCTGTTAATTTTTTGGTAAAAAGACTGTTGTATACCATCATAAACTAGAAGGGCCGTTTTCTAAATACTAAAACTTAAGGTTGTAAACGAACCGAATGTTCAGCGAACAATTTGTGAAACGCTCGGTGGGAAGTTCATTCATGTTCGTTTGTTTAATAAATGGACAAATTAACACGAATATTAAATTTCGTTTGATAAGTAAACAAACGAACATGAACAGATGTTGATTTCGTTCGTGAATGTCCGATAATGTGTTCAATTATGTGCATATGTGGTGAAGATCATAAAGATTCAAGCGTGGCTCAAATTTTGGCCAATATCACATCATAACTTCACTCAAATTTTAACTAAAATGTCATAGGTTTTGCATCTTAAAAAACAAAGAGACCCTACCACCACAAAAAAATAAACAACGATTCTCACATTTCTAAGGAATAGATGACAGAAACAAATGAATGAAAGAAGTCTCATGTGTAATTTAGAGGGCAAACAGAGAGGAATGTAAAACCAATTTTTAAATTGTACCTTCCAAATCCCCATAAACCAGATCCGGGCGGTCCCATGAACCCTAATAGTGTCGTTGCCTCTGTTGCTTGATACAAAGTTGCCGTTTAGTCATCTACATGTCGTTCCTTCTCCGCTGCAAAAACAAACAACATTGTTACCAACCAAATGAATCATTCTAAAAAATTCGGAGATTCCAAGGGTGTAACCTTAAAAGAGAGTATTGAATCATATAAAAGGGGTGAGGGTTACGAATTAAAGGATTAATTTGTAACGGTGGTTGCATGATTAAAAAGGGGATTGAATTGGGTTAGTAATTGAAGGATTCATTGATGAATTGGGGTTACGAATTTGCCAACAGTATGGAATCTTTAAATCTATTTATATAAAGTTAATTTACTCTAGAAAGAAATTAGCGAGGGTAATACACAAATGATGGTTTTTCACACACAGATGGTGAACCCATGATTATTTTATTATATGATTTTCTAAGTATGGAATTGTAATCATCATACAACACAATTCGGCTATTTTTTAAATGTTGTGAATATAAATAGAAAGGTAAAAAATTCGGAATAATGGATAATGATTATACACATGGAGGGTAATGACCTACTAAGAGGGAACATGAATGCAAACTTGCATGTGTATCATCAATTAAAATAATAAAAATGAAGGTGGCAACAATGTTTGCTCGTATCCGAATAATGATATGTTTGGATACTCTATAAAATGCCCAACTTTCAACCCAATTTTAAGTTTATAGTTTAATTTAATTTATTCTACACAAGTTTCTAAATCTTTTTTATATATAGTGATACTTTATATGGTTACAAAATTACAATACAAGAATGTGATGAAAGTGTCGGTTTGCATTAAAAACCTCCATTTCTTTGTTTGTCGAGTCCCCGAATGCATCCGTTAGAAGTTAGAACAACATCCAAGGAGAAGTTCCTACGACATGATGCCTGCATTTCATATGTAGTTAGTAACCACATTTGAGATACTAATGAAAAAAAAAGAACTTTGATTTAACATAGCAAATATATGTACAACCTAATAAGTTTTATGCACAACCTAAGAAGCTATATGTACAACCTAAAAAATCTAAAAAAAAAACATAAAAATCAGTAAGAAACAAATCAAAAATGGAAAAAATATAGAAAAATGAAAAAATGGGCTGGTAAAAATGTAATAAAGCGAATAGTGTTTTTCCAAAAAAGAAAAGGAAGCGCCACTCTAAACTCAAGAGGACTCTCAACATCTCAGCTCTAGAATATACTTGTTATTATGTAGAAGAAGAGGTTCTCATAAGGGAGTATTGAATTGGGTTAAAAACCATTGGTAAGTAATCTATGCAAGCATTGAATTAGGTGTTTCATTCACAAGGGTGTGTATTAGAGATATGTACTATTATCATTAAAAGTTATACATAAAAGACATAAAGGGAAGAAATGAGGTAAAAGTTAGAGATTTGTAAAGAGACATTTGGACTCCCATCTTAAAATATAGGTGATTTTACCTGTTTGCCCATCTAGAATGTATTATATAGTAGTATAGATAATAACTAGCTAGCTAGCTAGAAAGTTGTTGTGTCGAGTTCAGTTCAATCTAATGGACTATAAACACCATTGTGTTAGTCTTGCTTTTACAATGTAATGTTTGGTGATTAATAAAAGTTATTTGTCGTTAAAATATATATATATATATATATATATATATATATATATATATATATATCTAAAAGACATCTATCTAAGCGGGGACGGGGCGTCACCAGCACGGTAACACCGCCGCCACCCGTGCTTGTAGGGGTTCCGTGAACCAATTTTTGGTCCTTCTTACCGTGCTGGTACAAAAAAAACGGTCATATTTCTTGACCAATAAATAATTTCCAACGTTTTTTTTCCTTTGACCGTTTTTTTACCGTTTACATTTTGTCCATTTTTTTATATTTTACCCTATATAAATCATATCTACACATAAAATTTTACACAACTACATCTTTTAATATGGGTGGTGGTAATATGTTTTCAAATACGTATCGTCGTCGATGACGACGATCTTCCCGCCCCACAACACATCAATCGACCACACACCCACCGACTACACACCAACCTACTACAAACACACCAACCAACTACACAACCAACAACACATTAAGCAACTGCACACCCACCGACTACACAACCTCCCCCAACAATTGAATATTACGAGCCACAAGATCCTAACGATTTGCCCACCGAAGAATTGGTTTAAGTATATGATTACGTAATAACTCTACTACAACTAGGAACAATACGGGTCGGAGATGTTGTACGAATGTTGGAGCGTGTCAGTCCTCCAATAGTGCGAAACCAACCGGTTACGGTACAAAACCCCCCGGACGAAGGTTATGAAAATAATCCCGGGGCCGAATACGTAAATAATTCGGATGAAGAAATGTATTGCCCGACACCCGAAAGTGAGGGATATCAATATCACTATGAGAGATCGGATGGGCGTGATAGTGATCGTGACGTTTCTTCGCCCGAGTCAACTGCGTGTTCTTTCTTTTTTTTAGCTATGTTTAAGTAGTATTTTAATTAGATTTATGTTTATGTTTATGTTTAATTAATGTTTTAATTAGGTTAATTATGTTTGTATTTTGAGTGTTAATTTTTAACTTTAATTTTTTTTAACGGTTACTTTCATTAAAAATTAAACAACATTAAACATTAATCATTAAACCTATCGCGCAACAATCGTCATGTCACAACATGGTTGAAGTTACTCCCGTGTGCATGATAATAGTCGCGACGCGTGGCTTTGATTGCAATGTCTTCTTGAATATTAGGGTGCCTCTCGATCGTGGCTTCATAGAAGGCGTTCCATCGGATACAGTTGGTGAAGAGAGCATGCCACTTACTAATGATCGAATCCTTGGGGCGGTCATTTATGTCGGTTATTCGATTGAATTCCACCGACACGTTGTTTCAAAACGAAGCTCTCCGTAAATCGGCATGATCGTTTGTGTTTCTCACTGTCAAGTACGCCCTCGTTAACGCGATCTCCTCATTTGCCGTCCACGGGACCATTTTAACGATATGATTAAAGTATATAACCGGTTTCAGTGTGATTTTGCTAATGAAGTTAAGGGATTTTTATAGGTGTAAAATGTAGCCGTTAGGTTGTAACGGTTAGAAAATTAATTACTATTTGAAAATTAAAAAAACGGTTACTTTTTGAATTTAAATGAGAATATTAAATGAAAGAATTAGTGGAGGGCTACCTTAAAAAATTGTGTTTTAGTGAAGTAAATCAGTGAAGTGATGTGGCAGTGTATAATTGGTTAAAATCAGTTAAGTGAAAAGAACAATCTACATACGCCCCTTCCCCTAACTTTCAAGATATATTTAAAAACAAGGGTTCACGAGGTTTCCAGTGAAATTAAAATGGATACTGTTACATTTGTACTAACTCTTGAAATTGCCAAAACCCTATTCCGTCAACTACAAATACTACTATTGAAGGGATGGGGAACCAAACCCGTGCGCGGGTCCCATAAAACCACCATAGTAACTCCTCCGCGGAGCACAAATACGCGGAGATCAACTTCAGCTCGCCAAGGGCGTCAATCCCTGAACGCCCGCGAAATCTCACATGCGCATGACTATAAGTGCATGCGCAGGATCACATCATCTGAGTGATGTCATTGGTTTAAGAGAATCTTTGTGCGTGAGCATACGCGCTGAATATGCCGATAACATCAACCTTTAGTACGAGGTTGTACGAAAGATCAACAATAGGGAAGATCCGGTCAGGCGCTGAACATCCTCTACGCCAATCAGAGGACAATATGTGTCAAGGGTGGTCCAACAACCCCTGACACTGAACGGTTATATGAATGCTTTCATGCTTCCACCATGCTGCCATGAACAGTACACGTTAGAGGTATTGTGTAGGCATGTCCACCTACTACCAGACGTTACTTCAGACACCTCCAGATGGTGAACCATGTTGTGTCAGAGGGAAGCGCCGCCTGTGCCCAATCACGTCGCGCCACGTGTACCGCCAGCTCAGCAGAACATGCTTTCTCTCACATCAACATTAATTACCACAAGCTACCTTCCAGCTCACGGGCCGAAGACATCTTGGGCCTAGGACTTGGGCCCATGATCATCACCTCCATCATGGGCCGCCTCAGCCGGCCCATGCCTTCCCTATAAATAGGAAACGACTTATTCATTTGTAGGGATCGATCATTACATGCAAAAAATAGCACAAAGCTAGAGACACTATTTTGAATACTTGTAATCGTCCTGTAACTTCCGATTAATAAGATATATCTCTTCACAGTGGACGTAGGTCGAACTAGACCGAACCACTTACTTCTTTGTGTTCTTACTTTCAACACGCACACACACGATGCTTTCTTTTCTCATCTCCTAGGGTTCGGATTAAGTCACTAGTGTGAGCGAAAGATTATAACCTGAGCAAACACGTGTATTTAACCCCACTTACCCACCTAATCGGATAAGTGATACTCGTTGTTTCTTCAACTATAAACCTCCATTAACATTCACAATTGTAAACAACACTTCTTAGACATCTTCAATCACTAGCAATCTATCAAACATTTCTTTCTAAACATGTCGATCATCCCAAGCTTCTTCGATCCTATTGACAGTTTCTTGACCTCCACACTCTCCGATTTTCCAGCGAGTGCGCGTTATATGTCGGTTAGAGTAGACTGGAAGGAGACACCGGAATGTCACATTTTTATGGCGGACGTTCCAGGGATGAAGGGGGAGGTGAAGGTGGAGATGGGGGAGGATACGGTTTTGCAGATAAGAGGAGAGAGAAGCCGCGAGAACGAAAAGAAGGACGATAAGCGGAGAATGCGAAGGTGGATGAAGTGAAGGCGCTTCAATGGAGAATGGTGTTTTAACTGTGAGTGTGCCTAAGTAGGAGGTGAAGAAGCCTGAGGTGAAAGCCATTGATATCTCTGGTTAAAGGTTGAGTGTGTTATGGGGACGATGTTCGATCTATATATGTATAATTCTGTGTTGAATAATAAGAATGATGTGTGCATGGGAGTGAAAATAGTGTGTGAAGTGATTTAACAGTGGCGAAGCTTGAGTGGAAATTTCGAGGGGTCGGAAATCACCGGGGGGTCGGAAGTCACCGGTTATGGGGGTCGAAACTGTATATACCAAAAAAAATTCTATGCGGATACTATATAATCGGAACTTTTGAGCGAAAATTTCGGAGGGTCAGCCGCCCCTCCCCTATAAAGCTATGCCCTTGGAAGTGAAATGTAACTGGTGTTTTATATCTCATGAAATAAAATTTGTTTACAAAAACTTATTTCTCCAAAATGTGTGAGTGAACAAAATCTAAAATTTTACTTTATTTATATAACTGGTGAGTTGGCAACCGCGCTTTGGAGCGGGTTCAAAATGTATATAAAAAATAAGAACATTGTGACAGAACGTTCTATGTGATAATAAAAAAAACGCAACGATGGTATGTTAGAAAGTCACGGAAAAGTTACGATTGCTGTATACAAAGGCCAATTTATTCTAACAAATTTACACAAAAACGTAAAGCACGATGGCGGCGCATTATATTGTGTCGATTTAAACATAGATAAAAAAGCATGTCGTATTGGTGCATCTAGAGATGACCACTAGATGGTTTAGAAACGTTTAACACAACCTATCGGTTTAAACACAATGGTGCAAAAAAAAAACTACTGTGAAGCGTTACGTATTATCCTATATAATAATATTACACAGCTGATAAATAGTGTCGCTGCCACGTGGCAACGACTCATTAGTTTTTTTTATTAAGCTTTAGCAGTTATAATTCTGTGTGAGTGTGTGTGTGTGTGTGTGTATATATATATAGGGTAGGGTTCAAATAGGAACCATACCTTAAGTAGAAACCATAGAAACCAATCTTAGCCATTAATCTCTAATGACATAATTGTAAATAAGTAAAACATTAATTAAATATTTAATTAAATCAAAGGGCAATGTGGTAAATGTATATTGACTATTAATAACACATGTTTAATTAGTTTCCTTTATAATCCCATTATTTTAGGAAAGTAGTTATTTTTTCCCATGGTAATCATTCTTCATCAATATGTGTATTGATTGTTTGAATGGTATCAAAGTACGTCAAAAATCGAATGTGCAGTACATGATGTTATATAGTTTGGATAATATACGTTAGTGTATATTATATGGAAAAGGTAATCGATCAAACCTTAAATAAGATAACGAGGTCAAAAAATGATGAGACGGTTTATTATTTTCAACTGCTTATACACTAGTGTATAATATACGTTGTTGTATATAGGAGACTGTATAAATAGTAGTGATAATCAAATGTATCAATATACACTGATGTATAATTATACACCGGTAAGAATGGTAGTATTAAATACATATATTATACACTGATGTATAATTATTCACTGGTGTATAAATAGTAGTGATAATCAAATGTATCAATATACACTTATGTATAATTATACACTGGTAAAGAATGATAATATTAAATACATATATTATACACTGGTGTATAACAACTAACAACAAATCTTTTCATCGCTGTACAACCTAATAACTACATATAATACACCAGTGTATAACTACATATAATACACCAGTGTATAACCTAATAACTTGTCACCGCCTACACAACCACCACTCGAGCCATACCTACCGTCGGTCACCTGCACAACCACCATCAAAGCTTAACCATACACCACCCCTACTGTCGCTAACTCCTCAACAACCACCACTTTCGGCCATCAACAGCAGCCACAAGCGGACCACAAAACCCAAACAATCCCTAGTCTCAGGTCGAACCAGACCACCATCGGTTGTCTTCTGCATACCGTAGCACCCCACCCTCGTCTGGTTAATTACAGCGCCGCCGCCGCCACCATATCCATGGTGGTGGTCGGCCATATCTTATAATAGAGATGGAGAGGGACTGAGATCAAAATCTTAATCGATGGAAGTCGGAAGTTTTTTCTATTAAATCACTTTCAATCGAACGTGATTTTTGATTTGGGATTATAAAGATGAAATCGCAGGAAGTTGAGAGATTTGAGGAAAACAATGGAATGTTAATCGCAGGAAGTTTTTATTAACTTCCATATATAAAACTTTTATTTAAATTAAAATATAATATATAATTGTTTGATTACATAACTACCCCCTAGATCAAGATCAAAGATGAAGGGCTCAGATTAGTTCCTAACTAGGCTCTTGGTTCCTATTTGATCTTTTTCCTATATATATATATATATATATATATATATATATATATATATATATATATATATATATATAGGGTCAAGATCGTGTACAAAGTGTTTTTTTTGTGAGAAGTGTGAGAAGTATTAAAAATTGATACTTAGACATCGTTTTTTGAACTTAGTTGTGATGTTTTGATTTGTTTTGCCTATAAAAACACCAAACATAACAATTAAAAACCGAAAACAATGTATTTTAGGCTTAAAACTTAAAACACCATGTTAAGAACATTAGCAGTGTGTTTTAAGCGTTAAGTAGTGTGTTTTAGCTGTTTTTTAAATTTAATGACTATAATACATTGTATTATGTTTTAGATTGTTGTGTTTGGTGTTTTTCAAGTTAAAACAACCTAAAACATCATTCCTAAATCCAAAACATGATGTCTACATGTCAATTCTTAGTCATTCTCACACTTCTCACGAAAAATGTACTTTGTACAAGATCCTAAACCTATATATATATATATATATATATATATATATATATATATATATATATATATATATATATATATAATGTTATGAATATGCTAGCTAAAGTGCTTCCAGACCGGGTGGTGTGTTGTTATGAATTCCGATTAGAACAAAAGGCAACTATATTATGAATACCGGTAAGCACAAAAGTAAGATTGATATACCATAAAAACTCTAGTTATTAAACAACTTAATATATGGTCGAACTTATCTATATCTATACTATATTATCAAGTAAGAAATATGTCTACAAATGTCATTTTACATGAATTTTAAGATGACATAGGAAAAGTCTCATGCTTAAAATTCAAATTTCATGCAATTTTTTCCCTTTTTACCCTTCATGCAAAACCTACTTGTACACATTCTTTTACCATAACCCCCCATTACTATTAATCTATATTATATTATAAAGCATTTGAGAAAGGTATCAAACAAAGGATTTTTTATGCATTTTGTCTCTTAACTCATTACATTCTAAATAAAGCTAAGAGATTTTATTACTTTACACACTTTGGTTACTTTTACTACTAGTACGTTGTAGAAACACACTCGGTTTAACTTATAAATGGTCTATTGAATCGGGTTTACAAATAGTTTACTTAAAGTAGTTACTTATTCCCGTGTCTCACCGGATTATAAGCTATACAGTTAAACTTATACTTGTAAATTGTTTACCCCGCTGCAATACACGGGTTCCCAACGATAAAAAACAACACAGGTTTCAAAATATCTTATACACGTCTAAAGGAATATATGGTCTTTAAACAAAGTAGAAGAGGCATAATTATTAGAGGTATAATCTCAATGCCTGCTCTTTGCATTTACATTCCACAATATATAGAAAATACAATCATGTAATCTAGGAAGGTTAGTAAATACAATGAATACATAGTCAACCTAGTCAATATCACAGTTAATGTGGATGCTGAATTATAGGGCTATTATACCCCCGCAGTCGAAGCTGGAGGAGGCCGGATGCTGAGACTGGTCCTGAAATCTTCAAAGAGCTGTCGTGGGAGACCTTTGGTGAATATATCGGCAATTTGGTATCGAGATGAGACGTGGTGAACTCGTATTAAACCTTTTTGTACTTGTTCACGGACAAAATGAATATCCAGTTCGATGTGCTTAGTTCTTTGATGTTGAACCGGGTTGCCTGAGAGATAAACTGCACTCACATTATCACAAAATACAATAGTAGCCTTGGACGGTGGGTGATGTAATTCGAGTAACAGGTTACGTAACCAACAGATTTCGGCAACAACATTAGCCACACCTCGATACTCAGCCTCGGCACTAGAACGAGAGACAATGTGTTGACGTTTAGAGGACCATGCCGACAAAGCCGAGCCGTAATAAACACAGTAGCCGGAGGTGGATCTGCGGGTGTCAGGGCATCCTGCCCAATCAGCGTCTGTGTATGCAGTCAAATGGGAAGCCGAAGAAGGTTCCAATGTGAGCCCATGAGATGAGGTGCCCTTTAGATACCGAATGATGCGTTTTAGAGCCTGCCAGTGTGAGGTCATGGGCGCATGCATGTGCATGCAGATTTGTTGTATTGCATAGCTGATATCAGGTCTAGTGAAGGTGAGATACTGTAAGGCACCCGCGAGACTGCGATAGAGAGACGGGTCTTCAAAGGGGGTACCGCCTGTGGATGAGAGCTTTGGGTGTGTGTCAACCGGTGTGTCGACGGGCTTGCAAGAATCCATTCCTGCCCGATGTATGACGTCATGGGCGTATGCCTGTTGTGAGAGGAACATTGTGTTTTTGTGACGAGTGACCGCAATTCCCAAGAAGTAGCTGAGTGGACCAAGATCTTTCATTGCAAATTCACTGGCAAGACCTGTCATAAGAAGTTGACGAAGGCGGTCAGAGGATGTGACCAGGAGGATGTCATCGACATATAAGAGAAGGTAAGCTGTTTGCTCCTTTTGTTGGAGAATGAAAAGAGAATTGTCGCATTTGCTTTGTGTGAACCCCATGCGAAGGACATAGTCGGTAAATCGTTGATACCATGCCCGTGGTGCTTGTTTGAGCCCATATAGAGACTTCTTTAATCGACACACGTGATTTGGGAATTGTTGGTCTCGAAACCCCATAGGTTGGTACATGTAGACGGTTTCATTTAAAGTCCCGTGGAGAAAGGCATTTGTGACATCCAATTGATGAACGGGCCATGACTTGGTGAGGGCAATGGATAACACTGTGCGTATTGTTGCAGGTTTAACCACGGGGCTAAATGTCTCGCCACAATCAATGCCAACCTGTTGTAACCTGCCATCACAAACAAGACGCGCCTTATAGCGCTCTAAAGAACCGTCAGAGTTAAATTTGTGTTTAAACAACCACATGCTTCTAATGACATTCATTTGGGGGTGTCTAGGTACGAGCTCCCAAGTCTCATTTTTAATAAGGGCATTATATTCGTCGGTCATGGCTTTATGCCAAACTGGGGAGGACAAGGCAAATGTGGGATTTTTGGGTATGGGAGTGATAGTTGAGGTATGGAGGTTGAGACGTTGTTTTGGCTTATGGATGCCGTCCATTCCGCGAGTGCGCATGGTACGGCTAGTGGGTTGGTGTTGGGTAGTGGATGTGGTGTGTTGGGCCGGTTGGTGAGAGGGTGGAATATTAGGTGGGCTATTTGGTGGGGATGGGCTAGAGATGTTGGATGGGCTGTTTGTGGGCTGAGGTGAGGACGGTGAGGTGTGAGTGGGCTGGGGTGGGACGGTTTGGGCCTAGTTAGGGTTGTTGGGTGTTGTGTTGTGGGCCGAGTTGGAATTATCAGGTGGGTTGGGATTGGTTTGAACATTCTGCCAAAGTGTCGGGTGTAGTGGGGTAGAAAGAAAATCATAGGAGGGCAGGGAGGAGTTTATGTGATGAAACGGGAAGATAGTTTCGTCAAAGATGACGTGTCGAGAGATGGTTATTTGATTGGTGTGAAGGTCAAAACATTTGTACCCCCGGTGTTGAGAAGGGTAGCCAAGGAAGACGCACGGGTGGGAACGTGGTTCGAGTTTGTGTGTTGTGGGTGATGGTATGAGAGGGTAACAGAGGGAACCAAATACCCGAAGGTGGTCATAGGTGGGTGTGACACGGTATAGAATTTCGGTTGGAGTGTGGTATGATTTTGTCTTGGCGGGTGTGATATTATGGAGGTATGTGGCTAATTCAAGGGCATGATGCCAGAAGGTGGGTGGAAGACCCGAGTGGGCAAGTAAGGTGCAGATCATGTTGTTGATAGATCGGATTTTGCGTTCCGCTCTACCATTTTGTGAGGAGGTGTAGGGACAAGAGAGACGAAACAACATACCATTTTGGGCACAAAATTGTTTAAAATTGTTGTTTACGTATTCGGTTCCGTTATCACATTGTAGGGTTTTGATTGGACGTTCAAATTGAGTTTTTATTTGAGTCGCAAAATTAGAAAAGATTGTGTAAACCTGCGATTTATTGGACAAGGGGTAGGTCCACAGAAAATTAGTGTAATTATCTAAAAATAAAATATAGTATCTGTGGCCGGCCGTACTAAGTACGGGTGATGTCCAAAGATCGCTATGGACTATGTCAAACGGTGCAACAGTATGAGAAGTAGATGCATCAAAAGGCAAACGGATACTTTTACCCAAAACACAAGATTGACAAACATTTTTATTAACTGAATCAAATGAAAGAGAACTTGAGTTTTTCAATGTTTGCAATAATTTATTTCTTGGGTGGCCTAGGCGTTGATGCCAAAGGCGTTGGGTCAGGGCTGCAAAGACTGTTGGAGAGGTCCGTTGTGTGTCGGGAGGAGGTAGAAGCGGGTACAGATCACCGCTGCTGTTGCACCTGAGGATAGGGATCCAGGTCTTGAGATCCTTCACAAGAAAACCAAAAGGGTCAAATTCAATGGAAAGGGAGTTGTCAGTTGTTAACCGAGGAACAGATATGAGATTTTTTATAAGTTTGGGTGAGTATAGGACGTTATTTAGTTTAAAGGGTGGGTATGGTGGTGGAAGGGTGAGGTTACCTTGTCCAGTAACCGGTATAGCATTTCCATCACCGACAATTATAAATTTTATGGGGCCCTTATTAAAAACAGATTGAGATGTACCTAACGGTTGATGATAATGTTCTGAGGCACCGGTATCCATAATAGAGTTCCAATCTGGCGGGTTGAGACTCATGGCGTGCATGGCTTGGGCAATATTGGTAGGGGTATAGGCCATGTGGGCCGAGTTTGGTCTAGGCCCCAATAGCCCAGATTGGTTTGTGGAATTATTATTTGGCTGAGAAACATTTGGGTAGGGACAAGGTGGGGCACCCCATGTTGACCAAGGAAAGATATTGTGAGTAGGCCACTGTGAACTATTATAGTTCCAAGGAAAATTACCCAAGTGAGGAGACCACTGTGAGGAACGATTATTGTTCCTATTCCACGAAGATCTGCCGCGTCCGCGACCACGTCAACGAGGTCCGCGTCCACGACCCCGGTCAGAAGGCGAGTCAGAACCATAAGCAGGTGGGGGGTTCAGAGGGTTGTGGTGGGTGTTTTCAGACGGTTGGCGAGTGGATGTGTGGAGTGCGGTTCCGGCAGTGGCCGCTGAGTGTTGGGCTAGGTTTGTTTTACGAGTTTCATTCATACATAACTGGGATCGAACCGCATAAAACGAAGGTAAGGGCTTGGTATTATTGAGTACAGCAGAGATGCTCTCGTAGGCCTCAGGTAAGCCGGCGAGAGTTTGAAGCACAAGTGAGTCGTCATCGACAGGAGCATCGACGTTAGCTAGCTGATCCGAAAGAACTTTCAGCTCCTGACAATATGCCGCCATGTTTGGGAAGTTCTCGAGTCGGGTATTATTGAATTTTTGTTTGAGATAAAGGGCACGGGTTGCTTTGTTGTCCTGAAAAAGAGCTTCGAGGGCAGTCCATGCTTGATAGGCGGTGGTTTTTGGTTTGAAAATGGTGTCTATGAGGTCTTTGGAGATGCAACCGTACAACCATTGTAGTACGATAGCATCGAGTCTTTCCCATGAGTCAAGAGTGGGGGGCGGAGATAGGGTGGTTTGTTTGTCTGTGTCGGTTGAGGAGGAGGTAGGGGCAGATGGGGTTTGACGTGGTGATAGTTGGATGATTCAGACTCGAGAATGAGAGGGACGAACGATTTAATGTTCGTGACGGTGACAGCGGGATGTAGCTTGGCCTCCATGTTAGAACAGTGGAAAGAATATAGGGGATGAAGGATCGGAGTATGCTGAGGAAGAAGAAGCTAAAGGCAGTTTTGCCGAGGAAGAAGAAGCTAATGGCAGTTTTAATGGCTCTGATACCATATTAGAGGTATAATCTCAATGCCTGCTCTTTGCATTTACATTCCACAATATATAGAAAATACAATCATGTAATCTAGGAAGGTTAGTAAATACAATGAATACATAGTCAACCTAGTCAATATCACAGTTAATGTGGATGCTGAATTATAGGGCTATTAATAATGTATATAATGGCGTAATAGAATTAGCACGCACAATAGCCATCGACTGATCGAAGTTTCGTAGATTTACCAAAAATGAGTCACCCAAAATTCAATTTACATCATGGATGGTGATGGGTAGAGGTACAAAATCGGATTGTGGGTTCAATTTGGTTGGGCGAACAATTTTTAAAACCAGCTTTTGACCAAACCGGACCCAGGTTTTAACAGGGAAACGATATGCAATTTAAAACCGGCATATTTCTGAGTTCAATGGTTAGGTCTAACGGCTAAATGGACCATATAACTAAAAGGCTATTTGCAATTTCACATTAACATGTGGCCCATTGAGACCTTTTCTAGGTACCCAAAGATGTTAAAAACTTGGTTTACTTTCTCCATTATATGGGCTTTTCGCAGCCTTATAATAACTGCTTCCAAATCAAATGTTAGGTTCATACTCAAAACTTAGGTTCATTAAAAAATTTAGTTGGTGAAAATTATGATTAATTTTAGTAAAAAAGTGTCACTTTATGTAAAACTAGTAGGATTGCCCGCGCATTGCTGAGGGTATTTTTGTTTTGTGGCATCTAGGGGTGTGCAAGGGTCGGTTTGGTTTGGTTCGGTTTTTACAAAAAAATCGTAACCATATCCATAACCAAACTTCGGTTATGGTTACTTGGTTATGAATTCGGTTATAGTTATTTTGGTTATTAACCAAAAAAATAAACTAAAACTAACTTTAGGGTAAAGTATAAAATTAAAAGTCAATGGGTCTAAAAAAACCGAAACCTACAATGTTTGACTTAGTTTGTGCTATTTTGTACAAGGCAATCAAGAATACACTTTCTAGTTATACTTCCAATGTGGGATCCCTTTTAATAAGATATTAACAAAAAAAAAAAACATACTTAGCCTTTGATTATAATTTTAATTCGTCACAAAAAAAAAAAGCATTTCATCAAGATCATTTTGTTAATAACATACTTTTATTATAGTAAAAACCTCTACATAGTTAATGTAAAACATAAATCTATTACATAAAGTTAACATTACAAGTTCGGTTCGGTTATAACGGTTAACCAAAGCTTCATAACCATAACCATAAGCGAGCGGCCGGTTAAAGAAATTTAATAACGATAACCATTGCTTATCGGTTAAAATCGGTTCGATTATTTCGGTTATGGTTATATTATCGGTTATGGCGGTTAATTTGCTCACCCCTAGTGTCATCCATATTATTTGAAGCTAAAGATCTTGAAAAAACCTTTTCCAACTATAAAAATGCATCAAACCGAAGTATCTTGACTCGGTGATCTGACGCTGCCGTTATTCAAAACCATAGTTATCAGCCAAACTTTTTCGTTAGAACGAACCGTAAAGCATCTATTATCCACATGTGTTTTCTTAAAGGAAGAAACCAAATTTGTGTTTCTTGAAAAAAAGATAAGAATAATATGTGTGTTGTGTATTAAGGGGATGGGTAAGAAGAACTTCGCTAAACTATGATGTTCAAATGTCCATGTAATAAGACATTTAATTTATCATAAACAACATTTAATTAGAAAAATAAAATAAATCAATACATGTAACACATTAGATATGTATAAAATACAAAATTAATAGACATTCAACATGACAAACTGTACAATAATTATTGTGATTACGTAGTTAACATGTCATTATCTAGATAATATAGTACAATAAACCCCTTGTGGTGTGGTGGTAAAGGTGTTGGTGTTTAAACGAGGGGTTAGGAGTTCAAGCCTCATAAGAGAAAAAATGGGTGTATTTAAAGGGGGAAGAAATTAGCCGTTCAAAAAAAAAACTAATGCAAACAATAGCAAATCAAATAATCTCCCTAGAGTTTGATCTTGTAGCTTTAAGTCTCAACCATGGATTTGAGGCCTGCGATTTCTAGGATTGACAATCAAATCATAAAATGCTTGTGGAATTTCAGAACCGATATTATGATGTTTGAGTTGGTGGATTAAAGGTGAATATTATGATTGAAATGATCTTGAAAACTTTGAAAAAAAAAATATAGAAATCTTTATGAGAAAAGTTATCAGACTACCCGTATCCATGCAGCTCGGGTGAGAATTAATGATCGTGTTCCGAAGCCGAATAGTCGATACATCGATCTACAGTACCATCACCAGAAGCCAAAAGTCCATGAAGATGTGGAGACCAAGCAACTACTTTCACAGCACTTGTATTCTCACAGTAGTTCAAAACAGGTTGAGTCAAATGTTGGTTCCAAACAAAAAACTACATAAACACAAAGAAATATTAGGAAAATAAGTGAAATTAGTTACTAACACAAAAGAGATCAATATGATAAGTATATTATTTGCTTACCTTGTTATCAGTTCCACCTAATGTAATTCACGAATATCATAAGACCGTTTGAATTCACAGAGCTACAATTCACAAGTCAAAATAAGAAATAAACCACATATAGTGTATAAAAATGATTTATATATAAACTATAAAGACATGAATAGAATTGAGTTTAAGAAAAGGTTACCTCTGATTTATGACCACTATGTTTACTAACAAAATCTTCTTGTGCGCGAGGATCTTGTTCTAATCGTCTCTTTAGTCACCATTAACAATGAAATTGCATATGGAAGGGATTTAGATGTGAAATGAATTGAACTTGAACATGAAGAAATGTCATCAAATTAAATTGAAACAATAACGTTTCATCAATGGATCATTGATTTCTTAGAAGATGAAAGGTGGGAGGGTATTATGGGAATGAGATTTTAGTTTTTAACTGTAAACAAAACACAAAATTACTATCATAACCTCCAAAGTGTCTTAATTGTCACAACTATGCCTATAACACCCTTAAATTTCTTGCTTAAATATGTTGTGCATGTTGCTTGTTAAGTTGTACAAAAATGCAAATTACCATGTTGTACATCACCCCTCCCTAATAAAATAATATAGATATAGATTACTATAAAATTTTGAACATATATTTATTCTCTTAAACCAATGAACTAAGCATGTGCACTACATTAGTGTAATGTATATATTTCTTATCCAATATGAAAACAGAATAAGTTAGTGATGATACCTACTTGGCGACACCAAGAGAAATCGAAATAACTAACGTTAAGTGGCCGAGGATGGACGCGAAGAGCTCCATATCTCGGTCCTAAAATGACAACGACTAATAAACAATGAAAGACCACTCGGCCGATTGCCAAAGAATTTTCTTAAATGTGTGTTGATGCATTGGTTTGGCATTGGTTACGAAATTGAATAGATGACATTAAAAGCTAAAGCAAATGCACATTTAAATACGTTTCACATTTCTAATCAATTAAAAACATAAACAAACTCACTACATTTTAATGCAATTAAATACATTTTTTATTTACAAGATAATAAATTATTAAGAGGAAGAAGATGATAAGGTAGATGGTTCAAAAAAGACAAGTTTACCCTTTAACTAACTTCATTTGGTATTGTACCACAAACATAAAAAGTTGTAATTACTTAAATTTTGTAGGCATCCCTCCTAGATGCTTTATAATATAGTATAGATATAGATATCGATATTTGCCAAAGAAGATATTGAATTCATGATGATAGAAAAGTACTAAAGAGTCAAGAATCAAAATTAAGGGAATAAAAACATAAAGAGATAGCACGTATTGAATCTTATAAACAATATGTATCAAAATGCTTGATACGTATAAAAATTGGTACTTAAAACAAAAATCACCTCTGCTTTTGAAAATCTTTATAAGAGTATAAGTAGATGATGAGACCTTTCGCGTTATCCCCGGTGATCTCGAATCCATCTTTTGCCATTCAGAGACAATGTTAATCCCACCTGTCAATTATCATCAATCACCATAATCCACAAACTCATTTTTTTCCATTAACACAGTTTCATACTTAAAAAAACTATTTGACCCACTAAATCAATATTCCTAAAAAATACTAATTAACATCACAATGTTTGTGTATCAAGCTTCAATGAAATGCCATAGAGAAAAAAAAAACAATAAATAAGATGAAAGATACGGAAATGAAATAATGTTTGCGTATCAAGCTTTAATGAAATGCCATAGAGAAACAAAAAAAAAAGAATATGATAAATAAAATGAAAGATACGGTAAGGAACCAGCGATGATAGAAGGGTTTTGAGGCGAGAAACCAAAGAATTGCGTTTGGTGATTTATGTGGTGATTCTTGTTGTTGACCCATATAGATAATATATAGATATATAAGAGGAAGAAGTTACTAATGAATTGATCATGATGATGATGAAAGGTTGATAATTATGATAGGTTAATGATTATGAGGGGTTGAAAGGTCTCACATTTAAGATGCATCATTTTTTTTAAACAGCCAACAAACTGACGTGCCAGCTACCCGGGCACCCAACAATCGTGAAAGCACTCATACGCTCCTAGGTGAAGACACGTCTTAGGTGCCCGCCCTAGAATGCGCCGGGTAGCTAACACACACCAAGCCACCTATTCCGGAGAAAACCCGACCCTTCACCCGCCCGAGAGCACGACGGTAAAGAGCCGGTAAAACCGGTTGGATCAGGAATCGAACTCCTGACCAAGTGGCCAGAAGTCTTCCATCATAGGTTGTATTTTGTATTCTAAATGTTGGACATGAGGGTAGAATTGTGATAAGATTTTAAGATGTGAGGTATTGGATTATGCTAAATTTACTATTCTACCCT
This sequence comes from Ambrosia trifida, assembly GCA_028751855.1. Classification (NCBI taxonomy): domain Eukaryota; kingdom Viridiplantae; phylum Streptophyta; class Magnoliopsida; order Asterales; family Asteraceae; genus Ambrosia; species Ambrosia trifida. The sequence goes on along the minus strand of CM054133.1, from coordinate 33,633,861 downwards.
TCTAAGTATCTTAAATGTCCATAAAGTTCCAATTATACCCCCATCATGTAAGCATAATTCAATTGTACATGTTGCTTGAATAGTTGAATACTTGACAAAATTACAATCTTGGCCATCACTCTATTAACACCAATATGTCACAGCCAAGTCCCGCCATTTAATCTATTCAAATTATTAGAATATTCTAGAATTAATACTTAGTCAAGGTTGTTGTGGTTTCCATGTATATAGCTTTATTAGCTCCTACTATTGTGGAGGACTCTGTATTTATATACTCATTGTATCAAGTGAATGTATTATGTTTTCAATCAACTCTTATATGGTCATCAGAGCCTAAATTACTCTCACGAGTTCTTTTTCCATCGTTTTTTTTTCTTTGCTTCCATTGTTCATCAATGGCTTCCAACACCCTTATCACCATCACCGCTGCTACTCAATTCAACATCAAACTTACCTCCCACAACTTTTCTGTATGGAGACGCCATGTGCAATCCACCCTCATCGGTCTCGGACTTGAGGACTATCTCACCGGAGCCACACCCGCTCCACCAGAAACCATCATCGAAAACAACACCGTCAAGCCAAACCCTGCTTACGCAACCTGGTTTAGGCAAGACCAGGTCATTTTTAGCTCCATTCTCGGATCTTGCTCCGATGAAATCCAGCCGCTCATTGCATCGGCCTTGACAGCCAAGAATGCGTGGGACCGGTTATCTTCCTCCTTTGCGAGCAAATCTCGCTCCAGAATCATCTCCCTGAAATCTAAGCTTGCGAAGAACCCCAAGGGAACCAGATCTATTGCTAAATTTCTCAATGAAATGCGCTCCATTGCTGATGATCTGGCTCTCGTTCAAAGCCCTATAAGCGAAGAAGATCTTATGGTTCACATCCTCACCCAACTAGGTGACGAATACACCTCCATTGCTGTTGCGCTTAAGGTACGCGAAACACCGGTTTCTTATCCGGAGCTTTTTGACAAGCTCGTGGACTTTGAACGGTCCTTGAAACTCACTGAACCTACCACTCCTATCATCGCTACTGTGAATGCAACCCAAAAACAGCAAGCTCGACCCACGTACCGGCCTTCATCCGATTCACAAACACGTAGTGCTCGACTTCAATCCTCTGTCCCATTCCAGCGGTCATCTAGGCCTCACAGGTATCAACCGGGATCATCGGGTAATCGCTCAAATCAGTATTGCAATTTTTGTAATCTCACCGGTCATGACACTCGTGATTGTAGAAAGCTTGCTCGGTTTTTAAAGGAAAATCACATTTCCTTCAACACCAACTCTTCCAATCCAGTCGCCAATGCTGTTACCTCCGCTCCGGGATCTCCAATGTGGATGATGGACAGTGGTGCCTCGCATCATCTCACTTCATGTCCAGCCACACTCTCCTCGGTTTCGGAATACGGTGGTCCGGATGAAATTGTTTTAGGTAATGGTATGGGTCTTTCTATTTCTCATATTGGTTCCACAAAAATCTCTACTAAAAACAAACCATTATCCTTACCTGATATCTTATGTATTCCTAACATGCGTACACATTTAATTTCGGTTGCTAAACTATGTCGTACTAATCAAGTTTCCGTGGAATTTTTTCCTTTTCATTTTTTTGTGAAGGATCTGAAAACGGGGGCGCCTATCCTGCGGGGGGAGAACATCAATGATGTTTACTACCTCAACCGGCTCTCCTCACTTCCACAAGTTAATGCAACCATTTCCGCGTCACCACTCCAATGGCATCATCGACTTGGACATCCGTGTTCTCGTATTTTTAATCTTCTTTGTAAAGACCTCGGTCTTAGTTTTAAATCTTTGTCATGTTCTACTTTGCATTGTCAATCGTGTGCTATTAATAAATGTCACAAGTTGCCATTTGGACCAAACTCGTTTGTTGCTACTAAACCATTACAACTTCTCTATTCGGATGTATGGGGACCGGTTCAATTGTCTATTGACGGGTTTGCATACTATGTTGTGTTCGTGGATTATTACTCTAAATATGTGTGGCTTTATCCTATCAAACGCAAATCTGACGTGTCCATTATTTTTCCACAATTTAAACTACTTGTAGAGAAGTTTTTCCAAACTCCAATTATATCAATTTTCACCGACAATGGCGGTGAATACATCGGTCTCCTACCATTTCTCCAATCCATGGGGATCTCGCATTACACCACTCCTCCGCATACCCCCGAAAAAAATGGAATCGCCGAACTGTAACACCCCAAATTCTATAAACACGATTAATCGAAATAATGTACATTACGGGGTTTAAATTATAAACAAGCAAAGGTGAATTCTATAAGATATACATGCTTGAGGTGCTAGTATGCAACTAGAGGGGCTGAAGCTGTCACATTTGAAAGTTGTGTATTAAAACAAACAAAATCAAGGCAAGGCTCACTCCCTGCTCTTGACAATCACACGCCAAACACACACACTTCACTTACAATCCTTGTTCAAGTGCAATCCAGACCCTAAATCAAGTCCTCTTCGAATGCATGTGCTAAAATCTAGTTATCCATGGTCTAATACATCCTAAGGTATCAATTATTCCCTTTAATTTCATGTAGAACTCTTGATTTGGGATGTTGATGATTTTTGGGTGTTATGTAAAAATGAAAATCTGTAATGTTTAAGGGTTCCCTTATGATTAGGGACCCGAACTGAACCTAAATACATCATAACATGTTTGGGTATAATGGAATTATATAATTTTGATTGATGTCATGAGTATGTGTTAAGTGGGTTTTCACCCTAGATGGAAAACACAAGTAGCTAGCATTCTTGATGACTCTTAGAAGCGATTATGTGTAAAAAAAATTAGGCAACACATCTACATACTAAGATGAGACATCAAACTAGACAAATGGCTATGTTTTATATAATCATGAACATAAGAAACTACTTAAATTGGTGTATGCACACCAAGTATTCGATAAAATGCTTAAATGAATGAAATTTCATGAAAACATATGATAGTGATATAATTGATATATGTGTTAAACTCGGTTTACGTGGAACCATGAAATGGACGCACAATGAATGAATAACTAAACACCTATGCATGTGTAGCATGAAATAGGTGTGAATTTCTAAAGCTCGGGAAGCAAGGGAGGTAAAAGATTTGAAGTTGGAAAGGCCGCGGGTAAGGTAAGTCACCCGATGACTTAATCTTGTTATATCCATTTATAAGCATGTGTTAGATTTTATTCCTTAGTAACTTATGTTGATAATCCGGACCAAACGGTGCAATATCCCTTGCATATCCTTAGTTGCAAGGTAGGAGTAACACCATCATGGCCATACGGATCATTGGAGATAGGTAAGTCATACAATGACTCCCAAACTTATGTAGTGAGTCGCACCATGACTTTTAAATTCCCATGATGATTATTCTTGTTATGGATATCTAACTTAAGATAAGTAGACACAAACTCCCCATTATTGTATTGGAAATAATATAAAGGATGGGATTCATGGTAGATCGCAACGGATCCTATTATAGTGCAACAACGACCTAAGACGAAGACACCATAGGTGTGGATTGATGCGCCCTTAGGCGTGACCTAGGAATCCTTAATAGGGTTCAACATCGAATGTTATCGCTTATTACAATAGAAGTGTTGCGCTTATCATGGTGAATATCGCCCTAGATGAGCTTAGATAAGTCATTGATAGGGTGACACGGTTGAGAACAACGGTTGCTTGGGTTAGGCTCGTGGTCGAATAGTTTAGTGTGTTAAACACCCACAAAATGAGGTTCTAAATAAAGTGTTTTGTTGCCCCAAAGTCGACCTTGTGGCTGCACTTTTAAATCTTCTTGATGCAGGGCAATTATGGCTTGAAAACAAGACTGAAACGCTGCCAAAACATGTTTAAAATGCTGCACAAATGTGCAGCGAAAGGCTGCCAAAATATGTCTTGAAACGCTGCCAAAACATGTCTTGAAACGCTGCCAAAACATGTGCAGCGAAAAGCTGCCAAAATATGTCTAAAACGCTGCACAAATGTGCAGCGAAAAGCTGTCATAACAAGGCTGAAACGCTGCACAAATGTGCAGCGAAAAGCCGCCAAAATATGTCTAAAACGCTGCACAAATGTGCAGCGAAAAGCTACCAAAACATGTTTAAAATGCTGCACAAATGTGCAGCGAAAAACTGTTAAAAACAGGGCTGAAACACTCGGCAAAGGGCAGGTGTTTGGGTTTGAGTTTCGAAGTTGTTTTGATCCGGTTCGCTTATAGATTCCTTTCGTACATGATTCCTAATTAATAAATGAATCATTCTAACCATGTTCTTGGTGTTTTGATGTATCAAAACCTTAGGTATACGAACGGATTGATGGGAGGTGATCATGATCAATTCAAGAACCGAATGTGCTTGAAAGTTGAAGTATTCCGCTAAACTCTTTTGATAATATCAAACGTATTCCCTATGTGTCCAATTGAATTAGACTTCCATGTTGAAGTTAAAATGATTCAACGCTATTTTTGTGCAAACTTGACACTTAAACCAATGCTATAAAACAATTGGGGATTTCATGTGATTAATGTAAAGTTGTAATGTAACTATTGTTCTAATCTTGCTTTTTTTTTTAAAAAAAAAAAAAGAAAAACATAGTTATTCATACTTAGACCCGTCTTAGTAGTACGGGGTCTTACAAGTGGTATCAGAGCTCAAGGTTAAACGACTTACACATTCGGTTCAAGTTTGATCATCCTTCCGGTAAGAATTCGACTTCTAAAGTTGGTTTCAAGTTATCTTAATCTAATAAAAATGTTATACATTATGATTGAACTCGAGTCAATGAGGAACAAACATGGGAAAAGTGCAGTAAACACATAAGCCCGGAAATTATCGCAACTAAACAGTTAAGGCAGGCTAAAGGCTCTATCGAATAAGATAAACACGCTTGATTACGTCAACATCACTGTCATAAACGAAAAATGCATAGAAAAAGGAAAAGTATTAAATCTCGTAAACACTGAAGGGGATTACCACCCCAGAAAAGATCTATACAAAAGATATAAACACAAATAAGCAACAGTCACATGTGGACGTGTTGCGCAAACCGCAAATGACAAGAACCCCACATGAATTCGAAAGAATTACCCCGGAGAAAAGACAATATTTAATTGATAGTATTAAGACAAGAAGAGTACAATTGAACACATGACCGGAAACTGTTCATATGAAAAGTACCGTGGTGATCACGACAAGATCACTATACCATTTGCGAATTACTTACCCTGGCCAGGTAAGTGTTAAACACATGGTACAGTGGGCTTCTCGTGATCTACGCGCCTACCTTTCATGTGACGAGGACTGGGTCAAGGACAAAGGCATGTAAAGTCTTCAGAGGTACAACTTACGAAGTTATACACCTTAGAAGCATTGCCAAACACTCTGTGAGGTCGGGTAACCGGGTATGTGAAACCAGTGTGTACGTACCTAGGAGGCCGTAAAGCCAAAGGTATTACCACAACAACTATGCAAACCAAGCTAAGACTTGAACCTTAACCAAGGTTAAATCATAAACGCGTTAGATACTTAAACAAAGACATACTTGCAAATAGACTCGAACCTTAAGCAAGGTTGAGTCATAATCACGTTTGGGCCTTAACAAAGGTTAATCCGTAGATAGACTTAGACCTTAATCAAGGTTGAGTCATAATCGTAATTAAACCTCAATAAAGGTAATCAGTAGATAGACTTGAACCTTAATCCAAGGTTAAGTCATGCACGCATTTGAACTATAACTAAAAGTGAGATGCTTAAATGGATTTGAACCTTAATCAAGGGTTAAATCGTAAATGGACTTGAACCTTATTAAAAGGTTAAGCCCTAAGCAAACTCGAACTATATTCAAGGGATTGATCACTTGCAAGCATAAACCTCATATGAAGGTGAAACAAAACCAAGACTCGAACTTAGTTCAAGGCAGGATATGCGCGAACTTAAACCATAACAAATTTGTAAAAGCCTATGGGCAAGGGTGAACTACGTGTCACACTAAACATGAACGTAAACAAAGTGAAGGGCCGCGAGGTAACCGTAGAGCATGGATCGCACCTAACTACATAGAAAATCGCAGTGGTAAAACAAAAGACCACGTATTAAACAAGAAAATGAACCCAACATTTAATGGTAAGGGGCAAGTCAGAGACCCCTGGAACTAGAGTGACAATAGCTCTAGTGGTAATCGTGTAAAAGCCAAATATAGTTACCACGTGATCTGATTTCGACACGTTACAATGGCAAAATAAAACGAACCTTCGCGTGCCTTTAGCACCGGAGGAATAGACCAACTAGCAAAGATATAATATGTATAAAGGATCAAGAATCACAAAATAGAGGCAACACCTCCGTAATAAGCTAAACTGGGTCTGTAGGAACAATATACGCATAAAGACTGAACTAAGAAAACACACATAGAGATACCTGTGTGAATAATGGAATGGTCCGATAATTAAAGTCCTAAGTGCACAAACAAATAAAAACGGGCCGTAGTACCAAAGATTGGATCTTAGGAGATCGGACTAGTAAGGAAGTGGTCTGTAGGACCAAGGTGCCCCAATAAACTAAGTAAAACGGATCCTGCATGGATATGAAAAAAAAAACTAAATTTCGAATACGAAACGAAATCAAATGAGAAATCTCAAGAACGAGATACATAAACTCAAAACGGATAGATAAGGAAGGGGTCATGAACCCTATGCATAAGGAAAACTTCCTATAAACACAACCAACTCACAAAATGCCGGACTGTCGGTGCGAGTGGGAAAAAGGCGATCAATCGTGTGAAAATGACTTCGACATAAGATCGAAAGTTCGCGTACCAATATGGAACAAATGATACCAACGCATGAAGAAACATTCAAGGGGTAGGCCAGACGCCATCTAAATCATGAATAAAAGGAGGATTCCATGAACTCTCCAATTACGAATTGGAAATTCAAGAAATCAACACGAGCACGACGTTTCGCGAACGCCTAATCAAAAGGCTTTAATAGAACTCGTAAACGAAAACTGCCACAAGACTCGGTGTTGTGTGGTAAATAATTTAATAAATACTAATACACTGACTGCACTTAGAGCAGTAATTCAAGAATCATAATGGCTCGTAATCCGAGACACCACGAACCCTGCCTTAGAAACTCGAATAGTAGGCCGAGGAAAATTAAAACACTTAATACGTCAATATATTAACCAATGGAAATTGGGAATCGATTATACACTAAAACGCTGCACGAAAGTGCAGCAAAACGCTGCATAACAGTGCAGCTAGACTCTACTAAAACGCTGCACTAAAGGGCAGCAAAAAGCCGCCAAAATCATGGCTGAAATGTTGCATAAAAATGCTGTGAAACGCTGCTGAAACGTATAAGTGAATTTGTGTAGAATCATATCTTATTATATGAGACAATGACTAATTCATAAAAGGGGCCCTTGAGCCGGAACCCATAGTGAAGGACTTTACATCGGGAAGGGATGATACACCCATAAGTCCTTAACATAATCAAATCCAAAGCGCACCAGGACGCATATGAATAATTATAAGCAAAGAAGCAAAGTGAATGAACGAAGTGTGAACACTAAGTCCGTAGTGGCCTAAAGGTGACAAGTGAACCAAGGGGTTAAAGACGGCGACTCTTAAGCTAACCAAGACGCCCATGGGTGACTAAATTAAATATTTTCCTGTGTTGGCAAGACCCGAACGAATGATTAAATCCTAGAGATAAGAACAATGTCAATTTGGCAACTCCTTGTTGGGAGGTGGAAGAACAAAATATTAAAATCTTAAGACACGTTCTTACGAAATTCCTATCAAAGAGGTTATGCGTAACTAAAGCCAAAAGATTTTAACGATGTAGGTAAGGGATAGAACCCCCCCGCCAATTCGGTACACATCCGGTTTCGAGGACGAAACTCTTTTAAGGGGGGTGGAGTTGTAACACCCCAAATTCTATAAACACGATTAATCGAAATAATGTACATTACGGGGTTTAAATTATAAACAAGCAAAGGTGAATTCTATAAGATATACATGCTTGAGGTGCTAGTATGCAACTAGAGGGGCTGAAGCTGTCACATTTGAAAGTTGTGTATTAAAACAAACAAAATCAAGGCAAGGCTCACTCCCTGCTCTTGACAATCACACGCCAAACACACACACTTCACTTACAATCCCTGTTCAAGTGCAATCCAGACCCTAAATCAAGTCCTCTTCGAATGCATGTGCTAAAATCTAGTTATCCATGGTCTAATACATCCTAAGGTATCAATTATTCCCTTTAATTTCATGTAGAACTCTTGATTTGGGATGTTGATGATTTTTGGGTGTTATGTAAAAATGAAAATCTGTAATGTTTAAGGGTTCCCTTATGATTAGGGACCCGAACTGAACCTAAATACATCATAACATGTTTGGGTATAATGGAATTATATAATTTTGATTGATGTCATGAGTATGTGTTAAGTGGGTTTTCACCCTAGATGGAAAACACAAGTAGCTAGCATTCTTGATGACTCTTAGAAGCGATTATGTGTAAAAAAAATTAGGCAACACATCTACATACTAAGATGAGACATCAAACTAGACAAATGGCTATGTTTTATATAATCATGAACATAAGAAACTACTTAAATTGGTGTATGCACACCAAGTATTCGATAAAATGCTTAAATGAATGAAATTTCATGAAAACATATGATAGTGATATAATTGATATATGTGTTAAACTCGGTTTACGTGGAACCATGAAATGGACGCACAATGAATGAATAACTAAACACCTATGCATGTGTAGCATGAAATAGGTGTGAATTTCTAAAGCTCGGGAAGCAAGGGAGGTAAAAGATTTGAAGTTGGAAAGGCCGCGGGTAAGGTAAGTCACCCGATGACTTAATCTTGTTATATCCATTTATAAGCATGTGTTAGATTTTATTCCTTAGTAACTTATGTTGATAATCCGGACCAAACGGTGCAATATCCCTTGCATATCCTTAGTTGCAAGGTAGGAGTAACACCATCATGGCCATACGGGTCATTGGAGATAGGTAAGTCATACAATGACTCCCAAACTTATGTAGTGAGTCGCACCATGACTTTTAAATTCCCATGATGATTATTCTTGTTATGGATATCTAACTTAAGATAAGTAGACACAAACTCCCCATTATTGTATTGGAAATAATATAAAGGATGGGATTCATGGTAGATCGCAACAGATCCTATTATAGTGCAACAACGACCTAAGACGAAGACACCATAGGTGTGGATTGATGCGCCCTTAGGCGTGACCTAGGAATCCTTAATAGGGTTCAACATCGAATGTTATCGCTTATTACAATAGAAGTGTTGCGCTTATCATGGTGAATATCGCCCTAGATGAGCTTAGATAAGTCATTGATAGGGTGACACGGTTGAGAACAACGGTTGCTTGGGTTAGGCTCGTGGTCGAATAGTTTAGTGTGTTAAACACCCACAAAATGAGGTTCTAAATAAAGTGTTTTGTTGCCCCAAAGTCGACCTTGTGGCTGCACTTTTAAATCTTCTTGATGCAGGGCAATTATGGCTTGAAAACAAGACTGAAACGCTGCCAAAACATGTTTAAAATGCTGCACAAATGTGCAGCGAAAGGCTGCCAAAATATGTCTTGAAACGCTGCCAAAACATGTCTTGAAACGCTGCCAAAACATGTGCAGCGAAAAGCTGCCAAAATATGTCTAAAACGCTGCACAAATGTGCAGCGAAAAGCTGTCATAACAAGGCTGAAACGCTGCACAAATGTGCAGCGAAAAGCCGCCAAAATATGTCTAAAACGCTGCACAAATGTGCAGCGAAAAGCTACCAAAACATGTTTAAAATGCTGCACAAATGTGCAGCGAAAAACTGTTAAAAACAGGGCTGAAACACTCGGCAAAGGGCAGGTGTTTGGGTTTGAGTTTCGAAGTTGTTTTGATCCGGTTCGCTTATAGATTCCTTTCGTACATGATTCCTAATTAATAAATGAATCATTCTAACCATGTTCTTGGTGTTTTGATGTATCAAAACCTTAGGTATACGAACGGATTGATGGGAGGTGATCATGATCAATTCAAGAACCGAATGTGCTTGAAAGTTGAAGTCTTCCGCTAAACTCTTTTGATAATATCAAACGTATTCCCTATGTGTCCAATTGAATTAGACTTCCATGTTGAAGTTAAAATGATTCAACGCTATTTTTGTGCAAACTTGACACTTAAACCAATGCTATAAAACAATTGGGGATTTCATGTGATTAATGTAAAGTTGTAATGTAACTATTGTTCTAATCTTGCTTTTTTTTTAAAAAAAAAAAAAGAAAAACATAGTTATTCGTACTTAGACCCGTCTTAGTAGTACGGGGTCTTACACGAACGGCGTCACCGCCACATTGTGGAAACCGGTCTTGCCTTGCTACATTATGCCGGTCTACCACTTTCATTTTGGTCGCATGCATTCCAAACGGCCGTCTATCTCATTAATCGCCTTCCTACTCCTATCCTTCGCTTCAAATCGCCATATCAAATGCTTTATCGTACATCACCAAACTACACCAAACTAAAAACATTTGGATGTCTATGTTACCCATGGCTCAAACCCTATGCTACATCTAAATTGCAGCCCCACTCCCAACCATGTATTTTTCTAGGCTACTCTACTTCAAAGTCTGCCTACAAATGTCTAGATTCCCGAACCAACCGACTTTACCACTCTAGACACGTATCCTTTGTTGAGGATATTTTTCCATCAAAAGGTAATTCCTCTAAACCATTTCCCCTTCCCACTACTGATGCTTTTTTCTCTACACATAATACCACCCCACCTTTGCATGGTCCACCCACAAATACATCCAATTCCACTTCTACGTCACTCTCATTACCTTTGCATGTATCTCTTCCACAAGCAACCCCACATACACAACCTTTATCACCCACCATTATCTCTTCTCAAGAATCAACCTCCTCCATCTCCTCACATTCATATTCTGTCGCACCCTCCTTAAACCATAACAACATCTCCTCTACACCTACCTCATCGACAACTCCCTCCACTCCTTGTACCTCATCCGCGGATCCAACCCCACCCTCTCCTTTGCCACCTAGAAAACGTAAACCCAATACAAAATATTACAACTCTCATTTTGTAAATACCACCACTGTTCATCCTATTCCTCAATCACTTGAACCAACTACCTATCTTCAAGCATCTAAAGATCCGCTTTGGCATAAGGCAATGGATGACGAGTACAACGCCTTACTCCGAAATCAGACGTGGGAACTTGTTGCCCCAACCTCCCGACAACCGATCGGATGCAAGTGGGTTTTCCGCATCAAACGCAACCCTGATGGTAGTGTTGACAAGTATAAAGCACGTCTCGTTGCAAAGGGCTTCTCGCAAGAGTACGGTAAGGACTATTTTGACACATTTAGTCCAGTAACTAAACCCGTTACTATACGCACGGTTCTTGCTATTGCCTTATCCCGAGGATGGTCTCTACGTCAATTGGACGTTACTAATGCGTTTTTACATGGACATTTACAAGAGGAGGTATATATGGTGAAACCTTCGGGTTATGTTCACCCACAATTCCCGAATTACGTTTGCAAACTACGCAGGTCTCTATACGGCTTAAAACAGGCACCGCGCGCATGGTACATGGCTCTTACTTCCTTCTTGGTTGATTTTGGATTCAAAAAATCTCATGCGGATGCATCACTTTTTATTTATAGTCACAATGGCATCTTGTGCTATTTTTTGGTCTACGTTGATGATATTTTATTAACAAGCAACAACAATGGGTTCATAGATGACTTTGTACAGAGTCTAGCATCAACTTTTTCAATTAAAGATTTGGGGTATCCTAGTCACTTTTTGGGAATGGAACTCATACCTACTACACATGGTTTGTTTCTATCTCAACATAGGCATATCCATGATTTGCTAACTATGTATCGCATGGATGGTGCCAAGCCGGTTCAAACTCCATTGTGTTCTTCTCAAGTGTTGACACTCGAAGATGGAACTCCGACAGTAGACTCAACACCGTATCGTAAACTTGTGGGTTCTCTTCAATATCTTGCCTTCACACGTCCGGATATTTCTTTTGCAGTTAACAAGCTCTCACAATTCATGCATCAACCAACTCAAACCCATTGGCAAGCTCTCAAACGCTTACTTCGGTATCTCAAGGGTACAGTTTATCATGGCTTGTTTTTGAACAAAAAATCTCCACTAGAGCTCACTGCCTTCTCTGACTCGGATTGGGGAGGAGTCACCACAGCTGGTCGCTCTACTACAGCGTACATTATCTATCTCGGCAGCAATATCATCTCTTGGAAATCCTCACGCCAAAAGTCCGTCTCTCGGTCTTCTACTGAAGCGGAGTACAAGGCACTTGCAAATGCAGCCGCTGAGCTCGCATGGGTGGAAAATCTACTTAAAGAACTTGGTCTCCCCGTGCCTATTTCACCTAGTCTATATTGTGACAACACTGGTGCGACCTACGTGTGTGCTAATCCTGTTTATCACTCGCGTATGAAACATGTAGCATTGGATTACCATTTTGTTCGTGAAAAGGTCGCGGCTGGCACCCTACGAGTTCATCACATCAATTCAACGGATCAACTTGCGGATGCTCTCACTAAGCCGCTCTCTCGAGCTCCATTCTTACGGTTACGGTCCAAGATTGGAGTTTCTGACGGAACCTCCATCTTGCGGGGGCGTATTAACACCAATATGTCACAGCCAAGTCCCGCCATTTAATCTATTCAAATTATTAGAATATTCTAGAATTAATACTTAGTCAAGGTTGTTGTGGTTTCCATGTATATAGCTTTATTAGCTCCTACTATTGTGGAGGACTCTGTATTTGTGGTTTCCATGTATATAGCTTTATTAGCTCCTACTATTGTGGAGGACTCTGTATTTATATACTCATTGTATCAAGTGAATGTATTATGTTTTCAATCAACTCTTATATTAATAAGATAATATAGATTGGTATAGATGATTAAGATGTTTATTTGTGTCATGATCCACTATTTTTTCACTTTGACGTATCATGTTTTCATATGCTTTCTGTATGTTGAGCAACATAATAAAGGAGTAAAGACACAGTACGTTCATATTACACAATTTCAAGTCCGTCCTATCAATTATGGTTGATGTTATCATCGTTAATAAGTATACGGGTCCTGTTAAGCCTCATAAATTTCAATTTGTCTTCCCACCTTTCAATTTTGTGTAAGACTACATGGTGTGGTCATGCCTATGTTGGAGGTATGGAATGACATTTAGCATTCACATCATCGTTGGGACATAGAATAAGAACGGCAGGATGGTGGTGGTGGTATGATAGTGTTAACTTGCCGTTTTTTATCTACTTTTTAAAAATTTTGCATTTGTATTTTTTTAATTAATAACCCATTCAGTTAAATAATTACAATTTACCATTATATTAAAAATACTTAAACCTAAAACATTACATAATTAAGGTGTAACATTTACCACGACGAAACATACTCAAACTCCTCGTCGAACTCAAAAGTGTAGTCAACTTGAGTCACTTTGATGGCAACTTCTTTGGATTCGGGTGGGTCTTCTTCCATGTTTTCCTTAAACATCGCTTCAGAGATTTCACACTTTGATTCGGTGTCCAACCACTTGAGGTGTGGTGTGGTGAATCACTATCAGTGGCGGATCTAGAAATTAATTTCAGTAGTAACGTTTTTCATTTTTTTTTATTTTTTTTCATTTTAGTAGTAACGTTTTCCAAATATCGTAAAAAACAAATTTTCCACTAATTTTCTACTACGCGCATGAAGTTGAGTAGCAACGGATGCGGCATCTAGCTTCAAGCTAGGTCCGCAACGGATGCGGCACCTAGCTTCAAACTTTTAAACACTTATACATAAAACCTTTGTTGGAAAAATAGGTGAAAATGCTATTTTCACAATTTGGGAAAATGATTTTTCCTAAGTTTTGGACAAAAATATATATTTGAAACTGAGGTTTATTTATATATTTCTTAGTGGGTTTATGTTCTATGTTGTGAGAGCTCCGCAACGAACCAAACCGCGTCCAAAACGGAGCTAAGATGAATGAGATATCGATGCTCAAAAGTGGAGGAGTGAAACAACTAGTTGGGAATGTGAAATGGAAAGTGACAAGGAGAACTTGTCCCACATTGGAAGGGAGATGAGTCTTGGACTTGTTTATAAGGAAGGACTCCCCATCCTAAGTGTTCCATAGAATCACACACTATGGAAGTCGCGAAGGGTGCCCCTTAACTCGCACTCGCGCGATGAGGCGCAATGTGGCGCTTTGATGGCGCACTTTGCCCTTCGCACACTTGCGTCGCCGCTTGAGAGCCGCCTTAGTATTTTTGATGGTGCACAGGTGGTTCAGCAAGATAGGCGGACGCGGAGAACGAGGACTTCCGCTGACGTAAATGCGAAAAACGGGATGGTCCGCTGACACAGCACTACGCGTGGCACTGGAAGTCAGAGACAAGTGGCGTCTTGTCCTGCATGGCGCGCGGGTGGCGGATTCGTGACGTAGAACGGGATTACGTGGTGCGCGACTTCGTGGCGCGCGCGCGTAACTTGTGCCTGCGTGGCGGGTCAGGCACCAGTGTGCATCTGACGCACACGCAAACTCCCAACAGTTCAGAGCTGCGTTAAATGCCATTGAAGACGTTTAATGCCATTGAAGCAGAGTCTCTGTTCTTCTTAAGTACGGGTCGGGTTTAGTGCTCACTCCGGCAGTACACACTGCTTCGGCTGTTGTAACCTGGGAAACAAAACGAGTCTCCGGTAGGCTCGGAATTTGTTTTAAGGGCCCCGTGTCAAACATGATCCTCAGTCACAATAATTTTATTTTCTCATCATCTTCTTGTATTTTCTTTTCTTTTCAGTTGTAATAGTGTTTTATTTCCTTTGCTTATTGTATTGTAAAATAATAAGAATTATTTATTTATTTTGAACGAACGGTTCTACAACCTTAACCTATATTGGTTAAAGATCAGATAAATTCATCAAAAATACGATGTCTTCCATGTTTTGCGTAAAACAAAATTCAAAGGAGTATATTATTTCTTTAATGATCAGTTAGAGCTATCTAACTAAATCACTAAAATAAAATTTTAAAATAATAAATATTTGTTGGTGGATGGACACATATTTCACCTAACATATTGATAAAATCTATTTGGAAAAATCAACAAGACATGAGAAAATGACAACTTTGTCTTTTAGAAGTGGCCATGTGTTCCACACATAATTTAGCTTTAGATATTGGTTAAGCAAAATTATTAAATTAGATTTAGTAGATTGTCACAGGTGTAGATAAATATATAATACAAACACAGTTTCTTTTTTTTTTTTTTTGTTTGGTAATATTGTGCTTGTCCAAAGGAAAATAAAATACAAAGATGATTGGAAATATTAATAAAGGAAGCCCAAGTTGTATATAATGACAAAGATAATAGTCCGAATGAATCAGCCCAAAATAGCCTGCAATAAGCCTCTTAACATTCAATATTTGTACAAATAAAAAAGGCTGATGTCCACATAGCACAGGCAATTTGCAAAAGTCAAATTGGAATTTTTATTATTATTATTATTATTATTATTATTATTATTATTATTACTACTACTACTACGTAAAGAAGCAAATACCAGAACAAGTTTGTAGTCCATTGATGATGAAGACGAATATGGTCACACCTCGTTTTCTTTGTCTCGGCTCAGATCTATAAAACTATAAAACACGTTAGAGTGTATGAGTATAAAAGTAATATTATGTACTATGTACACAGAGTTTTGGGAGAAAAACAACTTGCTGAATATAAAAAGGAGGGTCTTAGTTTAAATAAAATATTTACGAGTTTTAACCTTAGTGGGTCACCTGTAACTTTGGTCTATCAAGATGAAACTTATATGAACTCGACTTAACCTATTTGGTTTTTGTCCATTTAGGTTATTTCATTTTATTCATCTAATCAATTTCTTTTCCTGTTTTCTAATAATGTGAATTCACAATCAAATGATTTTGAAAATTGTTCAAAAAAATTATAAAACATTCATGTTTTGAAAAGTAAAGTGACGCCAAAATGAGTGTCATCAGACCATGCATGGTACAATCGCGCATGGGTCGATCTCTTCGTTTTTGCAAAATTGTTTTTTCCTCTTTGTTTAGGAAAGTGTCAAATTGTACATCGCTTGCTTGTTGCTTAAACCAATCTCTCTCCAAAGAAAAATTAAAAACGTGGAATTTTGTCTATAAAAGTGATCTTCATACTTTTATTTATGGCCCATTATTAAAAAATAAAATATTTAAAGATATAAAAGAGTAAACAATGCTATTTCTTGAATATTTTAGATCTTGTAAACAGGTATGTAGTGATTAGTGAACGGTGGTTAGTATCCACACCGATAACAACATCCAGTATTGGTCACTACCAATATCAGTGATCCCTCGCTTTCTTTACTAACGGATTCAAGATTTTACGTTAGATGGTGTAAAATTAAGACATGAAAGAATGGGTAAAGTTAAAATCGGTCAGGCTAGAACGAGTCAGCCCTATATGGGATGGGTCAAAAGACTTACATTAAACTTACCCGTTCAATAAAAACTAAAAACATAATAATGATGCCAAAGTTCACTTAAAGAACACAAACGATCTATATAAATATATTATATCTTATCACTTTATTTATCATTTGTAGATAAATAATCGCATTATAAACTATAATCAAACAAATTTTCAATAAAAAACACTTGAACATATAAAAAAAATAAAACATAAAGTCGTAATAAAGGATTTTGAGTCCACGAAAGTTGGAACCATTTTCAGACTATTAGTCGTCCCAATGATTTACGCACAGCTCTTATATTTCATTTCATACTAACTTCAAACCAAGATAGTCGATAAAGCGCATTACAACAAACACAAGATATGCATCTTAACAAAAGTGCACAAACATGTATAAAAAAATTTATCTTAATTAAAATATTGTAATCAAATAAAGCTTTAAGCATAACAAACACATATATACCACTAAGTAAACTGAATCAATCAAGCCCACTGGTGGTTTTCAAGAACTAATTTGTGGGACTTTAATTTAAGCACATGCACTTCAGATAGTAAGCTTTCTTAATATCATCATAATCACTTTCAAAGTGAAACTAGAAATAAGTTTTAATGGAGAAAGTTAAAAAGAAAAAATAGTAAAAAGTTTACCTACAAATAAACTTGAATAATTAGGTTTTCTTAAATATCACTTTTTTATATAATTCATATTATATTCGTCCAATATTGAGCATGCAAGCAAGACTATAATTGGATAGTTCATTAATGTGTTGGGGGCTTGTTTTGCTTGGTAATATTAATTAGTATTTGATTAGATTAAGGTGACAAAAACATTATTAGATGTTGCAACTTGCAATAAAATAAAAGACATCCAACTTGCATTACTAAATAGATATTTGGAGGCCAACCATAACTGATCATCACTACATTGCTAAATAATTTATAAAGAGATGTAGGTAGATTATAGTAAGATGTTATTAATACACAAGAAGTAACTTGATATTTTTTTTATAATAAATAAAGACTTGTACAACTTGTATACCATATTTTTTTTGAACGACAAATTTCACTCCTTGTGAGACTTGAACCCATGACCTCCCTTAGGTGTTCCTAGAAGCTTCGCTTCCACCATTGGGCCACCACCCCAATGGCAACTTCTATACCATATACATAATTTTCTTTACGTGTTAAACGTCGTGATTTTCCAACAATGTTACCAGATTAACATAGTCATCCACATGTCACGTGATAGTCTTTTTTTTGCAAGTAATTTTTCACTTTAATCCCTTAACTTTTCTATTAACATTTTTAGCCCTCTATGTTAATAAAGTTTTGAAATTCCTTTATTTTTTTTTAACTTAACTAATACGTACTTAAACTTTGCTAATAACATGTTTAGCCCTACTTTAATAAATTTTCAAATCCTTTTATTTCTATTTTTTAACTTTACTAATATAGTAATATAGATGCTTAGTTCTTCTACTTTAATAAATTTTAATTAACACAACTAACTCCTCTGCTTTAATAAAGTTTTCAAATGCCTTTGTTTTTCTATTATAACTTTATACTAATATACACTATTTTTTTACGTTTTGACATTAATTTTTAACGTCCTTTTTTACCCATCGGCTTTCAAGCATATGATGGTTATGTTTGAATGTTCTTTATCCCATGGTCTTACATTATCTCTTTTGATTGGTATCAGTATTGTGCATACAAACAAATTCTTGCTGCAAACCGTAGGGTTAAAATACTAGTTTATACTAATTATGATACTTGTAAACATTTGGTGCTTACAAAGTTTACTTATTACGCTAGTTGAATAAAAAGAATGTTAAATAGTTAGTTATGAACATTTAGAAATTATAAATGATATTTTGAGGTTAGATATGCTTGAACGTGTCACGCCCTCAAATTTCACGTCTAGAGTTTTATCGCGAGGCGCGTGATACACCAGGATCCAAGTCAACGATCACAATAAACGACAACTATATGTAAAAGATACGTAAACCAAAACCACGAAGTTTCATAACATAAACCAGTAGCGGAAGCTGAAGTATAATTATAACCCAAAATTAAGTAAACGTAATCTGAAATTATTTAAAAGCATGCAACTAAACCCTAGACGTCGTGCAAGACGCCGTGAGCCTAGTCCATGAACTGCTACCTTAGCGACCTGAGAAAACATGCCAAAAATGCCAACATATAATGTTGTTAAGTTTACAGGTTTTTATAAAATGTTTCCATAAGTTTTAAAGATCATTCTCGTTACTACTATGTTATAACAACGTTAGCTAGACGTCAAGTACGAATACTACTATGGTTGGGAATCCATTACTAGACATGTACCAATGTGTAAACCGCCCAGACTATTGGGCTACCGTCAGCCTCAGTAGGCCCGATGCTAGAGACGATATGCACCTGTCCGGCCTCCAACCGACCCCGTGGGGTTTGTAAAGCCCAATAGATCTATCCACATTTCCCTCGTTGTGCTACCCCGCACATTCATTGTTTCCCCCTAGGACTTATGATGAAACGTCGTATAGTAAACAATATATAACCATAGTATAACATGATCTTTATAAATCCAAAGTACGTAGCATGTTTCTCCCCCGAAAGTAAAATCAGTAAAAGTGGGGCTGTGTCACTCACCTTAAGTTGCGTTTCTTGAAAACAGTTAGACCAATTCTATGATAGCCCCTAATATCGGCGACCTATCATAAGATGTATATAAGTATCCGGACTAATAACCCGTGGGTTAACTAGTCCCTGAATGTCCAGACCATTACCGTGTATGTTTGAAAACCTGTTTGAACGTTATTCTGACCACACAAGACAAAACCCAACATCCCCCGTGTTAGCTAAATACAAGTAACCAAACAATCATATGTAAACATGCACTTAATACGCACAACAGTTCACCAAGTCTAGCATACAGCTCACATAGTGCATATACGAGTCCGGATACGTGTTAGCAGGTTTCTAGACATGTCACGGGGTTCACAATATGTTCCTAGGTGTCAAATCATGTTTCGGGGTCCCAAAATACATTTACAACAACAAAACACATGACTAGGCATCAAAACACACGACTATGTATCAAACAGGCTACTAGCAAGGCTAGTAGCTCCTTGGAGGGACGACTAGGCTTCACCAGAGTCCAGGGGCGACTAGCTACAGCTGAGGTGACCCTTTTCACGCGTTTAACCCTCCAAATCAGATCCGAAACATGTAAAAACACCCAACATCAATCCATAATCATCAAGAAACTTATCCTAAATGAAAACCCCCAATTTATCATCAGTCTAACACCCTAATTGCAAGCATTTCCTAAATTGGAATAATATTATGAAAACATCACATCATTGCATGCATAACTTACCCTAAATGGCAAATAATCAGATTTCATCACATAACCATGTTACAAAATATCATCCTACTATTACTACATCATTCTAGCATAAACCCTAACATCATACAATCATCAGATCACCCCATAACATCCTAAATCCTCCTAATGCACTCAAACGGGTCAAAACGCATTTTATCATCAAAACACATGAAACAACCTTCAAAATCCTAGATAATCATCCTAATAACTTATTCATGCCAACAAAACATCAAACACATAAGAATCCCCATGTTTTAATCATTAAAAACCATTCTTTACATGAATCCTTCACATAGAACCCATATAAAGGATTTGACTTGTTTTAAAAATGTTTTTCAAAGGTTTTCAAAGACACAAACTTTATAAAACCAGGCCTGAACCTTTAGGGATCAAAATAATGACGTGATAAAAGCTTAGGATGAATATCACACCTTAGATTTTGCTAGAAATGATGTTTAAAGCTTGGAAATGGTAGATTTTAGGACAAAAACGGGTTCCAGAGGTTAAGTATAGTGTGAGAGAGGTTTGGGGCGAGTTAGGGTTTCACAAATGATGTTTTACAAGTCAAGCATGGTATTTATAGCTGTTGCTAGTCGTTTCAGACAACACACGCGACTTGGGTCTGCAGGTGGCGACTAGGAATGCTAGTCGCCCCTTTTACCAGGCGACTAGGGGCCTAGTCGTCCCCTGCAGGTGGCTACTAGCTCCCTAGTCTCCCCCTGCAGTCTGATATGGGTTTTCGGCGCGTTAAACACTATTTTAACACATATAAGCACGTATTCGCACACCGACAAGTTATATAATGATTATAAACACATATTACTTGATAACTAACACGTTCACATTCGTTCACCAATCCCCGGGACTCGAGACTTGCGTGTGTGCATTAAATCTGGCAATCCTACCAACCAACAATCCTTGTACACATGGTTATGGACCGACCCCCCGATGATCCCTTAGATCATCATAACGACTCCCGATCATTCCCCGAACCATCATAACAACCCCCCGTTTATTCGCCGAACCATCGAAACGACTCAACTTACCCAATTAAATGTAATGTATGCATGACTCGCTAAGGTAGACTTACTTAGTTTGGCAAAAGTTACTAACCTGAGTTTGTCGGGTGTCACAGAACGAATAAAACAGATAAACAGGTTTAAGAATTCTATCTTTACAAAATTAAGACACGTGACACAATTAATTACTGTTACGGTAATCAATATTCATATATGTTCTATTTATTTCTATTATTTTTGCTAATAGGAAGATCATCATATGTTCATACAATTAAGAGGTCAGAACGTTCAAATTCATATACCCATTTGACAAGTTACCCTTTCTAGATAACTTTTGTTATTTGACCGATTAAACACAACCGAACCCTACTTGACTCATACTAACCCTTTAATAAGTAACCGAACCAAAACAGTCACAACTACTATTTCATATGCATAACAAAAAATAGATAACTAAAATAGATAAACAAACATGTGCGACTCCTATTGATGCAAGAACATATGAGCTTGATGTACGACGTCATATTTTTCATGTTAACTTTAAGTAAAAAGAAAAAGAAAAATTAAACATACTATTTTGGAAGAAAACAAACACATCACTTTGTCCCCAATTTGCAAAAGGACCCTTTGGGATGCATTTTTTTTAGATCAAGACGTTTCCCACACACTTATGTCAACCACAAACAAGCCAATGAACCATCATCTCCCCTTATTGATGCTATAGTGGCACATGTGTTGCCTTTATATGCAGCCGCGGGATCCCTTGCCCATATACCCATTCGCCATTGCTCTCCTCACATTCAACTAGTTTTAGGTTCTCGGTTGAGTGGATTCTCATATCTTGGCTCCTAAAAAAAGCAAATTAAATAAGCAACTACATACAAAGAGAATTTTATTTTATTATTTTTTTTAATCAACCGAGCTATTCATTAATATCTTAAAAACCATAACAAACTAGTGTTTTTTCATCGTCGCGTGTTGCGCGATTACAATATGACTTGTCTCTTGGGTTAGCTGATACCGTTACCTCCGGAACAATAGCCAAGGACGTAGAGCGTGAAGGATCGAGTATGTTGATTAACGAAACCCTAGTCTTTCGCCTGTTATGACCGGTCCGTGTACCAACGTCTATCATCATTCATTTGTAGTTTCCACTACTCTAAATGATCCAATGTAAAACCCAAATAAGAATCAACCAAACAAAACAACCTAAAAGAAATCGTCAGTTCGATTGGGTTCAAAAAGTATGGAAAATATGGCGACACATCAGTTACAACTTACAATTACAAATGAGTTAGCGACAATATGATATTAAATTCATGAAAATCAGGTGGAAAAAAAACAAATCAAATGAATGATAAACTTACTCGGAACCAAAAGCCAATTGCCTAAGCACAGGTACTGATGGTATGATATCGATATTTGTATCATTTGAACCCTATAAACCACCTTCTGGTTCCTATAAGATGTGAACATCATTTTTAGTCGTGCGACGATAAAAGAAATACAAGAAAATATTAAATCATGAATCAATCTCAATTCCAATAATTCATCAAATTAAAAGTTTGTTTCTGTAAGTTGATATACAATAAAGTGACATAAACATTCCTAGTGTTACGTATTAAGTTATACTTAGAGATGTTTCAGAAGTTCGTAACCAATGCAGTAACACTGCTTTACACTCCAAAAATAGTTACTACAAATACAATTACAGTATTTGCATACAAAGTTATAAATGCCCCTAAGAAAACATCAAGAAAACTATGAGTTTTAACCTTCAACTCGGTCTAGCCCTAGTGAAGAACCGCCCCTGGATATGTAAAAACTAAAAAACACAGTGGATAAAACTTTATTATACAAATTACATTATTATTACCTATAAAAGGAAAGATGGGTGCTTGATTACCTGTATATATACTTCATAATTTTTGTTTTCAAAGTAAACACTCATAGCCTGCTTCTTCTCTTTATCACACACTTCTTAACTCAAAATCCAAAGTAAAACAAAAAAATAAAAATAAAAGGTTGGTACTTTAGCAAGACATACCCATAATGATACTTGAAGAGCTCACATCTTGTCTTCTTTGCATCCTTTATTCTTCATCTTGAATTTCTTGTAGGCTCATTCTTATTTTCGCATCAATCACCAGTTTTTCCTACGTATAATTAAACATTTCAATTCATTTATTCAAGAATAATACTAATGGTAAATTATCCTTACAGTTTAGTCGTTGGAGTCATAGGGCCCTATTTTTTATCGCCGATCTTTGACGTTCGAGTTACCTTGGTTGACAGAGTTGCATCAGTTGCCGTCTCTGAACCTTGCCATCATCTCCATCATCAAGTAACCTCCATGACCGATGGCCCATTCGTAATGGTGTTATGGGCACTGGCGGTTGTGTGGTGATGGAGGTGTTTTGTCAGGGGCTTGGTCGCAGATGTTGTGAAGATGAAGATCCGTAGAGTTGGAGGTGATAGGATTAGGAGGATTAAGATTGGCAAGTAAAAAAGAATAAAGATTGGTGGCAGCTGTAGGTAAAAAGAAGAAAATAAAAGAACAATACGTGGTGGTAACTAAGAAAATAAAAGATCAAAAGATGGATTAAGTGAACAAATACTCCTCTATAGTGAGAGTCAAACGTGGGTTTAGACAGAAGGAAACAACATAGCAAACCACCACACCAGTCCTCAACATGTTGGTTAGGAGTAAACAAAAACGTATATAAGGATAAAAAATGGGTAAGATGGGTACTATTCAAATCAGTTTGCCTATTAATATATAGGAGAATTATAAGAGGATAACAAATAAACGGGCAACGAGATGTGCCGCAACCCCCTTTTGAATTGAAAATCCTACCTTGCTAAAAATAAAGCCTTAGTTCTTACGAGACGGAGAATTACTGTGCATGACCTTTTGCACCCGATCCAGGAATCAGATTGCTTAAGGGGCAAGGCATCCAAATGTATCAAAAGCAAAGAGCACAAACATGTGTTGGTTCTCCACACAGGTTGTTTCATGTCTAGCCACCTTTTCAGACTTCGTGTTCAAAATTGATTGCCCCGCCACGACCAGTGTCCCGGAGTCCCACTAGAGGGGACACCCCAGTGAGGTCTACACATGCATGTTTACCGCCCGCCCAACCAAACACGAGGATATCCGATGGGCGCAGGCTTAACCTTCCTTCTAACAGGTTCGTCAGAAAGTTAAGGAGGCTTTGTTTCTTTGCAGAAATCCCAGCTCTCCTCAGCACATGCCACATGACATCCCTAACTAGGTCGTGCCGGTATTTGAATCCCGATAGCTCTTTACATTAGAGGGTGTGCTCCCCAAATTTATCCAAACAAGCCTTTTTGCAAACAGGACTTGGCTCGTCTACAGGGAACACAAGGTTTATAAGCCGATATTTAAGAATAGCCCTATAAGCCGAATTTTATTGATTGTATAAAGTTTACCGCAAAGTAGGGACAAGGTAAACTACTAATATCAGATAGAAATGGTTGTGGAACATATAAAACAAGAAAGGTTGTCTACAAAGAAATATTTGGAGAGTTATGAATCATTTTCACATTTTTAGTTTTATATGTATTAATACTAATTAAAATTTTATAATTCAATGTTCTTGAAGGGGTAGGTACCAATTCTTAGCGCATAGGCGCACCCTACCCCACAACATTATCATCAATACACCCGCGGAGAAGAAACCATTCGAAATGGTTAAGTACAAGAACATAATACATCTTTGTGGCACTACCTCCGTAGAGCCTCAGCGGAGTCCAGTTCACAGAAATCACACGTGGAGTGCAATCCACCCGCGCAGGCCCATGCGCCCCACTCGGCGATAGTTCGCCATGACGGCGCGCCAGTAGGGAAGGTGCAGCCCCCCTGAGCGCCACTTGCTGCACTGTTCCCCTTGTGCCAGAGTCACTTTTGTCAGTCTACCAGGAGCAGACTCGGGAGAAGACTGGCACAGTCTGATGCCACCTGAAATAGTGGAAAATATCTTCCTGCAGCCAATCACAGCGCGCCACGTGGACTAATGACAGGACGCCGCTCCTTATCCAGTTTGCTTTATGCAAACCCCTTGTCTGGATACAACTTGATAGGCCGAAGGAAGACAAGTCCAGCAACCGGACCCAAGCCCATTACTCCGATCATGGGCCACCACGTTTGGCCCATGCACACCCTATAAAAAGGAGGTTTCTCCTCCTTTTGAAGGCTAAAGATCTTTCTGGGCAGAACACACACTTAAAACACTTTGTATTTCCTTATTTAACACTTATAACCCTTTCGAGTAATAAAGAAGATAGCATATTTTACAGTGGACGTAGGTCAACGAGACCGAACCACTTATATCTTTGTGTGTTTTGCATACGATTGTATCTCCCGCTTTTTTCTATTACGGGCCACAGATCTAGTTTGGTGTGAGCAAAGGATTATATCCTGTACCAAACACGAGTAACCACCCCACATTACACACTCGCAAGACTCGTTGTTTCTTCATTGGCGCCATCCGTGTCTTCTCCTGAGACGCCAGTGGTCATCACCTAGCGGAGGGACTCATGTGTCTTCTCCCGAGCGCTGGTGGCCTGGTCCAACAAAGACTTAGCGTTCTCCGCTTCCGTCTGCATGACGGTTTGGGCCTCCTCTATCGAGGTCCTCTCTTCCTCCATGGCCGCCTTCTCCTTCAACCATGCGGCCTTCTCCGACTCCAAGATGGACAAGTGGGAGGTCGCAGTCAATTGCTTCTTATCTTTATTTTGGAGCTCAGACCTCGCCTCCGCCACCTTGGAGTCCTTCTCCTCCAACGCCTTGGAGTGACATTTGGCGACGCCACGAAGCTGAGAGTTATTATTTTGAAGCATTTGAACTTGATCCCTCAGCTTCATCATTTCAAGGTTGGTAACCTTGCATGAGTCGGTCCACCTTTTGTGGGCCACCGCATGGTCATCCTCCAAGGCATTCACCTTGTCCTCCGCCTTGTAAGTGTGGCTGCGGTATCTTTCATCCTCGGCCTTCAGCTTCTCCTTTCTTTGCACCTGCACAGCCTTCCTAACATTAAATTCCGCAATCCTGCGTTGGATGGAAGAATCGCGTCTCTTCAAGGAGTTCATCGCCGCAAGCTGCGGCTCCTGGCTGACGCAGATATCAGAGATGAGCGCTGAGCACTCAAGCCCATCCTGATACTCTCTTTCCTTGAGAGGGACGACCTCTTTAACGAACTCCTCCGCATACAAAGGGTTGGCGAAGCAGGAATTCTCCTGAATACTCCAGTGATGGCGCCCAATTACATCGCCCTCGGAGTAACTCGAGGTAGTCGTGTGCCCGCTCTTCTTCACAATTTTCTCTACCACCCCCTTGTAGAGCAGGTTCCTTCAAAATATGAGACTCAGTGGTCTCCTTCTCAAAGGGCCAGACAGCATCTCGCCTGTCTGCCCCGCATCACCACCATTTCCCCAACGCCTCCCGCTGGGGGCATCCTTCACAGGCTTCTTTCCTTTAGATTTTTCGTTCTCAAGGCGCAACCTCTCAACCTCCTCCTTCTCTTGTGCAGCTTTCTTGGCAGCAGCATCGGCCTCCGCATTCACTTTGGTCGCCGCCTCAAGCTTCTTCTTTTCGGCTGCCTCAACTTCGGCTTTCACCACGGCAGCCTCTTTCTCCTTCCTTACCCACTCCTCTTCCAACTTCTTCTCCTTCAGCCCACGATCCATCTTCTCTTGCATGCGCTTTTGCGCAATCTCCTCCTCTATGAGCGTGGGCGAAGAAGTAGGAATGATCTTCGTGGTGGTAGGAGCTACAAAGAAAATAAATACAAGTATAAATATCAACTATGAAGGCGCGCAGGGGAATATAAAAAAAATTACTAAGGCACTTACCCGGTGTCTTCTTCACCGTCTTCTGCATCAGTGGTCGGCGCTCTGGAGGGGGCACAATGATAAAAGAAAACGACGCCGTCTCCGTTTCCATGCCACTATCTTGTTGGGGAGTCGGGCCGGATTTACCAGCCCGACATGTTCCACCCTCCCCGCATTTCGCGTGGGTCTTAGGTGTGGGGGTCACCTTCCTCTTCCTCTTCCTCTTCCTCTTCTTCTTCTTCTTCTTCTTCTTCTCCGGGGAGGTTTCGGTCTCCTCCGGGTTAGAAGACGAGGACTCTTTCCGCTTCTCCGACACGCCGACTTCACTCAAATTCGGCAACTCGGAAAGATTTAAATCTAACCTTTTATAGGTAAGAGCTCCGGGCGCCATTTTCCAATGTAATACCCCGCCTCTAATATCATCCAATATTGTCCGCTTTGCCCACTAGAAGCTCACAGATTTGTTTTTGGTTGACCGAGTGAAAACTTCCCACGAGGTCACCCATCCTAGTAATACTCTCACCTGAGCACGCTTAACTATGGAGTTTTCATGTGCTCCACAGCCAACTAAGCCCAAAACGCGTTGGTGATTTATGAGGCAGGACATTACTTATGAACCAAGGATCTCTCCTGGCCACGACGGATGTGGGATTTTCCTGGGGTGTCACATTCACCCCCGGTTAGAGTCTCATCGTCCCTGATGAGGTATGCACCCACCATCCCGAACGGCACAGGAGTGGCTCTGATACCATCTATAACACTGCTAGGGTGTCACATTCCTGGGGTGTCACATCCAACGACCACGAGCTTCCGAGGTCCTAGAGGGGTGCGTGGGATGCACCAACTCCTCCGAAGACCCGGTCGACTCCTCGTCAGAAATTATTACCCACGGGAACCTTCCAAGCGCTCAGCAAGATAAAGGATCAGGGTTTATAGTAGTCTCACCCGTGGCGCGGAAGTGCGGAGGCGCATTCTCCAGGTTGGGTCCTCTACTGTTGACGGACGATCCGCCCGGGGGGGGGGCTCCACCCGTATTGCGCTTTATCACGCGTCAAGAAGGCGCCAAACTTCGTCACACCTATAGAGGAGAAAACATTTAGTTCTTGTTTCGACAACAGGATAAACACAAAAAAAATAAAGAGATACGCAGAAGTACACTTACCCTCATCAAGGATGTAAGGCTCCTGCCCTAGCCGAAGGCGCATGCGGCTCATCCCTAGCTTCACTAGCATCGCCTCCACACATAAGTTGGCGTCAAGGGGGAGGCATTCGAAGTCAAGGTTACAAACCACTCCTGGTCCTTGTAGCCTTGCATAAAAGGGTAGGTGGGGAGCTTCTGGCGCTCCCCAAGAACCTTCCAAGGCATCTCCACGGGGATCACCCCCCGCTTCACATAAAAAAAAACTTCTCCTTCTAGTCATTCATTGACTTGGGAGGATCAGTTCCAACGGGCGCCACCTTAGAGCGCACAAAAAAGTTAAACCATGATTGGTCCATGGTCATCACATAGAAGACGCTGAACTACTAGAAAGTCGGTTCAACGTCCAAGGCTTGACAACAGGCCAAAGTGTACGAGCCTAAGCATGCCAAACCCACTATGTTGGGTGACATGAATGCCATAGGCCACCAAAGTATCAATCTGAAATTTGGTGGCCGGAAGACGGAAACCACACTTTGTGAAGTGGGCTCCGTACAAGGCAATCTTGCCCTCGGGATTCGTCAGGGTTGTCTTCCCTGACTCCGGTAACTACGGCTCCCAAGACGGATGTATCTCCATCTCCCGGAGAAACTCCTTGAAACTTGCCTCAATCCATTTAACAGTGGTGTTCACCAACGTCTTCGTCTTCTCCACAGGCTGCTTAGAAGGATTTTCCTAGGGATTATCTTGGGTATGAGAAGATTCAGACATATTGAAGGGTGGAGGTTGAAGAAAGCTCGGAATGCTCGCCGGAAAATTTGAAGGAAGGGTCGGAAAATTTGAAGACCGGGCGGAAAACTTGAATGTCCGCTAGAAAGTTTGAAGATTGGAAGAGAATTCGAGGGGAATTTTTTAAAAAGTTTGAAAAACGTGATGAGAGAGAGAGGAGGCAAAGAGGTATTTATACCCATCACATTTAATCTGATGGGTACCAGTTAGAAGGCACGAACCGTCAGACTCCACATTTGTACGCTCAAGATGATACCACGTGTCCCACTCGCCACCAGGAGGTTACACTCGCGCATGTGGTCTGCCACGCGCCTGACACACGAAACCTGGATCCACCAGGTGTCATCATCCTGGAGAATGATAACTGCTTTACAACGGGTGGTTTCCAACGTGCCTAACACAAGACGTGTTGCAGTCGCCACGTGTCATCATCCTAAGGCTTCACATCTCCACTCGTGCGCGTGCACTAACACGCGCCTAACACCAGACGAAATTTTCATCTGTCACGTGCCTGATGTGACAGCCATCATGACGACTTGCCTTCTGCTGTCAGACACGTCCACCAAGCTCCTCGACTTCCTCATCCGCCTGGATTAACTTCAACAACCAGGCCTGCCACGTCATCACATGGCGCTGGTTTGACGTAAATTCAAAAGACGTTCTCCGCCTTATGTAACTTCAACAACAAGGCCTGCCACGTCATCACATGGCGCTGGTTTGACGTAAACTTGAAAAGACGTTCTCCGCCTAACTCTTCCTCAAGATCACGCCTACCACGTCATCACTCGACGATCATTTGACGTAAACTCGAAAAGATGTTCTCCGCCTGACTCCTCCTGAGGATCACGCCTGCCACGTCATCACTCGGCGATCGATTGACAAGAACGAATACGCATTAATGGAAAAATGAAAAGGATTTTCCTCTTTGTCATTATTTACATCATCTACACGTGCAAAAACGAAAATAATGGTTTTCTTATTCCTGAAGCTAAAGGAACTTATGGAAAAGAATAATCCGCTTTTATCTTGATATATGTTAAATAGCTGCAACGAGCACTTCTTAGCATACATTTGACAATAAGCAACAAGCGGAACATCGGATCCTCGCGGATGCGCTCGGGATTCAACCAGCTTATAGTCCAGCGCCCCACCAGACCTTTCCGCAAGACCAGGAGACTGGAGAGACACTGGACTGGGGGGACTTGAAGGGGTAGGGTACCAATTCCTAGCGCATAGGCGCACCCTACCCCACAACATTATCGTCAATCTAAGCAGTTAATGCGGTAAAATATCGGTGGGATATCAGCAATTTTTATATCATGCAAAATCCATACATGTAGCAATTTAACACTAACAATTCAACATACTCTCTTACCATTAAAAAATTAACCTTTTACTACTTGCAAAACACTAACAACTGTAGCAAGTGGGAACTTGTTAAGACTTAAAACACTAATATTTAACACTAACTATTAACAATTAAGACTTAAAATAGTAATAAAAAAATAATAACAACTATAAGAAGTAAGAAAAATGGAAGAATAAGAAGAAAAACACCAATATCGGGAATATCGGTGATATATCGGTCAAATATCGGTCAAATATCGGTCAATATCGCCGATAATATCGGTACAAAATATCGGTCAAAATATCGGTACCAATATATCGGTTGATGACCAATAACCGAGATATCGGTGATATATCATCGATATATCGGCCGAGTTAACTACTTAATCGTCAATACACCTGCGGAGAAGAAACCATCCGAAATGGTTAAAGGGCTATTTGGTTGATTAAGTGCTGAATCATTAAGAGGTCTGAATGGTTAAGTGTTGAATCATTAAGTTGGATCTCTTAATGGTTATTATTCTTTTCCCACATTGGTAGAAAAGCCTAACTAAGGTTCAGCGTAGTTCAATACTTAATGGTTAAGTGCTTAATGGTTCAGCAACATCTCAAGTCTTAATGGTTCAGCCTTAACCATTCCATTCAGAAGCTGAAAAAATGCGCTGAATGCTGAATCATTCAACCTTAAATGGGTCAGAGCCTCATTAAAAGGCTTACCAAACAGCCCCTAAGTACAAGAACATAATACATCTCCGTGGCGCTACCTCCGCCGAGCCTCAACCTCGGCGAAGTCCAGTCCACAGAGATCACACGTGGAGTGCAATCCACCCGCACAGGACCATGCGCCCCACTCGGCTATAGTCCGCCACGATGGCGCGCCAGCAGGGAAGGTGCAGTCCCCCTGAGCCCCACTTGCTGCACTGTTCCCCTTGTGTCAGAGTCACTTCAGTCAGTCTGACACAGTCTGACGCCGCCTGACACAGTAGACAATATCCGCCTGCAGCCAATCACAGCGCGCCACGTGGACCAATGACAGGACGTCGCTCCTTATCCAGTTTGCTTTATGCAAACCCCTCGTCCGGATCCAACTTGATGGGCCGAAGGAAGACAGGCCCAGCAATCGGGCTCAAGCCCATTACTCTGATCATGGGCCACCACGTCTGGCCCATCACACCCTATAAAAAGGAAGGTTCTCCTCCTATAGAAGGGTTAACATCTTTCTGGGCAGAACACACACAGACACTTAGAACATTTTGTATTTCCTTATTTAATACTTGTAACCCTTTCAAGTAATAAAGAAGATAACATATTTTATAGTTAACGTATGTCAACGAGACCAAACCACTTGTATCTTTGTGTGTTTTGCAAATGATTGTATCTTTCTCTTTTCTCTATTACGAGCCACGGATCTAGTTTGGTGTGAGCAAAGGATTATATCCTGTAGCGAACACGAGTAGCCACCCCACATTACACACTCGTTTTTTCAGTTCTGTATAGTTCTATTCAAAACATATATTTACAAATGATATTAGTTTAGCCGTGTATCACATGAGTAACTAACCTAGTATAGTAGTATATATAGGGCTGCAAACGAACCGAACGAACACGAACAAGGCTTGTTCGTGTTCGTTTGTTAAAAAAATTATTTATTCACGAACAGTTCATGAACACTTACCGAACATGATTTTATGTTCATGTTCGTTTGTTAAGAAAACACTCGTGTTCGTGTTCGTGTTCATGTTCGTTTGTTAATTTTGTTCATGAACGCACGCAAACACAAACGGACATTAATAAACACAAACAAGTGTTCATGAATACAAATGAACACAACAAAGTGTTCATGAACGGAAACAAACACAAAAGGACACATATTAACTTTCGAATAAGATCGAATTCACATATATTAGGAAATTAACTAGTTTCATCCAATATATAACCTAGTTATACAAACATAATTGTTACTTAACATACTATTGGTAAACATAATATAGTGGTGTCTAAAAAAACTAAGCTTGCATCTTATATTTGATGTCTTCATTAATTATTTATTTAAACTTGAACTCTTTATTAATTATACTAAAAGTAGGGTTTGTTGATCTTATATAGTCATATACTTAGCTAATATAAATTATTTATTTATTTGGGTAAAATAAATAAAAATTAAATAATGTAAAAAACATTATAAAATTAAAAACCGTATGAAACTATCAAACAAAAACAAACGTACGTTCATGAACATGTTATCGAATGTTCACGAACATAAACAAACACTTTACCGAACGTTCACGATCATAAACGAACGAACGCGGCCTTTGTTCGTGTTCATTCGTTTAACTAAACGAACAAAATTTTTTGTTCGTGTTCGTTCATTTATTAAACGAACAAACACAAACGAACTTTCCCCCAAATGGTTTATGAACGGTTCGCTGAAAGTTCATTTCATTTACGACGCTAAGTATATAAATATTTATTTTAATGGATTAGTTAGTATACATATTGGTGTGTCTACCATCACTATGGGCCATCCAACCGATTGGAAGGTAGTGTGTCACCATTTTTGCGAACAGAACACGGCATTATTAATCAATCAAAGCCTAAAATACAGAAATTGAAAAATTATTAAATTGATATTTCAACTACACGTCTACACACGCCTTAATATTGCCAGTTAAATTAGAATGTAATCGAAAAATAAATCTGCCTACAGTTGGGGTGTCCAATTATAAAAGTATACAATATAATCTGGTTCTAAAGTTGAGTCATAGCGAACGTAAACTTGTTATTAAAACAAAATTAGACACTGTTACTCTTAATACAACTAGGTTTACAAGAACGAATATGTTACTATTAGTATTAGGGGCTGTTTGGTAGCCTCTTAATGAGGCTCTTAACCATTCAGTGCTGAATGATTCAGCATTCAGCGCGTTTGTTTCAGCCTCTGAATGGAATGGTTAAGGCTGAATCATTAAGACTTGGGATGTTGCTGAACCATTAAGCACTGAATCATTAAGCACTAAACTAAGCTGAACTTTAATGAAACTCTCATACTAATGTGAGACAAGAAAACTAACCATTAGGAAGTCTCACTTAATGATTTAACACTTAACCATACAGGTCTCTTAACCATTCAGACCTCTTAATGATTCAGCACTTAATCAACCAAACAGCCCCTTAGTATCTATATTAGATAAGAGACGGATAAACAGTGATTTACTATTAGCCCACCTATTTTTACTTTTGCATAACTCAGAAAGTATATGGTATAAGTCTTTGATGCCCTCTCACTCTAACAAATTGTTCACTACCTTTATGGTTAATTTTATTTTATTTTTTCAATTTGACCACCAAATTTTTAGCTTTTAAGATTTAAAACTTTGGTCACTAAACTTTCAGCTTAACTTTATTTTCTTTCAATTTGTCCACCAAACTTTTTACTTTTAGGATTTAAAATTTTGAGCACAAAACTTTTAGCTTTTAGAATTTCAAACTTTGACCATCCAACTTTTTTAAACATCCGTTGCACTTTTGCCAAACTTTTAACTTTTAGTCGTGAGTATTTTTTTTGAAGCACACGAGAGAATAACAATCACTTAATATTATCTTTTACGTCCACGAAACCCTCCACACAACATGAGCTCCCATAGCGACGCGCGATCTTTAACGTCCATCAAACCCTCAACGCAACAGGAGCGCCCGCTGCGAAGCACGGGGTATAATAGAATCCTAGTTACTCTTAAATTCTAAACATATATAATATAATTATATTGTAATTATTAATATATTTAAAAGATAAGATGCATGCACCAATTCATGCGAACCCCATTATATTATATTATATTATATATGTATACAATTAGCAACTTGTGTCACCTCTAAAAGTCACCACCCTCACTCATCACTTGCCACCATTTCACAAATTAATTATAGTTGGGTTGCCTTTAAGAGTCACCACCCTTCTCAATCACTTGACACCGTTTCACAAATTAGTTAGTTGAGTCACTTCTAAAAGTCACCACCC
Source organism: Ambrosia trifida (assembly GCA_028751855.1). Taxonomy (NCBI): domain Eukaryota; kingdom Viridiplantae; phylum Streptophyta; class Magnoliopsida; order Asterales; family Asteraceae; genus Ambrosia; species Ambrosia trifida. The sequence continues at coordinate 33,599,677 of CM054133.1, read as the reverse complement.
TTCTCCATCACTTGGCACCTTTTCACAGATTAAATATTAACATTAATCTCCTCTAAGAGTCATAACTTTTTCTACAATTAGCAATTTGGGCAACTTCTAAGAGTCACCACCATTCTCCATCACTCCCCACCGTTTCACAAATTATTATACATACAATTTGCAACATCACACGACTCGTGCTTTACTACCGCGTATATATATATATATATATATATATATATATTTAAATTGGAAACAATACATATCACAAAGCACCGATTCCGACTTGCAAGGTTTTTTTCTTATTTTCAAATCCATTTGATTTTAATAACCCGCTCCAACATGTGTCCTTTCCACATCTCATTTTCACCAACACAATTTATGATTGTTTGCAGCCGTTTTCCATATTCATCTTTCATGTAAGGATTCTAATTTATTGTTCCTTTGAACAACGAACAAGTTCAGAAATCCAACAAAGAGGCGCATATTATTATAATATACTAGCATATGTGTTGCATCTTTTATGGAACTGTCATCTGTTCCGGTAGCATCCTTCGGAAAAGGACATCAATTACCACATAACTGCTATACTCATAAATCATCGGATAATTACACAATTGGAATCATAAAAAGTCGAATTTTCCACCACGATACTGCGACTTTAATTTGGTAGAATTGGCCGGCAATCCCAAATAAAAACATCTATACCATATTAATTAAAATAAAAAGGAAAGATGGTTTGAATAAAGTTTAAGAATTTTCGCATCTCATATGGTGATACTAAAACTTTCATAATCAAGATCTCGCCGCAACGCACGGGCAAGCGCAACTCGTATATATACAATTAGCAACTTGGGTCACCTCTAAGAGTCACCACCCTTCATCATCACTTGGCACCGTTTCACAAATTAGTTAGTTGGGTCACCTCTAAGAGTCACCACCCTTCATGATCACTTGGCATCGTTTCACAAATTAGTTAATTGGGTCACCTTTAAGAGTCACCACCCTTCCCCATCACTTGGTACCGTTTCACAAATTAGTTAGTTAAGTCGCCTCCAAGAGTCACCACTGTTCCTCATCACGTGACACATTTTCACAAATTAATTATTAACATTAATCTCCTCTAAGAGTCATCACTCTTTCCTACATTTAGCAACTTGGGCAACTTTTAAGAGTCACCACCCTTCTTGTCCCTTCCCACCGTTTCACAAATTATTACACATACAATTTGCAACACCATAGCACAAAAAACAATACATATCATAAAGCACCGATTCTGACTTGCAAGGTTTTTTTTCTTATTTCCAAATCCATTTGATTTTAATAACCCGCTCCAATATCTTTCTTTTCCACATCTCATTTTCAACAACACAATTTATGATTGTTTGCAACCGTTTTCAGATTCATCTTTCATGTAAGGATTCTTTATTGTTCCTTTGAATAATGAACAAGTTCAAAAAAACCAACGAAGAGGTGCATATTATTGTAAAATCCTAACCTATGCGTTGCGTCTTTTATAGCATCCCCCGAAAAAGGACATCAATTACCACATAACCGCTACACTCATAAATCACCGGATAATTACAATAGGAATCATAAAAAGCCGAATTTTCCACCACGAGACCGCGACTTTAATTTGGTAGAATTGGCTGGCAATCCCAAATAAAAACATTGTGACACCCGGCAAATTCTGGTTAACAACGTTGTCTAGATGAAAGTCTACCTTAGCGAGTCACGCGTATATTGTACTTAACTGGGTTAGTTAAGTCGTGTTATGGAACGGGAACTATCAGTTTAGTATAGAGGATCATCGGATGTTAAGCTAGAGGTTCATTAGATGTCAGTCCTTAGCCAAGTGTACAAGTGGTGACGATTCGTAGAATCGTCAGAGCATAGGGAACATACAAGTCTCGAGTCCCGGGAATTGGTGAACGAGTGTGAATATGTTTGTTTGCAAGTGTTATGTGTTTACAATCATTATGTGACTTGTCGGTATGTGAAAATGTGTTAACATATGTTAAAACGGGGTTTAACGCGCAAAATACACGGAACCAACCCCTATAGGCGATTAGGGGAGGCTAATCGCCTATAGGGGAGGCGATTGGGCCTCATTGGAGGCGATTAGCATGCTAATCGCATGCCTTAGGGGCGATTAGGCCCTAATTGCATGAAGTTTCATGCGATTAGGAGCCCTAATCGCGTATAGCTGCTGCACAATCGCGTGTTACGTACTGGACGACTAAAAACGACTATAAATACAATGCTTGACCTCCTAAACTTCATAATATCAACCCTAGTCGTCCCATAACCCGCCCCAACACACACACAACCTCTGGAACACGATTTTGGATCAAAACACAAGGTTTCAAGCCTATTTCATCATTCTATCACAAATCTAAGGTGTGATTTTCATTCATGCAATCTTTATTAACGTTTTTATTAAATCCCTAATGGTCCAGACCTGTTTTAAAACGAATAAGCTTTCTGAAAATCGTTAATAAGTATTGTTAATTGGGTTGTTATTAGCATGCATGATGTATGTGGGTTTTCAATTAAAAGCTAGGGTTTTTATGATTCAAGATGGATGATTAACATGTTATTAAGTTAGATTCAGAATAATAATGATGGCATGATGATGAAATCTGAGTAATTGTTCATTAGGGTTATGGTTATGCATGTTAATGTGATGTTTCATGCTATGTGTATTGTGTTTGGAATACATGGGTGCATGCAGGGCTGATAGAACGAGGTTAAACGAAGGATTTTGGTTTAAACATGTTTGTTATAGTTGTTTGATTGATATTTGATGTTTACACACGTTCTGGATCTGATTTGGAGTGTTAAACGCGCGAAAAACCGGAACAGCTGGGTAACTGGCGATTAGCAACCCTAATCGCCTATGCTATAGGCGATTAGGAGGCCAATCGCCTATAGTATAGGCGAGTAGGGCCTAATTGCCTTTACTTCATGTCTTATGACCTAATTGCTAGTAAATGCATGTCTTATGACCTAATTGCTAGTTAAATGCATGTCTTATGACCTAATTGCTAGTTAAATGCATGTCTTATGACCTAATTGCTAGTAAATGCATGTCTTATGACCTAATTGCCTATAGACTCCTGAAATACATGTCTTATGACCTAATTGCCTATAGTATAGGCAATTAGCCTTCCTAAATGCCTGTTGACCAACCTAAATGCTAGTTGACTTTTCCTAATCGCGTGTACTGCTGCTGTAAGTGTAAATTAGCATTCCGAGACCCGATTTGACATATAGGAACATGCTAGGAACCCCGTAACATATCTAATAACTTGGTAACATATGCTCGGACTTAATCATGTGTTGCTTGAACTACGTGCTATAACTTGTTGGACTTTAACGTATGTTAAGTATGATTGCATGATTGTATGTTCGAGAGTGTAAGCATAACACGGAGAGTCTCGGGTCACCAATGGGATGTCGAGTCTTGTACATTGGGTCAGTTTAACAGTCACAGTGTTTTCAAACAAACTTGGTTATGGTCTGGACATCTAGGGACTAACTAACCTGCGGGTTATTAGTCTAAGTACTTGTAACTGTCATATGTTAGGTCGCCGCTTTACGGGACTAGCATAGCTTGCTGAGTTTATTCGTATTACGAAGTAACGCAACCTAAGGTGAGTTTACGGCCCCTCTTTTAACTGGTTTCACTTTTCGGGGGAGAAAACATGTGTCAAACTTATGTTTTGGTAACAACTGTCATACTATGGGTTTCTATGGTTTACTATACGATCTTTGGAAGTCCCGGGGGGAACCATGAATGTGCGGGTTAGCACAACGGGGAAATGTGAATAGCGCTATTGGGAGTGACCAACCCCGCTCGTCGGCTTGGAGGGCCGGGCGAGTGCATATTGTCTCAAACAGGAACAACAGGTTTACTATTCGGGCACGACATCTGGTTTGCGAGTTAGTAATGGTTTTCCAATCGTAGTAGTAACAAAACATACGCCTAGCTAGCGTACTTTGGTTTTCGATTTGTTATAGTATGGACAGGTTGAACTTGGTACGGTGATTACAAAACATGTAAACTCACCAGCATTTTTGTGCTGACGTATTCTCTTACATGTTTTCTCAGGTCGCTAAGGTAGCACAATGGAACTAGGGCGCACGCGTCTGCACGGCGTCTAGTTAGGATTGCATGGTTTTCAAACGTTGAACACTTGGTTTATTTTGGATTATGTTTTGAATAAGCTTCCGCTGTATTTGGGGATTTTTAAACTATGTTTTTGAAATTGCATATGTTCATTTAGACTTGTTTATTGTGATCGTTGGTTTGGATCCTGGTTTGTCATGCGCCTCGCGGTAAAACTCCGCAAGTGGATTTTGAGGGTGTGACAAACATCTATATCATATTATCTATACCCTATTACAATTACTGATTGAAGAAGATCGCTCATTCAATTCCTTTTCTGGTCTGCGATTATTATAAGTACATAAGAATTGAGAGTGCAGATTCCTCTTTGGTCTTGGTCTGATTTTGAAGATTAATATGAAGATTGGTTCATTTGAATTGGAAAATCGCATTGTTTTTATCAACGGAATTCACATTGATTCGATAATATTGTTTAAAATCAAATCGGTGTTTTGTGGAAACAAAAAAAAATCATATTTCGTTTAATCATAAAACATCAAAAGAAAAACTTTTGAACCGATCATACGAAATCAATATTTTGTCTGAATGAAAATCACAAACAACCTTGCAGAAAAAGAGTCTAAGCGGTGTTTTGAATTTATCACAAGTCAAAAGAATTAAGTCAAATATCGAAGAAAAAAACATGGTGTTATGAGTGCTTAATTTTTTTTATTAAAATAGAAATTTTAATACTTCTAATTTCAAAAGAAACAACCTAACAAATAAAGCCACAAAAAGAAAAGAAATTGTTTACTTAAAAAATATTTTATTTAATTATATTTCTTAAACTATGTAAGACGTTGAAATTGGAGATTTTTGTTGTTGAATTAGGTATTTAGGTTTTACCTGGACAATTTGTTTTGTTATTATGTCTATAAATGCAAAAATTTATTTATATTTGACTATTTGGCATTATTTTTTTTATTTGATTGGGTTTTATTGATTTTGAATAAAAAGAAAATTAGTTTTCTGTTAATTGAGTTTTGTTAAATTTTCTTTTGGGTTATTTTAAAATATGCAAAAGATGTAATTTGTATGTTGTGACCAAGGAAATTTCAAATTTAAAAAAATATAACAACATTTTCAGTACAAAGTTAGGACCCCAAAATTTGGGTCATTCTTAGGGGTGTCAATCGTGTCGGGTTGATGGGTTGGCGGGTTTACGAGTTGCGGATTGACGGGTTGATGGGTTGAAATGTGCAACCCGAACCCGACCCATATTATTATTCGTGTCAAATATTTCAACCCTAACCCGACCCACATAAAATCCGGGTCAACCCGAAGACGACCCGTTTAACCCATATTTTTAAATGAGTCATACATGTTCATGAGTTATAAGCGGGTTATCAATAAAATATTTAATGGTTAATATATAAGTGTGACAAATAAATAATATAGTGTGCCAAAAATAACACAATTATAGCTAACCATGTAAACATAAATGAAAAAATAAACATAAAAATATAATAGATTTTTTTTCTAAATACTTAAACGAGTTAATGGGTCAATCCATTTTATATATATGTCAACCCGAACCCGACCCGTTTTTAATACGGGTCGACCCGAACCCGACCCGTTTTTTAAACGGGCCGTGTTACTTGACCCAAACCTGTTTTTTTCCGTGTCGGGTTCAGGTCGGTTTTCAGGTCGTGTAAATAATTGCCGCCCCTAGTCATTCCCAAACACTTTGTCTTTTGAAGTAGAATGCTTTAGGTGTGTTGGTGTAGGTTATGGATAATGCAAAAAAAGATAAAAATAAAAAGGAAAGATGGTTTGAATAAAGTTAATAATTTTCGCACTCATATGATGATACTAAAACATTCATAATCAAAATCCAGCCGCAACACGCGGGCAAGCGCAACTCATTTACAATATAAATACCATGGAGAAAATACAATTAATACAATATTGCACGTCTACTCAATAGTAAAGGTCTACTTTAAAATCAACAAGGCAATGTTCCCTTTTTCGCCTTATCTTGAATTTGACGGCCCACAAAAAATATTGTTTGGTTGGGAATAATTAAGTTTTGAATTACATTGCCAATCATTTTGCAAAATAACCTTATAGCCTTATAGGCAAATCGTATCAAACTAATAAGACGATAATCACCAAGTTTCAAAGGACCAATTGTTTTGGAAAGAACAATGAACTACGGGTAGCACTCATTTGCAAAACAAGTCAATGATTCAAAATAATTTATTTAGGAGAAAACTCATAATTATGAGAAAAACTCGTTTGGCTATAATGTGTTTGGCGATTCAAACTGATTAAACTTAAAAAAAAAATCAATTTTTTTACGTTTGTAAACTATTTTTACATTTGAATAGTTTACATTAAATTTGGAAAACATGTTGGTGACTAGCAATATTAGAAAAGTCTTTTATGGGTGTATAGTTCATGTGATTTCTATGTATAGAAGGTGAAAGTCCTCACTTTACCTTTAAATCTCTAGATGAGTAGTGGCAAAGTTCACAAGATAGATGGTGGACGACAATGGATCTTTTGATATTTTTAGGGTGTTGGTGTATGCAAGCTTGCTAAATAGAGAGAAATAGGGATGATTTGAGTAGCGGTGTTAATTATTGAAATCGGCCTTGAATAACATGAAAATTAAATCGAACCCAAACTGAACTTCGTTTATTCAAATCGAATCCTTATTTTGACCTATGTTAATTTAATTTGACTTCAAATTTAAATATCTCAAACCGATTTGATTCATATAAGCCAAATTCACATTACATATAGCTTTTTTATTCTTTATGCAATATATGGGCTTTTGGGTTATGTCTAAGTTTATTTATTTTTTACTAGTTTTTATCCCGGGAGCGTCCCGGGTTAAAATATCTAATATAACATAATAAAATAAATTATTATTATTATTATTATTATTATTATTATTATTATTATTATTTTAAACAAATCTCTGCCATAAGTTATCATATTCAAATATTAAAAAAACGAATCTTTGCGCCGGGGTATAAATCTAGTGCCATTACAAATGAATTCGGAAGTTTGTAATCGATCAATCTAAAAAGAACTAACATGAAATAAGAAAAAAAATTTAATTATTGAAATATCGAACGCATTAGTCTAAGGGTTATGTGATGCGTTAAAAAAAATCATAGGTATATGATCGGGTATATAGTTTGGGTATTTGGGTATGTTGTTTCGGGTAATCGGGTCGGGTGTCACCTAATCCCAGACCCGACCTGACCCGACCCAAACCCACAATTTTTTTTTAAACTAATCCCAAACCCGACACAATACCTGTTGGGTTACAAAAAATAGTCATTTTTTTCTCCGTTTTTATATAGTACTATGGTACTCGTTGGAAAGATAATAAAACGTTCGTTAATTTGGTGTAATTTTTTTCTTTAAAAAATCACGTATATAAAAGATATTAACGTTTATAAGTTATGAGAGGAAACATGAGAGAAAAAATAATAAAGTTTTAATATTTATTTAGATTTAGTAGATTAGGTATTTAATGGATTAGGTTAAATCATATTTATTTCTTTTTTTAAATTGGTTTACACTTACCACATCACATCCTATGTGGCATCTCTTAAATGAGAGATTGCATAAGAGTATGACATGTAGGATTAAACCCTTTGCTATATATATATATATATATATATATATATATATATATATATATATATATATATATATATATATATATATATATATAGGGGATGGTTAAAATAAAAACCCACTCAAAATGAGTAAACCTTGTAAACCCATTTCTAGCCATTGATCAAAGTAGATCAATGGTCCACATTTAATTCATGCTTTTTGATTTAATTTAATAGACTAGATGACAAAAAAAGGGCAAAAGGGTCAAATGGCATTTTCTGAAAAAGCATCTATGACAAGTTGACCTGACACATGTCACATCATCTCTCATACTTTTGTGATCATTGTCCTAAATCTGCCAGATGCCCGTGTTACATATGTAACATGTGTTGTGTTACGTAGGTTAAAACTGAGTTGCCAGTGTATATTATTTAAAAAATGCTGATTTTTTTTATTATACCATGTTTTTTTCTTTTTATTGTACCAGCACCAGAATTGTTGCATACGTAACGAGAATTAATATGGTTATAGGCATTTTGTTACTTACAAAGTGCTAAAACCAAACAAAACGGTCATTACAAAGTGCTAAAAACTTTATTGATCAAAAAACATTCAAATGTACACAAAGAATTGTTTCTTACAAAATGCTAAAAAACAAACAAAACGGTCATTACAAATCAACAAATGCTAAAAAAAGTATCATAAATAAAAAAAAATGTCTACACTTCATTCTTGATAATCATCTTCATCTTTAATGCAAAAAATATGCTCACCTGCAAAAATAAAACAAAAATCATCAATTCACATGTAAAAGACCCCCCCCCCCCCCCCCGCTTAACGTATGTTAACCAACTGGATTACAAAAAAACATACGAAACTGATACAAAAAAACATTGTTTTATACATTTAGTTATCAAAGATTATCAAACATACGAAACTGATAGCAACTTAGTTCTGCTGTTACATACGAAACAGATGCAAACATAGATTTGATCCAATGATTAGTGACTTTTGTTTTAATCAATATATGGTAAAAAAAATCAGAAGCTAATTTATACCAACTTAGTTCTGCTGTTACATACGAAACAGACGCAACATAGATTTGATCCCACGTGTAACTGATGAAAGTCAAAAAATCAAACCTTTGTATCTGGTAAAAAAATCAGAAACTAATTTATAACAACTTATTGGTGTTGTTACATACGAAACAGACGCAAACATAGATTTCATCCCAATTCTTTCTCTGTAATATGCAAAAAATCAAACATTTGAATCTGGTAAAAAAATCGGTAACTAATATATACCAACTTAGTTCTGTTGTTACATACGAAACAGACGCAATATAGGAAACAGATGCAAACATACATTCCACACATTATAATACTCATACAAACATGCACATACTGGCAAAAAACAAATCAGACATATTGTTGCATATGTTAAGAGACATATGCAATATTACATTAAGTGACTTTTTTTTATTAACATATGCAACTGCTATTGAAAGTAAAACATGTGTACCTCATGAAAAGTTAAAAAATCAAACTTTTCTATCCGGTAAAAAATCGGTAACTAATTTATACCAACTTAGTTCTGTTGTTACATACGAAACAGACGCAATATAGGAAACAGATGCAAAACATACATCCCGCCCACATTATAATACTCATACAAACATGCACATACTGGTAAAAAAAACAAATCAGACATATTGTTGCATATGTTAAGAGATATTAAAATTTACCAATTTTGATTAAAAAAACATATTAATAATAATAACATATAAAAAAGGTTAATTAATATGTAAACCTACGTGTTAACGTATGCTACCTATGTGTAAACATGATTAGTTATGGTGTTACATACGAAACCGATGCAAACATACATTTTCAAAAACATCACAAACAACTTCTTATTACCAAACACTAATTAGCTCAAATTCAAACTCTAACCATTAAATGTTTTCTAACCCCTTTCAAAATCATATTAAAAATCAAAACTTGGTGATCACCATTTATCATTTATATTAAAAACCAATAAAACTTCAAATCGAAACTTTTCATATTTTATATACATACAGGAACCTTCCTTTTCATATTTTATATATTAAAAACCAATAAAACTTCCAATAAAACCGGTTTTCAAAATTTTGGGTTCCTTGAAACTTTTAGTTGAAACTTTTCATTCTTTATATTGAGAAAAAAAACTGATGTACACGAGATGGTTCTGGCAAACACATACACCGAATATGAATTTTATATGTGAAAGAAATATGTCAAGAACCTTACCATAGCAACTACTTGTTTGATAATAAAAGCCCAAATGTGAAAGAAATATGTCAAGAACCTTACACATACACCGAATATGAATTTAGAATTAAAAAATATTAGAAATAAAATAAAAGCCCAAATCCAAATCTGGTTTGATAATAAAAGCCCAAATCCTAAAAAATGTTTGATACTGTATTTCCGATTATTTACCTTAAAGCCCTTTAAGAAGCCAAACATGCACATACTGGCAAAAAACAAATCAGGCATATTGTTGCATATGTTAAGAGACATATGCAATATTACATTCCTGATAAGTGACTTTTTTTTATTAACATATGCAACTGCTATTGAAAGTAAAACATGTGTACCTCATGAAAAGTTAAAAAATCAAACTTTTCTATCCGGTAAAAAATCGGTAACTAATTTATACCAACTTAGTTCTGTTGTTACATACGAAACAGACGCAATATAGGAAACAGATGCAAAACATACATTCCGCCCACATTATAATACTCATACAAACATGCACATACTGGTAAAAAAAACAAATCAGACATATTGTTGCATATGTTAAGAGATATTAAAATTTACCAATTTTGATTAAAAAAACATATTAATAATAATAACATATAAAAAAGGTTAATTAATATGTAAACCTACGTGTTAACGTATGCTACCTATGTGTAAACATGATTAGTTATGGTGTTACATACGAAACCGATGCAAACATACATTTTCAAAAACATCACAAACAACTTCTTATTACCAAACACTAATTAGCTCAAATTCAAACTCTAACCATTAAATGTTTTCTAACCCCTTTCAAAATCATATTAAAAATCAAAACTTGGTGATCACCATTTATCATTTATATTAAAAACCAATAAAACTTCAAATCGAAACTTTTCATATTTTATATACATACAGGAACCTTCCTTTTCATATTTTATATATTAAAAACCAATAAAACTTCCAATAAAACCGGTTTTCAAAATTTTGGGTTCCTTGAAACTTTTAGTTGAAACTTTTCATTCTTTATATTGAGAAAAAAAACTGATGTACACGAGATGGTTCTGGCAAACACATACACCGAATATGAATTTTATATGTGAAAGAAATATGTCAAGAACCTTACCATAGCAACTACTTGTTTGATAATAAAAGCCCAAATGTGAAAGAAATATGTCAAGAACCTTACACATACACCGAATATGAATTTAGAATTAAAAAATATTAGAAATAAAATAAAAGCCCAAATCCAAATCTGGTTTGATAATAAAAGCCCAAATCCTAAAAAATGTTTGATACTGTATTTCCGATTATTTACCTTAAAGCCCTTTAAGAAGCCAAACTAACTAGATTGTCATAACTACTGCTTGTCATACCTGCATCATCATCGTCTTACTGCCACAACCCCTTTGTTAATTTGAGAGTTAGGAGTAACAGAGCGTCTGGAAGCAGAAGAAGAAGAAGACGACAGCGTTTTGGACCGTACAGAGACAACACCACCAGTAACTCTAGAAGACGGAGGTGTAGGCACGTGCCTGTTGCTCGCATTGTTCGGCATTTTAGCAACGGAAGCCATTTGTTCTTCGATCCTGTGTTCTATATCCTAGAGAGAGAAAGTTTATATATAGGTGGTGGTGGAGGTGGTGGTGGTGGTGGTGGCGGTGGCAGTGGCGGTGTTGGCAGTGGAGGTGGCGGTGGGGGTGGTGGTGGTGGGAATAATCTTGAAGATGAAGAGAGATGAAGAGAGAGTGAGAGAGAGAGGGGGAGTTGTTTATATAGGAGGGGGAGAGAGAAAATTCAAATTAGAAAAAGAGGGGGAAAGGTAAATTTACTAGATTACCCTTTTTTATTAAAATAATAGAGGTTGGTGTGGATTAATCTTGGCCACTCATTGGGTTTCCGGGAGTTTTCTCGTTTTAGAGGGTTTCTCTTTTCCCTTTCCCCTATATATATAGGGTTGGGTTATTTTGAGAACTCACTTGAGTTGCGAGAACCATAGGAACTAATTTAAGCCATTGATCTTCTCAATCCAATGGTTGAAATTGTATCTTAAGATTTTTGTCTTCACATGTTAAGCCTTTTGTCTTGACATGTTAATTTAATATAATTAAGTACAATTAGGGGTGTTTAGGTAAAAACACCATGGAGAGAGAAAAGAAATAGTATAATAATATATTAATTTATTATTCAATTATTTAAATATAATATTTTTATTAAATTTAATTTTTAAATTCCTTTACTTTTAAAAAAAAAAAAATCATAACATAAATCTGATGGAGATAATTTACACTTGTGTAATTATTTACACCAGTGTAATCTACCATACACAAACTACTAAACAAAAAACACTAGGTTAAAAACGAAAGAAAAGCATCTATACATTCGTATTACACCAGTGTAAACTACCATACCAAAACAAACATCCATACATTGTGTAAAAAATATAGAGTACCATCCATAACATTGTATTACACCACTGTAAATGCTCACAAAAACATCACCACAAAAAATGGTATTACATCAGTGTAAAACACAAACCAAAAACATTTATAAAATTCATACTAAACATAAATCAAAAGGTTTTACAAATATTGTTTTATTTACCTTACAAAAAGAAAAAAAAAACCACAAATCCTTCATCTGCAAAAAAAAACTTCTTCATCATCAACACATCATCATATACAACAAAACATAACAATAATAATAATAATAATAATAATAATAATAATAATTAAAAATAAAAAACAAAAAACCTGTTCGTCATCTTCAAATAGAATACGACCGGAAAACCCCTGCTCGTCGTCTTCAACAGAAAACCACCGGAAAACAAAAACCCACCAACCCTATTCATCATCTTCAACAGAAACCCACCGGAAACCCGCCACCGTTCACCCCTCCCCTACGCCCCCTACCCCCACCAACAACCAGATCTATTTCAGATCTGCCATCTCCACCGCCATTCGACCACCTCCACACACATCGGAACCGCCAAAAACAACCCCCACCATCGTCTTCATCGAACATCAACTCACCACCATCGTCTTCGTCAGATCCCACCACGTTTCAGATCCCAAAAAAACGTTTCAGATCCCAAAAAAAACGTCTTCGTCATCAACCCACCACCATCGTCTTCATCGAACATCAACCCACCACCATCGTCTTCGTCGAACCGTCATCCTCGTCGTCTCAGATGAGAGAGAGAGAGAGAGAGAGAGAGAGAGAGAGAGGAGAGAGAGAGAGAGATGTGTGAGAGAAGAGAGAGAGAGAGAGGAGTGTGTGCGAGATGAGTGTGTGTGTGTGTTTGTTTTGAAAAAAAGCAAAAAAAAAAAAACAGAATAAATCTGTTAACAAAGGGGTAGGGTGGGGTTGGCGTGGGGTTAAATTACTATCATGCCCTTTAATATTATAATGGTGAGTGGTATATGTGTCACTATGTTATTGGTCTAGAGGGGTTCTCATGGTTCTCTCAACTCAAGGGGGTTCTCATATGAACCCATTCCTATATATATATATATATATATATATATATATATATATATATATATATATATAGATTGTTATAATGGTGAGTGGTATATGTGTATTTTTTTTTATGGTTGTTGGAATACAATATAAAGATCTTGGACAAACTGAAGAATAAGGAGGTTTAGTTAAGGAGCGTCGGAGGGATTTTAGTGTGCCATGAAAGTTAAAATTCTATTGCTTTCAATGGTTTTTCTTGGGTGTGTTTACAATGAAAGAAATGGTTGCCTTTTATAGGCAAACTACAAAGAACAAAACACTATAGCTCTAGCATACATGTATGGTTAACAACTAAAGAAGATAAACGACAAAAATACTTTTACAAAGTTCAAACAATAATCTAGTGGATGTTGGCCATTATTAGTACAAACATTGGCCTCTTCTTGACTTTTATTAAGATGCTTTGTATCTTGTAGAGATACTCAGTGTCTTGTTTTGTTGTACAACTGTCTTCCATGTTTGTGTAACGTCACTACTTACGTTTGCTTCTAGAAATCTCTGTGTGTACTGTCTATTGACTGTGGACTTGAACAGTCTTCAAGGTCCTCATCTTCTGCAAGGTTTATGAAATGTTTTATCTGTAGGGTTTCTCCTTCACCTGAAAAAGGTAAAAGAACACGCCAATTGTCCTTTGCATATACTTGAATATAGTGTCCTTCACCTATTAACTTGTACTGTCTCCATGGCACATTATCTGGAATTGTAGGAGTTTCTTGATATTTTTTAAAGAAATTTTTTAACTCATACAACGGTTGTTGAGCATTTTGATTTAGCCAGAATATTTCTGCAAAATCTATGTTTGGGTTTACCATGCTCATATGTAACCAAGGACAAGGGTATGTATGATCATCTTCTATAAAAATTCTTTTTCTGGCTGGTCTATAGGTGTATGAATCTGCAAATGGGAATGATGCAATGATTTTGCAACGAATCCTTGGTGCAACAGTTCTTGCTGCGATATTTCCTACTGTTAATAGAATCTTTTGTCCAAGTTTATTGAGAAGATCTTCTGTCTTTCTGTTATATTTGACTTCTAAATAATCAATCATACCATGATGGTAGAATTGAATTATTTGTTCTTCTGTGATTGTTGTAGGATGAAAAATCTGTAGAACCAATATTCCTGTACCCTTTCCTTCTTCATCTGTTCTTTCTACAACTTCATAACCTTTGTTTTGTTTATCCATAGCAAAAGCCATATCTAGAATTTGATGCTGGAGTTTGTAAAGAATTAAAGGAAATTCTTCACATATTTTTTGTGAAACAAGATGCTCAAATTCTGGGAATCTTTCTGTAACAGGTTCCAAGCAATTTCTCCAAGGAGTATCAAGAATCCTGATTTTGAAGGACTCAAAAGACCTGTTTATTTCTGTTTTTTCTTTCTTTTTCTCTAGCCTTTGTAATAACTGTGTATTATTTTCCTCGAGCACTGCAATTTGTTGCTTATATATTTCATTTTCAATTTTAAATTTTATACTCTGTGTATCTTTTCCTTGCTGTATAAGTTGTGATTGTAAGTCAGCAATCACTTCCTGTTGTGCTTTAATTATTTGATCAGGCTTTTTATTTGTTATATCAGCAAACGTTTGGACTTCTTCGGGTTCAATATGAAAAATTTTTAACCCAAAGAATTCTCTTGCTGCTTCCATTGCTTGTTGAAAATTTTCGTAACCTTTGTAAATAGGATTGGGACATTGAATATGTTTAGCAACTGTTTCCCATTTATTAAAAATTCCAATTTTTGTCCCTCTAAAAATAATATAGTGTGTAAACCTGGGTTTATTATGTTTTTCAGGAGTTGTAACCGTTTGTTCAGCAAAATAAAAACTTAATGCATTTAAAATTTGGACTTTAAAATTTGAAGCTTGTGGCATGGTTTGAATATGCCAAAGGTTGTCCAGTAAGCACTGTTGTTTTTCTGTCAATTTCATTCCAATGACAGGACGAAATTTTTTGTAAGCATCATTGCATAATTGGAGATCATATGTTCCAAATCGTATGCAATAGTTCTGTGTACTTTGTGTTGAAGAAGATGGCCTTTGTGTACGCTGTGTACTCTGTGTATTTTTTGGTGGAGTTTTTTTTTATGGTTGTTGGAATACAATATAAAGATCTTGGACAAACTGAAGAATAAGGAGGTTTAGTTAAGGAGTCGGAATTAATTAATCATTGATAACCTCAAAAACAATCAAGCGTTTAGAATTTCTAGATCTAGAATTCACTGAACAGCGTCGTGTTAAAACATATAATACAGAAAACTTTAGTATAAATTGTGCTATTAAAGATAATTGTGAGCATAGTTTACATACAAGAGATAGTCCACAGCTGAACACTATAATAGACCTTATTATAAACCTAAGTAATAATTTGCAAAAAGAAGCTTTAGATAATATTAAACTTTTAAACAATATATTAAAGGATATAAATAACTATACACAAAATTTAGATTATATTAAAACTCAAGTTGAGTATATTATAAAAGAACTAGTAAGGGCTAAAAACAAGAATATAACAGAAAATACAACCCTTGAAGTAGATCAATTAACAGAGGCAATAAAAAATCTAAATATTAACAATAATAAAAAACCTACACCATATACACATTGGCAACCAAGAAAATGAGTATAAATACAAATTTTATGGAAAGAAGTAGAACTTTACAAGAAGCTAGAAATTCTACAAGTAATATAAATGATTGTATAACATCAGACAGTATAGTAAACAGAATACTTAGAAGAGGATCAGGATCCAACAGTGATAAAAGTATAATGCAGATAGAAGAAGAAATAGATCTAGAAAGAAATTTAAATTTATACAATCAACATCAGTTAGACATATTGAATCCAAAAATATTATATCAAACTAGGATGATAAATATAAACACAACTTTAATCAGCAGTAGTAGAGAAGAAAGTTTAAGGGTAGCAGATGATACGGTAACTATAGATCTATTATCACCAGACACTATAGAAAAAATTAAAAGGTCAAATAAACATTTTGTACACACGGGTTTAATAGTAATAGGTGTTAAAGCCTTAGGAAGAAAAAATTTAGGAACAAAACTTTTGGCTTTAATACTTGACAAAAGTTGGAAATCAGAAATGAAAAAAGCAATAATTTCAGGAATGGAAGTTGATCTAAGTCAAAACATAGCAATATTTTACTGTACGCCTGATATATTAAAAGATGTAAAAGATATACAGAATCTAAAATTGGCATTACAAACAAAAGGCTACGAAAATTATGAAGGAAATAATTTAGTAGTAAGCATAGGAGTATTAGGAAAAGCTAGCAACAGATCAGGAATGAAATATAAAGTAAACATAAATGGAATTGTAAAAATGATTGCTTCAAAATCAATACAAATGATAGAACCAATAAAAATTGATCCAGAACAACTAGCAGGATTAGAATGGAATCTGGACGATATACAAAAAGAAGAAGAAAACACAGTTCTAGTACAAAAAAAGACATATATATACGAAAAAAGTAACGGTAAACAAAGTTTAAGATTTACGGATTTCAAAGAAAAACAAACAGAAAGACAGAAGATCTTCTCAATAAACTTGGAGAAAAGATTCTATTAACAGCAGGAAATATCGCAGCAAGAACTGTTGCACCAAGGATTCGTTGCAAAATCATTGCATCATTCCCATTTGCAGATTCATACACCTATAGACCAGCCAGAAAAAGAATTTTTATAGAAGATGATCATACATACCCTTGTCCTTGGTTACATATGAGCATGGTAAACCCAAACATAGATTTTGCAGAAATATTCTGGCTAAATCAAAATGCTCAACAACCGTTGTATGAGTTAAATAATTTCTTTAAAAAACATCAAGAAACTCCTACAATTCCAGATAATGTGCCATGGAGACAGTACAAGTTAATAGGTGAAGGACACTATATTCAAGTATATGCAAAGGACAATTGGCGTGCTCTTTTACCTTTTTCAGGTGAAGGAGAAACCCTACAGATAAAACATTTCATAAACCTTGCAGAAGATGAGGACCTTGAAGACTGTTCAAGTCCACAGTCAATAGACAGTACACACAGAGATTTCTAGAAGCAAACGTAAGCAGTGACGTTACACAAACATGGAAGACAGTTGTACAACAAAACAAGACACTGAGTATCTCTACAAGATACAAAGCATCTTAATAAAAGTCAAGAAGAGGCCAATGTTTGTACTAATAATGGCCAACATAAACTAGATTATTGTTTGAACTTTGTAAAAGTATTTTTGTCGCTTATCTTCTTTAGTTGTTAACCATACATGTATGCTAGAGCTATAGTGTTTTGTTCTTTGTAGTTTGCCTATAAAAGGCAACCATTTCTTTCATTGTAAACACACCCAAGAAAAACCACTGAAAGCAATAGAATTTTAACTTTCATGGCACACTCAAATCCCTCTGACGCTCCTTAACTAAACCTCCTTATTCTTCAGTTTGTCCAAGATCTTTATATTGTATTCCAACAACCATAAAAAAAAATATATCAGAGCGGGTGGTGGATTACTATGTTTAAAACGAAGCAAAACTTAATTCTTTTTAAATAAATACATATATAAAGTAGAATTAATACTAAAAAATTATAAAGAAGCAAAGTAATCATATCACTTACAATAAGATTTGCACAGCGGATGCATGGTAGAGAGTATGCACAGCGATGGATTAGTAGTTTTTTTTTTTTTTTTTTTTTTAATGGTTGTTGGAATACAATATAAAGATCTTGGACAAACTGAAGAATAAGGAGGTTTAGTTAAGGAGCGTCGGAGGGATTTTAGTGTGCCATGAAAGTTAAAATTCTATTGCTTTCAATGGTTTTTCTTGGGTGTGTTTACAATGAAAGAAATGGTTGCCTTTTATAGGCAAACTACAAAGAACAAAACACTATAGCTCTAGCATACATGTATGGTTAACAACTAAAGAAGATAAACGACAAAAATACTTTTACAAAGTTCAAACAATAATCTAGTGGATGTTGGCCATTATTAGTACAAACATTGGCCTCTTCTTGACTTTTATTAAGTTGCTTTGTATCTTGTAGAGATACTCAGTGTCTTGTTTTGTTGTACAACTGTCTTCTATGTTTGTGTAACGTCACTGCTTACGTTTGCTTCTAGAAATCTCTGTGTGTACTGTCTATTGACTGTGGACTTGAACAGTCTTCAAGGTCCTCATCTTCTGCAAGGTTTATGAAATGTTCTATCTGTAGGGTTTCTCCTTCACCTGAAAAAGGTAAAAGAACACGCCAATTGTCCTTTGCATATACTTGAATATAGTGTCCTTCACCTATTAACTTGTACTGTCTCCATGGCACATTATCTGGAATTGTAGGAGTTTCTTGATATTTTTTAAAGAAATTTTTTAACTCATACAACGGTTGTTGAGCATTTTGATTTAGCCAGAATATTTCTGCAAAATCTATGTTTGGGTTTACCATGCTCATATGTAACCAAGGACAAGGGTATGTATGATCATCTTCTATAAAAATTCTTTTTCTGGCTGGTCTATAGGTGTATGAATCTGCAAATGGGAATGATGCAATGATTTTGCAACGAATCCTTGGTGCAACAGTTCTTGCTGCGATATTTCCTGCTGTTAATAGAATCTTTTCTCCAAGTTTATTGAGAAGATCTTCTGTCTTTCTGTTATATTTGACTTCTAAATAATCAATCATACCATGATGGTAGAATTGAATTATTTGTTCTTCTGTGATTGTTGTAGGATGAAAAATCTGTAGAACCAATATTTCCGTACCCTTTCCTTCTTCATCTGTTCTTTCTACAACTTTATAACCTTTGTTTTGTTTATCCATAGCAAAAGCCATATCTAGAATTTGATGCTGGAGTTTGTAAAGAATTAAAGGAAATTCTTCACATATTTTTTGTGAAACAAGATGCTCAAATTCTGGGAATCTTTCTGTAACAGGTTCCAAGCAATTTCTCCAAGGAGTATCAAGAATCCTGATTTTGAAGGACTCAAAAGACCTGTTTATTTCTGTTTTTTCTTTCTTTTTCTCTAGCCTTTGTAATAACTGTGTATTCTTTTCCTCGAGCACTGCAATTTGTTGCTTATATATTTCATTTTAAATTTTAAATTTTATACTCTGTGTATCTTTTCCTTGCTGTATAAGTTGTGATTGTAAGTCAGCAATCACTTGCTGTTGTGCTTTAATTATTTGATCAGGCTTTTTATTTGTTATATCAGCAAACGTTTGGACTTCTTCGGGTTCAATATGAAAACTTTTTAACCCAAAGAATTCTCTTGATGCTTCCATTGCTTGTTGAAAATTTTCGTAACCTTTGTAAATAGGATTGGGACATTGAATATGTTTAGCAACTGTTTCCCATTTATTAAAAATTCCAATTTTTGTCCCTCTAAAAATAATATAGTGTGTAAACCTGGGTTTATTATGTTTTTCAGGTGTTGTAACCGTTTGTTCAGCAAAATAAAAACTTAATACATTTAAAACTTGGACTTTAAAATTTGAAACTTGGACTTTATTATTAACACGGAGCAAAAGCACAAATAATAATGGAGATCATTCTCAAGGAAATTGGATTAAAACGGAATGTTCAAAATATTACAACAGGTGCCTTTTACATGAGAATGGTAGGGAAACGGGCTACAACAAGTTGCGCAAGTATCCCCTTTTAAATTGCAAACCATATCCGGCTAAAGACAAACTCTTGGTTCCTGGAGCTCGGCGAATTATTATGAACCACCTTATTCACTCGATTCAGAAAACGGACCGTCTCAGGGGCAAGGGATTCAAATGTATCGAAAGCAAAGAGCACAAACATGTGTTGATTCTATGAATAGACTATTTCATGCTTTACAGTCTTCCAGTGAATTTATAAATTCATTTATTACTTAAGAAGTTTATATAAAAAACAGATTCATTTACTACTCAACAAAGATTTAATAGGAATTTTATGAAGATTTGAATTTATTACGCTAGGGCCTAGGTTGCAAGTATAGCGGTCATTAAAAACACAACCAAACTCACCAAAACACAAGCTAACCTTGAAATTGGGAGAAGCATTTCAACTACAAATAGACATGATATTAAAATATGCCTTTTTCTTTAACATGTTATTTTCTGGCTTATATGTTCTGATTAATGCATAAGCTATTTTTTGTTTGGTACATATATCAGAAAAACTTGTAAATAAAAAACGAACTTAATCAAAACAAAAACAATTACATATTAACACATGTCACGCATAAAAGTTACTCTAATCATAACATAACTAATAACACATTGACACTTGTTGCGCGTAAAACTTACCATGATACGTGTAATGTGTTATTGGCATAAAACTTGTCACAATGCGTAATTGGCGTGATTTTAATATACATAGCATTCATGCGTATCTTGATTGGATGTAATCTTTTATAACGTTTAAATTCATCAAAAAAAGTACTAAAAAAATAATGAGAATCACTTTTTGAACCGTACCTTAAACATTTTCAGTTGTTGCAAGAGTTGTTTCACCAACACGAAGCAACTTTTAAGACTCGTGTAGTCGTGTAGTGGCTTTTTGGTGTTAACAAGAGCGGGTAAAGGGATATTTGAAGCCACATTATAATAAAACTTATTGTAATTTATTTTGTTCTTGAACTTAAAAGAAGATAATCAAACTTATATTGAAAGAAAGAGGATTAGAGTTGATTATATTGATGGTTCATGTGGTTTACTCATATTAGCGTTTGATCCATTAAGGTTTGTCTTCATTGTTCGCTTACAAAATACAAATAACACCAATAATCTTTGGAGAGGGTGGCGGTTAACTTTTCATAAAATGATTGTTATTCATACTTATATTAAACAAACTTGTAGAAATTTATGGATCAACAATTCAACACTGAGCGAACACAAACTCATAACAAAGAACACAAGATACATTGCGAGAAGAGGCACAACACAGACAAATGCTCCCCAAATTCCACCGCGTATTTTATAAATAAAAAAGTCACTGCATTAGCGTTTTTACTGGATCCAAAATCGACCTATGTGATTGGAAAAAAGAAAAAACTTTATGGTTTTTTGGTTTTGTTAAAAATAGATGGTATTAAAGGTCATATGTGGTTTTGCCATCTGTCTATTTATAATTTTTTACTAAAATTTTCACTAAATAAAAATCATAATAAATTACATGAGAATGGTATGTAAACGGGCAACAACAAGTTACGCAGCTATCCCCTTTTGGATAGCAAACCATATCCGGCTAAAGACAAACTCTTGGTTCCTGGAGCTCGGCGAATTACTATGAACCACCTTATTCACTCGATTTAGAAAACGGACCGTCTCAGGGGCAAGGGATCCAAATGTATTGAAAGCAAAGAGCACAAACACGTGTTGATTCTCTGAACAGACTATATCATGCTTTACAATCTTCCAGTGAATTTATAAATTCATTTATTACTTAATAAGTTTATATAAAAAAAGTTTATATAAAAAATAGATTCATTTACTACTCAACAAATATTTAATAGGGATGTTATGAAGAATTGAATTTATTACGCTAGGACTTAGGTTGCAAGTATAGCAGTCATTAAAAACACAACCAAATTCACCAAAACACAAGCTAACCTTGAAATTGAGAGAAGCATTTCAACTACAAATAGACATGGTATTAAAATATACATTTTTCTTTAACATGTTATTTTCTGGCTTATATGTTCTGATTAATGCATAAACTATTTTTTGTTTAGTACGTATATCAGAAAAACATGTAAATAAAAAACGAACTTAATCAAACCAAAAACAATTACATATTAACACATGTCCCGCATAAAAGTTACTCTAATCATAACATAACTAATAACACATTGACACTTGTTGCGCATAAAACTTACCATGATACGTGTAATGTGTTATTGGCATAAAACTTGGCGCAATGCGTAATTGGCATAATTTTAATATACATAGCATTCATGCGTATCTTGATTGGATGTAATATTTTATAACGTTTAAATTCATCAAACAAAAAAGTACTAAAAATAATGAGCATGGTCGTCCCTGAAAATTCAAGTGCCCGGATCAAGCTGTAAAAACCTTGTCCCTTAGCCTTAGCTTTAGGCCTTAATGAAATAAATAATGTAAACTATTTTTTAAGCGACGATTAAAGAAATATTAAATTGATACTTCAGATTTTCTTTTCCACTTAGGTTGTAGTCTAATGGTAGAGAGAAAAAACCCTCTTAGAGAGGTTGAGTGTTCGAATCCCACAAAGGATAAAAATATAAATGGGGGAAAGTTTTGGCTGTTAAAAGAAATAAATTGTTTCATAACAAAAATAAAAGTTAAAAAGGAAGTAAAAAATAAAAGGTAAAAAGCAAAAATAAGTGTGAGCCTTTTTCATTTCATCTTCTTCATCCTCTCTAGTCATGTAATTTTTTTTCTCAAAACCATTTCATTTTCTTCTTTTAAGTCTCAAACCATTTCATTTTCTTCTTTAAGTCTTAGGGGCCGTTTGACAACATCTGAATGGGTAAGTGTTGACCCAGTAAAAGGTCTGAATGGTTAAGAGGTTCTGAATGGTTAAGTGCTGAATCATTAAAGTGGTGTTTGGTTGGACATCTGAATGGCTAAAAATTCCGGCTTTCCAGCAACATCGGTTTTTTTCTCTTTCGTTTTTGTCGGGGACGAAACAGCAGCGAGCAGCAGCAACACACACGCGATGGATCAGTCAGACTTGATCCCAAGTCTGACCCGGACAGTGGGCTGGTCAGACATTCCGTTCTAGTCAGACGTCGCAGCCAAACAGTCGGACTCTCCCTTCCGCTGACCGAATCAGACATCCATGTCTAACTGAGCTTGGTCAGATCAAAACAAACAAGCCCTTAGCCTCTCTCAACATTTCTTCACTTTCTGTTTTATATAAACTACCCTTCATTTTGATTAATACTTGATTAACAATTTTGGGGCCCAAACACACAAAAATCCATCGAATTAAGGATATCATTATTAAGAAAATTTGGATTGCAGGAGAGTTAATGTGCCCCCTAGAAATTAGGCCCGAGCCGGGAGTCCTCCCCGCACCCTTTAAGAGCCGACCCTGACAATGAGAATCACTTTTTGAATTGTCAAGTACCTTAAACATTTTCAGTCACGAAGCAACTTTCAAGACTCGTGTAGTCGTGTAGTGGCTTTTTGGTGTTAACAAGAGTGCGTAAAGGGATATTTGAAGCAACATTATAATAAAACTTATTGTAATTTAATTTGTTCTTGACTCTAAAAGAACTTAAAAGAAGATAATCAACTTATATTGAAAGAACGAGGATTAGAGTTGATTATATTGATGGTTCATGTGGTTTACTCATATTAACGTTTGATCCATTAAGATTTGTTTTCATTGTTCATTTACAAATACAAATAACACCAATAATCTTTGGAGTGGGTGGCGGTTAACTTTTCATAAAATGAATGTTATTCATACTTATATTAAACAAACTTGTAGAAATTTATGGATCAAAACTGAGCCAACACAAACTCATAACAAAGAACAAAAGATGTAGGCGACAAAACGGTGACAAAATCCTATTTAACTCAAACCAAAAAGTACCCAACCAATACCCAGATTTTAGCAAATCACTGAGATCAATAAACCAATACAATGTTAGTCACATATCTGCTGATTAACAAGATCAGCAGATAAGGACCATGAAATAAAAGTAAACAAACTTACAAAGACGAAGAACATAGGGTGAAAACCATAGACAAATACAGGATGAAACCCTAGACGAATACAAAGAACTAGAGAGAAGAATCTATTTTAATATATATAAAAGAATTGAACATTGCTGATGTGGCGTGCAATGGTGCCTTCAATCTCTTCATAAAACTGTGGGTCGATTTGGGTAGGTTGAGGAATTCTTTACAAGGGAAATGGATATTCTTGGGTGATTTTAATGAGGTTAGGTGTGAATCGGAAAGGCTGAGGTCTGAATTTTTTCCGGCTAATGCACGACGATTCAATGACTTTATACAGGATGCCGACTTGTCTGAATACAACATGGGGGGTTTGAAGTTTACGTATAGATCGGATGACGGGGAAAAGTTTAGTAAACTCGATCGGGTTTTGGTATGTAGCGAGTTCATGGGATCTTGGCCAGCGGCTTCCGTGACTGTACTGTCCAGGTACTTATCGGATCATAGTCCGGTTATTTTGTCCTTAGTTCCTAGCGATTTCGGGCACATCCCGTTCAGGTTTTACAATTCCTGGCTAGAATTGGCCGGTTTTACTGAATATGTGGGCGGGGTCTGTGATGCATTCTCGTTCCGGGGTCCGGCAGATTTGGCCTTAGTGGTAAAACTTAGGTATCTTAAAAATCGTGTTAAAGATTGGGTCTCAGTGGAAAAGAAGAGATTGGATGATGATTTTGTAGAAAATAGGAAGATGGTGGAACAGTTGGAACGTTTGGAGGAGGACAGGGTTTTAGAAGAGGAGGAAGTGTGGATCCGGGAGGAGTGTAAGGCTGTTATGATGGAGTTTGATAGGAGGAAGCATCTTGATATTCATCAAAAGGCGAGGGTCAAGTGGGCGGCTGAGGGTGACGAGAACTCGGCCTATTTTCACCGGGTGATTAACTCAAACTTGACAAATAATAGGATTTCGGGGCTGATGATTGACGGGGGTTGGGTGAATAATCCGGTGGTGGTTAAAGATCACGTGTTCGCCTTTTTCTCCGATAAGTTTGCAGAACCAATGCCTAATAGGCCGTCTTTGGAGTGCCCGAATTTGTCTAAGCTGGAAGGATGGGAGTCAGATGCACTTGTCGAGCCTTTTTCCGTCCACGAAATAAAAGCTGCGGTGTGGGATTGTGAGGGCGATAGGGCGCCGGGCCCGGATGGATTTAATTTCAAGTTCTTGAAACGTTTTTGGGGTCATCTCCAAGGGGATTTCGAGAGGTTTTTTGATGAGTTTCATAGATCGGGTCGCTTTAATTTGGGGTGCGCGGCATCCTTTATAGCTTTGATTCCGAAGGTGAAGGATCCGAGTTCGCTTTCGGATTATCGACCCATAAGTCTTATTGGGTGTATTAATAAGGTCGTGTCGAAAGTGCTTGTTAATAGACTTAAACGGTTCATTGGTAAACTTGTGTCTCCGGAGCAAACGGCGTTTCTAAGCGGTCGTAGCATTATGGATGGGCCGTTAATACTTAATGAATTGACCGGTTGGCTGAAGAAGATGAAGCGCAAAAGTTTGATTTTTAAGGTGGATATAGATAAAGCATACGATTCGGTGAGTTGGAATTTTCTTTTGTCTATTCTAGACCAAATGAACTTTCATCCGAAGTGGTGTGAATGGATTAGAGCAATAATTTCCGCCGCACGATCGTCCGTTTTGGTGAATGGATCTCCAACCCTTGAATTCCAATGTCATCGGGGTTTAAGGCAAGGCGATCCCATATCACCATTCCTATTTGTTTTGGTTATGGAGGCTTTGTCGGGCTTAATGAAGAAGGCGTGCGAACTGGAAATTTTCCGGGGCGTCACGTGTGGTAGTACGGGGCTTATGTTGTCGCATCTTCTATATGCGGACGACGTCATCTTTTTAGGTGAGTGGTCCGTAGAAAATGTTATGAATTTACGCAGGATTTTACGGTGTTTCTACCTGGCTTCGGGTTTGCGAGTGAATTTAAGCAAATGCAGTTTATTTGGGGTGGCGACTACTGAACAAGAAAACATGGTTATGGCTAACAGGTTGGGGTGTAGAAGTGGGCAGTTTCCATTTATTTATCTTGGCCTCAACATTGGTGCCAATATGAATAGATGTCAAGCATGGGATGTTGTTGTTGAAACGTTTCGCAAAAGGTTAGCGGTGTGGAAAGCGAGATCACTATCCTATGGGGGACGCATCACGTTGATAAAATCGGTTTTGAATTCACTACCTACCTACTACTTTTCCTTGTACCGGGCTCCGGAGGGCGTGATTGAGGCACTTGACAAAATAAGAAGGGTATTTTTTTGGGGAGGTAGTGAAGAAAAGGCGAAATTAAATTGGGTTAAATGGCGAAAAGTTATTGCGCCAGTAGAGTTTGGGGGGTTGGGTTTCGGGTCGCTAAGGGATACGAACTCGGCCATGTTGGCGAAATGGTGGTGGAGGTTCAAGGTGGACGAAAATGGTTTGTGGAGGCGAGTTATATGGGCGATTCACCATAGTTCGAGGGGTTGGAATTATATTCCGGTCAAGTTAACACTTGGGGGGGCATGGAAACAAATCAGTAAAGGGGTCGCGGACATTGGGGGGTTGGGTTTTGATGTGTCATCGGGTATCCGGGGGGTTGTGGGTTCGGGTAATGCTATTCGTTTCTGGCTGGACTCGTGGGTCTCAAATGTACCCTTGCGTCTGGATTTTCCGAGTTTATTTGAATTGGAAAGGCGTAAAGAAGCAACTGTGGGGGACAGGGTGGGTTGGGGCAATAGTGGGTTTCAGTGGGCTTGGAAAAGGCCGCTGCAAAGCGGTTTGGAATGGGCTGAATTGGGCGGGCTGCAGCAAAGGGTTGGGGGGCTGATCTTAAATGGGGTTGGGGACACTTGGGTTTGGCATCCGGGTGGGTTGGATGGTTTTTCCGTTAAAGGTTTGAAGGCCATTTTGAACGATCTGAGATACGATAATGTGCAACAAGTGTTCAAATGGTGTGGATGGGTACCAAAAAAGGTTGGAATAGTGGCATGGCGCGCGGATCTGCAAAGGTTGCCGACTCTTACGGCGCTAGCAAGAAGAGGAATTCAGGTTGGTTCTTGTCTCTGTCCTATTTGTGGTGAAGCCGACGAAACTATAGATCATCTGTTTGTGTCCTGTGGTTTTGCGCAATTGGTTTGGTCGGCGATTTCAACTTGGTGCAAGCTCTCTACGTTTTTTGCTTTTAGTTTTTCCGATCTATTAAACTTGCATATGTATGGTCGGGGATCGATGAAAATTAAAAAGGCGATATACGCGGTTTGTCTCACTACAATATGGTGCATTTGGAAGAATCGAAACGAGTTGGTGTTTTCACAAAAAAGAGGTGACGTTAACGGAACGGTTGGTGAAATAAAGTCAAGAAGTTTTTTATGGGTCAAGTCAAGGGCAAAATGCTCGAACTTAAGGTGGCATAGCTGGAATGATTTTTCACTTCGAGATACGGATTGGGTTTAAAAGTTGTTACCGTGTGTGTTGTATGTTTCTTTGTATTTTACTTTGGTGTTTGTACTTGGGGTTATTTGTGCTAGTACCCCGCTAGCAGTTTGGCGATTAATAAAATTTTATGTTGGCCGTTCAAAAAAAAAAAAAAAAAAAATATCTTTTATAGTCGAGATTTTTTAAATAAAAAAATTACACCAAATTAACGAGCGTTTTATTATCTTTCCAACGAGTACCATAGTGCTATATAAACAACGCAGAAAAAAACGACTATTTTTTGTGGGGTAATGTTCATACAAAAAAAACACAAAGTGTTCAGGTTATTCATTAATCATGTTTTTTCTTTTAAACCAGGTTCTTATCTACGATGTTGAAATTCAGCTCAATCGCCATGCTATCATTGGAATTTTACTCTTCTAAGGATGGATAGGTATACTTCATCAAGAGAAGCTAGGAAAAAGAATCGCGCAACACTGCAACACATGGTGTCACCTTATAGCAAGGTTATTTTTTTATTTATTTAATTACAAGAGTAATAATTATTACTATTAGTATTAGTATTATTAGAATAGTTATATTTTTCAACCCCCATCATGAATTCTACATCTATATAAGTCAAAGTCAAATTGTAACATATTTTAAATTACGTGAAGATGATTATATGTTGAAGGTTATCTTTTTAATACTGTATTATGTTTAATATGGTTTATGCTTTTTATTTTTTTAACTTTTTAAATAAATGTTTTTTTTTAACTAAGATTGATTATGTTTAAGTTATTTACTCTTTTTGTGATTTGAGTTTTCTTCTTTTATCATTTTTTTTATTAAATCATATTAAATTTTTCAACCCCGGGACCTTCCCGGGGTAATCAGCTAGTAACAAAACATATGACTGATAATGAGGAAGAGAGAGAAGCTGAGAGTTTATATACTCAGCTCTCGAATCTTCCAACAACTTGCAATCCAACGACCATGAAGCTTTTAATCCAACGACTCACAATCCTCTCGAACAACCTGCCTGCCAACCATCTTTAACAATAATGGGCCATGGGCCACATATTTTATATTTGAAACACAATAAAACCACAAGCCCACCAGAATAACATATTAGCCTTAAGCTCAAGAACTGCTCCCAATAACTAATAACAAGTAATTGAATCATATAACATGTATTATTTTTAACATCATCCTTAATTCAATTACTAAACATATTGCTCAGACCCAATGTACCAACTAATGCATCACCACTAGGGTTAGGACCTCATCCTCCCCCTGGATTCACAAAAACATCTCCTATATCAACAACAAATATCAATCACACAAATAACAACAGACAAGAACAGTTAGCAAAAGCTAACTAAGACAACAAACAACCAAAGACACCCTAATAGGACGAAGCTGTGTCAGTGTTCAGATAGTGGGTTCATCACTCAAGGTTACCCACCCAGATCAATAAACCACAATCAATACCGGTCCACCCTAACCTGGTCAGGACACCTAGACACAACAAAACTTAAACAGAAGATAAGGAAAGATCTCACCAGGAGGGGGACCCAAGTTAGGGTTCTCCAAAACTCACAAACTATACCTTCACTTAGGGTATAGTATTGTGAGTGCAATTGAAGCAATTTTAATCCACTCCAACTCACCAGCAAGATTGAACAACTTCCAATCCAATAAGCAACCAAACCACAATCCAGAGTTTTTGCCAACAATGGTTGACCACTACTCCAGAGCTATAAAAAAAATACTACACAACTAATAATAGACAAGATTTATATAGATCAGATCTATTAATAACAATACAAAAGGTCAAGATCTATTATGGAGATCAAAACCTTTATCAGACACAAATATCAAAGACACACCAGGAAACAAACAAATCTGAGATCAATAACCTCAGATCTACAAGACAAAGACAAGAACCAGACCAAAACAAACAGTGAAAGATAAAGGACCTCAAGATCAAGAGCCTAAAGCTCTGATACCATGTAGAAATTTATGGATCAACACAAGAACAAACACTGAGCCAACACAAACTCATAACAAAGAACACAAGATGTAGACAACAAAACGATGACAAAATCTTATTTAACCCAAACCAAAAAGTACCCAACCAATAACCAGATCTCGGCAAATCACTGAGATCAATAAACCAATACAATGTTAGTCACAAATTTGCTGATTAACAAGATCAGCAGATAAGGGCCATGAAATAAAAGTAAACAAACTTACAAAGACGAAGAACGCAGAGTGAAAACCCTAGATAAATACAGGATGAAATCCTATACGAATACATAAAACTAGAGAGAAGAATAACAAAACATATGACTGATAATGAGGAAGAGAGAAAAGCGGAGGGTTTATATACTCAGCTCTCGAATCTTCTAACAACTTGCAATCCAACGGCCATGAAGCTTTTAATCTAATGACTCACAATCCTCTCGAACAACCTGCCAACCATCTTTAACAATAATGGGCCATGGGCCACAAATTTTATATGTGAAACACAATAAAACCACAAGCCGACCAGAATAACATATTAGCCTTAAGCTCAAGAACTGAGCCCAATAACTAATAACAAGTAATTGAATTATATAACATGTATTATTTTTAACAAAACTTACAATTAAAATCATGTGCCGGTGTGCCCCTCCTTTATACAATCCTCCTCTTGTCCATCATTAGGGATGACAATGGGTCGGGTTCAGGTCGAGTATATGTAATCATATACACATACCAGGTTGTAAAATCGTATTCTATACCTGGATGAATCTTCATCGATTAATTACCCATCAGGTATCGGACATGCTCACAAGTATCGGGTATACCCGTTGCAAGCTACTCATTGGGATGTCCAAATTCATTGTTGTACTATTATAATTGTTATGTAATGTTTATTTATATAACAACTATTATAAACTAAATTATACGTTACGTATATATAAGTTTTAACATAAAACATAATAACTTTATAAATTTTAAATAGTTTCATATATATACTTTACAACATATAAAATATAAATAATATTATCAAATATATATTCCAAAAGAAAATTCATTTTTTCACATAATGAATCTACTAAATAACTCACTAAATAAAAATATAAACAAAAAACTCTGGGTATATCATCTTGTATGTAGTTCGAGTAAACGAGTATGTGGTTTTGGGTAATCAGATCAGGTAGCATCCAATCCCATACCTGACCCAAACCCGCAATTTTTTTTCAAAATTAATCTCATACCCAGTAAGTTTCAAGTATATCCATCCCATATATTTCGGTTTTCGGATATGCTCGTCGGGCTCAGGTTTTTTTTTTCCATCCATATCCATCACCCCCTCCCCCTTAAGATATGGCCTCAATAGAGAAACCACCATTGCCACCTCTTCTTCTTATAATTGTTGGAGTTTGGCCGCCACATAGCTCTCACAACCCTTGACCATTGGTTTCCTACCACCAACACCCATAACATCCTGAGCTGACTGCATTACTAATCTTCATGGATGGTGGTAATTAGTTTGACTTAATTGCCGACCAACGCCCACCTAAACCCGTCATCCACTACCTTGTGAAAACTTGTGATGTCAGTGAGATAAGTATTACTAATCTCAGTCTCATACTCGATTGTAAAACATTGTTTCAAACCTTGCCCAATACCAATCCCTGAAACCTGTTGGGTATGAGATTAGTTTTGAAAAAATTTCACGAGTTTAGGTCGGCTATGGAATTAGGTGATATTTGACCAGATTACCTAAAACCATATACCCATTTACATGAATTACATACACGATGATATACCCATAGTTTTTTTATTAATAGTTTTATTTTAGTGAATTATTTTAGTAAATTCATTAGGTAAAAAAATAAATTTTCTTTTGAAATATGTATTTGATAATACTATTTATATTTTATATGTTGTGAAATATATACACGGGTAATTAGCCGTTAAATATATCCATTAGTTTGTTTAGTTATACTCGTTAACATTTTCACTTACATTTAAACTTGTATACCATCAAATCATTACAACCTAAATGATGCATAAGTTTTAACCTCTCTAGTACCAAAACATAAATAACATAAAACATTTTTTTCCTTGATATCACATTTGAACTAAAGACATAATACTTAACATGTATTTGGTCTGATTTGGTTGATGGCAATGAAACCAGTCAAACAACTAGCTTAATATATTCACCCATCTTAATAAATATATAAAAAAACCACAAACTGACCGTAAAATATCTGACTACTGCCCGTTATCAAATTACCCCCTCGTTTCCCCTTCCCACCTGCCCGTTCCTGACCCTCCTTAACCTGCCCGAACTCCCCATTTCTCTCTACTCTGCTTAAATGTGAAACCTTCACCACTTCTTGTTCCCCACCCCCATCTCCACCTATACCCACCTCTTGGTGGTTGTGGATGATTCAGGTGGATCTTTTATAAAAGATATTATTATTATTATTATAAAAGATGGGGCAGGGGTTAAGTTGCAGAGTGCAAGATGAACATGGGTTGTTTACTGCAGTGCAGTTTGGTGATTTGGAGGCTGTGAAGAATATTATAGAGAAAGATCCAGCTCTCATTGAACAAACCACTGCTTATGATCGGCATTCTGCTCTTCATATTGCTGCTGCCAATGGCCAGATCGAGGTGGGTATACTTCAAGATTTAATGTTTCTTGATTTCAAGATTCATAAATTTTTGTAAAGTTTTGTGCTTTTTGTGAAGTTTGATGGATATTTGAGGTCAAGATTTAAGATTTTTTTGTAAAGTATTTAGCTTTTTGTGAAGTTTGATGGATTTCTTGAGTTTAAAATTCAAGATTTTTGTAAATTATTAAGCTTTTTGTGAAATTTGATGGATTTTTTAGTTCAAGATTCAAGATTTTTGTAAATTATTGAGCTTTTTTTGTGAAATTTGAAGGATTTCTTGAGTTCAAGATTCAAGCATTTTTTTTTGTGAAATTTGATGCATTTCTTGAATTCAAGATTTTTCTAAATTATTAAGCTTTTTGTGAAATTTGATATATTTATTGACATTTTTCATCTGGGTATTGTCAGATTGTGTCCATGCTACCAAATAAGACCCATTTTGTAAATTATTGAGCTTTTTTTGTGAATTATTAAGCTTTTTTTTTTTTTTTTTTGATGCATTTCTTGAATTCAAGATTTTTGTAAATTATTAATCTTTTTGTAAAATTTGATGGATTTCTTGAATTCAAAATTCAAGATTTTTGCAAAGTATTAATCTTTTTGTGAACTTTGATGCATTTCTTGACATTTTTCATGTGGGTATTGTCAGATTGTGTCCATGCTATTGGAAGACCGATCCATGAATCCTGATTCATTGAATCGTCATAAACAGGTGTGACCGTGTCTTGATTGAAGTTATTTTCTTGTTTCTTTTCATAGTCTTGTGCAAGTTGTCTCCTTTTGACATTATTATATTTTCCCCCTTTTGATGGTTTGACTAATTTGGTTTACTTTGAATATTTGGTCTCATTTGGTAGACTCCATTGATGTTGGCTGCAATGCATGGGAAGATTAGTTGTGTCAAAAAGCTTATTGAAGCTAATGCTAATGTATGTCTAATTCTATCTTTTTTATTTTATTTTATTTTTTTATTTTTTATTTTTTTAGTATGTCTTGATGATATTGTTTTATGCTTTTAGATTTTGATGTTTGATTCACCAAATGGAAGAACATGCTTGCATTATGCTGCTTATTATGGCCATTCTGATTGTCTTGAAACCATTCTTTTCGCTGCCCGGACCTCTCATGTTGCTGCTTCTTGGTGTGTTTCCTTGATATATGAACAATATCTTTTTATTTCAGGGACTTATGAATTATGATACTTTTTTTTTAATTATTATTATTATTAGTACTAAAGTTTTGTAAATTGAATTTGGGAGGTTTCAGGGGATTCTCAAGATTTGTGAATATTAGAGATGGTAAAGGGGCAACACCTTTGCATTTGGCTGCTCGTCAAAGACGACCACAATGTGTTCATATACTTCTAGACAGTGGAGCTCTTGTATGTGCCTCTACCGGCGGCTACGGGTATGAATTCATGGAAAAAAAAAACTTATTTTATATATATCATATTTACTAGAACCTTCAGTTTTGTTTTTGACCTTTGCATAGCATATATACGAAGGTATATTTGTTCGTTATCATTTTTAGGTATTGTACCTTTCCGTTGTAGATTTATATTATTAAAAGATGAGTTGGTCCTTTTTGGATCATTTTGTATGCACAAAACTATTTTTAACGACTCAGATATACAAAAAGGGTATAATGACCAAGACGGGACGATGATAGATACACTTATACTTTATGCAAGATAAACCATTTGTAAACAAGTTGATTTGGGTTGTGTTTTATCTCAAATGGATCAAATGGTCCAAATAAGAACAAATAAACAAGCAAACATACATTCTGTAGTTATGTTTAATATAACAAATTTCTTATATAAAGGTCGACAAAAAGCGTTTCGCGTCAACACCTACCAGAGTTGCTTACAGTGATCTGTTACTCTATCCGTCCGACCCGTTCATTTTTCCCTCTACTATTTAGTGTATGTTCATGTGTCTTGTTACTGTTTACAGTTTCCCTGGTAGCACACCGCTTCATTTGGCTGCAAGAGGGGGTTCAATAGATTGCATCAGAGAATTATTGGCATGGGGTGCAGATCGGCTTCACAGAGATGCATCTGGGTACGGCATTTA
Source organism: Ambrosia trifida (assembly GCA_028751855.1). Taxonomy (NCBI): domain Eukaryota; kingdom Viridiplantae; phylum Streptophyta; class Magnoliopsida; order Asterales; family Asteraceae; genus Ambrosia; species Ambrosia trifida. Next base: position 33,565,271 of record CM054133.1, on the reverse strand, counting down.
ATTTCCGTATTATATCACTCTTTATTTGCTGGTGTAGTTAAACAATTTTTAAGTTAGCGTAGTGCATCAAGTTTAGTTCTTATTGCTATACGACCTATATTGAAGTCAGGTTATGCATGTTCATATCTAAAGATTTCATTTAATAGTGCATTATGCGTACTGCATATACGATCAAAAAGCTTCATTTAATAGTGCATCTGCATATTCTGAAAAATGTTCTTATTGTAGAAAGGTAAAAAGAAATAAAAGATTTGTTATCCGAGTGCATCTCCAAAATAAGATTTGGTATGATGATGGTGCCTACTTTGGCCGAAAATCTAGATTATGCATGTTGCTTTATTCAGAAATACATTTTAGTGGCAAACATAAAAGATTATGCAATTTTTTTTTTTTTTTTTTTTTTTTTTTTTTTTTTTTTTTTTTTTTTGGCATCGGTTTCTGATTTTCCAACTTTTTTTTTTTTGGCAAATAAATGCAGGAGAATTCCATATTTGGTTGCGTTAAAGCATAAGAACGACACATGTGCAGCTTTATTAAATCCCTCATCCGCAGAGCCTTTGGTTTGGCCATCACCATTAAAATTCATTAGTGAACTTAATCAAGATGCAAAAGCTTTGTTGGAGCAAGCTTTAATGGATGCTAATAGGGAGAGGGAGAAAACTATATTAAAGGGCACGGGCTATTCACCACCATCTCCATCACATTCGGATGCTGGAACTGTCGATGATAATATCTCTGAGGTAATTTCAATACGTTTTACCGTTCTTTCTATCTTTAGAAAGTCAAGAAAATGTGACCATTAAATTAAAAGTTTGGATTTAAAATGGTCAAAGTTGATAACTTTTGACTCTATTTCACATATCTTTGTTGACTTGATGTAATTTGGAAATCTTGATTGAGAAAGATGCTTTTTTTTTTTTTTTTGGTGTTTAGTGGTGGTATTATCGAATTTAATCATGATTTTTTTAAGAACAAAAAGTTTATTAATTGCTTGCATTTTGGTGTTTCTTGATGGTATTATTATTCAAGTTTAATCATGGGCTTTCGCTTAAACTATAAAAATACATGCTTTACTTGCAGGTAAGCGAAACAGAGTTATGTTGTATATGTTTTGACCAAGTATGCACAATTGAGGTCCAAGATTGCGGTCACCAAATGTGTGCTCAATGCACTTTAGCCTTATGTTGCCACAACAAACCCAACCCGACAAATGCTTCGCTTAGCGCACCCGTCTGCCCGTTTTGCCGAAGCAACATTGCCCAGTTAGTGGTTGCCAAAGTCAAAGTCAAGCCTGATGATCATGACCTTGACCTCTATTCCGCTACAAAACTGCCAAAACTGAGAAAGTCGAGAAACTTTAACGAGGGAAGTAGCAGCTTCAAGGGTCTATCTGGTATCGGGAAAATGGTGGGCCGTGGCTCGGGTAGAATATCCGTGGACAACGAATGCGTCATCGACAAAGCGTAAAAGAAAAAAAAGTTAACAAGAGATTTCGACACATGGCAAGCAAGGATTGGCTGAAGAAAGTCTGGGTCCCATTTGGGTATATGTGTAAAAATGTGTCTTATGTCTACTCTTTATGAAGATCTCAGAAGGAATAAGCAAAGCAATATGTGATTTCTTTTTTGCAGATTTGGGAATTTTTTATTATCTTTCAATGTATTACTTCACCTTCAAGAAGCAGCATATTCCTCTTTAGAAGTATTGTCCCCTAATCACAATTCTCAAAGACTTGTACTCAATGCAACAAGATTTGTACATCAGGTTATGGGAAAAGTAGACAATGGTGTGTGGTAAATTGTACCCCACCTTTGGTAATTTTGTTGCTTGATTGGTTATGGGGTGTAGCATTTGTATAATATATAATCTATGTTTTCTTTATTCTATTTTAAAGGATATGATTGCAAATTTATGGTGTAAGTGACAAAAATAAAAGTGTGTGTAGTTGTTGGTTTTTCATGAATCATGTGATCATGTCTCTTGGTAGATACACATGCATTGTTGCAATTATATAGAAGTCATTATTGTCAAGATTTTGACACTTTTGGTAGGATATTTGGTCATTATTAAAAAAATTGTAATGAGTTGGGTCCCTTGATTTGGAGCTTTTGTAATCAGGGTGATATTTCCATGTAAATTTCACATAATGAAGTAATGTATATAGATAGATGTACATATAGTTTCTGTTAAAAAGGGCAAAAACCATGAAGCCATTAGAATATGACATGTATTTTAGGTGAAGGGGCATAATCGTGTATACGTAAAACGTGCCGAGTGCACGTAATCACGTAAATGCTATATGATGAATGTGTGATTAGCCCATTTGGTAGAGACTCATGCCTCTAGAGAGGGAGTCTCATGTTCAAACCTAGGCAATGGTGTATAATTTAGGATTTAGCTTGTAAAAAGTAACAATAAAAAAAGGTAATTGCATAATGTTTTGGGACTACTTAAACTCAACCATTTTCTATCCTACACTATTTTTAGTTTGTATTTGATCCAACCCATCATCAAGAATAGCAATCTAGTTTAGTTCGTGATTGTGATCGCAAAAAGAATGAACACACATTTATAGTTCGAATAAGTTTAAGATTACGTTTATCTCCATGAGTGGTAGCGTATAGATATAATTATTGAGAAACATCCACGATTATACCAGAGGTTAATTATGAATATAGCCTAAGATATGTGAAATCATGGTTGGGCATCTATTCTCTCTTGTTTATAAGTCTCAAATCCTTGGCTAATTCATACTCTCATGTATTAGAGAGTATGAATTATGAAGAGTTAATCAACAACTTTGCTTTCAATAATGTTAGGAGAGCCACACATTCGTGTAAATGAATTAAAATAGATCATTTTGCTACAATAATTTTATTTTGTTTAGTGCGATGTTATTACAATTATCTTAATACTGATCTTTTTATATGTAAGTTTATATTTAAGTTTCATTTTTTTACTTGAGATTATTATTATTATTATTATTATTTATTTATTTATTTATTTATTATTTTTTTTTTGTGTGTGTGGGGTGGTGGGGGGACTACTCATTGAAATAACATGCATATTAATGAGAATGAGGAAAAAAAAAGGGTCCGTCTATTGGCACCCCCCTCTCTTCTATTTCAACTCCCCTCTGAAGCGCCTCGCTTAGGCCAAAGCGAGGCGCTTCAGTCACATCAAGGTCAAACTCAGTACGAGGTTGCATGGGAGTTTGAAAAAAAGGGGCAAAGCGCCTCGCTTTGGTCAAAGCGAGGCGCTTGGCAACAGGGAGGATGAACCTGGACATTTTGATGTTGGGAAGGTTTTGGTTTGGATTTTTTTTGTTTGTTTTGAAGTGTTTTTTTTTTTAACTTTTTTATATATTTAGGGTCTTTATCTATTGTAAGGAGGGCATGGCTGGGACTGGGAAGGTCGTACGAGGTCCTCCTGTGATGGTACGAATGAGCTGTGCCGGGGAAATTCAAACTCCTCGTCGGACCCACTTTCTTCAACCGGCATATGCAAGCTCTTTCTTGCAGATTGTTCCCTCTTGTGTTCTTGCTGCTTCTTGGTTGGACGACCACGGGTTTTCTTTTGCACAACAGGCGGTTTATTGAGGGAGTAGTTGCCTGTGACGATTTGTGCAAATTTGTCCAGGTAGTTTAATTGGGCAAAAACTGGTTTTGTATCAATCGTTTCCTTTAATTCTGCCCACACCTTATCTACATTTATATCTTCGCAACCAGTCTTCGCAGGTTTGAAGTCAAGCTTCCTCCAGAACACGTCTATCGAGAACAAATGGATTTCCTGACCTGAAAAAATAACATATGTTATAAAGTTAAATCATGTAATAAATTATGTAGTAAAATCATATGGACACTAGTGCTAATTACCATTAAGTTGTAACTGCTCGAGACGACAGGCACATGGCAAAGCGCAACTATTATAAAGCTGGCATCCACAAGTGTTATTGTAACGGCGCATGGACGTTTGAAGACGGTCGATCTCTTCGTATATCAACTGAAGAGCATGTTTGCTAACCTTCCGAAGTAACTTTTCAAGCAATGGCTGCTTCTTGTGGTGGTTCATTGTTTTTCTTAGGCTTTCTTCAAAACCTTTTTTAATGTCTCTATATTGCTTATCAACCATTTGATCAACGGACTTCACAATTGTCGACAACGAGTTGCGATTGCTTGGAAGGTAACTTTTAATTTTGGCATGCATGCCCTCAACTCTGTTGGTAGTGGTCTGGCGGAAGTTCAGCGTTTGGTTAGTCCACGCAGACACAAACTTTTGACGGAACCGGTCCAATCAGTTATTCTCCGTGTAGCAAAAAACGTCTGAAAAATATAACCAAAACTTGTCAGGCGTGTGTATGTAAACAAGTACGTATGTAATTATGTAAAACTACTTACCTAGCCGATCCATCTTTTCCAGATATGACTGAAATTGCCCCAAATTGTATTCGTATAGGGTTTCCGTCGCAGAGTCACACAACCACCAAAACATTCGAACAAATTCCTTCCACTCCTTATCTGTGAACTCCTTCTTGCTGTTCCTGTTGATATTCTGCGAGATATGAAACCGGCATAGATACTTATACGCCTTTGGGAAAACCACATCACACGCGTTCATCAGCGCAAGGTCCCTGTCTGTCACAATCACTCGCGGCTCCATACATTTGTCCAACATAGACTTTATCCTCTCCAACAGCCAAATGTAGTTATCAATCCTCTCAGAAGAAATAAACGCATGGGCAATCGAAAACGACTGGTTTGTCGACGCCATACTCACTACCTAAACAAACGCCATATTGTACATGTTTGTATTGTAGGTGGCGTCAATCATCAGCACATGCGGGAATGCGCACCACATAGTATGTGAATGTTTGTGAACGAAGAAAATATCCGTGAGAGCCTTCGTGGTTTCATCCGCACGCGTGTAGTAGGTGAATCCTCTCTCCGTCAGAAAGTATTCGAGGTGCTCCATTGCACCTTTGGGAATGACTCCCTTTCCAGCATTCATCATCTGAGCCGCATTGTGTATATCTTTCAGGGTAGTCTTTCTCTCCGGATTCTTTGAAAGGATCATTCTCCAGATGCTACGCTTGGGAACATCATTCTCTGTCATCTCCCCGACCAGTTGTCTGTCATCCACAAAAAGCCTTCTGGCATACGGGTGACCCTCTAAGTGTTCAAAGGGAGTGTGGTTGTGCGTCGGGTTTTTCACCTTTAACCTCCAAACCCGTGTCCGAGTTTCAAACACCCCTGTCAACTTAAACGGGCAGCCAATTTTTTTGCTACCCGTCTTCGTCACCAAAGCCACACTCTTATGCTCCCCCCCAAGAGTGCATTGAAATACAATCTTAACAAAAATAAGTTTATTAGAAAATAAGTTTTTTTTTTTATAATTTTTTAAATAAATAATTATAAGAAAGTTTATTAATTAAAAATTAACAATACTCTTAGCAAAGGAGAAACGTAATCCTAAAGGTGTGTGACCCGAAAACCACTGGTGCACCCGTAGGGAATTAACCTTGACCAACGATAAAACACGTGTTTTTAGTAACTAATTTATAAGTTAAGTTTATTGTTGCTTTTTAAATAACAATTTATAAAATACGCATTTGTTAATATCTTAAAAACAATAGTGACTGAAATATATACCTTCACGAACTGTTCTCTTTTCTTCGATCTTTTTATAACTATGACGTCACCATTTGCCATTCCCGTATAATGTACCCAATCGACCAACTCAACGCGTGTCGAAAATGTCCGGTTAGTCTCGAACCAAAGGTTGATCGGGTTAGGTCCTTCCTCCTGATCTTCTACCCGCTTCTCATCGACAGCGCTGTCTTCATAGTGCGTACAGTCTTGTTCTACAAATGTGTCATCACCACCGTTAGCGTCGTAAGTATAACCGTAGGCAGGTTGACTAGGCTCGTCTTCAAATTCATACGGGTCCTTCTACTGTGTATTCAAGTCCAGTTGTACCGCATTGTCACGGTAACGAATGCCAGACTGACCCTCCTCGACATGACTAGACCGACCCTGCCCGACATTATATGACGGACCCTGCTCGACATTATATGACAACCCCTCCTCGACATTATTATTATTATTAGAGTCGTAAGAATCACCGAAAATTAAGTCATAATACGACATGTTATATATGTTGTGGACAAAGAATTGAAATCGAACGAGTTTATAATGAAATCGAATGAATTTATAGCCAAAATCTGATGGGACCAGGCGCCTCGCTTAGGCCAAAGCGAGGCGCCTGGGTAATTATTTCGAGAGAATATCAGGCTTTACGTTTAATCAAGCGCCTCGCTTAGGCCTAAGCGAGGCGCCTGGGTTAAGGGGTTGATTTAGAAGTTGGGGGTTTAATTAGAACGACCCAAAAAAAAAAAAAAAAGATAGAATACATGAGTGTTGTCATACATGAAATTATCATATGCTTTTAGATATCACAAGGCTATAAGAATCTTATTTATCTACATGAATACATAGGTACGAATAATAATTTTCTCTACATTATTTTGTATAGTTATCCCATTTCTTTTTAAGGAAAAGGCAAGCATAGCATAGGCACGTCTCCATCGATGTTCATCATGATCGAACTTTAAACTTTCACTTTTGTTATTGTTGATGTAAAAAGCTAAAACACACCTAAGCAATCAGAAACTTACCTTAGAAAGAGACATAACAAGTAAAATGTTTGATGATTGTGTCTTGCCACAATTGAAGGCCGGTGTTGTAGGGCTGCAATGGCACCCACACTGGTACTAATTGTACAAGTGAAGTCAGTCGAGTCAGAAACACACACATGGGAATCTGAAAGAATGATGCTATTTGGGTCTTGTTTGTAAAGACTGATTGAATATGGTAAGGTTACAATGAAAGAGACAAAGTGTCATTTCATATATCTTGAGGATATTGCTACACATAAATAAATGATTAAATCATGATGGAGATTAAAATGCCTAGGATCCCCTCACACTCACAATTCAACTTTATTTTACTTGTGTAAAAAATAAGAATAAAATAATTATATTTTAACAGGTGTGAGTTTGTCTTTCAAAAATAATTGTTTAGTGCTGTCTAGTTTAAAAAGATGGACACCAGATTTTAATAACATATTTATTTATTTTATTTAAATATAGTGGGTTTACCATGCGTTGCCGCGGGACGTAAATACAAATTGCAACACAACAATGTGATTATTTACAAATCGCAAAAATACAGATTCAATAGTACGCCTAGGTACCCAATGTTGTGGTTCGAATAAGCCTTTCTGAAATAAATATTTACCAACTCGTTAAGCGTTAGGTAACTAAGTTGACATGCTAACTTTTATCAAACCAAAGTATATACTGGATCCACTAAAGCACACATTTCTTAAGCAGTTTGTAGGCATTATTCTTTCTCCCCTTTCAACACATTCTCAAATCTGAATATTAACCAACACATGACACAATGCTTAGAAAAAATAAAAATAAAGGATGGTAGCAACTAGCAAGTATATGACATAGTTTATTATGTAAAGATATAAATACTAAGTTTTGAAAATACCTTTGTGCAGTGGCGAAGTTTGAGAATTTGAACCGGGGGGTCGGAAGTCAGCGGTCAAGGGACGAGCCATAATTTTTTTTTTCTGTAGCTATGGTTTGGGTGATATGTTCAGGTCGGTGATTCGATTCGGGTCGAGTAAAACATTAAATACAATAAATAAATATCAAAGTTCTAAGCATTGTTTAACAAACAATTGAACAAAGACACTAAAAGTAAAATATTAAAAAGGAGACAAAGGGTTGGTACATGGATGAAGAATTACAGTTCAACCCGTTGAACTTTAAGATTTTTTAATTCTTCAATTATGGATAGGGGTGCCAACGAGTTGAGTTAAGCCCGAGCTCGAGCTCGAAAAACTGACGAGAGCTCGAGTTCGCCTCGTTTACTATCTATTAGTTAACATTTTAAATAAAAATAATATAAATAATAGGCTCGGAGCTTGATAAATGAAGTTCAGCTCGGGCTCGTTTAGTAAACAAGCTTAAATGAGGGGATAAATATTAATAGGGAAAATGGATTTTAATACCCTCAACTATCGCCTGTTGGCGGATATCACTCCGAACTTTCACTTTGGCCAATAGCGCTCCCAACTTTCAACTTATTTTATTCCATCACCCCCAAACTAACGGTTATAGTCTTATGAGTAATGATCTGTTTTTCGGATGAAAACAGAGGATGAAGATTGCGTTAGTTTGGGGGTGATGGAAGAAAATAAGTTGAAAGCTGGGAGTGCTATTGGCCAAAGTGAAAGTTCGTAGTGATATCCGCCAACAGGCGATAATTGGGATTATTAAAATCCATTTTCCCATATTAATAAACCTAATACTACACTAAGGCTCTACGACCCTAACGAGCTTCACATGCTAGGCTGAGCTCGGGCTCGATTAGTAAACGAGCTCTGTTTTAAGCTCAAGCTTGGGCTTGATAAGGCTCGGCTCGTTTCGAGCTTTTAATCAAGCCGAGCTCGAGTAGCTAAAAGATAACAACTCCATCGCTTGCTCATTGAATCTAGTACCGCGCTCATATAGTTGTTGGGCTTAGGACTTTAGGATTTGGGATTTGGGATTTACATTTACTTTGTTTTGGGTTAAAGTTTTGGTTTATATAACTATTTTTTTTAAACGGGGCGGTCGAAACCGTATGTACCAAAAAAATTTCATCCAGAGACTATATCCTAGAAACTTCTGAGATAAAATTTGGGGGGGGGGGGGGGGGACACTACTTAGTTAATGTTATGGATACCGAATAAAAACAAAAATTTTTAGCATTATATAAGAGGAACGACTATAAGTTTTTACACAAATTATAGAAGATGTTAGATATGAAAGTTACTTATCACAGACTCTACTATAAGTTTTATGATAATTAAATTCAACTAATAAAGTAAAAGTGTTAACTAATATTGAATCAAGCAATTGATATCACTGTGTAAACTACTAATTAACTGTGATATTCTTTTCTCTTTAAGTGATTTTTTTCTATATAGTAAATAGCAATGTCATTTTTCTTCGCTTATTTCATAAACATCTCAAAAAGTTATATACATATGATAACCACACAATATTCCAGAATTCTAAGCTCACTTCAACATCCAGTTTATTTAAGTTCAATAAAGCTAACTCCCTTTAGTTCCTAAATGCAAAACAACAATGCTACAATTGGTTCTATCATATTGCAAGTTGTGCAATAACAAACCCGTTTGATCAAAACAAACACAAGATCCACCTCAAGTTTCCAGTGTTCTTGTGTTCATTCCCTCATTATTAAGAGCTACAATCTTATTTTGACTTGGCTCGAAAGTTCATAACTATATAAAAATTTCATATCCATGAGGAAAATCATAGATTATGCATAATTTGATATTAATAGCTCATTAGCGAACCATAATTTGATTAATTAAATAAATAATAAAAACTACTTACATATCGTGGCCACCGTAACTACTTGGACCTTTGTGAACTCCAACAATCACATTGTTGCCAACATTAAAAATGAGTCAAAGATTTATATGATAGTATATGGTTGATGACACCTGCAAAATTGAAAACATACCATACGAGGTTTTGACAGTGCAAGCAACGCTCCAAATAACGACAAAACATGATCCACCGGGGTAGGAACCTACATGAAGAAATTGCAAACAAAACTTAGAAGTACAATCATCGCCAGTTCCAACGACACCTCAACTCGGCGCCACCACTGATAAGGCGGAACCCTTCCCGCCATTGTCTAACACCAACCCAACCATCATCGACTATTCACCTTCCACCCCTCTAGCTTTGTTGTCTTCGATCTTTGTCATAAAACCATGCAAATGGCATTTTTTTGGTCAACAAAATGTTTTATACAAACTGGTCGTATTGTTTAATGGCATCCAAATAACTCATGTAAATTGCAGTTTTGTGGTGTTATTTGTTCTCCCATTTTAGTTTTTGCAACAATTATGGAACTGAAAATTTCTAAATTCGATTACATGGTTTTGATGAGTTGACCATTTATTCATTTATAACTAATAGTTATATATCTAAAGTTCTATGAAAATGTCAGTGACAATCTTACATTAGTTTTTGTTCTCATATTTATGTCTTGTATTTAAAATTAAAAACTGAAAAAGAAAATTTACTTCACAGATTATTTTAGCCATTACAATTGAATTTCCTGCTAATACAACAGTCATTGTAGCCATAAACCATCATTAGAATTATATAAATTTTGCATTTAGCTTTAGCTTTGTATGCTAAAGAAAATAGCTCACCAATGAAACCTAATAGATTGAAACAATGAACTCTTTACAAGAAAAAAAATCTGTGTGTTACTTGTGTTGAACATAACAAAACATTCCAACATAGTCCCTAAGACTCATAGATCCAAACCTAATGGAGTTGTTCTTTACAATTCAAGATCCCAATTAAACAATCACACCAAACCACTACCCCCCGACAAAAAAAAAAAAAAAAAAAAAACCCTACATACTATAGGAGGAGCTCTTCCAGAGGGGATTGTTCATCAGATAATCCAGGGTTGTGCCTTAACACCAACTGAGTAGGACCCACCACTAAATTCTACGGTGCTGTTGTATCACCGCCCGCCTCCACCAATGAAGATAACAAAAGGAACATCAATCAGGTAAAAAAAAACCAAAATAGTTGAATTCTTTAATGAAAACGTAGTGGAAATCAATACCTGAACTTTTCAATAATAGAGAATTAGAGAAACGGGGAGAGCGATTAATTGTGTGGAGCAAAGGAAAAGGCTATTTATGTTACATATGAAGAGTGCTGGTGACAGAACCAAGAGACAACTCAATTAATTGTGAAAATTATCAATTTTTACTCATCAATTTTGACTACTCAATTGACATATGGGATCATTGAATTGGGAGTTTCAATATCAAGCAATCACATACAATCTTAAAACCTCAAAGTAATTTTTAAACTTTTAACCGATGGGAGCAATGAATTGGGAGTTTCAATATGAGACAATGAAAGGCGTGTTTCAAAAAACATAGTCTGCAGCTTCAATAGTAATAATGCCTTCATAATGAATGGTTTTTTCTTAATGTTGAACAGTTACAAAATGTCACACCACGCCAATGGCGGAAACACATGGCGCAACGCTCGAAAACATGTCAAAGTCAAGATCATTTCATTAAGATGTCGAAAAAGAGTACCTTTTCATAAACATTACACAAAACAACATACATGAAGTTCAACATGGAGTTTTCTGTCTATGTCCTAACCCAATGGCGAATATAGATGAAACCCCCGACCAGTGTCCGACATCTCAAATTCCACCGTACTAGCCTCATATCTATGCAACACTTAGTTACCTGAAAATATATGTTTAAAAAGACGTCAATATATAAAATATTGGTGAGTTTACAGGTTTTAGTTCCATAACAACAAAACATTTTAACAACATGTACGGAACAAACACAAGTAGTGACCTTTGCAAAGAGTAGCTAACTCCTAAAAACTATGATGAGCAATCCCTTAAGCCCATAACCAAACCAAGACTAATAAATGCCCCACAAGCAGAAGTTGTTTCTCGGTAAATAACAACTTAGATTAGAATACGTGCACCCCTGGCATACACAGTTGCATAATCGACGCTATCGATTAGGGGTGGGTCTTGTCAGACACCAATAGTACTATCCAAATATTTCTTCGGTTCTCGATTTCACACACACAACACACGAGTAAATGGTTACAGTAGGCGAGGACTCACCCCGAGTGGCGTACAACAAACCTAAGTACTCATCATACCACTTATCACATTTTAACATGCAAAAACATTTAACAAAACATAGCTTTCCTCCAAAACAAAAACAGTAAAAAGGGGTCGTGAAACTCACCTTAATTTCCTTGCTTAGCTAGAAAACAAAACCCAAAGCTTTGACCGACTTTCTCGTGTCCTAATTTCCAACAAAGGACACCTTAAAAGTCTATCACATATAATCCTAGCTTATTTTCCAGTAAAAAAATAGTTTATTTAACTACCTAGACTCGCGTGTACTAACTCGAGTCTTTATGTGTTTAACTCGACGAACCGATCGTGACTTATCAAATTCGGGTGTTCACATACAACATAACACCCAAGTTGCGCACCTGTTACTATTCGCGTGTAAACCATGTTGGATTACTACTACGAAACGTATAACTTATCCCGAGTCATAGCTCATCTCGTAAACCGGATAAATGTAATTGTCTTGTATAGTTACTTTAGAAAATACTCCTTGAGAAAATACAAATATAGTTATTAAACCGATTAATAACATTTATTACTTCTTCCACAAAATCCGAGTATTTTAGAGATTTCGAAATTTCGCATTTTATAAAAAGGTTCCCAAGTAATTCAAGCGTTTATGTGCTTCTGAGTCCGAACAACAAACATTGTTTAATTGTCAAAGACCTTTGAAAGTCAATTACATTTGACACTCGGTAAGTACTACATATTTGCTTTGGAAATATTGTGCGTGATTTACCAACAATGTTTCAAACAATCATTTGTCGAAGACGTTTCGATTTTGTATAAAACTCACTTGAGAAATTTACTTATAAAAACATACACGAAAATATCCATCTCGTTGCGCTTCGAATTTTATAAAATTTCGGCAGAGCTTTCTCTGTTTTTGTATGAACCGGACAACATAAGTTGCCTACAAATTTCCCAAAAACCAATTCTAAACACAAGACAATACATGTATCCGCAATTTTCCGAATCAAACGAGACTTAATACATTTCGATGATATTTATATAAACTACCTATTGTTGGGCCAGACTTTAGAAGGTTTGCGTTGTCTTGAGTTATATTAGTATTGTTTGTGGGTTTCAGCCTTTATGGCCCATGTATTGTGACCGCCCTATGCACTTATAAATAGGGGGTTTCTTAGTTATTTTGTGGTTGCTAGTCTTTTGTGAAGTTTTCTTTTGTGTTGGCTGTAGTGTACCAGACGTCTCTTTGAAGACGTGTGCACTTGTTCAATAAAATCATTCTCTTCTCAGTTTCTTCTTTGTTCTTTTCACACAATCATTGTTTTCGCCTTTGATTGTGTAGTGTTTGATACCCGGTGGAGAAGATCTTGGACTTACAATTGGTATCAGAGCCTAAGTAGTCTTACGAAGGCTCGGTTTGGTATCAAAGGAAGAAGACCAGAGAAGCTGTTGCTACGAGAAGGTTGATTTTGATATTTCTGATCTATACTAATTTCATAACTATATGTTTTATCACTAATCAGTTTGTTCTATGTAGCCTTGTTTCGATGTTTTTGGCATTGATTATCAATTTGTTTTCGTTAAATTTTTGAAGAAAAATTATTGATTTGATCCGATTTGGTTGAAGGTCAAACTGTTTGCTAAAATTAAGGAGATAATTTTTTTTAAAAAAGGAATGGTTTTTATTGATTACAAATCTCTTTAAATTTTTCAAAAAATCTCGAAATTCTTGGAAAGTTTGTTGCTAATCTTTGCAGGTTACCATATCAAGACGCATCAGATTTGAAGCTTGTGTCCGACCTCCAAGATTGTGTCCGACTTCCAGGATTGTGTTCGACCTCAGCCTGTGTCCGACCTCAGACTGTGTCCAACCTCAATCTGTGTCCGACCTAATCACCTGTGTCCGACCTCAGACTGTGTCCGACCTCTGTGTCCGACCTCAGTCTGTGTCTGACCCAATACACTGTGTCCGACCCACATATCTGTGTCCGACCATAAAACTGTGTACGAGTCACATACAGCTCTGCTTAAACTGAACTGGACTTTAACGGACTTTGGACTGGAATTTGGACCTTCTAAGACTGCTTTAAACGATTCAAAACCGAACTAATAAATTTAAGCTTCTTTTCAGAAATGGATCAAATAGTTAATCAGGCAAATTTGAACGGACTAAATACTGACCAGCTACTTGTGGCTGCCCAAGTGGACAAAGCTATGGAATCCGTCATTGGAACTCATCAGAAAATACATGTTCTTCAACTTGGAATGTCCTATTCTGAGTGGAAGTTCAGATTCATTCAGGTCATGAAGATAAAAGATGCAAAGGCTCTAAGATCTATCCTGAATGGACCCTGTGTGATCACCTATGTGGTCAATGGAATAACTGGAGCCACTGCTATCAAACCAAAGAGTATGTATACTGATGAAGATCATGAGAAGACTGATATTGATGAAAGGGCAATTTCTTATCTTCATCAAGGACTTTCACCTGAAGTATCAATTGGAGTTCGTGACAATGCCACTGCCAAAGAGCTTTGGGAAGCTCTTGAGAAATTGTACGGGGGAAATGAAGAAATGAAGGAAAGCAGAAGGGAGATGCTGAGTCAGAAGTTTAATGCTTTCAATCATATTCCAGGAGAATCACTTAAAAGTCAGATCCAGCGTTTTGTGGCATTAGTGAGTGAAATGAAGTCCAATGATATGGTGGTAGACAACTCCGTGATGAACAAAAAGCTGCTTAATACTCTTCCAAGGAGTTGGGACTCAAATGTTACCCTTATCAAGAGAACTAAAGATCTAGCAAGACTCACCCTTTCTGAGACCATATCTTTGATCAAGTCCTATGACCTTGATGACATGCAACGTTATATGACTCAGACTGCAGTTACAACAATGCAATCATTGCAACTCCCAGCAATGCTTTAATGTCTCAGCGTCCATCATTGTACTCTTATCCAGCAAGTGGATCTTCGTATCCACCTATGTTTGCACCCAGTGCTTCAAAAGGGTCAGCTATGCCTGCTTCATCTGTAGCCACCACTGCTGGACCTTCGTCGTCTGCTTCACTTTCTTCAGCTGCACCTTTGTCAGCTCTCAAAATTCCAAAGGAGCTTGAAATTAACTTAGGCTTATTTGCTGGATTCATGAATTGCTATAACGCGTTTCTGACAGGTCAACTTACAGCAAAAGATGTTGGAGCATGTGATTTAAATGACGTCAATCAAGATGATATTGAAGAGATGGACTTGACTTGGCAGATAGCTATGGTGGTGCATAGAGCAAATAAGTTTGTGAAGAAGACTGGTAGAAAGGTGTGGGAAAACCCAACAAAGAAACTGGGTTGGGACAAGATGAAGATGCGTTGCTACAACTGTGATGAACTTGGACATTTTGCTCGTGAGTGCACCAAGCCAAAGAAAGAAGGAGACAATTCTACTCCTGCAGCTGCTTCTCCCAATGCTACTCAAGGAAGTCAATCATCTACCACACACACTGGATCTGAGTCCTCTAACTCCAACAAAGCAATGGTCGCTCAATCAGGAGGTGGATGGGATTGGTCTTCTCAGATGGAAGATCTGAAGATTGTTGAGGATACTGTGTACAAGGCTCTCATGGCACAGATGGATGACGACTATGTTCCGTCAGCGGCTGAGGTACATTCTGAAACTTTAGCTGAATCATGTTGCACTGAAAGGTGCAAACTCAAAATTAAAGGTTTTAGGGAAGAAACTCTCTCCGCATACAAACAGCTTGAATACGAAAAAATGGCCTCTTGGGACATTAAAAAGAAATTTAACTCCTATAAAGAAATGGTCGAAAAACAAAAACTTGATATCAAACGTTTGCATCAGGAGGTGAGTGATCATAAATGTCGATACTTACACTTCAAACGACTTTCTGACACTTTGACCACGGAATTGATCGACTTAAAATCAAAATTTGAAAATGCAGATTTTCACTTTAAAAAATTTGATTGTTCTAGTCCTAAAGTTGAAAAAATGATCAATACCCAGTTAAGGTACAGACCAAAGGAAGTGAGGAATAAGGGAATTGGCTTTGTGGAAATCCCTCCACCTTTCAATGAAAATTATTCTTCAATTCCTATGTCGGATGAAGAACTGTTGGCTCTTCCTTTGAAAGGTTATGGTCCACCCATAGAAGAGCCAACCAGTCGACCATCACGGGATCAAGTTGAAATCACTAAACCTGCATCGATCCCAATTAGAATCTCTAAACCTAAACAAAAACAATCTAAGTAAGAGCAGGCTCCCTCAAAAACTTTTGTTAAGTCTCAAGATGCTTCAAAGCAGACTGAGACATTAAATTATGAGAAAAATAAAGAGGTTGATAGAGTTTTTGAGGTTAGAAAAGATGAGGTTCCCTTCTCATCTGAATCAGATGAATCATTAGGTGTGTCTAGAGAGTCTAAACCTGAAGACTTACAAGTTAATGAACAAATTCCTGCTTCGACCACCCAGCAAAACTCAAGTGTGAACTATGAGTTTGATTTCATGAAGCAAATTAGGGAGCTTTGTCTAAAGAAAAGAACAGACAGTGAAAATCATCTGACCGATTCTAAGTCTCATTCAGATGATTCGTCAGTGACTGAACCTGAGTCTGACTCTGATCCAGACTCAGGAAAGACCGATTCATCTAGCTATCAGTCATGTGAAACCACAGAATCATCTGAAGACATGTCCAAAGAAAATGAACATGTTTCTGTGTCCACTTCAAACTCATTTGATTCAGAACAAACATGCTTAATATCTTCTGAATCTCCCATTTCCTCTGTGGATGAAAACTTCTACACAGAAAATTGCTTGAATGTTTCTGAGAATGTGAATATTACTAATTTGGTTGATTCTTGTGCAGAAAATGTGATTGTTGAGGATTGGGTAGATGATGGGGATGAAGTCGATGACACTGACTTACTTGCATTTAATAATAAAAATCAGAAAAACAATTTCTCAATTTCTGATAAAGACAACAATATTTGTGTGGGCTCGTTTGTTTTGAGCATAAAACCTTGTGACTGTTCAGCTGACTCTTTGTTTGTTCATTCAGATTCTGTTATTTTGTCACATGCTTGTGATAAAACGAAAAATCTTTTGGTTAAACAATCATGTAAGGACAGGACAGAGAAATATGTCCCACCAAAACAGGTTTTACCAAAATATGATAAACAAAATTTTTCAAAACAAAAGACACAGTATTCCAAAACTGCATCACACAGGTATAGAGATGTCTCCAAGCTCTTTGAGCCTGAAAAGTATGCAAGATCTCAGGGGGATCCACATGTCAAACGTCAGACATGTTACACATGTGGAATCCCAGGACATATTGCCAGAAATTGTAAAACTAATCAACAAAATCTTGCAAGCTGGAAACATCAGAAGGCTCCAAACGGGAATCATAATCATACCAAGCCAATGAAGGTTGAAAAGCCTAAGGCAATGCAAAATGACAAATCCAAGGTGAAGCCTTCTGATGGTGATTGGAATAGAAGTAAACTGATCAAATAATCTAATAAAAGATCCAATTCTCAGATTCTGCCCAGCATGGCAGCATCTAGTTCAAACAAAAGATTGTTTTCTAACATCAAATCTTACTGGAAGCCAAAATGCTCTATTCCAATCTCTTCCCCGTCTGTAGGTTCTTCATGCTCTGTGAATGATAAATCCAATTACTGTGCTAATGTTTCAACTGTTGACATGCAATGGATAAAAGTTCAATATACAGATACCAACGGTGTACCCAAAACAACTATGGCCTGGGTACCTATGATTAACTAATCCTGCATCATGTGCAGGAACGGCTGTGGAGGACTATCAATCGTCTCTGGTACATTGATAGTGGCTGTTCAAGGCACATGACAGGAGACTTATCCCAACTCACAGATGTTGAATTTTTCAATGGTGGATTTGTCTCATTCGAGGGAGGTGAGAAGGGCCAGATAACACAAAGAGGAATGATAAGAAATGGTGCTCTTCAGTTTAATAAGGTAAATTACGTTCCTGAATTAAAGCATAGTTTGCTAAGTGTGTCACAAATCTGTGACAATGGCTATTCAACTCATTTCACTGATAAAGGTTGTTTGATATTGAAACCTGGAGTAGTCATTCCAGATGAATGGGTTTTACTAAAGTCGGATCGTCGAGGTGACGCTTATGTCATTGACATGAACAAACCTCCCTCCGACAACGTCACGTGTCTCTTCTCAAAAGTTTCTCAAAATACTGCTATTCTTTGGCATCGTCGTCTTGGACATGCAAATGCTAAGAATCTGAATCGGGTGGCTAAACTGGGATTGGTAAGGGATTTGCCAGTACGTGATTTTATAACAATTGAAAAATGTGTTGCTTGTGCGAGAGGAAAGCATCACAGAAAACCACATTATTCCAAGTTGGTAAACACCATTGATTCTTTGCTGCAGCTACTTCATATGGACCTATTTGGCCCTGTGAATGTACTCAGTATTTCTCGTAAAGCATACTGTTTAGTAATAACTGATGATTACTCACGTTTTACCTGGGTTTTCTTTTTGGCTAACAAGAGTGAGACTACAGAAATAGTCAAACAGTTTATCATATTGATGGAGAATCAGACCAACTTGAAGGTAAAGGGAATTAGGTGTGACAACGGAACTGAATTCAAGAATGCCGAGTTAAACTACTATTGTGCTCAAAAAGGAATTGCACGTCAATTCAGCTCGGCAAGGACGCCACAGCAGAATGGAGTCGCTGAAAGAAGAAATCACACCTTAATTGAAGCTGCCCGCACAATGTTGTGTGATTCGCAACTTTCGACTTTCTTTTGGGCAGAGGCTGTTAACACAGCCTGCTATGTGCAGAACCGAGTCCAGGTCAACAAAGCTCGAATGAAAACACCCTACGAAGTGCTGTTTGGTACTAAACCCTCCGTCAAGCATTTTCGTGCTTTTGGTTGTCCGTGTACACTGTTGCATCTGGACGCTACACCAAAGTTTGATGCGAAAGCTGACGACTGTTATTTTGTCGGTTATGCTGGCAAGACTACATATAGGGTCTACAACAAACAAACTAGGCAAATCGTAGAGTCATTTGACATGCGTTGGCTTGAAGAAAATGCAACAGATGCTAGAGTGGGCCCAGATTGGTTATTTGACTATGAAACTCTCTTTCGATCTTTTCATATTTTTGACTATGTTTCTAGTGGTGTGAATACAGGTTTTGCAGATTCCTCAGCTTCCACTGCTGGATCCTCATCCTCCATGACTGATAATGCAACGGATAAGGGGGATGTTGCACCCACATCTCCATTACCACAGCCACTCTCAGCTCCAGAACCATTCATTCCCTCCACGGATCCGGTGCCACAAGCCGATGATGAAAATGTTTCTGATGATACTTCAATTCCTACATTCCATGATCTCATTCCTACTGACTGCATGGTGGAGCATAGTGATGCAGTCGAAGTTCATCAGGATACTGTGGAAGAGACTGCAACAGGCAGTGGTACACTTCTACCTGGAGCCTCTTCAGTTCCAGACATAGTCATTCCCACTAGCATTCAACGAGATCACCCACTGGAAAACATCATTGGTCCAGTAGACGCAAGTGTTCTCACAAGGATTCAAACTGGTGGCATCAACAGATGTTTGTATTCGTGTTTCATTTCTCAAATTGAGCCAAAGTCTACCGCTATGGCCATGCGAGAACCAAGTTGGGTTGACGCAATGCAAGATGAACTAAACCAGTTTGAGAAACTGAAGGTTTGGAAGTGGGGTCATTGTAAGAAATAAAGCTAGGTTGGTTGTGCAAGGGTTCAGACAGATTGAGGGACTCGATTATGATGAGGTATATGCACCGGTTGCGAGATTGGAAGCAATCAGAATTTTCCTCGCATACGCATCGTTTAAGGGATTTACTGTCTATCAGATGGATGTCAAAAATGCATTTTTGTATGGAATAGTGAAAGAAGAAATCTATGTTGGTCAACCACCGGGTGTTATTGATCAGACTGAACACCTACTTGCTAATGGATACACTCGTGGTGTTATTGATCAGACTCTATTCGTCAAGACAGTAAATGATGATCGTATTCTGGTGCAAATTTATGTGGACGATATCATCTTTGGTTCCACCAATGATGCTCTGTGCAAAGAATTTGAAGAGGTGATGAAGAAGCAGTTTGAGATGAGTGCTCTTGGTGAAATGACCTTTTTCTTAGGTCTGCAAGTTCGTCAAAACTCTAAGGGTATCCTGATTCATCAAGGAAAATACGTGGATGACATTCTTGCAAAATTCAGTTTCAATGATGTAAAGCCAGCCGACACACCCATGTCTGAGAGACCAGGTCTCACTCAAGATCTGGAAGGGGACGCCGTAGAAGAAACACTTTATCGTTCAATGATTGGTTCGCTAATGTATCTGACTGCTAGCAGACCAGACATCATGTTCGCAGTGTGTCAATGCGCACGTTATCAGGCTAATCCTAAAATTTCTCATTTACATGCTGTCAAGAGAATCTTTAGATACCTTAAGGGGAAACCCAGATTCGGTCTTTGGTATCCTAAGGATTCTCCTTTTGATTTATATGCTTTTTCTGACAGCGATTTTGGAGGTTGTGACATTGACAGGAAATCTACTTATGCGGGGTGTCAATTCTTAGGCGATCAGCTTATTGCATGGCAATGTAAGAAATAGCAAACAGTATCCGTTTCTACAGCGGAAGCTGAATATGTGGCTGCCTCCGCATGCTGTTCTCAGGTTATCTGAATTCAACATCAGTTGGTAGATTATGGTTTGGATTTCTCCCTTACTCCTATTTACTGTGATAATGATGCTGCAATCCGAATTGTGAAAAATCCAGTTCAATTTTCAAAAGTAAAACACATTGCCATAAAAGAACATTTCATCCGGGACTCTTTTAACCAAGGTTTGATTGTGCCTACACACATTCACACTGACGACAATGTCGCAGACCTTTTTACAAAACCTGTTAATCGAGCTCGTTTTGAAGCTCTCTCTGCACTGCTCAAAATGGTCCATTTCGAGGACTGAACTGGTCTTTAAAAAAAAGGGTCTTTTTGATTTTTCTTAGTCTTAGGTTTATAAATTTGTTCTTTAAATTTCTATTTTAAGCACAAATTTAGGGGGATGTGTCCTAAGAAAAGATGAAAACATTTTTTGGTCTCAAAACGAGAGATGAAATGAACTTTCACAAGTTGGATTAAGGCTGACACACGTAAGACGTGTATTGAAAAGTTGGCTCTAGTGTGATATGTTGGTAGGCATGATCCTAAAGGCTGAAATGTTAATGATCTTGTGAAGCACTTAAAGATAAAGACACGACCTCAGTAAGGAACATCACTTGGAATCAGGTACAATCTCTATTTGAATGCTTGTGTGATGTCCCGAAGCATAACACTGTGGTCTAGGTCTGAAACCTTTTCTGAAAAACTCGTGTATCTCCTCTGTTTTGTGTGAGCAAAGACCTGGAGATGCTAGGCAACGAAAGCTTCTGCTGCATCCAGATATATGCTGACCTAGTTTTTCGTTGTCGTGCTATAGATCATATGTCACCTAAAAGAGACCTCAGTGTCCAAAGATGTCCTGGCTGCTCCTCTGCTGCATCCAGATATATGTTGACCCGGACATAGTCAGGATATCAAAAACCTCCGTCATTTGAGAAATCATCTGACTTGTATATTACCCTAAATCTCTTATTGATCTATTCTTTTCTTCTCTCAATCCAGTCCCAGTCGAGGTTTCAGAATTCTAGAATAGATACTGTGAAAAATATGCGGGAGGGAAACTGCTTGCATGATAGAGTGTACCACTTGATATTCTAGGATTTGATTGTGACTTGCTTGAGTGTTTGTACTAAATACACCAAAACATGATAAATAATATCACAGATCACCGTACGAGAAGGCCTAAGGAAATAAGTTTAAGCGGACAAATATACTGGCAATTGCTAAGACCAACTGAAGTAGATTAGAGTTGATAAGTGTAGCTCGGCCTGAAACACAGTGATTTGATTTCGTGACAAAAATATTTTAAGTATTTAGTTTAGATAATTTTAGCTAAGTTTCTGATAGACCGGTTCACGATCTGACTTGGACCCGCTTGCATAACACACCTCAAATGTTTTTTTTTTTTTTTGAAAAAGGGGTTAGGATTCACGTGGGGCCCACCACACGTTTGGTGGGCCACACGAATCTTTGTTCACTCAAAAAGGGGGCGACGGTTGTACCCATCATCACAACTCATAGTATTGTTTATTTCTCTCTCAACTTTACACACACACACACTTGCCGTTTCATCTTCATCAAGATCAACAAAGAGTGTATAAGAGAATCCATAGGTAAAACTCTAAGTTTTTGATTGTATGTTATGAAATGGTGTCCTCTGAGTGACTTGCAGGTACACGAGAGGTCAGAAAATCTAAAGATGATCATCGGAGATGAGCATCTCGGCGGTTTGGTATCCCAGACGGTGGAGCGTGAAACTCACGCGCCGGAAACTTTAAGATCAAGCGGCGCGTGAATCTCACGCGCCTGGAGTTCGAGCTCAATCAAGAGGAATTACAAGTATGCCCTCGGACATCCATGGGATTTGACATATTTGCCCTCGAACATTCCTGATCACTCGGACACTCATGGAGATTGACCAAAC
This sequence comes from Ambrosia trifida, assembly GCA_028751855.1. Classification (NCBI taxonomy): domain Eukaryota; kingdom Viridiplantae; phylum Streptophyta; class Magnoliopsida; order Asterales; family Asteraceae; genus Ambrosia; species Ambrosia trifida. Next base: position 33,542,842 of record CM054133.1, on the reverse strand, counting down.
TACCCTCGGACATACCTTGGCTACTCGGACACAACTCTACACTTAAACACTCTGGTTGACACGTCACTCGGACACTCAACTTGAGCTCGGACACTCTTGATTATTTCCCATTTTGCCCTCGGACACAACCCACCCACTCGGACACAACTTCAGTGTGTCGTTTGTGTGACCTGAGGCCCATTAGGCTATCAAATACGGGCCCGAACATGATCAAGACGACAAAGAGGGGGCCTATTAATCTGTTTAAATATTTTGAAAAAATTTTAGATGTTGTTGACTGATGTTGTTGGCTGATACAGTTCGTTTTTGTGCAGAAATGGCCGCTCATGTACCAAAGTTTGAAAGGGATCACAACATAGTCTGTTCTTTGTCTGACCCTCCTGAAGACCATATGCAAGAGTTCAAGTCGCTGATAGTAGGACTCAATACCTGCCGAATTGCTCATGCGTTGAGGGAAAATCCTGTGGTGCTTGCTGACTGGATATCTGATTTCTGGAACAATGCAACGGCACGAAAGACAGATACTCTTATTCGATCCAAGATTCGGGGAACTGAAGTGACCATTTCAGAACAGGATATTCGAGAGGTGCTGCTTTTTGGTGATTCTCATGAAGACCCAGTTAGTTTTACAAGAGAGCAGGTTATTCCAACATTAAGAAGGATGGGTTATGAGGGTGATTTGCATGCTTCTCCATATATCAAGAAACTTTTTCCCAGCTACTGGAGAATGCTGATTCATATGTTTTTAGCAAGTTTGGGAGGAAATAAGAGTGGTTTAGATCAGATGAATTTGAAGTACACTTCGGGAGTGGTGGCGTTGATTGAAGGATGGGATTTTAATTTTTCGAGGTGTATTTTTGAAGACATGATAATGAATGTGAAGACACTGAACAAGAAGTATTTCTATAAGTTTCCACGATTTGTGCAAATGATACTGGAGCACAAATATCCAAATCTGGAGAGAACCATCGAGACATATGATCAGAAGTGTATGGCTCCTCAGGCTTTTGGACTCATAAAGCAGAATCGTAAGGATGCTAAGCAAATGTTTGAAGGAAAGGTTCCAATGGAGAAATTCGGAAATTTTGCAGAGATTGTTGAAGAAGCACAAGTTCTTCCATCTGCTCAGGTAGCTGAAGAGCACGATGTTCAGATTGTCGACCCACCACCTACAGAACAACGTTCTCCTCCTGAAAACGTAGATTTGACCGAGGTGGAAAGTGAAGATGAGGTAGAAAGCGAGGATACAGAAGAATTGAAAGATGATGAACAGACTACAGGAAATGACGATGATCAGTTTGAGAACTTTGAGTTTGATGATTTAAATGATGATGAGTGATGCGCGGTTGCAAGCATCATGTTTATTTGTCAGTTTTGTATATTTTTGAGTCGTTTATATAGTATTTTTATTAGTTTTAGGTATGTACTCTATTATTTTAGTATTGTATATATTTTATTACTTTTTAGTAGTTTTTACTATTAATTTATTTGTTTATATTTTTGGTAGGTGATCACATGGAGCGGGGCCAAAACAGTACAAATTATATTCGAGACCTGAACACCCGAGTCTAGAGCACGGGGTCATAATACCATCAATAATAATAATAATAATAATAATAATAATAATAATAATAATAATAATAATAATAATAATAATAATAATAATAATAATAATAATAATAATAATAATAATGGACTTAAGTCCATGTTAAGTGTACATACAAGAAAAGAACAAAAAAAAAAAAATACTAAAAGCCTTAGGCCCATTTGGAAATAAGAAAAGAATGGAAATTAGGGATTGCGGAAAATTTTTAAGCGGCACATGACACTTAGTGGAGGTGACGCCATTTTTTGAGAGAACATTGTTCTTTGGATCGCATATTGTTTTTGGTTTTTGGGGGATTTATTACTTTCGAGGGACGCAAGTCGCAGAGCAGACAGAGGTCGCAACACACGAGGGACAAGAAGGTCAAGATCCAATTTTTGAGGCATCAAGCTCCATGGCCATGAGTGGCTAATTCCTTTGTATCACATTGGGGATGTAAACTTTTGAGATCTAGGGTTAAACAAATTGGGTATTGTTCTTAAACTATTGATTATGTTTTTGTGTGTTTGAATTAACTGTGTTGAATTGTGATTAACCTTATGTTGAACTCATTTTAGTTAATTGATCTTGTGCCAATTTCTAATGATATGAACATGGTTCCTTGCTTTAACACAAACATAGGATTGTATGTTCTAGGTAATGAAGTGTAATTTATTCTGTCTTTGATATTGATAAAACTTGACACCTAAGCCTATTGAGCAATCACTCCGTTAACACCAATCACGTTACTATTGTTTACCCATTTGTGAAATCCCTAGTATTCAATTGTTGAAACCCTAGTGTGATACTTTTAATTAAATTGTTTACAACCCATATTACTTTTTTACTCTTACAATATTCAAGTTCTATTACAATAAACAAAATCTTTTAAAAATTAAACTCTTAAATGATAACTTGCACTCTTCATAATTAAGCTAGCAACTTCATAAGCAACATTTTCTAATCAACTAAACAACATTCACTAACCACACGCTCCTTGGATTGATACCCTATTTACCCTATCTACCTAAGTTAATTAGGTTTTGCATGACCCGTAACGACCGGCTCATCAAATGGCGCCGTTGCCGGGGAGCTAGTGCGCTTAGTGTTTAGAGATTAGTTGATTTTGTGATAATCTGTTTAAGTGTTTGTTTGGTTTATTCTCTATTTTTTTTCTTTATTACGCGGGTGTGTTACTTGTGCAGTTTACAGGTAGTGCATGCGTACAAGACATTCGGGGAGGACATCTCCTTTAGTGTTTGAACCAGAAATCGAAAGAGTAGCAAGAAGAAACCGACAACACCGGTTAGAGGAGCCGATTCCTTCTAACCCTCAATCACCAGTTACACACCAAACCTTGTCTTTTGGAACCGTCCAAATGGCCACTTCAAATCAAAACCGCCGTTCGGGTGAAAACCGTATACCACCCACTCCACCACATCCAAACCGAACCCAACACCCACAACAACACCCACCTCCTCAATCAAACTATAACCAAATTCCCAACACCCGAAATGTCAATCAAGGCCCCTCTGTATCAAACCGTGGCAATCCCACATTCGACCCTGTGAACAGATTTAATGAAGCAAGATATGATGACCTTGAGGATAATATTGAAGAACTGAGAGGAAATATCAACGATGATGAACCATTTAGTGTTCCAAGTTATCAGTCATCAGAGCGAGTCAGCGTTCACACATACCATTCGGGGGAAGATGAACAGTCGGAAAGGGAGTTTACTGAAGAAGAAGATGGTTGGGGATATGGCAATGGTAATGGTAGGCATGAAGAAGAAGAAGACTACCAAAGTGATCATCACTCCAATGTGGGTGCACACCAGAATGTGGGAAATGAAGGGTACTATAATCATGACTTTGTCAATCGACCGAGGCAAAACCCAAGAGGGCACCGAAATCATCAGGGTAATTATTATCGGGATGCACATTATGTTGGTCAAGCAAATAGAAGACCCCCTATGAGAAGGCAACAGAGAGAAGAAGAGGTTGATGCACCGCTAAGAAGGCCTCATGTTCCAATGCAAGGGGTTAATAGTCGATTTAGACCACTTGCCTCCGAGAATGAATCACCCATTGTACCTCCACCTGCAGGAAGAAGATCTTTCGATTGTAAACCGAACTATATCAACATTCTTCCTCATTTTCATGGGATGGCTACTGAAGACCCATACGATCATCTTTCTGAATTCAAAGCAATGTGCGGTACTATGGGAGGTCACAATTTCTCCTTAGATGAAGTTCAGTTAAGGTTGTTCCGGTTCTCCCTCAAGGATAAGGCAAAGACTTGGTTTCTCACTTTGCCTGCACACAGCATCTATACTTGGGGAGATATGCAACAGGTATTCTTGGATGAGTATTACCCTAGTTTCAAGACGGATGGGGCTCGATTAGAGATTCGTTCCTTTCAACAATTACAAGGGGAACCACTTCATGAAGCCTTCACTCGTTTTAAAGAATTGATTCGGAAATGCCCACATCACAACATCGAATTATGGGAATTGGTTAATAGTTTTGTGAATGGGTTGAGCAAAGAGGAAAGGAAATACCTAAAGTCCACTAGCAATGGGACTTTATTATCTAACCCGGAGCAAGAAGATTGGGATTTTTTGGAGAGAATGAGTAAGAACTCCAAAGCTGAAGAATCCGCAGACAGAAGAACCAAACACCCCATTTCAAAGTCTCTTTCAGATGTGGATACCAATGCAAAAGACCGAATTGCTACTTTGGAAAGAGAATTGGCTCGTATGAAGAAAAGGGAAGTATCATCGGGGCCATATGCGGTGTGTGGAGTATGTAACGAAATGGGTCATAAAACTGATGAGTGCCCGAAAAATTCGGTTCAAGAAACTGCTGATGTAAATCAAGTGTATGGAGGGGAAAAGAAATATGACATGAACTCCAACACATATCATCCAGGTTTAAGGAACCATCCTAATTTCAGGTATGGTAATGCTTCAAATCAGATGAATCCGAATTTTCAATCAAACACTCAAGGGGGTAACCAAGGTGGATCATATCAGAACCGCCAAGGTAACTATAATCAAGGTGGTGGTTATCAAAGAAACTATAATCAAGGTGGTAATTATCAAAGAGGGTTTAATCAAGGTGGTTCGTCAAGCAATCAAGGTGGAGGTGATGAATCTTTGAGTTCAAAGATGGATGCTTTAATGAACATGATGAAAGAGAACAACAAGGCAAATGAAGTGAGAGACAAGTCTCATGAGGCTCTAGCGAAACAAGTGGGACAACTTGCATAAGAGATGGCTCAATTGAGAGGAAGCACGGGGAAGCTTCCTAGCGATACCACTATCAACCCGCAGCATCAAGGTTCGAGTTCAAAGAACACTCAAAGCGTGCACATAAACGCGGTTAGTTTTATTTCGAATGATAAGGTTGTGGGTAGTGAAACAACTCCACCACAACAATTTGTTGATGGTGTAGTGGAGGATGTTGGTAGTGATGATGAGCAGGAAGAGGAAAAATTTTTGCAAAACAATTTTAAAGTTAAAAATTATAAAAAATCCTTTTGCGAAAATTGCTTAAATGAGTTGGCTACTAAGACAAGTGTGGGGATGGAGACTAATACCATCCCATACCCTGCAACTTTAGTAGACCCAAACAATGTGTCAAGCATTTATAAGTGGATCCCACCAAAGGACGAGAGGTGGGAAAATTTTAAACAAGTCAAAATAAATTTACCATTTATTGATGCAATTGAAAAGGTTCCTGCTCATGTCGAATGTGTGAAAGAGTTGAGCAACCAAAACAAGCACAACAAGTTGCCCGAACACTTAGGGGCACATGTTCGTGCTGTTTTGTCGGATGCTCTTCCCCCTAAACTTCAAGATCCAGGAGCCCCATTGATTCCAATTCAGGTTGGAGAATTTAAAATAGAAAGGGCGCTCCTAGATCTTGGAGCATGTGTAAGTATATTGCCTGGGAGTCTGTTTGACCAATACGACTTTGGTCCACTACATGAAATTAACACCACAGTGGTGTTAGCTGATCAGACTCCAACGCATCCAAGGGGGATGGTGAATGATGTGTTGGTGAAGGTAGAGGATTTCTACTACCCAGTTGATTTTTTGGTGGTAGACCATGTAAGTAGTGCTAAAAACACACAACCCACCGTTATACTGGGTAGGCCGTTCTTAGCAACTGCGCATGCTATTATAAATTGTGCTAATGGAACGGTACGCATGAAGTTTGGTGACCGTGAGTTATGTTTAAATGTATATCCAAATTTGTCTAACTCGGTTGTTGATGAGAAATGTCCCAAAAATGACATTTTTTATAGTGGTGGCCCTCTTGTAAAAGAGGATCACCCAAAAGAGGATTTTTGTGTGGTTAACAGGTTTGGAGCAGTCAAGAATAGCACGGTAAAAGGAAGAAAGACGAAATTGAAGAAACCGCCTGATTTGGACAATGAAACAAGAACAGAAAAGATGGTTGACCCGGTTAGGAACACCTTAAAGGACCTAGCGGAACGTAGGAGGGTTGCATCTTTAGAGGCGGAGGGAGGAAGGCATCCAACTCGACCACCATGAGGGTAGTGTATTTGGTCTGGCTGAAGACCCTAAAACTTAGCGCTTTCGGAAGGCAACCAAAAAAAAAAAAAAAAATCAGGTATGATTCTTGTACAGTTTGTATATTTATTTATTTTGTTTTATTTTTCTTTTATTTTTAGTTAGTATTTTGAGTCTCTTTTAATTTCTGGGAATGCTTTGAGTTTAACTTGCAATCAGATAACTTGTCTGTACTCAATCTCCATTCAGGCGGGGTAAATCTGTACACCATCGGTGTATCAGGCATCCCAGGATTTTACGTTTTTATTTTTCTTTTGAGTCTTAGTTCAGGTTTGTCTATCGGCCGCGAATGAAATGCTATACGGTTCGATTGGGAGGAATTCCGGAGACTCATACGCGCACTGCCTATATCTAGGGGAGTCTGTTCCTTTTACTGTTGTATTTTATTTTTATTTCTGTTTTATTTTATTCCTAGCTCACATTGAGGACAATGTGTCGTTCAAGTGTGGGGGTGGGGAAATTTCGTTTTTATTTATTTTTGTGTCTTAAAAAAAAGAAAAAAAAATTGTGTCTAAAAAAATAAAAAATAAAAAAAATTGAAAATTGAAAATGTCTTGAAAATTGTGCCTATAAACAAAAAAAAAAGAAAAAAAACATTCTAATCAGGCATAAAAGCAGCTCTTTCGGTACATACCAGTTGTTTCTTGATTGTTTTGGCAATAGATCCTTAGTCATGGTCTAATTTGTGGAAAAGTAGTATGAACCGTTTTCAGCAGGTGTTTTTAAGAAAAAAGTTTAGAATTGTCTGACTAGATTTAACAAGCTATTGGTAATAAATGCATGCACACATCGGTAACCCCTTTCCCCACTTTTGTGAGATCTTGAGCCTACTAGTTGATAGATTGATTTATATATATTTTTTCATTTGTTGAGAGTAGGCCAGATGTTTCTCTGTTGCAGAACTTGTGTGATTTGATACATGCTGAGGTTGTAGACTATATATGCACATAGATGATAAAGGCGATTTAGGATTCCCTTTTTGTTTGACACCTTTTATTTGTTTTGTGTTAACCAGTTTACCCAAGAATATTACCATTAGTAGCCAACTTTGAGCCTTATACCCTTTCGTTTGCTAAACCACATAATCACCCAAATAAACCAGTACCTTTACCAAGTGTTGATGACATCCAAAGTGTTAAGTGACTGTATTTATGTTAGAAAAAAATATATGTGTGAAAAAAAATGAAAAAAAAAACAAAAAAAAAAGAAAAAAAAAAAGAGAAAAAAAGAATACAAAAATAGAAGTATGTGTTATGGGTCAAATATACCCAAAGTTATGTTTATTTATGTGTATTGTGAATAAGGTTTGTCAATCATGTTGGTGTCACCATTTTATTTTAGCCACTTCTAGCCAAATCTATCCGACCTTTACCCTAAGCCCAAAACCCGCAAGTCCTTTAGATATGTGCATTGTCTACAGTTGAGGTGTGATTGTCATACAAGCCTATGATAACAGAGTTGCTTACTTGGTTTTTGAGTGATTAATACTAGCGCATTACATGCTAGTCCAGATATTAAACCGAGTGGAGTGAAAAATTGTGAGGGGTGTGTTGCATGAAAATAAAAACCGGAAGCATGTTAGATATAGTCGGAGTAAATTCTGTTTTTAAATGGAAATCAATTTGACTTGCTGAATTAACACATCTAATGCTGATCTGTAAATGGGTATGACTTTGGACCTTAGCTAAGGTATGATAGAGCGACTGGGGTGCTAGTCTGTGATAATGTCTTGAGCAGAGTGTATATAATTTTTTCGAGACGAAAAAAAATAAGTGTGGGGGTGTGATGCGCGGTTGCAAGCATCATGTTTATTTGTCAGTTTTGTATATTTTTGAGTCGTTTATATAGTATTTTTATTAGTTTTAGGTATGTACTCTATTATTTTAGTATTGTATATATTTTATTACTTTTTAGTTGTTTTTACTATTAATTTATTTGTTTATATTTTTGGTAGGTGATCACATGGAGCGGGGCCAAAACAGTACAAATTATATTCGAGACTTGAACACCCGAGTCTAGAGCACGGGGTCATAATACCATCAATAATAATAATAATAATAATAATAATAATAATAATAATAATAATAATAATAATGGACTTAAGTCCATGTTAAGTGTACATACAAGAAAAGAACAAAAAAAAAAAAAATACTAAAAGCCTTAGGCCCATTTGGAAATAAGAAAAGAATGGAAATTAGGGATTGCGGAAAATTTTTAAGCGGCACATGACACTTAGTGGAGGTGACACCATTTTTTGAGAGAACATTGTTCTTTGGATCGCATATTGTTTTTGGTTTTTGGGGGATTTATTACTTTTGAGGGACGCAAGTCGCAGAGCAGACAGAGGTCGCAACACACGAGGGACAAGAAGGTCAAGATCCAATTTTTGAGGCATCAAGCTCCATGGCCATGAGTGGCTAATTCCTTTGTATCACATTGGGGATGTAAACTTTTGAGATCTAGGGTTAAACAAATTGGGTATTGTTCTTAAACTATTGATTATGTTTTTGTGTGTTTGAATTAACTGTGTTGAATTGTGATTAACCTTATGTTGAACTCATTTTAGTTAATTGATCTTGTGCCAATTTCTAATGATATGAACATGGTTCCTTGCTTTAACACAAACATAGGATTGTATGTTCTAGGTAATGAAGTGTAATTTATTCTGTCTTTGATATTGATAAAACTTGACACCTAAGCCTATTGAGCAATCACTCCGTTAACACCAATCACGTTACTATTGTTTACCCATTTGTGAAATCCCTAGTATTCAATTGCTGAAACCCTAGTGTGATACTTTTAATTAAATTGTTTACAACCCATATTACTTTTTTACTCTTACAATATTCAAGTTCTATTACAATAAACAAAATCTTTTAAAAATTAAACTCTTAAATGATAACTTGCACTCTTCATAATTAAGCTAGCAACTTCATAAGCAACATTTTCTAATCAACTAAACAACATTCACTAACCACACGCTCCTTGGATTGATACCCTATTTACCCTATCTACCTAGGTTAATTAGGTTTTGCATGACCCGTAACGACCGGCTCATCAATGAGATAGATGATTTTATACTTGAAAATGCTGAATTAAAGTCGGTGACTGAAGCTGAGAAAGAGTTAACTAGAGAAGAGATCGTGACTCAAACTGCTGACACTACTGCCTCTGAGACCGTTATTCCTCAAGCAGAAGTGCTTTCAAGCGTACTAGATACTGTGCGAGAGGCTGAACAAAGGATTCCTCCATCTGATGTTGCAGTTGAGACAATGGTCGATACTGAAGATGCTGAAGATACAAGTTCTGATTTGAGGCCAAGAAAGAGAAGCAAAAGAGACCCAAGGCTGAATGTTACTGCTGATGTCTCGGTTGATGAGACTATTTCTGCTGTTGCTGCTGACACCATCATGACTGATGCTGGTGTTTCACCTGATATTCCCGTTGGCACTATTAGCTCTGCTACTTCGCCTGTGATTGCATCTGAAGCCTTCTCTCAATTCATGAGCAAGGCACCTATCACTGGGAGACTAAGTGAGGAAGCTGGATCCTCTGGTGCTTCTGGTTCTGGCAAAGTTTTGTTTGATGAAGAAGCATTTCAGAGAGCTCAAATGGCCTTTCTCGCGGATAAAGAGCAGGGAAAGCGTGTGGATGTGGAATTCCTGACGACAGAAGAGAGAGAGAGAGAGAGAGAGAGAGAGAGAGAGAGAGAGAGGCAAATCAAGAAGAGATTGAAAGTGATGAAGATGTTTTTGCAGAAGTAGACGTTCACAGGTTGCAAGCTAGAGTGCTGAAATTAGAGACTGAGAATGTATGGCTAACAGCTCAGGTGCAGAGCTTGATGGAGACGGTTACTGAAAAGGAGAAAAAGATTACTGAATTGGAGACGGGATTGGGCGATGTTTCAGCCAGGTTACTCAACTTGACTCAAAAACTCGAGAACAAGTTTGGAAAGGAGTTTTCAGAGACATCATCCTTTGTTGACAAGGTATTGACTCCGGCTGAACGCGAAAGATCAGAGAAAGAACATGAAGAACACATGAAGAAGTATTTCGAAGATCAGGTTCCCAGAGTTAGAGATCGTCGACCTGGAAGTGCCTACGTTCTCAAGAATTTAGCTGAGCCATCTATTGACCCAATGGAGGAGCATCCAGAAAGATATGTGACGATTACCAGTGATAGGTATGACACTTATGGTAATCGAACTGGGATAGAGTGTTGGAGGTATAATGATGATAAAGGAGTATTCGTGGTTCATAGAGAGAATGGAGCAGTTGAGTACTATGCTTCTACTTTGGCCTTCAACTCCTGGACAAAGATTGATTTGACAGAACTTGCCAGAGCTCCTTTCATAAACCAGACAAGGAATCCAAGAAATAAGATTGGTCTTATGTTTCATAAGAAGATTCAGGAGCAGGCGAAAGTGAATTTCCGGGATATGAAGACTGCTAGCTCAATGTTGGTGGAATATAAGGGCGTGCGAGGTGCTGATGGAAAGCCTTTCAAGACAGTTCAATGGACATCCACTGAGAAATTGAAGACCATTCACTTGACCAAGCCAATGGATAGAGGTTGCTTGAAGGACATGAGGTTCTGGGTCTATGATCCTACTTCTGCATCTGCAGTGATTGTATGTGATACGGATGAGTTTAGAATATCTGATGCTAGAGACCTGATGAGTTTGCATTCTGAAGATATTCAAGTTCTAGCTAGACATCAGATTCAATGTGACCCCACTTATGAAGTCTGTGCGAAATCATTTACTAGTGTTGTAGCTCAAGTTGATAGACTGGGGTTGGCGTCTGATAAGAGAGGAAGAGTGGAGACAAAATTGTTTGGTCCGTATGTTGGTAAGTCGCCCGAAGAATGGAAGAGAGCAATGGAGGAAAAGAAGAAACGTTCAAAGAAGCGCAGCAAGAGCAGCAAGAAGCGGTAGAACCATCACAGGTCAACACAAACCTAGGGGGATATTGTTGGGCCAGACTTTAGAAGGTTTGCGTTGTCTTGAGTTATATTAGTATTGTGTCACACCACGTCTAAGGCGGAAACACGTGGCGCGACGGTTCAAAAGTATTAAGCCAAGATTAATGCAAAGCACAATATTAATTAGAAAACGGGCATTTATTCAATGCTAATAATCATGTCAAATTATTCATACATAATCATAAATTGTTTTCGAAAATGATAAAGAGGCTTCTCCCTTTATCCCTAAATCCATGGAATAAAGAGATAAGACCCCGTCACGACATTCCCAACGCCCAATTTGGAGACATCCCCGACCCTGCTTGCCATGCTAACTTCCATCAATCAATTACCTGAAAGATATGTTTAGAAAAATCGTCAATATATAAATATTGGTGAGTTCACAGGTTTTAATTTAATAAATCTTTATAGAGTGGGAATATCCTTGTTATGACATTTATAGGAGTTGCAAAGTCCTACAATTTACTTGAGCCTATAACCAAACCAAGACAATCAATAATGCCCCCGCCCAAAGTCGTTACTCGGTATTCCTACGACTTTATTTCAGAATAAGTGCACCCCAGGCATACGCCGATGCATAATCGACGCTATCGATTAGGGGTGGGCCTTGTCAGGCACCAATAGTACTATCCAATTATCCCTTTGGTTTCTCATTCCTGAATAAATGATTATAGTGGGGAGGTCTCAACCCCGAGTGGCGATCTTTACTCAAGTATCCAACCCGTCATACAATCCCAACATATCTTTCCCCCGTAAAAACGTTAAATAGTTTAGAAATGGGGCCGTGAGACTCACCTGTAACTGTGCTTGGCTCAAAGAAAATAGTAAAGTTTGTGATCCCGTACCTACAAAGGTTCTAGGCGTATAAGTCACTTACACCTATGGTGTATGTGCCTTGGCAAGTTGTACACCCAACTTCCCGACCACGTCTTTATCCCAATTCCCGTTTAATAGTTTCGTATCCTAGGTCCAATGGCGATGGATTACCCTTTCCTTACAAGTCATATATTATTCTTATAATTATTCTTTATGACTTGTACAACATTTTACTTGACACGACTCCACCCAACGTATAATTATTTTCCCATTCAAATAATTATACTTAGGATCTTTTCGCTCAATACAAAGTGTTTTCTTATTAACCGACCCGACTTACTTTGCCACATATTTATTTTCCCATTTAAATAAATATGCTAAGTCTTTGTCGTTTGGTAACATAATCTTAACGCCCGACTAGACTTACCACACCGTACATTTATTTTCCCATTTAAATAAATGTACTAGAATCTTGTCGGTATTCACGCGTTCGTAGATATATCTCATCTACTCGTCTCGGTTTTCCTTCTCGCACATCTATTTTCCCATTTAAATAGATGTACTAGAATTCCATCGGAAACGAGTACATGTACATATACCATCGCGTGGATACTACTTGTTAAGTTCATGTGTCGTTTAGCGTTTTTAGTTTGTTACGTTATGTTTCTCTTTTCCCACGAATATTGTTACTACACTTAGGAAAGTGTTACGCACGTTTCACCCTTGTTATATATATTTTATTTCCGTAAAATATATATGTATATTTTTATCTCGACGTAATAAGTCCGTTTACGTTGGTTCGTGTAACTAAGTTTGTTAGTTAACGTTTTAGTCCGACTCGTCCAACTTGTTACCAAAAACGTTCCCGATACTTTTATATTCCCATTTATATAAAAGCACCTTATTTTTGTACAAGTCTTTACAAGTATTTATTTTATAAAGTCTTACTTTATGAAATAGTCGCGTGACTCCATTTATTTTTATAAAACGTCCATTTTATAAAAATATACTTTTTACTTAAAATGCCCAAGTAGGCTATTATTATTTACCAACTCAACCTTGTAAACCATTACTTACACTTTTTGACACCAATATTTCCATCATTGTGTTTTTGGTCCAATAACTTTCTAAAATATTTATTTTAGTCCGTTGGTTTCCAAGGTTGTCATTTTAATCCTTTAATTTACACTTGTAGCATTTTTCCCTAAATCTTTCATGGTTATTATTTTTCTTCCACTTTAGTGGACTTTGAAGAATCCTTTTTACCATGATTAATTGTTTTTACCTCTTTTTACTTCTAATGCTCTTTTAATCCATTCAAGGTATCAATAACATGTTTATTTCATATTTTTATCCAAAACATCAAACTTTCACTCATCTAAGTGAGTGGACTTTGAAGAACTAACTTTTCCACTTATGGCTTTCTAATCCATTTTAATATTTTTATGACTTTATTATATCATCCTAAGATGATTAAACCACTTTTCATCATATTCAAGTCACTTTTCAAAATATTGCTTTTCTCATCTTCAATCATCCAAACATGTTCTTATTATTATACTTTCATCAAAATACTACTTTTATTAAAAATAACTAAGATTTCATCATATTATTATTCTCTCATCTTCATTTTTAATAAAAGCCCATTACTTAGTTAAAACTCATTTTTATTACCCATATTGTACAACTTGCTTCATAGCACAAAAACAAAATATTTAAATTAATAAAACAATGCAAGACTTACAACTAGCTCAAGACTAGGGAAGACAAGTTCTTGGATTTTGGATGTGGTTTAGTGTGTTCTTCCAAGTGGGTTATGCTCCAAGCTCTTAAACACACAAGAAGGGGTTTGAATGAGGATGAACTAGAGGTAATTTGGAGTAGTAAAAATTGAATGAAAGGTGTTGGTGGGGTGGTGCAAATCCACGGCCACAAGGAGGAAAAAGGAAGGAGATTTTGTGATTTTTCTCTAATGCATCTCAAGTGGCTTATAATCTCATTCCAAATCTTGCAAAGATCACCAATTATCTTTTCTTGGATTTGGTAATATCTTGGAAGGATTTGTATTGGATTATGAAAATCTTACAAAGATTTTAAGAGGGTGTATGGGCCGATTTTTTTGAGAGAGAGAGGAGAAATGATTGGGTTAATTCCCTTGTCCAATCTTATTACATGCAAGCTCATGATTGATATTATTTCAAATGATTTATTTAGATAACACAAGTAATCTCCCACTTGGGTGGGCCATGGCCGGCCCCAAGGGGTGTCTAGGTGGGGTCCACTTTGCTAAATAATACCCCATTACTTGTTAAGTTAGTTCCTTTCGGGTACCGCCCGGGTATTTCTTGAATTTTCGTCGCGTTTTCCGTCGATATTAAAATACCGTTAATATTTATAAAATTATGTCCAGTTAAATTACTGATAATTTATTTCGGTTTCTGTCGGGTGAATTTACGTGTTACGCGCGTATCGGGTGCGGTACGCGCACTTTATTCGTTACCGGAAGATTTGTGCATTAAGCTTTTACGTATGGCTTTGGGTTTCCAAAACTCATAATATTTTGTGAAAATATTATTTATTTTATATTCCGGGTGTCCGGTGTTCGTTTCGCTTATTTCAGTTTTTACCGGGTAATCGCCAGTGTCCATACCGGATAGTTTTGTCTGCGCACGATCCTATCATGCTTTGCTATTAAACTCATGCATTCCTATGCATTATTTGGGAATTCCTATCTTTCTAAGGCCTCAATTAAATATTCAGCACATAATTACGGTTAATTACGTTAATCGCGTTTAATTAATTAGTACGGAATTACCTTAATTTTGCCGGTTGTTACATTCTCCCCCCGTTAAGAGAATTCCGTCCCGGAATTCACTTTGAGCTCTCCGGTATAGGGGTCTTCTTAAATAGGGCGGGATACTTTTGCTTCATCTGGTCCAGCCTTTCCCACGTGAACTCCGGTCCACGCTTGGCATTCCAACGCACTTTGACCAATCTGATCTTACTGCGTCTTAGTTTTTGGACCTTCCAATCGGTTACCTCGATTGGCTCTTCGACGAAGTGTAACTTGCCGTCAATGTGGATTTCGTCTGCGGGGATGATGAGGGTTTCGTCGGATAAGCACTTTTTCAAGTTCGACACGTGGAACGTGTCGTGTACACCGTTAAGTTCTTGGGGTAACTTGAGCTTGTATGCTACGGGGCCTACTCTGGACAAGATTTCGAATGGTCCAACATAACGTGGGTTTAGTTTTCCGCGCTTCCCGAAACGCGCGACACCTTTCCAAGGTGACACCTTTAGTAGGACCCTGTCTCCGACTTGAAATTCCAAAGGCTTCCTCCTCATGTCTGCGTAGCTTTTCTGTCGGTCACGTGCCGCTTTGAGACGTTCTCTAATCAGAAAGACCTTATCCGTCGTTTCTTGAACAATTTCGGGCCCGGTAAGTTGCTTTTCGCCAACTTCGGCCCAACATAGAGGCGATCTACACTTGCGTCCATATAGAGCTTCAAAAGGTGCAGCTTGAATGCTCGTGTGGTAGCTGTTGTTATACGAAAACTCTACCAGTGGCAAGTGGGTATCCCAATTTCCGCTGAAATCGATTGCGCATGCCCGTAGCATATCCTCCAGGGTCTGGATGGTTCGTTCACTCTGACCATCGGTTTGTGGATGATATGCGGTACTCATATCGAGGCGAGTGCCTAGGGCTTTATTCAGACTTTCCCAAAATCTTGAGGTGAAACGACTATCTCGATCGGAGATGATAGAAATAGGTACACCGTGCTTTGACACAACTTCCTTAATGTACAAACGGGTTAGTTTCTCCAACTTATCCGTTTCGCGAATGGGGAGGAAGTGTGCAGATTTTGTCAATCGATCAACGATTACCCAGATCATGTCATGGCCGCTTGTTGTCTTGGGCAATTTGGTGATGAAGTCCATAGTGATCCTTTCCCATTTCCATTCCGGTATTTCCGGTTGCTGGAGCAATCCGGACGGTCTCTGGTGCTCGGCCTTGACCTTCGCGCAAGTTAAGCATCGCGCAACATAAGCCGCTATGTCTCTCTTGAAATTCGGCCACCAGTAAAATTCCTTCAAATCGTGGAACATCTTGTCTGCTCCGGGGTGAACTGAATATCGCGAACTGTGGGCTTCGGCTAATACCAGTTCACGCAATCCACCGTATACTGGTACCCAAATTCTATTCATGAAATACAGAGCTTGATCCGCTTTTGACTCCAGTGACTCAACCATCTTCCGCAATCTTTCTCCTTTGACATTCTCGGGTTTAAGAGCGTTAGTTTGAGCTTCACGAATCCGGTCAGTCAGGTTCGTGTGGATGGTTAGACCCAAAGCTCGGACACGCAGTGGCTTAACCCGTTCCTTGCGACTCAAGGCATCGGCTACAACGTTTGCCTCCCCGGGATGGTACTTTATCTCACAATCGTAATCGTTCAATAATTCGACCCATCTCCGTTGTCGCATGTTCAATTCCTTCTGGTCAAAGATGTGCTGCAAGCTTTTATGATCAGTGAAGATCGTACACTTGGTTCCGTACAGATAGTGTCTCCATATCTTGAGTGCGAATACCACGGCTCCTAGTTCCAGATCATGTGTGGTGTAATTCTTCTCGTGAAGTTTTAGCTGTCTGGAAGCATAGGCTATGACCTTCTCTCGCTGCATCAATACACAACCCAATCCCTGATGAGAGGCGTCACAGTAAACTACGAAGTCTTCTGTACCATCGGGGAGTGCTAGTATTGGTGCGCCACATAACTTGTCCTTCAGCAACTGAAACGCTGCTTCCTGCTTTTCCGTCCATTCAAACTTCTTATCCTTTTGGGTTAGCATGGTTAAGGACTGTGCTATTTTAGAAAAATTCTCGATGAACCTTCTGTAGTAACCCGCAAGGCCAAGAAATTGTCGTACTTCAGTAGGCGTTCTAGGGGCGTCCCAATTCTTGATTGCTTCGATCTTGGCGGGATCGACATGTATACCCCTTTCATTCACCACGTGGCCTAAAAAGTGAACCTCTCGAATCCAAAAATCACATTTTGAAAACTTAGCATAGAGCTTCTCTTTGCGAAGTACCTCGAGGATTAATCGGAGATGTTCCTCGTGTTCCTCCTTAGTGCGTGAGTAGATTAAGATGTCATCAATGAAGACAATAACAAATTTGTCCAAGTATGGTTTGCACACTCGGTTCATCAAGTCCATGAAAACAGCTGGTGCGTTAGTTAAACCGAAAGGCATAACCAGAAACTCATAGTGCCCATAACGAGTCCTGAATGCTGTTTTTGGCACGTCTTCTTCTTGAATACGTAACTGATGATAACCGGACCTTAGGTCGATCTTGGAGTAGAAACTGGATCCTTGAAGTTGATCAAACAAATCGTCGATCCTGGGAAGAGGATAGCGATTTTTAATAGTCAGCTTGTTCAGTTCCCGATAGTCAATGCACATTCGAAAAGTGCCATCCTTCTTCTTCACGAATAAGACGGGAGCTCCCCAAGGTGAGAAGCTTGGTCTTATGAAACCTTTGTCCAACAACTCTTGCAGTTGTTCAGACAGTTCCTGCATCTCAGAAGGAGCTAGGCGATATGGCGATCGCGCTACAGGTGCTGCTCCTGGAACAAGGTCGATACGAAACTCGACTTGTCGGGGTGGTGGCAATCCTGGAAAGTCTTCTGGGAACACATCGGGAAAGTCTCTGGCGATCGGAATGTCTTCTAGCTTTCGCTCGTCAGCCTTCTTGTCTACCACATGCGCCAAGAATGCGACGAGACCTTTCCTTAGGCACTTCCTGGCTTTCATGCTGGTAATAATCCTCAACGGCGTTCCACGCCTTTCCCCTTGGATCGATAGGGTTTCACCGCTCGCGAGGGGAACTTGAATTACTTTGTCATTGCACACGACGATGGCGCGGTGTGCGGATAGCCAATCCATGCCAACGACTATGTCAAAGCTACCCAGTACGAGTGGTAATAGATCAATGTCAAACTCATGACCACAGAGATCCAACTTACAACCCTTTGCTACCTCTCGAGTTTCTATAGTCTTACCGTTAGCTAGTTCAATGGAATATGGTGTGTCTAGCTTACTAGTCTTTAAACCAAGTAATCTTTTAAATTCGACAGATATGAAGCTAAAATCAGCGCCAGTATCAAACAATACTGGAGCATAATGACCATTTAGAGGGAACGTACCAGTGACCACATTAGGGTCTTGTCGTGCGTCACCGGCACCAATCACGAACGCTCGCCCACGGGCTTGGTTGTTAAGTTTGGGGCAGTCCCTCTTCCAATGATCGAGCGATCCACATGAGAAACAGGGCCTCGCTCCACTGTTCTTTGGCGCTCCTGATCTGCAGTCTTCTGTCTTGTGCCCCGAACGACGGCACTTACCGCAGATTACTTCGTTCTTGCCCTGATAACCTTGCTTCCCATTATTTCCACGTCCAGTGGCCACATATCCTTTTCCCTTCTTCCCTGAACCTGATGATCCATCCTTCTTCCTCTCGTCGCGCTTACGCTTCCCAAACCTTGTCCTATTTCCCTGTTCACTTGACCCAACGGCTGAACTTGTACCCAGATTCTTACCCTCAACACTGCTGGACTCAGTAAGCTTCAACCCTGACACTTTCCGGATTAGAGTGCCCATTTGGATGGCGTCTTCAGTGAGGCTCAAAGCGAGGTCGATAGCTTCGCGCATGGTTGTAGGCTTGGAAGCAGTAACCATGCCGCGTATCTGTGGTGCCAGTCCGAAGAGGTATCTTTCCACCTTTTTGCTTTCCGGGGTGACCAGGCGAGGCACTAATCGGGAGAGGTCATGGAATCTGGACGTGTATCCAGCTACGTCCGGTCCAACCATGGTGAGGTTCCAGAACTCAGTCTCTAGCTTCTGCACTTCACTCGCCGGACAGTACTCGGCGATCATTAGTTCTTTCAACTCCAACCATGATAAGGAGTAAGCAGCATCATCTCCCAGTGTCTGCACTTGGTTGTTCCACCAGGTCAGAACTTGATCCAGAAACAGGTTGGTGGCGTACATGACAGCCTGTCGTGGGGTACAGCTGCTAATACGGATCACAGCTTCGGTCTTCTCGAACCATTTGACTAGTCCGACAGAACCTTCAGTGCCGCTGAAATTCAGTGGTTTGCAGTCCAGGAAAGCTTTAAACGTGCAGCCACGTTCTCGTGAGGCCGTTTCTGCAATAATAAAGCAATGTTAAATATAAGGTAGGAGTTTCACGAAGACTCCTGTCGCATATACCCGACGTCTTCTTACCAGTAGGGGAGGTTTCGCGTCTGTCGCTCCCGGTTCGGTCTCGCGACCTTTCGGTGCGCGTGGCATTGTGTTCTGCGAGAGCCTGAGCGATACGTCCCGAAACTAGGGTTTCAAGCTCTTCAGGTGTCGTGGGTAGTCTTTCATTCCCACTGTTGCTTCTTGTGGCTGGTGCCATGTCTCTTCAATAACCAATATCAAAGGTTAATTTCCAACAATCATTCATACAATATCATCACATATATAGTATAAACAACCACACAACATATGAACACAATAATCACCATAACAACAACACGCAATCACAACATAAACAGAATAAGTAATAATAATCGTAGATAATCACAACACATATTTTACCATAACAAAACTTTCATTAATTTCAATACCAAGTACAATGATTTGTTCATAATAACAAAAACCGAGGATACCTTCCTCTTACATTGCTCTTTGAAATACACTAGAAATATAATGTCATATGCCGGCACAATCCCGCTCGGCTAGGCACAAAATGCAGATGGGTGCTATAACCCATGCTGTGCTATCATACTACTACTACTACTGCTATGTCCGCGAGTGATCTCCCAAAACGTCCCTGATGCTACTGTGGCGGTGGCGGCGGCGGGTGCTGGTACTGGTACTGAGGTGCGCACATGCTGATGGTCATACTGATCGCCATAATGCGATCGTACAAGAATTGGCGATGCGCAAAGTGTGCGTCGCCCGTAAGGCCACAATGAGCATCCATGCTCAGCAGCTCCTCAGCATAATGTGCCAGTGCATCCCTGGCATCAATGATCCTGGCCCACATGAGCTGGGCCTGCTGCTCCATCTGACTCACGGTGCGCTGCACCGTGTCGGTGAGGGTCTGGAAATCTCTCTCCAGCGAGATCACCGTGGACCATGCGGGTCCTGTCAGTGGGGCCATCCCGTGGGGCTGCGACGGCCCGGGGATGTCAGTGTATGTCGGCTGAGACGGGCCGACGATATCGGGTATGGGTAGTGGTGTGAAGGGTGGGGCAAAGCCCGGTAATCCAGTGAAGCAGTAGGGTGGTACCCGGTATGGGTCTCCCGCACCTAGAGTATACGGTGCGAATGGGGGTGTCACAAATGGGGCTCCTGCATCCATAGTGAATGGTGCAGGTGGTGGGGTATGGAGCATCTCGGGTAGGGGTGGTAGTGTGGGAAAAGTGGTGATGGGT
Organism: Ambrosia trifida; assembly: GCA_028751855.1. Classification (NCBI taxonomy): domain Eukaryota; kingdom Viridiplantae; phylum Streptophyta; class Magnoliopsida; order Asterales; family Asteraceae; genus Ambrosia; species Ambrosia trifida. The sequence continues at coordinate 33,522,372 of CM054133.1, read as the reverse complement.
GGTGTCATGGATAAAGGTGTGGGGACTATAAGCTCGGCGAGTGGGACCATGAGTGGCTGGGTGACAGTGACCCACTCTAGAGTAGACATCACAGTGGTAGGGGTGGGAGGGCTAGCAGTGGCATGAGCTGCCAGTCCTGCTCGGTGCAACTCAGAGCTGCGGGCTGAGCTGCCCTCAAGGATGTGCCCAGTAGAAGCTGGCCCATCCTGTGGTATGGGCTCGGGCATGGTAGGTAAGGTGGCTGGGGTAGCGGTAGCATGCCCTGTCATCGGAGCGACGTGCTCCTCCTGGCCTGCTGGTGGGATAGGCACAGCAATGTGCTCCACCGACGCAGTTGACTCATCGTCAGAGTCATCGGATATCCACCCGTTGTGTCCCCGGCAGACAGGCACGAGCCTCATGCCGGAGGGAACGGGGATAGGTGGGGTGGGTAAAGGCTCACGGTCGACGGGTGCGTGTCGGTCGTATGGAGACTCGACAGTCTCCGACTGTGTAGGGATAGGTCTCGAAGGACCTGCGCAACCTACAGGGAAGTCCCTGGCGGCGCGGATAGGTAGTGCTGGCAGTGGTGCTGCCTGGAATGGTACTAGAGGCAAGTCGGCCTCGGCCATCGGTAGGTCGGCCACGGCGGCCATATCGTCTCCAGCGGGGGCCCACGCTGGGTCCTCGCTCGGGTCCGTCTCGTCGGAGCTATCTCCGTCGGCGCCCTCCATGGCGACATCAACGTCCATCTCATCATCCTCGGGATCGAGTATCACCACCTCGATCGGCTCCGCTGGTGGTGCTGGAATGATCTGGAGGCTACTGTCGTAGCTCGGTGCTACGCTCCCTGCGTTCGACATCCTGGCAAAAGAACCGTACTAATATTTAAGTATTATTCGTTAGGTAGTTAAGGCACATATCTAAGGTACTCTTCCTAACCTTCTAACAAAAATAATACGTATACTTACCATGGCTAGCTTGGTCGGAATCTCCATATACCCAAATGGTCGTTGGAAAAATTTATTTTATTGCGTTTCGCATATATTTGAAAGATTTTGAACCAAATCCGGTTATAGTTTAGATTTTTAAAATGCTAATTCGCTATAACCTTGGCTCTGATACCACTTTCTGTCACACCACGTCTAAGGCGGAAACACGTGGCGCGACGGTTCAAAAGTATTAAGCCAAGATTAATGCAAAGCACAATATTAATTAGAAAACGGGCATTTATTCAATGCTAATAATCATGTCAAATTATTCATACATAATCATAAATTGTTTTCGAAAATGATAAAGAGGCTTCTCCCTTTATCCCTAAATCCATGGAATAAAGAGATAAGACCCCGTCACGACATTCCCAACGCCCAATTTGGAGACATCCCCGACCCTGCTTGCCATGCTAACTTCCATCAATCAATTACCTGAAAGATATGTTTAGAAAAATCGTCAATATATAAATATTGGTGAGTTCACAGGTTTTAATTTAATAAATCTTTATAGAGTGGGAATATCCTTGTTATGACATTTATAGGAGTTGCAAAGTCCTACAATTTACTTGAGCCTATAACCAAACCAAGACAATCAATAATGCCCCCGCCCAAAGTCGTTACTCGGTATTCCTACGACTTTATTTCAGAATAAGTGCACCCCAGGCATACGCCGATGCATAATCGACGCTATCGATTAGGGGTGGGCCTTGTCAGGCACCAATAGTACTATCCAATTATCCCTTTGGTTTCTCATTCCTGAATAAATGATTATAGTGGGGAGGTCTCAACCCCGAGTGGCGATCTTTACTCAAGTATCCAACCCGTCATACAATCCCAACATATCTTTCCCCCGTAAAAACGTTAAATAGTTTAGAAATGGGGCCGTGAGACTCACCTGTAACTGTGCTTGGCTCAAAGAAAATAGTAAAGTTTGTGATCCCGTACCTACAAAGGTTCTAGGCGTATAAGTCACTTACACCTATGGTGTATGTGCCTTGGCAAGTTGTACACCCAACTTCCCGACCACGTCTTTATCCCAATTCCCGTTTAATAGTTTCGTATCCTAGGTCCAATGGCGATGGATTACCCTTTCCTTACAAGTCATATATTATTCTTATAATTATTCTTTATGACTTGTACAACATTTTACTTGACACGACTCCACCCAACGTATAATTATTTTCCCATTCAAATAATTATACTTAGGATCTTTTCGCTCAATACAAAGTGTTTTCTTATTAACCGACCCGACTTACTTTGCCACATATTTATTTTCCCATTTAAATAAATATGCTAAGTCTTTGTCGTTTGGTAACATAATCTTAACGCCCGACTAGACTTACCACACCGTACATTTATTTTCCCATTTAAATAAATGTACTAGAATCTTGTCGGTATTCACGCGTTCGTAGATATATCTCATCTACTCGTCTCGGTTTTCCTTCTCGCACATCTATTTTCCCATTTAAATAGATGTACTAGAATTCCATCGGAAACGAGTACATGTACATATACCATCGCGTGGATACTACTTGTTAAGTTCATGTGTCGTTTAGCGTTTTTAGTTTGTTACGTTATGTTTCTCTTTTCCCACGAATATTGTTACTACACTTAGGAAAGTGTTACGCACGTTTCACCCTTGTTATATATATTTTATTTCCGTAAAATATATATGTATATTTTTATCTCGACGTAATAAGTCCGTTTACGTTGGTTCGTGTAACTAAGTTTGTTAGTTAACGTTTTAGTCCGACTCGTCCAACTTGTTACCAAAAACGTTCCCGATACTTTTATATTCCCATTTATATAAAAGCACCTTATTTTTGTACAAGTCTTTACAAGTATTTATTTTATAAAGTCTTACTTTATGAAATAGTCGCGTGACTCCATTTATTTTTATAAAACGTCCATTTTATAAAAATATACTTTTTACTTAAAATGCCCAAGTAGGCTATTATTATTTACCAACTCAACCTTGTAAACCATTACTTACACTTTTTGACACCAATATTTCCATCATTGTGTTTTTGGTCCAATAACTTTCTAAAATATTTATTTTAGTCCGTTGGTTTCCAAGGTTGTCATTTTAATCCTTTAATTTACACTTGTAGCATTTTTCCCTAAATCTTTCATGGTTATTATTTTTCTTCCACTTTAGTGGACTTTGAAGAATCCTTTTTACCATGATTAATTGTTTTTACCTCTTTTTACTTCTAATGCTCTTTTAATCCATTCAAGGTATCAATAACATGTTTATTTCATATTTTTATCCAAAACATCAAACTTTCACTCATCTAAGTGAGTGGACTTTGAAGAACTAACTTTTCCACTTATGGCTTTCTAATCCATTTTAATATTTTTATGACTTTATTATATCATCCTAAGATGATTAAACCACTTTTCATCATATTCAAGTCACTTTTCAAAATATTGCTTTTCTCATCTTCAATCATCCAAACATGTTCTTATTATTATACTTTCATCAAAATACTACTTTTATTAAAAATAACTAAGATTTCATCATATTATTATTCTCTCATCTTCATTTTTAATAAAAGCCCATTACTTAGTTAAAACTCATTTTTATTACCCATATTGTACAACTTGCTTCATAGCACAAAAACAAAATATTTAAATTAATAAAACAATGCAAGACTTACAACTAGCTCAAGACTAGGGAAGACAAGTTCTTGGATTTTGGATGTGATTTAGTGTGTTCTTCCAAGTGGGTTATGCTCCAAGCTCTTAAACACACAAGAAGGGGTTTGAATGAGGATGAACTAGAGGTAATTTGGAGTAGTAAAAATTGAATGAAAGGTGTTGGTGGGGTGGTGCAAATCCACGGCCACAAGGAGGAAAAAGGAAGGAGATTTTGTGATTTTTCTCTAATGCATCTCAAGTGGCTTATAATCTCATTCCAAATCTTGCAAAGATCACCAATTATCTTTTCTTGGATTTGGTAATATCTTGGAAGGATTTGTATTGGATTATGAAAATCTTACAAAGATTTTAAGAGGGTGTATGGGCCGATTTTTTTGAGAGAGAGAGGAGAAATGATTGGGTTAATTCCCTTGTCCAATCTTATTACATGCAAGCTCATGATTGATATTATTTCAAATGATTTATTTAGATAACACAAGTAATCTCCCACTTGGGTGGGCCATGGCCGGCCCCAAGGGGTGTCTAGGTGGGGTCCACTTTGCTAAATAATACCCCATTACTTGTTAAGTTAGTTCCTTTCGGGTACCGCCCGGGTATTTCTTGAATTTTCGTCGCGTTTTCCGTCGATATTAAAATACCGTTAATATTTATAAAATTATGTCCAGTTAAATTACTGATAATTTATTTCGGTTTCTGTCGGGTGAATTTACGTGTTACGCGCGTATCGGGTGCGGTACGCGCACTTTATTCGTTACCGGAAGATTTGTGCATTAAGCTTTTACGTATGGCTTTGGGTTTCCAAAACTCATAATATTTTGTGAAAATATTATTTATTTTATATTCCGGGTGTCCGGTGTTCGTTTCGCTTATTTCAGTTTTTACCGGGTAATCGCCAGTGTCCATACCGGATAGTTTTGTCTGCGCACGATCCTATCATGCTTTGCTATTAAACTCATGCATTCCTATGCATTATTTGGGAATTCCTATCTTTCTAAGGCCTCAATTAAATATTCAGCACATAATTACGGTTAATTACGTTAATCGCGTTTAATTAATTAGTACGGAATTACCTTAATTTTGCCGGTTGTTACATATTGTTTGTGGGTTTCGGCCTTTATGGCCCATGTATTGTGACCGCCCTATGCACTTATAAATAGGGGGTTTCTTAGTTATTTTGTGGTTGCTAGTCTTTTGTGAAGTTTTCTTTTGTGTTGGCCGTAGTGTACCAGACGTCTCTTTGAAGACGTGTGTACTTGTTCAATAAAATCATTCTCTTCTCAGTTTCTTCTTTGTTCTTTTCACACAATCATTGTTTCCGCCTTTGATTGTGTAGTGTTTGATACCCGGTGGAGAAGATCTTGGACTTACACCTATTTATATAAATACACACACACACACATATATATATACATATAATCCAATAATTTTAGTCCAACGACAAAACACAAGGTCACATTTTTAATATACAAATTTAGTGTTTGTTACATTGTCGGTTCATTCGCGAGTTAACACCATTTATTATTTGTATTTATGCTTTATAAATATGTATTTATAAATACAATCGAAATAATAAATACGAAATAGTTATACCGAAAATCATGCGCCTGTATCCCGATCTAAACGTCAACGAACCAGATCTGATCGTTGACCAGGTTTAACCGCAGTTGACTGAGTCGACTCTGTTTGACCGAGTTTAACCAACTTCGACCCGTGTTTGAACGGATCTACTGAGTTGACTCGGTTTGACCGCACTAGATCTAACCCAAACTGGACCCGCTCGACCCGAGACCAAAACCGCAGCCAAAACCAGTTCTGCACTGTGACTCGAACCCAGCAATGAACAGAAAGGAACCCCAAACTAGACCAGTGACTGACCAGGATGAACCATGCTGACCCAAACTATACAGATCGGGTTGCAACAACAACCCATACATCTGTCACTACCAACCACCACCTGGATCTACTACCGAGAACCATCACAGCCGACATCCACCATCAGCCGACCACTGTAACCCTTCGAACCAGACCCCATAACTGAAAACCCTCATCAAACTTCCACCAAACAACACCCATAACTAACCCATCACCCACAGCCACCAAAAACCACCACATGCCACCTTCACTGCCAATCACCTGGACCACCATTTTAACACACACTACTGTTCACCACCGAAAACCACCTTAACCCAGAACCACCATCGTGACCGTCACAACCTTCACAGACACCACTACCTCCGCCGGCTTCTTTCCACCCGACGACCACCAACGAAACCATCACCATTACTCTGCCAGCCCCCATAAACCCACCATCGGACCATCTCCACTGTGACGACTACCAAACACCTCAGATCCATCACGATCGGACCTCCATCACCCCGTGGACGCCTTCACAGCCACAGTCATCACCACCACTAGTGCTATCGAAGAGAGAGAGAGAGAGAGAGAGAGAGAGGGAGAGGGAGAGAGAGGGTCTAGGGTTTGAGAGAGAGAGTAGAGAGAGAGCATTGCGACAGCCAAAATGAAGGAGAAGGAAGGGTTACAATGCTTATATAGGTAGGGTTTGGTTAGGTGGAGTGTACTGCGTGTTCGAACCCGTCTTAACGTAACAAGTCTTGGTTTTATTTCTGGTTCAAAAAGTAATAAATCAAACAAGTTGGAAATGTTCGTAATGTAAAACATAAATAAACCGAGCAAAATTATAATTATCTTCGACATCAGACACGAGCGTTCGACGCACACGTTTAAATCTCGTTAATTAGGCCGGTTGCCGTTTCGCTTATTTTAACAATCCGTCAACTTTCGAAACTTGATAAATAACATTATTTACAATAAACAATTATTCCAAAAGTTTGATAACGGTTAAAACCACGCATTTTGACGTCCGATTCCCACGTTAGTTCCTTCCGCGTTCTCCAAAACGTTGCGTTTTTTACCGTTTTTGGCGCCGATTTCACCTCCGATCACGTCAATAGCAAATACGTGTCGTATTTACATATAATAACCTTATGTAAGTCCAGTTTGACGGATTTTTACTGATGTCAGTTCATTAACATTAATTACGCGAAGTCTTTCTTTAAAGGCATCAAGGCTTCTACGAACTTTGAGAAGGACATCGTGGGACTCGTAACGGCTCAACTAACCATAATTAACCTTAAACCATGTTAATTACTTCAAAACATGATTAGATTCACGTTAATCATTGTACGGAATTTACCGGTTGTCACAAAAAAACATTGCCATCCCATGTTAATGTTTTGAAAACGGATGTGAAAGCGTGCCTTTGATATTCTTTGACTTGCTTTTGTTATTCACATGTTGTTGTATTGGAATTTGATTGGAGGTCGACTATAGATTTACCCATGTGTTTATTTTTTATATTTCATTTATTTGGTTATTACTCTCTCCAAACTTGGAATTTAATCCCAATACTAACAATATTGGTATTAGAAAATTTACCGATTTATTACTTTTCGCTTTATAAAGCACCTAAAGCCGTTATAGGTTCTATTGAGTCTATTATGAGACGCTTTCTTTGGGCGGGTGCTAATGAAGAGAAAAAAAAATTCCTTGGGTGGCGTGGGATATTGTTACGGCTCCAAAAAAGAAAGGTGGATTGGGTATTTCTCGACTTCAAGAGGTTAACGACGCGCTCCTATTAAAATGGACATGGAGATTCAAAAATGATAGAGAGTGCTTATGGAAGAAGATTATTATGGGGTGTCACGGGTCTAGTAGACCTTGGGCTTTGGTTCCTTGTGCCAAGTCGTCTAGCGGTTGCTGGAAACACATTGTGAAGGTTGGTGAAAGTAATACGCCGAACAGTTTGAAGCTTAATTCTTATTTCGTAGGGGTTATGGGAGATGGTCGATCTATAACTTTCTGGGGTGATACCTGGCTGAGTGATGTTCCGCTTCGAGAGTTGTACCCTAACTTGTTTAGGCTTGAAATAGATAAATGGGTGAAGGTATCTAATCGGCTTCATTGTATTAACAATATCAAAACCATGGAATGGGGGGTGAGGTCTAATCCTTCTACTCAAGCGGAGATTACAGAATTGTTTCATCTGTTAAGCGATATTTACGATTTTAAATGGGAAGGTGGTGAAGATAAATGGAAATGGAAGCATGCCAAGGATGGGATATTTTCTGTTTCTTCGGCCAAACAGTTGCTGTGTAGCGATATTGTGGGAGATCCAGCATCGAAGGTCAACTGGAAGGGGTGGGTGCCCCTCAAGTGTAAGATCATGGTATGGAGGGCGGAGCGTAATCGTCTTCCGACAGTTGCCGAGCTGCTTAAACGTGGAGTGCCGATTCGGCAATCTTTGTGCGGGTTTTGTGAGGAAGTTACGGAGACTGCTATCCACTTGTTTACAGGTTGTTTTTTCTCCCATGAAGTATGGTTTCGTATTGAAGCTTGGTGTCGATTACAACATACCTTTATTTTTGACATCTCGGATCTGTTACAAATGCTAAAGAATTGCACTAGCTCTAAAAATGCGAGGCACATTTTAAGAGGCATTGTTTACACCACGTTATGGGTGTTATGGAATGAACGCAATGACCGGGTTTTTAATAAGAAGAAGCGAAGACCGTTCGAGGTTTTGGAGATCGTCAAAGCTAAAACCTTTTTCTGGATACGCAATAGGTCTAGATTTAAAGATGTAGATTGGAAAAAATGGTGTATTTGTCCTTTGGATTGTTGATGGTCTCGTTTGTTTGGCTCGTTGGTCCTTGCTTTGAGGACTTGTCGAGTGCGTGTTAATGAAATTCTCTTTTCAAAAAAAAAATCTCAATACTAACAAAGAAGTTTTGTTAAAAGTCATATCACCAACTTACTATGAGCAGTGGAGTTGCTTTAATTGTTCAAGTTCATTCAAAATCCTATGTTTCAATTTGATAATCTTTGGAAACAATTAAAAAATATGTATATAAAGCAAGATACAGTCAAATCATTTAAAGTTATTTTGTGCTTATTATAGTCAATATATTATATGTAGTTGACAATGAACCACAAACTTGTAGCCTAAAATTAATAAGATTGAATTTCATACAGAAAAAGCAAAGGCAAAAGAAAACTATTATCAATATAGAAGATTTAAAAAATGTTCTCATAAAGGCATGCTATGAGGTTGCATCAATCAAGCAAATTTTGCACTTCAGGATAGAACAAATTCAAGAAAACTAAAGCAATGACACCTGTATTACTACAAAAAAAAAAGTTTGTCAAATGTGAAGAAAACAATGAATGTAAAGAAATAAAAATAATAAATTATTAACAATGTCATACTTTCTGAGCTGCTTCAGTAATTTTGGGAGGTGAATGTTCGGCATCATTCTGGACATCTACTATAGAGGTGGGAGTTAATTGATCTCAAAGTACCTGAAGGGGTAGGGTACCGTTTCAGGCGCACCCTACCCGCCATACAAAAAGCCTCCACTAGAGGTCTAACACCTGCGGGAAGAATCACTTCCAGGAGCACCACAGCGCCAAAAGGCGCAGGGTCACAAGTTGGCAACACCCAAAGACACTCCCCTTGGACACCAACTTGCTCCTAAAAGGTAACTGCTTTATAAAAGAGCCATGTACAAAGATAATGGGACGCCAATATCTTTTCACATGACACAAGAGTTGCAACGCGCACTCTTCCGCTCAAAATAAAGTAGTTCCCCCCCATCACAACAAAAAAGGCATACAAAGGACAAATTTTAGTCCAGCGCCCCACCAGCCCTCTAAGCAAGAACAGGAGACACCCTGGACTTGGGGGACTTGAAGGGGTAGGGTACCGTTTCAGGCGCACCCTACCCGCCATACAAAAAGCCTCCACTAGAGGTCTAACACCTGCGGGAAGAATCACTTCCAGGAGCACCACAGCGCCAAAAGGCGCAGGGTCACAAGTTGGCAACACCCAAAGACACTCCCCTTGGACACCAACTTGCTTCCTCCCGTCAGGTGTCAGCTGACAAGTGGTCAGCTGTCTGACACCTGACGCCCCTGCACACCACCCACAGCACGCCACGTGTGTGGTGGACGAAGAGCCTCCCAAACTGCCAACCACGAAGTGACACGTGGTCCAATCAGGGGAAGCCCTCGCCAACTTGGATCACTTTACCTAAACAAGGGTTAGGATCCAACTAAGGGGGCCTACCGATTAACCGGCCCGGTCCCCAGGCCCGGCCCATTAAGAGATAAATGGGCTCCAGCATCCCTGGCCCATGCATCTCCTATAAAAGGAGGACTCAACCTCCTTTCTCAGCACGTTGAATACTAGCCAATAAGAACGAACACACTTGTACTTCCACTTGTATCGTTATTCACACTATATATCAATAAAGATCATCTTTCACAGTGGACGTAGATCTCACTAGATCGAACCACTTATATCTTTGTCCATTATATATGATTGCTTGCCATTCGTGTATATAACCATAGATCAATCATCGTTGTGAGCGAAGGATTATACCCTGCTGCGAACACGAGTCGTCACCTTATATTCCACTCAAATCATACCCTACACTTAACCCTCAGTTTTACTCGTTTCTTCATTGGCGCCATCCGTACCGGCTGAAAGACTCACAAAACTTTCAAAACCACATCTTTTACTCACAAAATGACTGATCTAACCCCTGTCGGATCCAAGGGAGCGACCCCCTCTACGGTCGTTCAGACCACCAGAGCGGCAACGCTCCAAACTCCGGATAAGGACACGCAGCCAGCAACCATAAGGGAGGAAACACCGCCCCGCGCGGTTCCGGTCTCAGAATCCTCCGAATCAGACGCACCCAACACACCCATGGACCCCGACGAGTGGCTCTTTAGAAAACAACTCAAAAACACCAAGATCTACCAGAATATGCTGGCAAAAATCCAAAACAGCAAATCTAAAAGCAAGGCTTCCCCCTCCGCCAAACACAGCCGGAAGGGGAAGGAAAAACAAACCACGCGTCCAAGGTCTCAGGGTGTAGGTCGCAGCAAAAACGCACGCGACCAGGACCTAATAGACTCCGCGTCGGAATCCGACGGCTACCAACCCACCAGCGATTCAGACGCAACAGCCTCAAGGGCCAAAAGGCGGAAGCTAGCAAAAACAAACTCGGCGACATCACACCACAAGGAAGATGACGACCTAAACAAACCGTACAGGCCGAAGTCGTTCGCCTTAAGTTCAAAATTCTGTCAAAGAATAGCCACCGCACCCATAGAAAAACAAGCAAAACTCCCTAGCAGCATCGGCAGATACGATGGCCTGCGAGACCCCACGGACCATCTGCATGATTTCGAGTGCGCCGGAACCACAGTCCTCTGGCCTGTACAGGTCTGGTGTCACCTGTTCGCACAAACCCTTACCGGCGCAGCCAGAGTTTGGTTCGACAACCTCCCCATCGGGGGCATCTTAGATTTTGATGACCTCATCCAAAAATTCAAGGATCACTTCTCCCATCTCAGACGGCACAAACGAGATAAGGCCCACATCCTCCTCTGCCAGCGCACAGACAACGAGTCAATCGATGACTACATCGTGCGCTACAACAAAGAGGCGCTGCAAATAGGTTGTGGGGAAGAACTAACCCGCGCAGGCTTCATCCACGGAGTACGCAGTGAGGATTTGATGAAAACCCTATCCGGGAAGACAGGTGTCCCTGATTCCTGGGAAGAAGTCATCAAGGCTTCAAAAATATACGCATCCTCGGAGCGCTCCATCAAACAACAGCGCGGATATAACCAAACCAGCAACTCCAACAGAAACAAGGTCAAGCAATCCGTGTGGTCCCGCATTTCAGGACCAACAGACGAAGGCAAATACTCGCCCTCCACAGATGCCCGCCAGACAATCACAAACAGGCAATCAAGGGACCACAAAGCCCAACCCAAGAAAACCACCGACTGGACGCCGTTAACCAAAACTCCCTCTCAGGTACTCAAAACAGAGCAAGTCACTTTCAAAGAGCCTAAAGTGTTAGGCAAACGAAAGAACGTGGACCGCACCAAATACTGTGAGTACCATAACGATTACGGCCACCTGACGGACAACTGCTACAGCCTAAAACTAGAAATCGAGGCAGCACTGAAGACAGGCCAACTGGGTCACCTCGTCAAAAACGTTAATAGGGGCGGGCGCAACAACCAAGACGACAAGCATGAAGAGCCCGGAAAGAAAACAATCCGGAACCTACAAACAAGTTACATCAGGCACACTCCGCATCATCATTGCAATATGACCTCCGACGCGGGAAAACGCCAAAATAGAGGAAAGCGCCCAAGAGAGATCGATGACTCCTGGAAAGAGGTGGACGTCCTCCTCCCCAGAGTACGAGGTGGACCTTCCGCCACCGCACCATTAATCGTCACCGGCGTCGTAGGACATTACCGAACACAATCAATGTTCCTAGACGGCGGAAGCAGCACTGACATCATATATGATCAGTGTTTTCAACAACTGGACGAGGATGACAAAGCCCGCCTCGTTCCAGTCAACGCACCAATATCAGGCTTTATCGACGAAGTCATCATGCCGCGCGGCATCATCACCTTCCCGGTTACCCTAACAGATGGTACCCACGAACGCACAGAAATCTGTGACTTCATGGTCCTACCAGTCACTTCTCGCCACGATGTCCTACTAGGGCGGGAAGGCTTGGCAAAGTTCAACGCCAACGCCTCCACCCCACACCAAATGGTAGGTTTCCCTACCCGAACCGGCGTAGCAATAGTCCGCGGCAACAAACAGTGCCACGCGATCGACGTGGCAAAACCACAAAAAACACAAACCCGATCGGAACCGGAAAACTGGGTTCTTAACCCTAAATTCCCGGACCAAACGGTCATCATCGGCCATGAAATCTCCGAAACCATACGGGCGCACCTCAAACAACTACTTGTAAAGAACATAGACATATTCGCCTGGCAACCATCTGACATGATTGGCGTTCCAAGAAACATCGCGGAACACAAACTTAACACGTACAGATCAGTGGAGCCAGTTGCCCAAAAGATGCGCAAAATGGGACCGGAGAAAACAAAGGCGATGAACGAACAAGTCAGTGAGCTACTAAACGCTGGCATTATCCGCCCAATACGCTACCAAACATGGGTCGCCAACCCGGTTATGGTAGGAAAAGCGACAGGCGGATGGCGCATGTGCGTCGATTACAAAGATCTAAACAAAGCTTGTCCGAAGGACTGCTACCCTCTCCCAGAAATCGACTTAAAGGTAGACTCCCTAGCACCATTCCGCTTCAAATGCTTCCTCGACGCCTACAAAGGCTACCATCAGATCCAAATGGCAAAGGAAGATGAAGACAAAACGGCATTCCGCACAGACACGGGCATTTTTTGCTACACCAAAATGCCCTTCGGTCTGAAAAACGCGGGAGCCACATACCAACGTCTCATGGACAGCGCTTTCATCCACGAGATAGGGGTGCGCTTGGAAGTATACGTTGATGACCTCGTCATCAAAAGCAAAGACGAAGGCAACATGCTGGAAGACATCCAGAAAACATTCAGCCAACTGCGTAAGGTGCGCATGAAGCTCAACCCCAGCAAATGTTCCTTCGGCATGGAAGAAGGAAGATTCCTAGGCGTTGTAGTCACGCGTGACGGTTTCCGCGCAAACCCAGACAAAGTCGTAGCAATCGAAAGAATGCCTTCACCAACAAGCATCAAGGAAGTACAAACGCTAATGGGGCGCCTAGTCGCTCTCAACCGCTTCCTTTCAAATTATGCTTCAAAGTCTTTTCCATTTGTAGACACTCTAAAGAACTGTCTTAAGAAAAGTAATTTCCGCTGGACCCCTGAGGCGGAAAAAGCTTTTAAAGAAATGAAAGAATGTCTTATGAATTTACCTACTCTCACAGCACCATTACCCAAAGAGCCGCTAACCCTATACCTCTCTGTAACAGAAAGGGCAATCGGCGCCGTACTTTTGGTAGACCGCAAAACTGTACAAACACCCATCTACTACATCAGTAGAACCTTGTTAGACGCAGAAACTAGGTACTCCACAATGGAAAAGTTAGTACTAGCCCTCATCCACGCTTCGCGCAGATTGCGGCGGTATTTCCACGGCCACCCAATAAACGTCCTAACAGACTACAGAATCAGCGACGTCCTACGCAAGCCAGAAACCTCGGGACGTCTAGCAAAATGGGCAATCGAACTAGGTGAACACACTATCAACTACAAGCCCAGACCCGCAGTTAAAGGACAGGTCCTCGCCGACTTCGCCACCGAAATACCAACGGACAAAATCGCGGAGTGCCTCGCAGAGCAGGATCCCGCACAACCAACGCCGGAAAATGAAAGGTGGAACCTTTACACCGACGGTGCGTCAAATTCAGACGGCGCAGGTGCAGGCCTGCGGCTGATCAGCCCTAATAACAAAGAATACACGTACGCCATTAGATTAGACTTTGCCGCAACAAACAATGAGGCAGAATATGAAGCGCTCCTAGCAGGCTTACGCATCGCACACCAAATGGGAGCCTCACATATCGAAGCGCATGTCGATTCACTACTTGTGGCGGGCCACATCAATGGCACATACGATGCAAGGGACGCCACAATGGCCCTATATCTACAACAGGCCAAACTACTCATACGCAAATTCGTCTCCTGCACGGTCGTTCACATCAACCGCAGCGAGAACAAACCCGCCGACGCCCTAAGCAAGATGGCTTCCACAGTCTTTGAGCACATGGCCAAAAATGTCCGTGTCGAACTACAAGAAGCCCCATCAGTTCCTATAAGGCAAGTCAACGTCATCCAAACAGGGAACACCTCTTGGATGGCACCACTAAAGGCTTACTTCACATCCGGAACGTTACCCGATAACAAAGCGGAGGCACAAAAGCTCCAGCACAAAGCCTTGCACTATCAGTTAACGGACGGAATCCTCTATCGACGATCATACCTCGGTCCGCTACTGCGATGCGTCGACAAAGAAGACGCCTCTTTCCTCATCAGAGACATCCACGAAGGCACATGCGGACTACATGCAGGACCTAGAATGGTGGTGGCCAAGCTAATGAACGCAGGCTACTATTGGCCAGGCATGCACCCAGACGCAGTGGCAGAACTGCGCAAGTGCGACTCCTGCCAGCGCCACGCGCCAAACACCCTTCGTCCTAAAAACGACCTAATTCCCGTCACAGCGGCATGGCCGTTCCAGAAATGGGCAATAGACCTTGTTGGCCCATTCCCCACAGCGCCAGGAAACGTAAAGTTCTTAATAGTGGCAATCGACTATTTCACAAAATGGATCGAAGCAAAGCCACTAGCAAAAATCGACGGCGCACACACCAAGAAGTTCATATGGGAGTTCATCATTTGCAGGTTCGGTTTGCCATATCAAATTGTAAGCGACAATGGAACCCAATTCACCGACCAACACTTGCAACAATGGTTGGCGCAAATGGGCATCCAGCAGATATTCACCTCAGTCGCTCACCCCCAAGGGAATGGCCAAGTCGAAAGGGCAAATCGAAGCATCATCGAAGGCATTAAAAAGCGGCTGGGGACCAAACGAACAGGATGGGTGGACGAGCTTCCACACGTCCTATGGGCAAATCGCATACTCACCAAAACCAGCAATGGCGAAACTCCTTTCAGCCTGACCTATGGCTCTGAGGCTGTCATTCCCGCCGAAATCGGATGCCCCTCCGCAAGAGTACTCATGGCGGAAAAAGGGGAGAATGACAAAGAGCTACGATTAAACCTCGACTTACTTGAAGAACGAAGAGAGCTCGCCGCCATCAAAGAAGCAAAATACAAAAGTCAACTGGAACGCTACTACAATCAAAAAGTTAAGTTACATAACTTTAACATTGGAGATTACGTTCTCAGAAACAATAGCGCTTCAAACGCGGAAAAGCAAGGTAAACTTGCCCCAACATGGGAAGGCCCCTACAAAATACAAGAAATTTTGGGCAAAGGCGCCTACGTGTTAGAGAAGCTCGACGGAACGCCTGTCCCGCGCTCTTGGAACGCGGCACAATTACGTTTCTGTTACATATAATTCTTGTAAAACACTTAGGCTACACATGCCTAGGCCACTTTTATTTTTTGGAATCCTAAGAAAATTCTATCGCCTCTTAAAGTGTGCAATATCGGAACTTGGTTCTTGAAGGCATAAATATCATGTATCATTATCGCCAGACTCATCAATCAATCCAAAAACACAAGGTAACGAACACAAAGTTTCATTCATATAAACTACCAAAAAGAGGCGATCAAGCTGCCTCAAGCTTTACAAAGAAAAAAAAAAAAAAAAGAAACACACATAACAGAGGAATCCTATTCCTCACCAGACTCCCCGAAATCAACTAACTGTTCTTCAACATCCTCCGGGCGCGTCCCAGACGGACCTTCACCACCACTCGTTGGCTGCTTCCCTTTCTGCTGCGCCTCCGCACCCAAACGGTCGGATTCTTCAATATAGTAACGGAGGGCGCCAGCTGGATCAGCATACTGATTACAGTCCGCAACCGTCTTCAGTATGGGGAACTCGACCTGCTCAAATTTCAGAAGCTCGGCTTCATACTCCTTCTCCCTGGGTTTACCATCATGCGCACCTTCAGAAATGCACCCTCCATTCAGCGCGTGGTAGAACCCAGTGTCGAATCCCTCGGCCTCTCCAGCAGCACGCGCAGCAGCAGCGATAGCAGCAACCTGATCACCGAGATTGGGCTCGTTCCAGAACCGCTTGAAAATCTGCATAAAAACAAGTGTTAGAAAGAAAATACACTAAGGACAGTAGAAAGGAGAGAAAAATACTTACACCAGCGATACCCTCGGTCATCACCCAGCGGATAGACTCCTGAGCCTTCTCCTGCGCAACGGTGGCCTCATCCAAGAGAGACTTGGCATTTTCAGCCTCTGTTTGCGACACGGTCAAGGACTCCTCCAACGAGGCCCGCTCCTCCATCAACGCCGCTTTCTCCTTCACCCACGCTGCCTTCTCACCCGCCAACTCGGAAAGCTGAGAAGAGGCACCAACAAGTTCATCATCTTTGTTGCGAAGATCAGACCTTAAACCCGCCACCACGGAGTCCTTATCAGCCAAAACCTTGGCATGGGCCTCCGCGGTGTCCCGAAATTTCGCGTTCTCGTTCTTCAGGGTCTGGATCTGATCCTTCAGTTTCATAGTCTCCTGGTTGGTCACCTGGCATGCATCGACCCACCGCTGATGAGCCAACGCATGCTCCTTCTCCAGCTCCTTCACTCGGTCCTCAGCTTTATAGGCCCTATCACGATACCTATCTACCTCCGATCTCATTTTCTCCTCCCTCTGCGCCTGGCTAGCCCGCCGAGCATTGAACTCCGCGACATCCCGGGCATACTCCTGATCACGCCGCTTTAAGGATTCAATAGCGGCGACTTGGAGCGCCTGCCCGACACAGATATCGGTAATCAACTGCGACCGGGGCAGGCTATCTTGATACTCCCTTTCCTTGGGAGGAACAACTTCAGAAATGAACTCCTCAGCCGTTAGAGGGTTGGCAAAACGGGAGTTCTCCCGGATACTCCAGTGCGGACGCCAAATCACGTCGCCCGCGAAGTAACCCGGGTCCGTCCGGTCCACACTGGACCTCCCCCCAACAGGTCCACCTCCAACCCCCCCAGGGGAACCACCAGAAAAAGCTTGAACACTAGCAAGCTTGGCGGCCTCCTCCTCCGCCCTAGCCTTGGCGGCCGCCTCCTTAGCCTTTGCTTCGGCTTCAGTTTTTTCCTTCTCCATACGCAGCTTTTCAGCTGCCAACCTCTCTTCCTCAGCTTTTTTAGCCGCCTCCTCCAGACGCAGCTTCTCCGCCACTACCCTCTCCTCCTCCTCCTTGGCGGCAGCTTCCTTGGCCCGTTGCTCGGCCTCCGCTGCCTCTTTCTCCGCGCGACCCTTCGCTTCTTCCTCCTCCCGCCTCTCCCTAGCAGCCTCTGTTTCACTTGGCTCGGGGGCAGAACCAGAAGCTCGCGGAGAAACAACTGCAAGAAAAACAAAACACTTAGAAAGATATCAAGAAAACGGCAAAAAGCAACACAGAGGCGGAACATCACTTACTAGTAACCTTCTTTAACGTCTTCTGGATCAGAGGACGACGCTCCGGCGGAGGGCTAATCTCCATGGCGAACGGTGCGGAACCAGACTTGGAGGATGCAGCTTTCCCTCCAGAAACTTTACCCAACTTCCGCTTCTTTTTCAGCGGACTGACCGCTGAATCATCTTCAGGGGCGGAAGAGGACGATTCTGCACGCCGCTCGCGTTGACCAAAGAGAGGCCCTTCACCACCTGCACTCAAAGGCGCAGACTTAGCTTCAGATAAGACCTTATGCTTATGAAAGCGTGGCACGCTCTTCTTACGACCACGCGGAGGCGCTGGATCCACCATCTCTACAGAAGATCCAGTGGATTCCTCATCAGAGGAAACGACAAAACAAGGGTTTACCCCCGCATGATGCACAGAAGATATAGGGTCAGGGTTTATAGGATGCTCACGCGAAAACAGGAGGACGGTTGGCTTGAACTCCAGATACGGAAAATAAAATCGGCCCACCATCTCGTCAATCACGGACATCCTACCACCAGCAGGATCTCTCCACTCAAGTGGGGCCTTGTCCCTCAGCAGGAACGCCTCAAACTTCGACATCCCTGGGCCCAAAAACACAACTTTATTTACATAAAATAAAAAGAAAAGAGAGGTCAGAAAAATAAAATGAAAGAAGACGTACCAGAGACGGTAACCACAGGCTCTTTTCCCTCAACGATCTGCACCCTACTCATTCCCAGCAAGGCCAACATGGCTTCAGAACACATACCCGTGTCAAACGGGGAAGCACGAGCCACAAGCTCTTTGAACCACTCCTGGTCCCTGAAACCCTCCATCACAGGATGGTCACCCACCCGTTGCCGCTCGGCAACAACTTTCCACGGCATGTCCACCGGAATCACACCCCTCTTGACATAGAAAAATTTCTCTTTCCAGTCATGAAGGGACTTCGGAGCAGTAGTCCCACAGGGAGGGACTTGAGGACGAGGCACAAAGTTGAACCAGGAACCCTCCATGTTCAGCATATAAAAAACATTAAACCGTTCAAACGACGGTTCAATATCCAAGGCACGGCAACAGGCTTCGAAGTGCACTAGACGAAGCATCCCAAATCCACTGACTTGGGTAACATGAACGCCATACTGCACCAGGGTGTCCACCTGGAACTTGGTAGCAGGTAGCCGGAACCCACAGAGGGCAAGATGAGCCCCATAAAGACTCATCTTCCCGGGGGGAGGAGCCAAGGCAGTGCCCTTGTTTGACGGCAATTCCACCTCCTACGAAGGATCGAACTCCATGGCCTAGTCAAACTTCGAAAAACTCTTTTCACCCCATTTACAGGTGGTGTTGTGAATCAGCTTCTTCGACTTCTCGGTGGCCTTAGCAGGGTTACCACCAACGTCGGAACCCTCAGACATAGTGCACAATATATGAAAAAACAAAGAATTTTTTCTGAAAAGTCACCGGAAAATTTGAAGATCAACCGGAGAAGATGAGAGAAAAGAAGGAAATTATGAGAGACAAGAAGGATAAGAAGGAATTCAAAAAACCTCCTCGGGTATTTATACCCATCGCATTTAATGCGAGGCACACAGCTGGCAGATGACCCTTCATCTTGCCAGGGAAGGACACATCTGGACGCAACACGTGGCATAAAAAGCTGGATGAACAGTTACTCATCAGCACGTGAGGACACGCGTCTGCCCAAAGGACGACTTCTCACCTGCCCAACGTCAGCATTCAGACTGACAGGCTGCACCACTCGCGCGCGTGAACGGCCACTCGCCTGACAGACGATTGGTAACTCCCCACCCACGTGCTGACGTGACTGACAACTGTGCAGACATCCTTTCTGCACTCTGACACGTCCACCAAACCGCCTCACCTTCCCAAGCACGTTTCCTAAATACAAGGAGACCCCTCAAAATTCAAAAAATAATTATAAGGGTAACGTACTCAGTACACCAATTAATACCAAGCCATTATGACTGCCACGTCATCTTCTGGCGTTGGCCCAGTGCCACGTCATCACTTGGCGCTAGGTTGACGTAAAATCCAAAGGACGTTCTCCGCCGGATTTTACCCTTTCACACCCTAAGTGCCACGTCATCACTTGGCGCTAGGTTGACGTAAAATCCAAAGGACGTTCTCCGCCGGATTTTACCCTTTCACACCCTAAGTGCCACGTCATCACTTGGCGCTAGGGTTGACGTAAAATCCAAAGGACGTTCTCCGCCGGATTTTACCCTTTCACACCCAAAGTGCCACGTCATCACTTGGCGCTAGGTTGACGTAAAATCCAAAGGACGTTCTCCGCCGGATTTTACCCTTTCACACCCTAAGTGCCACGTCATCACTTGGCGCTAGGTTGACGTAAAATCCAAAGGACGTTCTCCGCCGGATTTTACCTTTTCACACCCTAAGTGCCACGTCATCACTTGGCGCTAGGTTGACGTAAAATCCAAAGGACGTTCTCCGTCGGATTTTACTTTTTTAAACATCCTAAAAGGTAACTACTTTATAAAAGAGCCATGTACAAAGATAATGGGACGCCAATATCTTTTCACATGACACAAGAGTTGCAACGCGCACTCTTCCGCTCAAAATAAAGTAGTTCCCCCCCATCACAACAAAAAAGGCATACAAAGGACAAATTTTAGTCCAGCGCCCCACCAGCCCTCTAAGCAAGAACAGGAGACACCCTGGACTTGGGGGACTTGAAGGGGTAGGGTACCGTTTCAGGCGCACCCTACCCGCCATACAAAAAGCCTCCACTAGAGGTCTAACACCTGCGGGAAGAATCACTTCCAGGAGCACCACAGCGCCAAAAGGCGCAGGGTCACAAGTTGGCAACACCCAAAGACACTCCCCTTGGACACCAACTTGCTTCCTCCCGTCAGGTGTCAGCTGACAAGTGGTCAGCTGTCTGACACCTGACGCCCCTGCACACCACCCACAGCACGCCACGTGTGTGGTGGACGAAGAGCCTCCCAAACTGCCAACCACGAAGTGACACGTGGTCCAATCAGGGGAAGCCCTCGCCAACTTGGATCACTTTACCTAAACAAGGGTTAGGATCCAACTAAGGGGGCCTACCGATTAACCGGCCCGGTCCCCAGGCCCGGCCCATTAAGAGATAAATGGGCTCCAGCATCCCTGGCCCATGCATCTCCTATAAAAGGAGGACTCAACCTCCTTTCTCAGCACGTTGAATACTAGCCAATAAGAACGAACACACTTGTACTTCCACTTGTATCGTTATTCACACTATATATCAATAAAGATCATCTTTCACAGTGGACGTAGATCTCACTAGATCGAACCACTTATATCTTTGTCCATTATATATGATTGCTTGCCATTCGTGTATATAACCATAGATCAATCATCGTTGTGAGCGAAGGATTATACCCTGCTGCGAACACGAGTCGTCACCTTATATTCCACTCAAATCATACCCTACACTTAACCCTCAGTTTTACTCGTTGTTTCTTCAGTACCTATAACAAAATATCATAAGATTAAGTAAACTAAAATTTCTGTTGTTACATGTTTATTTGAGATGTACATTACAAAAAAACCATAATATAAAAAGACAACAAACAAAAATCATTATATACTACCTTGCTATCAATTCTATGATTGTTGAACCATATCCAAGCTACAATACACAATGAGATAGAAATCATTCACACTTGGGGCGAAAATTAAATATGTTGCATTTAAAGTTATTACAAGGAAGTGAACTGGGTGGAGATACCTTCATTGCATTAATATGTGTAGCAATGCATACGTCTCAAGAATGTGGTGATACAAGTAGGGAGACATGTCATCAAAGAGGAAATCAACATTTCTTTGTGGCTATGATCAAGGAAATCCTTAGGGACACTTGATTTGGTGTTTATGTAGGGGGGTTACATAGGGATGTAGATGGAGTCACTCAATGCATATAGAAGATTGCAATTGATATAAGGATGTAAATATAGCATTGATTGGGTGTTTATGGAGGGGGTTACATATTAAGAAGGACGTAAATGGTGTATTAGACACATATATAATTTGCATTAGAAGTTGTACATGAGGGACATAAGGGAAGAAAATGATCAAAACTTAGAGACTTGTGAAAGGACTCTTCAACTCACATCTTAAAAGTTTGATAAAATCACCTTTTTAGACATTTTTGGTCTTTAATAAGGTATAAAAAATAAAATAAAACTAAAAATAAAATAAAATAGAGATATAGATTAGGTTCAAATATCTTACATTGAAAATGGTTTTTTTTAAAAAATACGTGTACCTGCCAATGATCTTCAGCCCGGGTTTGGTATCAGGTTCGAATCTCACGCTCCACCAAAAAATAACCGCTTGGGTTTGAAAGGAGAAACCCGTGTGGTGCTATGGGATTCGATCCTGGGCAGTGGTCGCTTTGCAACACAGGATTTACCGCTGAAACACTACTCTCCAAAAAAAATGACTTATGAATTACCTTTTTAAATTATTTTTTATTAAGTAATTTATATTTATTTTAACTATAACTAGGTGTATAAACATACGCGCGTTGCGCGTTTTTCGTATTTGTTTAAAAAAACAATGTTTCAAACTGGTTTCGAACTTGAGACCTCAAACCATAAAAATGCACCACAAACCACTCCACCACCAAGCCATTTTGTTAATCATTATAGAATCATATGTATTTATAAATAAATAAGTGTTGGGAAAAAAATGCCATGTTTGAAACAGGTTTTGAACCCAAGACCTCAAAGAACACACATATACCACAAACCACTCCACCACTACCCTATTTTGTTAATTCTTATTGAATCATATGTATTTATATATAAATAAGTGTTGTAAAAAAAGACTCAAATGGGCTTTGAACCCAAGACTTCAAAGAATACATAAGCACCACAGACCACTCCACGACTCCACCACTACCCCATTATGTGATTTCTTATTAGACCATATGTATTTAAGATAACAAAATAAATAAAATAATAATAAAAGTACTGATCAAATCACTTGTCTATTAATAGTATATAATTGCATAAAATATCAACTATAACTATAAAAGTTTTTAACCCAAGAGGTATGTGTAATAATTTATTACATTACAACCAAAATGAACTAGTATTGCTCTCCTTTAGAACTATAGCATAACAATAATTACTCTAATTATTTATACCATTTATACTTTTGTTTGTGTATGATCCTAACACCTAATACACACATATAGTGTAAAGATCATATACAAATAAAATATATCGCGTGAAGCAAGCGTGAAAAAAAATGTGGTGGGAAAAGAGTAAATAACAAAGCCTTGTTAACTACTCTAGTTATACAAAAAAGTTATGCTACGTATAGCTAGTAATTACTCTTTATAACTCAAGTAGTTATGATTGCAATATACTCTCGTTATAAGTAGAGTGATAAATCTAGCTATAAGTAGTGTAATTGATAGTATAACTAGAGTAATTGACCATACGTAAAGGGACTTTTTAGGGTTAATTCGGGCCGTTTAGGTGGTGGCGCAACTTATTGTCCGCCTTCCCGCTATCTTGATGTAATTTATAATGTTTTTTATTTAATGAAAAAGAATTAAACTTAAAAAAAGATATATTTTTTCCCTTTTTTTATTTGAAAGGCATCTTTTTTCCTATTATTCCACACATAGCACTGGGGAAAATAAAGGTCTAACTGCTCATGAGCCCATCTGCAATCAAAATTCTAACTCTTGAGTTTTGGGCTTTTTCTTAATATAGATGAAAATAAAATGATAAAGACTGACTGGGTTCAAAAGAAATGGTAGTGGGTTGTCCGATTGATTAAAAGGCTGTTACAAGCCCAAAATTTTACCAAGTTAATAAATAACATCACAATTACCAACTACCAACCAAAGTACCAAGTGCAATAGCCTATAGATAATTTGTTTAATTTACTTGTAGATAAATTTATTTGATTTATATTGTATTATAAATTATCATATAGCTAAGAGTATTAAATGATACAACATACCTATGTAAAAGATGATACACATAAAATGGATTAACGGATTAAATGAAATGCAATCACTATTCAGATGCTTATAAACTCTAATTGTTTTACTATGCAAAGTAATATTTGACGGTGTAGATTTTTTTTTAACTTATGTAAACACACTTACTATTTATAAAAGTATTGGAATGGACAAAAGAAATGAGCGAAGGTATTAGACCATCATCAATGTAAGGTGCTAAATGCACTCATAAATACGCGTAGTTAGTTGCCACTATCACTCTTCTAAAAAAAACTTTAAAAACATTTATTTTCATTCCAATCCTACAAACATCACCTTTTACAATTTTTAATGCACAAATTCTCTTTATAATTTATCTATTTCCCACGTGGCCCCATCTATATGCTCAAATACACCGGAAGAATAGCCCTTCAAATGCGCCTTACCTCCAATGCAGATTCTTTTGTTGCTCATGCCATGTTATCCAAGTGCACCGCTAAATGCGGTGCATTGGGTTTGGTCTTAAAACAATATTAGTCAGGTTGTGGATAGTTTATAATGTAGTGGGTAGTTGGTTTATGTAGTAAGTAATAAACTAATAATTTGTCTTTTGAGTATATAGTCAAGCACACCCTCACTCCCTCATAATGTAATGTTGCTTTTCGTTATATATGCATATTTTTTTATCGGCAAACAAGAACTTTCATTTCACCAAAAAGTTGGAAACAACTAGCGAGTTACTAGGAACCAACTACACCAACAAAACCTCACCTAACAAATTACATACCCAACTCAGTAAGACTAAACTTCACCCAATTCTCCCATGTTAATCTTATCTGTTTTAGCCGTTGCTTAATCCAAAAGAAAGCCAATGCTTTAACCTCTCCAAAAATGGCCTCAATATGCACTTTCTTTCCTGAAAAAATGAGATCGTTTCTAGCTTTCCACACGACCCAACAAGCGGCAAGAATAACCACTCTACAAACTTTACCTATCTTATCATTTGGCGCAACATCTTTATATATGGACAGAAGATCACGGACAGTGTACGCATAAATTTGTGGAACATTACACCAAGAAGTCACATTTTGCCAAATAATCTAATAATATATGTTTGTATATTTAGTACATTGATTATGTATTGATTGTAACCAAATCTCCACCATATTAGGAGATAACCTATTGTATTATAAATATTGACCAAATCAATGAAACACATCAAGGGTTTCATCACTTTCATGGTATCAAGTCCCAAGATCCCTAACCCTCCGCCGCTGCCTCTATAATCTCTATCGCCGGTGTCTTCTTTCTTCACCTATGGCGTCTCCTTCCCTTCACCCTGCCCTAGCAGTCACCAACATCAAATCCCACATCCCTATTATTCTTGAAAAAGACTCTCCCTCATACACCACGTGGAAGACACTCTTCCAGGTGCATTGCGAAGCCTATGAGGTCGCTGCTCATTTGCTTCCGAAACCTGCAACCACACTTATCCCTCCTTTGTCCTCTGACCCCGCTGCCGTGGCCAAGGCGGAGGCGGCAGCACTCGCTGCTGACCAATTATGGTCCCGTCTCGACGCGTTGGTCAAACAGTGGATCTACGCTACCTTGTCTCAACCTCTGCTCCGCATTATTATCCAACCCGGGCAGACTGCTTATGATGCCTGGATTGCAGTAGAGAGCGAATTTAATGACAACCAGAATACACGTGCCATCTTTCTCGGTCAAGAATTTGCAAACCTTTGCCTTGACAATTTTTCCTCTATGTCTGATTACTGTGACCACGCCAAACTTCTGGCCGAGCAACTTGCCAGTGTCGAGTCGCCGGTTGACAAGCGCATGCTTGTTCTCAAGGTGCTAACCGGTCTCACGGAGCAATACGATAGCATCTCGACGGTCCTCCAGAATAGTGACCCGCTTCCACCATTTAGTGAGGTCCGTTCCTGCCTTACAATGGAAGAGAATAAAAAGAAACGCCAACTTACCCGGGCCTCTCAGTCAGCTTCAACTGCCCTTGCAGCCACCTCGCACACTCAAACAAGATAACCACCTTCCCAGCCCACTAACAACAACCCCACTACCCAGCCCAACACATCTAATCCCCGGCCCAGAAACTCACGTGGTAGGGGTCGCGGCAGGCCAACCAACAGTCAGCCCAGATCCTCTCACAACACACCCGTCAGCCCAAACCACCCCTACATCATTTTTCCCCAAAGCTGGACCGCGGCCCAATGGGCTTCGGTACTGAAAAATACCACTGCTGCCCAACCCCCTTGCCCCTACCCCTCTCGGCCCGTTTCTCAAAACTCTCAGGGAATTCTTGGACCTCGACCGGATCAAGAGCATCACACAGAATACTCGCCCACTGATATTGAACAAGCTCTCTATTCTCTGGCTATTAATCCCCCGGATCATGGCATGATGGACACCGGTGCCTCCTCTCACTCGGCTAATGCCCAAGGTATATACTCCTCGTCTGCTTTTAATTCTTGCACTAATAAATTTATTATTGTTGGTAATGGCATGTCTATACCTGTAGTGGCCCAAGGCAACCAAGTCCTTCCCCCACCATACCCTCCACTTAAACTTAATGATGTCCTTTATGCCCCCAATATTATTAAAAACCTTATCTCTGTCCGTCGCCTTACCAGGGATAACTTAGTTTCCATTGAATTTGACCCTTTTGGCTTTCTTGTGAAGGATCTCAAAACTCGGGCTCCTATCCTTCGATGCAATAGCACTGGCGATCTTTACCCTCTGACTGCACCACTACCTCTCAAGACTACTCCACCCTCCTCTTTTGTTGCAGTTTCCCAGGATCGCTGGCATCAACGATTGGGTCATCCAGGAAACAATTTACTACAGTCTTTAAAATTGCCACCTTTTGTTGATTATGGAAAACATAATAAAACACTTTGTCAATCTTGTGTTTTTGGCAAAAGTGTTAGATTGCCTTTTTATGATTCAATTAACTCTACTCATTTTGCATTTGACATTGTTCACAGTGATTTATGGACCTCTCCCGTACTTAGTACGGGGGGTCACAAATATTATATATTGTTTTTGGATGATTTTACTAATTTCTTATGGAAATTCCCTCTCACCAATAAATCACAAGTGTTTGAAACCTTCGCCACCTTCCACAAATTAATCCATACTCAATTTGAGCGTAAAATCAAACAATTTCAATGTGACAATGGTAAAGAAAATGCAAGCAACAACTTTTACAATTTTTGTAATCATAATGGCATGCAATTTCGGTTTTCCTGCCCTTACACATCATCTCAGAATGGTAAAGCGGAACGCAAAATCCGCACCATTAACAATATGATCCCCACCCTTCTTGCCCAAGCCTCCTTACCTCCCAACATGTGGCACCATGCCCTTCAAACCGTCACCTACCTTCTCAACATTTTACCCAACAAAGTACTTAACTTCAAATCCCCAACCACTCTTCTATACAACTGCATCCCCGAGTACGATCATCTTCGTACTTTTGGGTGCCTTTGTTATCCCCTAACCCCCTCCACCACAATTCATAAACTTGACTTTCGGTCCCACCCTTGTGTCTTCCATGGTTATCCCAACAACCATCGGGGCTACAAGTATTTAGACCTCACCTCTCACCAACTCATAATCTCCCGGCATGTTTACTTTGAAGAATCAATCTTCCCTTATGCCATTCAATCTCCCACCACTCCAAACTCATATACCTTCTTAAATCCCACCATCAATCCCTTAGTGTGGGACCACCTCCAAAAACATCCTCCCTCTACATCCAACACTTCACCTACTGTCCACCAACCTTCCACTGACATCGACCCCAATCCATCTCATCCTACCTCGGCTCCAAACCCTTCTGTCTCCAGCCCACAAGTCACTCACAAACTTAACACTCCTATCTCTCCCGACCCACCTGCTCATGGCCCAGATATCCCTTCTGCATCCCGCCCCACTTCAGTCAATCAGGCCCGCTCTCCTGTCTCTGATACTGTTCCCCCACCCGGCCCACATAATACACCTTCCACTCACGTGGACCCTCCTGCTCCTTCACCACCTCCTCCTTCAAACGAGCCCGTTCCACCACCACCTCCTCCATCACGCACCATCCACACACGCTCTATGAGCGGCATCCACAAACCTAAACATCACTTTAACCTTCACACCACCACCACTGTCCCACTTCCCAAAAACCCTCAGGTTGCCTTGTCCTCTCCAGAATGGTACAATGCCATGGCCAACGAATTTAGTGCACTAATTAAAAATAAGACCTGGGAGCTTGTACCTAGGACCCCTGATATGAATGTTATACGTTGTTTGTGGTTGTTTAAACATAAGTTCAGGTCTGATGGGAGCTTGGAGCGTTACTATAACACCCCAACCAATGGCGGAAACATCGAGGTGCCACTTAGTGATGATTGTTCAATAGCTCATTGTACTAAATGGAAGTTGAATAATATTAAACATTTTACAATTTGCCTTACAAGTAATGATTACAAAAGTTGATTAATATGAACTAGGTCCAAAGCTCCTACGTGTTCCAAGACTTGTACAACTTCCAAAAGCAAATAAAACCTGAAACATGTTAAGTTGGAAAGATGGGGGGTCAACTATAAATAGTTGGTGAGAATACATAGGTTTTGCATATAGTTGAAAACAATATGTTGTATAACAATCATAGTTGAAGTATAATAATGAGTAATGATAGAATATGAGTCCGACATGTAACAATGCGTCTTTTGTACAATCAAAGCTTGTGTCGACTGAGACCTAACTCGCAAGTTAGTAAAAGTGTAACTGTTATCGATCATCCCTGAATTTATGCGGGGGGATGGGTTTGTCAGACCTATAGCGCTATAATCTAAACAGGCGGCTTGATCAATGTTAATGATTGTACTGTGTCTTTTTGTTACAGTCAAATGATAGAATGAGTAAATGATAGTGTAATTGAATCATGAGTAAATGATAGTGTAATTGAATCATGAGTAAATGATAGTGTATAAAATGTTTAAACATGTTTCACCCCAAAATGTAAAACAGAAAAAGGGGCTATGTAAACTCACCTGAAAATCACTGTGTAAGTACTAGCAAGTAGCAACAAGTCTGAACTTGGATTAATTGAACTCTTGTATCCTATTACAAATAAATGATGCTTTAAATTCTAATGCAAATGAGTTTAATTCATTTCTTGGTTGTAAAGATAGTCTATTCAACTACCTAGATTTGTATTAAAAATAATACTCGTCTTAAAGAGTGTAAGACTTAACGAACCGATAGGAACTTAGTTTTGTGTCTCGAAAGTATATGTGTAATTTCATTTAAAAAGTCTTATCAAACTATACTTTGAAGTTGGTTAAAATAAAAATACACGGACAACATATCTGTATGTAAAAAAAAGAAAAAAAAAACAACGATAAGGATAATAATTAGTTTATTGTTTAATTATGAAATCTTAATGTGCTAGCTAATTTATTCAAAATAATTAGTTACAAAAAAAATTGAGAAATAAAAATATATTTTGGTCCAATGGGACTAAATCCTTGCTTACAGTATACAAGAAAACAATGTATACTTTGACCATATAATAAACTACAATATAAATCAAAATTTTAATATAAAGTTAGTACAAAGGAAGTGGACAAAGCTCATGCATATGAAGTACTGGTCTCTTTCATGATTAATGGTTACAATAGCCAATTAAAGGAACTAGAACTTTATGAGAATTGAGAAGACGAGTATATTGGGTATGATATTTATTACCTCAACTGGAGGTTGGCCGCCGAAGGTAGAGCTTCGCCGGAACCGAGTGCGGCAGCGGACCTTTTAAGGGAAAGAATGATTGTGAAATGGGTGAGTTCGGTGTGTGGTCGAAGACGAGGGTGAGCATCACTATATAAAGGGTTTAACACGTGGTTTCATTTATGGAAAACTCTTGGGTTAAGGCCACTGATTAGGTCTCATCAAGGAATGATTTTGACAACTAATTACAAGTAATATGGTAAGGTTTCATTATTGATTTGGGTGATTTGAGGGTCCTCGGAATTTTAGGCGTGATTTTTTTATCATGATTCATGAGCAAGTTTAAAGGCTAATCACGGGAGATTTAGATTGGTTTGTGATTGGGGTTTGTGTAGGAAAGTTGGTTCATGATTTTCTTTGAGGTTAGAATTGCAATGTTTGATTGTTCGTAAAAAAAATGATAAATAGAATAGTAAGTAATCGAACCGTCTGGCCGGATTTAGCGTCCATTTAGAGAAGATGATTAAGGATTTTGTCTTGATGTGTACAACATTTAATTCTTTGATTGTTGTCAATTCATAGCTAGTCAACGTAGAGATTGGAAAATATTTGTGTATAATATTTAATTTTTTTTTTTGACTACTAACTATTTTCTTTTTCTTTTTGATTGAACAGAGAACAAGAAGGTTCTAAGTTTTATTATTATTACTCTATAAACTAATTGATAAAATAACTAAATAGGTTTAAATAGATACTTTATTGAGAAAATTTTTGTATTTGTTTGAATTTATATCAACTTTAAAATATTCGAAAAATATATATAAGAATGTTTTTGAAATAATATAAAAATTTAGACATGGCTATACTTGTACAAAAGAAGTATAAGATAGGTAAAGTGGTGATTTTCATTAATTCAAATATATATATATATATATGCCCGATGTTACAGTCTCCCCTACTTTTGGGAACTGCGTCCCGAAGTTATTAAAAAACACAGGGTTGGGGGTGTTAGGCACGATATGAATTTATAGGTAATAGAATAATCTATTTTGAATAATTTGGGTAAGTGTTTTGATATGTGTGATTATAAGAAAACTAAATGAACTACAAAAACCTTATTAGAATTTCACACTACCTTAACGTACCTGTAAATTCATGATTACGTTCCGGACCACAATCACCAATTTACCTTACATTAGGGTTTTGTGTCCTTCTATAACTCTAGACACACACACATGTAAAATAACCTTGTGATTGAATCTTTTAATGTACAATGTATCCAAAAATAAGTCCAACTGTTGAGCAGGAAAAATACCTCTACCAGTCAGTGAGTAAGAACCTCTACCGATTGTTGAGCAGGTGTGATAGCCTTTACCAGTCGTTGAGCAGGTTGTTAGGGCCTCTACCGACTGTTGAGCAGGCATGATGACCTCTACCAATCGTTGAGTAGGTTATTTGGTACTCTAATAACTGTTGAGCAAGTACTTCATCCTCTACCAGTTATTTGATTAAGTGTACCAATTATTTCACACATAAATTGCAAATTGATAATATGTACATGTAAGCAAGTTTGTAAATGCATCAAGTATCAAGTATAGCATGCGAGTTGTAATAGAGTTGTTCTAGACAAGGTTAATGACTCTAGGTATGTCTATAACAAATAGTTTATGTTCCATGCCTTCAAGTATCATGAATAATCAGATGTTCAAGTAGACAATCAAATCCTTATGTATAACTAAGGATTAAGTTTGATGCAACTCATAATCAAGTTTCAATAGTTCGGTTATCATGAGTATCTAGTTCATGTTCAAGAAGATAAAGATTATGAATTTAGTTCTTGAGAGGATGATGAAAAATCTCGAAGCAAAGTCAATGTTGTGAGAGATAGTAAATGTGAAGATGGTTGATAAAAAGTTTATTTTATAGGTTTTCAAAGACACACAAGTAGTAAGAAGATTATTTAGCAGCATGAATCGTGAGGTTTGAA
This sequence comes from Ambrosia trifida, assembly GCA_028751855.1. Classification (NCBI taxonomy): domain Eukaryota; kingdom Viridiplantae; phylum Streptophyta; class Magnoliopsida; order Asterales; family Asteraceae; genus Ambrosia; species Ambrosia trifida. The sequence goes on along the minus strand of CM054133.1, from coordinate 33,490,986 downwards.
TCAAATATTAAAATCAAGCGTATGAGAAAACATGATTGTGGTAAATACCAAAAATTGTAAAAGTTCGAACAAGTTGAAAATAAGTAGGTGTCAATGAGGAATTGGAGATTAAATTTTTGTTCATGAAGATGGAAAGATTTTTTTTTTTTAAATTGGTTTTATACCTAAAACAAAAGTCGTTAAATAGTACAAACTAGGTAAGCATAGATTTGGATATTCTAGTTAGTAGGAGATCTTAAACACGACATTGTGTTTTGAAGATCAAGGTTCTATTAAGTGATTTTTAAGGGATTAAAACATTATATCGAAAATTCTTTGTTACGCCAATAAATAAACATTAGAATTTAGAAATTAAGTTTGAGGACATCTTTTGACAAAAATATGTATTTTCTATAGTTTGTGAATTCCTAGGCGATGAAAATTTGACAAGATTTAGAAATGTTTAGTGTTGTGCTAGGGTATACTCAGGTTATGGGGATCAGGTAGGGATAACGAGTAGTGTGGAGATAGAGAAATAGAAACAAGTAGAGTTGCAAGTAACAGAAGCAAATACTGGTTAAAAATCCTAGGGTTATAGACTAGATTTTTTTTTTTAATAATCTAATTCCCTATAACCATGGCTCTGATACCAATCTGTAATACCCCAATCGATGGCGGAAACATCGAGGTGCCACGTAGTGATGATTGTTCGATAACTCATGGTACTAAATGGAAGTTGAATAATATTAAACATTTTACAATTTGACTTACAAGTAATGATTACAAAAGTTGATTAATATGAACTAGGTCCAAAGCTCCAACGTGTTCCAAGACTTGTACAACTTCCAATAGCAAATAAAACCTGAAACATGTTAAGTTGGAAAGATGGGGGGTCAACTATAAATAGTTGGTGAGAATACATAGGTTTTACATATAGTTGAAAACAATATGTTGTATAACAATCATAGTTGAAGTATAATAATGAGTAATGATAGAATATGAGTCCGACATGTAACAATGCGTCTTTTGTACAATCAAAGCTTGTGTCGACTGAGACCTAACTCGCAAGTTAGTAAAAGTGTAACTGTTATCGATCATCCCTGAATTTATGCGGGGGGATGGGTTTGTCAGACCTATAGCGCTATAATCTAAACAGGCGGCTTGATCAATGTTAATGATTGTACTGTGTCTTTTTGTTACAGTCAAATGATAGAATGAGTAAATGATAGTGTAATTGAATCATGAGTAAATGATAGTGTAATTGAATCATGAGTAAATGATAGTGTATAAAATGTTTAAACATGTTTCACCCCAAAATGTAAAACAGAAAAAGGGGCTATGTAAACTCACCTGAAAATCACTGTGTAAGTACTAGCAAGTAGCAACAAGTCTGAACTTGGATTAATTGAACTCTTGTATCCTATTACAAATAAATGATGCCTTAAATTCTAATGCAAATGAGTTTAATTCATTTCTTGGTTGTAAAGATAGTCTATTCAACTACCTAGATTTGTATTGAAAATAATACTCGTCTTAAAGAGTGTAAGACTTAACGAACCGATAGGAACTTGGTTTTGTGTCTCGAAAGTATATGTGTAATTTCATTTAAAAAGTCTTATCAAACTATACTTTGAAGTTGGTTAAAATAAAAATACTCGGACAACAATATGAAATCTTAATGTGCTAGCTTATTTATTCAAAATAATTAGTTACAAAAAAAATTGAGAAATAAAAATATATTTTGATCCAATGGGACTAAATCCTTGCGTACAGTATACAAGAAAACAATGTATACTTTGACCATATAATAAACTACAATATAAATCAAATTTTTAATATAAAGTTAGTACAAAGGAAGTGGACAAAGCTCATGCATATGAAGTACTAGTCTCTTTCATGATTAATGGTTACAATAGCCAATTAAAGGAACTAGAACTTTATGAGAATTGAAAAGACGAGTATATTGGGTATGATATTTATTACCTCAACTGGAGGTTGGCCGCCGAAGGTAGAGCTTCGCAGGTACCGAGTGCGGCAGCGGACCTTTTAAGGGAAAGAATGATTGTGAAATGGGTGAGTTCGGTGTGTGGTCGAAGACGAGGGTGAGCATCACTATATAAAGGGTTTAACACGTGGTTTCATTTATGGAAAGTCTTGGGTTAAGGCCACTGATTAGGTCTCATCAAGGAATGATTTTGACAACTAATTACAAGTAATATGGTAAGGTTTCATTATTGATTTGGGTGATTTGAGGGTCCTCGGAATTTTAGGCGTGATTTTTTTTATCATGATTCATGAGCAAGTTTAAAGGCTAATCACGGGAGATTTAGATTGGTTTGTGATTGGGGTTTGTGTAGGAAAGTTGGTTCATGATTTTCTTTGAGGTTAGAATTGCAATGTTTAATTGTTCGTAAAAAAAATGATAAATAGAATAGTAAGTAATCGAACCGTCTGGCCGGATTTAGCGTCCATTTAGAGAAGATGATTAAGGATTTTGTCTTGATGTGTACAACATTTAATTCTTTGATTGTTGTCAATTCATAGCTAGTCAACGTAGAGATTGAAAAATATTTGTGTATAATATTTAAATTTTTTTTTGACTACTAACTATTTTCTTTTTCTTTTTGATTGAACAGAGAACAAGAAGGTTCTAAGTTTTATTATTATTACTCTATAAACTAATTGATAAAATAACTAAATAGATACTTTATTGAGAAATTTTTTGTATTTGTTTGAATTTATATCAACTTTAAAATATTCGAAAAATATATATAAGAATGTTTTTGAAATAATATAAAAATTTAGACATGGCTATACTTGTACAAAAGAAGTATAAGATAGGTAAAGTGGTGATTTTAATTAATTCAAATATATATATATATATATATATATATATATATATATATGCGCGATGTTACAGTTACAAGGCTCGGTTGGTTTGTGATGGTCGTAAGCAGCAGACAGGTATTGACTGTGGCGAAACATTTAGCCCGGTAGTTAAGCCTTCTACCATTCGTCTGGTTCTCACTCTTGCTCTCTCCAAGTCTTGGCAAATCCATCAGTTGGACGTTACTAATGCATTCCTTCATGGCAACTTGGAAGAGACAGTCTACATGCACCAACCCATGGGATTTCGCCACAAAGATTTTCCTGACCATGTCTGCCGACTCCGGAAGTCGCTCTATGGGCTTAAACAGGCCCCAAGGGCCTGGTACCAACGGTTCACGGACTTCGTTATTTTACATGGGTTTCAACAAAGCAAATCGGACAACTCGTTGTTTATTTATCAAAATGGATCCGACATTGCTTACCTGCTTATTTATGTGGACGACATCATTCTCACCACTTCTACCGAGGCACTTCGCACACGGTTATTGCATACTTTATCCGGGGAATTTGCAATGAAAGATTTGGGCCCTCTTTCTTATTTTTTGGGCATTCAGGTCACTCGGGACGACGATCACATGTTTCTTTCTCAACAGGCTTATGTCAAGGACATTATTCATCGAGCGACCATGGACTCGTGTAAACCGGTTGCAACCCCGGTTGACACCCAGTCCAAACTTTCTGCTTCTTCTGGCCCTCATCATGATGACCCATCGACGTATCGTAGCCTGGCAGGGGCGCTACAATACCTCACTTTTACTCGTCCTGACATTTCTTATGTTGTTCAGCAGGTTTGTATGTTCATGCATGATCCCAGGCAGGAACATTGGAATGCTTTGAAGCGTATTATTCGATATCTGCAGGGAACTTCTGATCACGGGCTTCATCTCGGCCCTGCACCTCAGTCCTCCTTGATTGCTTACACAGATGCCGATTGGGCTGGTTGCCCCGACACTCGCCGCTCCACGTCTGGTTACTGTGTCTACTTCGGTGACAACCTTATCTCTTGGTCCTCCAAACGTCAGTCTACTATCTCCAGATCCAGTGCTGAAGCAGAATATCGGGGCGTTGCCAACGTCGTTGCTGACATTTGCTGGATACGCAATTTATTGCTTGAGCTGCGGCTTCCTCTCACTCGTGCGACATTGGTTTACTGCGACAATGTTAATGTTGTCTATCTATCGGGCAACCCGTTCAACACCAACACACCAAACATATCGAACTCGACATTCACTTCGTTCGTGAACAGGTGCAACGAGGACACGTTCGGGTTCTACACGTTCCCTCTCGACATCAGATTGCAGACATTTTTACTAAAGGCCTCCCTCGCGCGCTGTTTGAAGATTTTCGCTCCAGTCTCAGCATCGGTCCACCCGACGATTCGACTGCGGGGGTGTAATAATATATGTTTGTATATTTAGTAAATTGATTATGTATTGATTGTAACCAAATTTCCACCATATTAGGAGATAACCTATTGTATTATAAATATTGACCAAATCAATGAAACACATCAAGGGTTTCATCACTTTCATAATCGAACTAACATAACAAGCCGTAAACAAATGATCCGCGTCCTCTTCTTTATATATGGACAGAAGATCACGGACACTGTACGCATAATATGCATATATTGATGATTTTTCTTTTGGGCAATAGAGGAAACATTTGAAGTGATTTTAAATTGCTAATTTAGGGTTATATTGCACTTCGGTAAAATAATTTAGGGACTGGTGATGGTATTGATGAATAATCTTCAAGTGAAAACCCCTCCAACAATAATGACAACCCAAATCTACAACATATACTAATTCTCCATGGGCTTCAATATACCAATTATGATTGATCGAATTATCTTCCCTTAGATCCATCCGATAGCCGATAGGCCAATTATATTGAATTATAATTGTAATATAAAAGAGACGTGGGGCTAACAAAGGACAAAGCACCAAGTTGTGAAGCTATTTATAATTTAACGAAGGAAAAGACATAAACAATTTTCTTGAACCGATATTAGTGACGTTAAATAAAAAGCTAAAGAAAATGAGATCGTTTACACACCGCAAATAACATATACCAACAAAAACATTTAAAAGCCATTTAATAGGTTTGGAAGGATTTGAATGTATGCCAACGGCTCAATTATCATTTTTTTTAACGTCCAACGAAAGTCTGGTCACCCGGGTAAATCCAATGGCAAATTGTCAGTTGTCACTCACGCTTGTGAACACAAACAGCGTTGGTGACCCGGCCTGCCACCATTCCAGAGGAAACCCACCACCCGAAGGCCCTCTGTAGTAAAACCTCTAGCTTAACCTGGAATAAATTTGCTCTAGGTGAGACTCCAACCCACAACCTTCACATTGAAAGGTCATGAGGTTGTCACTCCACTATAGGGTGATTGGCGCTCAATTATCATTTTAATCTTGATAAGTTTAAACCTTCTTAAATAAATAATCATTTTCAATTCTGATTATTATTATGCTTGTTATCATTATCACCAAATAAAAAATCTCACTAAACGACTATTGAGAATATTAAAAAAAAACAACTTTAATTTCTGGTTAGTATTTGTGTAATTATCGAAAAATAAAAAAATAATCCAGTTAAAATAAAAATTAATTTAAAAAAATAAAATAAATTAGATATAACACAAGTCGTTCTATGTATAATAAAATTGACATTTTATAATTCATATCTATGGCTTTTCCATTTTCTAGGTCAATTTCGTAAAATTACTACAATCCTGTCACAATCTTGCATACTCCTCATGCACTCCCTTTATATTATTTTTACTGATTACACTCCCCCTTAAAGTTTTTAAATAAACATAATTAAACCTTATATTTTTTATAGAATTTTCTCTTCTATCCTGATCTAAGTTTGTCTCAAACTATAGTAATTAAATCATAAAGATTATAACTAACAATATTTTAGATGGGGTTTTGTACCACCGAGATGATGACGAGATTCATGAGACGGTGATGCTTCAATTATGTGATGAAGATGATGTTCATGGGGTGATAAACTTAAAAAGGGTTGATTACACGAAGAAGATGAGTTACTCAAATGATTTTTTTTAAAGTAGAAGGATAGAATTTGATAACTTTTAATTTGTTTTTTTAAAAGGGAGTGCAATTAGTAAAAAAAGGGAGTGCATTTAGCCAACCCCTTTGACAATTTCAAACCTCTATAATGACGGGTCGATAATGCCCATGATATATAATTGTAAAAAGAAAAAAAATACACTGTTCATGCTAATAGAGTAACTAGGATTCCATTATCCCGCGCTTCGCGGCGGGGGCTTCTGTTGCGCTGAGGGTTTGGTGGACGTTAAAGATCGCGCGTCGCTGTGGGAGCTCCTGTTGCGTGAAGGGTTCGTGGACATAAAAGATAATATTAAGTTACTGTTATTCTCACATGGGCTAAAAAAAATTACTTTGCTAAAAGCTAAAAGTTTGATAGTCAAAGTTTGAAATCTTAAAGGCTAAAAGTTTGGTGGTCAAACTTTGATTCTTATGTGTTTAGACTATATTGGTTAGTGGCCAAATTGTAAAAAAAAAATGTTAAGTTGGAAAAAAAATTAGGTCCGCAAGTTTTAGTTGAGGAAAAAATGAGGTACGCATGTAGTGGTCAAATTATAAAATTACATTTCAGTTCTTTTACAGTTTTACAAGCCACACATGACACATAATGATGTAAGAGGATTTCATTTTATTCGATTATACATGCATGTAGTGGTCAAATAAAAAAATTAAAGGTTGGTCAAATTTGGCTGCGGCTTATGTTAGACAAGGACACTGTAGAAGTGTCCTTGTTTTAATAGATACTAGGATTTTATTAACCCGCGCTTCGCAGCGGGAGCTCCTGTTGCGTTGAGGATTTGGTGGACCTAAAAGATAATAATAAGTGACTTTTATTCTCGCGTGGGCTTCATTAAAATACTCGCGGCTAAAAGGTAAAAGTTTGGTGGTTAAAGTTTGAAGTCCTAAAAGCTAAAAGTTTGGCCCAAGTGCAATGCAAGAAAACTTTGGTTGTCCAAGTTTGAAATCCTAAAAGGTAAAAGTTTGGCGAAAGTGCAATGCAAGTTTAAAAAAGTCGAGTTGTCAAAGTTTGAAATCCTAAAAGCTAAAAATTTGATGGTCAAAGTTTTAAATCCTAAAAGCTAAAAGTTTGGTGGTCATTTGATGGTCAAAGTTTTAAATCTTAAAAGCTAAAAGTTTGGTGGTCAAATTAGAAGAAAATAAAGTTAGGCGAAAAGTTAGTAGGCAAAGTTTTAAATCCTAAAAGCTAAAAGTTTGGTGGTCAAATAACAAGAAAACAAAGTTAACCTAAAAATTAGTGGCAGAAATAAAGTTAACCTAAAAGTTAGTGGCCAATATATATATATTAATAAAGATACACATCGTATTTTATTAATGAAGAAGGGTATAGTTGTAATTCAAAATGGATGACACTCTTCAAGTGTCAATAACTTAAATGATACATATAATATATAATTTGTTATGTGTTTCTATTTTTACTTAATCTTTATAAATGACTATCTTGCTCGGTAACATCAAACTATCATTTCATTTAAAAAAAATGAAATTTAAACGGCAAGTAGTAAAAAGAATGGAATCCATAACAAAGTTTTTATTGTACCATGTGAGGTTGCAGATTGACCTTAATAGTACGAGGTCAAAGGTGACAGAAAAATAATTATCAAATTTTTATTGAAAATGAAAAAGGTTTTGATGAATTTAGCTTATGTCAACTTATGGAAAAAAAAAAAAAAAAAAAAAACCCTTAGCCAAAAATAATAGATTAATTTAGCATGTTTAAAATATCAAATATATGTAAAAGTAAAATGAAATCGAATGATTAACCTGGTATGTTGGATATGAGAGGTATTCATAACTTGTAGAAAGTAGAATCCGATGAATTGATCAAAACGAAGCAAGCCGGTTGGTTTTGCCAAATTAAAATGTGTAGGTTTTGATGCTTTTACAGTCTAAATTAAAATGTGTAGGAATAGCTACATCTGAATGGTTCATAATCTCTTAATAGTTAAGATGCAATCTTAAGTAAGTATGAATGGTAAGATGTAACATCTTAATGGTTGCCTCTTAACCATTCAGACTTAAAGTTATCTCTTAATCATTCAGAGGTTATAGACCATTAAGAGGTAGCCTCTGAATGGTCATTAAGAGGCTATCAAACAGCCCCGAAATGTATGTAGAGTTCGGCTTTAGTGGTTTTAACTTTTAAGGATCGGTTTACTATCAACCGACCATGTAAATCAAACCGACATTTTAACAAAACTTTTTATTTATTTATTTATTTTTTACCTTTTAAGAATTTAGAGCTATGTTATGTGTTGTATTTATGAAACATCATTTTCATTTTAAAAAGGGCATGGTTCAAACTTTTGTCAAAACCATTAGAACTAAATCGTAAACACTCATCGACATCAGAAGCTTGATATTTGTAATGATACTACAAAGGAAAATGATCATTACTATCTTGTCGTAATCAAGAATATATATGGCGATAATGCCTTCTAAATTAATCTATTATTTTTGGTCCTATCATTCATTCGTTGTTTGACCCATCATCGAGCAGCCAATGAACAAAGCATTGAGCAAAAACACATGTTTACTGTTTCCGTATATTTTAAAAGTCATAATCTTAGAAGATATCGTAACTTCCAAACATATGTCCATGAATTTACTAGAGATAAATAGATACGAGCAAGAAAAATTGTCTTTAAACGCATAAATAATTGTAATATTTAATACTAGTTTTTATCCCAGGGACGTCCCGGATTGAAATATCTAATATGACATAATAGGGGAGGGTTATCTTGAGAACGCTAAATATTGTGAGAACCGTGAGAACAAGTAAAAAAATCAATCAAAATCAATTTTTTTTTAATACAAACCTCATTATAATCAAAATACAGCATTAATAAATGAATTTTCTTTCCAAATAAGTTATCTTTTCTTGCAAAAACACTTTTAAATTAACTTTTTACACATGTGTAAATGAAGCAGTTTACACATGTATAAACAGCAAATTTACACATGTGTAAAAACAAATTATTTTCGTATACGTTTGAATTTTTACGCGTAATTTGTGTTTTTGAGATGGAATTTTAGTAATAAAGACAAGTGTAAAAAGAAATTTGGAATTTGAATGGTTTTAGATGCCGTTCTCACGGTTCGCACGAAATATAGGTGTTCTCAAATTAACTTTCCCCTGACATAATAAAATATCTAATATGACAACATAATTAATGACTTGCCAATATATTATTATCATTATTATTATTATTATTATTATTATTTATTTTAAACAAATCTCTGTCATAAGTTATCATATTCAAATATAAAAAAAAACAAATCTCTGCACCGGGGTATAAATCTAGTGCCATTACAAAATATTATATAATATCAAATGAATGCGGAAGTTTGTAATCGATCATTCTAAAAATAACTAATATGAAATAAGAAAAAAAAAAGTTATTTATTGAACTATCGAAGGCATTAGTCTAAGGGTTATGTGATGCGTTAAAAAAATCATGGGTATATAGTTCGAGTATTTGGGTATGTGGTTTCGGGTAATTGGGTCGGGTATCACCTAATCCCAGGCCCGACCCAAACCCACAATTTTTTTTAAACTAATTCCAAACCTGACACAATACCTGTCGGGTTACAAAAAATAGTCGTTTTTTTCTCCGTTTTTTATATAGCACTATGATACTCGTTGGAAAGATAATAAAACGCTTGTTAATTTGGTGTAATTTTTTTCTTTAAAAAATCTCGTATATAAAAGATATCAATGTTTAAAAGTTATGGGATGAAACATGAGAGAAAATAATAAAGGTTTAATATTTAAATTTAGTTGATTAGGTATTTAATAGATTAGGTTAAACCATATTTATTTCTTTTTTTTAATTGGTCTAGACTTGCCACATCACATCCTATGTGGCATCTCTCAAATGAGAGATTGAGGGTTGAGGCCTCCATTGAATGTCACCTCAACAATATTCAATTATTTTATTATAAGTTATAGATTCCTTTAGTATCATTAGTAGGCTATATCCCGGGAGCTTTTCGAAATAGACAAATTTAATATGGAGTGATAAAATATGTGTTACGGTGTAACATAAAAATTAATGTTCTATAATATGAGAAAACAACAATTTTAATCATCTGAATAAGAATGAAAATGTATATTAAAGAGAAAATGTACGTGTGGATGAGGAGTACAGACAGAAACGACTGATTTTGACATATTTTGCACTGCATGAAAACAAAACTCTCATTTACAGTTGCATTTAGTGTAATGGATTCATTAGAAACTTGTGTATCACACGGGTTATATCATTTTGTTTTTGTTTTTTATTATTAGGTTAGAAAATTTAATATTATATGAGGTTGGATCAATAAGAGATAAACATAAAATAATGATTTAAAAATATTATTCATATGAGAGAGAATTGAGCTAATCATAAGATTTTCATTCATTATATATTAAAGTAATAATAAAGAGTATGAATTAATAAATAAAGAAAATTCCTTGAATAGTTCCTGTGATTTTCTCAAATTTCACCTTTAGTCCTCAACTTTTCAAAATTACATCTGTATTCCCCAATTTTAGGTGTCACTCAACTCGGATAGTCCCTAGAGTGAATGGATGTTAGATTATCCAGTTAAGTTGGTGTAAAATTACTAAACTACCCATATTATTACAAAATATAATTCAAAAAAATTAAAAATTATGTGGGTCCCACCCACTTCTTCTTCCACACTCCATCTTCCTTAGACCATGTGTAGTGGAGGGAGTTATTTATAATGCCCCTGATTCTGATTGGTCTACGTGGTAGCTGAGTCAGCATGGAGAAATGAAGTGAAAAAAGGGTGTAGTGGTAGGGGTTATTTATAATGCCCCTGTTTCTGATTGGTTGTTTATTTTATTATTTTTTTAATTTTTTAACTCAGAATAATTAAAATAAAAGACAAATAAATATAAAAAAAATTACAAATAATATTAAAAACACACAACTAATATTAATTAAATTAAAAAAATACAAATAATATTAAAAACACACACAAATAATATATAAAAACACAAATAATATTAATTTTCATCTTCGCTTTTGTCATACTCTTCTTCTTCATTTTCTTCTTCATCTTCTTCTTCTTCACCTTCTTCTTCATTTTCTTCTTCATCTTCGCCCTCTTCGCTTTCACCTGCGTCTGGAATATACTGAACCGACCACGCATGTTGGACCATATCTGCCGTTAACACGTCATGTGCATCATGGTCACGAAGTTCATGTGAGTTGAGTATTCTTTGTTCCATATTAGTTTGCGGTAGCTTCTGAACGGCTTCCGGTACATAATTTTGGCATATCGCTTTACCTTCATCTTCTAATATCATATTATGCATGATTATACATGCATACATAGCATCTCGCAGCTTGTCTGTGGTCCATGCACGAGCAGGATTTCTTATGTAATGCCAATGCTGTTGAAGAACCCCAAAACATCTCTATATGTCCTTTCGTGCCGCCTCTTGACCCTTTTTAAAGTGTGCCATTTTTTCATCGTACGGGTTACTGAACATCTTAACGATAATGCTATACCTCGGATATCTTCCGTGAGCCAAATAGTATCCGTGTGGGTAGTAGTTTTCATTAGCATAAAAACACGCCTTTGCTACCCTGCCATAACTGAAATCCTCAATAATAGGCGACTGCTCAAAAACGTTTAAGTCGTTGCATGAACCCGCAACACCAAAATAGGCCGACCAAACCCAAAGATCGACTGAAGCCACCGCTTGAAGAATAATCGATGGTCTTTTTTGGTCACCACGTGTGTGTTGACCTCGCCAAGCGGTTGGGCAATTATACCACCGCCAGTGAAGACAATCAATGCTACCCATCATTCCTGGTAACCCATGTTCATTCGTATGCACCTCGTAAATTTTCTGTAAGTCGTACCAAGTGGGCCTTCTAAGATACCGGACTCCGTACAACTTTACTATTCCTAAAAAAATAAATAAAAAATTATATAAAAAAAGTGATGCAACTATATACAAAAATATATATAAAAAAAGTGATGTAACTATATACAAAAATATATAAAAAAGGTAAATGAAATTACTTTAAAAAAAGTGATGTACCTTGGCAAAAATACTCCAAAGAATCGTGTGTTGTTTTCTCGGCCATTTTTAAATACTCGTCGTTGATATCCGTCGTGTTTCCGTACGCGAGTATACGCAGTGCCGAGGTACACTTTTGAATAGCCGTGAATCCCATCATCCCCTAGCATTCGATTTTTGTTGAAAGTAAGGAAACGCGTTTTCCAAGTCTCCGGTAATATGTAGAAATAAACGTTTGCTCATCCGAAAACGACGCCTAAACATCTTTGGGTCGGGGTAAGTCGGGTTTTCATCAAAGTAATCATTCATCAATCGAGCATTTGCCGATTCACGATCTCGTTCGTAATACTGTCTAGTCAGTTTTGGATGTGTATGAGCACTAGTTTGTTCCATATATCTCGACGCAAGCGCACTAGTAACCGCATCTTGCTCCAACTCTTCGTTTGTCGACTCACCCTCATCGCCTAGAAACTCTTTGTAATATTCTCTGGCAACTGATGATGACGCGGGGGAACCCATTTTTTTAAATATTGGTAATATGTGTTTTGTTTGAATAATATGTGTTTTGTGTGTTTTGTAATATGTGTTTTGTGTGTATATAAAGAAAAAAAAGTTGTCGTTCAAAAAATAACGGTAAAAAATATGACCGTTGAATGTTGTTGCCTCCCCACGTGTCACGTTTTGGTTGGTTTTTTCAAAGTAGTTCTAGCGTTATAAATATAGCGCGTACCCGGGTTTTGGAAGCATAGCGCCCCCACGTAGCGGTGTGGGGGTGCTATTTTTTGTTTTAACGCCATACCACGCCACCACTCAACCCAGTCTTACCCATCACCTCCACAAACCACCACCATCCATCTCCACTTTCACCACCACCACTAGCACCGACATCCCAACCACTACGGCCACTACCTTATAATTCCCGTCCAACGGAATATTATTCGGCTTCGCATCACGTTGAAAAACAGGCGGATAATAGTCGTGATGGAGATACGCTAACCCCTGAGCAACTCCGACACCAATATTATCCCTTAAAACCCAATCCACAAGCAGTTGTCCTTATCCGTACAACACATCTCTGACAAAATCTTCCCGATTCGATGTCGGGTTTCGTGGTCCATAGTTTTTTAACCGCAACAACGTCGTTTGTGCGTTGGTTTGTAGCTTTGTACACAACTCTGGTAACCCTCATTCCGATCACATATGATTGTTTTACACAGTTGAGATTGTCTAAACTTGTGAAATTAAGTTTTTGGAATGAAATTAATCTATATGGGTATTATTTTTTTTTACCCATTTCGAATTGTTTTTCAAAACATAGTCCTGTTTTGTTGAATTTTGAAAACAGAGCTTTTCTGGTGAATGTTGTGATTACTATGATGAACAGTACTAATATTCCGATCAACCATCCATTGATGATGTGGGTAGCGTGGTAACTTGTGTGGTGTGGGTTAGAAGTGCTTTGGGTGCATGGAGGTAGGACATTGCCGCATAATCCTCTCTTTCAGGCAAGGTCTTTCAGATTAATTGTTCGGAGCATACCGTTTTATGGGACAGGGCCTTGAAGGGTGTTGTAGGATACGTTTAGGGATTATGCGGTGGTAGTTTTCCTTATAAGTGTGACATCCGTCACTTTTCTTTAAATAATAATAATAATAAAAATAAAAAAAAATTCAGATTTTTTTTTAGTCATTATAGATATATATTTTTTTTTCTTACCATTCCTAAACCATAACTAAACCACAACCAAACCATAGCCCAAAACCCACCTCTTTTTTTAATTTTCGGAGCCCAATAGCTCAGCCCAGGTCCAAGCCCAACTTAACCCTTGCCCCCTTATCAGTTCAAACAAAAAAAAAATAAACGCTGCTGCCCGGCCTCGAACCCGGGTCAGCAGCACAACACCACACGCCAACAACCACTACGCCACATGCTTGCCTTGTGATTAGAGTTGGAACCTTAATTATTTTAAAACTTCCTAAAACAAACCAAATCTATGCTCCTATACATCTGCTGCTGCTGATCGATAACAAACAAACAAAAATAGAATTGGTTGACTAAATTTTTTGAGCCTAGAATGGAATTTGCTTGACCAACAAATCAATGCACATTTAATTAGTGCACGATCACCGTGATTACAGCACCACCCTTTCCAAATTGAATCAATTCAAACGCGTTTTGACCACGTGACGGTCAAACCATCAAGACTTTCCAAGTTATCGAACACCCTATAAATTCGACGTCCCTAACCCATCACAACTCGCCGAGTAATCTTTCTCAAACCCCAATTTCTAATTCTATTCACTATTCTTGAGTTTTCTGTCCGTGTTGACTTACGGCTTTGACTGATAGAATCGTAATCTATTCGCGTTTGTAAGTAACATTTTTCTTGTGGGTTTTGTTATACGGCATTCACACAACAATAACCCTATGATTAATTGGGTTATTATTGTGTGAATCATTCAATTGATAAACTAGGGTTCGAATTATATGATTTGGGGAAGAACATTGATTTCCATATATGTTATATTTTAAACTAACTGAAACCTAACACAACCACTGGTCTGGACCAAGTGGTTGTGTCTGGTGCCTTGTGAACCGGACCACACAGGTTCGAACCTCATCCTAGGCATTCTTTTTTTTAGCTTTTCGATTTATATATTTAAATTAAATAATTATTTACTTTAATTATTTAAAATACTTATAAGCCTTCAAAAATTCCCAAAATTTTACATAATGATGTTCATACCCTAAATATCATTATTCAGATTTTTATTTCTAAAAATATATTTATTTAATATATATAATAAATAATTCAAGTTTATTCAATTTTATTTATAAAATTCTATAAAGATATCTAAACGATTTTATAAAATTCCACAAAAATTACACTAAACTTTTATGACAATAAACATTTCAGAAATTATTTTTAATTCAGAAAAACCGGTCATTTTATATTTTTAATTAATTTTTGTTATTTTTAATCATAAATAATTCATAATAAATTCATTTTACAATATTTTTGCACCAAAATTTTACATAAATTATTTCTATCCATTTAGGACAGAAATACAATTTTTAATCTAAAAATTTCTTTAATTTTAATATTTTTAAATATTAAAGTTATATTTGACAAATTGAAATAAATAGATTAAATATTCTATTTTCAAGAAAATAATTTTATAAAAATTATTTTCACACTTAAAACTTTATATTGTGACCACATTTGATTTAAAGTTTACTCAAAGACTTTTTGTTTATTTATTTACCAAATTTCTCTTATTTATTAAACGTTTAATTTATTAAACAAATAAAACGTTTATCCCCAATTCGAAGCCCTAGAAATACATATATCCTAGAGTTATTTCTCTTACACATTATCGAATACTTTAGGTTGATCATTTGGGAGTAATCTCAATTCATATTTCGTTGTCCAAGTTCAATTTCAAGTTATTACGTGAACAGTGAGTATTCCTACCCCTTTTTGGTTTTATACATTTTTGGGGTGTTACATGTACACTATTACAATTTCAAATACAAGTTTACATTTTTACAATACAATTCTAGTACTATGTGCATTGCTTACAACGTGCTTTATGCTTAGACAATACATGTGGATTACATTTGTACTTAGTGAAATCATTAACATGGTACAAGCCGACCTTAACATTGGATAGCGCTATTTGGATTGACAACCCGCCTAGATTGATTCTCCCCCTTTTTCATCGGAGAATCCGTGGCCAGTGTTAAGTTATCATCCATTTATTGGTTGAGTACACTACAGTTCATACAGTACATTATACAGTCACAGGGTTGATTTCGCTCATTTGTATGATACATAGTTTACATAATTGCACTGTAGCTTGCACTTGAATTGTATAACCTTTTAACCTACTATATATATCAAAACTAGGAATGCTCACCAACATTTCATATGTTGACCAAATCTATTTTGTACATGTTTCAGGTGCAGTTTGATCTAGTGCTTTAGCAAGGGACATTTAGTGTTTTACTTTAATTCAGTTATTCCAACAGTTACATTTCATTTAAGACTTTGTATTTCCAATTCAATGTAAGACAGTTATTGGTTTATTCAATAATATTTACATTTTAGTACCATGTGCTTTTGAACAATCGTCACTACGTGGCACCTCGATGATTCCGCCATCGGTTGGGGTGTTACAGATTGGTATCAGAGCCATGGTTATAGGGAACTAGGTTATTAGATAAAATGGCCCAGACTATAACCGAACTTCAACTTTCATGCATAGTATTCCATAGATTCCCATTTCCCTCTACTTTCCTTCTTCTATCTCTCCCTTCTTTCTTCATTCTTCTCACCTTTCATCATGGTGCATAAAGATGGTGTCCTACAAGGAGTGGAAAGTCTACATCATCATGGAACAGGAGCTGTACCTTTCATGAAGACACTCTTAGGCATAATGCCTTCTCTTATTCTGCTCCTTCAAAGTTGTTGAACTTTAATGAGTGTGATAAGGACACGTGCAATCTGGAAGGGTGGACGCCTGTACACTGGGTTTTCTGGCATAGGCAAGCATAGCGCATAAATCCATTGACGGACCTGTTATGCTTACCTGGGGATTCCTGGAGTGAGTGTCCACTTATAGGCTAAAGCATGTCTTCTTTGATCACCATTGGGTTCAATTCCTTTGAAAAGTCAACGTTCTTGTTGGGCTTTACAGCTAGACAAGGGCACTCCAAGCATTTTATGCAAGCTTTTTCAAAAAATACTCTCTCGATTCATATACAATATTTTGTATTTCATGATTTACAGCTAGACAGAGCGTTTCTAAAAACATCATTGATTATTACATGAAACTTGATTTTTTCCCTTAATTTGACTATTCATTGAGCATTTAATTATTCATGATACTCGTAAACTATTTCTATAGGCCACACTTACACTTAATGGTTTTAGTACTTACAAACTTGTTTGCGTGTGTGTATTATCCACGCAACTCAGATAAACATTTCGTTTAAAGGGCTCCTCGGACGAGTGGTAGCCCATACTTAAATACTGTTATGCTTACAAGTCATTGCAATGCAATTGACCTAGTCATTACATGGCCCCATTTCATTGATAAACGTGTTGTTGTGTCATCTTCTTGTGAAACTTATTTGCTTTAATGTGTGTTAGATTAGGATCATAGAAGGACACAGAACCCTAATGTAAGGTAAATTGATGATTCCGGTCCGGAACGTAATCATGAATTTACAGGTGCGTTAGGGTATTGAGAAATTCTATTAGAGTTTTTGGTAAGCGTCCAGTACGTTTTCAAGGTATCAAAGGTGTGGTGGGTTAGCTGCGGTACACCCTGTATACAAACACTAATGATGCATTGAAAGTGAGACTGGAAGTCGGACCAGGAACAAACTTTGTTTACTTGGTAGTTCAATTAGTCTTTCTATAGTCAGTCAACTTGTACATTCATTTTAGGATTCCTAAAACTTGAAATTTAGTGATACTAGATTCTTATTCTCCTTATTATTCGAGACAAACCTAATTCAATCCTTAACTCACACCTACCAAACCTCTTATCCAAATCATTCGAATTTTCCAAACCACTGCTACCTTAATTTCTACCAAAGCATCCATAACCCTATGTTTCAAATAACTTCGGGACGAAGTTTCTAAAAGTAGGGGATGCTGTGACATCCGTCACTTTTCTTTAAATAATAATAATAATAATAAAAATAAAAAAAAATTCAGATTTTTTTTTAGTCATTATAGATATATATATTTTTTTCTTACCATTCCTAAACCATAACTAAACCACAACCAAACCATAGCCCAAAACCCACCTCTTTTTTTAATTTTCGGAGCCCAATAGCTCAGCCCAGGTCCAAGCCCAACTTAACCCTTGCCCCCTTATCAGTTCAAACAAAAAAAAAATAAACGCTGCTGCCCGGCCTCGAACCCGGGTCAGCAGCACAACACCACACGCCAACAACCACTACGCCACATGCTTGCCTTGTGATTAGAGTTGGAACCTTAATTATTTTAAAACTTCCTAAAACAAACCAAATCTATGCTCCTATACATCTGCTGCTGCTGATCGATAACAAACAAACAAAAATAGAATTGGTTGACTAAATTTTTTGAGCCTAGAATGGAATTTGCTTGACCAACAAATCAATGCACATTTAATTAGTGCACGATCACCGTGATTACAGCACCACCCTTTCCAAATTGAATCAATTCAAACGCGTTTTGACCACGTGACGGTCAAACCATCAAGACTTTCCAAGTTATCGAACACCCTATAAATTCGACGTCCCTAACCCATCACAACTCGCCGAGTAATCTTTCTCAAACCCCAATTTCTAATTCTATTCACTATTCTTGAGTTTTCTGTCCGTGTTGACTTACGGCTTTGACTGATAGAATCGTAATCTATTCGCGTTTGTAAGTAACATTTTTCTTGTGGGTTTTGTTATATGGCATTCACACAACAATAACCCTATGATTAATTGGGTTATTATTGTGTGAATCATTCAATTGATAAACTAGGGTTTGAATTATATGATTTGGGGAAGAACATTGATTTCCATATATGTTATATTTTAAACTAACTGAAACCTAACACAACCACTGGTCTGGACCAAGTGGTTGTGTCTGGTGCCTTGTGAACCGGACCACACAGGTTCGAACCTCATCCTAGGCATTCTTTTTTTTAGCTTTTCGATTTATATATTTAAATTAAATAATTATTTACTTTAATTATTTAAAATACTTATAAGCCTTCAAAAATTCCCAAAATTTTACATAATGATGTTCATACCCTAAATATCATTATTCAGATTTTTATTTCTAAAAATATATTTATTTAATATATATAATAAATAATTCAAGTTTATTCAATTTTATTTATAAAATTCTATAAAGATATCTAAACGATTTTATAAAATTCCACAAAAATTACACTAAACTTTTATGACAATAAACATTTCAGAAATTATTTTTAATTCAGAAAAACCGGTCATTTTATATTTTTAATTAATTTTTGTTATTTTTAATCATAAATAATTCATAATAAATTCATTTTACAATATTTTTGCACCAAAATTTTACATAAATTATTTCTATCCATTTAGGACAGAAATACAATTTTTAATCTAAAAATTTCTTTAATTTTAATATTTTTAAATATTAAAGTTATATTTGACAAATTGAAATAAATAGATTAAATATTCTATTTTCAAGAAAATAATTTTATAAAAATTATTTTCACACTTAAAACTTTATATTGTGACCACATTTGATTTAAAGTTTACTCAAAGACTTTTTGTTTATTTATTTACCAAATTTCTCTTATTTATTAAACGTTTAATTTATTAAACAAATAAAACGTTTATCCCCAATTCGAAGCCCTAGAAATACATATATCCTAGAGTTATTTCTCTTACACATTATCGAATACTTTAGGTTGATCATTTGGGAGTAATCTCAATTCATATTTCGTTGTCCAAGTTCAATTTCAAGTTATTACGTGAACAGTGAGTATTCCTACCCCTTTTTGCTTTTATACATTTTTGGGGTGTTACATGTACACTATTACAATTTCAAATACAAGTTTACATTTTTACAATACAATTCTAGTACTATGTGCATTGCTTACAACGTGCTTTATGCTTAGACAATACATGTGGATTACATTTGTACTTAGTGAAATCATTAACATGGTACAAGCCGACCTTAACATTGGATAGCGCTATTTGGATTGACAACCCGCCTAGATTGATTCTCCCCCTTTTTCATCGGAGAATCCGTGGCCAGTGTTAAGTTATCATCCATTTATTGGTTGAGTACACTACAGTTCATACAGTACATTATACAGTCACAGGGTTGATTTCGCTCATTTGTATGATACATAGTTTACATAATTGCACTGTAGCTTGCACTTGAATTGTATAACCTTTTAACCTACTATATATATCAAAACTAGGAATGCTCACCAACATTTCATATGTTGACCAAATCTATTTTGTACATGTTTCAGGTGCAGTTTGATCTAGTGCTTTAGCAAGGGACATTTAGTGTTTTACTTTAATTCAGTTATTCCAACAGTTACATTTCATTTAAGACTTTGTATTTCCAATTCAATGTAAGACAGTTATTGGTTTATTCAATAATATTTACATTTTAGTACCATGTGCTTTTGAACAATCGTCACTACGTGGCACCTCGATGATTCCGCCATCGGTTGGGGTGTTACAATAAGGTGGTGGCTGTGGTGGTTGGGATGTCGGTGGCAGTGGTGGTGGTGGTGGTGGTGGTGGTGAAAGCGGAGATGGATGGTGGTGGTGGTGTAACACCCCGACCGATGGTGGAATCCTCGGGGTGCACGGTAGTGACGATTGTTCAAAGCTCATGGTACTAAAGTGTAAATATGATTACATTAAATTGAATAATTTATTACATTGGAGTGAGATACAAATGGTACAAAAATGTCTAAAGCAAACTTATAAAATCTAAACAAATTTATAAAAAAAAAATCCAATTTCTAAACTCTAAATCCAAAAGCGAAGAATGTGTCTCAAGAATTAATCTGAAACATGTACGAAAATAGTATTTGTCAATACAAATAAATTGTATTGGTGAGCGTACCATGTTTATATACATATATAATAGATTCAAAAGTGCTTTGCAATTCATGTGCTATACTATTTGCTGTTATGTAACAAAGTTGTACGAATGTTCAGAATCAACCCTATAAGAATCAAGAATCAAGAATAAAAAATTTAAGTGTCAAGAATCACATAAAAATGACTAAGGGCTTCCCTTCGAAAAGGGTAAATCAAACAAGGGATATAAATCATAGTACTATTCATTGTTACGTTCGGCTTAAAAATAAGTGAATGATTTTGACAAGGCATAAGTAAACACAAATAAACATAAGGCAAACACATAAGGCACATATATGAATTTCATTTGTGAATATTGCATTTAAACATAATTAAGTGAATGAGAGTAAATAAGTGTACATGAATCACCTCAAAAGTGTGAAAACGAAAAAGCGGAAAGTATACTCACATTTTGTGTAGTTACTTGGAATCTATACGATGTAGAGAGTTGTATAAGAACAATCCCAAATATAGTTGTAAATATATATATATATATATATATATATATATATTTAACAATTACAAAGCAATAATTAGGGATTAAATACAAATAAAGTGTAAAAATATTATTTTTATTTTATAACAGAAGCTAACACTTTGTATAAGTGAAAAATAATTTAAAAAATTATTTTCTATATTATCTTCATTCATAATAGGTAAAAATAGTTTTTTTACAGAAAATATAATCACTAAACAGTGTTATATGGTTAGAAATAATTCCACAAAAATTTTGGTATTTAAATGATGAAAAACGAATTTTTAATGAATTAATTATGGTTTAAACTAAATAAATGCATAAAAAATAATAAATAAACATTTTTTTTTGGAAAATAAAATTTTGAATATAAACTTTGGGGTTTCAAGATGCAAGAATAATTTTTATAAAATTATTGGAGTTGTTTTGATATTAAAAGAAAAATATTAAGCGATTAATGAATAGTATATGTAAACAAAAACAAGAAAAGAATAAAAAGAAAGTCATCGGTGCATAGGACGAGTTTTGAACCCAGGATCCTGCCTATGCAATAATACCCGCCCAGCCAACTGGGCTGGATGAAAGTTTTTGATAATATCGATTTCAAAATTAATTTATAAACAACCTGAAAACCATCATCTTCCTTAATTATAATCTTAAAAACCCTAACCATCTAATCCAAACAATTAAACCATGAAATGTTGCAGATTATAAACGAAACTATGGGGCTTTTGTTCTACACATATAATCGACCAACAAAAGGCTTCTAATCGAACAAACCTGAATCGAATGAATGTGCATATGATCACAAAAGAAACGACCCAAATAGTGATCAATCCGATCGCTGCAATATTTTTAAGCGGAAAAAGATGTGGGGTTTCTTATTTTCGGCATCTTATGTATGTGTATGTCGATAAAAAAAAGATAAAAGAGCCTATATAAACGAATTGAAACTAGGTTGTTTGGAAAGGTTGAATGGTTTCAAAAATGGATTAATTAGCCCATAAATCTCGCGCTTAAAATGCGTAATTGACCTGCAGATGATGAGTATTGTAATTGTGAATCACTTGGTAACTTTTAATTTCGGAAACCAAGTCAAAACGAGTGAAATCAAGACATAATTGGTGGGTTGTCGCGAAACGGGTCAGACCTGGATCTGATGGGGATCCGGTTGAGGTTTGTTTTGGATGGAATATCATATGGGCCTGAGGTCTTGGGCTTATGGTGACATTAGGTTGGATATTATGGTCTTAGAAGGGGTTTAGGTTAAGAATGATTGGGAATGGATAATGGTTTAAGAAAATGGATAGTTATGTTTGAGTTTAAAGCTTGATATAATTGAAACGTTATATTAATTTTTATTCTAAAAAGTGTTTATTATTATTATTATTATTATTATTATTTTTAACAATCATCTCGAATACAAAGTTTCGAAATACAAATAGAAAATTTGAGGATTAAAGTTGTATAAATGATAAAATTGAGGATGTCGGATGTCACAAGTGGTGGTTTGGGGAGGTGTTGGTGGTGGTGGTTTGTGAAGAGGTGATGGGTTAGGAAGATGAAGTGTGGAAGAAGAAGTAGGTGGGTCTACATAATTTTTAATTATATTTTTTAATAATAAGGGTAGTTTGGTAATTTCATACCAACTTAACTGGATAATCTAACTGTTTTGGTCAAAAATTATCTAGCAAAAATAACTTTGTATTCCAAATTAGTTAAAGTGGGGTGGAGTGCTAAATGTGTAAAAATATGTTAAGGAATCAATAATATTTTGAGGATGGTGTATCAGGATGCTAAAGAAGCAAAAATGTGACAACTATGATCGGAATGGCTTAGGTTAGTTTCGGGATGGACAGTTATATCCTTGGGATGGAACTGCTTGTAATGAACAAATAAAGTAAATAAATACGAAGAACAACACACGATCTACGAGGAAAGCCCTTGATCAGTTGTAGATCGTCGGCATAAAACCTCGGGAGGAGTCTAGGCCCCTGCCTTGTTTGTTAATATTAATTTGGTAAAAAGATACAACTTTGGATGTGTAGTTGGACGAGTGTACTATGATTACAATGATTGTGCAAGTGTTTTTGATCAGCTAAGTGTATGTGTGTAGCTATATTGTGAGCAATGTGTCCTATACTCGTCCAATACCCCCATTTATATAGTACATGAAATAAACAAACAATCCCACAAAATCCGCTAAGTAGTTAAGGTCTTTGAAAGCTTGCGGACTGTTTTAGGTGACCATTGTGGATGTTTCAGCTGAAATGGACGTTGGATAACAGTTTCCATCTTTCTCGCCTGCATTCATCACTCTGGCGGTTACACTTTGACTCATTCTTCAGGTTTATATGCATACAGCTCATGCATCCTTGATATCTCTGATTTAATAAGACTTTGTAGCCGTTAAAGGGGAGTTACAAGTCTTACTCATGCATTAATTATACATGCAATAACATAAGTACAAGATAGTTTGTTAGTTCATTCTCAGGATGTGCACATGCCGAAACACTGTTACATCCTGAAGTTAGATAAGTCCTTCAACATCCTGGGGATGGTACATTAGGGATGTGAGGTAAAATCATCCTGAGGATTTTCACCCTCAACACTAACCTCCATCCACTCTAGGGACTATCCGAGTTAAACAATGTCAAAAGTTAGGGACTATACCTGTAATTTTGAAAAGTTAGGGACTAGAGGTGAAATTTGAGCAAACCACAGGGACTATTCGAGGACAACTTGGGAGAACAAAACAACACATGGTACAAAAGATTCCACATATTTTATCTGTTTCAAAGTTTGGTACATACATTAACAAATTGGGTAAGATACAATAATCTCTAATTATTTTCTAAGGCTTCATGCATCCTATGTAATCCAAAAACTTGTATATCCTCCATGCGACAATAAACCCTGAAACATGTTAATTTGAAAAGATGGGAGGTCAACTATAAATAGTTGGTGAGAATACATAGGTTTTGTCATGGCATAAAAACATAGTTTGGATAGCAATTATCAAGTCAGTGATGTATCTAGGACAACTTGGGAGATCAAAACCTACTGGGAACTAAATTTGTATACCAACCATGTGACTAAAATGAATCTCTGTATCAATAAATATCATGTATCTTTGTATCAATGAATATTTGCATCAATGAATCTTAAATAGCATGTTCACCAATGTTAAGTTCAAGACAAGTGCACATAGATAACAAACAAAGACTTCATGTAATTGCTTATTGAATCAAGAAAAAGATTGAACATGTTTCACCCCAAAAAATGTAAAACAGTAAAAGGGGGCTATGTAAACTCACCCTAGCAAAGTGTAAAGTCTCTCGGTACAGAGGGTCTGAGTGTGCAATCAAGCAAGAAACCAAGTATCAACAATAAGCGAATCTTCACAGAAAAATAAGTCAACTGCAAAGTCAAATCTTCTATAATACACCTGATTGAGGGAACGAGAGAGGATTTTGATAGTGGGGAAATGATTTTCGTCCCCTTATGTGTTTGTCTATGGGTTTGATTGTGATAAAACAGGCTAAATATAAAGAATTGAAATCGGTATTATGGTATGTTTATAAACGGCTACAAATCCACGAAACCGACCCACTAATCATGATCATTAACACGTAATATGCAGCAGATGGACGCGAAATCAGCTGTCGGTCACATTATGGCCATAATCGTTTCCAAAAATAGATCGAGACTATGCTAATTTGAATCTTTGTGTCGGTCGTTGACTGGTTCGAGTTTGAGTTGTGTATAAATGGTTTTGGAATTCATAATAATCAAACCAAAGTCTTGTGGTCTAGTGGTCATGTGTAGTTGTGTTGGGTTTGACCCGGTCATAGACGCGAGTTAGAACCTTGGGAAGCCATTTTTTTTGAAACTTTAGTTATTTTAACATGTTTTTGTTTATAAACCTATTTAAATGTCAAATCATTATTGTACACTCCTTATGGACATTGTATAAGATTTAAAATTCTTATATAAACCAAAAATGGTAGGTAATGCAATGAATACACATATCCATACTGTAAAAACAAACAACAATCTAACCAATTTATCTGCGAAACCCACAAAAATTGAATACAAACACATGCTCATTTTCACATATATTTTGGTTTTTGGTTTTTTTTTTTTAATTAAGACATATCCTTAACGCTCCTTTATAACCAAAAAACCTACAACTTCAACACCCTATAATATCTTATCACAAACATGGAGTCTATTTCAACATCAATCTACACATACACATCTCCAAGCTTTAACACCACCCCTACTAACAATAATCACGCATACAATAAATGCAATAAATAAATAAGATATGTACTGATACTTCGCTAAAAGCTCGTCAGCCGACCACTGAGTCTCGAAGCAATCACACGAATCCATCCTTCGTTCACATCTTTAACACAACGGCAACACAAATTACACTCATCTCAAATAACAAAATTAACCTAACTCAATCCTCATCCTAATTGATACCGATCATGATCTCCATGAATACAGTAATTTAATAGATGCTATATTTATAAGCAGTAAAACCTAACTGTAAAGACCTAGATAATGGTTGATTAATTTGAATATATAAACATAGATAAGTCATAAACAATTGGATCCACATTAACATAATCATCCGTAGATGTTCCATACAAGCTCTGTTAGTCTCTTTAACCTCCAAATATCGCTTCCAACTCCACTAAAGAAGGTCAGTTGATTGGTCAACAAGCTTTCTTACGTTTTTTCACAGTTACACATTAGCATAATCATTTTCTCTCATTAACATAATTAGTTCTACATGATCATGAACAACATAAACTATCAGTAAATTAGGTCACCTAGATGAAGAACAGGGGAGATCTGTGGAAGCTAAAAGAGAACATTGAAATTGTTGAAAGCAACAACATATTTCATAACTTGTTGTAATATGTTCAATAACACCCTATCCTGATGTCTATCACGGTCACGCCCCCGGTTCGACTTTCGATCATGGTTTTGATGGTGCCTATCTTCGCGATGTTCCATATCCCTTGGTCTGTCATGAGAACGAGGAGGAGAAGGTTGGGAGGAATGAGAGGATGCAGGGAGGGGGGATGTGGAGGAGAAGGTTGGGAGGAACAATTGGGGGTAGGGATGAAGGATGTAGTGTATTTATTTGTTATCATATTTACAATAATGCCCTCTATTCACACTAGTTCCTTAGTTCTCTCCCTAAAGTTGGTTCTCGTATGATCCCTACCCTATATATATATATATAGGAAAATTGCATAATGTTACATCGCGAGCTCAGTCCTGGAACCTTCAAGACTACATCCTACGGAATAGCGGGGTTGTCGGCGAATACTTGGACTATGTGCAGATCCTTGAAAGGCTAAATGACTATCTCTCAGGTTTTGATAATGGCGGTTTTTCTAACAAGGACATCGCCCCCAAGCCTCGGAAAACTTTGGTGAATGCCCTTTTTGGCAAAATCGCTTAGAGCCTGGGTGAAGTTTTTGGTCTGTCCCTCCATCAGAGGGCAGTTATTGAATGCTTGCAAGGCTCCCACGCCCAAGATTTCTTAATTGTTATCCCGATCGAAAGTCTGGGCCAAAGCATTTCCGCTGTTGAATACAGGGCCATTCTTAAATATCGTTTGATGATCCCCATGTACTAGGAGGATGAAATCTGTCTGATTTGCCGTAAGGCCTACCTGGATGAATACGGGGAACATGCGGTTCATTGCAAGGAGTTACCCGGGTTCAAATATCGGCATTATTGGGTTCGAGATGTCTTGTGGGACATTTTAAGACGGGCTGGGATCTCAGCCAAGAAGGAGGCCCCTGTGAACTTTCTCTTGGATCCGGCAGAAGGGAGATCCACCCTGCGTCCAGCAGATCTCCTTATCTTTGGGTGAGCCGGGGGAAGCATGCTTGTGTTGACCTGACAGGTGTATTTCCTCTAGTTAGGTTGAGGGATAGTAGGTTTGTAGCAGGGCAAGCGGTGAGGAAAACAGAGGCGAAGTAGGTAGAAAAGCATGCTAAAGCCTGCGAGGAGAAAAGCATGCTAAAGCCTGCGAGGAGAACCAACATGCTAAAACAGAGGTTACCCGTTTTCTGACCAGGGTGCAGCAAGTTATTCATAGTAGTGTCTCGGTTCTGGTTGGGCAAGATTATACTTTTAGTAGATTAAGGTACCCACTATCTTGATGTAATTTTTTCAATTATGAAATGAAAATATTAGTTTTATTTACTTTAAAATATGAGAAACACATAAAATACTATATATTGTATTATTTGATTGTTTCTTACATTGGTTAACAAAATATGGGTAAGTAATTGACTATAATTATCGAGATACCATGGTGATTTCGATGGAAATACAAAAATAATGATGTCGTTAACTACGTTAGACTATCCTTTGTGGTTAGAGGTGACCACAAGCTCTATCCTCTCATATTGTGTCACGTCAGCGCCCAGTTGGCAAGGTGATAAAGCTTCTGCTCACTCGCTCGATGCTGTTGTGGCTAGAGGTGAGCAACAGCTTTATCCAGTTTATTTTTTTATATATTTTTTTGAGACTTTCTAAATTTGTCAAAATTGTATTAATACAAAAATAAACTTAACTAAAAATTAGATTAATGTTTACAATAAACTATAAAAAACAAAAAACTAATCTAATACAAGATCATCGGGACGTCTAGCCCACAAATGCTCGACTAATTCATGGCGGAGGTTTCCGTGTATCTCACGATTCTTGAAATTCCTTATGTTGTCGATTCTTTGGTTATTATCGATTGTCGACTCGGCACGTGGGATATCAGCTTGGTAATTTTGACATATCGCCAAGCCTCGGTCCTCCAATATCATGTTATGTAGAATAATACAAGTGTAAACGACGTCCATGATCCTCTCTCGTGTCCAAAACCTTATTGGGTTGGCAATCAACGCAAATCTTTTTTTAAGAACGCCGAACGCTCTTTCAATATCTTTTCTTGCCGACTCTTGTTTCTTTGTAAAGTACTTGCGTTTGTCTTCAAGTTGAGACGAGTAAGCTAACAAGTGTCGCCCATTCGTTGTAAATACCATCGACCAAGTAGTAGCCATACTTGAAATTTACATTATTAGCGTAAAATGATTGGGGCGGCTCAACCCCGTCGATAATGTCATCGAATATAGGTGATTGGTCGATAACATTTAGGTCGTTATTTAACCCGGCAACTCCAAAAAAAACATGCCAAAACCAAAGATCATGTAAGGCCACCGCTTCAAGTATAACACTCGGTCCAGAATGATCACCTCGATGAAACTGACCTTGCCAGGCCGTAGGACACATAGCCCAACCAACATGCGTACAATCGTGACTACCAAGCATGCCGGGAAACCCATGTTTTTCACCATCAACCTCGGTCTAGTGCTGGTTGTCGGGTTAGTGCCGGAGTCCTTCGTCTTCGAGACCGGGCCATCAGGTATTCAATCGTTATCCTACCCACTTCCATAAACAACTCGTCTTCTTCGGACGAGTCGGGCGAAGAAAAATCGTTCCATGCCAAAGCCATTTTGCAGAGAGTGAAGAATTTTTTTTTTATTGTTGGTGTGGTGTGAGAATTGGAAATTTTAAGCTTGCCAAAAATAGAGGTTTGGCTGCCAACGGTCGGCAGCCAACGGCTACCTTGACCAGCCAACTGTCATATTTGACTCGCTACCACACGTGAGTGTGGTAGCTTTGGCTGGCTCGTGCGACGGCTCACGGCTATGTGTTGTGGGTTCAGCTATCCACGTGTATAAATGTGTGGCCCGTGGCTGGTCACTCACGGGCCACAACGGACAGTCTTACATGAATGATGATGCGGATAGTATATATAAGTTAGCAACTTATACAACAACTTCGTTATCATTCTTCGGTAAGAGTAATATCCTCCATTTTTTTATTTTTGCTCCTTTACAACAACAAACCATGGAGAACAACTTGAAAGAAACTAGTGAGAAACCCGCGCGTTGCGGCGGGGCTGTTAAACGGAACAAAAAATAGATAAAAAACGTTGAATCGCGCACACACATGGTGGCAAGTTTACTCGCCATATTACAAAAAGTTAAAAATTATCATAAAAAACTAAGTAAGTCGAAACCGTAACAAATCCACATATAAAAATATAAAAAGGAAATAACAAACTAAGAAAAACTTTAATGATTTGTTCGCATATGCTTAGATGACTTGTACGCTATCATACACAACTCTGTTTTAAACGAAGCTTACATTGAAACGTATATAAAAATAGAATCAATCATGGAACTTCTTGTTTCTTTTTCTTCTAAACACAAGATAATATTATAAAAAAAATAATAAGTTTGACCTATGTCATATAAAAGGATTTTTAAAAAAAAATATAAAAGCATGTTATTCTATAAATAATGTAACTTTACGTTGTTTAGTAGGGTAAGCTCTCATGATGTCAAATTATTTAAAGTTGCATAAATTATAACAAAATTTTTATATGTTTTCTATTTCATATGTTTAAAGTAATTGTATATGTTTAACTTGTACTTCTTAAAATTTAAGAAGTCCTTGTCAAATGCTTTATAATATAGTATAGATATAGATATAGATAGATATAGATATAGATAAATAAGATTCATTCAAAGAATTACAACACTAGTAATATATAATTTCTCTCTAACACGTTATGAATATCATACACAGCTCATGTACAAATTAAAATTCATCATCTATTGAATGTTTAGTGTCTTCTCTTAAACCATAACAATGCTACCAAATAATCGAATGTTATTGCAAGACGAAGGAGGTTCTAATATTGATATCTAATGTTTATTTACCTAATAAGTCCAAACCACCAAATACTTAATTTATGCAAAATTCAATTAACACAAAATACTTCAATGGATTGATTTGAAAACTCTTGGATAACTCCTACAACAATCAACCAAATAAATAAACAAAAGTTCTAAGGTACATGAATACTATTTGCAGAATTTGTTTTGATACATCATCATCGTTCAACTATGAATCTTAGGTCTGATGCGACTTCAAACATAACCTAGTAAAATTAGAAATCCTAAGCGCTTGTATAGTTTTACAAAGCATTAGGGCCAGTCAAAACGGTGGAGCCTAAGGCCGGTGACCCGACTAAGAGTGGGTTGCGTTTGTTTTAGAAAAAAAAAAGAAAGAATAAATGTGATGTTGAAGATGGGTGATATAGAAAAGACAACTTTATACGATTTTAGAAAGCTATGTTAGAGTCCTCCTTTACCATTCTTTTGCTTTGAGAATCCATTGACTTTATCTGATTGGCGCACCACAGTAACAGCCACTGCATCCATGCTTTTGAATGCTCATACACCATATTTCATAGTTGGAACTTACCTGCATGCAAGACTTGTACACTAAGAGGGTGTTTGGAATTGCTTATTTAACTCTATAATGTTTTTAGTGAAAAATGCTTATTAAATTATGACTTTTTTAAAATTAGTTTTTAAAAAAGTGTTTGGATTATCTTTTGTGATGGTAAAAGTAAATAAGTCATTTTTTTAAAAAAAAAGTGTCGATCTTAACTTATTCAAGTAAAATAATCAAGAAGTAGTAAAAAGTGGGTCATTTGACATTTGAAAAGACAAAAGTAGTTCTAAAAGCTAAGTTTTTGCTGCTTTTGAAAACAATTTTTTAACTCATATCAAACAACCAAAACAAAAATGACTTTTTATAAAGTCAAACAACTTATTGACCTATTAGCTTTTTATAAAAGTGAGTAAGTAAATAAGTTGTTTTTAACTCAAGCCCTAGCATGACCTTTTTTGTGGGTTGAGTGCTCTTTCCGCCTCAGCAAGAGGCGTCAAAGAAGGCAGCGTCAACCCTGTAACGAGCGTGAAGATGTCGGATGAGAGAGAGAGAGAGAGAGAGAGAGAGATTGAGAGGGTAAGAAAGAGGAGATCGAGCGAGTTGGTTTATTTTTTCAACAATCACGTAGTGTCACAACAAAACATTTTCATGTTAACCCACAACGTGTTTGTTAAAGGATTAGTTAGAGCATCCACAACGCTACCTTCAACAAACTACTCTGAACCGTCACGTCATCATGTCATATCATTCCAACCACAACTCTTTCAAACCACTTTTTTCCTCCAACCATAAACCATTCTGAACCACCACCTCATCACATACTTTTCCTTTTATTTAATTTATACCCCACACACAAAACTCATTTTTTTATTTAATCATTAAAGTACAAGTGGTCCCCACCTAATGAACCGTCCGTTCAAGCAAACCAATTCCCACCATACGAAGCCCTCCAATGCTTGGGATGATGATGTTGGTCCATCCGCTAGTTTCGGACTGTCCAAAACTAGTGCGTTGCGGATGCTCTTAATTAAAGAGTCACTGCCTACATGACAATAACATAGTATGATATGATGCACTTTTTAGTTAAACCACAACAAACAGTATAAGCATCAAATTATAATTTTTAGCCATAAAAAAGATCAAAAACATAGAAGTTCAAAATTACAAGGGCATATACAAGGTTGTCTGGATATCGAAAACTCAAACACCCCCTCCCCCCACTTGAAAGGTGGGTCCCTTTTATTTTATAGTGTGCGAAATTTTATAGTGTTATGAGAAATACAAAAAGGGTTTTGAGAGAGATTTAAAACTTGATTTGGCATGCTAGGATGGTTTGAATGCCTCAAACGAACACGTGCTCAGGATTTCTTAATTGTTCTTTTCATTGATGGGCTTGCCCAACACTTTTCGGCAGTTGAATATCGGGTCATCCTTCAATATAGACTTATGATTCCTATGTTCCCAATTGATGACCCGTGCTCGGTTTGTAAAAAAGCGTGTTTAGATAAATTTGGGAAACATGGACTTCACTATAAGGAGCTGCCGGGATTTAAATACAGACATGATTTGGTCAAGAATGTCATGTGGGATTTCTTACAAAGGGCCGGGATCTCGGCCAAGAAATAAGCCTCGATTAATTTTTTGACAAACGCACTTGAAGGATGGTCCACCCTATGGCTAGCAAATATCGGGTCATCCTTCAATATAGACTTATGATTCCTATGTTCCCAATTGATGACCCGTGCTCGGTTTGTAAAAAAGCGTGTTTAGATAAATTTGGGAAACATGGACTTCACTATAAGGAGCTGCCGGGATTTAAATACAGACATGATTTGGTCAAGAATGTCATGTGGGATTTCTTACAAAGGGCCGGGATCTCGGCCAAGAAATAAGCCTCGATTAATTTTTTGACAAACGCACTTGAAGGATGGTCCACCCTATGGCTAGCAAATATCCTCGTGTAGTCCTGTTCGGGTGGGCGCAAGGTAAACACGCAAGCGTTGATCTCACCGGGGTGTCTCCTCTAGTGTGGGCTTCGGGACTTGGGATTTGTGGCAGGGCAAGCAATCTTAAAGGCCGAATCCAATAAGGTTGCTAAACATGAAGCTGATTGTCTGGAGAACCAACACGTCTTTGTGTATTTTGCATTCGATACTTTTTGGGGCCTTGCTCCTGAAGCAATCTGGTTTTTAGATTGAGTCCAAATGGTGATGCTTAGTAACTCTCCGATGGCCAAGAACCAAGGGTTTATTTTCAATAGAGTATTTTTGCTATTCAAAATGGGCAGTGACGCAACTTGTTGCCTGTTTACCAGCCGTCCGCTTGTAAAATATTGGAACATGGGAATACCATTTGGTGAGTAAATACAGTCTACACAACCGTCCGATAGAAAAAAAATTAAAGTAAGATAAGACTTTCGCTTTCTTCTTAAGGGGGAGCGGCACTATCCGTGAGTTTTTTACAACTTCACTCATTTCAACCAATTCTACACTGTCACATCACTTCACTGAAACAGTTTTTTTGGAGACATCACTTCACTGATTCACTTCACTGAAATGTTTTTTTTTTCTATTTTTTTCAATAAACATAAATTAATCCATATTAATTTAATGTATTTAAAAACAAAAATTCTATTTTTTTTAAATAAACATTAATTAATCTACACACTACTTGAGGCCCACCTATAATTTATCTTTCTCTATTTATATATGGGAAAATGACCAAAATAGCCCGTTGACCGGGCGTTTTGCACAAATAGCCCTCTCCACCGTCTTTGGAGAGACGGGACACGGCTCCCAACTAGCCTGAACCGTCTCCGAGACCGTTTGGTTTTATAGCCAATTGCAAACCAACACGTGGCGTCTCTGATCCCGAGGCTGTACCGTCTCTCTCCAGACGGGTCAGAACTCTCTCCCAGACGGTTCACGTTTCCCCATGTCGGCTGCCTTCGGTTCAACCGTCTTTGCCTTCGGTTCAACCGTCTCAAAAGACGGTTCACCTTTCCCCATGCCGGCTGCCCCTTGGGTTCAACCGTCTCAAAAGACGGGTCACATCTCCCAACGCCGGTGAGTCCCGATGACCGGCCGACGCTTCGGTTGTCCAGCTCAGCCATATAAATACCGGTCTCCCGTCCCATTCCCGTCATCCAACACCGTCTAAACACTATCTACCACCCCACCACCACCGTCCAACACCGTCTAAACACTATCCGCCACCCTCCAACACCGTCTAAACACTATCTACCACCCCACCACCACCGTCCAACACCGTCTAATTCATACAAAAATGGCACCTCAAAGATGGACCGAAGAACAGGAGATTGCCTTGATTGCAGCATGGCTTCATGTTGAAGAAAGCACCCACCTAAACAACAAATGGTTCTGAATACTGCACGAATACAATCGGCTCGTTGGAGGGTCAGAACGTACCACCGAGTCCCTAAGCCGGAAGTTGAGCGAAGTGTCAAATCTTCAACGGGCACCACAACCGGACTCTTCACGACGTACCCTCTAACTTTCGCGAAGACGTGGCAATTAGACACAGTCTAAGACAGTATAAAAACAGGGAGCGTAAGGAATTTAAACACGTGTCTGTTTGGCAAATGATAAGACATCGTCTTAATTAATTTGTAATTTATTAACTTTTTATTTAATGCAATTAATGTTTATATTTTTATTAATATTAATGCAATTTTGTTTTTTTGTTTTTATATTAAGGTAAATATTTCATTAAACATACTATACTATTACAATCACAAATAAACAAACTATACTATTACAACAACAATAAAAAAACTACACTATTACAACAAACTTCCTAAATTTACTTCCAGAACTAAGAAACAACAATAAAAAAACTACACTATTACAACAAACTTCCTAAATTTACTTCCAGAACTAAGAACTTTGTTTGAAGTAATCGTAGTGTCTAACCAACTATTGAAGACTACATCTTAGTGTTAGATGTTTTGTCCTCCACAGCGGCGGTAGTAGCAGTGGTCTACATAGACGTTGTTTCGAATGGTGTATGTGCTCTACACAGACAAGTCCGAGACGTTTCCTCGTTTTATGTAACAATAGTTCTCAGTGAGCACACGTCGAACATCGAGACATAAATTCGGAAAGCGAACGAACTTGCCTCAAATGTAGACCACCACATCATCGATCCATTACACGGGTTGTAAACCACGCGCAGATGGAACAACAATCCAAGTAGCCGTACCCAGATGAAACAACAATCCAAGTAATCGGACAATATTTTCATAAGCCGGTAGGCTTCGGCTGGGAAAGCAAAAAAACGTCATTGGTTTGGAAGATGAAAGCTTAGAGGAGAGGGGTGGGTGCAAATTTCGTTAAGTGAATTGGGGTATTTATATACACTCGTGAGACGGTTCAGACGGTTCAGACGGTAGCACAAAACGGCTTAAGACGACTTGGGAAATGTGACCCGTCTGGGAGACGGTTGAACCGAAGGCAGCCGGCATGGGGAAACGTGAACCGTCTGGGAGAGATTTCTGACCCGTCTGGAGAGAGACGGTACAGCCTCGGGATCAGAGACGCCACGTGTTGGTTGGCAATTGGCTATAAAACCAAACGGTCTCGGAGACGGTTCAGGCTGGTTGGGAGCCGTGTCCCGTCTCTCCAAAGACGGTGGAGAGGGCTATTTGTGCAAAACGCCCGGTCAACGGGCTATTTTGGTCATTTTCCCTTTATATATTCCACACACACAATACACCTATGCATACTATTATATTTATCTCCATCTTCATATATTTATTTCCCACATATCTATAAAAAAAGAGAGAGAGAGAGGGAGAGTATACCTGCTGCAACTAAAAGAATATATATAGAGAGAAGAGATAAAAAGAATAGAGAGAGATATTAGAAAGAAATAATATTTTATTTAAATTCATGGGTTTACGTCCATTAGATAGAACCAGAAAAAAGGTTTACGGAACCCCTACCAGCACTATTGTCGACTACCGTGCTAATAGTGGGATACCCGTTATCAAATCTGATGATCCCCCTTAAATATATTTAAACATATTCTTTTTTGTTGTTTTAAACGATCGTTTCACATCAAATGGGTCCCGCGGACATTCCAAGAATTAAGATAACGTTGAAAAATAAATTTCGAGGGAATTTCAAAATGGAGATGTCAAAAAAAAAAAACAATTAATAATATTTATTAAATAGATTTCCCAATGAAATGGTTCAAGATTTAAAACCACAATTAATAATATTTATTAATTAATTAATTTCCCAATCATCATCATCATACTCAGTTAATACCACCTATAGCAAAAGCTAAGGTAGGGTCTTAAGACGGTAAAATGTAGACATCCTTACCTTTACCATGTGAGAATAGAGAGGCTGCTTCCAGTGAGACCCCCGGCTCAATAGTGGTTTTGTATCAAGCCTTGGACATAAGGCAAATAACACTTAGCAATCGGGACAAACCTGACTGGTGCATGTACCCCCTTGTCTTTTGGCTATCATTATACTCAGTTAATACCACCTATAGCAAAAGCTAAGGTAGGGTCTTAAGACGGTAAAATGTAGACATCCTTACCTTTACCATGTGAGAATAGAGAGGCTGCTTTCAGTGAGACCCCCGGCTCAATAGTGGTTTTGTATCAAGCCTTGGACATAAGGCAAATAACACTTAGCAATCGGGACAAACCTGACTGGTGCATGTACCCCCTTGTCTTTTGGCTATCAACGCCACCACCTGATGTATGATTAACCGTCCGTCACTTTAACGTTATTTTCACGAAATTAGTAAAATAACGCTAAAATTAGTGTAACTTTACTTTTACCCTCCGAGAGCCACACATATATACATTATATGCGCATAGCCGTAAACGGGCCTATAATTTCCCAATGAAATTAACTATTTCAAATGATTTTATACAAATCATCCAAGTCTATTATGAGATATTTGAAATCCGTTCACTAAGAGCTTGAATCAAGTTAACAAAACACGAGTTCAAACCTAAGATAAAATTATTCTAACAAACATTCTCACCTCGAGATACCAAGCCGATTATACTTAAAAGCACATAAATGATCATTATCATTTTATTTATTATAATATAACATAGTATAATAATATAATGTAATGTGATATGAATAACTTTAATTAAATTTATATCATCTAACATAAATACACCTAAACAATTAATATTTTATATACAAAAATATGAAATAAAAAGTTATTTTGTGATATATAATAATAGGGTTGTGGTCAAATACACAGTGAAAAAAATAGGAATTCGTAGGAAGGGTATCAAACAGACCTCAATTGAACTCATTCAAGCGACATTGGAACCGTCTCGTCAAACACTACGATCTTAATGTTTAGGTTTTCGTTGTTTTTAATTTTTAGTTTATAGTTTTTAGAATTTACGTTATATCATTGTGTCTTTTTCTTATTTTCATCATTGTGTCATTTTCGCGATGCATTGTGTCTTTTTTTCTTCAGCATTGTGTGATATATTTTGTGACTCATTGTATCATATTTCATCATCTATTGTGTTTTTTGTATTCCTTCTTATTTTTGTTTTGTTGTGTAGGATAACTTAACCCATAATAATAATACAAAAATAATTAACTAAATCATTAAAATTTAATATATTAAATGAAAATTTATTAAATGAGTTTGAATTCGAGTTATGCTATTCTAGTTTATAAAATATATTCTTATGAGTTTAGGTGTAATTTCATACATAGAGCTCGAAACAAAATAAGCTTAACTGCTTTTAAGTTAAAAGACAGTATAAACTTTTTTTATATAACTTTATGATTTTTATTAAAAACATAATCGAGAAAGATTACATCAAGATAGCGGGCAGGCGGGCAGGCGGGCAAAAAGCTGTGCCGTCATCCTTTTCTAGACGGCAAACTCTGGCCTACTAAAAACGAACCCCTCCCCCCGGGATCTATAAAATTTGTATTTCAACTCGTTTATAGATCCCTAAAAAACTTTGGTTCCGTGATCGTGTATGATAGAGTGGTTCGTTTATTTGGAGAAAGTAACATACCATATAATTCAACAAGTGATGGTGATTGGTGACCGTATGGAATAATATGAACATAAGCATGTGATATCAAAACCATACACGTGTACGGTTATGACCCATTTGTTGCTC
The DNA here is from genome assembly GCA_028751855.1 of Ambrosia trifida. Lineage (NCBI taxonomy): Eukaryota > Viridiplantae > Streptophyta > Magnoliopsida > Asterales > Asteraceae > Ambrosia > Ambrosia trifida. Next base: position 33,453,364 of record CM054133.1, on the reverse strand, counting down.
TATAAATAGCACCCAATTATCATACAATAAGATCACCAAGCCTTAAAAACAAACGTTCATAGTACCATATTAATCTCAAAACCTTCGAATCAACAAACATGTCTTGCTCAAGTGGAAAGTGCAACTGTGGCTCAAGCTGCTCATGTGGCAGCAGCTGCAACTGCAACTCGTAATTTCTTAATTTATTATTTATTTTTGGTTCTTTGTAATAAATATGTAATTCACTTGTTTATTTTTTATGTTCTTTTTTACTAATTTTTAATCATTTTTGTCCCGACAGCTGCAACGTCGAGATGGCGACCACCACCACCACCATCATCGTTGACGGTGTTGCTCCCAGGATGACGTACGTATTTCTACCGCTTTCAATGCATATATTATGTGTTATGGGCAAGGGCTGACCCATGATATAACCATGGAGTCAACCGTCCATGAAAAAAAAATGTTATTTATTAAAATCTCAATTGTCCCCTTGAAAATTTTGGTTAAGCCACTCGGTCGCCCTTATGAAAAAGAAATCATGGATATTCGACCGGAGTGTCTAGACGACTAGACTTAAGAGCTAGTATAGCTTCTTTTTTTTTTTAATTATAAAATCTATTTTTTAATATAAGTTGGTAATAAAAAAAGTTTATAGTGACAAAAAGTTTTGGTTCCGCCTTTGTTTATAATATATAAATTAATAAATTCGATTATGGATCATAAAATATAACAATAACTGCAGTTTTGCTGAGACAACCGAGACCGCTGAGAGCGGAAACGGATGCAAGTGCGGAGGAAGCTGCAAGTGCGATCCTTGCAACTGCTGAAGATGAGATATGGTGCCATGACCCAAACAAGAAGTGGTGTTTTGTTTTCATGTAATGAATAAAGGAAACCTATATATGTGTTATTTGTATTTCTAATGGGGTTTCATTGTATTGTGTAACAGTCAAAACGTTATTTTAATCGACTTGTTTGGGTATTTATATAAAGTTTGTAATTGGATGTATGTGTGTGACGAAAGAATGAATGAAGAAGTGTATGATATGTCCAAAAAAAAACTAATTTTTTCTTAATATGTTTTCGTTTTAATTGAAGTTTTCTACTCTAAACAAAGCTTTAATAGAGCCAATGATCTCCAGCACAGCTGTTTGAGGTGGGAAGGTTTACCTCCTTGGAGAGTTCCTGTCCGGGTTTGGTCTCAGGTTCGAATCTCTCGCTCCACCGAAAAAATAACCGCTTGGGTTTGAAAGGAAAAACTCGTGTGGTGCTATGGGATTCGATCCTAGTCAGTGGTCGCTTTGCAACACAGGATTTACTACTCTCTACAAAAAGTCATAGTAGTTAAAAAAAAAAAGTATTTAAAGAATATGCATTAAAAACGCACAAACAAACCGGATCTTATGATAAACAAGAACAAGAAAAAACCAGGTTTGTGATAGACTCCAACCTTGATGGTGGTGTAGTGCGTTAATCGATAATAAATTTAGAATATATTATTTGACAGTCGATTTATTATTTATAAACATTTTAGTGTTCTTTTAGTAATCAAATTGTAAATTTAAATAGATTTTAAAAATTTTAGAGTTAAAAGGTTATAACTAGTGGTTCACACAAATTCACAATAGCAAATCATAAGTTGACTTATAACAAAATTATTGCTAACAAGTTGCACAAAAAAAATGTTCAATTACGATCCTCTTATTACCATTGTTTTGAAAACCGGACCGGACCGGCCGGTCGGACCGGTCGGACCGGGCTCCGGGGCCTGGACCGGTCCGGTTCGGGTAGTCGGACCGTTTTTGCAGCGAACCGGGGTTGAACCGGTGAACCGGCCGGTCGGACCGGAAACCCGGCCGGTCGGACCGGAAACCGGACCGGTCGGACCGGATTTTTTAATTTTTTTTAATTTTTTTTAATTTTTTTTTGTTTTTTGGGCCGGTTCGTCGAACCGGTCGAACCGGTCGGACCGGTCGAACCGGTGAACCGGCCGGGGGTCCGGTTCGACGTCCGGTCCGGTTCTGAAAACCTTGCTTATTACAATGTTAAAGGTTGCAACCAACGGTTACTGACCTGACCCGTACCGAGTTTTTCTTTAAAAAAAATAGGTACAGTCAACAAACGTCTAAATTTTCGCCCCATGAAAAAAAAATCAAGATCCGTCAATGATCACAATGATCCAATCCTAACCTAACAAAAACTCTCTTTATCATTTCCACTTGTGAATACAGTCAACTTTTCAAATAGTTATGAATAAATATTCTGCGTGACATTAACCTAAAAACAAGTGTATTCGGTAAATGATTTGTTTGAAAGAATTCATTCGGTTAGGATCCATTTAAACCAAAACAAGTAAGATGAATCTATTTGTTTCAGGTTTATAAAAATACAGTTGTATTTAATATAAATATAAAAACAAAAATAGTCGTATTTACAGTGGCGTATCCAGGACGGATTTTTAGGGGGTTCCTTTCGTAGATTTTCACTAATTTTCACTAAATTTTTGAAATTTTCCACTAAAATTTTCAATTTTATAACGTTTCACAAACAAAACAAAAATCCTAAAATAATATTTCATTTAAGTCGTCCTAAAATATATCCATTTAACTCCTCCTTAAACCAATATTCAGAGGGTGTTTGGGATTGCGTTTTGAATCTGATTTTTAGATTATTGCATTTTGAAAACGCAGATAATCAGTTTTTAGTGTTTGGGATTGCATTTTGAAAACGCAGATAATCAGTTTTTTAAACTACCAAAACGCAATATCTATAAGCAGCACCACCCCTGCTTTTCCAAAACGCATAATCTGTTTTGAATAATCAATCCCAAACACCCCCTCATTTACCAATTACCACCGTCTGATAAATTCCATTTTTGGTCACTAATAGGAAACCATGTGTAAACAAGATTCGAAGAAAGGTGTAAACTTGTTGCTTTGAATCGATATCATGAAAACATGACTCAAGCTAGCTAAGCCATAGAAAATTTTAGGATAATACTACTTCATAAAAGAAATTCCCACCAAGAAATATTCGTTCTCAAGAGTCGCCTTCTCAAGTTTCGGTCAACATGTCATTTATGATTTATAGATATATGGTTTCTTTTGCTTGATATCGACTCATCAAGGGAGTCACCTCAACTCGGGATACCAAGTGCAAGCACTTCTAATATACAGTTTTAATTAGTCGTGGAGACACTTCCACAAAATCTACAGGAATCCGGATTGACCAGAAACCCATACGTTAAGTATATTTTCGGTTACATATGACCACGGATACATGCATGCACTTCCTCATGCATCGCTGCCCATCCATGAAAGCGACCCAAAATAATGGTTTTACTTGGCCTTATGACTTGAGGGACACTCGTAGCTTGATCCCCGAGTGTAGCCCTACATCCCCCAAATCAGTCCCTTGGTCCCTAAATTACTCTTTTTTTTGCAATCTTTGGTTGCGTTACATACAACTATTTTCACCCAGGCAGTTTCGTGTAAACTGCCTTTATCGTCAAATTCCTATCATTGACCACGCTCAAACATGTCGAACTCCTGCCAACCAACGACTGTTTTTCACTCAGGCCAGTTTCGTATAAACTGCCTTTAGTTGTCGAATTCTTGTCAACGACTGTAATCAAACACAAGTTCCTCCCTTCGTTGAATTCCCATCAACCACCAAACTTGCAATTGGTTCTCTTTTTGACTTTCCTAATAAATTACATCTTTTAGCACTAAACAGAACTGTGTACAAGATCCCCTCCCAACAAACTTTAAAAGAGACTTGTAACTTGTTTTAAATCCACATCATAAAAAGTTGACTGAAGCAAAGCCGTAGCGATTTAAGTGAAAAGAAAACCCTGATACTCCAAATAAATGAAAAAGTGTTGAATGATCTTGATGACAACTTTACCCTCAGTTCTAGGTCTATAGCCAGGAAAGGACATAGAATTGAACAAGCCATTAGTAACATACAATCTCTCAATCACTGAAAACACAGGTAGATAACAGTAGTTTATTGTTAACAGGTTTACAAGCCACAATAGATTAACAACCATCTTCATCAGTAGATCACCATGCTAATTAAAGCTTTAAACTTCCTGCAAAAACCCAAAGTCTTCTTAGCAATCAAGAAATTATAATATCATTGAAAAGAGAAGAGAATAGCAGAAAAAAAAAAAAAAAAGAAGAGAAGATAAAACTAATTACAAAATAGTGAAATACAAATACCAAAACAAAAGGTCAAGAACTGAAAAGAACCCCCAATAGAGATCGCAAAACTTGTGGGATGGGTAATGGGTCGAAACAGGTTATTAGTTCATGTGCAATTTTTTTTCTTAAAACTGGTAGTAACCCGTTTTTACTTTTTAGTTTTACTCAGGCGAGTATTAATCATTCAGTAGGGTCTACTGATTTTAACCCAACTAACCCGTTTATGATTACACAGGTTGAGATTACCGGTACTAACCACAAGGATGGAAATATACAGTTATAAAAAATAAGAGATGCAAAGAAATACATGGGTTAGCCTGTAACCCAAAATAGTGTCTTGATAATATGGAAAATTCTGTTGAACAAGCTACCTATATGAGTGACGATATTGAAAAGAAGTGTAATTAAAATGAAGATGAGGCAGGGCCCAATGTCTAATGAAACAGCAAATCATAATTTTCTACTCGTGCAAACTCATGGGAGGATTCTGAAATTGTAAGAGCTAAGTTGTCAATGGGTATGCCATGGAACTATAAATGAAGCTTTTAAATATATGTGGGTGAAAATGGCTGAGGCGTCGCTTTTTAAACAATTATGAATTCTATTTTTCTTTGCAGGATGTTCACCAATCTGGGCTTGCAGGAATAAGAGTGTGCGACATAGAGTAGATTGCGATTTTCAAAAGTTTGATTTGATATGATTAAGTAGATTGCATCTATCCATATCCATAACTTAACTGACCATAGAAGAAAGGAAACTTATCTACAGATAAATGATATACCAGTTGGGAAATTATGCAACAAAAGACCAGCATGTTTCAAACAATATGATAAAAAAATAAAATGTACCTGGGATGATCATGAGTACTATTTCCTGCTCCTCCTATCAGACCTCCTTTTGTCCCTACCAACCCGTGAATCCTCAGAGCTGCTGCCATCTGAATCAGACCTTCTATTGCTTCTCCTCTTGTGCCTTCTACCTGAATCTTCAGAACTGTCTGAATCATCCAGATCCCGGTGGCTTCTCCTTCTCCGTTTCTCCTTCCTGCTCTTCCTCCTGTGTGATCGACGGTCCACATCATCATCAGATGACTCATCTTTCCTCCTCTTCTTCTCTTTCCTCCTCTTAATGCTTCTCTTTTTTGATCTACCTCTTTTTTTGCTCTCATCATCCTCTGACGTATCATCTGAGTCATCATCTTTCTTCTTCCTCGAAGACTTTGACTTACTAGTTAACTTCTTCCCATATTTCAAAGCAATAGCCCGTTCCATCTCGGAATCATAATCAGAGTCCGAACTCTCACTGTCCTCTTCCTCACTCTCGTCTGAACTCTCATTAACAGTTCTTTTCCCGTTCCCTTTTATTTTCTCTAGTCCTGACATCACAGCAGCCTGAATAGCTTCCGGGTCTTTCTCTTTATCATCCTTAATACTCAAAAAGTTTCTACATTGAAAAGTCAAATGACCAACACGACCACATTTCTTACAGGACCCACGCGCCTCATCAGCATTGGACCCCGTGATCCGAGCAAGTGCAAGCAACCCTTGGAAGCTAGCGTAAGCATTTTCACCCTCGGGCTCAGCGTTTGAAGTTTGCGGCTGAGCTGATTTCTTGTTGTCTTCTTTGTTCGGAGCATAAGGGTCATAACCAATAGCACTCTGCCATATACCGTGGGTTTGCAAAGCGGCACTACTGTGCACCCGATTGTTTGCTGGCATACGAACCCTACCTGCTGTGGCCGGCATCTTGAAAAAGCAGAAAGAAACCTGCCAATTCAAAGTGTCAGTGATAACTGGTAACAAAGGAATGCATAAGACTTTTTAACATCTTCATAGATTACGGATCACCATACTAACTGTTCTCTAATCATTCTAGTCAATATCATAGTTGTCAACAGCGAATAGTGGATGATAGCGACAAGCTACCTATATACTACGTAGCGATAGCGATGAAATAGCAGGCACTATTTCATGTTCCGTGATACACTGGAAGAAAATTTTGCAAATATTTTACATGTATATTTTATCAAAAAATAGCTAAAATACGTGTGTGTGTGTGTGTGTGCGCGCACTTCTTTTTTCAATCATGAAACAAAAAACCCTAAATATGCTTTTATTCCAGTCGTTATTTATATTAAAACAAAAAAAAAAACCCTAAAATTCCGCTATTTTCATATCTCCAACTGATCAATTCGCCACGCAAAAAGCAATAGCGGTCGCTATTACCGCAATTAACAAGTAACAACTGTGTTCAATATCTATACAGATTTATCTTACGCTTACTAATAAAAGCTACTAAATCATATAAAGAGCATAACAATTCTAACAATCAGGGTTTCGAAAACCGCATTAAAGCGACGAGTTATTAAATATTAATCGAAGATATAATCGTATCCATAATTATACTGTAACAAAATCAACAAACCCTAAGGTGACTAGAATGGAAAATACTATGCAGGCAATACTAAGAAAAACACTATATTATTACTCATTTACCCTACACAGCTCAAAGACGATTTTATTAATATTTAGGGTTTCAATTATACAACTTTCAAATCCTACAGATATCAGAAATAAATCAAAATTGATAAATCGCGTAAAACCGTTGTCATAGCAATTAGCGAATATAACCGTTAGGGTTTCGGAAACATAAGTAAAGCAATTCTATTTCTAATAATTAGGGTTTGGAAAAGAGGAATAAAGTGAACAATTGATAGCAATCAATAGGTATTCATGAAGATAGAATCGTACCTGTGATTAGTTTGTAACGATATGCGATCACCGTATGTCGAAGATAGAGATCAGAGACGATTGGGGGTTGAACTTGAGGATAATAATAATTGTTAAAGATGATCGATTGATTGGAAAGAAGAAGTTTAAAAGCATGTTACCCGTTTTATATATATAAAATGAGTTTGGGCCGACTTAATGGAATATATTATTACACTTGGGTTGGGTAGTTGGGTTCCTATTTTTCAACGGCCCAAATTAGATCCACTTAAAAAAAATAGCTAAGAGCATACCGCGTACCGCATAGGTGAGTCAAGACACGGTGTGAGACTGTGAGGGCGTGGAAGGGGTATGTCAAGCTTCTTCATACCGCCACCACCCTGTGGTTTTTTAGGGTTGGAGGAGAATTCTCCCTGCTGATGTGGTTGTCACATATCATTTCATGCCCTTCACCTAATTACCACACCGTACAGCCTAACTAATAAAAAATTAGTACACCGTACGGCCTAACTAATAAAAATTTGCAAGTGTATAAGGAACAAATGGATTTTATTAATTGCATACTTTTTGTTGTAATTTATAAATACATTCATAAATTTTGGATCTTTATTGCAACATTAGTGACTTAGAACATGGCTAGAAAAGAATGTGCAGTTTAATGGTACCAAAGTGTTTCTTATTTAAACACGTAGCTAGTGGGTTGATTATTTGAGTTATTAGTTAGTAGTAGTAAGTCGCTCAGTTATTTTACTGTAAGTATATAAATAGGGCAGTCACTATGTAGAACATCTATATTACCTTATTAAGGAGGAGTGATGACTAAGATAGTCATTTTCATTTCCGTACAACTTAACAAACAAGATGTACAACATGTTTAAGCAAAAAAATTATGGGTATTATTGGCATACTTGTGACTATTAAGACACTTAGGAGGGTAGATTAGTAAATTTAACATAATCCAATACCTCACATCCTAAAATCTTATCCCAATTATGCCCTTATGTCCAACTTTTAAAACACAAAATACAATCTAACCTATGATGCATCTTAAATGTGAGACCTTTCAACCCCCCTTTATATTATTATATATACTTTATTATAATCAATTTCTTGAATGCTAATAGTTTTTCATAACCCCAAACAAAATCTTAGAGCTAATTTCATATTTTGAAACATTGTTTTGTCCGAAAAAACTATGTCTTCATTAGATGAGAAGAGAAAAAATTCAATGAGAAATTAAGACGCTTGCAAGATATGGTTCCCGGATGCTACAAGGTATAAAGATATGAGTTAATCTTTATATACATATATACATTTTTTTCTACTTGTTCATATGTTCTTTGACAATTACAAAAATTTATCTTTATAATATATCATTGTTTTGCTCAATTTAAATTTAGTTATTTTCTATAGACAATGGGAATGCCAGTGATGTTGGATGTAATAATGAACTATGTTGGATCGTTGCAGAATCAAATTGAGGTAATTTAATTGTGCAACTAACAATTAAAACAATAAACAAACAATATTATGAATTATTGATGAGAAAATATTTTTCAAAATTAATTAGTGCAGTTTTTTCTCTTCTTTGTGCATTTTTAGTTTCTCTCCATGAAGCTTTTCAGAAGCAAGCATGTTCAATGACCTATTGACCTCAACTCTACTGAATTGGATGATATGGCCCCTATGAAGGGGATATATCCTTGTTAAGAAGTTGTGTATCTTGAATCATATATATTGTTAACTAAATAAAACGGACAAAATTATAAATATAACATTCTAGATTTGCTAATATGTTTCTAAAATATTATAAATATTACTTCCACTTACTACATGGGATGAAAACTGATGTTGCAGGAAACAAATGGACATGAAGGATAGATGATGGAGAGGATGGTTGGAGAAGGGTATGGAGACTTTCCTCAATTTCAATCAACATGGTCTCCTTGAACGCCATGAAATAGTTAACTCGATCTATACGTAAACTATATTTGTTCTATGACTTTTAAGGTATTTGTTGATCTATTTAATGTTCTTGTTAAACGTTGTATGTAGTGTGGTTCGCAATATTATTTTGCTTTCGACAATTGTATATTGTTTAAGTTCTAATTCTAATTAATAAAATAAATTAAACACTAGCATAAAGAGAAAACAAAAACTTAACTATGTGTTAATTACGTATGTTATTTGTGTTAAGAAATAAGAAATCAAAAAGCTATAAATTCATGCTCACGCTAATGAATCAACCCGAATTTTTATCTTCTAACTATATTATAAAGCATCAGTGAAGGATACCTGCAAAATTTAAGTAAATACAACCTTTATTATGTTTGTATCAATGTTATAGTCTTATAAATAGTGGGTAAAATTGTCTTTCTACTTAAATATTAAATTGTTGAAGAAATTAATTTAAACATAATTATAAAATTGATGAGGAAATTAACAATGGTCACTCTTTACATTTATAACCTCCATGTCTTTATTATGTTTGTATCAATGTTATAGTCTTATAAATAGTGGTCATGTATTTGGTATATAAATAATGTGGTGACTCTTCACATACATAACTTACATATCTTTCAATGTTTATAGTAAATAAATTACATCATATATTATGTATTTATATATTCTTTTAAATTTATGTGGTTGCAGGATGGTATGATGTGACACTTTTGCACACAAATGAATATGTAGACTTGAAGTTTGCCAACACACCCAACCCATAACACGTTTCAACCCATTAAAGTGAGCGATATATGTAGGCTTGACGTTTATACAAGCAAATATGGTATAAATACTTCATGAGCAACGTCATCATCTTCCTCGATGGTTTTTTGTTTTCTCTGCTACTATAAGCTTCTAGGAATAGAATTTAAGTTTCTGATCTCACGAAGTCACCAATTGTTTACATATCCAAAAGAAGACAAGTTCTTATCAGTCGATTTGGTAGTTTTAACTATATTGATTACTAATTTGTTTGGTCAATTATATTTGTTACGGCGCTTGTCAAACTAACATAAAACGAGAGTATCTATGCAAATCATTGACTCCGCTGCATTTCGCGGGTGCCCTAAAATAATAGAAATATGCTGGACACTACAAACTGCATTTTAGTAATTACATCACTTCCACTACAATCTTATGGTCATTAAGAGATACAACGCCACTTCACTACGCTAAGCACCGCTCTACGATGGCATACTTATCTGCCTTCGAGATACATAAAAGGGTCCTACCAAAGGACGTGGGCCAATTTAAGGGTGTTGCAAGGAATAGTACGGCCTATTGTTATGTACCCATTTAAAATTTTCAGAAGATATACTTATGAGTTTCAGTTTTTAGTAACATATATTTTATACATCGTTGTTTTCTACTTCATCATAACGAATAACCAACAAACACGATGCACGAAGGGCAAAACAGATGCACCCGCCGCAACGCGCGGGCATTCCTACTAGTCTATAATACATTATAAAGGAGGAGTGATGTACAAGATGGTAATTTGCATTTCCGTACAACTTAAGAAGCAACATGTACAACATATTTAAGCAAGAAATTTAAGGGTATTATGGGGATAGTTGTGACAATTAAGACACTTAGGAGGGTAATGTAGACATTTCACACACCTCATCCTTTACAATATCAAAACACTTTTACAATATTACCCTCTTTTTCCATCCCTACCCTCACAAACATCCATTGCTTTATGGTTTTTCTTCTTCATCATCAATGTTACCAATGAATGATTCATTCAAGAAGATGTTAGAAATTACAAAAATTTAATAATATGATGAATGGAATTTAATAGATTTTAGTGAAATTATTAAGGAGACTCTTGAGTAGAGTTCTTTATTTCACTTTATTAGAGTTTATGGCTCTAATTAAGTTAGTCTCTACACTCATCCTTAGGTCTTGTATACATAGAAAGCTTTGTGCCTCATTTGAAAGACTAAAAAAAACACAAGAAAAATAAAGAAGAGGATCCATAAAAGAATTCTTGAAGAAGGAAAACTTGACCCATATGTTCATATATTGGGAACCTGTAGAGATAAGTTTTTCTATACTTGATTCCACCACATTTCTATTATTATTTGTTCCACAAGTTTTAACACTATAATTTTATCCGGTGCAACCTTGGGCGTGTAGCCTTCTCCGCCAAAACAAACTGCTTCGGCTGTTGTACCCTGGGAAACAGACGCATTATCTTGAGTAGAGGCACGAAATTTGTTTTAAGGGAAGCATGTTAAACACATGCCTTAGTCTCAACCGTCAACATTATTTTTTGTTAATTCTTGCAACCAAGAAGGATCATACAAAAGGATGCGGTTCAAGTCTTCGTTAAAGACGAAGAAGAAATCATATAAGAAGACGCGGTTCAAGCTCTTGATGAAATCTTCGGTTTGAATCATTTTATGTTGTATTTTATGTTATTTTTGTTTGGATTTGTACTCAATACGGGTACTACAATTTCTCATAGTTGTATAAAGGTATCCTTTTAATTTTTATTAATATTATTTTAATAAAATCATAACCCATGTAACACCTACAATATTACCTCCACCATTAAACCTATCTTAATAACCAAATTTATTAGGACATGGAGTTATAGAATTGGCTCAATAATATAATCACCCTTTTCAATCATCATCTTCTTCTTTAACCCACCACCTACGGTTAACCCAAATTCTTTCTAATTTGTTTTGTTTTCGTTGATTTTGCTTTTAACACATGGAGGAGGTACTTGTTGCTCATAATCGTTGTATTTTGTTGTTTGTTTATGAATTTGTGACGGTGTAATAATTGATTATGATTCGTGCAGACATTTCCTTCATCCAAATGTTGATTAAGATGCCGTTTTTTTTTTTTTTTTTTGCAATGCCAAGGTTTATGTATTCAAATGTGTTGCTTCTTTATTTTATGAAATATCTCTATATCTATTCAATATTCGACTTTTATATTGCACTAATGTATTGTAAGTTGCATCCACATTATCTAACTTACTGTAAATTGTTGAACAATTGGATATGACCTCCTTGCATCACCAAGATGGTTGCTATTTGGAGTGAAGAAATACATAAGAATGAAGATGTGAAGGACCACATAAGAAAGCTGGGAGTTTTATGCACAACTCTTGAAGAATTACATAACAATATCAAAGCATTTGAACTATGTCAAGTATTCCATTTTGGGTAGGTATGTATATGTATATTTTATAATTATTGTGCATTTTGGGTATCTTCTTATGATTATCTATATCTATACTTCATTATAAAGGGGAGGCATGAGCAAATATGTCCATATTGTCAAAGTTAAGATGACATCCCAAGAGTCTAATGTGTAATCCCCAAATTTTTACACCATTTCTTCCATTTATACCCTTGTGTACCATCATTGATAGCAATTGTACAAAATAATAATGCAAAACGGTTAAAACGGGTCAAAACGGTTTGACCAGGACGGGTAATTTGTGAGTTAAATTCCTTTTTTCTTGAGTTTTAAAAATCCCCAAATTTTTACACCATTTCTTCCATTTATACCCTTGTATACCATCTTTGATAACAATTGTACAAAATAATAATGCAAAACGGGTCAAAACGGTTTGGTCAGGACGGGTAATTTGTAAGGAGTTAAATTCCTTTTTTCTTGAGTTTTAAAAATAATTAATGTATAAAATATCATTAAAATATAATTAGTCCGAATAAAGCGATTTAAGAGGTTATAAGTACTTCCAACACCATTTTCTTGTTAAAAAGCATATTATTTCAACTCCAATCTATTCATAAAATTGTTAGACCGGTTTTTCTACACTTTGTAGTTTTGATTTATACATTAATATGTTACGGTAAAGTTGTACGATTTATAATAAATAGTTATAATTTTGTTTTTTATTTCTTAGATTTTTAGGAAATTAATTCTTTAATTAACTCATGAATAACCGTTACTTATGAGTAATAAAATAACTCAAAAGATCATATTCTTTATAATACAATTCTTAAAAATGTATGCACCTTTATACCTTTTCTTTCAGAGTTATGCATCCTTTATACCTTTTTCTTTCAGAGTTATGCATCAATTCTTTATATAAGAATTCCTCTTGGATTCCGGATGATTCTTCGTGGAAAAGATATTCAGGATTCAAATGTGATGTCTTTATTAAGTTTGTTACTTATGTATTATTTTAAATTTTATAATCATCTTTTAGGTATTTTAATCAACAGATAGTTGCAGTTGTTACCATGGGATTCGTCAAGGATGCGAAAGCTGATATCGACGTTCAAGGATACAATGTTTATCATAAAAAATGACTCATTAAGGTTTGAATGCTATTTACATGGTGATCCTTGAGACAGTTTACTTGATGGGTCATTTTGGGGTATAATGTTTCCCTAATAGGTTAAAGGGGTCAAATAAAAAAAATTATTCAAGTGGGTCAAATGGGTTGGAAGTGCCCGTGTTATATCGTTAGTGCTTACAAGCTTATAGCCGCCTAAATCATTTTATTTATAAACTAAAATAGATTATCTTTGTGATAACATAATTTTTGTAATCATATTTTGACAATGACTATTTGTAAAAGTATGGGGCGAGTCGGCCGACATGAACCACTTTGCCCGCATTAAAGACAACCCGTTTTAACCCATTACCCAACACGTCCATTTGACCATTTTCACTTATGACACATGAAGTTTTATTTTCCCGCTTGTTATTTGACGTATTCCTTTAATCAAATAGAGTTACGGCACCTCTTGTTTTGCAACCATTTTGGAGACTTTGGAATGTTGTATCATATGCAAACAATTTGAATTTGTCATGTTAATTAGTTTCATAGTTGACCATAAAAGTCAAATTATTTTAATCTTTTGCTCGCCACAACACACGGTGGGAAAACTGCTAGCGTATTACAAGTTTTTTTGGATCCCGCCGCAACGCGCGGGTAAACCCACTAGTTTATTTAAAGGGAAATAGATTATGAATTGAGTCTCTCGGTTTCTCCAAATTATCTTTCGGTTTTCTTCTCTATATTATGTCCTAAACTGAACCATATCAAATGGTTGACACGAAAAATCAATGCTAATCGAATGTATAAATTGATATGTAATATCAAAAGTGTCTAACATGAAAAAAGCAAATATAATTCACATGAAATATGGACGAGGTTCTAACCAAATTTGAAAAAAAAAAAAGTTGATTTACATTGTGTGTTCATGGAAACCTTGTGTTACTCCACATGTGAACCATGACTTTAGTAACCGGTTTAAAAACTCAATAAAAATATATTAAGGGAGTGTCTAAATAAAGAGAGACACGCTTGTTTTATTGTGTGATTTGTTTGATTTAATTACTAAGCGTGCTTAAAATATATTTTTATGCTACTTTTTATTTATACCAAGACAAAACAAGTTACAGCAAGTATTAATTTCCACGTTTCTTATATACTTGTGTAAAAGATCGTTCAGAGAAGTTTGAAAATAAAAAAAAATATTATTTGAATTTTATGTGTGTTTTTTTTTTTTTTATGAGTGTTGGTTCTAAAGTTGTATAGAGCAAAGAAGATTGAATTTATTAATGATTAAATTGCCTGTTTAGCATTGAACATCAATTTAACTAGAGCCATAAGATTGAAGTTAATTGACAACAAGTATTAATTTCCACGTTTCTTATATACGTGTGTGTAAAAGATCGTTCAACACACTACTAATTTTAGCAAATGTCTACAATAATCACACAAATTTTATACCTATTGTTTTACTGATAGTACATAAGACGGTTATTAACGGTATAACCACATTTTTGTTCACTGTAATGTACCTTAAAAGGACTATGTATAAAAGAGCTTTGTACAATACTCGTAATTTTCTATTTGAAACGGATTATCTAATGAATACACACTTTGAAAAGGTCAAACAGAAACCAAATCATATGAATTTTTAAAGAGACTAGTGGGAATGCCCGCGCGTTGCAGCGGGTGTCCCGACTGATATCCGGTTCAGTTATGATGTTTGTTACGAGACACGGCCCATTCCGGGTTTCTAAAATTTTATTCCATTTAACAAAAGATAGCTGTAGAACCTATAAAGTCACAAACATGCAAATAAAGTTTAGAATTTTCATATAAATAGCCAGATTTATTAAACTGTAAGATTTTTTTATAAATAAAATCAAAAGTAAATGTATCACTTTACCACATTCATTTCTCGTTCCAAAATCAATAATGTAAAGTTTTCATCCTTTTCAAGTTTGTTTTGGCCCGACATAAAAAAATTTAGGCTCTCTCTTTAGGTGCGTTATCGAGTTCGACAAAGTCGTAATTTACCCTTTTAAGAGAAGGTAGTATGATGGCTGCACAAATTTAATTAAAACAAAATAGCAAATTGGATAATATTATAGCACACTCTAATTTCACCCAGCAATGGTTCCCCATGAACTGCATATATGAACAAATTATCAAGTCAACCATGGTTGAACCACAACTACCTTCATAAAGAAATAACATAAACGAATGTTATATATTTTTAAAATGGTATGTCATGAGATATTGAAAATGTCAACACATTGATAAAAAAAATATTCTACAAATTTTCTTCAATCATGCTGTAGCAAACGTACGTATATCATTTACTTTAGTAACACACGAAACACAAGGAGTCAAAAACAAAGGAACTATTTACAAAAGTTTATAAAAAAATATTCAACTGTGTTGCGGGATTCAAAATG
This sequence comes from Ambrosia trifida, assembly GCA_028751855.1. Classification (NCBI taxonomy): domain Eukaryota; kingdom Viridiplantae; phylum Streptophyta; class Magnoliopsida; order Asterales; family Asteraceae; genus Ambrosia; species Ambrosia trifida. The sequence continues at coordinate 33,437,733 of CM054133.1, read as the reverse complement.
GGTAACAATACAACATAGTGATAATGTACCAAAAAGCTTGCATTTCATGAAACACTTACCTTATGACCGACTTCACTAACTGAAACATAAAATGGAGCAAAAACCAAATCTTTCAAGTGTCATTTATGGAAAATAAAAGCAACATAGTTGAGTTTCCATGTGCAGAAAAAATATTTAATCCAAAATTCTAAACCATTATATTGACCCAGCTAAGCTTCCCATCTCAGGTGGTACTTGCTGCAGAAAGTATACTGCTAAACATATTTTAGTACCCACCCTACTTTCCTATGGGTTATATATGCACCAATATGAGTCAAAAAACAAAATGTTTTTGCATAGAAACTATAATCCTAAATAGAACATATGTCATTTGTCGGTAAATCATAAAGCATGGACAACTATTAAAAAGATTGATTGATGCCTGTTAATATTTTTTGGATGATACTGCACTATAAAGTGTCAGGCTAGTATAAACGATCGGAAAACCGATAACCAACTGCAACAAAACTCTTGGAAACAAAACTCCCAATGTCTCTGACCTGCTATAACTGTGAGTTTGGGTTGATATTGCGCCAAACATTGTGCCATCTTTTCTTTCTACACTTGTTAGCTTTTAAACAACAGTTTGCATACATGAAATAGATAATTATATTTCTTTGAGCTTGATACAAATACCATTTAAAGATCAATTGGAAACATGATATTTTCATGGAAGAGAAATATTCCAAATACCAGCAAACATATTCACTCTGCTTTTAAACACCGGCCTATAGTTTTGTATAACTTATCAATTCATTCACTGGTGTTAGTTAGCTTCTGAATGATAGTTCGCATAGGAGAATCTTCTACTGTGTTCGGGATTAGGTGAAGCAACATCGAAAAATTAGTGGAATCGAGCAAGAAACCTCGGTTAATCATTTCCTCAAGAAGAATTTCTGCAACTTGAAATTCTTTATGCTTTAAGAATTCATGAACAATAACATTGTACATCACACTATCTGGAAAACAACCGTTCTCTTCCATCTTTCTAAGCAGTTCTTTGGCTTTACCAAATAAGCCTTCTTTCATTGAATCACTTGGAAAAATAAATGACTAAAACTTAAAGACCCACAACAAATGCGTATGAAAAGACACAAGTACCTTATGAACAGGTCCAAAACCACCATTTCCAAGCTTATTTTCATCAAAAAAGTTATTTGCAGCTGTTAATATAGCAGCAAAGTTGAACACCACCATATCACTTCCTATTCTGTCGTCCCTGAAGCTTTCGGTAGCCATCAGCTCAAGAATACATCTGTCGTCTCTCTTTTACAATCAAAACCATGTAGTATAAAATGAAGTGGATAAAGATAATTCAAAAGCAGGCCAATATAACATCAATAGCGCGCTTTCTGCCCTTAACATACCACAATAGACCAAAGTAAAAAAGTAGATAAATCCCAACATTAACAGGTGCCCAAATCAAGATTTTAGCATCATGTCTGGTGTATAATGTCTTTTGTTAGATCTTGAGGCCATACACGCTACTACTCAAGCATCATGTACATCATAAATTAACTTATATATATATATACACACACACATATATATATATATATATATGAATGAAGAACATAGACAATACGCAACACTAAAATGTCAGAAACACATAGCAAATAACCAACAAATCACTAAGCAAATCAAGATTTTTTTTACCTTTGCTCGGATTTGGAGAAAAATACATAATTTCCTTGCGAGTGAATTGAAAAGTTACTGACCATTTTGGTTCCGGCCCATCTTATAAAGCCAGATTCATTGCCACCAGTTACAAACCCTATCATGATAAGTTAAACAAAATAAATTGGCACCAAGTAGTCACCCCCAAAACATCAAGAAGCTGCTAAATTTCTGATTATCAAGCATACAACTTAACATAAGTGTTTGAAATAGGCTATTCAAAGTAATCGCTCAATCAATCTGTCATTCTAAAACAACTATACCATGCAATAAAACAATAGCTTACTATTACCATTTAAACTTACTGTCCAACTAAAAGTTTATTAATGGTTGGTGGAGGTTTACATGAGAATAAAAGAAGTATAAAACTATAAACTTAACTTACAGGGATGGAATAGTTATGCTGGAATATTCCGGTTTGTTGAAACTTAGAGAGAAACTTAAAATTAGTGTCGCTTGGCTGTCTGAAGGTTAGAGTTTCAAGTTTAGGGCTGAAATCGATTGGAGACTATTGATATAAAAGATGAAGCACAGGAGGAGACGTATCCTCTTCCTTTCTCATTCGTTATCTCTGTTGAGAAGACCGAAGGGTTCATGGAATTCATTGTGAGGGCAGGGAGGGTAAATGAGGGTAGTTTTGTAAAATTGTTTTTATGTTGCAAAGGAGGAGGATAGTGAAATGTCTATATTACCCTCCTAAGTGTCTTAATTGTCACCAACATCCCTATAATGCCCTTATGAAATAAGCTTTATTCTCTTATACTTGTTGCTTTAAAAATTGTACCCATGTCAAAATTCCAATATGGTACATCACTCCTCCTTTATAATGTACTAGTAGGAAGCCCGCGCGTTGCCGCGGGAGCGATAATATAAAATATGATATTCAATATTTAGTTTTATCAATTCTCTCGTGTATCGTGTCCATGAGGATTTATGTACCCTAACTGAGCCTTAAAAATATGCTAAAACTATGTGGAATGCATATACATGTGTTGGTAAACTATAAATACTATAAATCATTATGTCCACCATTCAAATTATAAGTTTTTTAATCAATTCAGAATCGAATTCCATGTTTAAATAAGTTTGAAATTAGGAGTGGAGGTTAGTGGTTGATTGAGGGTGCCCCGCCCCACTCTCATTTTCTTTGCTCAATAGTGTAAGTTTACGTGTCATCGGCCTAATTTTTTATACGCAATATTGTGTCCAACCCCTTCCGTTTTAAGGGTCGACCCTGACTGTCATTGCGACGAGGATCTGGTGTGTGTGCAAAACACTTAGAACCATGTAGCAAACTAACCACGCTTCTAATCAAATTCTCACTTCTAAATGAGAATGAATTTCCCTATGTTTCAATACTTATTTTAAAAAAAAACATAACATAGATGAATAACTCATTAAAAGCTCAATTTGAGATTCATGTTATGAATCAATACAGGAAATGAGTTCAAAAATTATTAATCAAAGTTGTAGACTCTAATTATACGACACACCTAAATGATTGTATCCTTTGATACAGTTATTTTAAAAAGCATAACATGCATGAATAACCAATTAAAAGCTCAATTTTTAGTCTAAGTTAAGACTAAAAGATTGATGTTACTAATCAAAATAAAACAGGAAATATGTTAATAAATCATTAATCAAATTTGTTAGTTGTAGTTATACAACACAACTAAATGGGCGAACCAATCCTCATGATTGAAGATTTAAACATTTTTATAGTCTTAGCTAGACATAGCATAGATCAATAACCAACAAAAAAAAAAAAATAATTAACAGCAAAAAAAAAAACATATCAATTCATGTGTTTGCTACAAATTTAGAATTTTTTTTTCTATAACAACAACAAAGCTTGCTTCCAACTGGAACTCCTCTTACTCAGTCCAGGCGAATTATTTAGACCACTCACCTGAAAAATAGCACTGAATTTGTATTATAAAAGCAAAGAAACACAACAAGAAAAATCAAGAACATATAACTATAAAAACAATAAAATAGAAATACAACCTTAACAACATCAACAGATTGTCAATCGAAGAGAAGAACCAACAAGATGCGAACATCTGGGTGTGATGGGTATGGAAGAACTTATTGTTTCAAGAAGATGGAGTTATGGAACTCGAAGAGACAATTTCGAATTTTCGAATTAAAATTTTGGTTAAAGTGAATTTGTTCTTTATAACAATGTTATGCGAATGATGATTGAAATGTGAACTAATCACCATTTGTGTAGTTAATATTGTATTCATTATGATGAACCACCAAGGAAGATGAAAGGTTAGTATGAATTGAATTGACTAAGATGGCCTTAAAGTGTCTTAAAAGTTTGATGAATGTTCAACTTTAATCCCACTAAATTGGCTTTAAGTGTATTGTAAATTATGCTTAAATATTTGTACACAATGCAAAATTACAATGGTGTACATCTTTGGACATAATATTTATCAAACTCTTTGAAAGGCACTCAAATTCTATTTACAATGTATACAACTTCCTAATAATCGAATATGCTATATTGGACACTATATAAAGGTAAAATTTGGACAAAAAACAAATTGTATGCAAGGCAACCAAATCCTGAATCGGCCTGTTTCAACCAAACAAACTGTATTAAAGCAGCAGTGAAATAAAACGACGGGAAGATATTACCGATCCAATCTCGATCTCCAAGAACATTTTCAGTTTAGCGTTGTGATTCTTATTGGAAACTTCCCTCAATTACCCAACCTGCAGTTCCAATAACAGTTTTGAGTTCAGCTTGTTAATAAAACCAATAGCAACATGATAAATATTGATTTCAACTCTATAGATAAAACACATTAACATTTATAAAAGATATTAGCAATTAAAGAAAAAAAAATCCGATTGGGTTTCCTACAAAGCTGTTGAAGGTCGATTAGGACGATGTATGTGGTTCTGCCTCTTTGGCCATACACGAAGTGTTGAAATTGAATAGGCACACCAATTCTTTAGCAACCCCATCCTGTACACCATAAATATTTGATGAATATAAGTAAGTGTATGTTTCCAACAACTAAAGGTATATTATTAACAATGTAAAAGGATTAAAATTATAAATCGACAGTAAAACAAATCGAGCAATGAAAAATACCTCGAATTGGTTAAATGGCGTTTCTTTCTGTATGCGAAATCTACGAACTTTGTCATGGTTTGCATCATGAGTAACCTAGACATGTCAAGTAATGATATTAGTAAGATGAGTTTCTTGAAAAGTAAAACAAGTGTAGAAGACAAGAAAGAAATGACTATAAATGAGTATTCAAGAGCTAGGAAATGGGTTTTATTGGGTGTTATGAATGTAGGTTACATCTTGAGGGACATATAAAGTGTGTATTACACACATATACAACTTGCATAATATGTTATACATGAGGGGTAAAAAGGGTAGAAAATGACAAAAATATAGAGATTTGTAAAGAGGCTTTTCATATGCCATCTTAAAATTGAGAGAAAATTACTATCATAGACATGCTTCCTCCTTAATAAGGTACTATAGATATTATAGATTTGAGTGTACAACAAATTATCACTAATACATATAGTAAGGATTTTAATAGGCGTATATGTAAACATGTTACATATGTGTGAGTAGAGTTGTATGTTTTCTGGGCAATTTGGTTTAGTTTAGGAAGGATGAAAATCCTAACCCACTCTAATCAGTATGGGTAATGGGTCCATACACAAACTGGTTTGTGGGCCTAACCGGTTTTTTTACAACTCCCCAAACCGGTTCAGGATCAAACCGGGTTTTTTTAATGCGAAATCACAAACTGCTTAGGAATCGTCATGATCAAACCGGATTGGTGGAGACGTTTTTTTCTTTTGCTGGGGTTGGGTAGTATATTAAAGCCCAGCCCACCTATCACATACATATTAAGAGCCCAAACCCTAATTCATATTTCACTCTTTCTAAGTACTATTTTCTCTTCGAGGTAAAAGCAAACCATTATTTCATATATATATTTTTTTTATATTTATGCCAGTTATTAAATAGGTTTTGTGGCTACACGATCTATTTTTTTCTTATTTGTTTGCTTCATTTTATTTGGATTAACGAATGGTCATGTCTCGTGATACTTCCAAATGTGAATTGTTAGTTTTATTGAACGGAAAACATGTTATTGCTAGTCAAACATATGTTTTTTTTTTCTATATGAAATTGGATTTCATTTTACACTATGTTCCAGAGTTTCATTAAAAGGATGGAAGAGAAAGGATTAGAAAGGAAGTGGGGAAACAATGTGTTCCAGAGTTTTTTGTAGGAGGGAAATGGAGGGAATGGGAGGGATAATAAGGAGGATTTTAGTGTAATTTTCAGTCTTTCCAATTTGGAAGGACTTGGAGAGAAAGGAAGAGGAGGGGGATCTTTTCTCTTCCATCCTTTAATTAAACTCGGGAACACAGTGTTAATAAAGGGGCAAATTACATAAGAATAGCATGTAGACAAAAATAAGCTGCACCGCCGTATGATTAAATAGTTTATATATTTTTGTATTGTTTTGCACTTTAATGTCTGTATATATGTTTTGGTAAATTAGCTGGGGTTGAGTTATTCTACAAAAGGCTACAAAAAATGAGAAAGGTGAGAAGGATACAAAAAACACAATAGATCATGAAATATAACACAATGAGCCACAAAATATAACACAGTGCCAAAAAATATAACACAATGCTGAAGAAAAAAGACACAATGAATTGAAAAAATGACACAATGATAAGAACTACAAGCTAAAACCCAAAAAAAACGATGACCTAAAAACTAACGTCGTAAGGTTCGATAAGACGATTCCAATGCCACTTGAATGAGTTCAATCGGAGTCCGTTTGATACCCTTCCTACGACTTCCTATTTTTCTTTCACTGTGTATTTGATCCTAACCCAAATTAGCTGTTAGTTTTGGGTTTCTTTGTTTCTTGTGGAAGACTCCACCTAGCTTGTGGAACAAGTAAAGTCCAAAAATAAAATAAAAAAAAAATAAAAACTTTTTTTCTTTTCTAAAGATTCTGTTAATAAATAAGACAAGTTTTACCATTAGTCCATAGACTTTAAATTATCCCCTCCTACCATCCTTTGAGATCAGCCGCACCACTGTGACATTGTCTCGTTCATCAAATTTGGTTTTTTTCTTATGTATTATGCAACTTTTTTAAGTATAAATTCACCTTTTTTTTTTTTTTTTTTTTTTTTTGCACAAATTTACTTAAAACAAAATACGGAAGTTACATCATAATAGCTGGTAGACGGGCAACAAGCTGCGCCGCCACCCCTTTTTGAATTGCAAACCCTAGTCTACTAAAGACAAAACCTTGCCCCCCTGGGGATGAAACATTGCTGTGGACAACCCGTTGGACCCTGGTCAAGAATCGAATAGCTTCTGGCGCCAGGGAGCCAAAGGTGTCGAAAGCCAGAGGGATAAAGACATGTTGGTTATCTGCACAAGCTTTAGCATGTTTTTCTTTTCTTTTTTTTTTTCACTTTTTTAATATTCGGATATATATTTTATTACAAATTGAGTTCTTTCAAAATATTTGTCTGTCCGCTTTCTCAACAAACAATATTCGTAGAAACATGTACAAAACACAAACTCAAAAACCACCTAAAAGCAGTGGCGTATGCAGGACGGATTTCCAGGGGTTCCTTTCATAGATTTTCACTAATTTTTCGAAATTTTCCACTAAATTTTTCATTTTTTTCCAAACCGAGGGGGTTAAACCCCCTAAAAGCCCCTAGATCCGCCCCTGCCTAAAAGTACTTCATAATCATAAATCACCTTAAAAAAATTCCAGAATTTGTTATGAAGGAAGTAATACGCATATATTTTGCTAATTCGAATTGATGTTTGAAAACAGTAAAAAATGGACAAAAGTATGCTAGGAGATCTAGGAACTCTTCCACCGGAAGATCAAGCTAGAATGTCTACTGTAATCGACCACCTTCAAATTCGCGACAGGTTGTCCTTTTGTATTGCCTTTGTAACTTGATTGTTTTCATTCATGTTTAGCATATTATGCATTGACTGATATCTTAATTCGCGATAACCACCATTGCAGTCTTAGGACGTATAACACGCTTGTGGAGAAATGCTTTACAGACTGTGTGGACACATTCTGGCGCAAAACGCTAAATAAACAAGAAGAAACATGTGTGAAGCAATGTGCAGGCAAGTTTATGAAACATTCAATGCGGGCCGGGTTGAGATTCGCTGAACTTAACCAAGCTACTGCTGCTAATACGGACAATGACAAACAATAAGCCATGGTTGAGTGAGTGTATGCAGTTTAATAGAATTTTGGTTTGGTTTACTAAATATATTGGCTCAAATGTCTTTGTTGATGTTTGTGGGTTATTGTCTATACCCATAATCCATTAATCAACTTCGTTAATAGATCGTCACTGAATATACCCGCTTATGATCATAAACAAATGTGATTTCTATTATCCAAGATTATCTAATGTGATATGCTATTTAGTATGTTTCAATTAATCTCATGTAAATAACATATCCGGTTTCTACTTCAATAAACAAGTGTCGAATCGGTTTCGGGCAATAAGGCACAAGGTGGAATGGGTCGGGTTTAGGTAATCCTAACCCCAAACTTGATTAGGTAATCTTGTAGTCGAGGTCATTCCCAGCACCTCAGCAGAGACATTGTAGTCGAGGTCATTCCCGGCACCTCAACAGAGACATTGTAGTCTGGGCAGAAACGCGAGGTGCGACTTCATCGGGAATGACCTCGACTATCCGAACACTACTGTCAAAGCTGGGCACGGGTATCGCGTGACTAGCGCTCGACATATCCTGGCAAAGAACCGTACTATATATACATGAGTCATTAGTTAACTTAAGTTAGAAAATTAGATCTACACATAGCACACATTTCTATCTTTTTTTTTTCTAACATTTTATATATATTGACAACATGGCTAGTCGGTCGGAAATTTTCCCTTATACACCCCTTGTACAATTTTCCTTTCTTTTCTAAAAATATTTTGTTGTGTATTTAGTATTTAGAAAACTTTACTCTTCAAGCCAAAGCCGGTTATAGTCTAGCTTTTCAAAACACTGGTTCGATATAATATTGGCTCTGATACCACTTCTATCACACCACGCCAATGGCGGAAACACGTGGCGCAACGCTTGAAGACGTATCAAAAGTCAAGATTAACACAAACAATAACTAATTAGAAAATGATCATATTATTTAGACGTCGAAAGATGTTTCTTGTTTCATACATTACGCAAACATTCAAATTTAGTTCAAAATAAGGGTTTTTCAATTATGTCCCATCCCAATGGAAAATAAAAGTAAAACCCCTCAAAAGTCCGACATCCCAATTTCCCCCGTACTAGCCATTGTTTCCTTCAGCACTTAGTTACCCGAAAGATACGTTTAAAAAGACGTCAATATATATACATATTGGCGAGTTCACAGGTTTTAGTTACACATCACAACAACATTTCAAAACAAGCATGTAACGGAAGTATAATATAAGTAGTGTCTTATATAAGGAGTTGCAAGTTCCTACAAGACGACGACGACCTATCCCGGACCCATAACCAAACCAAGACTATACAACGATTTGCCCCACGAGTTGTTTCTTGGACAACAACTCAGTTCAGAATACGCGCACCTCTTGTCTTTACCGGGTTGACGCTATCAACCAGAGGTGGGCCTCGTCAGGAACCAATAGTACTATCCAAATATTCCTTCGGTTTCATATCCCTGAATTAATGGTTACAGTAAACAAGCGAGGTCCTACCCCAAGTGGTTTCCAGTTACCCAGGTACCCATCGTGCTACTTATTATATTCCCATATGTTACAGCATTTTAACAAACATATCTTTCCCCAAAAAATGTAAAAACAGTTTAAAATGGGGCCGTGAAACTCACCTCAATCGTAGCGTGCAAAAAATAATAGAGAATAGCCAAGCCCAATGGTCAAAATACCTACAAGCGTTCTAGCCGTATAAGTCGCTAGGCCTATAGCGCGTGTTTTACCGACAAGTTGTACGCCCAACTCCCAACAACACTATTTAATACAATTCCCCATTTCCAAAACATGTATCCTAGGTCCGTTGGTGATGGATTACCCCCGTTATAAGTTTCACGTAACTTATATTTAATAATCATTTAACATTATCTTCAAAGTTAGTTAGGTTCGTCGCCGCGAACCAAGATCATTGCTAGATTTAATCACGTCATGATCTTATTATTCAATATATATATGTTTCAATATATATTAACTAACTTGGATAAAATTATCTCCGACTCGACTCACTTTACCATATAATTACTTTCCCATTAAGTAGTTATACTAGAATCTTGTCGATCGAGATTTCATTTTCCAACATTCGACTCGACTCACCTTTGCATATATTTATTTTCCCATTAAATAAATATACTAGGAACGTGTCGGTTCGATATTACATTTTACAACCTTCGACTCGACTCACTTTTCCATATATTTATTTTCCCATTAAATAAATATACTAAGATCTTGTCAATTCGATATTACATTTCACATTGTCAAGTTCTTGAACTTAACTTACATTTATACGTGAAATCTTTAGAGATTATTTTACGTTAATTCTCCCACGAATGTATTTCAACACTTAGGAAAGTGTTATATATATATATATATATATATATATATATATATATATATATATATATATATATATAGGATTTGCTTCAAATGAGAACCTTTCCCCAAATTGAGAACTGAGAGAACCATTCTGGGCCACACATTTCTCTAAGGCAAAAAAAAAAAAAAAAAAAAAAAATTTTTTTTTTTTTTTTGCAAAAATCGCTGCTTTATATGTAAGGAATTTTTTTTTTTGTATTTTTTTTCAGTATACACATGTGTATAATTGCATTATACACATATGTATAATGCAATATACACATATGTATAACTGAAATATACACATATGTATAGCTGAAAAATGCTATATACACATATGTATAATTGACATATACACATATGTATAAATGAAAAAAAAATTCAAAAAAAATAAAAAAAAATTTTCCTTGCATAAAAATGTGCGATTAAAGCAAAAAAAACAAAAAAAAATTTTTTTTTTTTTTTTTGCCTTTATATGAAATGTGTGGCCCAGAATGGTTCTCTCAGTTCTCAAATAGGGGTTGGTTCTCTTAGGATCCCTACCATATATATATATATATATATATATATATATATATATATATATATATATATATATATATTTTTCACCCATAGTTGTTTATATATTTTAGTTCATAAAATATATTTTTCCATGTTCACATTAGACGCAATAACATACATACGTATCTTGTAGGAAGTTATACAATATGTACTTACTCGTCCGGTTTACATTTTGTCCGATAACTCGTCGTAATATAAATACGTCCATATCCGATCATTTAAACTTATATATTTCTCGTCTCTCGAATAATATAAGTTACACATATATATTTTGTAGGAATAATTACTTCTCGTTGAATATCATTTATCCTACTTCCGAAGTATATATTTATCTTAGATTTCCAACAATATGCTCCACTTGAAATTAATCATCTTTTAATTTCTACATATTTTTACTTGAAAACTTATAAAATAACTTTTGTATTTTCCAAACCAAGACTTAGTTATTTTTGACATAAAATGCTCTAACATTTTTATATTACCATAGATATAAAAATGCTCAATTTTGCAAAACTTCGCCAAGTCTTTAAAATTACCAATTTCGTAATAAAAACTTTAGTTTTTTTTTCTCAACATCTTTGGTAATTTATATATTTCTTTTTTTATAAAATTCCATTTTATAAAAATAACACTTATTATGAAAATACAACCTTCCATTTTTAACACCAAACTTCACAATGTCACATTTTTAGACTTAAGTTTCTAAAATCACATTTTTACATCTTTTAACTTTTAAGATTACATTTTTATCCTTATTCTTTCAAGAATGACAAGTTCTTACTATACTAGTAGACTTTATTATGTCAACTTTTTCACTATGGTATGTATTAGTGTTCCAAGACTTTTAATAGTCCATAATGACGATATTAAAGATGATCATAGGTGTATTTGTGTGTATTAAGTCCAATAAGTCCAACTTTGCATTTTAAAGTTTGTAAACTTTAAATATGTAAACTTTATGTCTTACATCTTCTAACAAGATCAACACAATATTAAGTTCTAGATGATCATTTTAAGATGATTTAAACGACATTTAGGTGGATTTATGTCATCCTTACCAACAATGTTTAAATCATCTTTTTAACCAAGACTATGTAACTTTTTATGAACATCAACAACATTAAAAACATCCATCATCATCCACCACTGGAATCGAGACCCAACCACCACCGGAATCAGTTATTATAAAGGAAGAAAGGGGTTTTACATTGCTTATTGGAGATCCAAAGTGAAACCCGTACCCTCGACCTCGACTTATGATTGTTTGAAGTTCAATCGGAACCCATATTTCTTAATTTTATTTTCATAATAGATTATTAAAAAAAAAATAGATGTATATTTTTGTAATTTTTTTTGTTCAGTGTTACCGTCCCCCCTAAAATTTTATAGTAAAAAAATTGGATGGTTGCATTGAATTCAGTGTTACCGATCCGTTAATTAGAACCCGAATTTGGTTAATAGGACCACTACTAGCATGAGTGACGACGGTGTTACTGTGCTAGTAGTAAGGTACCCGTGACCAATTCTGATGACACTTCATCCCCTAAGGTCTACTGCAGTGTGACTTTTGCCCATTAAGTGACAAGGACAAGCCTATGCAAGCTCTTTGTGCATGTGGACAACTAGTGAGACTCCATTTTCTTTATACACGTACGATTTTCTAGAAAGTTAGCATTTAAATCTTTCATTACATGCACAAAAACACTTTTAAACATTTGATTAAATATAAGTAAATTAATTAAAAAAAAGAAAATTATATATTAGTGTTTACACAATTCTCTTTTATTTATTTTTTTAACAGCGAGCAATATTTATATTTATTGAAAAGTAGGGGTGTACAAAAAGCCCGCGACTTGAGGCTCGCTCGAAACTCGCTCGAAAAATACTCGAAAAAAGCTCGCTCGAAAAGGCTCGTTTTGTTTTTGAGCCGAGCCGAGCTGGCTCGTTTTGTAATCGAGCCGAGCTCGAGCCAAGGGTGTTCAGCTCGTAGCTCGGCTCATGGCTCGACTCGATGGCTTGACTCGTGGCTCGGCTCGATGGCTCGACTTAGGCTTGTGTATGTGTAGTTAATATATAGATGAAAGTAATATATTTTGGCTCCAAACCCAATTTTAAAATTCAAATTTTGAAACTCCCACCCATACTACCTATCTACCTCACTTCTTCATAATCCAATAAACCCTAACATAGAAAAATAAAAATATTACATTTATATGTGTAATTTTATTTATTTATTTTTTGTTTTTTATTTTATAAATATTTGAAAAAAAATTTAAAAAAAATAAATAACGAGCTGGCTCGAGCCAGCTCGAGCTGGGCTCGAACATTTACGAGCCGAGCTCGAGCTCGACTTTTCAGCTCGACTACAAAAACGAGCCGAGCTGAGCTGGCTCGTTTTGTAATCGAGCTCGAGCTCGAGCTCAGCCTGGCTCGGCTCGGCTCGGCTCGTGTACAGCCCTATTGAAAAGACATGCTCACTAACAAGGTGCCGGCAATAGTATACATACATGCTTTTTTTCACCGATTTCAGTTTGTGGTCAAACGAGTTGAGCCGAGTCTAGCCTTCTATTACTAGAGCTTGGCTTGTCATGTTTTTTCTTTTAAGCTCATGTTCAGCTTCGTTCAAGCCTACAAGTTTGAGATCGATCTCGGTTCGCAAGAAAAACCCAAAGATCGAACTTGACTCGAGGTAACTTGAGAACAATCTCAAGTGAGCTAAAAGCTTGGCTCGAGCTCGCTTCCATGTATCCTAAATGAGCCATATGTCACTCCCCACATTGTGAATTACTACAAAACCAGATCAAAGGCTTAACTTAACAGTCTAAGTCGTCACACGGAGTAAAAAAACATTACTTCTTGACACAAAGCTCAGTCTGAGCTCGGCTCACCAATGCTTTTAGTTTAAATGAGCCTATGGAATAATCAAAGTAACGTTGGATTGTTATATTATATCATATTATATGTCTACTTTAAAATTAGTTTGGCTCGTTTAGGCTCGTGAGCCTAAATAATCTTATACGTAAAGCTCAATCTTGATAATTAACTAGTCATATTTCATGGATGAGTTTGTGCTCGTTAAGGCTTGATTCATTCAAGCTTTTTATCAATCACAGATGTGGCTTACACCCCTAGTTTCAACTGGATACATTTTTTATTAGTTTCGTTGGATTGTATAGTCAACTCGGCTCCATTACAAAAGTCGTTGGGTTGACTACCTTTGACACAACCGTGACATCCTGCATGGTGTCAGCCAAGGCCCACGGGCCATTATTAGGTGTTTATGCTCTCGATTCAAGTCAAAGCATTCATAAACTAAAAACGTCAACAAGGCATATATTTGACCATTATTTTATTCGATCTTTTAACAAAAATAATAAACAACTGAATTATCATATCAAGCCTTGTCATTCTTTGTCCTATTTAACTTCAAAATAACAAAGAAAAAGGGGGGAAGAAAAATTCACGACTCCAACAAAATATGTAGAAAATGTAAAAAAGAAACCATGCAATACTAAAGGTTTATTACATCATAACTTTATAATTTTATATATGAGTTAATAGATAAAATCGTCCCTAAGGTTTGGTCACTTTTGACACTTCAGTCCAAAACCGAAATCTTTTACACCTAGGTCCTTCTATTTTACGTTTTTTGCCACATTCGTCCCTGACACTAAACCAATTAAATTATCCCGTTAAGTTGAGGGGCATTTATGTCTTTTTGCATACTTATAATATTTAATTGTTCCCAAGTCTGCAGCCAAACACCTCTCTAGTTAGCCTTATCCATGCACCCAAACACCCAAACGCCCCTTATTTTCCTTTATCTTCTAAATTCGTTACCAAACACCTCTCTAGTTAGCCTTATCCATGCACCCAAACACCCTCTATTTGAGACCAGTAGACCACCTATTTAAACCCTCCTCGATCTTTGCCTTGTTCTCTGCAAACACAGACAAACACACACATATGTGTGTTCGTCGAGAAAGAACAGAGGAAGAGGATCTCCTCCGGTGACCGAGACCGGCGCCGGCGTTCCTCTTCATCACCGGTAACCCCTTCCTTCCTCCTTAATCTCTATAAATCTGGTAACCATCTCCTCTGTTTCTATTATAAAAACCCTGATAACCCTTCACCTTCACCGATCGAACCTGCTTCTTCCTCTGTATCGATGAGCGGATAGTCACCAAGATCCGGTGACTGTCATCAAGTATCAATCTATCGCTACTCATCATCTCTTCCAATAATCGGACCGTCATGATCAGGTTATTATCATATATTGATAGGTGTGTGGTTGGAGCTTCAAAGAGAATGGTTGTGGTGGTCAGAGCAGGTGGTGGCCGAAGTGGGTGGTGTTGCATGGGGAGGGGGTGGTTGTGTGCAGAACTTAGAGAGAGGGGGTGAAGGTGGGGTTGTTTTTTTATTTAAAAGTTAAAAAATTAATAATAAATCTAAAATGATTAAATTATACAAAATGTCCAACATGCCCTTAGTTTCCTAGGTAAATGTCTAAAACACCCCCAAACTTAACGTCAATAATTAATTGGGTTAGTTTCAGGGACAAATGTGGCAAAAAAAATGTAAAATAGAAGGACCCAGATGTAAAAGGTTTCGGTTTTGGACTGAAGTGGCAAAAGTGACCAAACCTCGGGAACGATTTTTGCTATTAACTCTTTTATATACTATATCACACATTCATATTCATAATTAACGTTTATTATCTCAATACTCAAGGTTTGTTGACTTTATAGTATGATGAATCGAATAAACTTACTTACCTAGAATAGTTTTATTGAACTAGTAAAAGGACCCATGATTTGCAGTGAGATTGTTAAATCAAACAAAAAATTAAGCGTATAAACGTTAAATACCCACGTACGTATGTTATGTAGCATTAACTCACAAAATTTAAACAAACTTTTAGGAAATAAAAAGGCATAAAAATATGTACAGAGCATAGACTCCGAAATTAGTAGTAGTCTTGTATTGTAATATACTCGTTACTTTATTAAAAAGTACATTTGTAAATAACATACGTATTTACAAATGCGTGGACTTTACGGGTGTGTCACCTGCTAGTGTTTGGTTGGGAAGGTGGGAAACACGCATGCGTGAACTTTACGGGTGTGTCACATTTAGCGGGATTCAGGGAGAGTGGGTTCGTAGCGGGGCAAGCGGTACTTAGAACAGAGTCGAACAGGGTGGCAAAGCACGCTAAAGCGTGCGAGGATAACCAACATGCTTTTATCCATTTGGCTTTTGACACTTTTGGCTCATTAGCACCGGAAGCGATCAGGTTTCTGACGAGAGTCCAACGGGTGGTCCACAGCAACTTCTCGACTCCCCAGGGGCGATGATTTGTTTTCTCTAGATTAGGGTTCTCTATCCAGAAGGGGGTGGCGGCGTAGCTTGTTGCCCGCCTGTCTGCTATTCTTATGTAATTTGTCCATTTTGTTGAAATGAAAGTAATTTTTAAGGAAAAAAAAAAACAAAATTTGTAAATAATTTTTTTCAATTTATTATTATGAAGTTAATATAAAATATTTTCTGTTAAAGTAAAATAATATTATGAACTTTGTAAATATATAATATCTATACAACATAATAAACAAAACTCGTTTGTGTCACTTGTCAATATATTAAGAGTATGTTTGGCAATGAGCTTTTAAGAGTTTTTTAGAGCTTCAAGCTTTTAAGAAAAAACTCATACTTAATAAAAAGCTTTGTTTGTTTGAAATAGCTTGAAGCTTTTAGGTTAGGAGAAAAAACTCTATATTGAAAAGCTAGTAGTATTAGCGTTTAAGAAAAACTCCTACTAGCTACAAGTTTTTAATGAATAAATGACACAAATACCCATTTTATTATAAAAATAAAATAAAGACATTCCTTACAAACTTTTAATTATGCATATTTTGGTCATTTTATTCATTTTTTTAAAAACTCTAGCTACTTTGCTAAAAACCAAAATATATTTAAAAAGTTATAGCTACCAGCTTCCAGCTACAGCTACCAGTTAGTTTTGCCAAACATACCCTAATTCAACTTCAATAAATGATATTGCGTAAAAAAACAATCAGGTAATAATGTACATTCTTTTAATTACACGTTTAATAATATTCACAGTTATTACATAACTTGTGTCAACTCTCAAATTAATACATTAGTTGATCATAGTAATTGCTCTATATCTATACATCTAATATTTTAAAGCCATTTTGGACATATGGCAATCATTCACCCTCTAGCAATTATCTCTCCTCCCACATTGTGCCACATGGCAAGATGTGAGAATTTTTAACATTTTTGTTTTTTTTAAATCAAAAATCATCTCACCCTCTCTCTTCAGAAGTCCCCTTTTTAATACAAATTATAACAATTATTAAGTTTCTTTCTTCACGTTTCAATCCTTTTGCTTTGCTTTTAGTCTTTCTTTTTTACAGTCCATCTTACCCAAATCCTTCCCTATCCTCGATCCCTTACAAACCCATCATCCCATTTTTGCACCCTCACCGAAAACAACTCACAAAAGCTCGAATGAATCGCCGACGAGATCCTCAGTCTAACTAAACTCGAATGAAACGACTATGCAGTCCTCATGCATTACAAAATGGGTTACCACAACTACGGCCCGTCTGTTTCCGGTATTTGGTCACCGTCCGTAACTGGAACGACGGCTGCGGCGGAGACGAAGGCGGCGGAGAAGGTGATATTTGATGTGAAGTTTGAACAAGGCAAAGGCTGCTGCATTCGGGCCAGCGGTCGCTTTGGGTTTGATTTGTGGTGACGGAATCTGAACATTGCCGAGTTCGATTCTGGCTTTGCCTGGTGTTAAACCTCCAATTTGCATGAAGTTTTTATCAAGATTAATAGTCTATGACTAATTATGTAAATAATTATAGATTGATTGTAATTTGTAATCTCCCAAAAATAGGAGATTTAGTTTTAGTCTATATAAGGTCATGTAATCACCCTTTGTAAATCAAGGAATCAATTATCAATTATCAATTCCTATATTTGCACCTAATATTATTAAAACTCAATAACGTATTATTTGCACCTAATATTATTAAAAATCTAATTTCAGTTCGTCGCCTAACAACTGATAATTTGGTTTCTATTGAGTTTGACCCCTTTGGTTTTCTTGTGAAGGATCTCAAAACTCGGGCTCCTATCCTGCGATGCAATAGCACTGGCGATCTTTACCCTCTCACGCAACCATTTCCGCTCAACTCAAGCCAATCCACGGCCTTCACCACCATATCTCAAGATCGCTGGCATCAAAGACTTGGACACCCCGGCAATAATTTATTACAATCGTTAAAATTGTCGTCTTTTATTGATTATGGCAAACGTAATAACACTTTATGTCAATCTTGCATTTTTGGAAAAAGTGTTCGCTTACCTTTTTATGATTCTATTAATTTTACTCATTTGCCATTTGATATAATACATAGTGATCTTTGGACCTCACCCGTACTTAGTACAGGGGGTCATAAGTATTACATATTGTTTTTGGACGACTTCACCAACTTTCTGTGGACCTTCCCCCTAGCCAATAAATCCCAAGTTTTCTCCACCTTCACCCAACTCCACAACCTTGTGCGCACACAATTCGAGCGTACGATCAAACAATTCCAGTGTGATAATGGCAAAGAATACGCCAATAATAACTTTCACACATTTTGCCAGCAAAATGGTATGCAATTCCGCTTTTCTTGCCCTTACACATCATCTCAAAACGGTAAAGCGGAGCGCAAAATCCGTACCATAAATAACATGATTCGTACTCTCCTTGCCCAAGCTTCCCTTCCCCCCGCCTTTTGGCACCATGCCCTTGAAACTGCCACCTATTTACTCAACATCCTTCCAAGCAAAACACACAACTTCCGCTCACCCACATCCCACCTATACCGAGTTACACCAGAATACGATCACCTTCGTGTTTTTGGTTGCCTATGTTACCCTCTAACCCCATCCACAACCATCCATAAACTTAACTACCGGTCCAACCCTTGTGTCTTTCTTGGTTACCCTCCTAACCATCGAGGATACAAATGCCTTGACCTCACCACTCACCAACTGATAATTTCTCGCCATGTCCACTTCGAGGAAACCATCTTTCCTTATACCATCCAATCGCCCACCACACCTCCCTCATATGATTTCCTTAATCCAACCATCCACCCTCTTGTTTGGGATTATCTCTCTAACAAGCAGCCCAATCCACACCATCCTAATGGGCCGTCCAGTCCACCTACGTCACCCACCAACTCCCCTAACTCGTCCAGCCCACTCCTCTCACCGAGTTCTGGCCCACATACCACTACTTCACCTACTTTGCTCAATTCACCTACTGGGCTTCCCACTCCCAATCACCTCCTCCCTCCCAGACCAACGCTTCCAGCCCAACACCCCCACCCCCACCCCCACCCCCTCCCCCACCTATGCGCACCATCCACACCCGTTCCATGAGCGGGATTGCCAAACCGAAACAACTATTCAACCTACATACCACCACCGTCGCTCCCATACCCAAAAACCCACAGGTTGCCTTAGCCACTCCGGAGTGGTACAATGCCATGTCTAATGAGTTTAGTGCTCTTATTAAAAACAAGACATGGGAACTTGTACCTCGCACACCAAATATGAACATTATTCGTTGTATGTGGCTTTTCAAACATAAGTACAGGTCGGATGGCAGTCTCGAGCGATATAAAGCTCGCTTAGTTTGTGATGGTCGTAAACAGGAACAGGGCATTGACTGTGGAGAAACATTTAGCCCGGTTGTTAAACCGGCTACTATTCGCACCGTACTCTCTCTGGCACTGGCAAAATCTTGGAACATTCATCAACTTGATGTCACGAACGCCTTCCTTCACGGCAACTTGGAAGAAACAGTTTACATGCATCAACCAATTGGTTTTCGCCATAATGACTATCCTGACCATGTTTGTCTTCTTAAAAGGTCTCTCTATGGTCTCAAACAGGCCCCTCGTGCCTGGTACCAGCGGTTCACTGACTTCGTTACTTCTCAGGGATTTCGTCAAAGCAAGTCGGACAACTCCCTCTTTGTCTACAAGCATGGCCGTGACATTGCCTATCTTCTCATTTATGTCGACGACATCATTCTTACTACTTCTAATGATAGTCTTCGACACACTCTTCTTAACACTCTTGCAGGTGAATTTGCTATGAAGGATCTGGGAGAGCTCTCTTATTTTTTGGGTATACAGGTCACTCGCTCAGGAAACATGATGTTCTTGTCTCAACAATCATATGCACGTGACATCATTCATAGAGCCGCCATGGATGCTTGTAAACCCGCGGCCACTCCCGTGGATACGCAATCCAAACTTTCAGCAGATTCAGGTCCGTTATATGATGACCCCTCGACTTATCGCAGCTTGGCAGGTGCCTTACAGTACTTGACTTTCACCCGACCAGACATATCGTATGCTGTACAACAAATCTGCATGTACATGCATGCCCCTCGGCTCTCGCATTGGAATGCGCTTAAACGCATTATTCGCTACATTCAGGGGACACATGATTATGGTCTACATCTTGCACCTGCACAGTCCTTCTCTCTGGTCGCCTACACTGACGCCGATTGGGCAGGCTGTCCGGATACTCGACGTTCCACCTCGGGCTACTGTGTCTATCTTGGGGATAACCTCATATCATGGTCTTCCAAGCGCCAATCCACTATCTCCAGGTCTAGTGCTGAAGCTGAATACCGTGGCGTGGCTAATGTCGTTGCTGAATTATGTTGGATTCGCAATCTCCTTCTTGAACTACATGTCCCTGTTACACGGGCCTCATTAGTATACTGTGATAATATAAGTGCAATTTATCTCTCTGGCAACCCGGTGCAACATCAGCGCACCAAACATATTGAGCTCGATATTCATTTTGTCCGTGAACAGGTTCAGAAAGGTAGTGTTCGTGTGCTTCATGTTCCATCACGCCACCAGATTGCTGATATCTTCACCAAGGGTCTTCCTCGGGTTCTCTTCGATGATTTTCGGACCAGTCTCAGCATCCGTCCACCCTTCGCTTCGACTGCGGGGGTGTAATAGTCTATGACTAATTATGTAAATAATTATAGATTGATTGTAATTTGTAATCTCCCAAAAATAGGAGATTTAGTTTTAGTCTATATAAGGTCATGTAATCACCCTTTGTAAATCAAGGAATCAATTATCAATTATCAATTCCTATAAAGATCAACTAATGTCAAAGTTGATGCCTTCTTAGGTTCGTAAATTGTTATTAGTTTACAATACTCGCTCATTAGAACAAGTGTATGGTAAAAGATTTTAAACTTGAAAAGATAGTTCCTATTCCAGTACTGTAATTTGTCATTCCAAACTTGATAAAGTGCCGATTGTTGTATTCAAAGGGATTACCAAATGTTTTTTTTATTTTTTTACCCCTTTTAATTATATTTAATATTTCCTTTCAAAAAAATTATCTTTCATATTTAACCTTTATCAAGAAATTAAGTTTAAATGTTTTTTTAGGGGTTTTAGTTTTTTTACAGAAATTTTGATGCTTTTTTTTTCTAATTATTTTGGTTAGATGATTTGATT
The DNA here is from genome assembly GCA_028751855.1 of Ambrosia trifida. NCBI lineage: Eukaryota > Viridiplantae > Streptophyta > Magnoliopsida > Asterales > Asteraceae > Ambrosia > Ambrosia trifida. Next base: position 33,416,218 of record CM054133.1, on the reverse strand, counting down.
TTTTTTTCTTGAAAATGATATCTTATCTAATTAATTATTTATTCAGAAGGGTTTGGATCCGACACATCAAGGTACACATCAAGAATCTATGAACATAAGAACGCAGTTTTCATAGCTCCCGAGCATCTGAAAATGGTAAGATTTCTTGATCTTTTAGTGTTTCAGTGTATGTAAGTTTGGATGTTAGTATTAAATAGTCAGTTTTAGGGTTCATGTTTTTTTTTTCTTTTTTCATACTTATTTTAATACTTTAGGTTTGAATCTGTGTTTATTAGGCTAAGATTGTTTAAAGGGTTCAAGAATTTTCATCAATTGTTCTTATTTGTTCTTGAGGATTTAATATAATTCGGATCTTCATATGATTGAGAGAATGTTTTTTTAGTGAAACTCTTTAATTTGGTTGGTGATTGGATGAATCATGGATCTCGGATGTGGGTGCACCCGATTGCATCATGTCAAAATCGGAAAGTGGTTTAAATTTTTTTAAAAGAATCTATAATCTTTCCTATTTTCAAGCTTCTAATTTTATGGAATGATTTAAAACTTTCGATTTATGGGGATATGGAATTGAATGATATTATTTAATGTGGATATAATTTTGTGGTATGACTTAAAACTTCCAATTTAGCTGTATTATGTGTGTTTGATACATCCAATTTTATGATCCTGACGATTAATCTACTATATCTTTTTCTTTTGAAACTAGATCGTTCTTCCCATCTGCCTTAAACACAAAAGTGATGGGTCTTTCTTGAAACAAAATCAATTGTTGTAGGCACGCCACTCAATCGGTTGTAAGTTTTCCTTCTCCTTATTATTTTGTTCATTAATTATTCAATTTCTTAGGTTACTTTTCTATATTGTTCAAATCTTTTTTATAATTATCCCTCATTTATTTTTTTCAAAATTATGTTTTGTATATTAATCAAAACCTAAATTTTGGTAAAATAATTATATATTAACTATATTTACGTCCATTCCAAATTCACAGATTTGACCATATAAACAGTTGTTAGTAGTCAAAACTATATTTATTACACAATTTGATAAAAAAAATTAATCTTTAAGTTTTTATGTCAAAGTATGGCAATGCTTGACTTTTATATGTATATTGTGATTTGTGATTTATCATTATTGAATAAGATAAATTAGTATGTTTGAAAACATAGTAATTTTTTCGTAAATCATTAATAGCAAAGTCAAAGTAACGATTTTTTATGTAAATTACAATGACTCTAATTGTATATGTCAAACTATTTTTGGTAGATTTTAGACTTTAACATTTTCATCATAATTAATTTATTTTTATACATTCAAAAATTAAGATTTAAAAACATCCATTTTTTAAAGTCAACTACATTTAAAGAGACAAATAAATGGTTAATTCTTTGATTTGAATTACTATTTTTAGGTTATAATTAGCATTTATCATGATTTGCACAATTTTGGAAATATCTAATTTTAATAATTATGATTTCAATTTGATTAATAACCTTTAAACATAATCGAGTTATTATTAATTATTAATCATATATATATAACCGTTTTATAAAGAAATTTAAATTTGAATTTTTATAAAAAAAAAATTAATACGCCTGATTTACCTTATATATAATCAATTTTGTATATTTATGTTTGGTAAATAAAGTATGTTTATATATTATTTTCGTTAATATGATTATAACGAATTATGAATTTCAAATTTCAAATTAAAATTCGAAATATTTAAATTCGAATTAGACAAAATTTCAAATTTTTTTTAATAATGTTAAGAAATTACACATACTAATTATCTTTTTAATTACACATTTTTAATGACTTAATCTTTTAAAAATTTAAAATTTTGAATTAAAGATAATAATGGTAACCATTACACCTATTTACTATCTTTAAATTATGATTTCCTAATATATTTAAAATATAACAATTAATAATTTTGGTTGTAACTTTCTCAAATTAATTACAAGTAAAAATTAAAATTTTAAATACTAGAAGTTGAAATTATACATTTCCGCTAAACTTTAAAAATATTTGAATAGTAAATGTTTTATTTAAATATTTAATCTGAAAATTTTGAATTTAAGATTTATGGTATCATTTAGATTTAGATTTAATTAACATATTTAAAATATTTAATTCAAATTTTTAATGATTTGAATCTTACAAATTTTGATTACTAGAATTTGAATTGATAGATTTCAATTAAACTTTATAAATATTCAAATATCATATGTTCTATTTAAGTATATAATTTCATATTTTGATATCTATAATTTTAATTTTTAAATTTTTTAACATTATAAAAATTCAAAATTTTGGATAATAATGGTAACAATAAGACTTAATTATAATATGTAATTCAAATTTTGAATTATTTGAATATTTTAAAAAATTTCAAACTTTGAATTTAAATTCATAATTGTAACAGTTGATCCTACTATGATCATTAAAATAGAGATATTATAATTAGAGATCTCCTAATATATTTAAAATTTAACAAATAATAGTTTTAGTTATAAATTTCTTAAATTAGTTACAAGTTATACTTCAAATTTTGAATACAAGAATTTGAATTGATAGATTTCAGTTAAACTTTATAAATATTCATATATTAAATGTTCTATTTAACTATATAATTTCATATTTTAATATCTATAATGGTAACAATTAGACTTAATTATAACATTTAATTCGAATTTTGAATGATCTGACTCAAACAGTGTCTTACTTTTAATATTTTATCAGAAATATTTTTCACTACTATTTATTTTTTACTAGATAATACTCCTCAGATTCCATCTGATAACAAGATTTCTGTGAAGTTCCAAAGGCATCAATTCCCAATATCAGTATGTTTCGCAATGACCACCAATAAAAGCCAATGATAGTCTCTATCGAAGGTTGGATTGTATTTAAGAGACCCCATATTCTCACATGGCCAACTTTATGTTGCATTGTCAAGAGTTAAAAGTAGGGGAGATGTGAAATTACTTATACTAGATGGTGATGGGAATGTCAAGATTAAAACAAAAAATGTGGTGTATAAGGAAATATTTAGTGATATTTGAATAAAATGTGTATTTCTTGCTTTTAAATTTTAATAAAAATTTTCTACTATATTTTGTTTATAGGTTTTTCCGCTCCAAATAATTGTTAGTTGTTGAACCCCGTGTCCACGCGGGCAATAGTCTAGTTATTCTAATATTAGTTTACCTCATATTGGTAATCAATTAAATATCGAATTTTGAATTTCAAAATTCAAATTAAAAATCAAAATATTTAAATTCGAATTAGACAAAATTTCAAATTTTGCTTAATAATGGTAAGAAATTACACATAATAATTATTCTGTTATTTAAAAATTTAATAAGAATCAAAATCCCTACATAAGTTGTGTCAACTCTCCAATTAATACATTAATTAACCTATTAATTGTTCTATATTATGCTAATATTAGTTTAGCTTATATTGCTAATCAATTAAATATCGAATTTTGAATTTCAAATTAAAATTCGAAATATTTAAATTCGAATTAGACAAAATTTCAAATTTCAAATTTTGGTTAATAATGGTAAGAAATTACACATACTAATTATCTATTTATTTACACATTTAATAAGATTCAAAATCGCTACATAAGTTGTGTCAACTCTCCAATTAATATATTAATTTATCCTATTAATTGCTCTATATTATGCTAATATTAATTTAGCTTATATTGGTAATCAATTAAATATCGAATTTTGAATTTCAAGTTAAAATTCAAAATATTTAAATTCGAATAGACAAAATTTCAAATTTAAAATTTTGGTTAATAATGGTAAGAAATTAGACGTAGTAATTATCCTTTCAGTTACACATTTAATGAGATTCAAAGTCACTACATAAGTTGTGTCAACTCTCTAATTAATACTCTCTCCATCCTAATTTAAATGTCCTAGTTCTAAAAACACACATTTTAATAAATCTTTTGTTTGTATATGGTAAAATGACAATAATATCCTCAAAAGTGGTGATTGTGTTTTGTCTTTTATGGCCAAACTGGAAATTACATTTCTATTTTTGGAAAGGGACATTTAATTTGGGACAACCAAAAAAGGAAAGAAAGACATTTAAATTGGGATGAATGGAGTACATTAGTTGATCATATTAATTGCTCTATATTATCATATTAAAACCACAAATTCCTTAACCAAAATCTCATACACCTACTATTTTAAAGTTTGTTGAAACAAACGAATCATTGCAATCAAACCCTGAAGAGAATTCTAATTGCCTGTGTTATGCTCACTTGACGGTCCTTCAGTACAAGTTGAAGGTATGCTATTATTTTCTTTCAAATCTTCAATGTTTCGTACATTTTCTAGTAGCTAATCCTTTTACCATTTTGGGTTTTTTCTCTCCGCAGTTTTTCTTTCAGTGTTATGTTTTTGTTTTTGTTTTCGTTTTCTTTTCATTTGTTGTTGAACTTCAATATTTTGCACAATTTTTACATGTTTTGATAATACCCTTTTACCTAATATTTTGATAAATAGTATTAATAAACACAAATTGCATAAATTGAAAGCAATGCACAAACACAACCTGCAACACAATTAGGTATCACACTCTCATGCCCTCTTATACCTTTTCTCTACGAAGCCTTGGGCTTCCTTTTGAGCCATTTTTATTTTCGTTACTCCTGTACCCTGAAATTTCATTATCTTTTATATCAATTATGAGCATGCCTAAAATATTGAAAACAAAAATAATAAAAGAAGTAGGCGCATAATAATAATACTATAGCTCCAACAAAATGGGTCGGAAATGGTGGACTTAGATATGTTTAGAACTATACAATTTAAATAAGCCATTAGACATTTGTAAACTCTTAGGTGCTGTTTGTTTTTTAAGAGGTAAAGGGTCTGCAGTCTGCAAACCACATCTGCAGGAGAAGAGGTGGAACAAAGGTCTGCAGTCTGCAAGAAGAAGACTATTTGTTGTTAACGTCTGCAGGCTGCTGAAATTTAAAAAAATTGATTTTTTAAAGCAAACAATATTTTTTCAACATTGAAATTTAAATAATACTTATACAACACTGAAATAATATTCATAAAACCGCAAATAACAATGTTTCAACTAATTTATTCCACATTTTGCATTAACTGCTCGGCAATTTCATCCCGTAACTGAGTTATATATTCCCAATCCGATGTAGTACCATGTGCTTCAACCTCGTCTTCAGCAGCATCAACGTGCACATGACTATTTCCTAACGACTAGGGCTTCTCAAAACGCTCGCCGCTCACCGATCGCTCGCCGCTCGCTCGGAATTTGCTCGCTTGATTTTCCACTCGGTTGTAAACGAGCCGATCGGCTCGGTTCGGTTTGTAAACGAGCCAAGCACGGGCAAAGGTCCGTTCCGCTCGGTTCGGCTCGATATAATTTTTATTAATTTATCATATATATAATTATATATATAAACATTAATTACAATTATATTTATAGTTTTATACATGTCACTCTAGTGGGTTTCGCTCAATATATGCATATATACAATTATATTTATAGTTATTGGCCCATTCAACCTAATGATAACCTAACACTTAGTTTAATTGTAAAACCCTAAGTCATGAAAAAACATGCTTAACTTCCTATTCCCATTAGTTATCCACCATCAATCATCTCCTGCTATCAACCTACGCCACAACTCAACAACCGTTCTCTATAATATGCTCATCACCTCATTGGCCTCAACTAGAACCTCATTCTCGAACGGTCGAACCGCAGTCATCACTAGGCAGCGAGAATATTAAAGGAAACATCCCAAATTTATGGTTATTCGAAAACACTCGCCGCTCATCGCTCGCTCAAAAAAATACGCGCTCGAACAATGCTCGCTCGGTTTCCGGATCGATTGTAAACGAGCCGATCGGCTCGGTTCGGTTTGTAAATGAGCCAAGCACGAGCAAAGGTCCGATCGGTTCGGTTCGGCTCAGCTCGTGAACAGACCTACTAACGACACATTGGGTTGATCGTATTCAGTATAGAACTCATCACTCAAGACTTCCTTCCTTATAAAATTATGTAGTGCGAAACATGCAATGGTAATGTTCCTTTGTTTAACTAACGGAAATGGTGCCATCCTCTTCAATATAGGGAATCAGCTTTCAACACACCAAAAGCACGCTCAATGACGTTTCGAAGTTTTGCATGTTCATGGTTAAATTTCTCTTTATTGGTCAATGCACGTTTACGACGAAAATCTCCAAGCCAATACCTCACATTACGATATGGAGCCATAAATCCTCGTATATGTGCATAGGCGACATCACAAAGATAATATTTATCTGCAAACAAATACAATTAATTAGGGTATGAAAATAATATAGAAATATTTAACAAACCATAAACATACCTGGTGGTGGAAACGGGAAGCATGTGGATCTGATAATGCTTCTGACAATATTCTAGCATCATGTACTACCCCTTCCCAACCGGCCACAATGAACGTAAAAATCATGTTGAAGTCACAAATTGCTAATACGTTTTGATAACAATCCCCCTTTCCTCGTCCTCTATATAAATCTTGTTTACTAGTAGGGACAATAGCATGTATCAAAGTTCCATCCAATGCACCAACCGCACCTTTAAAAACCCGCCGTAGCCTCTTGTTATGTCCCGGAATGCTTGGATTCTGATTGAAAGAAGTTGGTACTATCATATCTTTGGCGAAAAGCATCATTTTATCCAAGACTTCATAAAAAAATTATGAATTGTTTACTTTGAGTGTTGAAATCTACGCTTGATAACCACGTAGCGTTGATTACACCCAACCTATGTATTTGGCCTTAAGATTATCATAAGCATTTTTCATTTTCTTCTGGGTCAACTCAAAGCCAAACTTTTCCTTAAGCGTTCTTCATAACTTATTCCATGACTCCTTATGCATACTCAAGCCTTTTCTACCTATTGTGCGTATTTCTTCAATGCAAATCTCTAACAAACATTTTAGTTGCTCATTTGACCATTTTTGTTTTTCTCCCATTTTTATTAACATAAAAGGCATCAAGTATCAACAACTATATTATACAAGAATACATATAAACAACTAATATCAACAATAATACCCATGATCCAAGTATACATTCAATAACTCATATAGGATAACAGGTATACATATCAACAACTAAGATCAACAATAATACCCATCATCCAACTATACACGTCAACAAGTAAAAAAATACATCATCCAACTATACATATCAACAACTAATATCAACAATAATACCCATCATCAAACTATACATATCAACAAGTAAAACAAATAAACAAGTAAAAAAATACATCATTCAAACTATACATATCAACAACTAAAAAAATACATCATTCAAACTATACATATCAACAACTAAAAAAATACATCATTCAAAACTATACATATCGGTGTCGTCCGGGCTGATAAGCCGCAATCCTGCTCCTGCGCTGTCATCGCTCTTCGCACCGTTAGTGTAGAGCGACCACTTGTCGTTCTCAGCTGTCGGCGGGGGTGGATCTTGCTCTGTCAGACATTCTGCTACCTTGTCGGCGGGGACCTCTGTCGTGAAATCCGCCAAAACTTGCCCCTTGATGGCTGGTCGTGGCTTGTAGAAGATTTCATTCTCTCCCAACTCGATTTCCCACTTTGCTAACCTTCCCGAAAGTTCTGGCTTTTTCAGGACATCGCTTATACGGTAGTCTGTGAGCACATTTATTGGATGCCCCTGGAAGTATCGCCGCAGGCGTCGTGAAGCGTGGACCAGAGCTAAGACGAGCTTCTCCATGGTTGAGTAGCGTGTCTCTGCATCTAGCAGTGTCCGGCTGACATAGTAGACGGGTGTTTGTACGCCCTTACGATCTACCAGTAAGGCTGCACCAACCGCCTTGTCTGCGACTGACAGGTATAGTGTTAGCGGTTCCTTGGGCCGCGGGGCTGTCAACGTCGGTAGATTCATGAGGCATTGTTTCATGTCCTGGAACGCGGTTTCCGCTTCGGGTGTCCATTTAAAATTTGTTTTCTTCAAGCAATTGCGGAGCGTGCTCACGAATGGGAATGACCTTAATGCGTAATTTGATAAGAAGCGGTTCAGGGCCACGAGACGGCCCATCAAGGTTTGTACTTCTTTGACTGAAGCTGGCGATGGCATACGCTCTATTGCCTGCACCTTTTCAGGATTTGCTCGAAAACCTTCTTTCGTCACTACAACCCCCAAGAATTTGCCTTCTTCCATGCCAAAGGAGCACTTGCTGGGATTCAGCTTCATGCGGACTTGTCGCAATTGGTCAAATGTTTTCTGTATATCGGTCAGCATTTGATCCTCCTCCACGCTTTTGATTACGAGGTCATCCACATATACCTCCAGGTTGACTTCGATCTGTGCGGCGAAGACTGAGTCCATGAGGCGTTGGTACGTGGCTCCCGCGTTTTTGAGTCCGAAAGGCATCTTGGTATAGCAGAAAGTGCCCATGTCTGTTCTGAACGCGGTTTTGTCCTCGTCGCCTTTCGCCATTTGGATTTGGTGATACCCCTTGTAGGCATCAAGAAAGCATTTGAAACGGAAAGGATCTAGAGATTCGACTTTCAAGTCTATCTCGGGTAGTGGGTAACAATCCTTCGGGCAGGCTTTGTTTAAGTCTTTGTAGTCTACGCACATCCGCCACCCTCCGTTAGCTTTGGCAACCATTACGGGGTTGGCGACCCATGTTTGGTATTTCACCGGACGAAGTATGCCGGCATTCAATAATTCCGTGACTTGCTCATGCATTGCCTTGGTTTTCTCTGGTCCCATGCTTCGCTTCTTTTGCACCACTGGTTCAACTGACTTGTATGTGGCGAGTCTATGTTCTGCTATCTCTCGAGGGACTCCGACCATATCCGCGGGTGTCCATGCGAAAACGTCCTTGTTCTTGATTAGCAGTTGTTTTAGGTGAGTCTGCACCGTGTTCGACAATGCGGGTCCGATTGTGACGGTTTGTTCTGGAAAGCATGGATTGAGTACCCATTTTTCCGGCTCGGACTGGCTTGGCTTTTTGGCGGACTTTGCCGGTTTCGAAACATCCGCTGCATGACACTGGCGGTTGCCTCGAATGAATGCCACTCCCTTGCGGGTTGGGAACCCGACCATTTGGTGAGGAATGGAGGCATTGCTGTTGAATTTGGCGAGGCCTTCTCTTCCGATTAGTACATCGTGTGCCGAGGTCACTGGGAGTACCATGAACTCACACTCTTCTGTCCGCGATAGCATACCATCAGACCAGGTGACCGGAAATGTGATGACACCTCGAGGCATTATCGATTCGTGGATGAAACCTGATATTGGTTCGCTTACTGGAACTAGGTGTTTCTTGTCCGCCTCATCGAGCTGATTGAAGCATTGGTCATACATTATATCCGCGCTGCTACCTTGGTCAAGGAACATGTACGGCGTGCGGTAGTGACCAAATACCCCTGTGATGATGAGCGGCGATGTAGAGGATGCTCCCCCCTTGACAGTGGGCAGGATGACTGGTTGTTCCTTCCACGAATCGTCGCTAGATTCTATCAATTGGCGTTTGTTCCGCCTTTGTCCGCTGGATCCCCTGCCGGTCATGTGGCAAGCGTGCTTAGGAACACGCTCAATGAGGTGGGTTTGCAAGTTACGTATCCTCTTGTTCGGGCCTTCCCCGCGGTCGTCATTCTCGCGGCCGCGGCCGTTACGCTGTACGTTCTTGACTAGATGTCCCAACTGTCCGGACTTTAGAGCGGATTCGATCTCCATCTTGAGGCTGTAACAGTTGTCCGTGTTGTGCCCAAAGTCATTGTGATAATCACACCGTTTGCTAGTGTCTACATTTCTCCGCTTGCCAAGTGGGCGAGGTTCCTTGAAGTTATGTTGCTCGGTGGCGAGTACCTGTGACGGCATTTTTGTCAGCGGTGTCCATTCCGTGTTCTTCTTAGATCCCCCCCGCCCGTCGCGGGTGTGTTTGTTGTTGATGATCTGGTGGGCGTCTTGTTGTGCGGAATACTTGCCTTCCTCTGTGGAGCCGGAGATACGCGACCAAACTGATTGCTTGCCCTTATCCCTGCGGCCTCCGTGGTTGTTAGGGTGCTGATGCTGACGGGAATGGCGGAAAGATTTCTCTGACGACGCGTAAATTTTTGCCGCTTTGATCACTTCATCCCAGGATTCGGAAATTCCGTCCTTTCCTGTGAGACATTTCATTAGGTCATCGTGATTGACCCCGTGGATGAAGGCTGCTCGTGTGAGTTCTTCTCCGCACCCTATTTGCATCGCCTCCCGCGTGTACCGGGTGATGTAGTCTTCGACTGCCTCGTTATCTCTCCTAGCGCAGAGTAGGTTGTGTGCCTTGTCCTTCTTATGTTTCCGCTGATGGGAAAAGTGGAGCGAGAATTTGGACAGCAAGTCGTCGAAGTCTAAGATACTACCCGTCGGAAGGTTGTCAAACCATACTCTTGCTGCACCCATTAGCGTTTGTGCGAAAAGGTGGCACCATACCTGCATTGGCCAGTTCTGACTGTGTGCCGCAGTGCGGAAGTCATGTACGTGATCGTCTGGGTCGCGTATTCCATCATATTTACCAATGCTACTTGGTAACTTCGCCTTTGCCGGTATTGGTGCCAGAGCCACGCGGGCGCAAAATTTTGACTTCTCTGCCAAGTCTTTCGGCCTGTAAGGTTTGACTAAATCGTCATCACCTTCTGCCTGTGAGCTGGACTCATAGCCGTCCTCTTTCTCGGTGGGAGCGTTGCCCTGGCTACGGGAGCCTTTCCCGCGGCCTCCGCTACGACTCCCGACTGTGTTGTCTTTATGAGAACGGCTTGTTGTTTTGTTCTTGTTTGCTGCCCCTGAAGCCTTGTGATTGGTGTCGAAGTTGAGCGTTTTTTGGACTCGTTGTTGTGCTTGCTGCATTACCCGTTTTTGGTAACCTGTAGTGAGCTGTGCTTGTTGTTTGAAGAGCCATTCGCCTGGGTCTTCTTCTTCGTTAGCTTCGCCATCGTCAAAGTCGACAGTGTGCTGAGCTACCGCCTGGCCGGCACCAACCCTTCTCACTGGCTTGTGGGCTGTCTTTGTAACCGTGGCCGGAGGAGTCCCCTCCGATTTTTCTTCATCATCGTCCTCGATGACGGGTGATCCTTGAGCGTTCCTTGAAGTTTCCTCGTTAGTCATTCTTCTAGTTGAAAGATTGAAAAAGGTGTTGCACTAGCCGGTACGGATGGCGCCAATGAAGAAACAAAAGTTTACCTCGATTAGGAGTGAGGCTGATTTGTTTCCACAAGTGATATCCTTCACTAGAATGAGTGGCTTCTTAACGGTGGTGACCTGAAAAACAAATATATCCGGTGTGGGGCGACCGCCTCGAATCCAGAGGATTCTACTTAGCAGACACAAAAACGTGGTCGGCCTAAGTGTGTTCTTCAGGGATTTCTGAATGACCTCTTCAAGGAGACGAAGTGCTCCTTAAATAGGTTCCACACGGGCCTCGACATTTACCCTTAACTTACCCGGTGGGCTGAGGCCCAGTTAAGGGCTTGCCTCCACACCGGCCCAAGGTTAGGCCCACCAAGATATATTATACGACAGGTAGGAAACCATAGAGAATGATCGTACCTTTCCTATGACGTGTCGTCTTGTGATTGGTCGCAGACCTGGGCAAATATGATTGGCCACCGAGTGTACTATTGTCCCCTCTGTAGGCCTTCGTTAGTGGAGATCCTTGTTGAGGTGGTCCCGTGTATTCTTATTGGTTGGCATGTACAGGAGACGTATTGTTTGTCCCCTGCGGGCTTGACCCTGGACACGTGTGCATCCCCTGCTGGTTGAACGTGCAACATGCTCCTTGCCACACGTCGCTGGTCCTTGATTGGCCCGTACCCTGTTGTACGATCGTATGTGATATTGCCACGTGTCTGTTTAAGGTGTTATCCCGCAAGCCTTAGCGGGTTTCCGTGGTGCATCCGCTGTTATTGGTTGCAACCCGCTTATTGGTTGCAACCTGTTTCTTTGTTGATTAACCCGCATCCGTATCCAGTGGGCTTCACTCGCCCATAGTTGGCCTTGTAAGGATTGTTTGGGCCTGGTGTTCCCGTTCTCGTCTTTGGGCCTTGGCTTTTGGGTAGGGGCCCAAGTGAATTTGGGTCCCTACCCCTTCAATACCCATCATCAAACTATACATATCAACAAGTAAAACAAATAAACAAGTAAAAAAAATACATCATTCAAACTATACATATCAACAACTAAAAAAATACATCATTCAAAATATACATATCAACAACTAAAAAAACATAATTCAAACTATACATATCAACAACATTCAAACAAATCTGTAAATCGAAGCATAATAGCAAAAAGTAAAAAAACAAAAAACAATAATACATCTAAAAAAATAGACCTAACCTGATTTTCAAAAAGAACAAACCTGATATAAAAAAAATACAATATACATATTAAAAAAGAAAAAAAAAACCAAACCTGACAAATCTGAAGATGGGCTAAGGGAAGAAGGAACAGGGAGGACGAGGGATGACGCAGGGGAGGAGGGACGGGGAGGAGGACTGAGGGGTGACGCGTGGGGGAAGAGGGAGGAGGAGAAAGGCATTGGAGGGACTCGTGGGGGTGCAGGAGAGGAGATGAGGGGTGAAGGAGCTAGGGTTTGTGTGAAGGAGAGGAGATGAGAGATCTGTGTTTTGAGAGAAGTGAGAAGAGGTGGAGAAGAGTTTTGAAAATGTCTTCCCTAAGAAGAGCAAGGGCAGATGTTTTTTAAGCCAATATTTTCCAAAAAACAAACGGTCTGTTACACCTCAATGTCTGCCCGCGTCTACACGAAGCAGACAAAAGAGGTCAGGAAGTGCTTCTGTACAAAAACAAACACCACCTTAGTATGATGTATTCATTTTTCATATATTTTAAAAGGAATTTAGATATTTTTTAAATCAATTTCAGAGCCCGATAATTGGTTAAGTATCACTAGAAATAGTCGATTGATTTCACATTCATTTCACTAATCTTCTATTTTCAAGCAACTTCTTACATATCTTTTGTTTTGACAATTACAAATATAACCGCTCTTACTCCACATAATTCAAAAGTATATATGGAATAATATAATTCAAATTCAATTTTATTGTAGTAAAAGATTGTTGTTTCACTATTTTATCATTGTTGCCATTTGAAATCATTTTTATTTAGGTTGTAACAAGACATTTACAAAACATCATTTTCATTTTTTATGACAACTCATCTATATCTATATCTATACTATATTATAAAGCATGAGGGAAGGATACCAACAAAATTTAAGTAAATACTACATCTTATGCTTATGGTACAACAACTGAATGAAGTTAGCAAAAGGGTAAAATTGTCATTCTACATAAATATTTAAGTTGATTATGTAATAGAGTTAAACTTTAGATTTTAATGTAAATCTAACTAATTATTAATGAATAAGAAAGAAATCCAAAAGTCTTAAGAGTTACAAAAATCATATGAAAGGCAAAGAGTCACCACCTTTTAATTGCTTCTAACTCTCAATTATTTCAATTAAACCACTCATTATTGCTTTTAACTCAAGCAAATATATCATTATATAAACCAATTAAAGCAATAACATTTGGTACTCCATTGATCCTTACTCTATGTTTTTTTCTTTAATAAAAGTTTGTTCTCTATACAAAGTAAAATCAATCAATCAGGTATGTTTTTTTTCTTAATCTTTAATTTATTGTAATTCATATAGTTTTTTACTTGTTTTATTTAAATTTCACTCATATAACTTAGTGATACATATGTTTTCATCGATCAATGTTTATTGCTTTACTTGGTTCATGGATATTGAAGTTTGGAAGGGGAGGATTTGCACATAATTCTCATGAAGAATGTTCTTCATGTACATGTTATAATGGGTACCTGGATGACATGTATGGCCGTGTTTGGGATTCGGATCTTGCAAAAAGACGAAACTTTCTGGTGAGAGTGAGAAGTTTAGAAGTTTTATGCACTTGTTATTGATTTATTATACGATAAGGCCTTAATCGTGTTAGTTACAAGTTTTTTTATGTGGTAACTGTACCAGGAACAAGCCAGTTTTATGGTAAGAAAATAGGTTGTACGACTACTTTGTGAACCCTAATAAGGTATGAATTTTAATTATTTTTTTGCTCATATGTGATTTCGAAAACCTTATGAATCAAGTCAAATGAAAGTTTATGTTATTTTTACTTATTACACTTTAGTTGTAATACTCTTTGCCCCGAGCTTTTCTAAATACCCCAAATTTGAAGTTTTGTGAAAAGAATGAATATCTAAACTAAGAAAAAAGTATTGTTTTTTTAACGATATACATTTGAGTAAGTTGATTTAAGTTATGGTTTATCCTTAAATGGTCATTTGGTGCGACAGAAATATTTACCCAATTGTTAAATGGGTTGAAAGTTGTCCAAAGTGTATATCTAATACCTATGCCACTTAGTTAAAAAAAAAAGATTATTGTTGTAACAAATACCTTTTGTAATCATATTTCATGCACTACATGTTTATAAAAAAAAGGACACGAATGTGTGACTTAACCCGTTTTCAAATCATTATACAAACAACCCATTTCAAATGGTAATGATGTTTACATTAATGTGCCTAAGCAAAGCGAATCACAAAGGTTGTGGTGCAAGTCAATGGAGACCATTTATGATGACTGCACCAAATGGTTTAAAACCAAGTATTCAAACTCAGTTGTTTACGTATCTTTTGGAATCATGGTGTTACTAACCCAACTAGAGATGGAGAAAATTGCATGGAGTTTACAGAAAATAGGTTTTAGTTTCTTTATGAAGTTAAAGATTTATAGACACGAAATTTGCCAAAAGGGTTTCTTCATTTAACCACATAAGAAAAATGTATTATTTTTGTGAGTTCGTGCAACTAGCTTAAAATGTTGTTAATGATTTAGTGGATCAGGTTCTCTTTGTTGTTTTGGATGGTTGGTTTCATGTAGAACCACTCAAAGGAAAAAGTTCAGTTTCATGTATATACTCTTTCGTGTTAATGGGTTTGATAACCGGTTTGTTAGTATCAAAGTATATTTTTGATATACACACCTCTTGATTTAGATTACCAATATAAATACAATATAATATACCATGAGAGGGTTGTAAACTAGCACAAAATGAGTATCGGGTACTACATTATCGTCACCGCTGCATTGCGTAGGTTTCCGACACTATGTGCTTCAATATATGTCACCCCGCCGCAACGCGCGGGCACCCCACTAGTACTATATTATAAAGCATGGGGGAAGGATTCCAACCAAATTTAAGTAATTACAACAAATAATGCATATGGTACAATAACTTAATGAATGTAGTAAAGGGGTGAAGTTGTCTTTTAACATTAACAATTAAGTTGATTATGAAATAATAAAGTTATTAGTGACTATCCATGTTTCTAACTCCTTTATAAGTTATTAGTGACTATCCATGTTCCTAACTCCTTTATGTCATTTATATCTATACCTTCTATTAGAGCCCTATAAATAGTGGTCATTGTGTTGTTATTATATACATCTCAATGAAACAACTCTTCCATTCCTTATTTTCTTTATAATCTTTGGTTTGTTAGTAGGCATTGTCACTGGCTTCTTTCTCCAATTTGTACCTTGATGTTCGAGTTACGGTGTGAAGTTAGATATCATTCGAGAAGATTTTAAGTTTGGTTTGGAGCAATTTTTCTCGGTGTTTGAATAATTGGTGACACCACTGTCGTAAGCAAACTTCTGTTAAGTTTTGAGAATTATAGAACACTAAGACTCTAATTGTCAATTATCATGTTCTTTGTCTTTATCTATTAACAGAAGAGTGGTAAAATTGGCAATATTTTGTAGGTTAGTCAAGAACAATTCTCTTCAAGCTCCCCTGGATGGCCATCTTTCATGAGAGTGAATCCAATCTTGGATTGGTCATACAAGTGTGCTCATATGCTTGCTTTCATTTAAAGAATTTTACTTGGCCAAAATCTAATTTTGACATTAGTACATTCCCTTTTTTTTCATATCACTATTAAAATGTTTTGATTCTAATAAAATTATCCATCAGGGATGTCTGGGCTTTTCTTTTGACATGCAAGGTTCAGTACTGTGGTCTTTATGATCAAGGGTAAGTTTAAATCTGATTCACAATTTCTGTTTTTTTTTTCATTAAGGGATTTGGGTATTTGGAAGGATTCCAACCAAATTTAAGTAATTACAACATATAATGCATATGGTATAATAACTTAATGAAGGTAATAAATGGGTGAAGTTGTCTTTTTTACATTAACAATTAAGTTGATTATGAAATAATAAAGTTATTAGTGACTATCCATGTTCTAACTCATTTATCTCATTTATGTCTATACCTTCTATTAGAGCCCTATAAATAGTGGTCATTGTGTTGTTATTATATACATCTCAATGAAACAACTCTCTCATTCCTTATTTTATTTATATAATCTTTGGTTTGTTAGTAGGCATTGTCACCAGCTTCTTTCTTCAATTTGTACCTTTATGATGCCTTATTCTTACCGATTATAAAGCATGAGGGAAGGATTCCAATCAGATTTAAGTAATTACAGCATATAATGCATATGGTACAATATATATACTATATTATATAAGGGAATGATTCCAACCAAATTTAAGTAGTTACAACATATAATGCATATGGTACAATAACTTAACGAAGGTAGTAAAGGGGTGAAGTTGTCTTTTTACATTAACAATTAAGTTGATTATGAAATAATAAAGTTATTAGTGACTATCCATGTTCCTAACTCCTTTATCTCATTTATGTCTATACCTTCTATTAGAGCCCTATAAATAGTGGCCATTGTGCTGTTATTATATACATCTCAATGAAACAACTCTCCCATTCCTTATTTTTTTTTATAATCTTTGGTTTATTAGCAGGCATTGTGACCGACTTCTTTCTTCAATTTGTACCTTTATGAGGCTCATTCTTACTGATATCTTATGTCTGCCTTCTACCATGAAAACAATTAATGAACCATTTTCTTTTGTTCCGTAGATTCATAAGGGATTTTGTATACGACAGTATTGCGGATAACCGTTATGTTGTATTTTTTCGTTCAATTTTTTCTGAAATATAGGGTATCGATCTTAAGGTAACCTTTTGTTCACCATTAAAACAATATTCTTGCAAACATTATGTGTTTACACCCCCAATCAATCCATACTTTGTTGTTTTTATAATCTTTTATACAATTAATATCTAGGGTTGTATTTTTATATTTAGGAAGGCCATAGAAAACAAATCGAATAATATATTGATGCATGGAACTATCATAGTCGGTAGTTTAAGTTGAATAATTATGAACCTAAACATTGTATATAAATTGGGACATAAACATAACATGGAATTATGGAAGCTTACTACATATTTATAGAGTAAAACAATGAATAAACTATGTTTATTTTTTATAAACATGATAATTAAAATAAAAAATGCAAAAAATAGATAAAAATAAATTTGTAATAATTGAGCCGGTAGTTTAAGTTGAAAAAAAATTAAACTTAAACAATAAAACTATATCATTCAAAGCAATAAAGAAAATAAATCTTTAGTAGTAACTAAAGACATGAAAGATACAATAGTTTAAATTTTCTCCTTACTTGTGGATGATACAATAGTTAAAATTTTCCTTTCAACCGACGTGAACAATACTTTTACATACATGACTTAAGAGTTAGACATAGAGAATTCCTAAAATGACTTTATCTATATCTATATTATAAAGTATTTAGGAAGGTTACCCACAAAATTTAAATTTAAAAACAATAATAAAAGATGACAATCTTCTCTTTTTCCAACCTTACACTACTATTATATGTTAATCAAAACTTACACGCATATCAAAGCTTGGTCATCATGCCAAGCCTTCATGATGAGTCTATGATGTCCTTCCTTGTCTCGTGTAAGAGGCGACAAGACCATATGACACGTGCCTACTCTTGTTTGCATTTATCATCACATATTTATTTGTGTTGTTGCTTCATTTTTAGTAAATATTGTGCTCCCGCCGCAACGCGCGGGCACCCCACTAGTTATTCTAACAATGTTATTATAACAAGCTTCAATTGAAATACAATTATTTCATTTTGTTTGCCACATATATAAACATGGTTGTCTAAGAGCATTCACATTTGGTCCATCAAACCCCCTCTATCAAATTACACGAAAAATCACTACTCCATCTCTAAATATTTTCTCTCCTAATTAAAATAATAATACTTTTTCATACTTTTATCATTATATTTTTCTCTTCTCACTCACAACCACTTACAAAAGTATTAAAATATTTATAGGTGTAAACAGTGTCCCCCCAAATATAAGGGTGAACACTGCTTCCACCAAATATTTTCTCTATCCTCCACTCACAACCACTTAGAGCACTCACATCCCATCCACCAAATGTATGTGAATGTGTCCACCAAATTATATGGGGTGGGTGTAAGTGGTTGTGAGTGGAGTAGAGAGAAAATATTTGGTGGAAACACTGTTCCACCCTAAATATGAAAAGCTACTGTTCACCCATATATATATTTTAATATTTTTGTAAATAGTTGTGAGTGATGAGAGAGAAAATGTAATGATAAAAGTATGATTATTTTAATTAGGAGAGAGAAAATTTAGGGGTGAAGTAGTGATTTTTAGTGTAATTTAATGGAGGAGATTTGGTAGATGGGTTGTGAATGCTCTTATATTTTAATATTTTTACACCCCATTCATTATAATTTGAGGGAAATAATCACATACATTTTGTGGACCAAATGTGAATGCTCTAACATTTCATCTTACGTAGATTTTTTTTTTTTTTTTTTTTTTTTTTTTTTTTTTTGAAAAGAGAATTTCATAAACCACTCAACTCAAAGAGTCCTCAAAATAAGGACCTAAGAGCGAAAAAACCATAATCAATCCAACGGACAAATACACCATACTTTCCAATCGACTTCTTTGTACCTAGACCTATGTCGAAACCAAAAAAACGTGGTAGATTTAACTTGCTCTACTAATTCTGCAGGTCTTCGGCTTTTGTTATTAAACACCCGGTTATTTCTCTCATTCCATATCACCCACATGGTTGTGTAAACAACACCTCTCAAAACATACTTCGATCTTTTTGAGCTTGTACTATGTTCCGGAACCTGCAAAAGATCCACAATATCGAACGCGTAACTGTGAGGTAAACGGCACCACGACTCTATACGGAACCAAACTTCCTGCGTAAACATGCAAGTCGTGTACATGTGCATCGCTGATTCCACCTCCCCATGACAGAACCTGCAATCCTGGTTAGGAATGTTGACGCCCCTCTTGATGAGCTCGGCAATAGTGGGGATACGATTTAGAGCAAGCCTCCACACCATGATTTTACATTTCAACGGGACCCAACTCTTCCACTTAATCATCGACCTAGAATTGACATGTGGCCGTTGCGTAAGTAGTTTCTTAGCCGAGGCCACAGAGAAAAACCCCTCCTTATCGAACTTCCATTGCCACAAATCCTTCCCTTCTCTCCACGATATGTCATGAATATCGTTGAGGAGAAGGAACATCTTACGTAGAATTTGCCTCTTTTTAGCTGAAATGAGACGAAAACATTATCTAATATTTCAAATGGTAATTGTTTGGTTTTATTTACAATGCGTTTCCGTTTCTATTATTTGTGTTATTTCTTCTAACTAGTAGATTATTTTATTTTTAAGGTTATGAGGAACGACCACCATTATCTAATTTTATGTCCAACTTTACATAGCCAACTTTATGTCGCACTGTTAAGAGTTAAGAGCCAGACAGTGGTGAAAATACGTATACTAGATAGTGATGGGAATGTCAAAACTAAAACAAAAGAATATGATGCATAAAAAAATATTTAGTGATATTTGAATAATATGTGTATTACTTAATTTTAAATTTTAATGAAATATTTGTACTATATTTTTTTTAATAAGTTTCACCCCAAACTATAATTATTTGTTTAACCACGTGTCCATGTGAATATTAATCTAGTTTAAGAATCTTTGATTTGTAGTTCGTAGTTAGGACTTATGGTAAAACAAAAGAATAGAAATGGAGGCGAAGCTTGAATTTTTTTTTGAGGGAATCAAAAGTCAAGGAATCCTTTAAACTCTTAAAACATATGACCCGGATTCAATACGTATAAAATTTTTGGATAAAAACGCGTAAATTTATACTACTGAGAAAAAACAATGGAAGTCGAGGCACCCCGGCTAAACTCAACCTTCGTCCCTGGACTAGTGTGCACTCGAAACGTCGCCGAAAGAAAAGAGCGATGAAGCAAGAGGTGGTGTTGGGTAGCATCCACGTGAAGCAAGACCTGGTTTGCCTAAAAAAGGAAATAGAGATGTGACATCAACCGACATTAAGAATTAATGTAGTACCTATGCTATAATTTGAATATATTATCATAATATCGACCTATTATTTTCTTTAAATGGAGGGGTTTGAATAATCAAAACTATTTCCTTTAAGTAGAGGTTATCTACTCTTGTTGTCACCATACCGACAAATAGACTCGTGATTCCTGGGTTGCACACTTGCACCACTTGCAAATTGAAAATTTAATTCATTTTATATTGCCCTTCTTTCTTTCTTTCTTTCTTTCTTTCTTTTTCCCTTTTTAAAGTTATATACATAAATTTGACTTTTGACAAAAAAAAAAGTAATTGTTTGTTTAGTATATTTATGTTGAAACTATTTCGACTAGTAGGAAACGCGTGTGTTGCAGCGGAGTCATCAATACTGGGCGGAAACATAATTTAAACCTTAAAACGATAAAAAGAATCAATATGTACGGTGTATGTTTGTGTGTGTCTAAGCAGATGTGCTTTGCAGTGAGGTAATTTTTTAAAGGTTACATGAAGACATGATAGCATGTTACGTTCCATATACCATATGCATTTCAACATACATGCCAGTAAAAAAATTGAAAGTAGCAGTTTGACTCATTAGTAACTATTATTATACTAATAGTCCTACTAAATATATTGAAAGTGTCAAATCTGGACAGATTGCCAAGGAGAAGAAATCATAGGGACCTTTATAAGATCCACATTAAGAGGAGGTTGGAACGGCTCATATGTAATCAACCAGCAAAGATTGAGTTTGGAAAAGCAAAAGTGCTTTTGGTCAAAAGTGCTTATTGGCTTATGACTTTTTAAAAGGGAGTTTTAAAAAAAGTGTTTGGATAAGCTTTTCGGATGAAAAACGTCAAAAAGGCAATAAATTGTTGTTTTTTAAGTGTTTTGCTTAACTTATTGTGAATATTGGATGTATGGATGGTAAATTTGTAATTTTTTTCCAAAAGTTAAAAGCCAAAAGCCAGGATTTCTAACTTTTCAAAAACAACTTTTCCACCCTTAAAAGCCAAAAGTCAAAACAGAAAGTGCTTTTGGGTTACACAAACAACTTATTCGCTTCTTGGAAAAGCCAATAAGTCAATAAGTTGTTTTGAAACTCAATCCCAAACACCCTCAAAGAAGCATACCCATAAGTTTTTCCACATGATAAAAGCAATGCAATACAACTGCTAATTAAGTACACCGTAAATTTCTATCAGTGGCATCGAAAAGTGAAAATGGAAGCTAGGCTAGTTGAAAATATTCCACACAAGACATCCCAACCCAAGAACTTTATAGACGTGCACAAATTGTTTTTTTTTTCTGGGAACTGAACCGGTTTCGGTTCGGTTCGGCCCCGGTTTTGTCGGTTTGAAAGATCAATTTTGGAGTCCGGTTTCAGTTTGGTTTGGGTTCGTGAACCAATTCACGCGCATACTATTTTTTTAAAGGCATCACAATTTTTTTTATGCAAAGTTCGACTTTTATTGATTCAAAAAATCTTTTTAACATGTATAGGTATATATTTGTATGTTACAAATATTTTTGAGGGTGTTTGGGACTGCGTTTTAAATCTGATTTTTAGATTATTGCGTTTTGAAAACGCATATAATTAGTTTTTAGTGTTTGGGATGACTTTTTGAAAACGTAGATAATCAGTTTTTTATGCTACCAAAACGCAATAATCAATAAGCAGCTCCACCCCTGCTTTTCCAAAACGCATAATCTGTTTTGAATAATCAATCCCAAACACCCCCTTTGTATAATTTTGTTATATATAATTTTTTATATAAAATTGCAATTTTTTAATAAAATGTTGTAGTTACTTAATTTTGTTTGATACCTTTCCCAAATGCTTTATAATATAATAATATAGACTATAGATTATAGACATAAATTAATGGTAATTATAGGTTATGATAAAAGAATGTGTACAAGTAAGTTTTACATGAAAGGTAGAAAGAGAAAAAATTAGATGACATAAAGGGTAAAAGAATGTGTACAAGTAAGTTTTGTCTAGCTCAGTTATCTAGGCAAAATTATATAAAAAAAGGGCGCATAAAAATTGTTTTGGGACAAAATTTGGGAAACAAAGAAGCTAAAAAATGAAGTAATTCTTCCTGTGTTTACAATATTTATGGAGAAAATTTATGCAATAATACACGAGTTAAAAAATGTTTGGGCACACCTAGTTAAGAGTACACGGGGCGGTCCGTGATACAGTAGGGATGTCAACGGGTCGGGTTTGGGCCGGGTATTAGTATTCCCAAACCCATACCCGTGAGGATTTGAAAAATAAAACATTTTTGATATAATTTAAGCAACACCCATCTCTTTTTTACTTTCTGTAGAATACCCCTAGATCTCTCTCTACTGAAAAAGAATTTGTAAGAGATACGAGGTTGAAGATGAAGAACACAAATGATTTAGAGAGAGATTATGGACAGCCAAAGGATTTTAAAACCAGAAAAGGTGAAAACCCTGTCACACACTTTGAAACCCAAGAGAAACAGCACACAACCTCACCTAAAAAAATATGTAGCAAGTATAAGATGGTGGTTTTTGATAAATGAATGTGGACCACGGTGTTAAACACATCAGGCAAAGGGCACATAGTTTTCAAATGAAAAAGAAGATATGTCATCCAAATGTGAACCAATGGGAAGATGGCATCCACATGGGTAATATATACAACATATATACAACAACAACAACAACCGTACCCAGGAAATCCCACTAATAGCAACGCTATTCGTAGGGTCTGGGGAGGGTAGGATGTAGGCAAACCTTACCCCTATCTTTAGAGATAGAGAGGCTGCTTCCAGAGAGACCCCCGGCTCGACAAAAACAAAATGCACACTGTATATTAATGAATAATTAGGCAATCACTAGACACTAAAAAAACAAAAATAAAATAAAATAGTGGATGTATAACATGATACAACTTACAGATATATTTATATATATATATATATATATATATTTATACATGCATAGAGGCCAACCCTAAATCCTAAGTAGTCTTAAATCCTAAAAATCTTTAACTTTAATCCTACGTCTCCACGAATTCCTATCTTGGACCATATCCTCTGAGAGGTGCAATTCTAACAGATCTTGTCTAATCCGATCGACCCAAGTCAATTTGGGTCTGCCTCTACTCCTCCTCCCCTCCACCGTGAGGTGTTCCACTCTTCTGACTGGAGTTGTCGTATGTCTCCGCTTCACATGACCAAACCATCTTAATCTTCCCTCCTTTATCTTATCTGCTATGTTAGCCACTTCTAACCTCTTCCTAAGAACCTCATTTCTAATCCGATCTAACCTAGTGTGGCCACACATCCACCTCAACATTCTCATCTCCGCCATATATATAGATAGATAAAAGGTATATACATTCGGGTATATAATCGGGTAAACGGGTTGGGTATTCGGGTCGGGTATAGCCTAATACCAAAGCCGACCCGTACCCGTAAAAAACAATAAAATGAAACCCATACCCGACCCTATACCCGCATGCCCGATCCCATACCCGCCCCGAATGTCTCAGGTTTTGGGTTTTCCCAATGGATTCAGGTTTTTTTTACCATCCCTATGATACAGTCATGTGATGGCTGTGATACACTGCCCCGTCTCCCACGTGATGGACACAAATCGTCGCGGTTGTGATTTACATTGCGACCGTGATAAAGGTGTGAACGCGGTGGGTAGTTTGTTTGGAAATTAGGTGTAATGTTGTGCTTGGTTGAACTTTTTAGGATTGGTGGGAATGATTTAGTGATGGTGTGATACACCGGTCCATGTGTTTAGTGGCAAATGTGATAAAATGTGAAAATTTAAGGTGACACAAAGTGACTGGGTGTGATAAAATGGATTTAGTGATGGTGTGATGATCCCCTCCCCATCTTAAGAGATGGGATGATATGGACGAGAGAGGGATAGTGGATGTTCTTGTGCAAGAAAGTAAAATACAAGATTACGTCTAAGCGGTTGATCTAGATGAGAGACACGATGAAATGAACGAGGAAGAGCGCATTGTAGACGTATTAAGCGGTTCTGGCTATTAAAGGGGAAATGCTCGAACATTTTTTTGGACGGCTAAGTAGCTCACCCGTGACTTCCCATCTCATGCATTGTTTTAACCGGGCCTACTTTAGTGGGAGTCGAACTCTTGATCTCACCCAGACAGAAACCCACCTATAGTGTTAAACCCTCCCATCTTAACCATGTTGCCATGGCATCATTGGCTGATAAGTTTTTTATACACTCAAGTGTGAGTGCTCTAACTATACATAATATACATAACTATCAATCTTCGTCTTAATTTTGGAGATGATTTCAGGTTTGTTATAGTCCAGATAGGTTATTTAGCTTGAATCTAGTGTCATATTTGGATGATTCATTGTCATGGCATGATAACATGGTTGTTTAGTTAGTGGTGTATGATGTGTGACGTGTTCTTTTATGCAATATGGGCAGTTTGCAATTGTATGTTGGCTCTAGTAGCTTCCTATGCTTTTCTTCTTCTTCTTCTTTTTTTTTTTTAATATATGAAATCTTATTTTCCTGTTAAATAATATATTGCTTTTTAGTTCTATTTAATGACCCAATGTATGTATCTGAATTGCTTTTTTATAAACTAATCTCCAATTTTAAGTGCAACATTTTCGTTTTTTTTTCCTTCCAAATAACAAGTTAGGGGCTAAAATAGACTTCTACAGTTCTTTATTATATTCCACAAATTTTTTTTATTTCATTAAGAAAGGAAAAAAAACTCTATATTTTATTTTGAACGGTAAATTTATACCACCTTATTTCCACTTAACCTTGTATTTGCAAGGATTTGAACCAACAACCTCACATTTGTAAGGGGATACACCATACCACTAAACCAAGAGGTCATGGGTAAAAAAAAACTTTATATAACAACAATAACAATAACAAGCATCATCATACTCAGTTAATCCCACCGATAGCAAAAGCTAAGGTAGGGTCTGAGAAGGGTAAGATGTAGACAACCTTACCTCTAGCCCGTGAGAATAGAGAGGCTGCTTCCAATGAGACCCCCGGCTCGATAGTGGTTTTGTATCAAGCCTTGAACATACAACACATAACACTTAGCAACAGGGACAAACCCGATTGGTGCATGTACCCTCTTATTTTTAGGCTATCAACGTCACCACCTGATGCATGATTAACCGTCCGTTATTTTTAACGTTATTTTAGTAAAATAACGTTAAAATTAGTGCAACTTTACTTTTGTCCTCCGAGGGCCACATATATATACATTATGGGTATGTTTGGCAAAACTAGCTGGAGGCTGATAGCTGGTAGCTGGAAGCTGATACCTGCAAGCTGGAAGCTGGTAGCCGGAAGCTTTTTAAATATATTTATGTGTTTGGCAGAGTAGCTGAAGCTTTTAATAAAATGTATAAAATGACCAAAATGGACATAATTAAAAGATTGTAAGGAATGTTTTTTATTTTGTTTTTAAAATAGAATGAGTATTTGTGTCATTTACTAATTAAAAGCTTGTAGCTAGTAGAGTTTTTTCTTAAAAGCTAGTAATAGTAGCTTTTCACTATAGAGCTATAGAGCTTTTTCTCCTAACCTAAAAGCTTACGGCTCTTCAACCAAACAGGTTTTTTTGTTGATTAAGAGCTTTTTTTTAAAAGCTTAAAACTTGAAGCTCGTAAAAGCTCATTGCCAAACATATCATATATGTACACAGCTGTAAGCAAGGCTTAATAACAATAATAATAATAATAATTTTGGTATTTAAAAAAATACAGTTTGACCAGCAATCACTTTCATCATCCATTCATCCTGATTTTGCATGGACCTAAATCTTGCCCATATGATTTACTTGCTATTAATTAATGCAACAAACCATCTCCATCAATGTAAAGAGCTTCCCTCCATTAATAACATCTCCCCCCCAACCTTCATCCACCATCCCCTTTTATCAACCACCATCACTACCCTTCTCTGTCTCTCTCTCTGTTCACAGACTTCAACGTTTTCAACCATATTACACCAAATCCCTTCTGGGTTTTCTTTCTTTTAGTCTGTTTAATCTCATCCAATCTTTAATTTCAATAATTTTACTCATAGATTAGCTAATTATTATTATTTATGAAGATCCAGTGAGTGAGTACTCTGTTTCTTTTAGAACAATTCAAGTCAACAACTTTTGGAAGGTGAATTCACTAAGAATCAAGAACTTCAATGGGTGTTTGTTACAGTGCTGAAATCAAAGATCAGAGCTCATTTCACAAAGGTATGATTATAATAATTTGTTATCTTTGTGGTCTTTTATTTTATGCATTTCCTGAAGCCTCTGTTTTTGGGGAATTTTTATATTATCATGTTCATATTGTAGGGTTTTTTTTTTTTTTTTTTTTTTTTTATCACTCAAATTAAACCCTGGAATTTGTTAAAAAAATCTTGAATCTTTAAACAAATTATAGGAATAATTTCGGATAGGTTTTGCTATTCAAAAAGGGGCTGCGGCATCACTGACGGAGTTTGATTTTTTTTTTAAGGGGACAAAAAGTCACGGGACCCTAAAATGGTGTGGGCTGTACTTAAAACGTATAATTTTTTTAACGCAAAATCGTAAATTTACACTACGGACCAAAGAAACGGAAGGGGATGGGGCACCATTGGATAGTAATTGTGCAAATAATCATTGGATGATGATGGTGAGGGTTTAGGGTACGAATGGAAGGTGTGTTCGAGTTCTCAGGGGACAGAAAGTCACGGGACCCTAAAATGGTGTGGGCTCGACTCAACATGTATAAATTTTTTTGAATGAAAACACGTAAATTTACGCTATGGACCAAAGAAATGGCCCCGGCCCCACCTATCCTTTGCCGGTGGCGCAGTTGTTGTCTGCTTACTTGCCATCATATATCCTTCAGTTTTTCTATTAAAAATATTAAAAATAGTTGGTTGGAATTTGTGTGGTTTAAAAAGATTGTAATTGAATAGTTATTGTGAATGAATTCAGGGTCAGATTCTGATGATAAAGATCATAGTCCAAATAGTAACAAGGTTTCATCTGTGCAACCAACTCCTAGGAGTGAAGGTGAGATTTTGCAGTCATCTAATTTGAAAAGCTTTAGCTTTTCGGATCTAAAAATGGCCACAAGAAACTTTCGGCCCGATAGCGTGTTGGGAGAAGGCGGGTTCGGGTCGGTTTTCAAGGGTTGGATCGATGAGCATTCTTTTGCTGCTGCTAAACCCGGGACAGGGATTGTTATTGCTGTTAAAAAGCTTAATCAAGAAAGTTTTCAAGGTCACAGGGAGTGGCTGGTGAGACTCTTTTTATCCTACTTTTAAAAAAGTAATATTGGTTAGGTTTTATTTTGTTTTATTTCATTTTTGGTTGTCTATTTGTCTATACGTAACAAATAAGTAACAGGTTACGTCACATGACGTAATTTTGTGATATCAAGTAAGTTATACATAATTCCAATTTTCTATTCATTCTTATCTCAAAATATCGTTTTATAATTTTTAAATATTCATTACTAATGACAATTTTTTTTCGTGGGAACATGAACTTAGGGTGTATAGAAACCAAACTGTCCAAACCGAAGCAAGTAGGTCGGTTTGAGGTTTAGAGGGTTTGGTTTACCATTAATGGTTTAACGGTCCAATTCAAAGATTTAAGTTTAGTTTATAGTTTTACAGTTTAGTTGTTCAGTCCGGTTTGAAACTTTGGAACATGTTGTTCAACCTTTACTATATGTATGTTTTATTCATTTTTTCGAACATGTAGCTAGCTATGTATATGCTTCATAATCATAAATCATTTTTGTTATTTAGAAAAAAAAAAAAAACCCTTAAGGATAAAAGCCAATGATTTTCTTTTTAAATCATTGCCCGCCTGCCTGATATTCTTATGTAATTTGCCCATTTTGTTGAAATAACAGTTTAGTTTGTGTTCTTTCTCGAAATTGTAGTTAATGGTTCGGCCTAAAGTCTAAACCTTTTTTGTCAAGCTCTACTGAACTATACCCAGCCCGACCCATTTTAACTAAAAGTACCTTTTGACGAGTTCTGTAGTCTGAACACCCACCCATTTGGCCCGTTTAAGATTTCATGATTTTTGAACTTATTTGCTTTTGGATGTTTAGGCAGAAGTGAATTATCTTGGGCAATTTTCACACCCAAATCTTGTCCAGTTGATTGGGTATTGTTTGGAGGACGAACAACGGCTTTTAGTCTATGAATTCATGCCTCGTGGAAGCTTGGAAAATCATTTATTCAGGAGTAAGTTTGTTTTAAATCATGGATTTATGGATTTATATCAAGAAAACATAAAAAAAAGTAATTTTTTTTTGTATGATTGATCAATAGGAGGATCTTACTTTCAAGCTCTATCATGGATCCTTCGTTTGAAGGCCGCTCTCGGGGCCGCTAAAGGGCTTGCGTTTCTACACAATGCGAAAACAAAAGTTATTTATCGTGATTTCAAGACTTCTAATGTGTTGCTTGATTCGGTAAGTTTTATTGTTGAAAAACAAATATTATCTAAAGTTGAATAATAAAAAAATAATGTATCGTTGTTTACGTATGAACATGTAGAACTATAACGCAAAGCTATCAGATTTTGGGCTAGCCAAGGATGGACCCACTGGTGATAAGAGCCATGTCTCGACTAGGGTCATGGGGACCTACGGATACGCAGCTCCCGAGTATCTAGCCACCGGTACGTATATGGTGCAAATGGGTAGGTGTCAAAATTCACATTTTTTTTCATTTCTAATGTTTTTTTTTTTTTTTTTTTTTTTTTTTTTTGGGAATTTGTCTCATTTTAGGTCATTTAACATCTAAGAGTGATGTCTACAGTTTCGGGGTGGTTCTTCTTGAAATGTTATCGGGCCAAAGAGTAGTAGACAGAACCAGACCACCCGGCAAATACAGTTTAGTCGAGTGGGCCAAACCTTACCTGGCTCACAAACGTAAAATCTTTCGGGTTATGGACAATCGCCTTGAAGGTCAGTACACACCGGAAGCAGCCCATGCCGTTGCAAGTCTATCACTACGCTGCTTATCAGTCGAGCCCAGGTTCAGGCCCACCATGGCAGAAGTAGTCAAAGAACTTGAACGACTTCAGGATCCAAAAGCAGGCCGGCCCAGAAGACACTCGAGTCATGGAACTCGGCCAAGGAGACAGAGCGCTAGTGACCATGCTGCCTCCAACGGTAGCGGGCCCGCTGCATATCCCCGACCTCAAGCTTCTCTATGTAGCAAGTGATGCCATGATAAAAGACTAACTGAGCCATTTAATAATGGTCCATCATTGAGTCAAATGTTTGTATAGTTATCTGGGCTAAATAGGTTTATGAAGAGACCATTAAAACCATATCTGTTGACCCAATTTGTCTTGGACCTTTTTCTAAACTTAAGTAACTTACAAAAGTTATCCCTGTACTTTATCTTGTTCTTTATGATAGTTTTGTTGTTGTTTTGATCAACGGCGAATCTTGACGCGAAACTTGGGGGGGGGGGGGGGTGGTCGGAAGTCACTAGTTTCGGGGGGTCAAAAACCAGTTTCGGGGGCCGAAGCCTTATATACCAAAAAAATTCTATACGAATACTATATAATCGGAACTTCTGAGCGAAAATTCAGGGGGGTCGGCCGCCCCGCCCCGCCCCTTAAAAGAATCGCCCCTGGTTTTGATGAAACCGTAGTTAGCAGTTCAGCTGAACCGGCCTTACACTATGTACCATGTCTATGAAGTTACAGAAAGATATATCACTGCTTGCTATTGAAGTTTAAAACAAATAAAGACATTTGAACCATTAACATGATGAAATCTTTTGTAATGGTTGACAAGTGTTTTAAAATTATATCTACAGATCTTTAAAAGATGTTCAACTTTATAAACTGTGTTTAGTCATTCCTGGTCGCCAATGTCTCCATTCTAATCTCCCAATTGATCTGTTTCTCAGTTCTTTAAAGTCGAAAACTTTCTTCAAGTAATTCCCATTTCTTAAAACTATTTTCTCCGCGTTTTCTTCTGTAACAAATTCAGGCTCAGGCTCAGGTTCGGGCTCAGGCTCAGGTACAGATTCGGGCTCATTTTTAGCTTGTGGTGGTGACAGATCATCGATAATTTTCCCAAGCGTCTCAACCACTTCGCTCATTTTGGGCCGGGCTTTTGGGTTCTTTGTAAGACATTTATTGGCTAAAGAGGAAAGTTTTCGGGCTGATTTTAGCGAGTACTCTCCTTCGAGACGTGGGTCCATTAACATATGAAACTTTTTCGAATCTGAAACGTATGGTTTCACCCATTCTATTAGTTTTTGTTCGTTTCTTGGTAAGTTTCGCTCTACTGCTCGTCGGCCTGTGATAAGCTCGTATAGTACCACCCCGAAGCTCCAAACATCGCTTTTTGATGTTAATCTACCCGTGTGCATATACTCGGGCGCTGCATAACCTATTGTTCCAACAACCTTAAAGAATCATATGACAGAAAATGATGTTAGTTATTAGTAATTACAAAACATTTTAACAGTAGATATTAGATTATGGTACATTACTAAGGTGGCAAGATGAGTAACGGGTCAAAACAAGTAACTCTTAGGTGTATTCGGCCAACTTTTTGACAAAAAATAGAAAAAACCCAAAGTTGACCCGCTCATAAATAAATGTGTGTTATTTTTGCCACCTTTATTTCACATTGAAATTTTATTATATTTATTTAATATAGTACCTTATTAAGGAGGAGAGATAGGCAAAGTAGTCATTTTACCATCATTTTAAGATGGCATATGAAGGGTTTTGTGCTTTATACTCTACATGTCATGAAAGTTTTTCCAATGCTACCCTTGAATGCAAAAACAACTTGTACATCCCTCTTCCAAATCAATTAACAAGAATTCAATGATGGTTCAAGAATTAATGTTGATTTTAATTTACTCAATAGTTTGTACCCATTTTATCACCATTTTTGATTATGTGAGATAGTACGGTTAGAGCTTGAAGGATACTTAAATGGACATAGAAACAAACAGTGCGGTAAATAAAAGGATGCTCCAGTTTTTATTTATGTTATTATTATTATTAAATTTATAATGTATAATATGCTTGGGAAGTGTAGATCTCTCCACCATACACATTGCTTCTTTTATTTTTATTTTTTATGTCAGCAAATTTTTATTACACATTTATTTCACCTTATCTATATCTATACTTCTATAAATAGATCTCTTTTGGGTATAATTGTAATTTAACAATAAAACAAATGTTCAAGCCACGTTTACAAGCCTACAATGCATAGAGATGTAAGACGCGCCTCTTCATATTTTTAAGACGCCGAGTTATTGCTTCGATGATGGTTACCGATCAAATTTATTGCTCCATACCATCAGATCGTTGCTTCAGTTACCTCATCCACCTTCCCCTGCTTCACCCCAATCGTCATGCGTTTCCATTAGTTAATTTTAGGTTTACAATTGAACAATTTGACTCCCTTTAAATCCCCCTCTTCATTGATCAGCTCTTCATAGGACCAATTTGACTCCCTTTAAATCCCCACCTCTTCATTGATAAGCTCTTCATAGGACCTCTGATGATGGCGATGGTATCGTATGGTGAACGCTTTGATCATAGACTGAATCGAGTCACCATGTTACTTCCAATGATGATGGCGATGGTATCTTAGGTCTATTTTACTTTTTCTTTGGTTGGTGTTCAAAATCCTTTGTTTTTTGTATATTGCCGGTTGCATATGAGGTTGTTTGAACGAATCAGTTTTGCCTCTAAACGTTTACATTTCTCAGTGTTTTTTGAAATATTTGATCTATTTTGGTTTTTTTGCTGTTGGTGTTAAAAGATTTAGGCTTTTGTTTATTGTTGTTTGTTATGCAGTCGTTCAGCAGTTCCTTCGTTTAATGTTGATTTCTCTGTCTTTCCAAGTTTTTGATGTATGCTTTGCCCTGTTTGCCTGTAACATGTAGTACAGGTGTTTGATGAAATGCCGGTTTAATGGTAGTGTTTTTTTTAAGTTTTTTTGTCTGTTGTTTTGTATTATGTTTGTTGATTTATGGCCTGTATTGTTTCTTTTCATGTACAGTGCATTGGAGGTTCCTTTTTTGCATAGCGTTAGCTCGGTTTTCTTGTTGGATGCAAGTAAGTTTTTGGATGCTTTTATATAAGGTGTTAGGAAAAAGATGTGTCTCTGATTTGTATTAGTTTCTTTAAAACAAATCTTATGTTTAGGCATGTATGTTTTTTGTTTAAGCTTCCTGCAGTAAATCATTTAAATGGGAATGAATGCTACATTCAATAACTTATTTTGCAATTCAATCTTTTGCCTCCTCGTGTCACTTTCCTCAAAACCACCCACAAATCGTTTTTAGCAGAAGTTCTTTGCCTTTTTGTGCCACTTTCTTCACTCCTCAAAACCACCCACATATCGTTTTTAGCATAAGTTTCTCCAGATGGCGATGTGTTTCTGACAAAAGTTGTTCAAACATCGGTTTCTATAGATAACAGTGAGGATTTGTTTTAAAATTTTGAAAAGGGTGTAACTTTTAATTCGGACACATGATGACTGTGGCTGCATCAATTACATCTTCAACATTGATGTAGTTTTACATTTAAAACGTAGCACTATCAACTTTTTTCTTAATAATATCAAAAAATTGTTGTCTCTTCACCCTTGTTATTAATAGTGCTCACTGTTAATGTTCCTACTTTACAAAATAGAGTTCATTTATTAAACCATGAGTTCTTAAAGACTTAAACCATAGGAAGGGGTATGATATTAATAATAATAAACAGGTCCAACGCTGATTAATACCCTTTGTCAACTATGTTTAACCCTTAACCAACGGACCCAATTGACCCATTTCTAGCTGACCCAGTTGACCCGTGTAAAGAACTGTTTTATGATTTTTGTGTTGCCCTTTGTTATGAGATTCGGTGTTATTTGTTTATTAGTTTTTAAATCATAGTACAAAGATCTATAACAATAAAATAAAGGCTTTAAATAATTGAGTTGCAGTAATAAAAGTTTTGAATTATAATTGTATATGCATTTAGATTATTAACTTTGCTGATATGGTCAAATTATGGTCAATATATGCTATATCCAGCATGCAATTTTTCGTACATTTTTAGTTGCGTCTAACTTTTAACAACCTCTATCCAAGACTGTTCAAATTAAGTATCCACTGCTTAACATACCAGTACATATATTTGTTTTTAAACATAAGTTCTATTTTTCTTCCCCGGTTATTTTTAACATACCAAATTGTGTTTGCCATTTTTTAATCGTGAATTCTATTTTTGTACGGGTTGTTTTGTTATCAATGATTTGGTTTTTATACTCATGTTTCCTGGAAAAATCCAATGCAGAGGGTAGTTCTTTGGATGCAGGCAATATGGGTGGCATCGCTTTCGATGTCTTATCTAAGGCTAAACCAACTTTACCGAAGCGAACGGAGCGTGCGAAAAAGAAAAAGAAAATTCCTTTTGTAAGTTGTGAATCCAATTTTTTTAATGTAAATGTTATGGCTAAATAACTTCATATTGCTCAACGCGGAATAATCAATTCAAAGATTGGGTGTAACGATCGAAAGTGTAGGAGATGGCATAGGCTACGCCATCCCCCAACTATTTTACATCGTGGTTCATTTATTCATTTGCAGAGTGTTGTACCAAACGTCACTCTGGCCTATGGTGTAGTGAGTTCTGAATTTGGGGGATTCTTTTGCGCCTTTTTTTTATGTTAACTAAATGCTTTGTTTCTTAAATCACGTAGCTTTGAAATGGAATCACCATTTAGATCTAACTATTGTTGTGTTGACAATATTAGGTAAATCTTTCATAATGGGGCGCTATGATCTAAGTTAGCCGTTTCCCCCTACATCACAATTTCGGTTTTGGTTTTGACCATGGCTCAAAACTCAACTAAACCGTTCTATTCACACCCTTAATATCACCAACCTTGCTAAGTGGTGGGTTTCCCGCCGCATCGCGCGGGTACCACACTAGTTTATTTAAAAAGTACTGAGGAGAGGTGGCAAGATGAGTAACGGGCCAAAACAAGTACGAGTAATTTTTAGATGTTTTCTGCCAAGTTTTAAAAAATTCCTAATCTAACCCGTAGACATAGAAATAACCCAAAACTTACCCACTCATAAATAGATGTGTATTATTTTTGCCACCTTTAACTAGGGTGATATGTGCCACAATATCTAGTCAACATTCACACATTCTACTTCTGTCATGCACCACGATCCCATGATCCATGCAAATATTAATATGTTATTTGTTTCTTTAAGTTATTTAGTTCACTAATTAGATTAGTGGGTAGTTAATTCATGCATATTGTCCACGTTCTTTTCCTTTCATGATATTTGTACGCCTTTAAAAGGCCTTAAGTTTTATGAATGCTATCAAGAAATGAATTAGTAAAAGTCTTGTTTCCATCTAATTTTCTATCAAGCTTCTATCTATTTTCTTGGATCAATTGTTTAACGATTAAGTTCGTATCATAGGGTTCTAATTTTATATTCACAATGATATTACCGGTTCAAATAAAAAGTCTTCAAAACATGTGAAGTACATCATAATTACGTAATGTTTTTGTCTGTTCACGAAAGCATTACGTAATTATGTGTTTTTCATTACGTAATTAGAAAGAACAGATAACGTAATTTATGTCATTCAAAATATATGTCTTTATCATTCATTACATAATTCAGGGGCGTAGCATTGTTGGGGCGGGAGGGGGCGGCCGATACCCCCGAATTTTCTCGCAAAAGTTCCGATTATATAGTATTCGTATAGAAAATTTTGGAAATATAGGGTTTCGACCCCCCCCCCCCCCCCCCCCCCCCCCGAAACTGATTTTCGACCCCCCGAACCTTCGGGTCAAGCTTCGCCACTGACGTAATTATAATGTATTTCACACATTCGCACATTTTAAACATTCGCACGTTTTGAAGACTTTCTACGGTAACCTTCCCCTCACAATGAAATTATTATATATTTGCTCAAAAGAAAAATCTAAGGAGGTAAGATGGGTAACATTTCAAAACAAGTAATTTTTTTTTTAATGTATTCAGCCAAGTTTTAAAAACTAATGAAATTCTTATTTTAAATTCACCAATGAAATTCTTATTTTATTTGTTCTAACAAAAAAACAAAACTAGTGTGTTGACTTTTTGTGATCAGAAGATTGGGAAAAGAGAAGCATACAACTGTTGAAACATGACCCAGTCCAGCAGCTGGACCTTGTCTGGCAAGCCCAAAGTCAGACAGCTTTGGATTAAAATCTTCATCCAAAAGAATATTCGATGTTTTAAAATCACGAAATATTAACTGCACCAAATAAAAACATATAAAATCTTTTTAGTTCCCAAATAAACACATAAAAATAAGTAAAAATGCACTAAACAAAATGTACCTGAAAATCCATTTCTTCATGTAAATACGCTAACCCGCGTGCTGCACCTTGAGCGATTTGTAAACGAGTCATCCACGAAAGAGTAGAACCGACGCGACCCAATAAATGGTCTTCTAAGCTTTTATTTCGCATAAGCTCATACACTAGTAGCCGTTGGATCCCTCTTTCATCATCTTCCGCACAATATCCTACCAACTTTACAAGATTTGGATGGTTGACTACCCCCAAAATGTTGACTTCATTGATCCACTCTTTGTGACCCTGAATACTAGAAAATGTAATTTCAAGCAACATCCATAAGCTAACAAAATAGTGGCCCAACATATTCACTGAAAAGTCAATAAGGAATCATCCCCACATGCTATATTCATAATTTTATCTACCACAAGTGCTAAAAAATCTTGAATGCTAAGAATTGTGTTTGAAACACCATCATAATATCTTTAATAATAGTACTTTCACAAGTTGGTTATTAAAAAAATTCGTTACATTTTATATATTTCATCGCATTTTATGCATATTAGCTGAATTTGGCCCTTCATACCAACCAAAATTGTGTGTTTTGAGCTCACGGATTTGTTTTTTGTTGCCATGTAAAGGTCGTTTATTCTTGGATTACCCCACCCTAGTACGTGTAACTGTGGAGTTCTCCTCTCTTTCCTAAGTCAATAAGCTCAACTGCTCAAACGATGTGTGATTCACCTAAGTGTCATGCTAACTCCATATCACTCATTAAAATATGCTTATCAGCATAAGCGATAATCAACTTACTAAAAACAACTAGGTTCATTGTAAGGGTAAACTTGTAATTCTGATTTACGATGAACAATGAATTTGACACAACCAATCTCAAACTTAACTTTGAAATATCACCTTGAAATAAGCAAACACGCGTAAGCACTTTGTAACAAACAAACCTAAAAAAATGTTCTTTCTTATTAAAAACAAAACAAAAAAAACAAATTAAGGTGAATTACAAGCCTAAAGTTGTTCATGATGTTTACATTTGAGAAAAATGCTCAATTATTATATCATTAGGCACTAAACTATTGGGCTATGCAAAACAAACTTTTATGTATTAATAAAGCTAAAAGACACTTTAAAGCTTATTCATTAACAATTACTACCCACACATAATTGTTTAGTTCAACTTATCAACCACTACATTGTCTGTATGAGAACAAAAGCTGCATCAAAGGAGTGTACATTACGCTATTAAACTTATAAATTTCAACTCCTATTGAAGATAAGTTCAAGTAGTTCCGGCAACTACAAGCACCACATAAATTATGAACCATAACACTCACTTATTTACAAAATTGTCACTCTCATTCATAAAAAACTGATTTTTTTTTTACCAAAATAATGATTAAAAATCTAAAAAAAAAAACACACATTTAAATTTAGCCATCATCAAAATAGTTAGCCCTCATTTCCTTCAACAAAAAAAAACCCGCCACATCATCTCCACCATCTAAAACGGCTAGAATTTACCCTACACTTTTGATACGTCTGAGCTTTTGAATACCGACTAATTGTTTCCTAATTTTTGGTCAACTTTGACTATTTTGGTAATTTACATTCGTTTCATTAAATGTATGCTTGCAAAGTATATAATATTTCTGGCATTGCATAATAAATTAATAATTTCTGCTTATAACATAATTTTCACCTAAAGCTTACTATCTACGTGACACTGACGTAACGGGACATTACGTTATAATATATTAAAATTTTCTCCTCCACTCAACCATTTTCTAAAATACACAGAACTTGTTGGCCCAGACAATCAAATCAAACACAAACACATGATAGTTGGTTCGTGTGTGTGTGTGTGGGGGGGGGGGGGGGGAGACAAACACGCGACTCTTTCTATTCAATCAAACGGAACTTACAAACAAGGGACAAATAAAAACATTAACCTAGACCTTTATTTATAATAATATTACCATACTAATCCTATTCAAATACTTCTACCAATTCTATTCTAATACTAACCCCACATCATTATCTCTACCAATTAAACCAACTAGATAATTCTAAATATTCAAACTAATCTTAACCGTACTAGATAAATTAAATAACTAATTTAAATCAATCTTTCACTTTGTCTTTCAACTTTCAACAGAACTCACTCACTTACAAATATATTATGCAGAACTTGCTCTGAATGCTTTAACATTTCTTGGTTTATTAATAATCTGTATCTTGAACATCCTATTTACCTAAACCTCATTGCCTACGTGACGCGGAACTCATAAAACCATGTCATCATGCCTTGAAATTTTACTAAATTAGTGATAGTAATAATTAAAAAAAAAATAAATCAAAACCTTATAAAAATTATAAAGAAAAGAAAAGCATGCCTGAAAACCATTACGACTCAATTGTTTAACAGCAACATCCAAACACCGATCACCATCCTTAACAACACCTCTATAAACACAACCAAACCCACCTTCACCAATCACAAGCGACCGATTAAAACTCTTGGTCGCAGACTTCAGCTCAGCGAACGTGAAAACTCTCAGATCATTCATACGTCTCTGATACAAAGAATCCGACAACCCGACAGCTGTGTCACTTGAGTTGTTGCTGGAATCGAAGTCTAACCGACGACTTGTGTCGAAGCTGGTTGATTGGATGCTTAAAGAACGTGCCCATGATGATGCTTTGGTTGATGATCGTGATAGGACTCTGTTGTTGTCATCCTCGTCGTCGGTGGTTGTGGGTGGTTTGTGATTGGTGATGAAGTGGAAACAGTTCATTGGGTTGGTGGTGTTTGGTCGGGTTTTGTGTGTGGTCGTCGGAGTTTGGTTGGTGTTGTAGGAGGAGAGAGGAGGGAGAGGGAAGACTGGTTCAAGTTATTAGCGGAATGTTCGAATGTTGAATTTGTTTTTTTGTTTTTGGTTTGTGTTTGTATGTATGTGTTTTGAAATTTATAAGTCAAGAAAAGAGTGCTAACTATTAAGTATGGGTATGAAAAAAAGTAGGGTTTGGTATGATTTAAAGAAAGGGAGAATGGAATGTACCATTATGAGGTAATGAAAAATAGTGTGTTTGGTTGGTTAAAGGAATGGAATCACTCATTTCACAAGGCATTTCATTCCTTCAAAACTATTCCATCCACCCCCATGTTTTTTTTTCATTTCATCTCTCATTCACCCTTTTACGAACAACACCATAACCCACCACCACCACCACCATCGTTGCCTCCGCCACCACCCACCACCGCCTGCACCACCCACCATCGTTGCCCACCACTGCTGCCGCCACCACTCACCACCGTCATCGTCGTCGCCGCCACCACCCGCTACCACCCACCACCGTCACCCACCCACCACCGCCGCCATCCAACACCACCTAACGCCGCCCACCACCGTCACCCACCCACCATCGCCTCCACCACCTGCCACCATCACTCACCACAATTTCATTTACCCACCACTACTGCCGCCACCCACCAACACCCATCACCGCCATTACTCTCCATCGTCACCCACCCACCATCACCTCCATCCACCTCCACCCACCTCCATCCATCACCATCGTTGCCACCACCCACCACTGTCGTCACCACCACCCACCCACCATCGCCGTCGCCACCCACCACCATGCTACCGCCACACACCGCCATCAACCACCACCGCCACTACTCACTATCGTCGCCCACCCACCATCACGACCATCCACCTCCACCTTCCACCGTCGCCGCCACCATCACATATCACCACCACCTACCACAACCACTCACCACCGATTTTATTCTTCGTCTTTTCCTGCCTATCTAACAACACAAAGTAATTTTTTGTTGCATTCCCACATGACAACCAAACAAGACATGGAATGGTAATGATCCATTCCATTACCTTGTCGATTCCATTACCTCGTCCATTCCATTCCCTCTCCATTCCATTACCTCATACCAAACAGACCCTTAGTGTGTATCTATAGGAATATAATGAAAATAAACATTGACTATGGGTATGTTTGGCAAAATAGCTGGAGGCTGGAAGCTGGTAGCTGTTGTTGCAAGCTAGTAGCTGGAAGCTTTTTAAATATATTTTGGTGTTTAGCATAGTAGCTAAAGCTTTTAATAAAATGTATAAAATGACCAAAATGTGCATAATTAAAAGCTTGTAAATAAAGTTTTTATTTTATTTTTAAAATAGAATGGGTATTTGTGTCATTACTAATTAAAAGCTTGTAGTTAATAGAGCTTTTTCTTAAAAGCTTCCAGCCTCTTCAACTAAACAAGGTTTTTTTTTATATTAAGTATGAGCTTTTTCTTAAAAGCTCCTTGCCAAACACACCCTATGTTTGATAACCAAAATAAACATGTATATGAGCTAAATTTTAGGGGTATCATCCGTTGAAACGGCTAAGCTGTAGTTTAAAATAAGCTACATTTATCTTTATTTGAAAACGGCTAAAGTTTTGAGTTAAATTGAAAACGGCTAAATTTTAGAGGTTAGATTTATATTGAATTTTATGTTGAACGACTAACTTTAGGGAGCTTTAGGGTGAAACCGAAGACCGCTATACTTTAGGTGCTTAGATTTATTTTGCATATTTTTATTAAAACGACTAAAATTTATAGACTTTTAGGGTTAAATTGAAAACCCCTAACTTGAAATGGATAAAGTTTAGGGGTTTCAAATTAAAAACGACTCTACTTTAGGAGTTAGATTAATTTTGGATTTTTTATTTAAATGGCTAAACTTTAAGGAGTTTTTTTAAAAAAAAAAAAAGAATTTCATTAACCACAACCCGAAAGGTCCTCAAAGCAAGGACCTACGAGCAAAAACCAACAAAAGAAAAAACATCAATCCAAAGGGTAAACGCACCAAGTATTCCAATCGATAGATTTCCATCTAGACTTATTACGAGCCCAGAAGTAAGCTGTAGACTTGATGAGCTCTACCAACACATTTGGACTTTGTTGCTTGTTGGTAAAAATACGATTGTTCCTTTCATTCCATAACACCCAAAACGTGGTGTAGACGATACCACGCAGCATGATTTTCTTCTCTTTAGACAGGTTCTGAGTCTCCGGTAGACGAATTAAATCCTTCACATCAAAAGCATAAGAATTAGGTAATCGGCACCAAGCTTCCAATCTAAACCAAACCTGCTGAGAGTACCAGCAACCCATGAAAAGATGCAACGAAGTATCCGTATCCTCAAGACAAAGCGAACAAGCTGTTTGTTGAATATTAATCCCACGACGAACCAACTCCACAACGGTAGGGAGCCGGTTAAGGCCGGCTCTCCACACCAGAATTTTGCACTTTAGCGGCACCCATCCCTTCCATTTTATGACTGACGCAATGTCTAAGCTAATGTTAGCGAGAATACGCTTAGCTGGAGAAACAGTAAATTTGCCACTAGTTTCTGGCTTCCACTTCCATGAATCTTTGCCACCCTTCAGCGTGAAGTCGTGTATATCGTTTAACAATTGAAACAACTCTGTAACCTCTTCGTACGTATGCGGATTGAGACGCCAATTCCAAACCATTTCCTTAGAACCATTATTACATATTATACGATCCGAAACCTTAACCCATTTGAATTTTTCAAGTCTAAACAGATTAGGGTAAACGACCCGGAGAGGAACGTCGTGTAACCATGTATCTCCGCAGAAAAAAAAACGGATGAGCCATCTCCCACATCGGCGGCAAACAAAGAGTTTAGGACCAAACTTTAAGGAGCTTTATGGGTTAAACTTAAAATGGCTAAAGTTTAAGGGCTTTATATTAGCCGGTTCAAGCTTGAAATGGCTAAATTTTAGCCTATAATAATGTTTATTTTGGTAATCAGATGTATTCAATGTTTATTTCAGTGATTTTCCTGTATCTATTAGGGTGATGAGGTCTCTAAAGATTTACGTATCTAAAGATTTATGTGTTTTAACTGAGCTGTTAAAATATAGGTTCCTTAGGCCTAAACGAATTAAATAATTTAAACTAAATTTTATATATGACGATCAAAGTTATAGCAATAAAGATAGCAATTAGCAAAATCATAGTATTAGAACGAGGGAAATTAGTTTTTGAGTTATGGGTTTATAAATAGATACCGGACTTATAAATATGTTATGAGCTAATAAGTTTTGAGTTAAATGGATTTTTATTGGACTCAAGTTTTAAGCGTTAAACAAGTTTTGTAATTAGAAAAAAACTACATATATATATATATATATATATATATATATATATAGGAATTTTATAAAAAAAAAATGTGCCCCAAAAAATACTTGTCGTAGCCGTATGGCCTCCCTAGCCACCATGAGGGAGAGAGATGTATTCGGGTAGTCACGATTCGGTAACATTGGCGCCACTCCTATCGAGCATTGGGTTGTGATGTTTTCATCGCTGAGCACCCCTCCCACCCTTATGAGGAATATGCGTTCGGTTAATTTAGGATCATAGGCGAAAAATACGTTCAAAGTTAGGATTTTCTTTAAGCATTTCCTTATTTGGAATTAATTCCAACCAATTGATAAAAGTTGAGATTTCTAAAATCCAATAACAGGTAAAATATTTATAGGCTTGAAACTAGTATAGTATTAAGTGATACTCGTTCGATTACATGGACATGTTTATATAAAGTGAAACTGTATATGTTAATATATTATGTGATACTGAACTTATAATAAAGTCGTCGCCCACCTCGCCCAACCAGGCCTTCAAGCCATGTAGCACAGGGTTTTAACCTAGTCATTTAATAAATGCTCTCAAGTAGGGGATTTATAGGCAGTAAGTAGGGTACAAAATAATCACGTAAATTTGAAATCTTTTAATCCACTATTTATAAAAGTGGTAATTTGCTACATAAGTTTTCTAAATATTTGTGACGACAAAAAAACCTCTATTTTTTTAAACAAATTTGCATCACAAATAATGACAAAAACTTAGGAAATTGCGTAAGAAATACACTGCAAATTTCCCACACCAGATTTTCGTAGGAAATACGTTGAAAATTGCGTTGTAATAATTGATTTCCAACGAGGGTTTTTCTAACATCAAGATTTTATTGAAAATGCGTCACAAATTTGAATTTGCTACGCATTTGCAACGAAACCGTGATGTTAGAAAAACCCTCATCGGAACCAATTACTACACATTTATTACGCATTTTTCAACGTATTTCCTATGAACATATGATGTGGAAAATTTGTGATTCATTTCCTACGTCATTTCCTATGCAATTTTCTAAGTATTAATCGCTATTGTGTAGCAAATTTGTCTAAAAAATAAGGGTGTTTTTTATCGTCACAAATTAATAGCAATTTTATCAAAATTTGTGAAACTTTTTTTACATAGAAATCATTTTTAGTAGAAGAGCCGCTTTTTTTCTAATAGTGATCCATATAAACAACATGTTTGACAAAATGCTACTTCTACATACATCCAATATGAAATAACTTTAGAGCACGAAAACCCCTAGCCTAAAGTGCCAAACCCTATGGAGGTGCCTTGTAAACAACCTATATTTTTCTCCTTTGGTCAGGAGAAATTACAATTTACCAACCATTTTATGGTGAAGTGGTATGAAGGCTCAATGATAAAAGATTCATGGCTGAAAGGTCATAGGGTCGATTCTTGAGAGCGCCGGATTTTACCGATTATTCCATTGTCGTGCTTTCGGACGAGTGGATAGTCGGGTTTTTCCCTGAAACTGGTGGACTTGGTGAAACCAGGAGCCCCCTTACATGTCTGGCTTTGCCGGGTGGAAGGGGTCCTAATTTGACTGAGGAGGGACTTCGAAGGGAGTTCTTGATGAATTTCGTTTGCCGTTAAAAAAACAAAGAGAAATTACAATTTGACCAATTGATAAATTCTTATTAGGGGAAATAAGATCAACGAACACCCTCCTTCTTGTGCCCCTCTAGTTCTGCCCACGCATGTGATTAATCTAAATCTCTAATCATAGACTTCTCTATATTAGGGCATAAGAGGTGCTCCACTGAAAGTGTTTTCACTTCACTGATTTCTACCAATCCTGCATTGTCACATCACTTCACTGATTTTCTTCACTGAAAAACTTTTTTGTAGGCAGCACTCCATAGATTCTTTACCCAACTATCAATTATTTTCACACATAATAATAATAATAATAATAATAATAATAATAATAATAATAATAATAATAAAATAGAAATATTAAAATTCTAGTAAAATGAAATGCTTACGTTAAATTACTAAAAATTAATAAAGATAACTATCATAATTTAGTTTGTAGAAATTTAGTACTATGGTATTTTATTTTATTATTAGACCCCCGTAGTGGGGCGTTATATGTGCAAAAAAACGAAAAATAGCGCCCGTAACACCGGTACGGGCCGGCACTATTTTTCAAAAAACCAGGGAAGCGTTATTTAAATAACGCGGGAGAAGATTTGCTTGGCCCAATCAAGTGTTGACACGTGGCGCGAGGAGAAAAAAACGGTAAAAAAAAGTGACCGTTTGACATTTAATTTTGAACGGTAATAATTTTTTTTGTAGGTTTTATATATATACACACTCAAATAAACAATATAACCATCCAATTTAACTAAAAAACACACACATCACAACACAAACATCTCTAAAACACAAACATGTTACCATATGGTTCACCGTTCGGGGTCCCGAGTCGCCTGGGTGCGAGGCCAAACACTACGAGGCCAAACACTACTACTCCGCTGCCACCCAACTGGGGCGACTTTGACGCGAACACAATGCAATACGCGCAACTTCTTGGCATGCCCGGTCAATTTTTTCCTCCACCAAACATGGGGGTCAATTTTTTCCTCCACCAAACATGGGGGGTCAATTTTTTCATCCACCAAACTATGTCCAAGCTTCTCAAGAGGAGCCCGAGTCCGTGCCAGAAACTCAAGTCGAACCACGTCACCCCGAGGGTTCTCAACGGGGGCGCGGGGCGCGGGAGACGCTCACATAAAAGGAAAGATGCTACTGTTCCTCGTCAAAAAAAGCAACAAGAACGTTGG
Organism: Ambrosia trifida; assembly: GCA_028751855.1. NCBI lineage: Eukaryota > Viridiplantae > Streptophyta > Magnoliopsida > Asterales > Asteraceae > Ambrosia > Ambrosia trifida. Next base: position 33,371,365 of record CM054133.1, on the reverse strand, counting down.
GAAAGAGACGAGGAGTATGCTTTAGCGCGGGCTTGGCTCGACATATCGGAGGATCCCGAAGTTGGTTAGTATTTTTTTTAATATATATATATATATGTATAATGTTGGTTAGTATTTTTTTTGTATTTATATATATATATATATATTTATAATGTTGGTTAGTATTTTTTTTGTATTTATATATATATATATATATAATGTTGGTTAGTAATTTTTTTTTTGTATTTATATACTTTCTAATCGTATAATATTTTTTTTGTAGCGAACTATCAAAATAGCCCGTTGTTTTGGACCCGGATTCGAGAACTGTTGTTTGGCGCCATGGGTAGAGGGGAGTATCGAGACCACGATTCGATATCGGGAAAGTGGTCGGACATAATTTATAAATGTCACTCGTTTGCGGAAGTTTACCAACGTTGTAAGGACAACAGGGGCAGTGGGGAAGGTGATGACGGTTTGTTGGCAAGAGCGTTGGCGAGATGAGAGATACCCGCGGGCCGTTCCCGTATTTGAGGATTTGGGAGATGTTGAGAAAAAGTTCTAAGTGGGCCGTTCCCGTATTAGTTGTGCGTTTTAATATTATTTGTAATTTTTTTATATTTATTTGTCTTTTATTATAATTATTTTAAGTTAAAAGATTAAAAAATAATAAAATAAACAACCAATCAGAAACAGGGGCTTTATAAATAAAGCCCCTACTACCACTACACCCATTTTTCACTTTCTCTCTCTCTATGCTAACTCAGCAGTCACGTGGACCAATCACACAACTTTAGTTGCAGGTCTCTAAACATTGAATAAATCGGCAAAAATTTATGGTGAGCACCTTCTTACAATATTCATGTAATTAATCTTTAATTAATTGTGTGAAATTTTGTGCCACAGTCCGTTAACCATCACAGTAACTAGAACCCGAATTTGTTCACGGGACCACTACCAGCATATGGGTGGCGGCGGTGTTACCATGTTGATAGTGAGGTACCCGTGACCAATTCTGGTAGCGCCCCGTCCCCCTTGTATGCTTTAATCAATTAAATTCATCATTAAACACCACCTGCATTATCTAAATCAATAGCCCTATACAGGCCCTGCACTCATTAGTCATAAGAAAGCTTGTACAAGAAGGAACATCGACTATATGACCTGTTGTCATCACCACCCTGGCCACTATTCTCTCTACAATAAGCAATGCATGTATATCTAGGTTTAACAATTTTTGTGTGCATGATGATGCATGCATGTTAAAAAAATAAAAAGATACAATAACTTAAAATATAACAAGTTTTTCTAACAACCATTCCAGTTAAAGAGGCAAATATATGTCAAATAGTCAAATACAGAGGAGCGTATTTACAGGGGTTGCATTAATGTAATTTGTAGGCAAAATTTCTGATCGTCGGTTTTAAAAATAAATCTTGAAAATAAATTTTGGGTCCACCACTGATTAGATACCTGACCCGAACATATTTTATCCATATCTACAGTATTTGGCTCACTTTTTGTTTAGTATAGGAGTAACTTCAATTTTTCGTCGTTATGGTTTATTCAAAATATCAGGTATCATCTATTTTGAAAACTTTTAACATTATGAGGGTATAGCATTTTCATTTTAACAACAATCGTCCCTGAACCTAACGAACATCAAACGAATCGTTAGTTGCCACCCACGTGCATGCCACACGCAGGGTATTTTTGTCCTTTCACGCCTTACTTCATCTGCTTATACCTTTCTGTCCTAAATGCGCAAACTAGAAACCCTAGGAACAATTACATTGAAGACGACTATCACTTTAATTTGTATGGTCCGTCCAAATAAAGATGGCGATGACATCAACCCAATGGAGGCTTACAGTAAGGGTCATTGCATAAAAACAAAATGATCACGCTTCTGAACTTTGATTTATTAAATAAACGTTATTTAATTGTAGATTTAGAACAATATAAAATACGATTTGTAACCCCGCGTATTTCCCTGATATTTTTATAAAATGTAATTCCCAAATTATCTCATAAAATCCCATCTATTCTTATCTAATTTTGTTCATTTAAATTCATCCTTGTATTTATTTTTATATTTTTATGGTTTTTTAATCATCTTTGTGTTTATAAAATTTAATCTTGTGGATACCCTATACTAAATCTTACCTATAATTTTTTTATATACTATTTTTATAGTTAAAATTTTAAGACTTTCAAGCATTTTCCAGTTATATGATTTATTTCATGATATATATATATATATATATATATATATATATATATATATATATATATATATATATATATAGGGTAGGGTTCCGGTAGGAAAATAGTTTTGTGTAGGAAGTGTTTTTAATCGTTTGATCTAGAAATCGATGGTTTAGATTAAAAGTTTATGTTAGTTAATATTATACTAATTATAATTTAATAGTCAGGGGTAGGATAGTCCAATAAGTGTTTTAAAAGAGGACAGGAAAGTCATTTTCTTGTATTTATCTAGAAACTGTTCCTTAATTCAAGCTAGTTTACTCTCTACAGAATCTTCTATTATAATTGTTTATCTCTCTTATTTACTCACCTCTCTCAATAGAATCATATAATAAAAAAAATCAGGTTTTTCATCTTCTTCCTCTTTCTATATTCTGCTTCTTTCTTACTACCAACCGATGGCTTCCTCCTATAAACCTAATTATTATTGTCTTGTTTTACAGATCCAATCGGTTAAAAACACTACGCATGGAACAAAAGAAAAAAAAACCCCAAACCATGTTTTGATTCAGACGCAGTCGACCAAAAACGACTGACATGGAGGGAAATCAGACACCACTACACCCTACAGCTACCCTCACAGGTACCGACCGACGTTTTTTGTTTATTTTTTATTAATTAACTTTTTTGATGGTGTTTTATGATGCTTGAGGTTAGATATCAGGCTTGGAAAATATTAATTAATTAAGGCTGTTTGCATCTTACTATTGCATCTTATAGTAAGATGCAACATGTTGGTATGATTTAAAAACACTACTTGTTCTATTCTGTTTTAAAACACTATAAATAGATTATGGCCATTTGCAACTGACTGTTGGTATGATTTAAAAACACTACTAGTTAGGTCTATTCTGTTTTAAAACACTATAAATGAGTTATGGCTGTTTGCATCTTGCTGTTACATATTACTTGTTCTATTCTGTTATAAAACACTATTCTATTGTAAAACACTGTTCTGTTCTAAAACACTGTTCTGTTTTAAAACACTATAAATGGGTTATGCTGTTTGCGTGGTACTGTTACATCTTGTTGTTGGTATGATTTAGAAACACTACTTGTTCTATTTTGTTTTAAAAAACCATAGATGGATTATGGCTGTTTGAATCTTGTTGTTGCATCTTACTTGTTCTAGTCTGTTGTAAAACACTACTGTTTTCGTTCGTTGATAAAATTATGTAAAATACTAGTTATTATTAACCGTTAAACAGACTGTTGATGTAGAATAATTATTATTTTTATGTGTGTATAGGAACACACGAATTTTGATGGGCCGGTCAGGGTGAGGATAAAACACTTTGAGGAAAACATGGTATCGTGTTTGGAATGGACGGAAAACAATACGATCGTTGGCTTCGATCTAATTTTCATGCCCATTCTACAATCGAACCATTTCAACCTAATGTGTTTTAATCTCATGACGCATGACACACTTGTGATTAATAACATGAGCCTAACGGATAGTTTCTATATTACCAGTTACCGGATGATACAAGGAGAGAAATGGAAAAGACCGCGTTTGTTCGAATGGGTGAAAGATTGGGGCCGTCAATGGCAAAAAAGTGACTTTACTTTTGTGATTTGGAAAAATATTTGTTTCTTTATGTTTTGGATTGTGTCTAGGATATGTTATGGATCATGGTACATTATGTTTTGAGTTAATAGCCATTTTCGTCCCTGAGGTTTGGGCCAGTTTGCTTGTTCAGTACAAAAGTTTTTTTTTTTTGCAATCCCTTACCTGAGGTTTGGATTTTTTTTGCCAAATTCGTCCTTTTGTCTAACTCAGTTAAAAAGTGTCGTTAGTGTCAGGGGTAGTGTTGTCTTTTACCCACTTTAATAAAGGGCAATATTGTCATTTGATAACCTATGATAATTTTAAATAAAAAAAAAAAGAAAACCCAGTATCTTCGTTTCCCCTATTTAAAGCTTATAAAACCCTAAAACACAACACAACTTCAATCGAATCATCAAAACTTCAAATCATCCCTGAAAGCATGGTGATATGCTCGTGTGGATCAACAACCATCATCAAAATCTCGTGGACAGCTCAGAATCCAGGTCGTAGGTTCTACTGTTGTACAATTGGGTGTGGGTTCGTTGACTGGGCTGAGCCCCCTATGTGTACCAATCCTGCTGTGCTGGTACCTGCTCTCTTGGACACAATACGTAGGCATGAAGCCAATGTTAAGAGGATGTTTGCCAGGAAAGAAGAAACTGATCAGCTTTTGAAGAAAATGTCGAGGCAAAACAGGATGCTGAAGCTGGGTTTAGGGTTTACATGGATGATGTTTGTGCTGTACTATCTGAATCACTAATGTAGGGTTTGGATATGTGGTTGATGGGTTAATGTGGGTTAATGTAGGTTAATGATGTAGGTTAATGTGGGTCTGTATTGTAATCTTTTGTGAAGATGGAATGAAGTTAATGTTTTGGTAATATCTCTTTGTGTAACTGTGTTCAACTTAATGTTTTGACCCATTAAGGCAAACAACCAAACAATAGTATGAATATGACACTTAAAGTGTGTTGAACTTAATGTTTTGACCCATTAAGACAAACAACAAAACAAATAGCATGAATATGACACTTGAAGCTGTCCAAACTTGAATGACCCATTAAGGCAAACAACCAAACAACACAATATGAGGAGTTAAGGCAAACAACAAACACCAAACTTGAATGACCCATTATGGCAAACAACAAAGCTGTTGACTTTCTGCAGTCAACTGACCAAGCAGCACATCCTGCACAATAATCATGGACAATCATACAACACAAACCATAAATCTAACAAGAACATAACATTGAACAACCATAAAACCATAAAGACATCATTACATACCAAAAGATCAAGTTTGAACATGTCTTAAACAAGTAGCAGGAAACTAAAAGATCAAGTTTTCAGACTGATTACATACCCAAAAGACATCAAGTTTTCAGACTGATTACATAACAAAAACTACTTAAAAACCATAAAACACAACCCTTCAACCTGCATTTCCAGCCTCCCCTGATCCAGCAACTCCACCTTGTGATCCAGCAACTCCACCTTGTGATCCAGCTACCCTTCCACAGGTCCTTGAGTTGTGTCCCTTCTTTTTGCATTTGTTACAGGTTAAGGAATTACCCTTCCTTGGCAGTTTCCCAGTAGGGTTGATTGACTGGCTCAGCTTCTGAACTTCCACCTCAGATGGTCCCTCCTTAGGCTTCCTTATCTTCTTCTGACTTGCCTGGCTAGCCTCTAAAACCTCCTCTGCAGACTTCTTTCTCTTTTTCTTAGGTCTACCAGCCTAGGCATGATATTTAGGAGGAAGCAATGTAGTTGGACAGTTTGAAGTTGGCCACATATCCTGACCATTGATAGGATCCACTGTGTTTGCATACACCTTCTTCCATGTTTCTATAGAGTAAGCTTTGTCCACCCATCTTTCAGGAATGCCATCACCTTGACCATGCAGGGCCTTGTTCCAAATACATGCTACTGCATGCCTACAAGGCATGCCAGTAAGTTCCCATTTGTTGCAGGAACAAGTCCTCTCATCTAGGTTAACAGTCCTTTGGTCTTGATGGTTATTGTAATGTGTGCTCACTTGATACTTTGAACCTCCATTCCAAATGACTGTATACTGTGAAGCCTCATCCTTGATTGTTGCAAATGCAATCTCTGCTGCAGGTGTTAATGGACCATTACTTCTAGCAATCAGCTTATGAACCACAACAATTCTTTTCATTAGGTATTCCCTTATAAATTCAAGGCAGGTTATCACAGGTTTGTCCCTCCCTTGAATTAACTGTCTGTTGAAAACCTCACAAAGATTGTTCAATAACACATCACACCTTGCTCTACCTGAAATTGATTAACACATAACTATATTTAACATATTTAACCTAAATAGATACATGTATGCAATAACAGAAATACATCATACCTGAGAAAAAGGCCCTTGACCAATGTTTAGGTGGTATTTCCTTCAACCAATCATACAAAGCTTGATCTTTCTCCTTAACTGCCTTCATTGCCTTCTCAAAAGCTTGTGGTGTTGTTGCAGCAGCACATCCCCATAACAACTTCTTGTACACATCACCTCTCCACCTGGGCTTCATGTTTTCATGTATATGTCTTAAGAAAAACCTATGCTCAGCCAGTGGAAACACCTTACTTATAGCAGGAATGATACCCTGAATTTGAACACAGTTAGGCATATAATCAAACAATTAAAAGCAAGTTATGTGTAAAGAAGATGGTACCTTCTGTCTATCACTTATAAAAGTGAAGTAGCTGTTAGAATCCAAATCCAAATCATCACCCAATAATTGTAAAAACCATGTCCATGATTGAGTTGTCTCACCCTCTACCAGTGCATATGCAACTGGGTAAATTCCATTGTTAGGATCCACTCCTACAGATGTTAAGATCTGACCAGGAAATGGCCCTTTCAAAAAACATCCATCAAGTCCCAGTATTGGTCTCCCTCCTGCCTTAAATCCAGCTTTCAATGCACCTAGACAAATGTACATCCTCCTAAACTGTCTTGTTGAACTGCTAGGATTATAGAATGGTTCAACATCAATCTTCACTATAGAGCCTGGGTTCGATCTCAGCAGCTCTTCACCATAGTCCCTCAGCAATGCATACTGAGACTGGTAATGACCCTGGATTTTCTCAATAGCCATTGTCTTAGCCCTGAACACTTGATTAATAGTTACCTGGACTTGATATTGTTGCTGCAACTCAGCTTGTAAAGCAGTAAGTGGGATAGCAGGGTTGTATCTCACTTTCTGAAGTACTTGCTTGGCCAGCCAGCTCACAGTGCACAACTTAACAGCCCTGGTTTGTAGACATGTATGTTCATTGTGATAAGTTTTGACAATCCAAGTGCCCTCACCACCAAGGTTTGATATATGTATAGCCCATGGGCAAGTGGGAGGTGGAATCTTCTTTCTAGGTTTAGGGTTACTTTTTTTCTTTCCAGAAATGCCCTCACTTGTCCCACTATCACCTTTACTCTTGGTGGGCCCACTATTCTTTTTAGATCTTGAATACATCTTCTTCTTTGGTTCACTTGCACCCACATTTGTCATTTTGTCATCCCCATCCCAACTACCAATACTTATGTTCCCACCTAAGCAAATAACCCTGAACCTTGATTTGTCATTTTTTGAAATGAAAAGTTGCCTCCTTGATTGAACTGCATGACTCTTGACCAATGCTTTAATTTCATCTCTATCAGAAAATGTTTGACTAACATAGAATGGATCCTCATCAGCTTTTTTACCTTTGACCTTTTTCTTGTTTTTCTTAATGATCCTACAAGCTCTCCTCAAAGTTGTATCATCGTCAAAATCACTAAGACTATCAAACCCATCCAAGTCAACCTGTTCCTCCATACCTTCCACATCTTCATTCTCATTCTCATTCAAATTCTTTTCATTATCACTAATGTCAAAGTCAACTGCTGCTCTAAACTCATCCATATCCACATCATAATCCTGAACAATATTATCTTCATCTACCAAGAAATCAGAATCAGAATCAGAATCTTCTTCATCAACCTTATTTTTACCTTTCTTTTTACCTATACTACCCTCATCATCAACCTTCTTTTTACCTTTCTTTTTACCTATACTACCCTCATCATCAACCTTCTTTTTACCTTTCTTTTTACCTATACTACCCTCATCATCAACCTTATTTGTACCTTTCTTTTTACCTTTACTACCCTCATCATCAGACTCGGAATGTTCATCATCAGTAATAGGCTGTTCATAACTAGCATCATCACTTTCACTATCATTTTCCCTATCACTAACATGACCAGACTTATCACTACCATTTTCCCTATCACTAACTACCACTTCATCAACCAAATCAACAAATTCAGCCTCATGTACATGTTCACTTTCATCTTTTTTAACATCATATTTCTCAGCATGTTGAACATAAACTTCAATAACTTTATTAGTTTTAGCATACTTGATTAAGCTCAAAACATCATTGTCATTACCTAAAGGTCTTAAACCAAAATCTAATGTTTCACCAGGTACCTTGAAATGGTATACAACTACGTCCTCCTCTGAATAACCCAATGTTACCAGCATATCATTCAATATTATGACAGAAAAGCGATCAGGGTCAATCTTGTCAATATAATCAGACTTACCCTCATAAGTCACATCTGGAAATTCAGTTAAGTCACCACCATGAGAAATCTTTAAACTGAAGAAATCTGGATGATTAGCTGAAAATAAACAATGAACACCACATTATTAACCTGATCATCGATATAAAAATTTAACATTTTAGAGGTTTTGTCGAACATACCATATTTCAGTTGAGGGTCGAAGTCAGAATCAGGTTCTCGTACACACCATTCCCAAGATTCGTCATCCATTGTTTGTTAATCAGTGTTTGAGAGGGTTGTTAGGGTTGTTTGAATGGAAGATAATCAGACGAGAAAGAGGGCTTAGGGTTTTAAAGAGTATTATTATTACTTTATTTTTTTAATTCGTTTTTTTTAGTCATTCAGTAATTTGACTAAAATACCCCTCAGTTAACGACACTTTTTAACTGAGTTAGACAAAAGGACGAATTTGGCAAAAAAAAATCCAAACCTCAGGTAAGGGATTGCAAAAAAAAAAAAAAAAAACTTTTGTACTGAACAAGCAAACTGGCCCAAACCTCAGGGACGAAAATGGCTATTAACTCTTATGTTTTTTTGGATATTTGATATGTCAGTATTATGTTGGTACTTTTTCTTATATTTGTTCTACATAACATGCTAAAACACTACTTATTACTACATAACATGTTAAAACACTACTTATTACTACGTGTTAACAAAAAACGCAGCATTTAGAAAATCTTGTTTTTGGTATGAATAATTCGATTATTATAAGAAGATGAAGATTAAATCTGATTATTATAGAAGATACTGAAATCATGTAGGATTAAGAAGATGTTATGATTTTTTTTTTTTTTTGACAAATTCAAATTTTTATTCTTGGACAAAGAAAATTACATCAAGATAACGGGCAGGCGGGCAACAAGCTGTGTCGCCATCCCTTTCTGAATAGCAAATCCTAATCTACTAAAAACGTAACCCTGCCCACCCGAAGATGAGACACTACTGAGAATAACCCGTTGGACCCTGGTCAGGAAACGGGTAGCCTCTGGTGCCAATGAGCCAAAGGTATCAAAAGCCAAGGGTACAAAAACGTGTTGGTTCTCCTCGCAAGCTTTAGCATGTTTTTCTACCTTCTTTGCCTCTGCTTTCCGCACCGCTTGCCCTGCTACGAAGCCACTATCCCTCAACCCAACTAGGGGAGATACACCCGTCAAGTCAACACAAGCATGCTTCCCCCCGGCCCACCCAAAGACAAGGAGATCTGCTGGTCGTAGGGTGGATCTTCCTTCTGCTGGATCCGAAAGGAAGTTCACAGGGGCCTCCTTTTTGGCTGAGATTCCAGCCCGTCTTAAAATGCCCCACAGAATGTCTCAAACCCAATCATGCCGATATTTGAAACCAAGTAACTCCTTACAATGGACCGCATGTTCCCCGTATTCATCCAAGCAGGCCTTACGGCAAATCGGACAGATTTCATCCTCCTGGAACATGGGGATCATCAGACGATATTTAAGAGTGGCCATGTATTCAATAGCGGACATGCTTTGGCCTAGACCCTCGATCGGGATAACAGTCAGGAAATCTTGGGCATGGGGGCTTTGCAAGCATTCAATAACTGCCCTCTGACGGGGGACAGACCAAAATCTTCACCCAGGCTCTGAGCGATTTTGCCAAAAAGGGCATTCGCCAAAGTTTTTTGAGGCTTTGGGGGGGGGGGGGGGGTGTCCTTGTTAGAAAAACCACCAATATCAAAACCTGGGAGATAGTCATTTAGCTTTTCGAGGGCCCGTACGTAGTCCAAGTCTCCGCCGACAACCCCGCTATTTCGTAGGATGTGGTCTTGAAGATTCCAGGATTGAGCTCGCGACGCCACAAACGCATACATGCCGACATCCTTCGCAGAGAGGAGCCCTAATCCTCCCATACGCATCGGCAAAGACGTCATCCGCCACTGTAGGTCACCAAAAAAAGGCCCCCCACATACCACTATGTCTTCAATGGCTTCCCTTAGACCCTTGTCAAAACATGACACCGCTTGATCCATCATGGGGGGTTGGCAGGTCCGTAACCCAAAAAGCAACTTAGAAACCCCCATATTAAACGCATTCGAAAAATCCACCGTGAGCATAGCCAAAGACCTGTCCGCATGGAAGGAGCTTAAGAACCTGTTCGCGCTGTGAAGCACCGCCTCCGCCCCATTGGGAGTTCCTACCCCAAATTGAAAATCCCCAAGGTACTTAGCCATTTCCTTCCCAACCTTCCTCATAGCCACTTTAGAAACTAATCTGCGCCAAATGGCCCCTACTGCAATGGGCCGAATCCCGTTATCAGGTTTCAATAAAGGGGTAAGGGGGGCGGAAGAAATGAATTCAGCTAGAGCCATTGGGCACAAACCCCCTAGCCAAAGGTTGACGACTTCAGTAATAGCTGAGAGTAACCCCGTGGAAGTCACTGACCCTTCTCCAGAAAGAGCGTCTAGCAAATGTTGGGCCCTCAGACCGTACCTCCCACAAGAAGTCCCTTTATGGAAAGATCGGAGACATCTAAGCACACAATCCATCTCCACAATAAGGGCGGGCATGACGTCAGAGTTGGCGGGCAAGGTTGGAGGAGGCATCACCGGATGTTTGTCAATAAGGGCTTTCATGGTGGATTCCCCAAAAGGAGCAACCCCACTGGAACACAACACCCAGAGGAAGTTTCTAAAACAGTGGGATTGATATAATTAATAAAATAGTTAAAAAGTCTAAAATGCCCATCATCTCAAGTTTTATTCAGATTTAATCCAACGGTTGAAAACACTTCCTACACAAAACAATTTTCCTACCGAATCCTCTACCTATATATATATATATCTTATAAATTTAATACATTACCCCAATCTAACCCAATTCTGATTTAGCCCAGATTTTTAACCCATACTGCATAATCCAACCCAAATCTCTTAGATTAATCTGGTATCCATCTCCTATATACACGACCCGTTTAAGCTTAATCAAACCCACACTCAATTAAGCGATATTATGGAATGGATAATGCAAAACTACTCTGTAATCCTGAACGTATAATCAAACCGACCTACTGTGTTGATAATTACGTTATACCAACAACCTATAGTTGGTTAATTTAATGATTATCCAAAAATATTTTAAAACCCATATTTGTACCATATATAAATCCTTCAAATTCGATCCCTTCTGTATAAATTGAACCTCCCTATAATCCCAGACCTGTGTCGCCTTAACTACGCCCCAAACAATTGGTGTGTTCATCGTATGTAGGATCTCCAATTTGAGTTGCAACATGTTCATTCCTTTATTATGTTCTACCGATCCCAAATCCGTAAGTAACAAAGAAAAACCAGCTAATTCCTAACATAAACTTCAATTTTCTAACTTTTGTTGCTCTTTACCTAGCTAATTCCTAAAGGTTATTGATTGTTCTTAGCAAGCCAAGAATGATGTTGGTTGCTTTTGCCCACATTGGTGGATTTGCCCAGGTAATAAAGCCACACCCTGAGTTTTGTAGATAAATGTCATAACAACTCAATGGAAAAAAATATGGATAAAGATCTTAGAGAATTCACATCAGTTCTTGCATATCGTTGTGAGTGAGTTTTGCATATTTTAAAAAAGTAATTGTTAGTGGATGAGAGAGAAAATGTTACCGTTCATGTGTACATTTGGGGTAACACTGTTCCCGATCATTTATTTTTATTTTAGTATTACCTGAAAGTGGTTGTGAGGGGATGAGAGAGGAATGGTAATGATAAAAGTATAAAAAAATATTATTTAATTGAAAATTAGAGGGAAAAATGTAGTGATTTTTAGTGTAGTTTGATGGATGAAAATAGAGAACCTGGTGTGAATGCTCTTACACAACAATGTAAACAACAGCCTGTGTTTGATTCTGTCCATGGGGTTCGTAATGATGTTGGAAACCCACAAGGACAAACGATGTTTCATGTGGTTTAAGACAAGATCGTTGCTTTGATTGAGTGGAGTGATGATTCAATTAGTGGTATTGTAGAAGGTATAGGTATTAGAGTGATAGATATTACATTTGTATTCCATTATCTTTGAGTTAGTTAGGGACAGTTAGCGACAGCTGTAGCAGGCAGTTATGTGCATCGTGTGCCTATATATAGTTTAGATGTATTTGTATTTTGATTAACACAAAACATAATATAAAATACTTTCTCTCTCTAAAACCTTACCTTCCCTCTCTAACCAATCTTCTCTCTCTGTTGCTGTTTGATATGCTTTCAGAGCTCCATTTTAGGATTCCGGCGACTTACCTGGTTCTCCGCAACTCCCTGATCATCTTCATCCTCTGTCTTTCAATTCTTTTTTTCTCCCTGGTGATTTTCTTGGTCATCTTCTATCCTGTTCTAACTAATTCCCTTCCTATCTTTTTCATTCTCTTGATATGTTCTTTGTTTTCTTCCTACTCTGTTTTTGCTCTGTTTTCAATGGCAGAATCTACTTCTTCTAAATTCCCATCCAATGGCTCCAATTCATTACATAATTTTGTTAATCTCTTTTTAGTGAAGTAAGATGATCAAAATTAATTGAATTGGAAACATCAAGTAATAACAATCTTAAAAAAACTTGGGCTTGTTACAGTACTTGAATGATAATATTCCAGTTCCTCCAATTGGATCCAAAGAACGAGATTCATGGGACAAATATGATGGTTGTTTTATGGATTTAACTACTTCAAGTCTTTCATCTTCTGTTATGTACCTGGCAAGAAACTCTGATTCTTCTTCTTCATTATGGAAAGTTATTACCGAGTTATGGTACTCTGGATCTTCTAATTCTTCATATGGCTGTGAAAGATGGCGTTTTGGTCCAAATAGAAATGGTGGAAACAGTGTGAATAAGTTGTTTCAAGGTGGCAATCAACGTAGCAATCAACGTAGGAGACAAGGCAGTTATGCTACAACTGTGACCTTCGGTTCTAGGGCTTCATATTTGGGGGGAAAACGAAGAAGACGGTGGTTCACAGAGTTTTTATGGTTTTAATATTTGCACACAAGGTGGACCAGGTTTAAATCTGTGGGCTAATGTACCAGTGTTTAATGTTGGGCTTCATTCATCATTCACTGGATCTAAATGTGTTCTTGGGCCCGACCCATTCTCAGCAGGTGGTAACAATGCTTTTATTGGACAGCCTTCTAAATCTTATGGAATTGGTCCATCAGTTTTTGATCATTTTTCATATTTTGGGCTTCATGCTGATCTTTCTTGCCCGAGTCAGCATGTAGAGTCGTGGATACCTGATTCGGGCGCTACCGCGTACATGACTTCGGATGTGTCTTCAATTTTTTATGTGGTGCCCTATACCGGATCTGAGCAGGTTATTGTTGGTGATGGTACACCTCTTACTATTACTCATGTCAGTTCTGCTTTACTTAGATTATCCACTTGCACGTTATTGCTTAGACATGTTTTAGTAGGTCCTGCTTAGCCAAGAACTTACTTTTGATTACACAGCTTGTCATTGATTATCCGATTGCTGTTGTATTTTCGCTTTATGGTTTATCATTTCAGACGTTTGATGGTCGGGTCCTCCACCACATGTGTGCTAGTCCACGACAGCTTTATTCGTTGACAACTACATTTTTAGTATCTCGAGAGACATAGCATTCTAGACTAAGACATCCTTCGGATCCTGTGATGTCTAGACTCTCTTTACCTTTGAAACATAAAGTTTCAAATAAGCCATGTAACTCTTGTAGCTAGTCTAAAGCTTGTCGATTACCTTTTGATTATGTTGTGTTGCATTCTATTACTCCTTTGCATGTGATTATTGAGATATTTGGGGACCGGCACCTATTTTGTCTCGATCTGGTTATCGATATTTCATTACATTCATGGATGATTTTAGTAGATTTACATGTGTAACACCCCAACCGATGGCGGAATCATCGAGGTGCCACGTAGTGACGATTGTTCAAAAGCTCATGGACTAAAAGTAGTTTATTACATTGAAAGAAAAATACAAGATACAATAATTCCAAACTGACAACTAAAACTGAAATACAATGAATCCAAAATCTAAGTAAAAATTCCAAAAGCTTAAAAGTCATCTCATAAAAAAATAATAAATAAATAAATAACCTGAAACATGTACGAAAATAATATATGTCAATACAAAAATGTATTGGTGAGCATACCCTGTTTTGAATACATATAGTATAGAAACGTTTCGCAATTCATGTGTTGTATACTATTTGCAATTATGTATTTAAGCTGTATCAGTCAAAATCAACCCTAAGAATCAAGAATCAAGAATAAGACATCCACTTTGAAAACCATTTTTTGAGTATAATGAATCACAAGACAACGACCAAGTTCACTCAACAGAGTCACAAAGAGTATATACCATAGTACTATTCATTGAAATGTCAGGCCCTCAAAGGTTGATGATTTTGACAAGTAATAGACATACAGATTAACATAAGGCAAACACACATGAGAATTGCATTTAGTGAAAGAATAACATTTAGTCATAGTGTACATAAATAGCCCCAAAAGAGTAAAACTTGAAAAAGGGGAAAGATATACTCACAGTTTTGCTACGCGATAAATCCAACAAATCTTGAACCAATTGGGAATTCCGAAGAAATCAACCTATACGTATAAGAATCCTAGTGAGGGATAATGACCTTAAAGTCTAAGTCATCTCGAATCTAAGGCATTAGGGTTTGCTAAGTCGATTTGAGGAATTAGAGTTTTTGCGATAAACGAATCAATATAAAATTGTATGTCAAAATAATATGATTTAATTTTATAAATATGATTAGGTAAAATACGTATTACTAACTGAAAATCTAGTTAAGATGTAGTTCCAAATAATTAGGACAAAGTAATTGAATTAATTGTTTTAAAACTATAATTGTAAAGATTTACAATAATTAGAAATAATTGAACAAATAAATACAAGTTACACAAGTGTAAATGTTGATGACTATAACTTTCAAAAATAAAAAATATTTCTGTTTTATAAAACATTAAACTTATAAAACAAATTTTATGTATTATGAATTAATAAATGATTTATGTATTTAAATAAGCATAAATATAACTAAAATACAAGATATGGCTCAAAAATGATATTTTTGTGAAAAAATAAATAAATTCTGATAAAAATGATTAAAATAAAATTTTCACAATTTTCTCATTTTATTTGTATTTAAAACTGATTTAATGAATTTAAATCATGTTTAAATGATTAAAAATAGTAAAATCAATAATAATAAATATTTTCTAAATCAATACTTTTGATTTCAGTTTATTATGATTAGAAAATATTTCCCAAAAATCTTGGGGTTAAAATCATGAAAAATGAATTTTTAATTAATTTATTATGATTGAAAAAATTTAAATTAATAAAAATATGAAAATAAATTATTTTCCAGAAAATAAAAGTGTAGAAATTAATTTTATGGTGCCAAAATGCTGCACCGAAATTTTTATAATTTTTGAAGCAAAAATGAATTTATTATGAATATTATAAGTTTTTATGCATTAAAAATCCTATGATTAAAATAATAATAAATAAATAAGAACTCAAAAAAAAAAAAAAAAGAAATAGAAACAATGTGGAACAGTAGGGTTCGAACCCTGGTTCCCTTGGTTCAACAAATACAAATCAACCACTCCACCAAAGCTTAAGTTTGTTAATCTATTTGAAACTTACCTGTATTTATAAAATATTGTGAGTTCATCTTCTTCCCCAAATTAACACTAAGAACCATAGCCCTAGCCCTAACTCCAATCGCCTCAATTCGACTGGTAAACAACAATGAATCATAGGGCTATTAAAGTAAGATGATAACATAACAAAACGGCATCAAAAAATCAAACTTACAAGATGATATAGGGGTCGAACTCGAAGGGAAAATACCCGATTATAAAGAGGCCGATTACACAATTTTCTGGACTCGATTAGGTTGTTTTTGGTGGGTTTAGATGCGAAAACAAGTCGTGAATGCTATAAAATGGTCAATTTATAAGGTTATTCGTGAAAAATGGTCGTTTGAATCCGTTTAAAGAAGGAGACAGTTTCACTATAAATGCTCGATTCTTTGCCCAATTAACACATGGTTATGTTTAATTTTAATCATGGAAACGGTTAAGCATCGATGGAGAAGCGTTTTGAAACTGAAACAGATCGGTTATAACATATTAAAAACCGATTTTTTTATGTTTGCCGGAAAAAAATGGCCGGCGGCCGGAATCTGGCCGGTTTTTCTGCCGGAAAAACGTGCAGGTCAATGCAGGAGGGAAACACTCTTTGAAAGTTTTCAATTATGGCAGAAAAGGCCCCTTTAAGTTTATCTTTTAAATATTATGCTCAAAACTTGTAACCTTCCATATAAAACCTTTAATTTCATTTATAAAACTTTAACTTTTATAAAGTTTAAATGTTAGACACACATCATTTTCATTAACCTATAAATGTTTAAAAATGACATTTATGTATAACCTCCATAAATGTTTAGTTTTTTTATATAATTTAAAACAACGAAAATTATTAGGACTTGATTTGTACATTCATAATACTAGGAGGACTTAAGTTGAAATAAAATAAATGGGACGGATGTTACAACATGGATGTATCCTTTGACTTTTCGGTCTCAGGCCATTTATTGCTTTCGACATTTTTGACCTATGGTTGAAAATTTGTTTTCTTGCACCATCAAACAATTACAGTGCGATGGTGCTCCTAAGCTTACTCGAGGACGGATGGCTCAGTATCTTTCTGAGTCGGGCATTGTTTATCAGATTTCCTGTCCCTACACCCCCCCAAACAAAATGGGGTGATCGAGAGGAAAAACGACAAATTTCTGAGGTTGCTCGTGCTTTGTTGTTTCATGCGCATCTACCAAGGAGTTTTTGGTATGATGCTTTTGCTACAGCCGCGTTTCTCGTAAACCGGCTTCCTACACCAGTTCTTCATTTCTCTTCTCCTTATGAGATCTTTTTTGGTTCTCGTCCTGATTATTCTATTCTTCGTACTTTTGGGTGTTTGTGTTATCCTTTTTTGGGTGATACCCGTGAGGATAAACTCTCACCTAAATCTACACCGTGTATCTTTGTTGGCTATGCTCCTAGATATAGTGGCTATCTTTGTTATGATCCTTCTTCTTCTCGTACATATACTTCTCTTCATATTACTTTTCATGAGTTAGTTTTTGATATTCCCTGCTCTTCTTCATCTTCAAATCCTCCTGTTGCTGATTCTCTTCCTATTTTCTTTGTTCCTCCTCCTACCTATTTTGTTGCCTCTGATTCTACTACTTCCATTTCTTCTTCTTTTTCTCCTCCTACTTCTTCACCTCCTCCTTCGTTTTCTCCTCCTCCTCTTCTTCTTCTCCCACTTCATCTTCTTCTCATCCTCCTCCTCCTCCCACTACTCATATTCATCTGATGACCACTCAGTCACCGGATCATACTCATCAGGCGAGACAGTTTCCTGACCATGTTACATTTCTTGCTTCTACTACTCCCACCAGTGAGCCTGCTACTTTTCAACAGGCTCATCGATGGTCTGTGGTGGGACGCTATGTGTGATGAGATGGATGCTCTTTATGCCAACCAGACTTGACGTCTGGTTCTGGCTCCCACCGGTGCCAACATTGTTGGTTGCAAGTGGGTTTACAGGATTAAGACTAATCCTGATGGCACTGTGAGTAGATATAAAGCCCAACTTGTTTCTAAGCGCTTTCTACAGACTGAGGGGGTTGATTACACTGAGAATTTTAGTCCAGTTGTGAAACCCACTACTATTCGTACTATTCTTTTTGTTGCCTTTTCCAGTGGATGGATATTCGGCAGTTTGATGTCATCATTGCCTTTCTTCATGGGGATCTGTCTGTGTTAGGACAAAAAGGATTGGTGAAACCACTTTTGCAAACCTTAGTCTAATTCACTTCTGTCAAAATATTCTAAGTATAGAACTGCTGAAGAAGGAAGATCAAACTGCTGAAGAAGAAATTCCAGAAGTGCTGAAGAAGAAAAGTCATCAGAAGTTCTGAAGTTCAAACCAGACACTTCTACTGAAGAACTACTGAAGACAAACTACTCATCAGTAGTTTGTCATTCATCAGCACTTATGTGAAGATCTTTTCCACCGCCTTTTTGCATCAGTAGTTTATTACTTTAGTATTACTTTTGCTTTATGTACAAGTTCCAATGCTGCAACTTGTTGCAACTTGTTTCTGAACTTGCTTTTTGGCAAGGTTCATGTATTTGTAAAGTCTATAAATAGAAGGGTTCATCCCTCTGATTTAGACATTGATTTTAATACAGAAATCCTTCAACACATATTATTGTTATTTCCATTTCATATTTATTGAGAATCTGTCAAAGTGTTTCATTCTCATTCAATACTTAGATTCTCAATAAATACTTATCATTTATTAGTTTTTCAATCCAGGGGGAGTTATAACTCCTGTTGATAAGTGTAACTTTAAACTCATAACATTCCGCTGTGCTATCACTGATCAAGAACTTGCTAAACACCTAAGTGTTCACTAGCAAGTTCATACAAAAGAGCAATACTAATCCAACAATTGGTATCAGAGCACTGGTTTATCTGATCACATATCAATCTAACACATTGAGAATCAGACACAGGCTCTTATTGATATTCAATAAAGGATTATTAGCTCACTTTTATCAACATCCATCACTTTAAGAGATATTTGACAAATCAATTCTCTTTAAAATGGATCCTCATAATACTGGTTCTGCCACTAAACCTGCTATGCTAGTAAGAAATGAATATAACATCTGGCAAAAGAGAATGGCACATACCTTATCACAGACCAACACAGGTTGCTGGAAATCTGTGATATATGGTCCTCATAAACCAGTAAATATAAATCTTGAAACTAAAGAAGAGATTCCAAAAGACCCAAAAGACTATACTGATGATGATTTCTTAAAACTTGAGCTTGATGCAAAAGCTTTCTCTATGTTGGCAATGGCACTCCCAAATGAAATCTACTCTGGCCTATTACATTGTGATAGTGCCAAAGAGCTTTGGGACTGCCTAAAAGAACAGTTTGGAGGAACTGAAGAGGTGATTGCCAACACCAGAGAAATCTTGGCTCAACAATATGAAACTTTTGCTCACATTAATGGGGAAACTTTAACACAACAATTTGAAAGATTTTCCTCATTAATATCTGAGCTAAAACTAAATGGTCAGACCTACACAACTGTATCTATGCTTCATAGATTTTTAAGGTCTTTACCTGAAAAATGAGAAACATACTCTATAGTCTTAAGATCTTCACCAGACTTTAGCTCCCTCACTCTTACAAAACTTCATGGGAGATTACTTACTTTTGAGAGAGAAATTGATCAAAAGAAAAGGTTACAAAGTTCTGGAAAAACTGCTGATGACTATCTACCAGGTAGTACAGCACTATTGGGACAAGACTCACCAACTTGTTCAAATAGTTTTGGATCTTTTGACCACATTGACATAACTGCTGGGATCTCATCTGAAAGATCATTCCCAGGTTATGACAATAATGATTTTGGTCAAACTGCTGATAACATGTGTTTTTTCATGGATGACTTAAATAGTTTCAGCAGTGATGCCTAGAAGAAATGGATATTTTGCACCAACTGGCCATGTTAAGTTTAAAAACAAATAAATTTTACAAAAGGTCAGGAAGGAAGTTTCCAGGACTTAACAGTTCAACAAAAATTGGTTTTGAAAAATCTAAACTTAGATGTCACAAGTGTCAAAAGTTGGGACACTTTGCTAGAGAGTGTAGAAGCTCTGGCTTTAACCAATCTCAGTCTGGAAACAATTTTAACCCCGATTATAACAGGAATAATGTAACACAAGGGAGTGCACATTTTGTACAGGCACAAGCTCCACAACACCAATATGTGCCACAAGTACAATATGTACAGATGCCTGCTCAACAGATGCAGAGCCAACAATCAATCCCTCCCTTTCCAGCTGCTCAACAACCTCCACAGCAACAACAACCCTCTCAACAAAGTTTATTTACTTCAGGGTATGTTGACTGGAGCAGTCTTCCTTTTGACACCACAGAGTGCAATCCTGATGCAGACAACAAAATGTTTGACATCAACTGGGGAGAGCCTGACAATGGCAGAAAGAACTTTGCCTTAATGGCATTTGAGGGATGCACCTCAAAATTTGCCTTGTCACAGGTATCAAAAGAATCTTTGACAAAACTGTGTTCAAATTCATGCAAAGAATCTTTTGCCCTCATAAGAGAGACAAATGTGCACTTACAAGGAAAAGCAAATGACTCTGAGAGAAAATTCACTCAGATGAAATGTGATTTAGAAAGAAAACTTTCTGCAAAAACAAAAGAAGTTTCTAAATTAACTAACACTGCTATTGAAACCCAAGCACAAATTAAAATCATGATAAATGACCTAGGAAATGTTAGACAAGAGCTTGCTGACACCAAGGTCACATGTGAAAAATGGGTGGAATCTTGTAAGGGGTACCAATTATTGCTAAACAAACAAAGTGCTTCAAATGTTAGGTTTGGCATAGGGTACAATCACACTTAAACACCAACAGATTTTTCCCCCAAAACTACTGAAGATTAGAGAAAAATTGTTTCAGGTGAAACTTCTGAAGAGGAAGAATGCACATCTTTCCATGAGAACTTTCTAAAAACACACAAAGAAAGTTCTTCAGAAGTACTGATTACATCTGACTTTAAGCCATCAGTAGTTTCAACTACATCAGGAGTTGAGAACCTGAAAACTACTGATGACCTAAAACCAATCAAAACAGTCAGAAACTTGTCTTTGAAAGAAAAGACAAAAGAATGTGAAATTTGTGGTCTGTTCAACCACAAAATAGAATTTTGCAGATATAGAAAAGGTATTCAGTTCAACAAGAAAAATCAACAACTGGTTGTGGGAAAACAAATCAAAAATGATTATGTAAAAACTTTTTCTCCCAAGAAACAACAACCAGTAAACACCTTTTCTCAGAAAAAGACAAAATCTCAACAAAGTTCTTTTTCTCAAAATTCTCTTTCAGTAGTTAGACCTGAATCATCAGCAGTTTCACAAACTGCTGAGTTTAAAGATCTTATGAACTTGGTACAACTACTGATGACCAAAGTTGATGGTGGTCCTCAAAAGGATACCACCATTGTTCTTAATGAAAAATCCATTGCCAAAAAGACATGGATTTCTCAACTTGGTCAAGAACAAACTGTAAATGTTCTCAAGAGCAAACCCAAAGCCAAACTGGCTTGGGTTCCTAAATCTAACTAATTTGCTATCTTGTGCAGAGAGTTTCCAGAGGCTTAAATAGCATTTGGTATGTAGACAGTGGAGGCTCAATGCACATGACAGGATGTAGATACCTGATAAACAATTTTATCAGTCAAAGAGATGGATCTGTATCCTTTGGGAACAATGCTAAGGGATATGTGCTAGGACATGGCAATGTCTCCTCTGGCAAAATACAGTTTGACAAGGTCAATCTGGTTGAAAACCTTGAGTACAACTTGCTGAGTGTGTCACAAATGTGTGATAAATGATATTCTTCCTTTTTCACAAAGACAGCATGCAAGATCATATCACCAGAAGGCCAGAAGTTGATAGAGAAGATCATTGAAGATCACACTTTGTTAATAGCCAAAAGATGTGGCAATGTCTATGCAGTGGACATTGAAAAAGACAAAGTACTGAACAACACTGCCTGTTTCTTCTCAAGGGCATCAACTTCAGAAACTGATCTCTGGCACAGGAGACTTGGCCATGTGAACTTTAAAACCATAAATAAAGTCACAAAAATGGGCTTGGTCAGAGGTCTACCCTTAAAAGTATACCAGTGTGAAGAACACTGTGTATCCTGTTTAAAGGGAAAATAGCATAAGTCCTCCTATAAGTCTATTGAAGAATCAAAAACAACTGCATGTCTTCAACTACTCCATATGGACTTATTTGGGCCTGTAAAAATCATGAGCCTTGGTAAAAAGAAGTACTGCTTAGTCATCATTGATGACTACTCAAGATTTACATGGGTATTCTTCTTATTTTCCAAGGATGAGGCTGCTGAAATCATCAAGTTCTTCATTCTACAAGTAGAGAAGCAATACTCTCTACCTGTCAAAACCATTAGAAGTGATAATGGGACAGAGTTCAGGAACAAAACTCTGGATGAATTCTGTTTGTCTAAAGGGATTATTAGACAATTCAGTGTTCCCAGAACTCCTGAACAAAATGGTGTGGTAGAAAGGAAGAACAGAACTTTAATAGAAGGAGCAAGAACAATGTTAGCTGATTCTGGCCTACCATTATACTTTTGGGCAGAAGCAGTTAACACATCATGTTATGTTCAAAATAGAGTTCTTATTGTCAAGAGACATTCAAAGACTGCCTATGAAGTTCTTCATGCCATGAAGCCCCTTATCTTCTTTTTCAAGGCTTTTGGGTGTCAATGTTTCATCTTGAACATTAAGGAATCTATTTCAAAGTTTGCTGCCAAAGTTGACTCAGATTACTTTCTTGGTTATTCTTCAACTAGAAAAGCCTACAAGGTTTTTAACTCAAGAACCAGGATAGTAGAAGAAACACTGAATGTCAAGTTCAATGAGTCAAAACACACTCTCATTCCAGCACATCCTGCTGAACTTTTTGACCTTGACAGCTTCCATTTTGGACTTGAAAAGACTGTCACTTCATCCAAACCTACTTATTATGGTGATCAAAGGTTTGATGATGAGGATCCAGCACCATGGACTCCTCAAACAGTCATTAAGTCAACTTCAAAACCATCAGAAGTTTCACAAACTTCTGATTCAACAAATACTGAAGGACAAACTCAAACATCTGCTTCAGCACCTGCAACTACTGAAGACACTGAAACTGCTGAACCAGATATAATAGACCTCAGTAGTTTGTTTGAAGAACATGAGCCACCAACACCTTTCAGTGGTTTACAACAACTGATCGAACACAAAGACCATCCACTTGATCAAATCATGGGTGATATTGCATCAGATGTTCTTACAAGAAACCAGCTTTCCAACTTTTGTCTCTTCTCAGCATTTATTTCACAGTTGGAACCAAAGAAATACCAGGAAGCCCTCAAAGACAACAATTGGGTGCAGGCAATGCAAGATGAATTGCTTCAATTCAACAAGCAACAGGTTTGGGAAATCTGTCCCTTACCACCAAACAAGCAACCAATTGGCACAAGATGGGTTTTCAGGAATAAACAAGATGAAGCTGGTATTATAATAAAGAACAAGGCAAGACTGGTAGTACAAGGTTACTCTCAAGAAGAAGGGATTGACTATGATGAAACCTTTGCTCCAGTTGCAAGGCTTGAAGCCATCAGGTTATTTCTGGCCTATGCCATTTCCAACAAAATAAAAGTTTATCAAATGGATGTCAAGAGTGCATTTTTGTATGGAAAAATAAAAGAGGAAGTGTATGTTTGTCAGCCACCTGGGTTTGAGGATCCTTCTCATCCTGAGTGGGTGTACAAACTAGACAAAGCTCTTTATGGGCTCAAACAGGCTCCAAGAGCTTGGTATGACACACTTTCAACCTTTTTACTCAAAAATAACTTCACAAGAGGTGCCATTGATAAAACTCTTTTCATAAAACATGTTGGAAATCATGTCTTACTTGTTCAAATATATGTTGATGATATCATTTTTGGTTCAACAAACACAAAATTGTGTGATGAATTTAAGAAACTCATGCAATCAAAATTTGAGATGAGTACAATGGGAGAACTGCAGTACATTCTGGGACTGCAGATTAAACAACAATCAAATGGAACTTTTATACATCAATCAAAATATGTTAAAGAATTATTAAACAAATTTTCTTTACAAGACTGTAAATCATGTTCCACTCCCATGACACCAACCACACAAGTTGAACCAGATGATCAAGGAAAACAGGTTGATCAAACCATGTATAGATGTATGATAGGTTCCCTTTTATATCTAACTGCCTCTAGACCAGATATTATGTTTTCAACATGTGTCTGTGCTAGATATCAGTCAGCTCCTAGGGAATCACACCTTATTGCAGTCAAAAGAATCTTCAGATATCTGAAAGGAACTCCAACACTTGGAATTTGGTATCCTGCTTCAAGCAATACCAAGTTATCAGCTTTTTCAGATAGTGACTATGCAGGGTGTAAAATGTCAATAAAATCAACATCTGGTGGTTGTCAATTCTTGGGAAACTGTCTAGTGTCCTGGCAATCAAAGAAACAAACATCTGTTGCAACTTCAACTGCTGAAGCTGAATACATTGCAGCTGCAAGTTGTACATCACAGATACAATGGCTCCAATATCAACTTCTTGATTATGGAATCAAAGAGACCAAGACACCATTGCTTGTAGACAGCAAATCTGCCATTAGCATCATTTAAAATCCTGTTCAGTTTTCAAAGACTAAACACATTGAAATCAGGTATCATTTCATAAGAGATTGCTATGAAAAAGGCTAGATTGAAGTGAAACATGTAGCAACAGCTAATCAAATAGCTGACATATTCACTAAACCCCTTGACACATCAACATTTCAAAAGTTAGTATCCATGCTAGGGATGCTAAATTTGTAAGTGTTTCTCTTTACTTTTCTGTACAAATTTTTATTTTTCACTTACATCTATTTTCAAAAATTGAAAAACTTCTGAAAAACAAACTGAGAGAAACTACTGATGAACAAAACATCAGTATAGGGATATTTTCTGAAAAGTGATTAACTTCTGATAAAACAACCTTCAGAAGTTATGAATAAAGTATTTATAAAATATTTCTCATCAGCTGTTCAAAACTACTGAAGAGAAAGTGGGAACTACTGATGAATATAATTCTTCATCAGCAGTTTAGTCAAAAAGGGCAAATCAGACTTTTCCCACATCAAAAGTTTGACCTAGGCGGTTTAAAACTTCTGATAAAGAGGTTTTTAACCTAGGCGGTTTAAAACTTCTGATAAAGAAGTTTCAAGCAGTTTAAAACTTCTGATAAATATCTTTTTTCAACACTTATCCATTCAAAACAAAAATTCCCTCCTTCTCTCTCAAGAAACCTCTCAAACCCTGAACCTGCAAAAACACTGTTCGATTGAAAACACACACAAACCACATGGCTTTAGTTCTTAAACAGGGACACAATCTCAGAGCCTACTTAGAAAAACAAGAAGGCTGGTCCCAATACGATGAGATCATTGATCTCGTCGTCAAATCCCAATATTTCACTGCTCTCACAATAGACCCACCAATACATCCTGAAACTCTCAATGAGTTCTGGGCTAACGCTGAGATAGTAATGGTGGATGATGAAGTTATCTCTCTCAACTCAACAATTAAAGGGAGACAAATGGCCATCACACCGGCCATACTTGCAAACAGACTAGGGTTGAATGATGTGAATGCCCCTGAAAAGTTTGACAACTCTGCAATCCACCTAACCATGACTGAATGTGGTTATCAAGGTACTCTCTCACAAGCTACCATCTTTAAAAAGTATTTTGAACCAAAATACAAACTTTTGTTTCATTATATAATTATGTGTTTGAGTCCTAAAACAGGGTCTTATGACCAGATGCCCTCAACCTTTCAACCAATTTTTCATTCAATTGTGAATGAAACAAATTTCGGGGCATCAAAACTTTTCTTTAATGAGTTGGTGTTACATCATAATAACACTAAAAAGAAGTTTTTGTTATATCCAAGGTTCATTATGCAATGCATAATAAAAGAACTGGGTGATGAGGTGCTTGTGGGTAAAACTGAAATTTTAAAACCCTTAACCTCACAAGCATACTCAAGGCACAACAAACAGGCTGCCTGGCCAGAAGATGACCAAGGGGAACCAGAACCAGTCCCCATGGAACCCTCATCTTCCAAACCTACACCCCCAAAGGCCAAGAAACCCAAGGTACAAAAACAAAAACCCACCAAACCTAAAAGAAAAGCTGTTCAGGAGGTTGAGATGCCTGAACAAACTATTGTGCAATCTGCACTTCTTAAAGATGTGACTGAAACATCCTCTCAGTCTCATCCATCTCAAACCCCACCAAGAGCACCAATCACAATTCTTTTCAAAAGAAAAAGACTTAAGAAAACTATTCCTCTTGATGCTTCTTTTGAAACTGCTGAACCCACTGCCCAAACTACTGAAACAACACCCCAACTTTCTGAACCAGATATTGAAATAGCCAAACTTCTCTCTGGGTTAAAAGAGAAAGTCCCATCTACACATGTCAGTCCCCAACAACCACATCAAACAGGGGACATAGCCTCAGAATTTGACATGGATGTGGACACTCAAAGCCCTAACCAAAGAGATGAGGATGAACCAGGGTCTCTAAGCCCAAACTTAGAAACTTTTGGTACTTTTGAGGCTGCTACTACTCATTTACCACCCACTTGTTCCTGATATGAACCACCAAACACCCCCGCCATGTTCTTCCCCTGTTTCGATAACAACCCGGTAACCCATCTCCTCTCAATAATATTACCCGACATCCTCCTTGTACCTGTTACGAGCTAATGAACCACCGAACCCGCTATGTTCTGCCTTTGTTCCTGATTAACTGAAGCTGGACAGTCACCGGATATGGTGACTGTCATCAGATCTGTAACCTTTGTCTGCTCGGGAATCATAACCGGGTATGGTATCGTATTCTGTGTCTTAATCGAGTTCCTGTTTCCATCCGATAACTTACTGTTACCGGGTCTTGATACCACCGGTTGAATATATTCAGTCAAACCCCTTTTGATTGTCTTATCTTCGTAAGATGTGTTGATGTGGGTGTGTTCGTGTACTATAATCTGGTGGATTGGGGCCTTCGGTTGATTCCTGTTGTATGTCCGGTTGGTAGTAGGTTTTCTGGTGAATCTCCGGTTAGCTCTTGATTGTAAACTGGCAAGATCCAATCATATTTCCGGTGACTGTCGAACCCTCCTGTTGTTCCTGATAAAACCGGTTAACTTCTGGTTATGCCGATGTGATTCCGGTTATACTCCAGTCACTCCTCCGGTAAAGGATCCATCCATTTGATAATTGGTGATAATCTTATAATCTACTATTAGTATATTAATTGTTGGTTATATTGATTGCGAGGTACCGTTAATCAAATCGGAGAGTTGGACCGATACCGAGTCAACCCAGTGACTCGGTCAACACCCGGAATAGAACCCGGTCCAATAGCTAGACGAGGATTATTAGAATTATACGATTATATATATAATACGAATAACGTACGGACTTGATAATAATAATAAAAGAATAATAAACATATATAAAATATATACGTTTATATATAAACGATTCGATATATAAAACGATATACTAGACTCGGGTTAATAATAATATGCTCAGCCGAACCAGCATCCGGGTAAGTACGTGTCTAGAGTTCCGTAGGTTCGTGTGCCAAGCTGTAATGGCCAGCTTTATTAGCTACGAGTGCCAAGCTGTAATGGCCAGCTAGAATTTAGGATGTCCGTGTCGTGTCAATAATAAACCCCGAGTTTAGGACTATCTAATATATACCGAATTCTATATATATATATATATAAATTGTATATATGATATATATCCTAAATATACAAACTAACAAGTCCCACGCGTAAAACGTATCAATATATATATATATATATATATATATGAAATATAATTGTAATAAGGAGATAAGCAGAAGATATAACGCAAACATGTGAGTATCGTGAACTCCCCACTTTTTACTGTTTTATTAAACGTTTTAGGGGAAATACATGTCATTTATTAGAAAACATAGAAATGCTTTACATAATAAAATGAGTACTAATAGAAGTTATAGAAAGGGGATAATAGAAACAACAAGGACAGTACTGACCGGTATATCGCCATTTCCTTTCTTGTCCGACTAGAGGACAAGAACCAGTCTTACCCGAGTAGAGGGTAGGAATAATTAGATTTACCACAAACAGAGTGGTACCATCGATAGGAATGGCAACTAATAGAATATAATAGATTGACATATAATCGGTATAATTTAATAGAATATAATAGCATATAATTTCCCCCTCCAGAATTAGAATTGTAAAGCATATTTATAAAAGATTGTTATAAAAGAATTATAAATAAACGAACTGGCCATTCGCTTTATAAAATACACGACCTCACCAACTTTATGTTGACAGAAACTATTTTTGGCATGTGTTCAGGTAACCCAACAGATATGATGACGTGGATCCTGGAAGAGTCAAGACTGTCAATATCCTGAGTTCCGCTGCGTAGCTCCGATAACCCGACCCGACGACCCGGCACCGACTGCCCGGGGCGTTACAGTGTAGCTTTAAACTAATAACATTCCGCTGTGCTATCACTGATCAAGAACTTGCTAAACACCTAAGTGCTCACTAGCAAGTTCATACAAAAGAGCAATACTGATCCAACAGTCTGAGACTGTTTATATGGCACAACCCCTTGGCTTTGTTGACCCCTCTCGTTCTCAGCGTGTTTGTCTTCTACAGAAGGCCTTTTATAGCCTGAAGCAGACATCTCGTGCTTGGTTATCCAAGATTTCTTCAGCTCACATTGCTAGTGGGTTTTCACGGTGTATTTCTGATACATCTTTATTTGTGTACCATCAGGATGTCATTACATTTTATGTTTTGGTTTATGTTGATGGTATTATTATTACTGGGAGTTCTTCTGTGTTTATGAGAGATTTGATTGCTCGGTTACACTCTCAGTTTGCACTCAAGGACTTAGGTACTTTGCCTACTTCTTGGGGTTCAGGCGACCTTTTCAGACAATGAGTTACATTTATCACAGCAGTGTTAATAGTTTGATTTGCTACAGCGGACTAGTATGTCTGAGTGTCGTCCTTTATCTACCCATGTATCATCTGGTCGACAGTTATCGCGTCATACAGGTACTCCTTTGGATGATCCTACTATGTATCGGAGTACTGTGGGGGCATGACAATATGTGGTATTGATTAGGCTTGAGATTGCTTATGCGGTCAGTAAAGTGTCTCTGTTTTTTACAAACACTTACTAATCATCATTGGGGCGCTGTTAGACGCATTTTACGATACTTAAGGGGGACTATTGCACAAGGTTTGACCATTTGATGGTCTGATCGATTTGATATTCATGGTTATTCTGATGTTGATTGGGCCGGTTGCCCTGATGATCGCCTCTCTACTACCGATTATTGTGTTTTTCTTTGACCCAACCTTATCAGTTGGAGTTCCAAGAAACAACACACTGTTACTCGATCGAGTACTGAGGCAGAGTATCGGGCTTTAGCACACACTGCAGCTGAGATTAGATGGATTGGTTCTTTATTATCTAAGCTACTTATTACTTTATCTTGTCCACCTACTATTTGGTGTGACAATCTTGGGGCTACATATCTTACAGTCAACCCAGTGTTTCATCAGTGCACGAAAAACATTGAGATTGACTTGCATTTTATTCGAGGGATGGTGCTTGCAGGTTCTCTTGTGGTTCGATATGTTTCTACTACAGCTCAACTTGCAGATGTCTTGACCAAAGGGTTGTCTTCGGCTCGTTTTGACACTCTTCAGGTCAAGCTTCACGTTGCATCGCAACGTTCAGCTTGAGGGAGCATATTAGAGTGATAGATATTACAACTGTATTCCATTATCTTTGAGTTAGTTACTGACAGTTAGTGACAGTTGTAATAGGCAGTTATGTGTATCATGTGCCTATATATAGTTTAGATGTATTTGTATTTAATTAACACAAAACATAATACAAAATACTTTCTCCCTCTAAAACTTTACCTTCTCTCTCTAACCTATCTTCTCTCGTTGTTACTCTTTGATAATAGGCGTATGAAGAAAGGTGTGAAAAGACAAAAATATCCCGCACGGGACTTGCATGTGGATGGCAACTAGCGCTTCGTTTAAGACATGGACGATTATTGTTAATAATGAAAATAATATAACCCCAAAGTGTTAAAAGTTTTCAAAATGGTTGATATTTGGTTTTCTCAACAAAACATAGGGATGGAAATTAAAGTTCACTCACTACAAAGAGGGTGTTTGGGATTGAGTTTGAAAATGCAAAAGTGTTTTTGGTCAAAAGTACTTATTGGCTTATGACTTTTTGAAAAAGGAGTTTTAAAAAAAGTGTTTGGATTAGCTTTTTGGATGAGAAACGTCAAAAAGTCAATAAATTGTTATTTTTTAAGTGTTTCACTTAACTTATTGTGAATATTGGTTATATGGGTGGTTAATTTGTAATTTTTTTCCAAAAGTCAAAAGTCAGGATTTCTAACTTCTCAAAAACAATTTTTCCACCCTTAAAAGTCAAAAGCTAAAAGTCAAAACAGAAAGTGTTTTTGGGTTACACAAACAGCTTATTGACTTCTTAAAAAAACCAATAAGTCAATAAGTT
This sequence comes from Ambrosia trifida, assembly GCA_028751855.1. Lineage (NCBI taxonomy): Eukaryota > Viridiplantae > Streptophyta > Magnoliopsida > Asterales > Asteraceae > Ambrosia > Ambrosia trifida. The sequence continues at coordinate 33,340,573 of CM054133.1, read as the reverse complement.
ATTTTGAAACTCAATCCTAAACACCCTCAAAGTTATAGAAATAAGGGACAATTATGTATAACTGAACGTTTTTTCAAATAATTTAAGAATATAAATATGTATGTATGAAAAATAAATCTTTATTTAGTTTCATTATTTTCAAATAAAGAATGATTCGTATATACTAGTTTCAGGTCATGATAAAGATGTAGATATAGAGGTCACGGATATTTTACGTTTGCTGTCAACTCGTCATATGTTTCTAGAAATCTGAAAGCTAGTAGGGCTAGTTTTGACAAGTTTTTTCCTAAATAAGTGTCCAAAGAAAAATTATTTACTAAAATGGGTGGTTTGATAAATATTTATTAAAATGGTTTTTTTTCTCACTCTTCGTTACTTTTTTTTTTTTATTGGCGAACAACTGTGTGGCAACCACCCTTGCGGGGCGTCGTGACCAAGAATCGAATACTCGACCTCCAGCAGCCCCCGCCTTCTCCCGATGCGCGGAAACCCGAGCCCCACCTGCCCGAAGGCACAACATTGTTATAGAACTCGGTAAAACCTCGCCGCCCATCAGATTCAAACCAGTGCCACCCGTATTCAATCTTCACCCGGATACCAAACCATAAATGATGGAAGTGGAGATCAAACCTTTAATCACATAGGTGAAACAAAAGCCACTCCACCACTATGGATGGATCACTCTTCATTACTTACTTTTTGTTTTTAACTATTATTTTAAAACTTGTTAGTCTCTCCTAATCTATTGGATAAAACATAATTTAATAATTAGTTAAGAAAAGAGTGTCTTGCTAAATATATACTATTTTGATATTGGGTAAGGTTCTATAGAAAATCTTAAAAATTTGAGGAAACTCTAGAAAACTCCTAGAAAATCCTACTTCCTGAGTTTTTTTTTTTTTTTTGAAAAAATTAGGGCATCTAATATGCATGTTTTTAAGAGTTTTGAGCCAAAAAATTCAAAAAAATAAATAATTATGCATCATAACATATGTTACCGGTGTAAAAATATGCTAACATATGTTACGATGCACAACTTATTATTTTTTTTAAAACCGTTCGGTGCTTTTTTTTTTATCAAAACTCTTAAAAACATGTATATTACATGCCCTAATTTTTTTCAAAAAAAAAAAGCTCAGGAAGTAGGGTTTTCTGACAGTTTGCTCAAAAAACGTGGGTTTCTAACGTTACTTCCCCATTTGATATTATACTAATTAATATTAGGCTTATATAATTTATAGATAATAATAAAAAAAATCATCTTGACGTACCATGATATTACATAAAAGGTTTTCTTAAAGGTTGTTAAAATGTTTTTAGTTTCTTTAGATATGTTTTCTTTAACTTTTCTAAATAACGTTTGTACTTAGGGCAAGCACGCCCATGCTTCAGCATTGAGCACGCCTGTGCTTCTCAGTACTTGTAACCGTCTTGTCAGTTTTGGTCGGTTTAAGCTTTGGGAAACACGTCTTAGTATGCACGCCCATGCCCTTGAGGTTGGCACGCCCGTGCTCTTCCTGAAAAGTTGAATTTGGCCTTTATTGACTTGGAAATGTTGACTTGTTGACCCGGAACAATTGCACGGCCGTAAGCACGGCCGTGCCACATCTAGCAGAGCTTCAATTCTTCATCTGTTTAGTGCCGTTTTGTGCTGGTTTCCACTTCTTTTCACCTCCTGACCTCTGATCCTGCAATTATCAACAAAAGAGATAAATCATGATAAAACAGAGATAAAACCATGATTTTGAGTATAAGATAGGTGATAATTATGTGTGGAAAACATGTCAATTTCTCGGCACATCAGAAAGCCATAGAGCGTTAATGGAGACATTTAATCGGTACTATGGGGGACAAAAAATGGAGGAAGAAAAGCCGAAGGAGATGTCCACTCTGGATATTCTTGAAATAAAGACGAAGAGACTTCTTCGTTAGACGGAAAAACAAGAAATTCAGGAGGAAAGCAAAACAGCTAAGGTTGAAGCACGAAGAAAAGAGGTGCTGCAGTTAAATCAGGAAACAAATTATAATAACTCTCAACTTAAATTGTTTCTTGCAGGTCTTTCTCATGAGACACAGGATTAAGAAGAGATAGTTGAGCATCTCACTCAAGAGCCGGAGACGTCAATGGAAAATTCAATCCCACATCCGGTTACACAGGTATTTGAGTTAGCCCAATGGTGTCCCACACCGGGGGGATTTATGCTGATTATTATTAGAGTGATGACGAGGAGGACATAGAGGATTTTGATGTGATGGAGGGTCCCCCGATACCAGATAAGTATATTAAAGAGGAGGGAGAGATGAAGTCTGTCAGTGAGGTAGATTTCCTCACGTATTTTTTCTCTCCTTAGTCGATTATGCCACTTAAGGAGGAAGAAGTAGCCACGAAAGAGGAGCAGGTATTTGAAGTAGCTATTCAGTCTCATCAAGATGATGGTTGTTGGCCCGTGCAGGCATTGGATGTTATATTGACACCACCACCATCATGGGAAAAGGCTAGTGATTACATGGGCCAATTATACACATCACATTTCAGGTTTGGTCTAGGTAAGTCAAGAATTAGGTGGCTCAACCTGTTTGATTTTTTTTCAAACGTATTTCCAACTTCACTAGTTGTTTTTTGATGAACAGCGGTGAACGAAAAGAATTAAACGGGTTAGATATGGGATGGATAAAATATAAGCCACCTGATTGAAACTAGGTAAAAACCTAGTTGTAGAATTTGTATTATTTTTGTAATTATTTTCTTTGTTTTCGGTTATTATTTTTCTTTTGAGTCATTTTGTAGGTTTTCATGCTTGCTTTAGCAAGGAAAATTACACATGAGTGGATCCCAGGTTTTTTATTTTTGAATATTTACTTTCATTCAAAACGGGCAATCCTCAAATCGAGGATCTCCAAAACTAACCATTTACAACATATACAAGGGAGACAGTACCCAATCGTTCCAAACCATAGTTTTGAACCGAGATCTATATTTAAACCCGTAAAACGAAAGAGACTTTATAGACGCAACAGCTTCGAAAACCTTCGGCTCCTTTCTCCTAAAAATCCAATCATTTCTAGCCATCCATATGACCCAAATAGCCACAACAAAGATGCCACTTACCAACTTTTCCCCTTTACTTCCTGCAGATGATTGTCTATACAGATCAAGAACCTGTCTCATGTCTCCAAGACTCCAACAGATAACTGCTGCAGACGGCACCATCTTCCTATCACAAACAAGACGCCATACGCGAAGCCGCACCTGAAGACAAATCACAGGCACGAAAGAATAATATAAAATCCCTTTAGTATCAAGTGATCGACGGCATATTGTATCGGAAAACATTCCTCGGCCCATTGCTTCGGTGCTTAGACCCAATATGTAACATCGCAAAATTTTCCCCAAATTTTTAATACATGAAAAGCCTTATTTTTACTACATCTTTATTATTAATATTATACAAATGTGCTTAAGTCTTTATTTTCCCACCACACAACTTATATATATATATAAAGGTATATATATAATAATAATAATAATAATAATAATAATAATAATAACAAATTTCAGATTTTATTTAGTGTAAAAAAAAATTTTTTTTTTGAAGTTAGTCATGTTTTTAACCATCTCTAAAACCATAACCAAACCAAACCCACCCCTTAAGCCTAACAAACCCATCCCAAACCTGAGCCCAAGCTGTGAGCCCAACAAATAAATTCGGCCCAAGCCCCCTCCCCTTCTCCCCTTCACTACGCTGTAAAAAAATAAACGCGGGCCAGGGGACTCAAACCCGGGTCTGTCCACGAGCCAGCCAGTTCACAAACAACTCCAACCATCTGAGCTACAGACCATATTGTGTTGGACTACCAAACAAAATAAACTTAACCATTCCTTATTCCTGCACAGTTGACTTTATAAGGTCAACTGTGAGTCCTACACATTCCAAATCAGATTCATATCCGCGTTTTTGATCGAAATTATCTATGGTATGAATTGACCAACCTTAATGCACTTTCCATATCAGCTACCAAGGCGTTAATACCCATCAATCGCGGATCAATTAAGCCTTTTCAATCGTTTTTTTTAGTTTATAAACCCTTGTTTCGATTGCATAAAATCTGTACACAATAACTCGATTCAACCCACAATCATACCCTAAAATCGCCGATTAAGAGAACCCCCATGTAATATCTGTTTTTCGTGTTGTCAATCGCTCGAATTGGAAGTTTTTTTGGCCACGAACGAGTGCTCGAGTATCACAATCTTCCGGTACGATTTTATTTTGATTCTTATGTTCTTTCAGGTCGGATTTGTATGTAGATAAAAAGCCCTATCATTAATTCGGTTATCATGTCTGCTTGCTTGTTAATTTTGATGATTAAAAACCTAGGGTTCGACTTAAATGATTTGGGGAAGATGATCTAGAGTAATACCTATTCATATATTTTAACAAATGAAAACAAATACCAACTGATCAGCAGATCAGTTGGTAGACTCGTACACAGATAAACATCGAACCGGCCTTAAGGCCTGGGTTCGAGTCCCGTATGATTAATTTTTTTTCATTATTATCAAAAACAGATGATTTAACCTATGTAATTAATTCCAAACCAAGATTAATCGTTCTCAGGGTCCAAACCAGTTGGTCTGGGCTTGTGATTTAAAACACACGAGCTGGCCAAGGGCCCGGGTTCGATTCCTGGCATAAGCAAACTTTAAAAAAAAAAAAAAAAAAACTCTTTATACTTATATATTTATTATTACTTTTAAAAATAGTTTTAAATTACTAAAATTGCTTTATAATATCTACAAAAATTATTTTATGATGTTCTAATAGAGAAGTTTATCATACAATTTTTAGTTTTCCAAAAATTATTTATTTATTATATATTATAAATATTTCAAGTTTATTCCCTTATAATTATAAAATTCTATAAAAATATCAAAACGATTATATAAATTTCCACAAAAATTATTCTGAGTTTATAAAACATTAAACATTTCTGAAATGATTTTTATTTCTGAAAAATCATTTATTTAATATTTTTAATCAAAAATTGTTATTCTTAATCATAAATAAATCATAATAAATTCATTTTTCAATATTTTTGCACCAAAATTTTATATAAATTATTTCTGTCCATTTAGAACAGAAATACAAATTTTAATTTAAAAATTCTTTAATTTTAATATTTTTAGATATTAAAGTTATTTTTTGACAAATTGAAATAAATAGATTAAATATTCTATTTTTAAGAAAATAATTTTATAAAAATTATTTTCATACTTAAAACCTTATAATGTGACCATCTTTAATCTAAAGTTTACAAAAAGGCTTTTGTTTATTTATTTACCGAATTTCTCTTATTTATTAAACAATTTAGTTATTAATCAAACGAATACTTATCCCCAAATTCGAAACCCTAGAAAATACTTGTAGACTAGAAAGACTTAGACTTATTTGTTACCTTATACATAGGGTAATACTTGGCAACTTTGGGGCTACACATACTCTATTTCTCGAGACTTAATACTTTGCTAAGGTGAGTTTACGTAACCTTGTTTATGCAATTCTTTATACTTGAAACTTTATACTTAAGCAATTCTACATACATGTCTAGTTGTAAACTTTGATGCCTCATGACTTAGACAAATACTAGTATACTTAAACTTCAACTTACATAATCATTAACCCTGATCAAGCCGGCGGTATACAATGATAGATCTATTGGATTGACAATCCCACCTAGATTCGTTGACCATCTTTTATGGGGAGCGCGGGTGATTGTTATCGTTCCAACGTGATATTAAGGTGAACCGTGGATGACGGGATGGACCTAAACTAGTCGGAGGTTTGATTATGTGCATACAACACATCATGTTTATTCATGTAGACTTAAACTTACGATAGACATATGAATTGCTAAACTTTTATTCTTAAACTTAATTGCTTGACATGGCTTATGTATTCTCACCAACTTCTAGTTGACCCCCCCTATTTTTACAACTCAACAGGAAATAATGATGCTTGAAGTCTAGAGAGTTAGCATGAGGAGACAATTTGAAGTTTATGCTTTGTTTGGCTTTTTGATGTATTAGAATTCCATTCAAGACTTATTATGTATTTTCAATTTTGGATATTTTACTTTAAATAAATTTCAATTAAAACTTGAATACCATGTGCTATTGTATACTCATTCTTACGTGACACCTCGATGTTTCCGCCATCGGTTGTGGTGTTACACAATACAGGCCAAGTATGTCATGCAAGAAATCCATTGGGGAATATGTGGGATACATGTCGGACCATGAATGGTAGTGACGAAGGTCATGAATGTCGGATACTTCTGGCCTCGAATGCATCAAGATGCGTTAGAAGAATTGCAAACATGTGACAATTGCCAAAGGCACGCCCCAATGAGCCTCCGAGCCAAGAACCAGCTAGTCCCGGTCTCCGCAGCCTGGCCCTTTCAGAAATGGGGGATTGACATCGTTGGTCCATTCCCAAAATCCTACGGACAAGCAAAATTTTTATTAGTCGCAATGGACTATTTCACTAAATGGGTGGAGGCCAAGCCCCTAGCAAAAATCTCCGGGGCCGAAGTCAAAAAGTTTGTCTGGGAAAACATAGTTTACAGATTCGGCTTACCAAGGACTATTGTCAGTGACAATGGCAAACAATTCGCCCACAATCCATTCAAGAAGTGGTGTACCAACCTGCACATAGAACAGTCTTTTGCTTCCGTTGCTCATCCACGGGTGAGTTGGCAAGTGGAAAGAGTCAAACAAACCATAGTAGAGGGAATTAAGAAGCGCCTGGGAAAGAAGAGGAGCGGATGGGTTGATGAGATCCTGAACGTCCTTTGGGCGCACCGAACCATGAATAAAACTAGCACCGGCGAAACACCCTTCAGCCTCACATATGGGACGGAGGCCATGATCCCCGTTGAAATCGGAATGCCAACCCAACGAGTCATTAGTCAATGTGACAATGAAAAAGAGATTCGATGCAATCTTGACCTTTTAGAGGAACGAAGGGAAGTCGCGACAATCAAAGAGGCCCGGTATAAACGAACCCTGTAGAAGTACTACAACTCTAGGGTTCGAGAGCAGGCTTTCAAGGTCGGATAATATGTTATGAGAAGCAATGAAGTGAGTGGTTCGGAAAATCCAGGAAAGTTGGGTCCTAAATGAGAGGGACCTTATGCCATCACTTCAGTTGGTGAGAAAGGGGCTTACAAACTAGCCACCTTAGAAGGAGATGCGGTCCCCCGAACATAGAATAGTGTGCACCTTAAATAATGCAACATATGAAGATCAACTACCTTTTTTAAATAAATTTTCTATTGTTATCATTTCAATTGTAATGTGGGATGAGAATGCCCCACACATTTTCCTTTATCACTTGTACAGCGGGATGTGAATGCCCCGCATATTATCTTTTGTTTAAAATGAGACGCGGCATACCTCATTTTAATAAAGTACGATTTGATCTTTAGAATTTCCTTCTTAATATATGTTTAAAATGAAAATGTTTATATGTATGTTTAACACAACATACAAGCTTCGGTGCTCGGAGCAAAAAAAGCACTTCGGTACTAGAAGGGGGATAACAATTAGGGCATGGGGGTATCGAAGGCCCTTTCGTCCGGACTTCTTTATCACAAAAGCTCGAATGCCAAATACCGTGCTTAAAAGATACCCCGGAATAAAGACTACGTAGCTTTTTTAATTTAAACATAAATAAAAATGAACGTTCTACTTCGAATGTCATAAGTAGTTAAGGACATATCAACTTAGACGAATGATCCCAAAACACTTATGTAAGGACTCGATTTTTTTTTTTAAAAACATATAGACAATATATAAACATCCATTATATACATATTTATATATATCCAAAACGTCATGTCCAACAACGTGCCAACAACCTTGGCGACAATAGTTAAGTTTACAAAAGACAAAGCCCAAGTTGGCTACCATGCGAATCTTTGACCCATATCCAAAACCATCTACAAAACATTAACAACTTGTTTAAAAGACTCAAAGATCCTAATATAACCATGGTACCCAACCCAAAAGAACGCGAGCGTGCATAATCCATCCTTGCTTGAGACTTGATCTTCATTCATGTGCTTTACCTATTACAAATCAACAAGGCAAACATTTAGTAGGTTATAAACCATATGATCGTCTTGTCCAAGGGATCTAAGAAGTCCATGGATCCATAATGAAATCCTTACTTCTACCATTTTGACCCGTTAAGGGTATTCCTACCATTTTGACCCGTTAAGGGTATTCCCACCTTTTTGACCCGTTCGGGGTGTTACTACTATTTTGACCCGTTAAGGGTACTTCCACCATATTGACCCATCGAGGGTGTTCCTACTATTTTGACCCGTTAAGGGTGCTTCCACCATTTAAACCATTCTACCGATTTATACCCTTGTGTAGCCACAAGGATACTTCATGTTACTTCCACTCTACCAAATTCAATCACAAATGCATACAAACAACTATGACTAACATACTCATTAGACTACGTAGTTGGTAGTAACCAACTTACCTTTGTCGTGCGCACCTTGCTCCTTGTAACCGCTTGTACCTTCCACCTTCACACCTACATAGCGAAGGAATTCATACTTTAGCTTTTTGCACTTTACCCTTTACCATTCTTGGTACAAGGTAGATAAACTAACATATCCACATAGCTACAACATCTACCATCATAGTTATCATGTATTTTCCCACAACTTCACCTATTCTAAGCTATTAGACATTTCATCATACAATTGGTGTGCATATTCCTACATTCAAGTGGCTATACCATTCCATGATACAACATTCCCAATTCTATACTTATACTTACAATCTTCATGAATTTCTTAACAATAAGCATAATCAATTGAGTTCTTATGAGATTAAGGTCCTGTTTGACTTTTTAAAAGTCAACAGAAACCTCCATCCCAACACCCACTTAACACATTCTCAATTCAACCCTATTACAAGCAATTAACATACAATCTCTTCAATTTCACACTACTACACATAACAAGCATGCTTTCCTAACCACAAGGAGTAATTATCACAACATAATCATGGAACCCACCAAACTACTTCCAAATCTTACAATTACTAGTTCTACAACTTACCAATAGTATTAGGGCCACTAGATGGTTATGAATTCATAAACATGCAGGGATTTGGGGATGATTCCTTGCTCTAATTTCCAGCTATGGATGGATGAGGTGATGCTTCCTCTTTTTCTCCTCCCTCCCTCTCTCTACGTTCTCTATTCTTTCTTTTTCTTTCTTTTTTTTTCTTTTTTAATCCCTCCTAATATATCTCTTCTAGTCTTCCCCAAACCACCCCTCAAGTGTGTGTCATTTCACATTTAACCCCTCCCTCTTTATTAGTTAAGTTTCTACCAATTTACCCAAGTGACTAACTTGGTAAATTTTATGTTTGTCAAATGTACAATTGCCAATGCACCACTTACAACTAGGGGTACAACATCTACATACATACATATACACGCATACATACATACATACTCATACTTATACACTTATACACATAGGTATATAATTATATATAATTTCCACCATACTATTATTAGTTAACATTTTTGGGGTGTTACAAGTCTATCCCCCTTAAAAGAGGTTTCGACCCCGAAACCTAAATACGTACCGAATAGAGCAGGATAGTGCTTCCGCATTTCTTCCTCGGATTCCCACGTAAGATCCGAACCCTTCCGATGTTGCCATTGAACCAAAACTTGGTTGATGGTCTTATTTCGCAACCGCTTCACCTTGGAATCTCTTATAGCTACCGGTTTTTCTACATAATTCAACTTATCGTCTACCTCTATGTCTTCCAGGGGCACGTACGCGGTTTCATCTGCGAGACACTTCCGTAGCTGGGACACATGAAAGGTGTCATGGATCCCACTCAAGGACGGCGGTAGCTCCAACCGGTAAGCCACTTGCCCGACCCGTGCCAAAATTTTGAAGGGTCCTATATAACGTGGGCCAAACTTCCCGCGCTTACGAAATCTGATAATGCCCTTCCAAGGGGAGACTTTTAATAACACAAAATCTCCCACTTGAAATTCGATCGGGCGTCTTCTACGATCCGCATACGCCTTTTGTCGGTCTTGAGCGGCTTGAATTCTAGCCCGTATTAGGCTAATTTTTTCGTTAGTGAGAGCCACCAAATCACTTGGAGCTAACTCCCGCTGACCCACTTCTCCCCAACACACCGGGGTTCTACATTTTCTCCCGTATAACATCTCAAATGGTGCCATTTGGATGCTACTGTGATAGCTATTATTATAAGAGAATTCCACTAATGGTAAGTGTTCATCCCAATTTCCCCCAAAATCTAAAACACATGCCCTCAACATATCTATGAGGGTTTGAATGGTTCTTTCTGTTTGCCCGTCGGTTTGAGGGTGGTAGGCGGTACTAACCAACAACTTTGTACCCATTTCTTCTTGAAACCTCCTCCAATACTGGGATGTGAATCGAGTGTCCCGATCCGACACAATAGACACGGGTACAGAATGCCGGGATACGATCTCATTCACATAGATTTCTGCCATCCGTTCGGAGGTATAGGCCTCCCGAATAGCCAAAAAGTGAGCGCTTTTAGTGAGTCGGTCCACCACTACCCAAATCGCATCATAACCCTTCCTTGTCTTTGGTAATTTAGTCACGAGATCCATAGTGATCTCCTCCCACTTCCACACCGGGACCTCAAGTGATTGTAATTTCCCGTAAGGCTTTTGGTGTTCGGCTTTGACTTGAGAGCAGGTCAAGCATTTCTCCACATACTTAGTGATGTCGCGCTTCATTCCCGGCCACCAATAGTCTTTCTTTAAATCCCGATACATCTTAGTCGCCCCCGGGTGGATTGAGAACCGGGACTTGTGGGCTTTGTCAAGTAGTGAAGTCTTGACTTCACATGTCCAAGGGACCCATACCCGCCCATATCGGGTCTTCATCCCATCCGCATTCTCTTCCAACTTGTCTATCATCCCTTTCATTCTTATCTTCTTTGGGTCATTGGCTTGCAAAGCCTCGACTTGGGCCTTTCGTATCTCACCCAAAAGGGTAGGTGTAATTACAACACCCAAGGCCTTAACTTGAATCGGGGATGGGTATTCCTTCCGACTTAGAGCATCGGCCACCACATTAGCCTTGCCCGGGTGGTACACGATGTCACAATCATAATCCTTGATCAACTCTAGCCATCTCCGTTGCCTTATGTTGAGATCTTTCTGTTCGAAGAAATACTTGAGGCTTTTGTGATCGGAATATATGGTACATTTTGTCCCATACAGGTAATGCCTCCAGATTTTCAACGCAAATACTACGGCCCCCAATTCCAAATCATGGGTTGGGTAATTACATTCATGGGGTTTGAGTTGTCTTGATGCGTAGGCGATGACTTTCCCCCGTTGCATCAGAACACACCCCAACCCTTGATGCGAGGCATCCGTATAAACTACAAAATCATCCGACCCTTCAGGCAAGGTCAGAACAGGCGAACTGGTCAACTTCTCTTTTAGCATTCGAAAGGCTCTTTCTTGGTCTTCGCCCCACACAAACTTTTCACTCTTCTTTGTCATCCGGGTCAAAGGTAGTGCCACCTTTGAAAAATCTTGGATGAATCTTCTGTAATAACCGGCTAGGCCCAGAAAACTTCGAATTTCGCTCGGGTTCTTAGGAGAAACCCATTCCACCACCGCCTTCACTTTCGAAGGGTCTACCGAAATGCCCTTCTCATTCACTACGTGCCCCAAAAACTGGACTTCCCTCAACCAAAAGGCACACTTAGAAAATTTAGCATAAAGCTTTTCCTTTCTAAGCGTCTCGAGGACTTCCCGTAAGTGGTCCGCATGATCTGATTCACTTCGGGAGTAAATCAAAATGTCGTCTATAAACACTATCACAAAACGATCCAACATCGAACGACATACCCGATTCATTAAATCCATGAATGCGGCCGGAGCATTTGTCAACCCGAAGGACATTACTAGGAACTCGTAATGCCCATACCAGGTCCTAAACGCCGTTTTGGCCACATCTTCTTCCCTTACCTTCAATTGATGGTACCCGGAACGAAGGTCAATCTTTGAGAACCAACTCGCCCCTTGAAGTTGATCGAATAAATCATCAATACGGGGTAAGGGGTAGCAGTTCTTTATTGTTAATTTATTCAACTCCCGGTAGTCTATGCACATTCGCATAGACTCATCCTTCTTTTTCACAAACAATATAGGGGCTCCCCAAGGGGACACACTCGGGCGAATGAAGCCCTTATCGAGTAACTCTTGAAGTTGTGTCATCAACTCTCGGCGTTCGGTGGGTGCCAACCTATATGGTGTTTTTGCAACGGGTTGAGCCCCGGGCACCAATTCAATTTTAAACTCCACTTCGCGTTCGGGAGGAAGCCCCGGAAGATCATCCGGAAATACATCCCGAAACTCCCTAACAATCGGTACTTCTTCAATCTTGGGGGTGGTGATAGTGGTATCAACCACATAGGCCATGAATGCCCTTCCCCCATTACGCACATGTTTCATGGTCTCCACCAAGGTGCATAACTTGGCTTCGACCTTTCTATCCCCTATAAAACTTACCCTCCGCCCACTAGGTGAGGTAACGTATATGGTTTTATTCTTACATTGGAATTCCGCGTGGTGTTTGGCCAACCAATCCATGCCTATCACCACTTGGAATTCCCCCATTGTCATGGGTACCAAGTCTACCCTAAAATCCTCCCCTTCTACCGTGAGAGTACAATCTCTACATACGTTGTGTAATAAATAGTTTTTACTATCCGCAATTTCTACTTCTAATGGGCTTGACAACGTTTCTATGATAAAGGAGGGGTGGTAAATTACTTTGGTAGACACAAAAGACCTACTTGCCCCTGTATCAAACAACGCATACATAGGAGTGTTGTTGACTAGTAACATACCCGACACCACCTCGGGGTGGTTCTTTGCTTCTTCGGCGGTGATTTGGAACATTCTTCCACGAGCCTTCGAAGCTTCATTCTTCTTTCCTTCTTTCGGCGCCTCCTTCTTGAGCTTGGGACAATCCGCCTTGAAGTGCCCGGGTTCATAACAATGATAACACAACTGAACCGGACTAGGGCATTTGTAAAACGGATGTCCCGTCTTCCCACAATTGTAGCACGTCTTTTGCCCCAAGCGGCATTCCCCCGTATGCGGTTTCCCACACGTTTTACAACTCGGTGTTTCTCCCTTCTTAGGGTCCTTCTTGCCTTGTTCGTGCCCCTTAGCCTTCTTTGGCGACTCCCAAGTCTTTTCGGCCTTCCTCTTCTCACCCCGTTGTTCTTGTCGTTTTAATTCCGTTTCTCGTTCACGAGCCCAATCGATGAGTTCACCCAACGTGTTGCATTTTGATGCAGTGATAAACTCCCGGTATTCTGCCCTTAACATGGCATGATACCTGTTAATCTTCATTCGTTCCGTTCCCACCAATTCTGGACAAAACTTCATTTTGTCAAGAAATATGTTTGTGATCTCATCAATGGTTTCAGTCTTCTGGCGGAGGTGTAGAAACTCTTCCTGAATGCGATCGATTGCAGTCTGAGGACAATGATGCTTCAGGAAGGGCTCTTTAAACTCAGCCCATGTCATGGTTCTTACTCGTTCTTGCCCCACTTCCTTACTATAACTATCCCACCAATCCTTCGCGCGGAGTCGCAATTGCCCCGTGGCAAACATTACTTCATCTTCGCCTTCACAATGACTTCGTGCAAACACCCCCTCCATATCCGAGATCCACCTTAGACATTCGAGTGGATCTATTTCTCCCTTAAACACGGTGGGGTTGCATGACATGAAGTTTCGGTATGTACATCTCTTAAAATTCTTGGAGCCGGATGACCCATCTTCAATCAATTTCTTCAATTCATCGAACTTGCTTGTCAACATACCTTCCACTATCCCCATGATGTTACTCTCCACCTCTTCTATTATCTTGGGGAGGTTTACTTTTATAGCCTCCCCCACTTCGGTTGCTACCATCTCCTTCACCTCACCATGTTGGGTACGTTCCCCCACCATGTTATCACCTTCGTTCGCCATGTTTCTGAAACATCAACAACCATTTAGCATGTATACCATATCGCGGTATTTCAGTCAATCATCATTCATTCTTTCTACGAAAGTAAATAATTTTTTTTTCTACTCCCAATAATTTGGGCTACCACATTCTCTACTACATGTATACACGGATTCGCAATCCCATGTGTATAATTGCGTCTAAAAACAAGTTTTGGAGTTGCTCGGGCAAGGTACTGGAGCGTAACAAGCTGAAAAATCAGCTTCCAAGGCTGGCAGCGAGTTTGGCGTAGGGTACGCCAAAAATGGCGTAGCCTACGCCACTAGCGTAGGCAAAAGGAGGCAGGGTAGCGTAGGCCAGGACAGGTTGGCGTAGGCAAGCTGGGTCTGGCGTATCCTACGCCAAAACTGGCGTAGGGTACGCCAACTGCAGGTTTGCTCCACGTTTTTCCCGTTTCAACGCCATATCTTTCCTGCCATTCTTACCCGCAATTCCCGACATTCCCGCTTCTCATTTGGTAACTCTCCCACCCATTATCCCGCACATACCTTGATCAAGTCTCGGATCGAATGCACGCCCCTACGAGCTTCCGGTTTGAGTTCAAGTACCTAATATACTTGATTCGCTCAAACCTTGGCTCTGATACCAACTTGTAAGGACTCGATTTTTTTTTTAAACATATAGACAATATATAAACATCCATTATATACATATTTATATATATCCAAAACGTCATGTCCAACAACGTGCCAACAACCTTGGCGACAATAGTTAAGTTTACAAAAGACAAAGCCCAAGTTGGCTACCATGCGAATCTTTGACCCATATCCAAAACCATCTACAAAACATTAACAACTTGTTTAAAAGACTCAAAGATCCTAATATAACCATGGTACCCAACCCAAAAGAACGCGAGCGTGCATAATCCATCCTTGCTTGAGACTTGATCTTCATTCATGTGCTTTACCTATTACAAATCAACAAGGCAAACATTTAGTAGGTTATAAACCATATGATCGTCTTGTCCAAGGGATCTAAGAAGTCCATGGATCCATAATGAAATCCTTACTTCTACCATTTTGACCCGTTAAGGGTATTCCTACCATTTTGACCCGTTAAGGGTATTCCCACCTTTTTGACCCGTTCGGGGTGTTACTACTATTTTGACCCGTTAAGGGTACTTCCACCATATTGACCCATCGAGGGTGTTCCTACTATTTTGACCCGTTAAGGGTGCTTCCACCATTTAAACCATTCTACCGATTTATACCCTTGTGTAGCCACAAGGATACTTCATGTTACTTCCACTCTACCAAATTCAATCACAAATGCATACAAACAACTATGACTAACATACTCATTAGACTACGTAGTTGGTAGTAACCAACTTACCTTTGTCGTGCGCACCTTGCTCCTTGTAACCGCTTGTACCTTCCACCTTCACACCTACATAGCGAAGGAATTCATACTTTAGCTTTTTGCACTTTACCCTTTACCATTCTTGGTACAAGGTAGATAAACTAACATATCCACATAGCTACAACATCTACCATCATAGTTATCATGTATTTTCCCACAACTTCACCTATTCTAAGCTATTAGACATTTCATCATACAATTGGTGTGCATATTCCTACATTCAAGTGGCTATACCATTCCATGATACAACATTCCCAATTCTATACTTATACTTACAATCTTCATGAATTTCTTAACAATAAGCATAATCAATTGAGTTCTTATGAGATTAAGGTCCTGTTTGACTTTTTAAAAGTCAACAGAAACCTCCATCCCAACACCCACTTAACACATTCTCAATTCAACCCTATTACAAGCAATTAACATACAATCTCTTCAATTTCACACTACTACACATAACAAGCATGCTTTCCTAACCACAAGGAGTAATTATCACAACATAATCATGGAACCCACCAAACTACTTCCAAATCTTACAATTACTAGTTCTACAACTTACCAATAGTATTAGGGCCACTAGATGGTTATGAATTCATAAACATGCAGGGATTTGGGGATGATTCCTTGCTCTAATTTCCAGCTATGGATGGATAAGGTGATGCTTCCTCTTTTTCTCCTCCCTCCCTCTCTCTGCATTCTCTATTCTTTCTTTTTCTTTCTTTTTTTTTTCTTTTTTAATCCCTCCTAATATATCTCTTCTAGTCTTCCCCAAACCACCCCTCAAGTGTGTGTCATTTCACATTTAACCCCTCCCTCTTTATTAGTTAAGTTTCTACCAATTTACCCAAGTGACTAACTTGGTAAATTTTATGTTTGTCAAATGTACAATTGCCAATGCACCACTTACAACTAGGGGTACAACATCTACATACATACATATACACGCATACATACATACATACTCATACTTATACACTTATACACATAGGTATATAATTATATATAATTTCCACCATACTATTATTAGTTAACATTTTTGGGGTGTTACAACTTAAGACATAATTTACTCATTTTGGGACATAAATTTGTGGAGTCACGATAAGTCTCGACGATTAAAAGCACGAGGGGTTATGAAACGACCCCCAAAACAAATATGACATGCTTGTACAAACAATGTCCGCCCTATCAAACAGGGCCGAACTTTGTATTCAAACACAATATTACTAGATAATAAAGCAAGACAAAATGTATGTTCATTCAAACCAAGGATTACAAATATACGTCCATCTTTTGATAGTATGGACTTCGGCTACTACATCCTCAAAAAGGCGCATGCAAATGTAGCCAGCTTACAAGTAGTTATAAAAAGCTTCACTAGAAAAATGAAAAAACACCGAACCTATGTGGAGGAAAGGGTGATACAACTTGCAACTATTTAAAAAAGCTTCATGAAGAGATAAAAATCACCGAACCTATGTTGAGGAACGGGAGGTACCAATCACTTAACCAGACCCTGCTCTGAGTCGTCAAGCACGACCAACTTCTTGAAAGCCTCAACCACGACATTCACAGGCTCCGACATCATATCTTGCAGCTTCATGACTGCAGGCAAGGTAAAATACAAATACCAGACGAGGACGAACCTTTAACGAGGTTGTTAGCAGCAGCTTTGGTCAACTCTTCAATGGATGCTACATACTTATTTTTGGAAGTCTCGTGAGCTAGCTCCTCCGCCTGCAGCTTGGCCTTAGCTTCATCTATCTTCACCTGAAGCTTATCCCGAGCCTCAGTAGCTGCGGTAGTGGCAGCATGAGAAGATCGGATTAACTCTTGGCAGCTTTTAACATCACCCCGTAAAGATTCTATCAAGTTATCATGACCACACACCGAATATCTACTTGTCAACTTTGACCTCTGCAACTCAGAATCCACCCACCTCCTGTATACCTCAGCAACCAAAAAATTAGACTGCGCCTAGTTTACTAGCATGGCATCAGCAAGATCTGAGTCTTTCAAACACCTATAATGAGCATGATCAGTTGGGGTGTTGATATTGAACAACATCATTTTAGCCGACAAGGCATTAACCACCCGAGTTCCATTCTTTAAATCCCAGTCGGGGGAAAAGATGTCTTCTGCGGTGGCAGGGTCGATTTCCATAACATCCTCCAGAGGATCTACAAGATTAAAAAGGATCAGCGTCTCAGTTTCAAACCAACAGGGAGAATAAGATGCACCATATTCATTCCCCCCGTCCTTTTGAAAGGTTGAGATACGACCTATAGACTTACCAGTAGGAGGCTTCACCAATTCCTTTGACTTGAATGTCACATTAACCCTCTCCGGGCTGTTTTCAATTTCTGTAAAAATATCACTTCCTTTATCACCACCCACCAAATTTGTCACACCCTCAAATTACCACTTGCGGGGTTTTACCGCGAGGCGCATGACAAACCAGGATCCAAGTCAACGATCACAATAAACAACTCTATATGAAAAGCGTAAAGAGACATAACCATTAATTTTATAAGCGGAAGCGTTTAAGTAGCATTTAATCAACTATGCTATCATCTCAAAAGTTATTCAAAATACTTTTATTACAAAACGTGCAACTATGCCTAGACGCCAATGCAGACCCGTGCGCCTAGTTCCATTCATTGCTACCTTAGCGACCTGAGAAAAACATGCCAAAAAGACGTCAACATATAATGCTGGTGAGTTCACAGGTTTGTTCAATATGTTACCAATATGTTACCATGTCCATACTATATCAATGTTACCAAGTACGCTAGCTAGGCGTATGTTTTATTACTACTACGATTGGAAACCATTACTAGACACGTTTAGCAATGTTTAGCATGTTTAAGCAGCCCGTATGTTCAGCATGATGATGTTCCTGTTCGAGACAATATGCACCCGCCCGGCCCTCCAAGCCGACGAGTGGGGCAGGTCACGCCCAATACATCTATCCACATTTCCCCCGTTGTGCATCCCCGCACATTCATGGTTTCCCCCGGGACTTCCAAAAGATCATATAGCAATATAAAGTTAAAACCATAGTATGACATATGTTACCAAAACAGTTTAGCGCATGTTTTCTCCCCCAAAAGTTAAAGCAGTAAAAGTGGGGCCGTGAACTCACCTTAAGTAGCGTTCTTCAATTACAAGCAAAGATGTTTAGCCTTTGATAATCCCTCTACCGGAGATCTATCAAAATGTTCACATAAGTGTTCCGACTAATAACCATAAGGTTATCTAGTCCCCGATTGTCCAGATCGTAACCAAGTATGTTTTAAAACGTGTTTGAATGTTTAACCGACACACTAGACCGACCCGACATCCCGTTGGCGACCCATTACCTTAACTAATCAAGTACGCATAGATTACACACAAGGTTCAAGCATAAAACACTTAGTTTGTATCAAAAATCTCATTTCTGCATCAGAACGGTCGAACCAGTCAGTTTTAAGTCTCCTTCGCACCTTTTCAGTCTCCTTCGCCCGTTTTACCTTTCGTTCGACCGTTTGATGCCTCCTTCGCCCGTTTTACCACGTTCGCCCAACAAAAACCCAGGTTCGACCCTGGTTTTCCTCCTTCGCACCTTCGATCGGTCGAAGGAGGCCAGGTTCGCCCCTGTTGTGCAATTTTTCCTAAAAACGCTTCAAACACATTCAAAACGACTCGAAACATCATCAAACACAGCAGTCAAGTATGGATAACTTACCCCTACAAAACCCCACCGATTTCCCCCGATAATACGTCCGTTTCAGCCCTTTCCCAAAATGGTAAAGATTATGGAAACATCACTTTCATGCATGAATAATTTACCCAATTTGGAAACTTTTGAAATCGATTCATGCTTAGCTTAAAATACTCAGTTTGTCGATTATCCGATCTTTTCTTATCAATTCTATTGATCATAAATATCATGCATCAAGTTTAAATCCAATAAAACCCCCCAAATACCCATAATATCCCCATATCCAATCCTAACCCTAAACAACAATATTCCAACATCAATAACAATCCTATATCATGTTTCTATCATAGATATAGCAGCAAATCATTGAACAACACATAACACCACATAATACACAATTTACATATGTTATTCATCATGAAAACCTATGTTAAATAATCATGTTTTGATTTAGAAAGATGTTTAAAAGGTTTTTAATCATAAAACACCCTTAGAACAGATCCGGACAATTAGGGTTAGATGAAAACGAATTAAAATGCTTTTAAAAAGGTTTAGGATTATGAACACACCTTGGATTCTTGTTTAGATGTTGTAGATAGGTTAGATTATGAAAAAGGAGAGCAAAAACTCCTTCCTTAGTGTTTTAGATCGTTTGAGAGCGTTTTGGGACGGTTAGGGTTTGTGAAATGATGAAAAAATGACAAAGGTTGGTATTTATACTAATCCTCCTTCGCACCATTTCAATGGTCGAAGGTGGTCTCCTTCGACCCTTTCACAGGGTCGAATGAGCCCTGTTCTGGTCGAAGGGAATTCCTTCAATTCCACTTCCCTGGTTCGCCCATCTGCAAAGGGTCGAACCAGACAATTTCTCTCCTTCGACCACTCGAAGTGGTCGAACCAGGATTCTTTTTTAACTAGTTTTCCAGTTTGTCGTGTTTAACGCATTCTAACACATCTTAACACATAAGCATGCATCCTTAGTCTATATTTAACATATTTAAGCGTAGATAATCATTTACACATCATTTAAACACATCTATGTATATAATCCACCACACGACCCATAATCTACACCTATACTTAATTAGTTCATGTAATGTCACCAACAACGGAACCCGGTACTAGTGTATTACCAAAACGACTCCCAATGATCCTCCAGATCATTGTACCCTGGACAATCCTAACTTGACCCGACTCAACTAACCCAGTTAAGTTTGTTTATAAACGTTTCTCGCTAAGGTAGACTTAGATGTTACTAATATGTTTAAGCCAAACATGCCGGGTGTCACATCATCCCCACGTTGAAAGAATTTTCGTCCCGAAAATTGCGCAAAGCCCCAAAAGAAAGGAATGAAAAGAACAGAACGAAAAGAAAATTACCGGATGTCACATCATCCCCACGTTGAAAGGAATCTCGACCCGAGATTCATTCCGCTTCAGCAGTAACATGCCTCGATTCAAACGCGCGCTTCGGGAAGAGATGAGGATACTTAGCTTTCATCTGGTCCTCCCGTTCCCATGTGAATTCCGGTCCACGGTTCGAGTTCCAACGGACTTTAACGATGCGGATTTTACTCCGACGAAGGCTACGAATCTTGTAGTCGAGGATCTCGACAGGTTCCTCCACAATGCGAAGACGATCATCAACCTTGATCTCTTCCAGTGGTACAATGAGAGATTCATCAGCCAAACACTTCTTCAAGTTAGACACATGGAAGACGTTGTGCACACTACCGAGCTCCGCCGGTAAGTCAAGTCTGTATGCCACCGGTCCAATCCGATCCAGGATTGCGAATGGTCCGACATAACGAGGGTTAAGCTTGCCACGCTTTCTAAAGCGTATAACGCCCTTCCATGGTGAAACTTTCAGAAGTACCCTGAACGATTTTCTCCGAAGTTTGACGGATCTGTACGATTTTCTCCGAAGTTTGACGGATCTGTACGATTTTCTCCGAAGTTTCATACACAAGTTCCGGACCAGTGAGCTGGCTCTCGCCCACCTCGGCCCAACAAAGGGGTGATCGACATTTCCGTCCGTAAAGAGCCTCGAACGGAGCTGCCTTGATGCTAGAGTGATAGCTGTTGTTGTAGGAGAACTCCACTAACGGCAGGTGGATCTCCCAACTTTTGCCAAAATCGATAACACATGCCCGAAGCATGTCTTCCAAGGTTTGAATCGTCCGCTCACTCTGTCCATCAGTTTGCGGATGATAAGCCGTACTCATATCCAGCTGAGTACCCAAAGCCTTGTGCAGAGCCTTCCAGAAACGCGAAGCAAAACGAGAATCGCGATCATAGATAATAGAAACAGGCACCCCGTGCCGAGCAACCACCTCCTTAAGGTAAAGTCGAGCCAACCGCTCGAGTCCATCGGTTTCCTTAATAGGTATAAAACGTGCCGATTTTGTCAGCCGGTCAACAATCACCCAGATCATATCATAACCACTAGGTGACCTTGGCAGCTTGGTGACAAAATCCATCGTGATTCGTTCCCACTTCCATTCTGGAACCTCTGGTTGTTGTAGGAGACCAGACGGCCTCTGATACTCCACCTTGACTTTAGCACAAGTCAAACATTTGTTGACGTAAGAAGCTATATCAGCTTTCATGTTTGGCCACCAATAAAGTATCTTCAAATCCTGATACATCTTATCGAAGCCAGGGTGAATAGAATACCGGGATTTGTGAGCTTCATCCAAAACAAGCTCGCGCAATCCCCCGAACAATGGGACCCAAACACGTCCCGCAAAATAGTGTAAACCATCGGTCCTAAGTTCAAGATGCTTGTCAGCACTGTGCATAGTTTCAGCCTTAAGGTTTTCCTCCTTCAAGGCTTCCAACTGTGCAGAACGGATTTGGTCAGGCAACGACGAATGAATGGTGAGCTGTAAGGCTCGAACACGGCGAGGATTCGCAGACTCCTTCCTACTCAAGGCGTCCGCCACAACATTCGCCTTGCCAGGATGGTACTTGATGGCACAGTCATAATCGTTCAGGAGTTCTACCCAGCGACGCTGCCGCATGTTCAACACCTTATGGTCGAAAATATGCTGAAGACTCTTGTGATCGGTATATACTTCACACTTGGTACCGTACAAGTAGTGTCTCCAGATTTTCAACGCAAAGACTACTGCACCCAGTTCCAAGTCATGAGTAGTATAGTTCTTCTCATGAACTTTGAGTTGACGAGAAGCATAAGCAATAACCTTCCCGCGCTGCATCAACACGCAACCGAGACCACGAATAGAGGCATCACAGTACACAACGAAGTCATCCGTACCCTCAGGTAGGGATAAGATAGGTGCAGAACAAAGTTTAAGCTTCAGCATCTGAAATGCTGATTCTTATGGTTCATCCCAGTCGAACTTTCGGTCCTTCTGGGTAAGAGCAGTGAGGGGTTGAGCGATCTTCGAAAATCCCTCAATGAAGCGACGATAGTAACCCGCAAGACCTAGGAATTGCCGCACCTCAGATGGCGTCTTTGGTGCTTCCCAGTCTTTAATAGCTTCGATCTTAGCCGGATCGACATGAATTCCCAGTTCATTCACCACATGTCCTACGAATTGAACTTCACGTAACCAGAAATCACACTTCGAGAACTTAGCATACAACTGCTCCTGTCTCAAAAGTTCCAAAACCAACCGCAGATGTTCCTCATGATCCGTCTTGTTCTTGGAATAAATCAGAATATCGTCAATGAACACGATGACGAACTTATCATGGTAAGGTTTGCAAACGCGGTTCATTAAATCCATGAACACCGCCGGTGCGTTAGTGAGACCAAAAGGCATGATCAAGAACTCAAAATGGCCATAACGAGTGCGAAAAGCAGTCTTCTGAATGTCAGCTTCCCTGACGCGCAACTGGTGATACACATACGAAGACTTCCATCCTTCTTCTTCACAAACAAAATAGGAGCTCCCCACGGGGAAGAACTCGGCCGGATGAAACCCTTTTCCAAGAGTTCCTGTAACTGGCTGGACAACTCTTGCATCTCGGGAGGTGCAAGACGATACGGAGCTCGGGCAATAGGAGCAGCGCCCGGAGTAAGATCGATACCGAACTCAACCTAACGATGGGGAGGAAGACCAGGTAATTCATCAGGAAACACATCAGAAAAGTCACGAACCACTGGAATATCCTCGATCTTCTTCTCATCGTCAGTAGAAACGTTAACAAGTGCCAGAATGGCCGAACAACCCTTCCGAAGATACTTACGGGCTTTCATGCTAGAAATGATACTCAGCGGAGCACCGCTTTTCTCGCCACGAACCGAAAGAATCTCTCAATCAGGGAGAGGGATCCGAATAACCTTGTCAAAACAAACGATCTCCGCGCGATACAACGATAATCAATCCATGCCAACCACGACATCAAAACTACCCAGGAGTACCGGCATAAGGTCAATGGGGAAAGACAAACCCGACAGTTCCAAGCGACATTCCCTAAGGGTGTGTGTCGCTTCGATTTTCTTACCATCAGCCAATTCTATTAACTACTTAGCCTCTAAAGGTGTGGGTACTATATCTAGCAATCGACTAACATCCAAAGATACGAAACTCTTATCGGCACCGATATCAAACAAGACAGAAACATAGCGATCATTAAGAAGGAACATACCGGTAACTGTGTCTGGATCCTGCCTAGCCTCCGCAGATCCAATGACGAAAGCACGTGCAGTCCTGCCTCCGCCGCCGTTGTTCCCGTTACCGTTCCTGCCCCTCCCATTATCGCCCTGCTTCAGTTTGGGACAGTCACGCTTGAAATATCCCGTGTCACCACAGTTATAACACCCCTGCCTCCCCTGAGTCTCCTGAGCAGCAGGAGCAGGAGTAGCCGCAGGAGTCTGAGTTGGGGTGAGTGCCACCTTGCAATCCTTAGCATGGTGCCCCAACTGCTGGCACCGATGACAACGAGCCCTATCACAACCCCCAGAATGATGAAAACCACACTTGTTACACTTGGGATGCTTCCCAACATACCCACTCGTCTTCTGCCCAGAAGAAGACCCAGATGAATCAAACTTCTTCGCCGGCTGAGCTGGCACCACACTCTTCCCCACACTATCCCATTTCCTCTTGTTCCCCTCGGCAACCTTCAGGTTAGTCATCCGATGAGCTGATCAGACAACTTCAGCAATAGTGGGAAGATTCCCAGCAGCCACCAACCCAGCAATCTCGGGCACTAGTCCAGACACATAGTGCTCGATCCTCCTGTACTCGGGTGTGTGTAAATCAGGACACAACACCGCCAGCTCATTTCTCCTCACAGTGTATTCCTCAATCTCAGACCTAACCATCTTGTAACTCCAGACCTCATGCTCCAACTTCTGTATCTCCTCTCTCGGACAGTACTCACCTCTCAACAGCTGCACGAACTCCGCCCAAGGCATAGCAATAGCCTCCCCCAATCCCATGTTCTGTGTAGTAGCATTCCACCACGACAGGGCAGGCCCCTCAAATGTCGCAGTAGCATACTTCACCCGGTCCCCAGCAGGACAGTTACACATAACAAACACAGATTCCACCTTCTCCAGCCATCGGAGCAGTACCACCGCTCCCTCAGTTCCAGCGAAGTTATGGGGCTGACAGTCCCGAAACTTCTTATAAGAGCACTGAGGTGGGGGTGGATTGGCACCAACACCTGAAACATGGTACACGAGTAAAATACAAACGAAAGGACACGAAACCCAGAAATGAGGCAAGGTCGATAGAAATCAACTCACCACCCATGGCATTAATTCCAGCCTGGAAATTTGCCATAGCCATGTTCACTTGCTGCTGTAGCAAGTTGTTCAGTTCAGCTTGGGTCATGTTGATGTTTCCACGACCACCGCCTCCAGCGCGACCACCACCGCCAGCACGGCCTCCGCTGCCACCACGACGTCCACCACCGCGAGCACCAGACATGATCTAACAAATCAAGAAATCGAGGGATTCAGATTCACTTCCAGTGTCAACCACTAGAAATTTACAAGAGTTAGCCTAAGGATAAATCCAGGACTATACATCCAAACTCGAAATCCATCGGGATTTTCATGCATTCCAGTTTATTATTTCGTGTGCACCCAAAATGATAAACTGCTCTACATGGTCCTCCAGATGTACCCCTAATCCAGACCACAGTCACTGAACATTATCGCCTAATAACGTGTGATGGTAGGTGCAAGTGCAAGAAGGCATGTGTGATGATGATGTAAGGACACCCCGACAATGTTAGTACGTATCCCACTAATAGACTCAAAGTATGTGACCGTCTAGTGTGTGTGACTCGGCTATAGACCAGACTCTACATGCAGTCCTAGTTCACTATAACCATTGGCTCTGATACCAATCTGTCACACCCTCAAATTACCACTTGCGGGGTTTTACCGCGAGGCGCATGACAAACCAGGATCCAAGTCAACGATCACAATAAACAACTCTATATGAAAAGCGTAAAGAGACATAACCATTAATTTTATAAGCGAAAGCGTTTAAGTAGCATTTAATCAACTATGCTATCATCTCAAAAGTTATTCAAAATACTTTTATTACAAAACGTGCAACTATGCCTAGACGCCAATGCAGACCCGTGCGCCTAGTTCCATTCATTGCTACCTTAGCGACCTGAGAAAAACATGCCAAAAAGACGTCAACATATAATGCTGGTGAGTTCACAGGTTTGTTCAATATGTTACCAATATGTTACCATGTCCATACTATATCAATGTTACCAAGTACGCTAGCTAGGCGTATGTTTTATTACTACTACGATTGGAAACCATTACTAGACACGTTTAGCAATGTTTAGCATGTTTAAGCAGCCCGTATGTTCAGCATGATGATGTTCCTGTTCGAGACAATATGCACCCGCCCGGCCCTCCAAGCCGACGAGTGGGGCAGGTCACGCCCAATACATCTATCCACATTTCCCCCGTTGTGCATCCCCGCACATTCATGGTTTCCCCCGGGACTTCCAAAAGATCGTATAGCAATATAAAGTTAAAACCATAGTATGACATATGTTACCAAAACAGTTTAGCGCATGTTTTCTCCCCCAAAAGTTAAAGCACTAAAAGTGGGGCCGTGAACTCGCCTTAAGTAGCGTTCTTCAATTACAAGCAAAGATGTTTAGCCTTTGATAATCCCTCTACCGGAGATCTATCAAAATGTTCACATAAGTGTTCCGACTAATAACCATAAGGTTATCTAGTCCCCGATTGTCCAGATCGTAACCAAGTATGTTTTAAAACGTGTTTGAATGTTTAACCGACACACTAGACCGACCCGACATCCCGTTGGTGACCCATTACCTTAACTAATCAAGTACGCATAGATTACACACAAGGTTCAAGCATAAAACACTTAGTTTGTATCAAAAATCTCATTTCTGCATCAGAACGGTCGAACCAGTCAGTTTTAAGTCTCCTTCGCACCTTTTCAGTCTCCTTCGCCCGTTTTACCTTTCGTTCGACCGTTTGATGCCTCCTTCGCCCGTTTTACCACGTTCGCCCAACAAAAACCCAGGTTCGACCCTGGTTTTCCTCCTTCGCACCTTCGATCGGTCGAAGGAGGCCAGGTTCGCCCCTGTTGTGCAATTTTTCCTAAAAACGCTTCAAACACATTCAAAACGACTCGAAACATCATCAAACACAGCAGTCAAGTATGGATAACTTATCCCTACAAAACCCCACCGATTTCCCCCGATAATACGTCCGTTTCAGCCCTTTCCCAAAATGGTAAAGATTATGGAAACATCACTTTCATGCATGAATAATTTACCCAATTTGGAAACTTTTGAAATCGATTCATGCTTAGCTTAAAATACTCAGTTTGTCGATTATCCGATCTTTTCTTATCAATTCTATTGATCATAAATATCATGCATCAAGTTTAAATCCAATAAAACCCCCAAATACCCATAATATCTCCATATCCAATCCTAACCCTAGACAACAATATTCCAACATCAATAACAATCCTATATCATGTTTCTATCATAGATATAGCAGCAAATCATTGAACAACACATAACACCACATAATACACAATTTACATATGTTATTCATCATGAAACCCTATGTTAAATGATCATGTTTTGATTTAGAAAGATGTTTAAAAGGTTTTTAATCATAAAACACCCTTAGAACAGATCCGGACAATTAGGGTTAGATGAAAACGAATTAAAATGCTTTTAAAAAGGTTTAGGATTATGAACACACCTTGGATTCTTGTTTAGATGTTGTAGATAGGTTAGATTATGAAAAAGGAGAGCAAAAACTCCTTCCTTAGTGTTTTAGATCGTTTGAGAGCGTTTTGGGACGGTTAGGGTTTGTGAAATGATGAAAAAATGACAAAGGTTGGTATTTATAATAATCCTCCTTCGCACCATTTCAATGGTCGAAGGTGGTCTCCTTCGACCCTTTCACAGGGTCGAATGAGCCCTGTTCTGGTCGAAGGGAATTCCTTCAATTCCACTTCCCTGGTTCGCCCATCTGCAAAGGGTCGAACCAGACAATTTCTCTCCTTCGACCACTCGAAGTGGTCGAACCAGGATTCCTTTTTAACTAGTTTTCCAGTTTGTCGTGTTTAACGCATTCTAACACATCTTAACACATAAGCATGCATCCTTAGTCTATATTTAACATATTTAAGCGTAGATAATCATTTACACATCATTTAAACACATCTATGTATATAATCCACCACACGACCCATAATCTACACATATACTTAATTAGTTCATGTAATGTCACCAACAACGGAACCCGGTACTAGTGTATTACCAAAACGACTCCCAATGATCCTCTAGATCATTGTACCCTGGACAATCCTAACTTGACCCGACTCAACTAACCCAGTTAAGTTTGTTTATAAACGTTTCTCGCTAAGGTAGACTTAGATGTTACTAATATGTTTAAGCCAAACATGCCGGGTGTCACAAAATTCCCTTCACCAACATACATATACACCGGCCCACTTTCTCGAGAAGATTGACCACCAGTCAAATGCATGTCAAGGTTTTCCATGATTTTTTTCTTCGGAGAGCTGGATATAACAGGCACACTTAACCTGACAAACTTGACCTTTTTGGGGGTTTTCCTCTCTTCCTTGGAGGGTTCAGATTTCCTCTTCCGAGCCTTGATATTGAGATCCAAAGATACGTCTTCAGCTAAATCTTCATCAGTTTGTTGCAAACTCGATGATCTCGAAGGTTTCAACAAAACAGATCCCGAAAAAACTTGCCCAACAGTTTCACCACCTTCAACAACGTCACCCTGAGGTTCATTCACCTTACCTCTACCACCTTCGACTCCGAGCCCTCCCTGGTATCACCCTTGGTATCAGAAGTTTGGATGGGAAACTGAAGCTTCTCCACCTGCTGAAGTTTCGGATTATTGGTACCAAGGGGATTGCTGGTCAAGGCAAGGTCCGAATCATCATAATCTTCAAACTTTAACGCGGCAAGCAATGCCATTTCTGCATACAAAAATAAAAAAACAGATGTTATCATTTGAACAAAATCAATAGACAGAAGGCCGTCAGAACGGTCCTCACCCCTATCCTTATACATAATTATGGGCCACTTGCCAGGCTCATCCTAGATCCTGCTAACACCTCCCAACAACAAGATATGCTACGGATACTTCTTTATATTCGACTTATGAGAAACAAGTTTCTTATATAACACCTCATCAAAAGCAAAATTCGCCGGGAGTTCACATTCAGTAGACTTAAAATCTTTCCGCCACACAGCCAGCATCTCCGTTGGTAGACACATGCCATCCAGCCAAAAGAACTGCGTATTCCAGTTCTTCAGACTGGAAGTGTCTTTACCGTGGCATTCATCTTTCTCCTTTTCTCAAAAGTATACCAGTCCCCAGCCTGGTTCAACTTATAAAATGCTCGAAATACATTGATATCAGGTTTGGACTTTAAAGCCCGACACTTCAATTCAAAATGACATACCCTCCCTAGACTAAAAGGATTCATTTGTGAAAAATGAACCCCATGAAATTTGTAGATGCATATATGCGACTAATGCTTTGGATTTACAATAAACACATGTTAATAAGTTTTGTCGAATGGGCGAAGGAGTCTGTATATGGGTGAAGGAAGGTTTTCAAGGGTGCGAAGGAGAAAGATTTATACGAAGGAGAGACAGGAGGCGAAGGAAGATTTAGTTTGTTATGTATTGCTTCATTCGACCGGTATGTTTGGTCGAATGTGCACATTCGCACCTACGTGGTGGGCGAATGTGCAGGCCTATAAATAGGTCAAGCTCATTTTTTGAATGTAGTTTTAGTCATTATTGTTCCCTCCATTTTCAGTGTGTCTCTCTAGTGTTTTGTTAAACTTAATTCACGTCGTATCTTTCATGTTTTGATCATATTAACGTGTAATTGAGTTGTTTATTAATGAGAAAAGCTTTGAATGATGATTTGTTTGTTTTGATCTGATTGATTATCATTTTGTGATTGGTTTAGGGTTTCCGCACCTAAATTAAACTTGTTTGATCATGTCTTTGTAGATTTGTCGATCCTTTAGCACATACAAAGTGGTATCAAAGCCATTCTGGATCAAACAACCACAAATTGATAGTTTCTCAGTTGATTTGGACCCAATTTTGGTCAAAAAGTTTCTTTTTTCATAGAACAAACTGATTTGATGAGTTTTTGATTTATTAGAACTTGTTTTCATGGTTAAAATGGATAATTCTCTTTGATAAACTTGTTCCAAATCAATTCCGGATCAAAACCTGATTAAAATCATCAAAATCTATCAACATTTGATAAACATGATCAAAATTAACTGATTTTGAAAAGAATAACCGTTTTTGAAAGAGCAGGGTCGAACCTAGAGAGAACGGTCGAAGGTGTGAGTAATTTTGGTCGAACGAGTGATTTTTTTGGTCGAAGGTGTTGATTTTGTGGTCGAACGTAGAGTTTCATAGCTTATTGGTGTACATTCGACCATCAGAGTTTCATTCGACCAATCGAACGGTCGAAGGAGGGAACAAACGGTCGAAAGAGAGTACAAACGGTCGAAAGAGTTTGTGTGTTATCATAGTCCACATTCGTACCTTTCCAAACGGTCGAAGGAGAAGAGTTTTCCTCATTCGACCATCCGTTAGTGCGAAGGTAAAACCTGTTTTAAAAATTTTTCTAATCTTTTCGTGTTTGAACATTTACAGGTTAAGATGTGGAACTTTCCAACTACGCCAAGACCTAATCCAGCACCACAGCAGCAAACAACCAGAGATCCATGGACAGTTGCAGCCCAGAAGTCTAGTCCACCATCTCAGCCAATCAACTACATGGCTATGACTAGTTCTATTCCTCAGCAAGTTGTGCAATGATGTGTCGTAAAACACATCTATTCTCCTATGTATTATGAGTTATAAATTGAGTCTTTTGTATATAGTTTTTAGTAGTTTTAGGCGTGTATTCGTTGGTTTGTCTATTTTTATCATTGTATAGTTTTTATTAATTTTTAGTACTTATTTATTTATTTTATATTTTGGTAGGTGTTCGTGTGAACGTTGGAGCGTAAACGATGAACTTTGGTCGAGCCAAAAACACCCAAGTTAAGAGCACGAAGCTAGAATGCTATATATAATAATAACTATAATAATAATAATAATAGTAATAAAAAAATAATAAAAAAAGGTGAGACTTGGGCCAAGCCCAAGTCAAAGTCGGTCAAAAAAAAAATTGTGAATGTTAATAAAGATTGACGGCGACGAGAGGAAAGGGATTAATACATAAAATATCATTCATACAATCGCAGCACAGGAACAAAAGTGAAGGTCAACTACGGTGACGATTGAACGAGCACGGAAGGAGAAAAGGCCACGGGCACGCTAAAGATCAAGAGCCAACGAGCCGTGGGTTAGGTTTAGTTTTCGCTATATATTTTTATAGACATGATGAAATTGTTTTTTATAAACTTTGAATTTATGTTTCTAAATATTATGAGTAGCTAGACTTTTATGGTTGCTTAGGTTTATGAACTAGACACGTAATATGCAGCTTTTAATGATTTTTGGTTTTTAGTTTGATGTGTAGGATTACATGATTTTAATTTTATTGTTGGATTTGATATATGTGTGTTGGTGTTATTTTTATTTGAAGTTTGTTTATCGGTTTTGTGGAGCTAGGCATGTAGAGATACCCCCTAGGTCTTGAAATCAATCTAGTTCGTCAACTTAGGTTAGCGTGCTAGTATTTGCAGTTGGAGTACGACACAAGTATAACAAACTAATATAATAAAATTAACTAAGACGTGCAGTCCATTCTTGAGGGTGAGAAATCTAACTCGAGATTGCTAGGTAACTAACTAGGCATTGTTCGGTAGTTGGCAAGCGCTAGGGCGGGAGTCGCTACTTGTCCGTGTTTAGAGTTTTCCTAGGTTTTCTCCAGTAGAGTTTAAGTCTGCTTCATAGTTTGAGGGTTTTAATCCAGGAGAGGTTTTAATCTGATTTCTGTGGGATTTTGGTACGCTAGGGCGATCCGGATCCATCTTAGCATTTCTACACTTGTCCCGCCTTGAGTCTAGTGAGCCATCCTTGACAGGAGGTTTATTAGGTAAGAATAGGGTCTCAAGTTAATTACCAGATTCAGGATTTATTGCTAGTGTCTAGGGATTTTACCTAAGTAACCAGCCTTCTTCCTATCCGATTTCTCCAAGTCCCTAGTTCCTATAAGTAGTCGAGGTTGTTTTATTTATATTTAGTTTCTTTTAAGTTTATAATTAGTAGTTTAAAGTACCCCCATATAAGTATATATTTATTTAGGCTAGTATTCGGTAGAGGTTGTGATCTAGAGTTGCATTCGCGTCTTTGGGTTCGATACTCGGTCTTATCTGTTTACTGCTTTGCGACCGGTACACTTGCCGTGCGTGTGTAGTTTTTAGGTGAGTCGTTTTAATTAGAACTTGTGTTATTTATATATATACATTTACACACATCAAGTTTTTGGCGTCGTTGCCGGGGACGCAATTGGCACTCTTGAGAATTATCCGATCCGTTTCTGGTCTACTATTTTGTGAATAATTTTTACTTTTTATTATTATTTTTTTTTCTTATTATTAATATTTTTTTTATTCGTAACATATAATTTTTTTATCATGTGCGAGATCTGCGGAGGACCCCACTTTACCATAAGATGCCCTCATTCATATTCATCGGGGTATTCCATGGATCATTATTCTAACACGTATTTGCAGCCGCAGCCATATCAGTCATACCAGCCTTCATACCCACAGGTTAACCAGTGGTTTAACCCTGCAACATCTGAGTCACTAGATAGAATAACAAGTCGGCTTGATCGTCTACAAGCAATGATGTATGAGGAAAGGCATGGTGGTAGCTCGTCAGAGTATCCACCTAGCCAACATTTGTATCCACATCCCGATTATCGGGATGTCTCTTCTCACACTTGGCCTGACTTTGCCGCCCTTCTTGCTAAGCAAGACGCCTTCATCGCTAATCAACAGCTCATGCTCGAGGATATGCGTTCTTTGCTATCCATGCGCACCGACTATTTGAGGGAACAAGATGCGGCACTTGAGAGGCTACAGACTCAGGTGGATGAACTGAAGACTATAATGGACGTTGAAGTCCCACCTCCAGTTCAGCAGGTTAATTTCACATATGATGACCCAGACGAGATGGTAACACTTAGATTACCTGATTGTAATAGTCCCGTTGCTGAAATTGTTTGTCCTTACTCATCTAATTCTGTGCATGATTTAACTGACCCATATGATTCTTTACACTTGTCTTGTGAGGATGGTATTTTGCAGGATTCAGGGTTAGAGCCAGAGACCATAATGGACGCCTTAGTCCCACCTTTGGTTCAGCAGGATGAGCAGCCTTGCCAGATCTCTAGTTCAGTAGCATACCCTTGGGAGGCAGATGTCTGGAGTGATGATGAGGAGATAGAAAGGATAGCTTGGGACGCGCATAGGAAAGCCATGATGGAGAAGATAGGGGAGACTGAGGAAGATATGGACTTTTCAGAATCCACAGGCTGGCTGTTTGAGGAAGAAGTGGTGGAAGAGGAAGACACCACTGACCTGCTTGAAGAAGCAGCTGATGGGGAAGCAGAGTTTGGTGACGAGTTGGTTGATTTGACAGCTCCAGAAGTGGACAAAGATTTTGAACAAGTGTCACCAAACAACGAAGATGAGAAAGAAGCAGTGGTGGAAGAAGAAGAACACCACAGCCGGCCCGTGCAGGCATTGGATATTACACTGCTACTAGTGCCACCACCATGGCCACCACCACGGGAGAAGGCGAAGAGGCATCTGGACCGACACAGGGTGAGGGTTAGGAGTTGCAGAGACAACAAGTCCCCTCATTACATGCCAAGAATCAGGTTTGGTCCAAGTAAATTTAAATATTGGTGGTCCAACCCATTTAAATTCGATAAAATATTTTTCAATTCCACTAATTTAATTTTTCTAAATAATATGGACCGGGTGGAATTAAATGGGTTGGAACGGGTCCAGATAAAAGAGAAGCCCCCTGATTTAGTTTAAGTGTGGGGAGGCTCTGTAGAGTTTGTAAATTTATATTTATACATATTTATTTATTTTTTTTTTCTTTCTTTTCTAGCTTTTCATTTTTTTTTATTTTTTATTTGTGGTTCGTCCTTCGATAGTGGTTCATAGGTTTTTATCTTTCTATTTTATTTTTGTTTTGGGTCTTTGAGTCTGTTTGCGTGTTTGCTTAGGTAAAGAAAATTTCACCATGAGCGGATCCCATGTATTTATCTTTATATATATTTTATGAGTGGCAGTTTTTGTAAAGGTTTGGGTAATAAAAGAGATTTTTTCTTAAAAAAAAATTAATTAATTAACTTTCTGTGAAAAAAGATTTTTCACGTAATGTGAGGAGTCTGGGCTGACCTGTTCGCCTCATGCGACCAGCTATTACCCCGGAAAGTTATATATTTTTCGCTTGCAACGCGTGTTGTGATCACCAGTGTCCTTCACGTTGAGCAAGAACCAGATTTTTTT
The DNA here is from genome assembly GCA_028751855.1 of Ambrosia trifida. Lineage (NCBI taxonomy): Eukaryota > Viridiplantae > Streptophyta > Magnoliopsida > Asterales > Asteraceae > Ambrosia > Ambrosia trifida. The sequence continues at coordinate 33,306,358 of CM054133.1, read as the reverse complement.
TTTCTTTCTACCCATTTGGTTCTACCACCATACACCGCCAGTTTGCCAAGCAGGTACGTCTTCTTGTTTGTTGCTATTTTATGAGTCTAAGTTAGTAGTTTGAGTCTTTTTATTTTTGTGTGGTTCGGTATTATGCTCGGGTTTTGTTTGTTTCGTTTTGCGCAGGTTTGGATTGCACCGCCCGTACTCAATCTTCATTCGGGTGATTCCGGAGCTGTTATCATTTATCAAAGCAAGCCCAGAGTTTACTATTGTGTCAGAGCCGATCGCGACCAAAATGCTATACGATCGAGCTGGATTGGACTAGAGCTTACGAAGAAAAATTAACCAGCTAAGTCCTTTCCAATTTGCCCTCGTTTTTTTTTATTTTTTTTGTATTCGGAATTTATTTTTTTATTTTGAGTCGTTCTCTATTCCTACATTGAGGGCAATGTAGAGTTTAAGTGTGGGGATGGGAAACTGTCGTTTAGTCTGTATATAAAGTCATTTTTAGTCAAAAAAAAAAAAGTCCCTGATTTTGAAGTTTGCATTATATAAAATATGGAAAATGATAGGTAAAGTTAGGTGTCCGGTTTTCAAATAGTATGTATAATAAGAGATTAAAATTGATTGAAAACGTGTCTGATTTGGGATATGTGGGTAGGCTCGGCCGGTAGAAAGGTTTCCTTTGAAAAGTAATAAATTAATTATGTTAGGCTATTTTGTGGGTTCTCATCTAGGAGAAACGGGGAGACCGAAACCGCCAAAAATAGTATAAGAAGCACCGTTATAAGTAGAAAACCGTTAGAATTTCTAATCACTTAAAAAAAAGTAGAAATCAAAGCAAAAATGCTGAAGCTTAAGGTGCCTGGCCACTGGGATAGCGACTTGGATTGGTCACACCCTCTGAGTTAAGTATGCTGAGATGAAAAAAAAATAAAATGCTGAAGCTTAAGGTGCCTGGCCACTGGGATAGCGACTTGGATTGGTCACACCCTCTGAGTTAAGTATGCAAAAAAAAAAGTGATTTTAAATTCTCTTGGTTTTCTACATAAGACGTTTGGGAAATGGTCAATTGGTCGTTCCTTTAGCTTCATAAGCTTGAGGCGGGATTAGGAGGAACTGTGGCTTCCTTCGAGTGAGACCCTAGATAGACTAATCAACATGAACTTAACATAAATAAAAAGGGGCTTGGAAACCGGTGTGGGTTTAAGAGGATCAATATACCTGCAATCGCAATCAACACGTTAGTAGATTATTAATTAAGTAACCTATGTTTTGAAACTGGATATAAACCTAACTGTGATTCCATAGCATAATTCTTTTACAGGGACGAAAAAGGTTTAAGTGTGGGGATGTTTGATGTGTCGTAAAACACATCTATTCTCCTATGTATTATGAGTTATAAATTGAGTCTTTTGTATATAGTTTTTAGTAGTTTTAGGCGTGTATTCGTTGGTTTGTCTATTTTTATCATTGTATAGTTTTTATTAATTTTTAGTACTTATTTATTTATTTTATATTTTGGTAGGTGTTCGTGTGAACGTTGGAGCGTAAACGATGAACTTTGGTCGAGCCAAAAACACCCAAGTTAAGAGCACGAAGCTAGAATGCTATATATAATAATAATTATAATAATAATAGTAATAGTAATAAAAAAATAAAAAATAATAATAAAAAAAAGGTGAGACTTGGGCCAAGCCCAAGTCAAAGTCGGTCAAAAAAAAAATTGTGAATGTTAATAAAGATTGACGGCGACGAGAGGAAAAGGGATTAATACATAAAATATCATTCATACAATCGCAGCACAGGAACAAAAGTGAAGGTCAACTACGGTGACGATTGAACGAGCACGGAAGGAGAAAAGGCCACGGGCACGCTAAAGATCAAGAGCCAACGAGCCGTGGGTTAGGTTTAGTTTTCGCTATATATTTTTATAGACATGATGAAATTGTTTTTTATAAACTTTGAATTTATGTTTCTAAATATTATGAGTAGCTAGACTTTTATGGTTGCTTAGGTTTATGAACTAGACACGTAATATGCAGCTTTTAATGATTTTTGGTTTTTAGTTTGATGTGTAGGATTACATGATTTTAATTTTATTGTTGGATTTGATATATGTGTGTTGGTGTTATTTTTATTTGAAGTTTGTTTATTGGTTTTGTGGAGCTAGGCATGTAGAGATACCCCCTAGGTCTTGAAATCAATCTAGTTCGTCAACTTAGGTTAGCGTGCTAGTATTTGGAGTTGGAGTACGACACAAGTATAACAAACTAATATAATAAAATTAACTAAGACGTGCAGTCCATTCTTGAGGGTGAGAAATCTAACTCGAGATTGCTAGGTAACTAACTAGGCATTGTTCGGTAGTTGGCAAGCGCTAGGGCGGGAGTCGCTACTTGTCCGTGTTTAGAGTTTTCCTAGGTTTTCTTCAGTAGAGTTTAAGTCTGCTTCATAGTTTGAGGGTTTTAATCCAGGAGAGGTTTTAATCTGATTTCTGTGGGATTTTGGTACGCTAGGGCGATCCGGATCCATCTTAGCATTTCTACACTTGTCCCGCCTTGAGTCTAGTGAGCCATCCTTGACAGGAGGTTTATTAGGTAAGAATAGGGTCTCAAGTTAATTACCAGATTCAGGATTTATTGCTAGTGTCTAGGGATTTTACCTAAGTAACCAGCCTTCTTCCTATCCGATTTCTCCAAGTCCCTAGTTCCTATAAGTAGTCGAGGTTGTTTTATTTATATTTAGTTTCTTTTAAGTTTATAATTAGTAGTTTAAAGTACCCCCATATAAGTATATATTTATTTAGGCTAGTATTCGGTAGAGGTTGTGATCTAGAGTTGCATTCGCGTCTTTGGGTTCGATACTCGGTCTTATCTGTTTACTGCTTTGCGACCGGTACACTTGCCGTGCGTGTGTAGTTTTTAGGTGAGTCGTTTTAATTAGAACTTGTGTTATTTATATATATACATTTACACACATCATGCAACCAGTACAGCAACCAATTAGCGACTATTGGGGAGTAGCAGCAGCTGCCGTTCACTCACAGACGACCAGTGCCATATCTACACTCATTCAGGATCTATCATCAGGCAGTGGAAACCGTCCACCAAAGCTCATGGATATGATTGACTATAACACATGGAAGACTAAGTTCAAGATACATGTGGAGGGACAAGGCTTAGAGGGAGCCGAGGCATGGCAGATGATAGTGAAAGGTTATGCTGCTCCTATTCTGGAGAATACTGGTGAACCTATACCATTGGAGAACTTGGGTGATGATGAGAAGAAGAAGTTCACGATTGAGAAAAAGGCGTTTTCTCAATTATCTCAGGCGATCAATACTGACTTGCTACATCAGTTTGGATCGTGTACTACTTCAAAACAGTTGTGGGATATGCTGAGAAACAGACATGATGGTAACGAGAAGACTAGGAAGCTGAGAATGGAAGAGCTTCGCAAAGAGTTCGAGAATTTTAGTTACATGGGTAACGAGACTTTAAAAGAATTGGTTCCAAGGTATTGCCACTTGCTCACAGAGCTCTCAAGCTACGAGATTTGCATACCTATGTCTGAACTGGTGGATAAATTTGCTAATGCTTTACCACCATATTGGAACCAACACATTGAAGTGTTGAAAGAAAAAGATGCATACCAGTATTGGACTATCAATGAGTTCATACAAAAACTGGAGAACAAAGAGATGGAGAAGAGGAAAGCTAAGAGAGCACAGATTCCACAAAACCCAGAGTTGTATGTTAGTGGTACATCTACTTCCCATTCTACTTCCAGCTCTACTACAAACGTTGCACCTCATATTGCTTGTGTATCTAATGTTGTTGAACCCACCAAAGCACCAATCAACTATCTTGCCCAAACTTCATCATATACACCACAATCTTATCAAACACCTAATTTCATCCCACCTTTTTCACCTATGCAACAAGCTGTTTGTTACACTGCCAGTCAACCTCAACAACAACCATATAATCCTCACATGAACCAAATGCAGATCACTCAAACACAATCAAATCAAAGTCCGATTGTGTTAGAGACTTCTAACCTTAATAATGTTACTGTTGAGATTGCTCAACAGTATGTAGCATTAGTATCTTCAATGGTTGCGTCATACAACGGTTTAGTTGTTAGTCAGATTGGAAACAACAATCTAACCAATGAGGACTATGCACAAATCGATAAAGAGGAAATGGAGCTTATGGATATACAGTGGGCGTTTGCTAGCATCATGAGAAGAGCCACTGATTTTATCCAGAAAACAGGGAGAACTGACCTTTCTACTTCTCCAAACACCACTTATGGCTTTAACAAAGCCAAGGCCACATGTTTTAATTGTGGTGAGAAGGGTCATTTCAAGAGAGAGTGTACACAGCCGGCTCAACAAGGTAATCGAAACCCGTTCAACTCAAGCTATCAAAACCGACAAAACCAAAACCAGAATCAGGTATCATACAACAGTCCCAACATTTCTAGCTTTCAACCTCAAAACAACTATCAGAACCGTCAAAACACACAACAAAATACCAATACTAGACAATCCACATCTCAAAATCAAACCCAACAGAATTCAAACCGAACCATTATTCCCATCTCTACACCTAACACTCAAACCCAAACCCAAACTGAAAATCAAAACCAAGCACTAGTGATCCAAAAAGATGAAGGTTTTGATTGGACGGGTATGCAATTAGGGTGGAAGAGATTACTACAGGAAATGTGGCCTGTATGGCACAACAGATGAGTTTGGATGAACATGTGGAGATTGAAGAAGATGTTGTGACAGAAAAGTTGACGGAGTTGAAAATAGAAGAGTTGAATGAGGATGTGAATGATGAGTGTGAAGACAAGAAGTCTGGAATGATTCTTGATTCTGTCACAGATGTTGGAGAGAAATATGATTCGGCTTACTCGGACATGGAAAGTGATTCTGAATCGGAAGCTAGTGTGAACTCACCTGCTATTATCTATCGTGACATGATACAAGAGTTTTGGACTGAAGCAAAGATGGATTTCTGGGAATGTGAATCGTCTTTGGTGAGCAAGATACAAGGAAAGTTGGTTATCGTTTCAGAGAAGGATATCAGAGAAGCCTTGAATCTTCAAGATGAAAAGACTGATCCCAGAGAGCTTAGCTTTATGGAGCAGAGAAAGTGCTTTCTTAGGATGAAATACAATGGGCCGATTACTGATGGCTCGTTGCACAAGGGAAAGCTGTGTCCACAATTCAAATACTTGGCACATGTATTGATTCACGTCTTTGGTTCAGCTGCTGGAGGATATGATCTGATGAGAAAAAGTATTAGCTCGATGATGGTAGCACTGGTATTGAACAAACCGTTCAATGTATCAGGGATGCTGATGGAACATCTGTTGGAACCTGTCAATGGCACGAGGAATCTGAAGTTTCTGTTATATCCTCGATTCCTTCAGATGGTTTTTAATCATAAATATAAAGAATTGAAGAGGGATCCAAAACACATCGTAGTTCAAGAACATATGTCCATCAATACACTGGCAAGAATGAAAGCTTATAAAGGCTTGTCAGTGAATGAACGTCCACCTGTTAGACGTTTATTTGGACATTTGGCGAGGATTGACTATACGGATCCGGGAAAAGGTCTAGTGAGACATGCTAACAGTGATTCAGACGAAGACAATCCATTACATCCCGTTGATCCAGATGCAAAGCGTAAGCGATAGGTTGTTAATGTTGGAGCAAAAAGTGGAAAGGGAAAAGAGAAAGAAATCAGGATAGATGTTGTTCCTGAACCTGCTAAGAAGAAGAGTGCACCTAGGAGGCATAAGAGCATGGCAAAGAAAGGGTTACACCTAGTGGATGAGGCGTCAGTTGATTCAGAAGAGACGCGGGAAGATGAACATTGGGATTCTGAAACTGAAACTTTAAAGACTACCACGCCCAAGGCCACTGTGGCTGGTGAGTCTGCAAGTTTGAACAGATCAGTGGAGGAGCAGAGAATGAAAAGCCCTATTCGATTGGACGAAGAGGATGAAGATTTAGGTCTGGGAGCAGGAGACTTTCCTGGTTCGCCAGTTCAGGGGGAGAAACCGAAGAAGCCCCAATACAAGAAGAAAGAGAAGGTTGTGAGACCTGCAGAAAAGAGAGCTAGAGAGATAGAGACACTGATAGCAGGAAAGAAGTTGCCACCTGCTTCTAGCTCAAAATCTCCAGTTGCTGCTCCAGCCTCAAAGAAGCAGAAAACCACAGCTACTTCAGGTACTGAACAGGAAGCTGATATACCTGTTGATGCATTCAATGAAGCATTAGATAACGTACTGAAGAAGTTAAAGAAGGGTACACTGCCAGAGGTTGCTGAAGTCTCTACCAAAAAGGTTACAGTAGATAGTGATGTGATGGATACTGTTAACCGGAGACTTGCTGAAATGATGAATTTAATAAACAAGTAGCAGACTGAGATTGCCCAACTAAGACAAAACGACTCAAAGATGCTTGATGTAGTTGTCACTTCTCATGAGAATAATGAGGATTTGAAAAAGAAGATCAAACAGTTGCAAAAGGATAATAAGAAGTTGTTGAAACATGAGCAGAGAAACACCAGACGGATTATAGCTTTGAGAGGAGAAAATAAGAAACTGAAAGAGAGTAATAAGAACATGGATAATCTGATCAAAGATTTATACTCTCGAGCTCCTCAGCTGAAAGAAGGTGAAGAAGATAAAGAGCTTGAAGAAGAGCAGGTTGATTTTGAACTATCTGATGATGATGAGGAGGTTGATGAAGATCTTGATGAAGATGCTGGTAAAAATCCTAAAAAGAAGAAGGATGATGATGATGATGGTTCAAATGATGGATCTGGTGATGATAACAGCTCTGCATCTGATGATGATGATGATGACAATGATGATGATGATGATACAGACAGATATAAGTATGAAAAGAGAGAATCTGGAAAAGAAGGAGAATCTAGTTCTAAAGCCCCTGGAGGATCAGTAGATGATGATACGATCTTCTGGAACGAAAAGCTGAAGTCTATGTCAGAAGAAGACAAACAGATGTATCGCCAGATGCTGACTGATCGAGTCTGGACGATTGACATGACCAGCAGATTTTCCGAGATCTTTGAATCTCGTGACAGGGTGTTTGAACTAGAATACAATGATCCAGATTTGGAAGATGGTGAAGTCTCGGCGGCGATGGCAAAAGAGATCTTTGAAGGTTTAGCGAAACAGGTTGGAAAAACGGTAGAAGAACTGTTAGCTGATAACCAGATTCCTGATCTTACCGAAAAGGAAGCTGGAGATCATTCTGATGATCGTGACATACCTGGTTTCGAGGATATAGAAGTGGAAGATGTGACAAGTGAAGAGTATCCAGAATATTTCAAAAGAGACAAGAATTCTGGATTTACTGCTTTCACTGATGAATTGTTAAAGGAAGCCGAGAGACGTGCAAAAGAAAAGAGTGATATGTTTGTTGATAAAATATTCAGAGGGCATGAGAAACCGTATATCAGACAATCCGATAGCCTGAAAGAGTTATTGAGGGAATTAAAAGAAAAAGAGGCTAATCGTCCTAAGGCTGAGATTCAGGGTAGCTTTTATAAATTCCACAACGACATGTTTAAAGGAAAAGCGTTGGGTTGGAAATTTATAAAGCAACTGAAATGTGTTGCAGTGAAGTGGGAGAAGGGGATCCTATACTTTGATAGATTCCATGATTTGAAGACTCTCCCATATTGGGCAATTCGTGATATTTGTCGTCACAAGATGACTGGAACGACAAATGATCAGATTGCTTACTTTGCTGAGAAGATGGCCAGAGAAAGCAGGACGAAGTGGAATCTCTTTGAACCTCAATATCCAAAAAGGATTGTTCACAAGAAGACTATTGATGATATTACTGGTTTGCCCAAGGTGACCTTAAAATACAAACCACCAAAAGTGTTGAGGCACATTCCATTGCTGCAGATTCCTCAACATTTTGCTAAAGACTTTATCTGGTGGTACTATGACTGGAAGATTGCAGAAGCTGTGATTGTTCTAAAGGATGGTGAAAAGAGTTTCAAGAAAATACACATTTTTGATCCCATGTGGTTAGTGAATTGCTCACATGAGGACATTATAATGTTGTATTACAATCCTATTTTCAGCGATGTTAAAGATGCTGAACAAGCTAGTAAATACCAGCGAGTGGTATTTCTGTGTTTTGCTCATGATATCAACGCCGGATGCGACTATGACAAGAAGCTCGGCAAGTTTGTCAAAGATCAAGAGGTTCCTGAAGAGAAAAAGAAAAAGCCGAAGAAAGTGTTTGAGAAGGTGATGACGTTAGAAGAAAAGAAACTTTTGAGGATCAAGCTGATGAACAAAAGGATGGATGAAGAACGAAGACTTAAACAATCCAAGCAATAGTCGAGGGGGAGTTTGTAGATGCATTTATGCGACTAATGCTTTGGATTTACAATAAACACATGTTAATAAGTTTTGTCGAATGGGCGAAGGAGTCTGTATGTGGGCGAAGGAAGGTTTTCAAGGGTGCGAAGGAGAAAGATTTATACGAAGGAGAGACAGGAGGCGAAGGAAGATTTAGTTTGTTATGTATTGCTTCATTCGACCGGTATGTTTGGTCGAATGTGCACATTCGCACCTACGTGGTGGGCGAATGTGCAGGCCTATAAATAGGTCAAGCTCATTTTTTGAATGTAGTTTTAGTCATTATTGTTCCCTCCATTTTCAGTGTGTCTCTCTAGTGTTTTGTTAAACTTAATTCACGTCGTGTCTTTCTTGTTTTGATCATATTAACGTGTAATTGAGTTGTTTATTAATGAGAAAAGCTTTGAATGATGATTTGTTTGTTTTGATCTGATTGATTATCATTTTGTGATTGGTTTAGGGTTTTCGCACCTAAATTAAACTTGTTTGATCATGTCTTTGTAGATTTGTCGATCCTTTAGCACATACAAAATTGAAGCACTTTGAATAAGAACTTGGTCAGAGGAACCCGGTAGTTTGCAAAATTACACACACGGGTGTAAAATGCAAACTTGTCGGTAGGGAAGGGATGTATAGGTCGGTCAGGAGTCGGAAGTTATGGATTTAGGTCTAAAGGAATCCTATAATCATCCAAGAATTTCTCAAACTTGGTTTTTGTTAGTTTGGTAAAACTAACGTCCATATCGTCCTTCACCATTGTAACGAGTATAAAAGAACAAAAATCTTGAAAGAGAAAGGAGAAAGAACGAACCTGTGACAGTGGACAGGATCAGAGGATCGGGCAGGATGATAATGATAGTTACAGCAGTGAAAGAAGAGTAAAAGATATTGGGGAAAAGTGAAATGAAAAACGAAAAAGAAACACCTTTTTATACCCTGAGAGAAAGGCCAAACACCATGCCAGGTGTCAAGATCTCAAGAGATCTCAAACAGCTGGCACAATAATCGAACGGACCAAAACGCCTCGAGATAACTGACATGTCCCATCCAAAATACACGGCTCAGGGCGCGTCCACGTGTCTCGTCCATCAAAACAACTGGAATGCAGTAATAAGGACCGTCCAACTCCACTAAGTTGTAAACCAACTTATGGACTTGATGGTACATGAAGAGGCATAGAGCACTGGCTCCGAACTACACACAATAAGACGCGACTCATAACGGAGTGTCACGGTTCATCAGTGCCTTAAAGGTACGGAACAACAAGTACACTAAACTAAACTGGAGGTCAAAAGCTCCGGGGGCTAGTACCACTAGATCGGACGATAGTACAACAAATCCTGACTAGAATAAATATCCCCTTAAAAGTACAGGTGACACACGTTCACTCACACTCCGAACCTCTCCCTCTCTCCATATACTTTCTCTCACTAAACAAATACTTATCCTCACACCGGAGGGTGGTCATAGAGAGACCATCCATCCTCCCTTGTGACGAGCCTAACGGTTTGCTAGTTTTGCACGTTTAATTCAAAAGATCTAATCAAGTTGGTCATCTTCCTCGTAGTTAAAAGGTAAGAACTAACTTTTGGATCTTCAACCTGCATTAAATTATTGTGAGTGTATTTTAACGAGGAATATAATAAAATAAATGTTTGTGAGTAAGATAAAGGTAAATAGGGTGGAGTGGATGTGAAAAGTTTTTTTAAAATGAGAGATAAATTTTAAAAAGTATGATTTTTTTTTTTATATTATAGGATATGAAATGGTGGAAGGGATGTGAATGCTCTAAGTAGTAAAAATAAATATGTAAAGTTACAAAAAAAAAAAAAGTAAAAATAAATATATGGATAGATAATAAAATTAAATATAAAAGTTGACAAAAAAAATTGTTATAGTTTTGCAATTTTATTAAGGAATCTTGAAAAAGGCCAATGATCTCCAGCCCAGCTGGTTTGAGGTAGTGTGGGTTTTCCCTTAGGGATTCCCATCTTGAGGGTAGGTCACAGGTTCGATCCATGCACACCACAAAAAAAATTTCCGTGTGGTTTGAGCTTAGGCAAGGAGGACACTGGTGTGTGGGTAGAGATTCAAACTTAGGACCGCTAGATTAAGGTTGTACAAGAATTTTCTACTAAACTAAGCCTTAAAAAAAAGAATCTTGAAAAATAACAAGGGAAAACTTTTATGTATTTTAAACTCGGCTATTAATGTATTTAATTCAGAATAAACTCACAAAGTTGCATACAATCTATATCTATGATACTAATACTTGCATGAATCAGCAGCCCAACATACCGAACTTCTGGACCCATAGTAACTCAGCGAGCATTTCACAGACATACACGCAAAAAGCCCGTTATGTAGCCCAGAGTCCAAAACTTATATAATTGTTTTTTTTTTTTTTTTTTTTTAACGGCATCTCGCTCAGGGCTATACATGAGCATAGTCCGGCCGACGTGGGATTCAAACCGGGCACTCCAGGGTAGGAAACAGGCAAAGCCTGAAAACCTCCCACCTCACCTGCAGTAAGTGGGAATTGAACCTGGCTCTCCAAGGAGAAATCAAGTCCTTTCCACCACTAGACCACAGGGTCATTGGCAAAACTTATATAATTGTAAACAAATAAATTCAAGCCTACATAATCTATAATCTATAATACATTATAAAGGAAGAGTGATGTACCATATTGGAATTTTGACATGGGTACAATTTTTAAAGCAACAAGTATAAGAGAATAAAGCTTATTTCATAAGGATATTATAGGGATATTAGGGACAATTAAAACACTTTGAAGGATAATATGGTAAATTTATATAGAACTTTTAGTTATAAAATAAAAGCTGATTCCATACTTGCCCTTTAACCATAACAGGTTTTGCAATTGCAATTGAACCGTCGGGTTCTTCATTAACTACAAATCATTCAAGTGAATTCAATCATGCCCACACGTAACTGACTGAATGCAATTGATCTTCATAAAAGTTTTGATGCTTCGTGTACCTTTCCAACCCCGAGCGTCTATTTTTTATCAAGAAATCAATGAAAGATGTTTCTTGTTTTAGGTTCAAAGAAAATTCTTCACCGTTATCAGCTATTTGCAGGTAAAGTTGATTAATTTCCCTCTTTTTATTTTTATTTACAGAAAGAGATCGATTCAAGGTGTTTGATAACTGGCTATTGAAGTTGCTGGGTAGAACTAAACGTTATATAGATTGTATATTTTTAAGAAAAGATCAATCTTTAGTAACTCTTTTTGTACCTGACATATGCCTTTGTTGTGATTGATGAGGGGAAAGATGGCTCTCTGTTATTTATTGTTGTCTCACAAAGTTAACTATAAAATTTTTATTCCCTTTCGATAAACTGTGCTTTGGTCCTAGGGTCTTTATGGTAGTGGTGGAACAAGGAACTACGTACGGTTCCGGCGACATGGCGAAGATGAGAACCAAGCTCCAACGGAAATGGAGATGGTTACGACTTTGTGCTAAGATCCGACAACTATCAAATGTGGATCAACATTCCAACCAAGCTCCAGCGAAGATTCCGACAAGGCAACTCCGGTAAGGTGGTTTAATACATTATGACAGAAACTGCCTTTGTGTCGACTTTAATATATGGTACGTGTATATACCTTTGTACTCGCATAACTCATAGTTTGTGTACTATTTTTGGACCAAAAGAATATAAGCTAGAAAATATAGATACGTGACTTTAAAAACATCATAAAAAGTCATTATATATAATACATAAATTTAACTACAGGATGTAGTCAATCCCCTTAAAGCAAATTGGATGACTTCAATCACCCATGTCTTTAACGAAATAACAAACTGAAGGTAGTTTGCGTTCATCAATGGTTTTTTTTAGAGTAAAAGAAACAGTCAAATTAGCCTATCATACAAATCTATTTGTTCACATGACATATATAATATTATATATCTATGTAGTAAAAAGTGAGCGCAAGACAAGGCCTATGCTCGCCTCGAACACACGCAAGGCAATGTTCTTCAGGTGCGTGTGAGGTAGGAACCTTGGTCAAGGCACATATAATGTGAACACCTTGGTCTAATTAGCTCCAAAACAGCCTGAACCAGTAATGATTTCATGAGAGGTCGTGTAAGCTTTGCTGGTGAGGCGGTGATTTTGGCGGCATCTGGAATCATTATGGTTTCAGTAGTAGCAATAGCTGTGGAGGACCATCGTCAAACCATGGTGATGATGGGTAATGGTGGCCGTGTTACTCACAAATGTGGTCATGACCATATGGCTTCTTATTTTAAATCAGTTTGCATATCGGGTTCCCTTCTTGTTCTTTTATCTAATTTGGTTTTCATTTTGTTTGATATTTAACTATTGTTTGTTAATGTTAATTGACTTGTTTTGTTTAGATTACTGGAAAAAGTCCAAGGTATGATTGTTCCCTCAATCATGTCTTCTTTTAGAATTTGCCATTATTTTTTTACACATTTGCCATTATTTCTTATAGGCATTTTCATTATCCCATGTCTTGAACTATGTATATTGGTCTGTAATAGTAGATAAAGTTGATTCAAGTTAATGTTAATTATTCTAATTTAAAAAAGGATTTATATTTAGAATTTTTATTGAGGACGGTTCCTATCATAGTCATTCAGAAAGTTTTATCAGCACACAAAACAAACATCAGTTAGTTATTTATTCACTGCCTGCTCAGGACACACATAGGTTCAGAAAAAAACTATATGCGAGAAAAAAAACGCCTATTCCAACCCGAATTATTTTCACTCAACCCGATCTGACCTGAGACCTTCCCACCTGCTTTGCCAAGCATAGTTTGTAGACTGGTGGTTGAAGCTTTGTTTCTTATAATATTAGTTATGGAAAAATTATGTGGCTCCGCCTATATAATATGAACCCATGTGTGCTACTAATCAATGCTTAGTATGTTTTCATATGTGCAGGATCTTTGATTTTTGCTACATTTCTAGGGGCTATGATTCCGATTTTCATATGTGCAGGCTGTTTTCATGTTATATTTTCCAATGGTTCTGGCATCAACACGCTCATACTTGGGTGAGATTATAATTATCATTCCTTTATACAAATTGAATTGAATGTTATAGTGACAATGATGCTAAACGGTACCAAGATCTGAGTCCTTATTTTCAATTATTGTACTAATATTTATCTAAACGCACTATTCACTATATGCAACATGCTCTATGGCACGTCGCCCATGTTGTAAACCTATGCCAACAATTTGTCATGATGATCACCTTTATGATGCTAAACGGTACCAAGATCTGAGTCCTTATTTTCAATTATTGTACTAATATTTATCTAAAAGCACTATTCACTATATGCAACATGCTCTATGGCACGTCGCCCATGTTGTAAATTTGTGCTGCCCCACATCGCACGAGCTTTATGGAATGAAAATGTTAGGAATGAAGATTTATATTATTCGTAATAGATATCAATCATACACCGCGCGGGCATTCCCACTAGTAACTAAAAGAGATTAGGGATAGAAGGCTGAATATGATATCACACAGCCCCAAATAAATGGACCATTTTATAGAAAATTGATATAATATATGCAGTAGATAATAAGTTATATATATTAATATTCCCCTATATTACACAGATTAAATAACAAAAATTGTTTGTTTGAATAGCATAATAAGACAAGTAGGTGTATACCTGATCATTAATACCAAACCCGCTTCTAAAGTGTTTAACAACTCTCGTCACAATCATCAATTGTTTAGGAAGTTTCTTAATTATTTTAGTCGTTGTTGTGATGATCCCCTGATTTTCGCCTTCTTAGGTAGAGATCTCCTGGTTATGCATAATTTTTTTTTCCATACCGTAAAACAAAAAGGAAAATGTTCCAAAGTATTATTTAGTTGCGTATTGAGTTATTGGTGTGTTTGGCAGGCTAAAAATGATTTTATATTTCCCATCAATCCGGTTAGAGAAGATAATTAAGGATATCAAGTCATTAGTTTCTTGTGAATAAAGAATATGGCTAAATTGGATCCCTTAGAATGGTGCAATTCGTTGTCATTTTGTAAGTTTTGATGTTTTGTTTGTTGCCATCCTTCTAGCGTCTTGCCGGTTAGAGTTGTTTTAATAAAATTTTATTATTAAAAAAGGCGTAGATTTTTGGAAATTACAAATGGGCAACTATGAAAACAAAACTCTAGTTTTTTAGTGGTTTAAAAAGCATTGTCCCTAGAGAATTGAATGCTGTTAAATAAAAGGACAAATGGGTTATAGGGTAGGATGAGGTATGGTACCCCATTACTTAATGTTACTTTGTAAAATTTTCTCCTATGTTTTGGATCTTTTGTAAGGAAGTAAAGAATCCAAAGATGATCAAACATTGTATTTAATTTGTGTAGAAATTGTTGAGAAATAATTGTATGTTAGCTTTTGAAGGTTTCCACAATGGGTATGATTTGGCTCCCCACATGGGGAGCTACTTGTCTACAATTTTCCTAATACCACGCTTTACTTTAATTCAAAAGCAACACTCAACAATCGACATCCATAGTAGTAACTTTAAGTCTTTAATCAACAAATTTCAACTACCTCCCTCTCCCGCCTTAAATTTAATTTTTCTTTTAAACAAGTTAAAGGGTAATTAAGATCCATGGTTTCAACAAATTTCCCTCCCCTTCTAATATCACACTTAGGGTCTGTTTGGTATGGGGTAATAGAATGGATGAGGTAATGAAATGGAGAAGGTAATGGAATGAATCATTACCATTCCATGTCATGTTTGGTTGCCATGTGGGAATAAAACAAAACATTACTTTGTGTTGTTGGATAGGCAAGAAAAGACGAAGGAATAAAATCGGTGGTGAGTGGTTATGGTGGGTGGTGGTTGGTGGCGGTAATGGTGGGTGGTGATATGCGGCGGTAGCGGCGCGCGGTGGTGGCGACAGTGGATGGTGGAGGTGGATGGTCGTGATGATGGGTGGGCGACGATAGTGAGTAGTGGTGGGTAAAGGAAATTGTGGTGAGTGACGATGGCAGGTGGTGGAGGTGGCGGCGGCGGCGACGACGACGGAGGTGAGTGGCGACGTTGGTGGTGGGTGGTGGCGGCAGCAGTGGTGGGTGGTGGTGGTAGCAGCAGCGGTGGTAGGTGGTGATGATGGTGGTGGGTGGTGGTTGTGGGTTATGGTGTTGTTAGTAAAGGGTGAATGAGGGATGAAATGAAGAAAAAAAACATAGGTGTCGGATGGAATGGTTTTGAGGGAATGGAATGCCTTGTGGAATGAGTGATTCCATTCCTTTAACCAACTAAACACACTATTTTTCATTACCTCGTAATGGTCCATTCCATTCCCGTTTCTATATCATCATACTAAACATTACCTTGGTAAATTAGTTTAGAATTAGTAACTAATTAAAAAGTGTAAAAATGTTGTCTCTTTAATGAACATGAGAAACTGGATCATGCATTGGTTTTATACACTAAAACCTATTCTGTGAGCATCTAACTCATACATCTACTATACATACTACTAAATCTACACTAATATCTACAATTTAAACTTCCAACCACTTAACTTAAGTACCACCTTTAATACATCTTAAGATCAAGTGTAGTCTAGAGTGAATTGGGCGTGGATCGGGCAAAATAGGGTCAGGCGTGTTTTTTTTTTCACACTGCAAATTGGCGTGGAACGATACCTTTTTTTCTTGACTAATGAAATAAAATGAAAGTGGTGAAGGGGCGTGAATATTAATGTTCCACTACGTTAGGTCTAATACCCCAAAATACAAGCCTAAGCCTTTGTTACCAAAACTATTTATTTACATAAAACAATACAAGTTCAATGTTTCACAATAAAAAATTTCGTATGCAAAAATGCAATGCACAATTCCAATACCTATAATGGCCAATTGGCCACTAAAGTTTTGGTGCATTTAACCATAAAAAGCTACATGAAATCAAAAACCGTTTGCGTGACGTCAATAGCTTGAATCAAAATGTATTTAAAATGATACATGTCGTAATTGTGCATCTTGATTTCATAATTCAAAGCACAAACATTACATGGACTTTATTCATAATAACAACGATAATATTATATTATTTAGTTTGTGTGTTAAAAAAAAAAAAAAGTGGCCAATCAAAAAATTACACCTCACTCTCAACCCCCCCCCCCCCCCCCCCCCCAAACTCCGTTCACACTTATCTAGCACGTTGGTTTTACCGTATTTAGGGCTGGCAATGGGTAACCTGTTAAGACACGATAAGACCTGTTTGACTGAAAAGTACACTATTTGATTTTTTGACTTTTTTTAATACTTAGAATTAAGAGGCAAAAATCTTTCATTTCCCTTTTTTGGTACATAAAACATAAAACTGTGTTATAAACATGGGATATAAATGAGTTAAACGAGTCGTGTTCATGTTTAGAACTTATTTGTCCGCGCGCGTCAGAGACCTGTTAACCTGTTAGGGACACGATTTGCCAGCCCTAACCGTATTCCAACTTAACTTTGTTACAAGAATAACCAGACATCATCGATAACAAAAAATAACAGTCCGCTTCTTATAATATCGAAAACACGTAACATCATACCATATCATAATTAGTTCAATACAACCCAAGTCTAGCTAAACTGGCTCTTGTTACTTGACTTGCAAGATGAACCCTAAATAGTAAATACACTTCTTAATTCATTTTAAACCCAAAATACTAAACCAAAGCCACCATTGTTTTTTACTAAAACCCCTTTAGCAGAAGTTACTGCGGGCCACGCCTTTTCTTTTTGCAGCCGCCTCAGCTTAACTATAACCTAAATGTTTGGAAATCTGAAAATGTTTCCAAACATGTTTTACCTTAACTTTCACCACCCCCGATAAAAGTAAAAACCTTAAATAACATCACCCAAAAACTAAAAACATTCTTAATTTCTTAACGGTTAAGGTTAAACCCTGAAATTCTTTCCGGTAAAGGTTTGCCCGAATTGCCAATGGGTGGGTGCAATGTTCCATGAGGTGGAGGTGCGGCGGTCACTGGCAGTAACTCTAAAAGAAAGTGCTTGACCAATAAGGACTGCGTTTGATTGCCAGTTTTGTCCCCAGTTTCGGCTCATGCTCATCCAATTTGTTTTCGTCCCCTTGATCCACACCTTTTGGATATCCCCTGCACCTGCAACGTTGCTGATCAAAACCAAGTTGAAGTAGCGGAAACCATTGATTGTGAACCTAATCCCACCGGCTTTTCTACATGGTACCCTGCATAAAATGTAACATATGTTAGATCAATGTAGCCTAATTGGATAAGCGGATGACAAATGTCCTGATCAGGCTCAGTGTTTAGATTTGGGCACGGATTTGGTTAGGCCCGTTACGACTTCATATATTAAAAGAAGCAATAACTATTTATTTTAAACCGAACATGTTATGTCTTTAACCAAACATCTCGTGGTTTAAAACCGCAAGTTGTGATGTATTTATCCTAAAATCTATATATTGAAAGGAAAAGCTTAGCATGTTGCTAGGGACAAGTGATTAAACGTAGGGACGCAATACGGCAATCTATTGTCTCTACATCTAGAATAACCAACGGCTGAGATGTCATAATCAAATTCCTATTTAACGGTAGACATACAAGCATAGATCACGCGCTAGTATCATCTACAAAGTAATTATTATGGTGGGACCAAAAACCTAAAGAAGATCACGTGGTTAGCATAGTAACATCCCACATGGAGTCAACTAAACGACACCGTACTCATTAAATTCTCTACTTCCATTTACCACTTAAATCTTTATCAACATTAAAGTTTAGCCCATGTGAGATGTGAAATAACTACCCTTACAAAACAGTTGACAACCACTTTTATACCGGTTACACATTAAATTTTAATCATTTATACCTCACGCATTTATTGTTGTACTTTTTTTAACATTAAATAACACTACACAAATACCAATTTAAGGAAAAACTCACCGTCCATAAGTTTACTACGGTAAAACCCCTCTAAATCGGATTCTTGAGACTATAGCCTCAAACTCTTTATCTTAATTTACCCATGAGACTCCACCAAATAGTGTGGACATTTATGGTTGTACTTGAGCCAGATAAATGCAATGTTAATGCTTAAGATATAAAAATATAGTTGGGAATTAAAGAAGCACATCAATTCTAACTTGTCTACACTCGAGCTTAGTTGGTAGTAGCAGCCGTTTTCAGCTGTTGTTCCCCTCCCAAGGACAGGTTCTTACGCGTTACTCACCAGTTCGCCACTGGAAACACCACTTCCCGTCCGACTTTTTAAAGCTCTAACTGAACTCTTTACTATTACTTAAATGTTTTTTAACTTTCGTTACTATTACTTAATAATTTTATGTCATAGTCATGTAGTAATTAGAACTATATATTTTATATAAATAACAATAGTACTAGACTCTTAAGTCTAGTAAGAGGTGTTTGTTAGCCACTTAATAATTAGTGTTTTTTTAACTAAAAAAAAAGCATCTAAATGGTTGCATTAGTCTCTTAACCATTCACTAACCATTCAGATTCTCCTAATGATTCAACACCTAATTAGACAGATCTACCAAACAACCCCTAAGACATAGTATATGAAGAGGCTCAAACTCGATTATTAAACGAGCTTCAATTTCGTTTGGGCCCATGATCTTCTAAACTTGACTTGATTCAAACTTTTAAAGATTGAGCCTCAATTATAACATTTATGAAATGCAAGGGCTAGTTTTAACAAAATGTAAAAAACAATATCACTTTTGTAAATATAACACAATTCAAGATTTCAAGGGTAAAAAGAAAAGAAAAAGGTAAAAAAACATTAGTGGCTGGAATTTTGGGTAATCGTATTCCGATTCCCTGGAAAAAGAAGGTTTGTAGCAGACCAACATAATTTATTCCAGGGGCATTTCAGTAAAATTACGTCAATAACCCACAGACAAAAGCAACGTGTACCCTACGCTTAAAAACTTGTACATTTCACAAAATATTAAAAAAAAAAAGTAAAAAACACATACCGGCGGTAAGAGACAGGAACAATTCCGGCACGATACTCAGCAATTTTAAGGAACATAGGCATGGCTAAGTCAAAGTGTGTACGAGGAGGGTTACACCAGCCGCCATTGTCACTGGGCAGAGCAAAATTCGGCGGGCAGAAGTTTGTAGCAGTAATGAAAATCGACGGGCTGCCCGTATGACACCAACGTGGGTCGTCAGCACACTTGATTTCAAAGCACGCACCACAGCTCAGCCCGTTGTTGAACAATGCGGTGCTGAGTGCAGCCGTGTTGACTCCGTACCCTTGGCTGTATAGGTTTCCGTATCCACACGCACCACCTATACAATATTATTTTATTTTACATATTATTATTTTACAAGTTAGCCTTTTATGTTAATAATTATTTTTAAAAAATAAAAAACAAATCTAAACATACATATTACATTTTGTGTTGTACAACACAAAATGTACATCCCGTCGTTTTTTTCTCAGTAGTGTAATTTTTTTTTTATTTTGTATATATTAATTTTATATTACGTAAATTTGGGTCTCGTGATATTCGCGCCCAACATCTTAAAATTCTAGAATGTAGTGGAGTTTTGACTTAAGTCTCATTTTATAATGTGACGGTTTAATATGTTATCAGAACAAGTATCTTAAAATAAAACATATTAACTTTAACTTGAGTTGTACACGTGTAAAACACAAAATGTAGGTGTTTTAACATACCCATTGTGCCGGAGGCGTCACTACCGCCGTAGAAGGTGGCGTGAGCGGCTTGCCAGGCGCCGGCGGCGAAGTTGCCGGGGATTCTGGCGTCAGAGAGAGTGAAGGTTAAGAAGATGAGGAAGAGAGTGAAGGAGACGACCGCCATTGTTAGGGTTTTAAGTGAGAGAGTAGAAAGGTAGTGAGAGAGAGAGAGAGAAGGTAATGGTGGGTTAAAGAAATTGGAGGGAGTGTTTGGGAATATTTATGGAGGGGTTAGAGAAGTTGGAGGGTAAAAATGTAATTTTACGATTGTGATGGATTGTGTAGATAGTTGGATTCAGACAAATGTATTGGGACCAAACTTTTTATTTAAACAAGAGACGAAATTTTAATGTGTGTGGAGATGTAGCATTTTAAAAAGATAGATAATTGGGAGCGCGAACGAAGCCTAACTTTTTTTTTTCGATCGGCGAACAACTGTGTGGCAACCACCCTTGCGGGGCGCCGTGCCCAAGAATCGACTACTCGACCTCCAGCAGCCCCCACCTTCTCCCGATGCGCGGAAACCCGAGCCCCACCCGTCCTAAGGCACGACAGTGTTATAGAACTCGGTAAAACCTCGCCGCCCGTCAGATTCGAACCGGCGCCACCCGTATTCGATCTTCACCCGGATACCAAACCATAAATATTGGAAGTGGGAATTGAACTCATGATCACCTAGGTGAACATAAGGCCTCTCCACCACTCCACCACTATGGATGGATGAACGAAGCCTAACTTAATTGGTGAAAATTGAGGGAGTTAGAGTGGAGTTCATGTGAAAGTTGAGGGTTCGATTCTTGTTAGAACCATATTTATCACATGTGGGGGTTTCACCTGCGGAGATCCCCAATCTAAGTGGAATGGGTAATCAGTACAGGCTGCCCCAGAGTGTTAGCCAGAGCTCCACCGGTTGCACCACTTGACGTTAAAAAAAAAAATTGGGAGCAAAAAGTATAAAAAAATGAGTTTGTGTATAATTTTGGTTATTTTGTTGTTTACATGGATGGCGAGAAATGATAGAATTTTTAACGTCGTCAACAAAGAAGATAGAGAAAATTTTAGAAGACATGAATGAGAGCTCTTTGGATGAAAAAAATGGTCCAAGTGTAATTCGCTAATTTGATTGGATTGGTGTAACTTTGATATTTGTTTGTAATACATAGTATGTCATTTTCGTTCCAGCTTTTTGTTAGATTTTGTTAGATCTGTTTTTGTAATTAACATGATTTTATTTGTTGTCCAAAAAAAAAATCTAAATATCCATGTTGAAGTAAATTATAAAAATCTTGTGTGTGACAGATTGGAAATTGGATTTGCATTTTAAATTATACCATGTTTTTTTATATGTATTCGCAACTAAAATTGATATATTGTAACATAGTGTCATATCCTTTGTAAGCCATGTGTTATGGTTACTAAGATTGTGCCAATGATCTGTGGACCAATTGGTTACACAGTGAGGTGGGCAGGTTTTACTCCACAAGGTCGGGAGTTCGACTCTGGTTTGTGGTGGTTTCCTTCGCAAGTTGCGGACTTGGGGTCGAGACACGTGGAAGGGCGAGTCGGTCTGGCAGCCACTCTTTCATGGCTTAAATACCCACCGCGGAGGCTCGAACCCGGGCCGAGGTTCACCCCAAGTGGCCAGTTAAGCACTGGGACGCCGTTCAAAAAAAATGGTTACTAAGATTGAGGTCGTAGTCACTCTCACCTCAACGTTACATCATTAACATCATCACTTAATTAATGTTTATTATTTTAAGCTATTGCTTATTAAATAAATATAAATATAAATATACTATTGATATTAACTTAACATTTTAAAACATTACACAAAAAAAAAAATATAACAAATATCAGTGTTTGTAGAAGCTCTGGCCTCTGTGATTGAAGATCGTAAATAAGTTTACGAATCTTGGTTGCGTGAATCGTGATACTCGACTATTAGTTTCTTTTTGTTGGTCATTCGATTTATTTTCAAAGGAAGTTGGATCGATTCATTATAGTGACAAATAGCCTGAAATTTGTCTTCCAAAATCATATTTTCTAATATGAAGCACAAAAACATTACATTCCTTAGTAAACGGGTAAAACGCGTTTACTTTCACATCTCACTTCTGCTTGAAAAAGAACGTTTCTCTTTTCAAAATCGACAACTAATTTTATATATAAACTGGTTACCCACCAAAAGTCCTAACCAACTACTATTCATTCCATTTCAACTATTGCTGTATAGTAAAGTAATAATAATTATCGAAAAATTATAGTCATGTACATCTATTAATATATAGTATTTATCGGAAAATTATAGTCCTGCAGATAATCATTAGACCATGCGTAGCGGTCTCGTGGTTGAGGGCTTCACGCGACCAAACCACGCCAACACCGCCCTCGATCTCGCTACTCGATGTGTGAAATCTTCCTGTGTTGTTTGTGACACGCGAGAACGGTTTGGAATTCCAATTAAATATTACCAGGAGAAGAAGAAACGATTATAAATAAAAAAAAATTGCTTAATCATTGTTTAATAATTAGAGACATGTGAATTAGCTGAACCGCAACACCATTTTTTTCATTAAAGTGGTCATGCTGACGTGGACGTCACATGAGAGAAAACACTCATTTCACATGATTACTACTTAACTTGCATGATTCCTATGTGTGTTTCTTGAAATTTTTCTTCAAAGTGTATGCAAAAAAAAATTTATTTCAACTGGGTTTTGATTATCATTCAAGATAAATAGGTGTTAGCCCTAACCTTGGTGTGGCTCAACGTTCGCAAAAAAACACTAAAAGTATCTACTATGCTTCGTTCTGTCCCTTTGGGAGTAAGGTATTTGCGGAATTCCATGAATTACTCGGCGGTCAAACAAACTGCACTGGTGTGAAATTCATCCCAAGTTTTTGGACATCGGATCAAAGAGCGTGATCTTTGAGGAGATGTTCAAGGTGAACATGGAGGAATCCCCAACCGACCCGGAAGAAGTTGCCATAGAGGTTACTCAAATTGGTTACTGTTTTGAGTACGATGAAGTGTTTGAGTATGTGTCATCGTGGCAAATGCGACGACCGAATTATATTTAGATTTTTGTTTATGTCTTTTCTAATTTATGTAATGTTTAATTTTATTTTATTGTAATGTTTTATATTTTAAAATGTGGTGTTTTATTTAGTTGCAATTTTTTTTTTAAATAGTTAATTATGTGTTTAAAAGAAAATAAAAAACTCAAGGTGACGTGGAGGCCATCAAATCACCGTCCACGACATCATCATCCTGTCCATAATTGGTTAAAAAACTTAAGATGATTTGGATTCACGTGTCGGTTCATGCTCCCCTAATATATCCACACCGTGTAGTCTTATGGTTTGTATTAATGTGACGTGCTAATGTGGTAGTTTTGGAATTCTGGACTACGTGGCTGTTCATGAAAACCCCTAAAAAAATTTGTCCACAATTATAAATTTAAATAGTTAATAGTTATAATTAAAAAAAAAAAGGTAAAACTCGATCTCAACCAATTCTAAAACTTAACTTAAAATAATAATTACAGTTTTTTCACAATTTAGGTGTTAACTTTATTCCGCACCTTTAGCCAATTGTTTTGATTTTGGTTTCCCTCGTCGAGTGCGAACTTTCCCACCATATGTAGAAAATTATGGGTATTCCTAAAAAAAATACTTTTGCCGATGAAGCCATGAAAACATGGTTAAAGTATGAGAGTTTAACACCTTTGATCGGTTTTTAATTGGGTTTGATTACGAGTTCGAGTCCTGGCATCCCCTTGCTCCTGGCCAGGGTTTATGTTGGTTTCTCGGTTGAGGCGTCTAGCCGCTGACTCGAAGCTAACATTTGTCTCAAGAGTCTTAAATAAAAACTCTTTAACTTGTAATGGTCCCACAAACCAACCAATAAAATGGTGACACGTAGGGGAAAAGGCTACTAGATGCTTGAGTTTTGTAGAGTCTTAACCTTAGACGCCAAGCTTGAAGGGTCTTTAATAAACTCTAAAACGTATATGTCATTCTTTAGCGTCTTAGCTAAGACTCTATTGTTTAGCTCTTGCATCGGCTTAAAAGGTTCAAGGGTCTCAGCTCAGACGCAAGCCTTTAGTTTCAGACGCTGGACTTGGCTTAAGACTCCATACAACTCACCTAAGACTTCAGACGCCTCCGTACGTTTTTAAAACTTTTCATTTGAACTAGAGACCGTTCCGTACATTATTAAGACTTTAGACAACTGTAGACGAGTCCGTACATTTTTAAGACTTTCTGTACAAAACAAAGACTCTTTCGTACAACACTAACACTCTAAACAGTTATAGAGGAAACGTCTTAAAAATGTACGGACGCGTCTACAATTATCTAAAGTCTTAATAATGTACGGAATGGTCTTTAGTTCAAATGAAAAGTTTTAAAAATGTACCGACGCGTCTACAATTGTCTATAGTCTTAATAATGTATGGAATGGTCTTTAGTTCAAATAAAAAGTCTTAAAAACGTACGGAGGCGTCTGAAGTCTTAGGTGAGTTGTATGGAGTCTTAAGCCAAGTCTAGCGTCTGAAGCTAAAGGCTCGCGTATGAGCTGAGACCATTGAACCTTTTAAGCCGAGGCAAGAGCTAAACGATAGAGTCTTAGCTAAGACGCTAAAGACTAACATAGACGTTTCAGAGTTTGTTAAAGACACTTCAGGCTTGGTGTCTAAGATTAATACTCTACAAAACTCAAACGTCTAGTAGCCTTTTCCCCTATGTGTCACCTTTTTATTGGTTGCTTTGTGGGACCCTTAAAAGTTAAAGAAAGACTATTGGAACAAATGCCAGCTTCTTCTGAGTATTGTTGGATAGTGTGAAGTCTCTAAGCTTAAAACCTTTAGGGGCTGTTTGGTAACCTCTTAATGAGACTCTTAACCATTCAGCGCTGAATGATTCAGCATTCAGTGTGTTTGTTTCAGCTTCTAAATGGAATGGTTAAGTTTGAATCATTAAGATTTGGGATGTTGCTGAACCATTAAGCACCGAACTAGGCTGAACCTTAATGAGGCTCCCCTACCAACGTGGGACAAGAAAACTAACCATTAAGAAGTCCAACTTAATGATTCAACGCTTAACCATTCAGACCTTTTAATGATTCAGCACTTAATCAACCAAACAGCCCCTTAACGTGTGTATATTTGAGATTTAAGGTCGGTCACTCTTTATTCTTGAGATTTTCCCTTTTATTATTGTTATATCGAATTTCACCGCATAATATCCATCTATTCAATCATCATTTTGACCAAATATTTCCCGCCCAAATATTTACAACTTGATGATTGGCTGAAAGTCAGAAAAGTGAAAACATCATCTCTTGCTCTCACGTACATCAAATCTTAAATGATTTCACTTTCTTTTTTTTTTTTTTTGAACGATCAACAAAATTTTCATTCCACCAAGCTAGCGGGATACTAGCAATACACCTTACAATCACCCGACAATTGTTACAATGAAATATAATCACCACCCTATACTAGATAAATTGAAACTACACCATAGCAACCAATTAAGAGAATGTTGTTTTGATCTAGATTTGATCCAAAAAAGGCTAAGGGCCTTAATATCACCCAAGACTTTTGTCACAGAGGGTTGTTTATGTTCGAAAATCACCTCATTTCTGTTCTTCCAGATGCACCATAATGTAATCAAGCTAACCGCGTATACGGCCTTCTTCTTGAACTTAGAACCGGTAATAAACTGATGTAATTGAAGAAGATCCCTGAAATGGAATGCGAAAACAGGTCCTAACTTACACCATTGTCCCACGAGTTGCCATAATGTTTGAGAAAATCCGCAAGAAACAAAGAGATGCTCCGACGACTCAGCAAAATCCCCGCAGAAAGGACACAATTCAGTTCCGACATTTACATTCCTACGCAATAATGCAGCCCGAGTTGGTAACCGATCTTGTTCCGCACGCCACGCAAGTATCAAAACTTTATTAGGTACCCATGAGCACTTCTTGACGACGAATGCAGCAGCCTCGAATCTGACCGTATGTAAAAAAACGCTTCAAATCCACGACAGCAAATCTGCAGCCCAGCCCCGACCCCCATACCCAACAGTCTGCAGCCCCAGACAGCTTCGGAATCGCGATGCAGCCACAAAACTGCTCAAAACTCAGCCTGCTCTACAACAGAAAAATTATTCCGCTTCCAGTCCCACACCCACCCATTACCCGAAGGGAGTACCCGATCAGCAACAGACGCCATTTTGTTTCGTTCTAAAGCAAACAAAGCTGGAAAAAGCGAGGCCAATGGAATATCCATAGCCCAACTATCCAGCCAAAATAAGATACCCAACCCGCAACCCACAACCCCTTTAATTGCCCAACCCACGTCCAACCCAGCCCGTTTGACAACCTGCATAGAGTTGTGCACCTGTTTCCACAACCCCTTTAATTGCCCAACCCACGTCCAAAATGATTTCACTTTCTGATATGGTTTTTGTTTTGTGGTTTGAATTTGACAGGGAATATCTTGTTGCGATAATTTTTTTTTTTGAACGGCAAAAACACTATATATATATATATATATATATATATATAGGTAAAGTATATGGAGGAAACCCTCCTTATTTGGTAAACTCTGGAAACTCTGACTTCCCAACATTTTTTTTTCTTGAAAAAAATAGGGTATGTAATATACATTTTTTAAAGCATTTCGAGCCAAAAAATCGAAAAAGCGCCGAACGGTTTTTTTTTTAAAAAATAAAAAACGTCTACTGTTTACATATAGTTAACACATTGTTAACACCTGTTATTAGCGCTTAACATGTGTTAGTCAAAATTTTGTTTTTTTTTTTAAAAAAAAAATACTCGGCGCTTTTTTTAATTTTTTTGGCCCAAAATGCTTAAAATCATGTATATTACTTGCCCTATTTTTTTCAAAAAAAAAAAATATTGGGAAGTCAGAGTTTCCAGAGTTTACCAAATAAGGAGGGTTTTCTCTATAACCATTCCCTATATATATATAGCAGGAACCCGCACGTTGTTGCGGGGTTGCATTGTGTTTGACGGTTGCGTTTCGGGTTAAACCACATTTTTTAATAAAGATTAGAGCCGGATTTCATTTTTTACAAAATCGGTACATGCTAAAAACCGAGATGGGCCAAAAGTAAACCAAACATCATATAACCATACTCACATCAAGATTACTCACGCCATACGTACACCAAACCCAGTGTGTATGTATATAACATTATCTAACTTATTTTAGAAATGTGTAGTGAAAAAAAAAGTATACTTTCAAGAATCTTTTATGCTTTTATTTTATTTAATAAACTTTAGCCATTAATTATCATATATCATTTAAATTTATTATAATATATCCTTTGAATTATCATCATAATTTATTTAACTTTAAAAACATAAGTTAATTACTCATTTTGAATAAAATTCTCCTTTCAAAAAAAAAAAAAAAAAGTTAATTACTCATTTTAATTACCACAAAGTTATTTAATAGTTGCATTAAATGTGTGTTGCTAATATAATAAAATTACAATTTTGCCTATATAGGTGATTATGAAATGACTTCTTTGCCCGTCCAGAACACATTATATAGTAGTATAGATATATATATATATATATATATATATATATATATATATATATATATAGCCCCAGCAAGAGACTGGAAAAGAAAAAAACACCAATCTAAATGAGTGTTTCAATAAGTAAAAAATTTAATAAATTATTATTTAGAGGGTTTGCGTTCTAGTATGCTAACCAAGATACCAAACTGTGTCCAAAACAAAACTAGGACTAATTAAGATGAATGAGATAACGATAGTCAAAGTTGTGAGTTTGAAGTTATATATTAATGATGCGAAAATTGAAATGATATAAGTGATTGATTGAGACAAATCTTGGAGTGGTTTATAAGGGGGGGGGGGGGGGGGGGGGGGGGGGGGGGGGCACTCCTAGGCTAGTGCCACTCGGGTATCTTTGCCATATATAGCAAGACCAGACATGAGTTGTTGCGCGACTTGTCTGATTCATGGGTGTGGCTGGTCTATAGATGGTGTTGCATAGTAGTGGTGACTGTTAGTCGATTCCCACCAACACAATAACTTTAAAATACATTTAATAAATTGGTTGATTAGTACATACTAAAACATTAAACACGTTAAACTATATTAAAGACGTTTAATGTATTTTTTTTTCTACGGTTAGGAACAACGTGCCAACCACTGTGACACCGGGCGCTGTGGCTAAGGTCAATTACTCGACCGCCGCTAGCCCCTTGGCTATCCCAGATGCGCGGAAACCCGACCTCCACCCACCTGAAGGCACGCAATGGAATGATTGGTAAAACCTCATCTCTCATCCGAGTCGAACCGGCGCCACCCGAATTCGCTCTTCACTTGGATGCCTCAAAAAATAATGGGGAGGTGAGAATTGAACCTGGATCACAAGGAACACTAACTCACTAAGTATTCTCTCAACCACTACCTCATTGGCTAAAATTAACACCTAAGTTTAACAGAGCGGTTTTATTATTGTTTTGGCTATTAACGCTATGTTCCCGATTTAAACAAACAAAGAAAAAGAAAAGAAAGACAATTAAGGAGAGAAAAGAACGAGAGTGGAAAGAAAAGATGTAATTAACTATCGTGTTCCCGAGTTTAAATGAAATGAAAAGAAAAAGAAGGTTTTTATGTTTAATAATTTCCTTCCAAATCTCTCCAATTTGGAAAGATGCGATATAGAGAAAAAGAAGCAAACTTTTCCTTCCATTTCCCTCGCTTTCTCTCCTTGAAAAAACTATGATACACGGTTTTTTCCAGTCATCTTTCCAAAAAAAAAAATTCATTTGTTAAATGAAACTCGGAAACACTAAAGTATTTAACTAAGGCTATGGGGTGTGAGGGATGGGTCTATCCCCTTTTTTTAAATTAATTAATAATCAATATTTAGAACTAAAATTAAAATCATTAAACCTAAAATTACGACACACAAAAAAAACTATGAATTTCATTTTTTGGCGATCATCTCTTTCATTCTTAGCAAAATGAGACGGTTTTCTTCCGGACACGCGTTTATGTCGGTTGTCATTATTTTCCATTTTTCTAATTGCGTCGCTTCTTCTTTCAACCAGATATTTTTCTCAACTTCTCGTTTCTTCAATTATACTTTTTTCTGCTTGTGTCTCATTAAAGGTATGTTTGAAGTCTTGCAATTTAGCCACCAAATTATCTATCTTCGAGCCGCTCCTGCTCACTGATGCGGCTTGTTTTTTTTTTTTTTTTTTTGCAGCCGCTTGACTTTTGGCTTTATCCATACCTATGGGACGTGGCTCATGTGGAACGGGCTCATCATCAAACTCCAGCTCGTCGTTGATATATATTTTGACAACAATCGGTCGACCCTCCCATGTTATTGCAGTATAACTGTCCGATTCATAAGTTTTAGACCGTTTGGGGGCTTGCAGCCTCTTTTGGGGACCGACACCAATTTACTATATTTCTTCAAAACTAGCCATGCTTGGACGTGTGGGGAAGGATTATGATACTTGTTTTCATATTTACGCATCGTCTCTTGGAAAACATTTTCCTCGTTACACTCACTTGGTTATTCACAAACAATGGGTTATAATACCCACAAAAGTTTTGGATCACAACATTTATCTTTCGAAAACTTGGAGCTTATAGAATCGACCTCTCGATATGGACCTCGCTCCATTATGTCGTGGAATTTGTCGCGAACTTCGGCCCATAAACTTTCTCTAGTTTGATTGTTTCCTATATTTTATAAATATAATACATATTAGTAACAAGAATATATTTTTATATATATAGGTTGAGGTTCTTGTAGGAAAATTGATTTTTGTGAGAAGTGTGAGAAATCTTAAGAATTAACATGTCACCATCATGCTTTGAATTTTGGAATGGTGTTTTGGGTTGTTTTGATTTGAAAAACACTAAACACGACAATTTAAAACACAATGCAATGTATTATAGTTATTAAAATTAAAATAAAGATAAAACACACTAGCAAACACTTAAAATGCACTGCTTAATGTTCTTGGTATGGTCTTTTAAGTTTTAAGTCTAAACTATATTGTTTTTTGTTTTTAATTATTATGTTTGGTGTTTTTCTGGGCAAAACAATCTAAAACATCATGAATAAGTGCAAAAAATAATGCATACATATCAATTTCTAATCATTCTCTTAAAAACCTATTTCCTATGGAATCCATACCCCCCCCCCCCCCCCACACACACACACATTTTTTATGTAAAAAAACAATCTAAAACATCATGAATAAGTCCAAAAAATAATGCATACGTATCAATTTTTAATTCTTCTTACACTTCTCTCAAAAACTATTTTCCTACGGGATCCAAACCCTATACACACACATTTTTTTGTAAAAAAAATGTAACAAATATTTTAATCAATGTATAATAAATATTCATAATAATAGTTATTTACCAACTATTGGACATTTTGACGTAGCAATACATGCCTTAGCCAATGCCTTCGATTTTTTTTTATCAAGGAAGTAACTTCGTTTTGGTGCCTTCGTCACGTACCCGATTCTTATTTTGTTCGTTTGGAAGTTTTGGGTTGGTTTCAGGCACGAATTCTTCAACGTCATCTTCTTCCGGCTGAGACGGTCCTACCGATTGTGTTTGTTGATTCGGTTGAAATGGCATGTGTAAGCGGGCTTTGCAATAGTTGGGAGAAATAGTGGGGGGGGGGGGTTGGTGCAATTGCATTTGGTTCATTTTAGTGAAAGCATTGACGTTTAGGTGCATTTGCATTTGGGTGAAAGCGTTGGCGGTTTGTTGGCTAAATTGGATGAAAACGTTGGGGGTTTGTTGGAAACCCAAAAATGTTGACCAATTCGGATCGATTGGTATCGTGTAGCCGGGTGCCATGAATGGTGTTTGATTATGGTTGTTTTGGTATGGATCCACGATGAGTGGTGTAAAAATAATGTGAGGGTTTAGATGATATTTTATAAAATTAAAGAGAATGTAAGCGTTGGTGTAAAAAAAAATTAAGAGTTAAAGGTAAGTATTTATATATGTAAAATTCACGATGAGGACCATCCCTGGGGGGCGGTGTGGCCGACCCAGGACGGGCTCGCCGACCCAAGTCTGTTACCACACCCTATGGCCTAAGGTTAATGTGAATGGATTACTTGCCAAAGAAGGGATCTAATGGCTCATTTCCATTTTTTGCGATAGCAATGGAGAAATTGTATTTGGGAATCGTATCACCGTGCAACGTACAGGTAAAAACAACATTTACAAACGAGTATGACTTCTCAACAATGGTTCAATCATCACCCATGTGTTGTATGACAACGATGTCATGTTTCTCGGTAAGTAGACTTCAACAATGATTCTTTAACATCTCTAGCTGTTTTTGGATTTTTTTCAACGACTCAAATTCCATCAGATTCGTCTTCAACATGGCTCAAACCTTTGATCTTAACGAAAGCAACACGTTAAATGTAATGGCGTTACCAATTAGACCCAACCCCCACCCTTTTCTTAGATGTTTCTAACCTCCTAAACTGTGTGGCTGCCAACGTTTCCATTTATTCACATTGGACTTTCTTTGGGAGCCAACATGAACCTTTTAAAAATTTATATTCTGAATGTAGATCAATTAAACGGTAAAACCAGCCAATCAGGTTGACCCACGTTGTAACGACCCGGAATTTACCGAGTCATTACGGATTGGTAATCACGACACATAATTCTTTACTAATAAACATCCGTTTTTATTATTCAAAACATAATCATTGTTTTACATACCAAACTTACGACCATCAACATCAACTACATAACCATTCAAGTTTCAAAACAAACCAACATTTTAAAACAACAACTTGGCCGAAGCCATTTGGACGCAATCCGGCCCACTGGGCCGGTTATTTATACACATTGCATCGACTCGTTTTAGACTACGTGGAGCTCGGGTTCCAACCTTTCATTCGTCATCCTGAAATGCATGTCGAAAATACGTTAGCGAAGCTAGTGAGTGGTGCCAGTACAACCGGTTAACACAAAATAATCACATAAACGATTCGTAAAACAACCGGTTACTCATTTCTTTATAAAAACATGCAATATTCGTATGGTTCGATCTTTTCTAAGGTAGAATGTATATCGAGGGAACATTTTGACATATGTTTTGTGGTCCGATCCTCTAAGTGGTCGGAAATACATTCAAAATAATACCGAATGGATCCACTCTCGTTATTTCTATACGATCGATTTCTATAATTTCATATGATCAAGACGCATGCAAGTAAAAATCAAGACTCGACCAACATGCATTTACCCCGAAAACATTATAAACAAACATGGGGTACACACACTCACGTTGATAATTTCTGATGGATTCGTGTCACTTTCCGTATGTGTTCGTGTGGTGCCGCTTCCCTGTTGCATGTTAATATCGGTTATTTATAAGTAATAATATAGTATAGCTGGCCGTTACAGCTTAGGCGTAATAACTAACTAAAAGCTGGCCATTACAGCTTGGCACTCGTGTTCCTACTAGAATAGATTACTTACCCGGATGTCGAATACTTGATCTATATGATCGGCCGGTTATCACCTTGGCTGATTGGTACAAGCTAGTTCTAATATTATGGTGAATGACTAATATGGTGAGTGAGGATAAATGAGTTCCATCGATGCATGCTAAGAAAGAAAAAGGATGGTGGTTTTTAAATGGTTTTTGGTAAAGCTCATGGTTTCTTTATAGATCTTTAGGGTGCATGCATGTTATGATTAAGCCTTCTAGTATAGGTTGAGGTGTAAGATTGGAGTGTGATCTTGGTATTCTTCATGCTTAGGTGTAAGATTCTAAAAAATGGCGGCTCCTCATTAATACAAAATGGCCGATTTATTTTTATAAATTTTGGTGGACTTTTACTAGATAAATGGACTTTTTATGCTTATGTTTATAGGAATGGGCTTTGTTGTAATTCTATTGGGTTTAAAGGATAATTATAATATTGCTATATTGGGCCGAAAAATAGGATCCATTAATATTTAGGTCATTTTATCCGGGTAAGGTTATTGGGCAACACCCCTGGGTGGCCCAATACTATTCTATTAATTATTTTTAGATTAACTATAATCGTGATTAATTTCTAAAGTCGTTACACACGTAACTCGTTCGGTTTAGTCTGCTACTTTGTCGCTTTTTTATCGACATGCCAACTACCGTGACACCGGGCGTTGTGGCCAAGGTTGACTACTTGACCGCCGCTAATCCCTTGGCTCTACCCAATGCGTGCAAACTCGAGCTCCACCCGCCCGAAGGCTCGACAGTGGAATAATCGGTAAAACCTCGCATCTCAACCAAGTCTAACCGGCACCACCCATATTTGCTCTTTACCTAAATGTCGCAGAAAATAATGGGGAGAGTGAGAATCGTGCTTGGTCACAAGGAATACCAAGTCTTTCTTCAATTACTCCATCGCTACCTCATTGGCTACCCTGTCGTTTTCCTAAACCATAGTTAACGATATTGTCTAAAATTCTTGTCAAACCGGTTTCAACCCGCGATGAGCACCACTAAGTGTATAGCATGGCGAACAAACTCAATAAGAAAAATCGTAAAAGCATATAAAACAACTTGAGGCTACATTCGAAACCCAAAATAACCAAAATGACTGTTGGCTAAGACTGAGGGGTATGGGATCGGCAATGGGGATCGGTGGGTGAGGTGGGAGGGGATGCCGGCGGCAAACACCCCCCCCCCCCCATGGAAAATCGGCAAAACGGGACCTTTTCCCCGACCTCACCGTCCCATTTCCCAAGGCCTTTTTGAACGTTGGGGCTACTTTTTGAAAAAAAAAAAAAACAATAAAAAAAAGGAAGGGGGAACCATTTCCCCTAGAAGGGGGGGGGGGGAGGGGAAAATGACG
Source organism: Ambrosia trifida (assembly GCA_028751855.1). Taxonomy (NCBI): domain Eukaryota; kingdom Viridiplantae; phylum Streptophyta; class Magnoliopsida; order Asterales; family Asteraceae; genus Ambrosia; species Ambrosia trifida. Next base: position 33,272,267 of record CM054133.1, on the reverse strand, counting down.
TGACGCTGACGTGGACAAGGGGGAAGGATGATCACACCCCATAGCCTAACAACTAATATTAATGATCGGGTGATGTATTGTAAAATACATATATTTCCAGTGTAAAGTTTGTATAGTTTTCGAGTCGTTTAAGTAGTATTTTTATTAGTTTTAGGCTTGTACCGGTCTATTTTATTTAGTATAGGTTTTTACATATTTTTATTAGTTTTGAGTCAGTTATTTATTTATTTTATATTTTGGTAGGTGTTCATGGACGTTGAAGCGTAAACGAACAACTTTGGTCGAGTCAAGAACACCCGAGTCTAAAGCACGGGGTTATAATACTGTATATAATAATAGTATTCTAAATAATAATAATAATAATAATAATAATAATAATAATAATAATAATAATAATAATAATAACTAGGATTCTATTGCCCGCGCTTCGCAGCAGGAGCTCCTGTTGCGTTGAGGGTTTGGTAAACGTTAAAGATCACGCATCGCTGTGGGAGCTCCTGTTGCGTGGAGGGTTTTGTGGACATAAAAGATTATATTAAGTGACTGTTATTCTCGCGTGGGCTTCAAAAAACTACTCGCGGCTAAAAGCTAAAAGTTTGGTGGTCAAAGTTTGAAATCTTAAAAGCTAAAAGTTTGTTGGTTAAATTGAAAAAAAATAAAATATATAAGTTAGTAATAAAGTTGGTGTAATATACAAAATTTGGTCCTCAAGAGGTTTGTCGGTACGTGGCCACTTCACCACCATTTGTTTTTTTTTTTTTTTTTTTTTTTGTGTTATTTCTGTACTTTAAAGGGGCAAAACAGTAAATTAGGTTGGCTGCGTATGTTAGTTTAAGACACTATTAAAGTGTCGTTTCATTAATATAGATATAATCTATAATCTATTAATATATATAAAAGAATTGAACAATGCTGATGTGGCGAGCAATGATGCCTTCAACCTCTCCATGAAACTGCCACGTGGCATCATAATTGAAAGATTTTAGTGTTTTTGAATTATTTCTTTTTTTAAATAAATTGAGTTATTTTAGGAAAAAAGAATTTAAAAATAAATTTAAAATTTTCTCTCTTATATTTCCCCCCATAATTTTTAAACGTTTATATCTTTTATATACAGGATTTTTTAAAGAAAAAAATTACACCAAATTAACGAGCGTTTTATTATCTTTCCAACGAGTACCATAGTGCTATATAAAAAACGGAGAAAAAATCAACTATTTTTTGTGGGGTTTCGTTCATACAGGAAAAAAACACACAAAGTGTTCATGTTATCACGTAAAATTAGATTTTGTGGAAAATATGAGTTATTACTGATTAGAATACTATGAATATGCAATAATTGAGAGATTTTGTGGTTAGTTAACTTGAGCCATTTGCAATAGGTTATCACGTAAAATTAGATTTTTTCAACCCCGGGATCCTCCCGGGGTAATCAGCTAGTAATAATAATAAAGGAAAAACCGTGACTTTGGAAGTCACGGCCCATTAGCAAAAGTGAGAATGAGGGTTTTATATTAATATAGAGGAGCAATATTAATTGAAGGGGCACGACATCGAAAAACGAAATCAGCCACTAATTGGCTTTAGGAGGCGGAAGTTATTTTGGTGAGGAGCAAGAACAACACGACAGCTCCAACATATTGGATCAAGAGAAGGCGATCAAGGGTTGGAGCACTGGTGTGAGCACGGGTCGGTTCAATTTCAATTATTAATATTTATCTATTCAAACCCGTTGTGAATACCATGAATATGTTTGGTTTCTATTGTTTTGATTTTGTCATGACAATTATTGGCTAGATCATATCACTACCTAGGTTAAAGATGATTGCACTTGTTTGATTTATTTTCTTTTGGTTTTGGAACTTTTGGTTGTGGATGAATTTTTAAGTAAAGAACTCTTTATTTTCTGGTTTGATGTGTATGCGTATTTAGTTTTGTTTAATTAATTTTTATAAACTCCACTTGCGTTTTTGTGAATGTCTTTCATGTATGAATGCGGGTTAGGTTGCGGACTGGGTGTTAGCAACTAGTTTATGGTTAATTGCCTAGGATTATCCATAGGAGTTGTAATTGTTAGTTAGATAATTCTAAGTGTTCTACCAATTCTCAATAGCTGTAAGGTGCGAGATTGTTGGTCTGTCTAGGGTGTTAAATTGCTAGTTCTAGAGGCTTTGTAAGAAGATCTTCCTAGTTTCCCTAGCATTCCTTGTAGGCCAAGTCTTATCAGAAATATTGTAGTTACCCCTTGCACTTTCGGGTGTATTGTGACTTTCGCGCTGTGAGGTAGACTGTCTAGCGGGTACTTTAAGATTCGAGTAGGTAAGCCTGTGAGGGTAACCTCTCAACCGGTGGTTTAACAGCACAACAGTATTCTAGGGTTTCCCCTTGAGAAGGGTCGAGGGTGTCTAGTTTATTCTTGATGTTTAGTATTTTAAGATCCCGGTTCCACACCAGTTCTATAGCCGTTAGAGACTTATCATTCATGTGTAGGATTCTAGCCTAGGTAGTGCCTTCCCATCATCTTATCCCAGTTCTAGTTCCCAGCTTGTGTCCTCAATTATTTAAGTTTTATTTATTTATTTGCAATTAGTTTGTTAGAAAACCCCCCCTTTAAGCAATAAAAACATTATTAAGTCAGTTTGTAGATAAGTAGTCGAGTCTAGTTTACGTTTTCCATTAGAGTCTCGTGGGTTCGATACTCGGACTTACTTTAGCTGTACTGCACTGACCGGTACACTTGCCGGTTGTGTGGTTTAGGTTTAGAGAGTCTTAGGTTATAAATTTAAAACTTAGAGTGTCTAGTTTAGGTTAATTTAGTTAGTTTTTATTAAACCACTTTGAGCACATCAAGTTTTTGACGCCACGTATGGCCTTTAATACAATTACTTTTCTAACCTTTTAGGACACATCTATACTTTAATGGATGCTCATTTGTATACTTTAAAGGATGCTCATTTATGATTGTACAAATGCTTTAGGTAGACCACTTCCTTTTCTTTTTTAGAAATATAAAAAAAAAATATAGAAAATTATTGTAAAACAACGACCTACCAGCAACCAACATACAAAATATAAGAACTATGAACAAAGATTAGAGGAAGATATAGAGAAAGATATAATAGGATGTCTTATTCATTGAGTGTGTATGATACAACACATAAGAGTTACTATTTATAGGCTATACAATTAATACAAACATAATGAATAGATGTAGGTTATGTATGTGGAGAGTCACCACATTATTGGTGCATTCATAACACTTCCCCTTGATTATCCATATAATGAAATAAAACAATGCACAATTCTTATAATACGCTTGGTGGTGTTACCTCGTTAAAAACCTTGCTTAAAGCTTCCGTAGCCAATGAAATGTCACTTGATCCCTTGAAGTACAATCCTTTATGTTGAGCAATGGTGTATGATATTCATATGAGATTTTCTAGTACCTCCCCTCGAAAATAAATATCATATGATCCACTATTATTTTGTTATATTCCCAACATCTACAAGACTAACCAAACTTGTTTTCATTGGTTAGAAAAATAAAATTATACATCATTCATACATGTAATATTTGTTTTAACTCATTCCAATTTCTGCTTGCTTGTCATATGCTATATCGTGGTAATAAGTTCAAGTGAAAGATATTAACTAGCAAGGCATATACTAGTGTACATATATATTTAACTATGGTAATTTGCATGAACCAAACACACTTAATACTAACTGATTTAAGTGTAACATTTTAATGAAATCATTAAGAGGCTACCACTTAGTCTCTAACTTTATATATTTGTTATGTTTTTTTTGGAAGGCAAACTTTATTAACCACACAAACGCGGGAAAATCTCCAAGATGGAGACCCCCAAAACCAAAACGTGTTACATTACATCAAAAGAAAATTTTTGCCAATCCTTCCAACCCATACTCCCTTTAACACATCTACTAGAGAACCAGATATAACCCCATGCTTTAACATCAGAAACAATTTCAACTACGCTCCGTCGATCATCTCTAAAAATAGAATCATATATTTGTTATGTCATATATATTTAAGGACTTTGTATTACATATTAAATACTTGTTATGTCATAATTAAGACCCGGGAGCATGTAGACGCAAGCTCATACGTTTCTAATTGCTTGAGGCGATTGGTTTACATGAGGCGTATTAGGCGCATGTTTAAACAACTTAAGGCGGAGGTATGAGACACATCTTTCGTAAATTGATAATATTTTGTGAATGATTATGTTGTATATATTAGGGATGTTCAAACCTGGATGTCCGAAATTTTCAGATAGCTAGTTTCATTATCCAAATCCGTATCTGAAATTTCGGATATCCGATCGGATAGTGAATTGGATATCCGATTTTATTCTGATATATTTTATTTATATGTTTTATATACAAATTTTAGGATATTTTTCAGATATCCGAAATATCCGAAAAAATTTAAAATCACTATCCGAGTCCAAAAATTCAGATATTCGGTTTTTCAGATAGTTTCGGATTTGGACGTCGGATATTTCGGATTCAAATATTTTTTAACACCCCTAGTATTAGATGACTATTTAGGTTGTACATATAGTTCAATGTACATTAAATTATTAAATTATATGTATATTGGTTTATTTATGTTTAATTTTTGTGTTTGTGATGATAAAACCTTATGAGAAATGTAAAAAGTAATATAAATAGTTAACACCTTAGCTTCGAGGACCCTATCATTTTGGTGCACTTCGTGCTTTTAAAACCAACACACATACATACATACATACATAAATAGGGGATTGTTTATGAGAAAAGCAAGTTTTTCAAGAAAACCAATTCGGTTGTTGAAGAGGACACAACAAAGCCATTCATAAATCAATTGATTTAGTTAATCTGTTTTGACTTTTTTGGTTATATTGGTTATTTTTTGACAATTCAGTTTTTCTACTCACCTTTTGTATTGTTGTACATAAGCATCTGTTGTTAGTTGACTAGTTAACCAAATCTTAATACCATTTTGGTTGGTGGTACAGTGACAAGGCAAAACCTTTTAATACACTTAAATGTGATGTATTGGTTGAAATCTTACAAGTAGCAAGAAATTCGCCGTCAAAAAAAAAAGTTAACCAAATCTTAATACGTAACTAACTAATGGCGAAAACATATTTGTGAACACACGTTTGCGAACAAACATCAACATATAGTGATTTGTTTTAATGGATACATTAGTCGAAATCTACTTCGGTACACACAAACATACCACACGAGCTCGCTAGCAATTCATGTAAGTCTTAACCTTATTCTGAATCCTTTTCATAAGTTTAGTATCCTTGGTACACAACAATGATGTCTTATTGATTGAGCTATGATGTGAAAATCAGCCACCAACTAACAAGTGGTAACCCCAACCATGTGAGAGGGCTCTTGGGGCCGATAGGCATGTGTAATACTAACCGAATTGGTTGGAAACATCACACTAGAATCTGGGTCCATGGGTCATTTGGTATCTGGAACTCTATATGAATCTATTAATCTATTATCTATTAATATATATAAAAGAATTGAACATTGCTGACGTGGCGTGCAATGGTGCCTTCAACCTATCCATGAAACTGTCACGTGGCATCATAATTAAAAGATTTTAGTGTTTTTAAATTATTTCCTTTTTTAATTAAATTGAGTTATTTTAGGAAAAAAGAATTTAAAAACAAATTTAAAATTTCCTCTCTCATATTTTCTCCCATAATTTTTAAACGTTTATATATTTTATATACGGGATTTTTTAAAGAAAAAAAATTACACCAAATTAACGGGCGTTTTATTATCTTTCCAACGAGTACCATAGTGCTATATAAAAAACGAAGAAAAAAATCGACTATTTTTTGTGGGGTTTCGTTCATACAGGAAAAAAACACACAAAGTGTTTATGTTATTCACTAATCATGTTTTTTTCTTTTAAACCAGGTTTTTATCTACGATGTTGAAAATCAGCCCAATCGCCATGTTATCATTGGAATTTTACTAGGTATACTTCATCAAGAGAAGCTAGGAGAAAGAATCGCGCAACACTGCAACACATGGTGTCAGCTTATAGCAATGTTATTTTTTATTTATTTAATTACAAGAGTAATAATTATACTATTAGTATTAGTATTATTACAATGGTTATATATTTCAACCCCCCCAACGCTCCCAGGAAGAATTGATAGTTGCTGGCGTGGCGTTCAATGGTGGCCTAACCATCTCTTGATTATGCCACGTGGCATAATGAGATGCAATGGTTACAACTTCCAACTTAAGTGTTTGTTTAGTTGATTAGGTTAGGAATTATAAGAGCCATTAGAATGTGAGAAATTAGAGAGATGTGATGAGTTTTTGAATAGTTGCAGCTTACATAAGTGATTCTTTAGATGATTACTGATTAGGTTTTAGATTAAGGAATATAAGTTATTACTGATTAGAGTACTATGAACATGCAATGATTGAGAGATTTTGTGGTTAGTTAACTTGAGCCATTTGCAATAGGGTTATCACGTAAAATTAGATTTTTCAACCCCGAGACCCTCCCGGGGTAATCAGCTAGTTATTAATAAAAATGTTAAATGATTTAGATTTATTCTTTTTGTTTTTGTAATACTTGGAAAAAAACTACAATGTAAATTTCAAGACTTGCTAATTTGTTTGCAATGAACGTTTAGTTTGATCAGACATATTTAATAAATGTAACTACAGGTGCAAAAGAATCAAACCGGTTGTGAGCTACATAAAACGTCCGGATAAAAGCTCAAATCAAGCTGAGCTTGAAGGAGTCCAAGTGGCCGAGCCCAAATTTTGAGTATAAAGTTAAGTTGTTTAACAAACGAGTCTGAACTTTCCTTATCAGGTTTGAGCCGGCTCACGAGCCTAAACGACATTTGATTTATATGACTTTTGATTAGTATAATATAGTTATTATTACATAAATTTATAATAAATATTTATATAATAATGTTAAATTTATAATTAAAAGCATACATAAAAAATAATTATAAATGTATGTAATTTAAGTAATATATAATAAACTATCCAAGCTCATACAATACAACCTCGAGATTAAAAAACTACAAAGCCGAATTCGAGCTTTATAAATAGAGCTTAAAACGAATCAAACTCAGATGAAGCTATCACAAGTTAAACGAGTCCGGCCTTGGCTTGCCTCGTTTAGCTAAATGTAACTTAGCAAAAACATTTTCCAATTTTTTTAATTTCATTTAGAATATTTTGATAGCCAAAATTGTTTAAATTTGAAATGTGACACACATTGGATAGCACATGAAGGCATATACGTTCAAGATCAAAGAGAAAAGGTACAAAACCCATGTTTCAAGTCAAAAGAGAGATGAAGGTACAAGTGTTAGAAATCTAAGTTACAACAATATAGGCATGGCTCTCCTGTTATAGTATAAAGCAAGCAACCAATGTACCTCAAAGTTCTTCACGGGGGTTTCACATGGATATGGACCATTTATATATTCTCTTTGTTATTACTACATTTACATTTATGATACTCCATGCATTAACGATTTGTACATTATGCGGTAAATGTAGTTTCACACTTTCACCAATTAGGCTTCCTTATGGTTCAAGCATTAACAAATTGTAGCAATACCCTTTAGTGATGATTAAAGTAGGATAACCATTATTATCATTGTTAAAATTTTGATCAAAGTTTGGTTCTTTCATGTGTTAATTTAAAATCTCAATATTGATGGGGCAAAACGTGCATGTGTTGACCTTATTGGGGTATCTCTCTTGGTGGGTTTGTGGGACAACGGCTTTGTACCAGGGCAGCAACTTTGAGAGCGGAAACTAAAAAGGTTGCTAAGCACGAAGTAGCTTGTTTAGAGAATCAACACGTGTTCCTGCCGTTTGTTTTTGACACATTTGGATCTATGGCCCCGGAGGCAGGGCATTTTTTGGAACGAGTGCAGAAGATGGTCCACAGTAACTCACAAAGCCCTAAGAACCAAGGGTTTGTATTTAGCACGATAGGCTTTACGATTCAAAAAAAAGTATTGGCACAACTTGTTGCCCATTATTCACTATTCAAATGTAACTTGCTAATGCTACATTTAGAAATTAAAATTCATTTATCCCATTAAAAAAAGTATTGTTAGTCTAATTTATCAGAAAATGTGACAACAAAGCTATACATCCTTATTAGTGTTCGTGGTGGTGGCGTCATGGTGGCCTTTTGGGCCCTATATTGTCGGGGAACACCGCCCTCGGACGTTATAGGGGCGCTGCCCCTCTGAACGTCATGAATATAACGGGCGTTGCCCCTTTGAACTTTTATTATTATTATTATTATTATTATTATTATTATTATTATTATTATTATTATTATTATTATTATTATTATTATTATTATTATTATTATTATTGAAGTCTCTGTGTGTATGAAGAAGAAGAAGAAGAAGAGGAGGAAGAAGAAGAAGAAGTGAAGAAGAAGAAGATGAAGAAGAAGAAGTCTGTGTGTGTGTGTGACGAAGGGGAAGGGATATGTGGGGTTATTATTTTATTATTATTAATAATAATCTTTTTAATTTAATAATTGTTATAAAGAATAATCAGATTATTATTAATATTATTTTTTTTATAAAAAGAGTAATTAATAATTGTTTTTTAATTTGTTTATAAAGAATAAATAAAAAACAATAATTAAGCAATGATTACCCAATCATTTATAAAGCCCCATAACATCACTTCTCACTACACCATCTTTTCCCATAACGCCCCTTCTATTACTTTACAATATTTTAATCCATATAACCCCATTCCACTACACATGCCCTTAAGTCAGTCATATAAATAAACTATTCACACCAAACAAAAGTATATAGTTTTAGGAAGAAAAGTTATTCTCAGTCCTAGGCCTGTAAATGAACCGAACGTTCATGAACTGTTCGTGAACTGTTCGGCGGGAAGTTCGTTTATGTTCGTTTATTTATATAAATGAACAAACACGAACACAATTTTTTGTTCGTTTAATTAAACGAACGAACATGAACACACGTTGTGTTCGTTCATTTATGTTCATGAACGTTCGTTTATATTCGTTCATTTATGTTCATTCATTTATGTTTGTTTATGTTCGTTTAATTAAACTTAATTTTATTTTTATTATTTATTCCCTTTTGGTAAGTAACCTTAATTCATATTTCTAAAAACTTAACCTTAATCCTAACATTCTAAACATATCACTTATCAGTCATCTCCACACTTAACAACCCAACCTCCCTTCTTCTCTATATTCCACAACCCTACCTTCTTCCACTTCCACCCGACCACCTCTACGGTCCTGCCTCCAGCCTCCACAACCCTGTCTCCAGCCTCCACAGCCTGGTCTCCACTCTCCAGCCTCCACAGCGCTGCAAGTATGACCCACCTCATCTTATCGTTTTTTTCTCTCTATAGCTCTGTGGGTTTTATCGTTTACCACGATTAGAAGCTACGCATATACCATCCACCTTTGATTGTTCTGGCTAAAGCAACGTTTATATGCATTTGTTCGTTTACGTTCATTTGTGTTCGTATATATTGATCATTTGTGTTCGTTTATGTTCATGAACTGTTCGTTTAGGTTTTAAATGAACGAACATAAACGAACACGAACATGACAAATTTCTTAATGAACGAACACGAACACAAAAATGTGTTCGATTATGTGTTCGTGTTCGTGTTCGTGTTCGGTTAAAGTTAAATGAACAAACACGAACACGCCTGTGTTCGTGTTCGTTCGGTTCGTTTACAGGCCTACTCAGTCCACTTAAATGCTTATAGTTTTCACAATGACTATGGGTATATTTGGAAGTAGCTTTTAGGAGCTTCAAGCTTTTTAGAAAAAGTTTCTACTTAATAAAAAGTCTTGTTTGGTTGAAGGAACTTGAAACTTTTAGGTTGAGAGAAAAAACTCTATAGTGAAAAGCTACTAGTACTAGCGTTTAAGGAAAAACTCATACTAGCTACAAACTTTTAATGCGTAAATGACATAAATACCCATTCTATCATAAAAAAAATTAAAAAAGATACATACAAGATTTTAGCTAATGCCTATTTTGGTCATTTTATTAAAAGCTCTAGCCACTTTGTCAAACACTAAAATATATTTAAAAAGGTACAACTACCAGCTAGTTTTACCAAACATAGCCATTGGGGTTAGTGGCCCAATGGTAGAAGCAAAGCTTCTAAGAACACTTAAGGGGAGGTCATGGGTTCAAGTCCCACAAGGTGTAGAAATTTGCCGTTCAAAAAAAAGTTTTGCCAAACATACCCTATATGTAATTAAGTTTGAAGTAGTTGGCCATCATACCCCTAAACATAAATCATATCGATATTAGTTGTCACATGTAACTTGTAAATGTTGAAAAACTAAGGGGACTAAACTTATACAAAAGATTTGAATTGGACTGTAATTGTATGGTTCAAAGGTGTAGGTGCAAGTTTCATCAACTTTAATAGTACGCTTATGTAATTTCTTATACAGAAAGAAATCAACAAAGGTGTGGTGTGGAAAAACTTTATCTACTTTCTTATCTTCAATTTTAAGGAACAATTTGCGTGTTTCATGTTTAGAAAATTATTTAAAATTCAAAAGATAAGTCTTAAAATTAAAAGAAGGAATTCCCGCATGTTACGATAGGAATTCGATCGATATCGTTTTAGTTCATTGTGTATCAGCACTTGATATAGTAACCGAATTGAAAAAAAAAACAAATAAAAGTCACGATATAACTAAAATGATATAGCCACGTGTTTAGCATCGATTAAAAACCATAAAAAAATATCATTAACAGTTCCAATAATACGGATAACGGTACTAATGTTAGGTTCATCATTGTTCGTCTGAAATCCATTCGACCTTGCTATTCCCAAGGAACTTTACCGATTTTGGTTATGTTCGCTATTGTGCTAGCACTCGTTATAGCATCTGAAATAGAAAACTAAAAAACGATTGCCGGTATCAGTTTCGATAATACCAATGTTGGTATCGATATTTTCGGTCGAAATCGGTTCTGTTCGTCAATAATGCCATTGCGTATTAGCACTTGCTATAGCACCTTTGCTCTTATGGCTTACGATAACAAACAAAATACTAAATTTTGAAAATAACTCCGGTTTTCAACAAAATTTATGCCGAAAAACGAATACCAGTACTAGTACCAAAATTTTTGGGACAGTATCGTATCGTCCGAATTTTATAAAACATAACATTATATTTTAAAGTTACGAAAAAGGTAAAAGGCGTTAGTTTATTAAAAAAATTCAAATGTGAGGGAGTTTTTTATATCATGAACGTTTGTGCTTCAGTTACCTATGCATTACTACTTATAACTTGGTTTCGAGAAAAAGTTCTAACTTGACGTAGACAAAACTAGGCACGTCACAACGACAAAACTAGGCACGTTACAAGAGAAAATAAAAAAAATGCTAAATTCCCTAAATTTGGTAATTGGGTGTGTGTATAATATCGTAATCAATGGTGGGGTGGATGGCCAAGATCGAAGAGTGACGATTAAGGTTAAGTGACAACGATGTATAGTTTTTGTTATGCAAGAACAAAGTCATACACATACTTAGCTACTTAAAGAGTAGAAAAAAAAAATTGTCATGTCAAAGAGCAAAAACAAGACCGTCCTTGAATGCACCCCATGTGCAATTTGTCACCCTCTACCCACCCTTCTTTTATAAAGATTCCCACATTTAATTCGGTCAGAAACAATGACCAAACTCATTTTTTTTACCAACCACCCCCCTCTTCAAAACAGTTACCTTTTACATTCATGGCATAGGGCTGTGCAACGGTTTAGAACCGGATCGAATCGAATTGAACCGAACCGAATCGTGAACCGTTTATTTCAAAATATGAGAACCGGAACCGGAACCGATAATTACTAAACGGTTCGGTTCCAGAACCGGGTGAAACGGTTCTCATGAAACGGTTCTAGACCGGAACCGGTTGTCAATAAAATCCTAAAATTAACATTAACAATTAAATAAAAAAATAAACAAAAACAATGATTTTTCTTAAAAAAATTATCAACAGTTTGTGTTAAACATGGTTACTAAAAGTATAGCAGTTTACGTATCAAAATATGTTTTGTTCGGATCAGATCATTCTTTTTATATAGATTAAACGGGTCAGAACAAACTGTGCTGACTGCTGACCATCACATAAGGCAATACTCTACATTCCTACCAAGTAAAACAATTTAAAAGTGTTAAGAACTATAAAGAAAGAAACAACACATTCTATTTCAAACTAATAATAGAATATTTAAATCATCATCATCATCATACTCAGTTAATCCCACCTATAGCAAAGCTAAGGTAGGGTCTGAGAAGGGTAAGATGTAGACAGCCTTACCTCTACCCCTAAGAATAGAGAGGCTGCTTCCAGTGAGACCCCCTGCTCGATGTGGTTTGGTATCAAGCCTTGGACATAAGAGACTAAACACTTAGCAATCGGGACAAACCCGATCGGTGCATGTACCCCTTTGTCTTTTGGCTATCAACGCCACCACATGATGCATGATTAACCTTCCTTCGTTTTTAACGTTATTTTCATGAAATTAGTAAAATAACGTTAAAACTAGTGCAACTTTACTTTTGCCCCCCGAGGGTCACACATATATACATTATATGTGCACACCGTAAGTGGAGCTTAATAGAATATTTAAATATTTAATTTAATTCAAAACGGTTCTTAACTGGACCCGTCGGTTCTAACCGGAACCGAACCGGGAACCGATTATGCCAAAATATGAGAACCGAAACCGGAACCTATAACATTAATTCGGTTCGGTTCTAGCGGTTCCGGGTCGGTTTCACGGTTTTCGCGGTTCGGAACCGTTTATTGCTCACCCCTATCATGGCATATAATCCTTTTCATCAATTAGTAAACTAATCAATGTTGTTTAGTTGGAACAGAAACCGTTCCTAACCGGTTCGGTTGGCATGGATTGAATTGGGACCGGTTAGACTGGTGTGTGTTTTTTTTAATTATAGTTCAATCGTACAAAATAAAGGCCAAATTACATAAGGATAGCAGGTAGACGGGCAATAAACTGCACCGCCATCCCCTCTGTTGTAGATTATAGGACTTAAACTTGACCTGCAAAACAACCATAACAAATGACTATGATTAGTTTTTTTTTTTTTTTTTAATACAAAGTTTGTTTCTACGGCTTTCAGTGGGTTAAGTTCTACGGGCCTTGACAGCATATTTGGATTGGAATAGGCACAGCCTCGGCCCATTACCACAAAAAAGTTCATATAATTTCTTCACCTGTTGGTTTGTCCACTTACACAGAATTATCCAACTTAAATTGGTACAATTATATTGGCAGGTTGAGTAAAACATTTACTTATAGCTAGACCTAGCAATTTCAACCCATCTAGTTAAGTTTGGGTTGTTTTGAGTTTAAATCTTTACCTTGTGGGTTAAAATGGGTTTAGTATAATTTTTAAGGGGGTTAGGATGGGTAATTTCAATTGTAGAAAATAAGTAAGTGGGTCAGGATGAGTATGTCAAAAAAAACAAATGGGTCAGGATGGGTATTTTTAGATAACCATATACAAATCTGAATTAAAACTCACGCAACACCAAAAGCGTTGATTCCTCATAGAAATCAATGTCATTAAAAACAAAAAATTATATCTTTTGCATTTGTTGATAACCCCAATCGGTTCGAAACCGTTCGGGTCGTTAACGGATGGCCATGTCGAAACAACATGGGTCGTTAACGAAACCGATCTCATCGAAACGATTCGAGTCGTTAGCGGGCTTGATCGAGTCCAAACGGTCTGTGTTGTTGACCGGCACGTTCGGGTCGAAATGGTCTGGTCGTTGACGGGGCCCGGTCGGGTCGAAACGGTCCGGGTTGCTAATGGGAACGGTCAGGCCGAAACGATCGGGTCGCTAAGGGGACCGGTCGGGTCGAAACAATACGGGTCGCTATGGGACAGGTCAGGTTGAAACAGTCTGTGTCGTTACCGGGCCCGGCCGGGTCGAAACGGTCTAAGTCGATACTGAGCCCGGCCGGGTGAAAACGGTTCGGGACGCTACGGGACAGTTCAGGTTGAAACGGTCTAGGTCGTTACTGGGCCCGGTCGGGTCGAAACGGTCCGGGTCGCAAACAGGCCCGGACAGGTCGAAACGGTCTGGGTCGCTACGGGACGGGTCAGATTGAAACGGTCTACGTCGTTACCGGGCCGGTCGGGTCGAAACGGTCCGGGTCACAAACGGGTTCGGCCGGGTCGAAATAGTCCGAGTCGCTATGAGACGGGTCAGGTTGAAGCAGTCTGGGTCGTTACCGGGCCCGGTCGGGTCAAAACGGTCCGGGAAGCAACCGGCCCGACCGGGTTTAAACGGTCTGGGTCGTTACCGGGCCCGGTCGGGTCGAAACGGTTCAGGTCGTTATCGGGCCCGGCCAGGTCGAAACGGTCCGGGTCGCTATGGGACGGGTCAGGTTGAAACGGTATGGGTCGTTACCGGGCCCGACCGGATCGAAACGTTTCCGGGTCGCTACCGGGCCAGGCCGGGGTCAAAACAGTCCGGGTCAGGTTGAAACGGTCTGGGTCGTTAACGGTCCCGGCCGGGTCAAAACTGTCCGGGTCGCTACCGGGCCCGTCCGGGTTGAAGCAGTCCGGGTCGGGTCGAAACTGTCCGGGTCCCTACCGGGCCCTTCCGGTTCGAAACAGTCCAGGTCGCTACGGGACGGGTAAGGTGGAAACGGTCTGGGTCGTTACCGGGCCCGGCCAGGTCGAAACGTTCCGGGTTGCTACCGGGCCAGGCCGGGTCGAAACGGTCCGGGTCGCTACCGGGCCCGACCGGGTCGTAACAGTCCGGGTTGATAACCAGCCCGATAGGGTCGAACCGGTCCGGTTTGAAATAAAATATTTTGGATCCCTTAGAATTTTATTTTTTAAGTTTATTTTTGTTTTTTTATATTTAAATTTGTTTTTTTTTACTTTTTTATTTACTTTTTAAATTTTTGATTGTTATTTTAATTTTTTTTAATTTTAATCTATTTGACCTATCCAAATCAAACCATCCAGACCCAAATCCATTCTTACCTAACCCATCCTAACCTATTTTTTTAATTTATCCATCTTGACCCATACTCATCTTAACCCAAACTCATCCTGACCCAACAACCAAACCCACCCAACCTACCCATTTTGCCACCCATACTTATAGCAAATATTGACACAATAGACCTGTTTTCCTCAGGGCTAATTTTTTAACTTCAACCGGTTAAGTTTTGACCATTAAATAATAAAACATTGCCCGAATCAACTCATTCAAATGTAATGGCTTAAAATTGTGATCTAAGAGCATTCACAACCCATCCCCCATTTCCTCTCCCATTCTTAAATTTTAAGAAAATCCCACAAAAACTCACTCCATCCCAACCCCTTTCCCCATACCCCATTTCTAAAATTTACAAAAAAACTATGTTGAGCCCTCATATATGGGGTCTTCCATCCTTCCCTTAGAGCATTCACAACCCATCCCTTATCCCCAACCATATAATTTAAGGAAAAATCATAGTTTTCTAAATTTGCCACTCATTTTTGCAAAATCTCTCACATCCCATTCCCCATTCATATCCCCTATAAGCTTTTTTTTTTATTATTATTTTATTTCTTTACAACCAACATTAATTCACTCCACCTTTCATTTGTATTATTTTATTATTATTAAATGATATGGGGGAAGGATGGAAGACCCCATGTATGGGGGCTCAACATAGGTTTTTTGTAAATTTTAGAAATGGGGTATGGGGAAAGGGGTTGGGATGGAGTGAGTTTTTATAGGATTTTCTTAAATTTTAAGAATGGGGGAGGGAATGGGGGATGGGTTGTGAATGCCCTTATATCATTTAATAATATTAAAATAATACAAATGGAAGGTGGAGTGGATTAATAATGGTTGTAAAGAAATAAAATAATAAAAAAAAAAGCTTATAGGGGATATGAATGGGGAATGAGATGTGAGAGAATTTGAAAAAGTGAGAGGCAAATTTAGAAAACTATGATTTTTTCTTAAATTATACGGTTGGGGATGAGGGACAGGTTGTGAATGCTCTAATAAAAATGTTGATAAACAAGCAGGGAAAACGATAAACCTGATCTGACTTTAGCAGACCTCTAACACTGTGTTCCTGAGTTTCATTAAAGGATGGAAGAGAAAGGATCTCCCCTCTCTTCCCTTCTCTCCAATTCCTTCCAAATTGGAAAGATTGAAAATCACACTAAAATCCTCTTTATTATCCCTCCCATTCCCTCCATTTTCCTCCTATAAAAAACTCTGGAACACATTTTTTCCCCACTTTCTTCCCAATCCTTTCTCTTCCATCCTTTAATGAAACTCTGGAACAGAGTGTAAACTTATTTCCAAGTGTAGCGGTGTTTCTTTAAGAACATTCAAAAACTTTTCTTCTGCCAATGGCTCGAAATCATCGAGCACATAAACCAAACCTATACATATGATTATAATATATTTTCGTCAACAAGCAAATTGTGAGTGTTGACGCTGGTTGACATGGATATGAACTTTTGTCCAAGCTTGGTTATAAAAGGCGCGCCTGAGGCACAAGGCAATCTGAAAAACGCCTCAGAGCCTTGACGTGGTGACCCATGCACGTCTGGCTCCAGATTGAGGTGTGTAGGAGCCTAATATGTAAAAACAATCGAAGGGATGAAGAAAACGTGAGTGGTTTACTTGATAAAAAGAATGATATGTAAAAGAGACAAGAGAGACGCGGTGTCTAGTTGTACATAAAGCGTAATTGGCTATACATAGAGCAACGCCTCACGTATGTGAAGCTCTCACATTGCACCTGGGAGCGCTTCACACTTTTTAAAAGTAAGACATACAAAAAGTTATCATTCATTATAAGCACCGCTACTAACGTCTAAAACATTGCTAAAATATGTATTATCCATTATCATTTTAAAATCCTTGCAAGTACAAGACTACAAGATTAAGTGATATTTAGCCTTTCGGTCCTATAAGATTGTTCATGAACAAAACCAACAAAGTAAAAAAAAAAAAGTATAACAAAACAACTATTAGAAAAAAGTGACATAATCTTATGTGTTCCCAAATATTTAGATTGACTCGTTCATGGCTGACTATCATCCATCATTTTTGTCACATCCTAACAACTTTTCTCATTCCATTCCATCCCTCCATCTAATATCATCACCACTTTCATTTCCATACCATTTCACAATCTTATCATTTTCTTGTAAATTCATACCCAATTACCTATAGAATATTATGTTCATTCAATTCCCTTATTTGAACATCATCACCTATTCTATTTACAAACTATCCAAAGACCAAATTTTACCATTTTCTTGATACCTATTCATACTTGTATGACCATTGTTACACAATCATCATGGACCAAACGTCTAGGTGTCGTTACAAAATTTGGTTGGTGCTTTGTATGTTCTTCATGTGTTGGTATTTCATGATCCACAATGCTAAATGGTATAATCTATCTTCCCCTATAACCACCTTCCATCAACATACAAACCCCATGCAAATCATAGATTCAGACGTGAAAACATTATCCGAGACCACAAACACAAACAATGACAATGATAATACGGATAATGTGTCCGTCAAGGGCGAGATTGATTGGCTTCATGATACCGAGCAAATGCAAGCACTCGAGAACGATTTGGAACCCGTTCTTATAAAGATTAAACCGAAACAAGAGAGGAAAAAGAAGAGGGATGAAACCGCAAAAGTAACACAAAGGGTAAGGAATAGGAACACAAGACATAGGAGAAAACAGTCATGTAACGGTCGATATATTTATATGCATGATCTTCCTGCGAGATTTAATGATGATATACTAGATGATTGTCGGTCGTTTAACAAGTGGGAAAAGATGTGTCCATATGTTGATAATAATGGACTTGGGCCGAAACTCGGGAACCCTCAAAGAGCTTTCTCGAGATCCGGATGGTACGAGACGAATCAGTTTATGTTAGAAGTAATTTTTCATAATCGAATGAAGCGTTACGAATGTCTTACGAAGGATTCGTCGATTGCGTCTGCGGTTTACGTACCGTACTATGCTGGCCTTGATGTGGGGAGGTACCTTTTTGACCATAACATCTCGTCTCGTGATGCGTTGTCACTTGATTTAGCCGATTGGTTAGGTGAACAACCCGAGTGGAAGAAGTACAATGGTAAAAACCATTTTCTTGTCACGGGGCGGATAACGTGGGATTTTCGACGAGATGTCGACGAAGATGAGGCGTGGGGGAACAAATTAATGTTACTACCCGAGTTCCAAAATGTGACGGTTTTAACACTCGAGAAAAGCCCGTGGCATAATAACGATTTTGGGATACCGTACCCGACGTATTTCCACCCAAGAACCGATGGTGATATTACTGACTGGCAGGATAAAATGAAGAGGCATCGGCGAAGAACATTGTTTTCATTCGCTGGTGCCCCACGTCCCGATTTGGAAGAGTCATATCGGGACGATGTCATCCAACAATGTGCTGAATCAAGCAAATGTAGATTAATAAAATGCGCGGACGATAATTCAAAGTGTAAGCAACCCGTTGACGTGATGAGACTTTTCCAGAGTTCAGTTTTTTGTTTACAACCTCCGGGTGATTCATACACCCGGAAGTCAACTTTTGACTCTATGCTAGCTGGTTGTATCCCGGTGTTTTTCACACCAGGATCAGCTTACGTCCAGTATTTATGGCATTTGCCTAAGGAATACAAAAAATATTCGGTTCTAATCGACGGTAGCAATGTGAAGCATAAGAAAGTTAACATCGAGCGGGTTTTGTCTCGGATTCCAGCAAGGAAGGTAGCCGAGATGAGGAACGAAGTGATCGGGTTGATTCCGAAGTTAGTTTACGCTGACGCGAACTCAAAATTGGAAAAATTCAAGGATGCATTTGATTTAAGCATCGATGGAGTTGTTGATCGAATTAAACATGTTACAAAGAAGAATTCAAGTTTTGATGATGATGAGAAATTTATTTGGGAATATTACTTGTTTGGATCGGATAAAAAGCATGATTGGGATCATTATTTTCATAATTCCAAGAAACAGGCAGATGATCAAGTTGATGAGACAACGGTGTAGTTTCTTATATGTATACATTTCTAGTTTATTTGTGCGAATTGTTTGATAATTTTTTTTTTAACTTTTTTTTTTTTTAAATAAAGAACTACAATTGAAATTTGTCAAACCGTTTTAAGTTATCTTAAAGATTTACCGGTTTTAGTTTGAAAACATGTGTTTATGTAAATACAAGAGTTATAAGAATGTATATTCCATGACCTAATGATAGTGGTATCAATAAGTCCAAAAAGGTGTTGCTCTCTCTAATTGTGGTGGGAATTTTGTTTGGAAAAATAAAAGATAACATGAGGTCGTAGATAATGGTCCATTTGGAATAATTTTAAGTTTATCATAACATATTAGCAACATTGAAATCTTTAAATATATTGTTTCCTATTTTTTTTTATTATTAAGAAATTCCAGACCATCAATATAAACTATTATAATGTGTTATGGAATTTTCTAGCTCAATATTGTCAAAAATACAACATGATACCAGAAACATAAAGGAACTTTATTATCAAAAGAATCAAAACAATACAAGATCTAATAATCTCACAACAGATCTAATGGAAAACAATGAACAACTCTCACAACTCTCTCAATACCTATCACCAGAATACACAGATCTTACAGAATCAAATACAAGATGTATATGATTCAACACAATGAAAACCCTAAATCTGATCAGACGAAAGAGAGAGTAAAACAAACAGAGAGAGAATAACAATGATCAAAAAACTGGTAAAGTGACGAAACAGGCAGCTATTTATAGCTGCCAAGTTGTGCTTCTTTGACAAGATCAACGACCACAATAGAATGAATCCAACGATTGAAATAGAGTGTTTTTGTTTCACTAGGATTGCCAGCGTGGCAATCCTAAAACACAGATATCAGATCATGGGCCAGGGTCTAGGCCTAAACACATGAGAACATCTTAAACGGGCTCAATGGCTCAATCATTTATCAGCCCAACTCCACTCCAAGCTAGAGGTGTTAAAAAAAACCGGTTTCGGGACCGGAACCGGTAAAACCGGCCCGAACCGATTCGTATAAAAACCGGTTCACCGGTCCAGTTTCACATACAAACCGTCGGGTTCAGCATCGATTCCTCATATTTTCCAGAAAAACCGAACCGAACCGGTTCCTACACGAACCGGTTCAGGAACCGATCATAGAAACCGGTTTGGAACCGGTTTTGACCGTTTGAACGAATATAGCCGTTGGAACTAGCCGTTGGGCTCGTTTTTGACCGTTTTTTTGCACCAAAAATCACCATTTTGCCACCCCAAGTTAGTATAAATAGGTTTAGATGTTTTGGGTTGATCACAACACTCAAAAACGCAAAAAACGAACCCAAAAACCGAAAAAACGCAATAGTATTCGCTCGTTTTTTTTTTTTTTTCGCTTTGCTTCTTTGCTACATTCCATGGCTTCATCAAACCCATCTCAAACCGGTTCCTCAAACCAACCAACCATTGTTAGTATTCTTGAAACGACACGAAACGCTGAATTATTTGGACAAGAAACCGGTTTTTTCGACTTGTGTCTTTTGTCGAATGGAGAAAAAAAGGCGCGTTGTAGAAAGTGTGGTATCTTTCTCCAACGAAACGCAAACTCTACCTTGAGAAATCATAAAGCTAGGTATTGCAAGATTGTTAAAGAAAATCCGCTCGAAGGTTCGCAAACGACCATTGATACTCAATGTGGGATTTTTCTTTACGACTTTAACAAGGTTCAAGACCGAATGGCGAAGTTTGTTATTCAAAAAGTTTTACCTTTAAACCACTTCGACGATCCCGACTTGACAAGCTTGATTCGTGACACGCTCCAACCTCGTTATAAACACGTAAGTCGACATACTCTAAAACGTTATTGTTTGAAATTATGGGAAAGAGCTAAAAAAGATTTAATTGTATTTTTTTTAAACTTACAAACAAGTGTGAACTTAACCACCGATGTTTGGTCGGCTCCTCACGGTTTACCGGAATCGTACCTTTGCGTCACGGCTCATTGGATCGATCCCTTGACGTGGCAAATGATGAAACGTACGATTGCGTTTGACTTATTTGAGTATCCACACACCGGCAAAAATATATTTTATGTTTTAGTCCATGTAATACAAACTTTTCACTTAGAAAACAAAATATTTTCAATGTCGTTCGACAATGCGTCAAACAATACTGTCGCGGTTGAAAAATTAAAGTTAAAATATAATCCGATATGCAATGGTATTTTTTTCCATACACGATGTGTTGCACACATTATTAACTTATGTGTGCAAGATGGGCTCGGAATTACCATGGTAGAAGATTTCAAAAAAAGTTTTCGATTTATGTTACATGAAGTTTTTAAAACAAGTCGCGAACGATATCGAAAATATAAAAAATATTGTAAAGATACGAATCGTCCCTTCCTCGGTCCTAATTGGGACGTGCCGACTAGGTGGAATTCGACTTTTACAATGTTCGAAAGTGCTTTGAAACAAAAAGAAACTTTAAAACATTTTCATAATAGGCTTGCTAGTCGTGGTCAAGTTACGGCATTTCCTAACGAGGGTTGGGATTGTATTGAACAACTTACGGAATTTCTTGAGGTTTTTAAAAACGCTACTACGATGTTTATTATCCAACTAGTAATGAAGCATTGCAAGAATTATATTTAATGGTTCAAACAATATTTGATTTTGATGAAAAAAAATGAATTGTTTGAGAAAATGATACCCCCAATGGTTGAAAAATTTCTAAAATATTTTGAAGAAATACCACATGTTTTTATGTGTGCGTTGACTTTAAACCCGTGCTTAAATGCTACGGGAGTTCATACTATAATCGATGAAATAAATATGGCTTTACGTTTATATATTTCAAAACCAAATTGGGCAACACACATGAAAGCTACTTTTGATAATGATTTCCAAATATTGTATGATACTTATTTAGAAAAAATGGTCCCAACTTGCAAATGCAAATGGGAATGGGAGGGGAAGGAAGTCGTGCTAGCTCGAGCCGGAGTAACCTTAAAATTAATTTGTTTAATATTGTCAAAGACCAAACGGCTAAAAGACAAAGGGGTGAGGCCCCAAATAGCGAGCTTGGAAGGTATAAAGGCTCGAATTTTACGGGGACTTTCACCGCCACCGAATTTGAAAATTTTGATATATTGGCTTGGTGGAAAGGAAAACAAACCGAATTTCCTATCCTTTCCGCTATAGCCCGTGATCTACTAAGTGTCCAAGCTTCTACGGTAGCTTCGGAATCGGCTTTTTCTCTTAGTGGCAGGGTGCTATCGATACGAAGAACAAAATTTAATCCCGAATCGTTGGAGATGTGCATATGCTTAAAAGATCACTTGGATGCGGTGGATCGAATACAAGATAAAACATCTCTTGAAGACCAAACCGAACTTGAACGAAGAATACATGACGAAGAGGTGGAAGAAGGATCAAGCGAACCCCTATCGGACGAAGAACTCGCATACGATGCTTCGTTGCGCCAAAGTAGTTCGGATGAAGCTTAAAAAAATTGATTGTAATAATTTGAATTATGTTTTTATGTATTTCATTTTCCTAGTTTCTAATTTCGAAAACCGAAAAAAAATAATAAAAGTCGTATTTTTATGTTTTTTTCTTATCGGCCTAATTTTTTTTAAACGCGCGCGAAAAAACCGATTAAGAACCAAAACCGAAACAAACCGAAACCGAACCGAAACCGGTCTTATGAATCGACAAAACCGGTCCAAAACCGAACCGGTTTGGAACCGAAACCGGTTCGGCCAGGAACCGGTACTGTAGCGAACCGGTTCGGGACCGAAACCGATTCTGGCAAATAAACCGATTTGAACACCTCTACTCCAAGCCTATCAGCACTGCATCAGCCCATCAACAGAATCCTAAGCCCATCATCAGGCCGAGCCCATAACCTGCATAAACTTATGCAAAATATTATAGAAAATATATAAAAATCTTTATAAAAAAGTTTATAAGAATTAACCCGAACCATTATATTGAACCCATTTCATAGATTTGAAGTGAAAAATTATACCATTTTAACAACCCCCCCCCCCCCCCCACACACACACACATACACACACAAATCTATTAACCAAATGGGTCAAATAGACATAATTTGTTGCACAAGTACTGATGATCAGTAGGTAGCAACCCTTTGGTAAATACAACAGCCACTTGTTCCTTGGTGTTAATAGACATAGTCTTAATAACACCTTTAAGGATTTGATATCTAAGAAAGTAAAGATCAAGTTCAAAATGCTTGGTTTTGTCATAAAAAACAGGGTTTGCAGCAATAGATATTGCAGCATCATTATCACAATGAACCTCAACAGAAATTTTGACCAAGACTTTGAGTTCTTCCAAAATGTTTTTAATCCACATGATCTCACAAGTAACAGCGCACATAGCTCGATATTCAGCCTCAGCTGAGGACCGAGAAACAGTGGACTATTTCTTGCTTTTCCAAGACACAAGATTGTTCCCTAAGAACACACAGAAACCAGTGACCGATTTTCTGGTACTGGTACGCTTGGCCCAATCTGAGTCAGAGAAAGCTTTTAGACCAAAATCCTGAGATCTACTGAACTTAATCCCTTTACCAAGAGACAACTTTAAATACCTAAGTAATTTAAAAGCCACTTTCAAATGACCTTTTAAAGGACTATGCATATGTTGACTTAAAAAATGCACAGTATAAGAAATGTCAGGTCTAGTATGAGAAAGATAGATAAGCTTGCCAATCAATTGCTAATAACCAGTTACATTCTCAACTGGTTCAGAAGCATTAGCAACCAAAGAAGTTACAACATGATTCTGCTCAATTGGAACATTGACTGGTTTACAGGCAAGTAACCCATATTCAGCCAATAAATCAGTGCAATATTTTCTTTGTGACAGAATAAGATCATCTCCATTTCTGATGACCTCAATACCCAAGAAATATTGCAACTTACCTAAATCTTTAATCAAAAACTTAGACTTAAGACTCATCTTAATCTTTTCAATTTCAGATAAAGAGTTTCCAGTAATAACAATGTCATCCACATAGACCAACAGAATGATACAAACATAATTAGAACACTTAAAAACATAGAATGATCACACATACTTCTTTGAAAACCAAAGTCAAGTAGCAATTCACAAGTTTTTCATTCCACATTCTAGGTGCTTGTTTTAACCCATACAGGGATTTTTTTTTAAGTTTACACACCTTATCATTCTCTTTGTTACCAAAACCCTCAGGAAGTTTCATATAAACTTCCTCATTTAATTCACCATAGAGAAAAGCATTATTAATGTCAAGTTGATACAAATCCCAACCATTATGAACAGCTAAAGACACAACACATCTAACAGTGACAATTTTGACAACAGGAGCAAAAGTCTCCTCATAGTCAATACCCCCTTTTTAACTATAGCCTTTGGCAACCAACCTAGCTTTATACCTTTCTATCTCACCATTGGACCTATATTTAATTTTATAAATCCATTTACACCCAACAATATTTTTATTTTTGGGTGTATCAACTATGGTCCAGGTATCATTCCTATTTAGGGCTTCTAATTCATCATTCATAGCCTGAATCCACTCAGGGCTGTTAGAAGCCTCATTGAAGTTTCTAGGCTCATGACTTTTTGACAGTGTAGATGCAAAACATTTAGACTCAAAAGACAAGTTGGAAAAGTTTACATACTTTTCAATTCCATACTTGACTTTACCTTCCACAACATATTCATCGTATTTGGATGGAAAAACAGTACTTCTAGAAGATCTCCTAACACTGTTAAGACCAGCAGACTCTGAGGTATCTCCCTCAGAATTATCCCGGTTATCATGTGTAGTACTCACATGATCTGCCCTACCATTGTCATTATGTCTGTTATATGACTACTGATTTCCAGCTAAGTCATCAACAACAGACTGACTGACTGATTGCAAAACATCATGTGTTCCTACATCTAACCTACCTTGACCCTTTCCATCATCATTGGGGTCATCTACCTCAAAACCATTTTGAAAGTCTGTGTTTTCAAAGTTATCAAAAAAGTTTAAATTGTTAATCTGTTTTTCAGGATTAGAATCAAATGACTCATAAACTTTGTTTTCTTTGAATGGAAAACAATTTTCAAAGAATTTTACATCTCTTGAGTAGCCAATTGTTTTGTTGCCAAGACTAAAAACTTTGTAACCCTTTTTTTTCATTTGAATATCCTATAAAAACACATTTTTCAGCTTTACTGTTAAACTTATCTGATTCATTTAATATGGTACAGAAACACAGACACCCAAACAATTTTAAATGATAAAGAAAGGGTTCGAAACCATACAGTAACTCATAGGGTGTTTTTCCTTTTAAAACTCCAGAAGGTGTCCTATTAATGAGATATGCAGCAGTTAATATACACTCAGTCCAAAACCTAATAGGAATGTTACTTTGAAATAGAAGAGCTCTAGCAACATTAAGAAGGTGCCTATGTTTCCTCTCAACAATGCCATTTTGTTGAGGGGTATAGGCACAAGTGGTTTGATGTAATATCCCTTTATCCTTACAGAATCTATCCATTTGATTATTAACAAACTCAAGACCATTATCACTTCTGAAACATTTAATATGTTTACTAAACTGAGTTTGAATTATGTTAAAGAAATCTTTAATGTTTTCAAACACTTCAGTTTTATTTTTTAATAAACATACCCAAACAGCGCGACAATAATCATCAACAATAGTCAAGAAATACTTAAAACCATCTCTACTAACAAACCTTGTAAGGACCCCATACATCCAAATGAACAAGTTCTCCCACTTGAGTGGACTTATGTTCACTAAGAGGAAATGGTTTTCTATCTTGTTTGGCTCTATGACAAACTTCACATGGTTGACTTTTGTCATGATCTCCTAAGTTAAGTTTAGTTTTAAGAGTATTAACAGCTTGATCAGATGGGTGACCTAGTCTAGCATGCCATGTTTCATATAATTCAGAATTAAAACACACCTTAGCATTCAGACAGGTATTTCCACACAAATATAATCCATCAAGTTGTTTACCAGTCACCAGGATGCTCTTGGTTAACCGGTCCTGTATATAACAGGTATCCTCATTAAACCCAACATACAACTTATTATCCCTAGCAAGTTTATGTACAGAAATAAGATTGACTTTGTATTCAGGGACAACTAAGACATCTTTTAAAACCACACCACTAGCAAGATTAACATTACCAATTTTAGTAACCAAGGCTTTAGTGCCATTAGGATGATTAACATGAATGTTAAGATCAGACACTTCAACATAATCAGTAAGTTCAACATCATTAGAAACTGAAGGGATAGAGAGCCTAATCCGAAAGGCGTCCCTATCCCCATAAACAAGATCCTCGCGCCAGACCACGGCGTAGTGATCCACTCGCGCGAAGGCAAGAACTTAACAACCTCGCGCATCAAGACGACTGATAAGCAACAAACAATACCTGATACGCGCGTACCAGCACGCGCGGAATCTTCCCTTAACACTTTTCATACGAGGTACGAAGGACAACAAAAGGAAGATTCAAAAAGATTTGTGTCAGAGTACACACGAACAGGAGAATGACATGTGGCAGATAGTACAAAAGCCAAACGGCTCTACTGTACTCACGCTGTCATCAACAGTGACCAGCAGGCATACCTCGCCAACTGCCAGACGACAGAGGCAGCCTGAGCACTGTAGCAAGTACAGCATCACTGTACACCACCAGAAACTTGCCACGTGTCCAGCTATAACAACGACCACACTGTAGCATGACGTCATCAACAGTAATCGGCCGCTTCCCGCCAATTTCAGAAGGAACATGGACTTGGGCCTCAGTTGGGCCCAAGCCGGTGGTATCACCTCTGGGCCTTTCCATACGGCCCACCATTATGCTTATAAATAGGGATAGGTTTCTCCTTGTAAAATCATTCAGAAAATAGCTCTCACAACTACATATAATCCTTGTAATCATCCTCTCTCAATAATATTCTGGTGTTTACAGTGGACGTAGGTCATTACCGACCGAACCACTTATATCTTGTGTTCTTACACACTTCATACACACACTTCACCACAACTAAATTTACAAACGGGTAACCATCACGGTTTGGGTAAAGGATTAAACCTGTAGTGACATAAGTATCATCCACTCGGTGATTAGCCTTAATCACCGTGTTACTTATTGTTTCTTCATTGGCGCTATCCAACGGTTAGAACAGCTTTATTCACTCATCTTTTAACCCACCCATGGCTGAACCCAACCCTAACACTTCTGTCCTTAACCAAACTGGGGACGTCGATGCTCAGTCCCCGGAAAACCAAAACACACCACACACTGTCGTCAAACAACCCACTTCACGTCTCGAGCAACCGGATCTCGAGATCCGTGATGTAGACTCGGATGATGACAGTGACGGCAGTTCTGAGGAGGATCCAGACCAGTGGCTCCTTCGTCAGAACGCCAAAAGTGTTGCAATATACCAACGCAAACTCTTGCAACAAGCCAAGAAGAAGGGTAAAGCCCTTACTTATGATACCCCATCCAAAAAGAGGTACAAAAAGAAAGACTCGGCCACCCACGATGACGGTCGCAGCGGGGAACTCGGCGGAGACGCTAGGGTTCGGGGCTGCGCGAAGTCGCGTGATGAACCGGATGGCTATGAGTCGTCTAGCAGCGACTCTGACCACAATGGAAAGAAACACCGTCACCATTCGCGTCATAACGACGAGGACGATGACTTGTGTAACACCCCAACCGATGGCGGAATCATCGAGGTGCCACATAGTGACGATTGTTCAAAAGCTCATGGTACTAAAATGTAAATATTTGATTATTGAATATTGTTTTACAACATGTGAAATTTAAATACAAGACAACAAAAATAAAGATAATTGAATGATTTAATCTAAGTCCAAAGTCCTATGTGAAGCGTCAAGCAGCTTATCCTGAAACATGCACGAAAATAATTTTGTCAACATATGATGTTGGTGAGTACTACTTAGCTTTGTACATATAGTATAAGTTTGAAAAGAGTACAATTCATGTGTCTAGTATCACCAAGGCATTATGTAAACACGCAAGTAACCAAGCAAGACAAAGATCAAATGTAAAGTTTGTACAATGTAATTGATAATGAGCACCTCAACACGTGTCAAGTCTAAAAGAGCACCATAACATAAGTTATGTCTAAATGAGCACCGTAACATAAGTTACGTCTGTATGTAAAGAGCACCATAACATAAGTTATGTCTAGATGTATGATTTTGTATGTAAGCTACATTCATGTTCAAACATAAGCACAAAGATAAACAAGACACGTATATGAATTGTAAATGAATAAAAATGTATGTGTAAATGAATATGAAAGTTTTGTATACTTGTGCATGAATCACCCCAAAAGTTGTAAAAACGAAAAAGGGGATAAGTAATACTCACCTTAGCAAGGTGGTAAGTCTTGTGGAATTGAATAAGTATAATCCAATGTTGCCAAGTATCACCCTATGTATATGATAACAAATAAGTCTAAGTCTATCTAATCTATAAGTATTTTCTAGGGTTTCGAATTGGGGATATGTAATCGTTTGATTAATAAGTTAACCGTTTAATAAATGAGAGAAATTTGATAATTAAATAAACAAAAGTCTTTTTGTAAATTTTAAATTAAAAGTGGTCACATAATAAGGTTTCAAGTATGAAAATAATTTTTGTAAAATTATTTTCTTGAAAATAGAATATTTAATCTATTTATTTCAATTTGTCAAAATATAACTTTAATATCTAAAAATATTAAAATTAAAGAATTTTTAAATTAAAAATTGTATTTCTGTTCCAAATGAATAGAAATAATTTATGTAAAATTTTGGTGCAAAAATATTGAAAAATGAATTTATTATGATTTATTTATGATTAAAACTAACAAAAATTAATTAAAAATACAAAACGAATGGTTTTTCAGAAATAAAAACTATTTCTGAAATGTTTATTGTTATATAAGTTTAGGATAATTTTTGTGGAATTTTATAAAGTCGTTTAGATATTTTTATAAATAAAATTGAATAAACTTGAATTGTTTATTATATTTATTAAATAAATAAATTTTTGAAAACTAAAAATTGTATGTTAAACTTTTTCACTAGATTAACATAAAATAATTTTTGTAGAATTATTAAAAGAGTTTTAGTATTTTAAAACTAATTTTAAAATACTAGTAATTATATTTATATAATAAAGCTTGAATGTTTCAAAAAAAAAAAAAAAGAAAAATCCTTGTTGATGCCAGGGGTCGAACCCGTGTGGGCCTGTTCAATGACACCAGGCACAACCACTTGGTCTAGACCAGTGGTTGTGTTTGGTTTCTGTTCGATTAAAATTTATAACTATACTCAAGATCATGTTCTTCCCCAATTATACATATATCGAGCCCTAGATTTCTAATTAATCGAATTAGAGATCCTCAACGTAATTAACCATAGGGCTTTCATTACCCAACCTGAGCCGAATCCAACCATACATATAATTGAAAACATACCGTGTAAAAATCGGCGTACACGCGAACACTATAAAAAGGACGCAACTTCTCTAAAAACTGATCGATGTGTTATTGATGAACAAAATTGATGTGAGGGGTCTTATTTTCGGCCCTCTAGGAGTATGTGTGTGAATTTGATCGAGCTAATAACGTGTATTTATACGGATTAGATGTGGGTTCAAGCTCGGTCAAAACCGAGTCATAAGGCTCGATTAGGGCTGTAATCACGCAAATTATGGACTGGAGATGGATGGTTTGATTCAAAATTGATTATGCTTTCCAAATTTTAGTTAATTGTCTGGTCAAATCAATTGGTCAGTTTTGACCTTGTGTTGCAGCGATTTATAAGAAGAAAAAGAAGGAACATCTGGATTTTAAATGTGTATAAATGTATTGTGTCTTGGGATTAAATCAGGAAATGCTTGTGGCTCAAGTGGTGGTGTACGTGTGTTGTTAAAGCTCGAACCGCCCCAGACTCGGGTTCGAGTCCAGGGAGGTTCCGTTTTTTTTTTTTAAACAGAAAGGGGGGAAGGGGAGTGTGGGCCAGCTGATAGGCTGTCTGGTGGGCTGTTTGGTTTGGGCCAGATTCAGTTTGGGCTCCGAAAAATAGATGGAAGGTGTTGGTTTGGATTATGTTTTGGATAGAGATTTAGCTATTATGATTATTATTATTATTATTATTATTATTATTATTATTATTATTATTATTATTATTATTAGATGGGGATAAAATGTGACGTACAAGATAGGTGGTATGAAATAAATAAAAAAAATGTATATATATAATAATAATAATAGGGATAAAAGTGACGGATGTCACAACTTGGTCAGGCCGTTTAGACCAAAAGCTTTCGCCGAAAAATCAAAGTTTGTCGCTCGCATAGCAACAGCCAAAATACCAAGGAAAGCTAAGCTTCCTAGCAGCATCGGTAGATACGATGGCCTGCGTGATCCGGATGACCATGTGCATGACTTTGAGTGCGCAGGTATGTCGGTAGACTGGCCCGTCCAGGTCTGGTGCCATTTGTTTGCCCAGACCTTAACCGGCGCGGTGTGACATCCGTCACTTTTCCTTTTATATATATATATATATTTTATATATATATATATAATATATAATAATAATAAAAATGTTGATACATAATTAGTTGGTTAAACATTAACCCAACCATAACTAAAACCCATTACCAAACCCAATACCCATATCCCTATTATTGCTGAGCCCACTTGAAGCCCATATAGTCAGGCCCAGATACACAGGCCCAGGCCCAGCTTTCTTCCCCTTCTACCTGTTTTAAATCAAAAAAAAACAAAACAGCTCTGCCGGGACTCGAACCCGGGCAGAAGCTGTACACCACACACGCACAAACCACTTGAGCTATAGCTCATACTTGTATTTATCCCAAACCGTAATATATTTAAACCCTCTTTAAAACGCTGATTTCCTTCTCCTTCTTCCTTGGTCAAACGCTGCAACAAAGGAGGGATAAGGAAACATTAAATCTGATCCTATAATCACGCACAACCCCGATTATTACGCACGGTCATCATCATTTCTTTCTAAAAACTACAAACACGCGTGGTTAACGCGTTTACCTTGACCAATTAGCGATTAATAGCCATTGATAAACTTTCCTAAATAGCTCAATTGAAATCCTTATAAATACTCGTTTTAATCTAATTAAACTTGCACACAACCTCAGAAAGGACCGATAAACAAAACCTCACTTTCAATTCCTGTTAACAACTCGTCTCTGATCGCAATCCTTCGCATTTGGCTTTTTCGTTGACCGAGCTTTCATCTTTGTTTCTGACCCGAAGGTATCAATTTATTCCTTGATTTTGTTCATCGGTTATACCCAAGCAATAACCCCATGATTCCTGGGATTATTGCTTGGTAATTTCTTGGATTGGAAATCTAGGGTTCGAAATCTTTAATTTGGGGAAGAACACACTCGCAGAAACTGGGTATTTATTTTAAACATACACGAATCCAACACAACCACTGATCTAGATCAAGTGGTTGTGTCTGTTGTTGTTAAACTGAACCACACAGGTTCAAGTCCCACCATGAACAAGTATTTTTTTTTTTTGTTATCATTTATACATATATTATCTTCATTTTTTTAAAATCATTTTAAAATACTGAAACTATTTTATAAATTCTACAAAATTTATTTTATGTTTTTCCACTGATAAAGTTCATCATCCAATTTTTAGTTTTCAAAAATAATTTATTTAATATATATTATTAATAATACAAGTTTATTCATTTATATTTATTAAATTCTATAAAAATATCTAAACGATTTTATTAAATCTCACAAAAATTATTCTAAACTTATATATTCTTAAACATTCCAGAAAATATTTTTATTTCAGAAAAACCGTTTGTTTAATATTTTTAATTAATTTTTGTTAGTTTTAATCATAAATAATTCATAATAAATTCATTTTTCAATATTTTTGCACCAAAATTTTACATAAATTATTTCTATCCATCTAGAACTGAAATACAATTTTTAATTCAGAAATTCTTTGATTTTAATATTTTTAGATATTAAAGTCATATTTTGACAATTTGAAATAATTAGATTAAATATTCTATTTTCAAGAAAATAATTTTATAAAAATTATTTTCATACTTAAAACCTTATGTTGTGACTATATTCAATTTAAAATTTACAATAGACTTTTGTTTATATATTTACCAAATTTCTCTTAATTAATTAACAATTTATTTATTAATCAAAACGAATACTTATCCTCAAATTCGAAGCCCTAGAAATACATGTATCCTAGAGTTATTTCCCTTACACATTATCGAATTCTTTAGGTTGATCATTTGAGATAATTTCCAACACATATTCCGTTGTCCAAGTTCAATTTCAAGTTATTACGTGAACAGTGAGTATTTCCTATCCCCTTTTTGCTTTTATTCATTTTTGGGGTGTTACATGTACACTTATACAAATTACAAATACAAGTTCACATTTTTACAATACAATTCTAGTACTATGTGCATTTGTTTACAAACGTGCTTTATGCTTAGACATTACATGTAGAATACATTTGTACTTAGTGAAATCATTAACATTGTACAAGCCGACCTTAACATTGGATAGCGCTATTTGGATTGACAACCCGCCTAGGTTGATTCTCCCCCTTTTTCATCGGAGAATCCGTGGCCAGTGTTAAGTTATCATCCATTTATTGGTTGAGTACACTACAGTTCATACAGTACATTATACAGTCACAGGGTTGATTTCGCTCATTTGTATGATACATAGTTTACATATTTGCACTGTAGCTTGCACTTGAATTGTATAACTTTTTAACCTACTATATATATCAAACCTAGGAATGCTCACCAACATTTCTTATGTTGACCAAA
Source organism: Ambrosia trifida (assembly GCA_028751855.1). NCBI lineage: Eukaryota > Viridiplantae > Streptophyta > Magnoliopsida > Asterales > Asteraceae > Ambrosia > Ambrosia trifida. The sequence continues at coordinate 33,239,174 of CM054133.1, read as the reverse complement.
CCTATTTTTGTACATGTTTCAGGTGCAGTTTGATCTAATGCTTTAGCAAGAGACTTTTAGTGCTTTATTTTATTTCAGTCATTTTTATATTTACATTTCATTTAGACAATGTAATTTCCATTATCATGTAAGACAAATTCTGGTTTATTCAATAATATTTACATTTTAGTACCATGAGCTTTTGAACAATCGTCACTACGTGGCACCTCGATGATTCCGCCATCGGTTGGGGTGTTACAGATTGGTATCAGAGCCATGGTTATAGGGAACTAGGTTATTAGATAAAATGGCCTAGACTATAACCTAACTTTCATGCATAATATTTCCTGAATTACCCTACCCCTCATTTCCCTCTACTTTACTTCTTTCATCTTTCCTTTTTTCTCTCTCTCCATTCTTTTCATCCTTCATCATGGTGCATAGAGATGGTGTCCTACAGGGAGTGGAAATGTCCACATCATCATGGAACAGGGACAGTACCTTTCATGAAGACACTCTTAGGCATAATGCCTACTCTTACTTTGTTCCTTCAAAGTTGTTGAACTTTAATGAGTGTGATAAGGACACGTGCAATCTGGAAGGGTGGACGCCTGTACACTGGGTTTTCTGGCATAGGCAAGCATAGCGCATAAATCCATTTACGGACCTGTTATGCTTACCTGGGGATTCCTGGAGTGAGTGTCCACTTATAGGCTAAAGCACGTCTTCTTTGATCACCATTGGGTTCAATTCCTTTGAAAAGTCAACGTTCTTGTTGGGCTTTACAGCTAGACAAGGGCACTCCAAGCATTTTATGCAAGCTTTTTCAATAATACTCTCTCGGTTCATATACAATATTTTGTATTTCACGATTTTCATATATTGCTTACAAATTCATACTTTCATAACCATCTATGGATTTCACAATCACACTTCACCTTACCCTCTTAGCCACTTTTTAAATATTCAACACCCTACCCAAATCATATTATTTCTTTTCTCCACATGTTATTTATTTTAAAAACTATAACCTCATACTTTAGCACAAACTAAAGATTTCTAAAACTAGTTGTATTACCTAGTAACTTTACAAAGTACATATTTTCCTCGAACTTAAATTCAATTGATTATTTATTGACGTAACAAACGATTTTCTATATAATGTTTTAAACTATTACAAAGCCTACTTAGCTTGTACTATTTAACAACTTTTGCCTTATGTACAAAACCAAATTTTGAAAATATTTTTTTTTTTTTTTTGAATAATATCTAGTCTCTAGAATTTCCATCAACACTCACTCATTTTCAACTTGTTCAAATTTTTATAATATTTGGCATACACCACAATCATGTTTTCTTATACACTTGATTATAACCTTTGATCCAAACCCCAAAATTTACACTGCTATATAATCTCCTTACTATAAAATAAACTCTTTATCAACTATCTTCACATTCACCATCTCTCACAACCTTGATTCTGCTTCAAGATTTTTCATCATCCTCTCAAGAACTAAATTCATATCCTTCACCTTCTCACACGTGAGCTAGTTACCCATGATAATTAAACTACTAAAAACCTGATACTTGATTCTACATGATTTTTTTTTTCCAAAACATCATAGTTTGTGAAACTTGATTTCCCCTTGATTTGACTATTCACTGGACATTTAATTATTCATGATACTCGTGTTTTCATTTTCTTGATCTTATTATCATTTTGTACCCAATTATGTCATACTCATAGGCATATAACATCTAGAAATTTCCTTGCATACTATTGTGTACGTACACAGATTGAAAATTTATCATATTCGATTACGTTTATATCATATAAGTTTCAGACTCTACCTTACATTTTATTGAAACATTTGGACTTGATTTCCATGAAAATCAAACTACTAAAAACTTAATAATTGATTCTATAGGGCTTTTCTAAAAACATCATTGTTTGTTATATGAAACTTGAATTTTTCCTTTGATTTAACAATCTATTGAACATGATACTTATCATCTATTTCTATAGGCCACTAAGATAACACTTACACCTAATGGTTGTAGTACTTACAAACTTGCTTGCATAAACATGCTATCAATTTGCAATCTATGTGAATAATAATTGCTACACCTAATAGAAGTCATCATGCCTTTTTCAACAGTCGGGAGAGGCCCTACAACCTGCTCCACGACTGGTAGAGGCTATCGAACATACTCAACGATTGGTAGGGGTCACTATGCCTTTTCAAACAGTCGGGAGGGGCCCTACAACCCACTCCACGGCTGGTGGAGGCTATCGAACCTGCTCAACAATCGGTGGGGTCATAGAAGGACGCAAAACTTTAATGTAAGGTAAATTGATGATTCCGGTCCGGAACGTAATCATGAATTTACAGGTACATTAGGGTAGTGTGAAATTCTATTAGAGTTTTTGGAAAGGCGTCCAGTACGTTTTCAAGGTATCAAAGGTGTGGTGGGTTAGCTGCGGTACACCCTGTATACAAGCACTAATGATGCATTGAAAGTGAGATTAGAAGTCGGACCAGGAACAAACTCTGGTTATTTGGTAGTCTATTTAGTCTTTCTGTAGATAATCAACACGTACATATATCTTAGGATTCCTAAAACTTGAAATTTATTGATTTACTAGATTCTTATTCTCTTTGCTATTCGAGACGAACCTAATCCAATCAAACCTCATATCCAAATCATTCGAACTTTCCAAACCACAGTTATCTTAATTTTTACCCAAGCATCCATAACCCTATGTTTCTAATAACTTCGGGACGAAGTTTCTAAAAATAGGGGATGCTGTGACATCCGTCACTTTTCCTTTTATATATATATATATATATTATATATATATATATAATATATAATAATAATAATAATAATAATAAAAATGTTGATACATAATTAGTTGGTTAAACATTAACCCAACCATAACTAAAACCCATTACCAAACCCAATACCCATATCCCTATTATTGCTGAGCCCACTTGAAGCCCATATAGTCCGGCCCAGATACACAGGCCCAGGCCCAGCTTTCTTCCCCTTCTACCTGTTTTAAATCAAAAAAAAAACAAAACAGCTCTGCCGGGACTCGAACCCGGGCAGAAGCTGTACACCACACACGCACAAACCACTTGAGCTATAGCTCATACTTGTATTTATCCCAAACCGTAATATATTTAAACCCTCTTTAAAACGCTGATTTCCTTCTCCTTCTTCCTTGGTCAAACGCTGCAACAAAGGAGGGATAAGGAAACATTAAATCTGATCCTATAATCACGCACAACCCCGATTATTACGCACGGTCATCATCATTTCTTTCTAAAAACTACAAACACGCGTGGTTAACGCGTTTACCTTGACCAATTAGCGATTAATAGCCATTGATAAACTTTCCTAAATAGCTCAATTGAAATCCTTATAAATACTCGTTTTAATCTAATTAAACTTGCACACAACCTCAGAAAGGACCGATAAACAAAACCTCACTTTCAATTCCTGTTAACAACTCGTCTCTGATCGCAATCCTTCGCATTTGACTTTTTCGTTGACCGAGCTTTCATCTTTGTTTCTGACCCGAAGGTATCAATTTATTCCTTGATTTTGTTCATCGGTTATACCCAAGCAATAACCCCATGATTCCTGGGATTATTGCTTGGTAATTTCTTGGATTGGAAATCTAGGGTTCGAAATCTTTAATTTGGGGAAGAACACACTCGCAGAAACTGGGTATTTATTTTAAACATACACGAATCCAACACAACCACTGATCTAGATCAAGTGGTTGTGTCTGTTGTTGTTAAACTGAACCACACAGGTTCAAGTCCCACCATGAACAAGTATTTTTTTTTTTTGTTATCATTTATACATATATTATCTTCATTTTTTTAAAATCATTTTAAAATACTGAAACTATTTTATAAATTCTACAAAATTTATTTTATGTTTTTCCACTGATAAAGTTCATCATCCAATTTTTAGTTTTCAAAAATAATTTATTTAATATATATTATTAATAATACAAGTTTATTCATTTATATTTATTAAATTCTATAAAAATATCTAAACGATTTTATTAAATCTCACAAAAATTATTCTAAACTTATATATTCTTAAACATTCCAGAAAATATTTTTATTTCAGAAAAACCGTTTGTTTAATATTTTTAATTAATTTTTGTTAGTTTTAATCATAAATAATTCATAATAAATTCATTTTTCAATATTTTTGCACCAAAATTTTACATAAATTATTTCTATCCATCTAGAACTGAAATACAATTTTTAATTCAGAAATTCTTTGATTTTAATATTTTTAGATATTAAAGTCATATTTTGACAATTTGAAATAATTAGATTAAATATTCTATTTTCAAGAAAATAATTTTATAAAAATTATTTTCATACTTAAAACCTTATGTTGTGACTATATTCAATTTAAAATTTACAATAGACTTTTGTTTATATATTTACCAAATTTCTCTTAATTAATTAACAATTTATTTATTAATCAAAACGAATACTTATCCTCAAATTCGAAGCCCTAGAAATACATGTATCCTAGAGTTATTTCCCTTACACATTATCGAATTCTTTAGGTTGATCATTTGAGATAATTTCCAACACATATTCCGTTGTCCAAGTTCAATTTCAAGTTATTACGTGAACAGTGAGTATTTCCTATCCCCTTTTTGCTTTTATTCATTTTTGGGGTGTTACATGTACACTTATACAAATTACAAATACAAGTTCACATTTTTACAATACAATTCTAGTACTATGTGCATTTGTTTACAAACGTGCTTTATGCTTAGACATTACATGTAGAATACATTTGTACTTAGTGAAATCATTAACATTGTACAAGCCGACCTTAACATTGGATAGCGCTATTTGGATTGACAACCCGCCTAGGTTGATTCTCCCCCTTTTTCATCGGAGAATCCGTGGCCAGTGTTAAGTTATCATCCATTTATTGGTTGAGTACACTACAGTTCATACAGTACATTATACAGTCACAGGGTTGATTTCGCTCATTTGTATGATACATAGTTTACATATTTGCACTGTAGCTTGCACTTGAATTGTATAACTTTTTAACCTACTATATATATCAAACCTAGGAATGCTCACCAACATTTCTTATGTTGACCAAACCTATTTTTGTACATGTTTCAGGTGCAGTTTGATCTAATGCTTTAGCAAGAGACTTTTAGTGCTTTATTTTATTTCAGTCATTTTTATATTTACATTTCATTTAGACAATGTAATTTCCATTATCATGTAAGACAAATTCTGGTTTATTCAATAATATTTACATTTTAGTACCATGAGCTTTTGAACAATCGTCACTACGTGGCACCTCGATGATTCCGCCATCGGTTGGGGTGTTACAGATTGGTATCAGAGCCATGGTTATAGGGAACTAGGTTATTAGATAAAATGGCCTAGACTATAACCTAACTTTCATGCATAATATTTCCTGAATTACCCTACCCCTCATTTCCCTCTACTTTACTTCTTTCATCTTTCCTTTTTTCTCTCTCTCCATTCTTTTCATCCTTCATCATGGTGCATAGAGATGGTGTCCTACAGGGAGTGGAAATGTCCACATCATCATGGAACAGGGACAGTACCTTTCATGAAGACACTCTTAGGCATAATGCCTACTCTTACTTTGTTCCTTCAAAGTTGTTGAACTTTAATGAGTGTGATAAGGACACGTGCAATCTGGAAGGGTGGACGCCTGTACACTGGGTTTTCTGGCATAGGCAAGCATAGCGCATAAATCCATTTACGGACCTGTTATGCTTACCTGGGGATTCCTGGAGTGAGTGTCCACTTATAGGCTAAAGCACGTCTTCTTTGATCACCATTGGGTTCAATTCCTTTGAAAAGTCAACGTTCTTGTTGGGCTTTACAGCTAGACAAGGGCACTCCAAGCATTTTATGCAAGCTTTTTCAATAATACTCTCTCGGTTCATATACAATATTTTGTATTTCACGATTTTCATATATTGCTTACAAATTCATACTTTCATAACCATCTATGGATTTCACAATCACACTTCACCTTACCCTCTTAGCCACTTTTTAAATATTCAACACCCTACCCAAATCATATTATTTCTTTTCTCCACATGTTATTTATTTTAAAAACTATAACCTCATACTTTAGCACAAACTAAAGATTTCTAAAACTAGTTGTATTACCTAGTAACTTTACAAAGTACATATTTTCCTCGAACTTAAATTCAATTGATTATTTATTGACGTAACAAACGATTTTCTATATAATGTTTTAAACTATTACAAAGCCTACTTAGCTTGTACTATTTAACAACTTTTGCCTTATGTACAAAACCAAATTTTGAAAATATTTTTTTTTTTTTTTTGAATAATATCTAGTCTCTAGAATTTCCATCAACACTCACTCATTTTCAACTTGTTCAAATTTTTATAATATTTGGCATACACCACAATCATGTTTTCTTATACACTTGATTATAACCTTTGATCCAAACCCCAAAATTTACACTGCTATATAATCTCCTTACTATAAAATAAACTCTTTATCAACTATCTTCACATTCACCATCTCTCACAACCTTGATTCTGCTTCAAGATTTTTCATCATCCTCTCAAGAACTAAATTCATATCCTTCACCTTCTCACACGTGAGCTAGTTACCCATGATAATTAAACTACTAAAAACCTGATACTTGATTCTACATGATTTTTTTTTTCCAAAACATCATAGTTTGTGAAACTTGATTTCCCCTTGATTTGACTATTCACTGGACATTTAATTATTCATGATACTCGTGTTTTCATTTTCTTGATCTTATTATCATTTTGTACCCAATTATGTCATACTCATAGGCATATAACATCTAGAAATTTCCTTGCATACTATTGTGTACGTACACAGATTGAAAATTTATCATATTCGATTACGTTTATATCATATAAGTTTCAGACTCTACCTTACATTTTATTGAAACATTTGGACTTGATTTCCATGAAAATCAAACTACTAAAAACTTAATAATTGATTCTATAGGGCTTTTCTAAAAACATCATTGTTTGTTATATGAAACTTGAATTTTTCCTTTGATTTAACAATCTATTGAACATGATACTTATCATCTATTTCTATAGGCCACTAAGATAACACTTACACCTAATGGTTGTAGTACTTACAAACTTGCTTGCATAAACATGCTATCAATTTGCAATCTATGTGAATAATAATTGCTACACCTAATAGAAGTCATCATGCCTTTTTCAACAGTCGGGAGAGGCCCTACAACCTGCTCCACGACTGGTAGAGGCTATCGAACATACTCAACGATTGGTAGGGGTCACTATGCCTTTTCAAACAGTCGGGAGGGGCCCTACAACCCACTCCACGGCTGGTGGAGGCTATCGAACCTGCTCAACAATCGGTGGGGTCATAGAAGGACGCAAAACTTTAATGTAAGGTAAATTGATGATTCCGGTCCGGAACGTAATCATGAATTTACAGGTACATTAGGGTAGTGTGAAATTCTATTAGAGTTTTTGGAAAGGCGTCCAGTACGTTTTCAAGGTATCAAAGGTGTGGTGGGTTAGCTGCGGTACACCCTGTATACAAGCACTAATGATGCATTGAAAGTGAGATTAGAAGTCGGACCAGGAACAAACTCTGGTTATTTGGTAGTCTATTTAGTCTTTCTGTAGATAATCAACACGTACATATATCTTAGGATTCCTAAAACTTGAAATTTATTGATTTACTAGATTCTTATTCTCTTTGCTATTCGAGACGAACCTAATCCAATCAAACCTCATATCCAAATCATTCGAACTTTCCAAACCACAGTTATCTTAATTTTTACCCAAGCATCCATAACCCTATGTTTCTAATAACTTCGGGACGAAGTTTCTAAAAATAGGGGATGCTGTGACATCCGTCACTTTTCCTTTTATATATATATATATATATATATTATATATATATATATAATATATAATAATAATAATAATAATAATAAAAATGTTGATACATAATTAGTTGGTTAAACATTAACCCAACCATAACTAAAACCCATTACCAAACCCAATACCCATATCCCTATTATTGCTGAGCCCACTTGAAGCCCATATAGTCCGGCCCAGATACACAGGCCCAGGCCCAGCTTTCTTCCCCTTCTACCTGTTTTAAATCAAAAAAAAAAACAAAACAGCTCTGCCGGGACTCGAACCCGGGCAGAAGCTGTACACCACACACGCACAAACCACTTGAGCTATAGCTCATACTTGTATTTATCCCAAACCGTAATATATTTAAACCCTCTTTAAAACGCTGATTTCCTTCTCCTTCTTCCTTGGTCAAACGCTGCAACAAAGGAGGGATAAGGAAACATTAAATCTGATCCTATAATCACGCACAACCCCGATTATTACGCACGGTCATCATCATTTCTTTCTAAAAACTACAAACACGCGTGGTTAACGCGTTTACCTTGACCAATTAGCGATTAATAGCCATTGATAAACTTTCCTAAATAGCTCAATTGAAATCCTTATAAATACTCGTTTTAATCTAATTAAACTTGCACACAACCTCAGAAAGGACCGATAAACAAAACCTCACTTTCAATTCCTGTTAACAACTCGTCTCTGATCGCAATCCTTCGCATTTGACTTTTTCGTTGACCGAGCTTTCATCTTTGTTTCTGACCCGAAGGTATCAATTTATTCCTTGATTTTGTTCATCGGTTATACCCAAGCAATAACCCCATGATTCCTGGGATTATTGCTTGGTAATTTCTTGGATTGGAAATCTAGGGTTCGAAATCTTTAATTTGGGGAAGAACACACTCGCAGAAACTGGGTATTTATTTTAAACATACACGAATCCAACACAACCACTGATCTAGATCAAGTGGTTGTGTCTGTTGTTGTTAAACTGAACCACACAGGTTCAAGTCCCACCATGAACAAGTATTTTTTTTTTTTTGTTATCATTTATACATATATTATCTTCATTTTTTTAAAATCATTTTAAAATACTGAAACTATTTTATAAATTCTACAAAATTTATTTTATGTTTTTCCACTGATAAAGTTCATCATCCAATTTTTAGTTTTCAAAAATAATTTATTTAATATATATTATTAATAATACAAGTTTATTCATTTATATTTATTAAATTCTATAAAAATATCTAAACGATTTTATTAAATCTCACAAAAATTATTCTAAACTTATATATTCTTAAACATTCCAGAAAATATTTTTATTTCAGAAAAACCGTTTGTTTAATATTTTTAATTAATTTTTGTTAGTTTTAATCATAAATAATTCATAATAAATTCATTTTTCAATATTTTTGCACCAAAATTTTACATAAATTATTTCTATCCATCTAGAACTGAAATACAATTTTTAATTCAGAAATTCTTTGATTTTAATATTTTTAGATATTAAAGTCATATTTTGACAATTTGAAATAATTAGATTAAATATTCTATTTTCAAGAAAATAATTTTATAAAAATTATTTTCATACTTAAAACCTTATGTTGTGACTATATTCAATTTAAAATTTACAATAGACTTTTGTTTATATATTTACCAAATTTCTCTTAATTAATTAACAATTTATTTATTAATCAAAACGAATACTTATCCTCAAATTCGAAGCCCTAGAAATACATGTATCCTAGAGTTATTTCCCTTACACATTATCGAATTCTTTAGGTTGATCATTTGAGATAATTTCCAACACATATTCCGTTGTCCAAGTTCAATTTCAAGTTATTACGTGAACAGTGAGTATTTCCTATCCCCTTTTTGCTTTTATTCATTTTTTGGGTGTTACATGTACACTTATACAAATTACAAATACAAGTTCACATTTTTACAATACAATTCTAGTACTATGTGCATTTGTTTACAAACGTGCTTTATGCTTAGACATTACATGTAGAATACATTTGTACTTAGTGAAATCATTAACATTGTACAAGCCGACCTTAACATTGGATAGCGCTATTTGGATTGACAACCCGCCTAGGTTGATTCTCCCCCTTTTTCATCGGAGAATCCGTGGCCAGTGTTAAGTTATCATCCATTTATTGGTTGAGTACACTACAGTTCATACAGTACATTATACAGTCACAGGGTTGATTTCGCTCATTTGTATGATACATAGTTTACATATTTGCACTGTAGCTTGCACTTGAATTGTATAACTTTTTAACCTACTATATATATCAAACCTAGGAATGCTCACCAACATTTCTTATGTTGACCAAACCTATTTTTGTACATGTTTCAGGTGCAGTTTGATCTAATGCTTTAGCAAGAGACTTTTAGTGCTTTATTTTATTTCAGTCATTTTTATATTTACATTTCATTTAGACAATGTAATTTCCATTATCATGTAAGACAAATTCTGGTTTATTCAATAATATTTACATTTTAGTACCATGAGCTTTTGAACAATCGTCACTACGTGGCACCTCGATGATTCCGCCATCGGTTGGGGTGTTACACGCGGCCAGAGTCTGGTTCGACAACCTCCCCGCGGGGAGCGTTAAGGACTTCGACGACCTCACTGACAAGTTTGGAAATCACTTTTCACACTTGCGCAAGCACAAGAAGGACAAGGCGCATATTTTGTTATGCCGCCGACATGATCATGAATCCATCGAATACTTCATAGTTCGATTCAACAAGGAGGCTTTGCAAATAGGCTGCGGGGAAGAACTTACCCGGGCAGCATTCATACATAACGTTCGGAGCCCAGAACTAATGAAATGCCTTACGGGCAAAGATGGCATTCCGGAGTCCTGGGATGAACTCATCCACTCCGCGAAAATATATGCCTCCTCCGAAAAATCTTTCAACCAGATGCACGGCTTCCAACCGCAACACCATAATAATAATAGTAATAAACACAAAAACAAATCTGTTTGGAGCCGCATCTCGGGCACGGCCGACGAGGGAAAATACTCCCCCGCGGGCGATGCCCGCCAACTCATCAATAACAAGCAATCGCGAGACCAGCGTGGACATTCGAAGAAAAACCACGATTGGACCCCGCTAACAAAGACACCATCCCAGGTCCTGAAAACAGAGCAGGTCACGCTGAAAGAAGCCAACCCCTTGGGGAAACGGAGGAACGTGGACCGAAGCAAGTTCTGTGAGTATCACAACGACTTTGGTCACCTCACAGACAACTGTTACAGCCTGAAGATGGAGATCGAGGCCACGCTGAAATCAGGACAGCTTGGTCACTTAGTAAAAAACGTCCACCGCACTGGCAAGGGTAATGCGGGCGACGAAAATCAAGGGGAGGGTCGCGAAAGAAAATCCGGGACCTTAACACTCATACCGCCACACTCGTCCCTCGTCATCACTGCAACATGACTAAGCGTGGCAAAAACACCCAGCATGGCAAGCGCACCCGCCTACAAGCACTCGATGACTCATGGAAAGAGGCCGACGTCCTAATGCCAAAAGTCAGAGGCGGCGCTTCCTGCACCGCTCCACTAGTCATAACCGCCATTTTCGGACATTACCGAACGCGGTACATGTTTTTAGACGGTGGCAGCAGCACCGATATCATGTATGAGCAATGTTTCCAACAATTGGATGCAGAAGACAAGGCAAAACTCGTACCAGTCAATGAGCCAATCTCAGGTTTCATTCATGAGACCATCATGCCGCGGGGCATGCTCTCCCTGCCAGTCACATGGTCCGATGGCACCCACGAGCGCACGGAAATATGTGACTTTATGGTTCTGCCAGCCACCTCCAATCATGATATTCTATTGGGACGGGAAGGCATCGCGCGCTTTAACGCCAATGCTTCAACGGCGCACGCAATGGTCGGCTTCCAAACCAAGACAGGTATTGCCTTCATCAGAGCCAATAAAGATTGCCACACCACCGAAACCGCCAAGCCTCCAAAGATGGTCAAAACAAATGCCCGCACTGAGCCGGAAAAATGGGCACTAAACCCTAAATTTCCGGAGCAAACGGTGGTCATTGGCCATGAAATCTCCGAAACCATACGCAATCACTTGAAACAGCTTCTGATCAGCAACATGGACATCTTCGCGTGGCAACGAGCGGACATGGTTGGTGTTCCCCGCGAAATAGCGGAACACAAGCTTAATGTCTATCGCTCCGTAGAACCCATAGTGCAAAAGAAGCGCAGTATGGGCCCGGAGAAAACAAAGGCCATGAACGAACAAGTCACCGAGCTGCTCAACGCGGGCATCCTTCGCCCTATCAGATACCAAACCTGGGTAGCCAATCCCGTTATGGTCGCCAAAGCCAATGGAGGCTGGCGCATGTGCGTCGATTACAAGGACATCAACAAGGCGTGTCCCAAAGACTGCTACCCTCTGCCAGAAATTGATCTAAAGGTGGATTCCCTCACCCCATACCGGTTCAAATGCTTCTTGGACGCATACAAAGGTTACCATCAGATCCAAATGGCCAAAGAAGATGAAGATAAAATGGCGTTCCGCATAGACGCGGGCATCTTTTGTTACACCAAGGTGCCTTTCGGTCTGAAAAACGCGGGCGCCACATACCAACGTCTTATGGACACGGCCTTCATTAATGAAATCGGCGTACGACTTGAAGTGTATGTTGATGACTTGGTCATCAAGAGCAAGGAGGAAAGTGACATGCTTCGGGATATCCAACAGACGTTCAATCAATTACGCAAAGTGCGCATGAAGTTGAATCCGAGCAAATGTTCATTCGGGATGGAAGAAGGCAAATTTTTAGGCGTCATTGTAACGCGGGACGGTTTCCGCGCCAACCCAGAAAAAGTACAAGCTATCGAGAGAATGCCTTCTCCCGCTTCCGTCAAAGAAGTACAGACACTAATGGGCCGCCTCGTGGCCTTAAACCGATTCTTATCCAACTACGCTTCAAAGTCATTCCCGTTCGTGAACACTTTGAAGAATTGTTTAAAGAAGAGCAACTTCCGCTGGACCCCAGAGGCGGAATCAGCATTCCAGGCTATGAAGCAGTGCCTAATGAACCTTCCGACACTAACAGCGCCGCTTCCTAAAGAACCGCTTACACTTTACCTCTCCGTCACGGAGCGAGCGATAGGCGCAGTTCTAATGGTCGAGCGCAAAGGAGTGCAAACGCCAATTTATTACGTCAGCCGCACGCTGTTAGACGCAGAAACAAGGTATACAATAATGGAAAAGCTGGTTCTAGCACTTGTCCATGCATCTAGAAGGCTGCGCAGATACTTCCAAGGCCACCCGATAAACGTCCTCACGGACTATCGGATAAACGACATTCTCGCCAAACCCGAATTGTCTTGCCGCTTGGCAAAATGGGCCATCGAGCTGGGGGAACATACGATCACTTACAAACCCCGGCCCGCAATTAAAGGCCAGGTACTCGCGGACTTCGCCACGGAGATACCGGCAGACCAAGTTCAAGAATGCAAAGCTGAAGAATCACCCGCGCCAGCGCACGACCCGTCGCAAAAATGGTCCCTATTCACAGATGGGGCCTCCAATGACGGCGGCGCCGGCGCAGGATTACGCCTCATCAGCCCAGATAAACACGAGTTCACGTACGCCATCCGCCTCGATTTTAAAAGCTCAAACAACGAGGCGGAATACGAAGCGTTGCCGGCAGGCCTCCGCATTGCGGAAAAATGGGGGCCAGGCACGTGGAGGCACACGTCGACTCACTGCTTGTCGCGCGACAGATCAATGGATCATATGATGCAAAGGACGAAACCATGGCCCTGTATCTGGAACAAGCCAAGCAACTCATGCGACGGTTCGACTCATGCACCGTCGAACACATCCGGCGCAGTGAGAACAAGCCAGCCGATGCGCTGAGTAAAATGGCATCCACAGTTTTTGCACACATGGCCAAAGAGGTACGAGTTGATGTCCTTGAAAAACCATCTGTTCCGTTGCGACAAGTCCTTGTCATCCAAACAGGCAACGCGTCCTGGATGACCCCGATCAAAGCCTTCTTATCTTCCGGCATCCTGCCTAATGACAAATCAGAGGCCCGAAAGATCCAACACAAGGCTTTACATTACCAACTCATAGACGGCACTCTGTACCGCTGATCTTACCTAGGGCCACTATTACGATGTGTAGACTCCGCAGACACCTCCTTCCTCCTCAGAGACATACATGAAGGAATATGCGGGATACACGCCGGCCCAAGGATGGTAGTAGCGAAATTGATGAACGCAGAGTACTATTGGCCGGGCATGCACGTGGACGCGGTCAACGAGTTGCGCAAATGCGACAGTTACCAGCGCCACACTCCGAACACCTTGCGCCCCAAGAACAACTTGGTGCCCGTTACAGCGGCGTGGCCGTTCCAGAAATGGGCTGTCGATTGGTCGGACCATTCCCAACGGCCCCGGGTTACGTCAGATATTTAATCGTCGCCATCGACTACTTCACCAAGTGGGTCGAGGCAAAGCCTCTAGCCAAGATCGACGGCGCACATGTCAAGAAATTCCCCTGGGAGTTTATTATCTGCCGATTTGGCTTGCCAATGCAACTGGTCAGCGACAATGACACACAATTTGAAGACCAATCCCTTCAAGAATGGTTGGCTCAAATGGGTGTAAAACAAATATTCACATCAGTTGCGCATCCGCAAGGCAATGGTCAAGTGGAAAGGGCCAATCGCACAATTGTCGAAGGCATCAAGACAAGGCTCGGAACCAAGAGGACAGGGTGGGTAGATGAACTGCCGCATGTTTTATGGGCCTACCGCACCCTCACAAAAACAAGCAACGGTGAAACGCCGTTCAGCTTAACATACGGTTCCGAGGCGGTGATCCCCGCAGAAATGACCGATCCTACCGCGAGAGTATTAATGGCCGAAACAACGGACAACGACACAGAACTCCGCATAAACCTTGACCTGTTAGAAGAACGCCGCGATCTTGCGATAATAAAAGAGGCAAGATACAAAACTCAGCTGGAACAATACTACAACAAGCGCGTCAAAGAACTTACGTTCAAGATTGGGGACGACGTTTTCCGCAACAACGAAGCTTCTAACGCTGAAAAACCAGGAAAACTAGCTCCGACTTGGGAAGGTCTATACAAAATACAAGAAGTGCTAGGCAAAGGCGCCTACGCGTTGGAAAGAATAGATGGTACCCCCATCCCGCGATCTTGGAACGGCGCACAGTTGCGACGCTGTTACTTGTAAACTTGTAACATGGATACACATGCCATACTATCAATGAAAAAGTTTCATATATCTGTGTTTATACTTGTTTTTCTGTGCCAGGGTCTTCAAGACTTGGGCAAAATCCTGTCGGACCAAAACCGCGGACCAACGTAGTAAAATGAGCCTTCAAGACGTCTCTTGAGCACGTCGGGCTTATACATCTTACACTTGGACGACGTGTAACGGTCTTCAAGACAGATTTACTTATCGGACCTGTCAGCCCGCTTAACACGTGTGCGCACATACTCCCTTGTCTTCTAGAACTGTTACACAGCTCGGACAAGAGGAAGGCACGCCACACAAAACGCGGCCAAAGGTCTTCTAGGCAAGGCTCCTACGCGCCTAACTCGGACTTAATGGCACAAGTCGCGCTCCGCTACAGTCTTCAAGGCAAAAGTACAACACTTAGATGCCGGACTGTCTAGCCTAGCGCGTGCCCTAACTTATACTTACACACCGGGTGACGACTTGGTTAAATAAGTAAGGTTGGAGCGAGAACAAACACGATATAACAAACTGATAATTTCATTAAAAGAGGGACTTAAAAACCCTTCATATTTACAAGAAAGCTAAAATGAAAAATACAAGTACAACGCCTACTCGCTATGCGCTCCGGAAGGACCCCTGCCAGAAGCCCTCGCCAACTCGTCAGATTTGTCGATAAAGTATTTCAGGGCAGCAAGGGGATCCGCGTTGTTATTGCAATCAGCAATGACCTGGAGGATAGGGAAGTCAACCTCTTCAAACTTGGCCAATTCCGCCTCATACTCCTCCTTCAGCGGCTTCCCATAGTGTTCGGCGTCCTCAAGTCGCCCATCACTTTGGGCATGCAAGAAACCATCTGCATAACCCTCGCCGTATCCAAAAGCTTGTGCGGCGGCGGCAATGGCGGCAACTTGATCGCCCAGCTTGGGCTCCTGCCAGAATCTTTTAAAGACCTAGAGGGAAGACAAAAAAGTTAGCAAATTAATTGCAAACAACAAGCATCACTAACAAAGAAAATGCAAAGGCTTACCCCATTCATTCCATCCGTCATCAGCCAATGAATGGAATTCTGCATCTGGGTCTGAGCAGTAACCGCTTCCTCGAGTAAGTGTTGGGCCGCCTGACACTCCTTGACGGCCGCAACACGCGCTTGATCAGAAGAGTCAAGGTCCCGCTCCAGATCTTCCTTAGCATTAAGGACCCGGACCTTCTCTTGCTCAAGAAGAGAGACACGCTCAGTAGCTGCAACAAGAGCATCATCCTTGGATTCAAGCTCCTTGCGCATCTCCACATATTTCGCGGTCCTTTCGGTCAGGGCCTTGCTCTTCTCCTCAAATTTGCGGGTCACCGCCCGCCTCTCTTCCTGCGCCTCGGCCAGAGTCTCCTTCAACCACATAGTTTCATCGTCAGCTTTCTTCCAAGACTCTGACCACCGGCGCCTCTCCGCAGTAGCATCCATCTCGAGCTTCGCCACCTTGGCTTCGGCCTCATGAGCACGGCGGCGATATTTTGAAATCTCTGCCTTGAAGGCAGCCTCCTACTCAGCAAAGTCTGCCTTCTCCGCCTCCAGTTGCTTAAAATCTCGCTGCGCCGCTGCATCTCGACGGCGAAGCGAATCCATTAGGGATAGTTGAGTCGCCTGATTTACACACAAAGCAGTTATGAGCTCAGGACGACTCAACAAATCCTGGTGAGTGCGCTCGTACGGAGGCTCCACCTCGCTAACAAATTCAAGGGCGGCCAGGGAGTTTGAAAACAAAGTATTCTCCCTGATCGCCCAGCGAGGGCGCCAGATGGCGTCACCACCAGCCCAACAGGAACCATCATAAACTCCTGATGGCTCCCCACCAACCCTAGAAGACTCACGCCGAGTTTGGCGTGAGCCACCGCTAGCACCAGCAGCGCCTTGCTCCAAGAGCGCCCTTTCGAACCCATCAGATTCATGGGTCATCTCTTGGGTCGCAGCAACAGCGCGCTCATGATCCTCGCGCTCCCTCAGAAGCCGAGCCTTCTCCTCAAGAAACTGTTGCTCTTGGAGGCGAAGACGCTCCGCCTCCGCCCGCTTCTCTGCCTCAGCCTTTCGTTTGGCCTCATTGGCAGCAGCAACCTTCGCGGCCTCAGCCCTCCGAAGGGCTTCATCGACCTCCGCCTGCTTCCTCCAGACCCGCATTAATCACTCAGCCAACATTTAATTTCCAGCGAAAAGTTGACGTAAAATAGCAAAAGACGTTCCCAGCCCAACTCCTGTAAAGGTAAGGCGGAACACGTCCTCCTCAGCGGAAAGTTGACGTAAAATAGCAAACAACGTTCCCCGCCCAACTCCTGTAAAGGTAAGGCGGAACACGTCCTCCTCAGCGGAAAGTTGACGTAAAATAGCAAAAGACGTTCCCCGCCCAACTCCTGTAAAGGTAAGGCGGAACACGTCCTCCTCAGCGGAAAGTTGACGTAAAATAGCAAAAGACGTTCCCCGCCCAACTCCTGTAAAGGTAAGGCGGAACACGTCCTCCTCAGCGGAAAGTTGACGTAAAATAGCAAAAGACGTTCCCCGCCGAACTTTACATAAATCCACGGCGGGACACCTCCAAGAGCTCCCAAAAGCAAGCAGGTGAGTTTTCATCCGCGACTACATATTTTGAGTCTAGCACTCCACCTGCTCACCAACGAACAGGAGAAGCCCTAGACTAGGGGGACTTGAAGGGATAGAGAGCCTAATCCGAAAGGCGTCCCTATCCCCATAAACAAGATCCTCGCGCCAGACCACGGCGCAGTGATCCACTCGCGCGAAGGCAAGAACTTAACAACCTCACGCATCAAGACGGCTGATAAGCAACAAACAATACCTGATACGCGCGTACCAGCACGCGCGGAATCTTCCCTTAACACTTTTCATACGAGGTACGAAGGACAACAAAAGGAAGATTCACAAAGATTTGTGTCAGAGTACACACGAACATGAGAATGACATGTGGCAGATAGTACAAAAGCCAAACGGCTCTACTGTACTCACGCTGTCATCAACAGTGACCAGCAGGCATACCTCGCCAACTGCCAGACGACAGAGGCAGCCTCAGCACTGTAGCAAGTACAGCATCACTGTACACCACCAGAAACTTGCCACGTGTCCAGCTATAACAACGACCACACTGTAGCATGACGTCATCAACAGTAATCGGCCGCTTCCCGCCAATTTCAGAAGGAACATGGACTTGGGCCTCAGTTGGGCCTAAGCCGGTGGTATCACCTCTGGGCCTTTCCATACGGCCCACCATTATGCTTATAAATAGGGATAGGTTTCTCCTTGTAAAATCATTCAGAAAATAGCTCTCACAACTAGATATAATCCTTGTAATCATCCTCTCTCAATAATATTCTGGTGTTTACAGTGGACGTAGGTCATTACCGACCGAACCACTTATATCTTGTGTTCTTACACACTTCATACACACACTTCACCACAACTAAATTTACAAACGGGTAACCATCACGGTTTGGGTAAAGGATTAAACCTGTAGTGACATAAGTATCATCCACTCGGTGATTAGCCTTAATCACCGTGTTACTTATTGTTTCTTCAGAAACCATATGTTGACTAGCCCCTGAATCCACAATCCACCCAATTCTAATCTTATTTCCTATACGACTTGCAAAATCAAATACAGGTTTACCATAGACATTAGCACAGAAAAAACTACCTGACACATTGCAACTCTGTGGATTATCTTTAGCTTTTTCATTCAGGAGTCCCAACAGTTTAGTTAATTGCTCATTTGTCAAAGAAGGAGCAGGAGTGTCAGAGTCAATATTAACATTATTACTACTACCAGAACTAACCCTTCCCTTTTTTGATTGGTTCCCTCTGGATCTCATCCAAGGAGGATAACCAATGAGCTCAAAACATTTTTCAACCAAATGACCAGTCTTATTACAATGAGAACATTTTAAGGTAGACCGACTTGATGTTTTATTACCAAACCTTTTATTAAACTTAACAAATTGATATGTTTTAGCAAGAAACCCAACATTTTGAGTTTTCTTATTGTTACCACTAGAGTTTCTATGTGACTCTTCCCTAGAAACAACTGAATAAGCTTCTTTTACAGAAGGTAACACATCTCTAGTTAACAGATTAGTTCTAACAGTTTGATAAGACCCATCCAGTCCCATAAGGAATTGCATAAGTTGATCATTTGACTGAAATTGTTAAAGTCTCTAGAAGCCTCACAGGTACATGGAGGTAATTGGAGTATTTGGTCCAATTGCTTCCACATGACATTTAATTTTTTATAATATTCAGACACAGAAGTACCATCTTGAGAAAAAGTATTAATCTTTTGGTATAAGTCAAAGACCACAGACCCATCAACCTTGTCATATGTTTCTTTAAGTTCTTTCCATACATCACTAGCAAGTTTAGAAAAATACTTGTCCTAGATATAACTCTCCAAACATAGAATTGAGAATCCAAGTAAGCACAATAGAATTACACCTATCCCATTGTCTAGCAAGTACAAGATCATTAACATGTTTAACACATTCTCCATTTACGAAACCTAGTTTATTTTTAACTTGTAAACCAAGAATCATTGCATTAGACCATACACTGTAAATATTAGTACCTTTAAGTTTTATACTCACAATAGTCAAATTTGCAGAATCACTAGGATGAAGGTAAAGGGGGTCACCAGCATCTATTTTTGTTAACCAAAGTTACAGGGTCAACAATAGCACCATCATTACCCCCTCCACCTTGACCAATAGGATTATCAGCCATAACTAAAATAAAACAGATACACACAACAACAGATCACACAAGGAGACAAGCAAGAATCACACAATCAATCAAAAACACAGAAAGACACACGGCGAAGTTGTACTGGTGATCCAGATCACTAGTTCATCACTCAAAAGGTGCAGTGCAGGTCCTCGTACAGGAGCCACCTATTTTCTAGACAAGCCTTAAATCTAAACAGGGATACAAACCCTGGCAAAGACTCCTTAGGACAAACTCTAAACAGAAATAAATCCAGGAAAGATCTCACCAATGGGGGGCCCAAGTTAGGGTTCGCTAACAATTCATAGTGTTACAACCTTTACTTAGGGTTATAACACCAGAGAGCAATAGAAAATATGCTATCCAATAAATCCACAGATCTTGAGACAAGATCTGACTCCCAATGTCTAGCTAAGTCCTCCACGAACAAACCCTAGATCCGTATGAACAGATCTACACCAGTATGTACCAAGAACTGAACACCAAGAAACAACTGGATGAAGATGATCACACCTTCAAACAAATCAGAAACCCTAGATTCGGCGGAAGAGAAAACCAAGACCAGTAATAAAGCCTAGAGCTCTGATACCATGTTAGAAATACAACATGATACCATAAACATAAAGGAACTTTATTATCAAAAGAATCAAAACAATACAAGATCTAATAGTCTCGCAACAGATCTAATGGAAAACAATGAACAACTCTCACAACTCTCTCAATACCTATCACCAGAATACATAGATCTCACAGAATCAAATACAAGATGTATATGATTCAACACAATGAAAACCCTAAATCTGATCAGACGAAAGATAGAGTAAAAAAAACAGAGAGAGAATAACAATGATCAAAAAACTGGTAAAGTGACGAAACAGACAGCTATTTATAGCTGCCAAGTTATGCTTCTTTGACAAGATCAACGACCACAATAGAATAAATCCAACGGTTGAAATAGAGTGTGTTTGTTTCACTATGATTTCCAGCGTGGCAATCCTAAAACACAGATATCAGATCATGGGCCAAGGTCCAGGCCTAAACACACGAGAACATCTTAAACGGGCTCAATGGCTCAATCATTTATCAGCCCAACTCCACTCCAAGCCTGTCAGCACTGCATCAGCTCATTAACGGAATCCTAAGCCCATGATCATCAGACCGAGCCCATAACCTGCATAAACTTATGCAAAATATTATAAAAAATATATAAAAATCTTTATACAAATATTTTATAAGAATTAACCCGAACCATTATATTGAACCTATTTCATAGATTTGAAGTGAACAATTATACCATTTTAACAAATATAAGTGAAACTTGACTTGTGAACTGTTATATAGTAAAGTAAGTAGTTTTAAAAAACTTTTCAAAAGTGGATAAAGCCGATTATTTGATTATAGATAAGAGTAGTTTTGAGTAAAGTATTTTGTTGGAAATTAGCTATACTCACATATTTATTGGTAAGTTATGTTGCATTACTTGATTCAATTTTAACCATTTGAGTGCGTTCAATGTATAAACATAAACAATCAAAATTTTACAATTCCCTAAATTATATAAATTTTAAAACGGGATCATTTAACATTAACCTTTTAACATGACCATTCATATACATTTGCATCCAAACATCACACTATTCGTATACACTTTTGTAGTTACGTTTCAAGTTACATATTTTTAATAAAAGTAAAATACGAACTTATATCAAAAAGGCGTTTGTAGTCCAACGGTTAGGATAATTGCCTTCCAAGCAATAGACCCGGGTTCGACTCCCGGCAAACGCAATACTTTTTTATTGTTTCATTGCTTAAATCGAATGCATTTGCTTTTTTAATAAACGTTTTGCATTATGCATAATTACAAACGACTAACACTTGCACCAATATCTGTTTCTAATTTAGGAAACTTGAAAATTTTAGTAGTTTTTAAGTAACTTGATAATTTATATATAAACCTAAGAAGAAATAGTAGTTATATGAAAAATAAAGTAAACGATGTTTATTAGTCATATAAATGACATTGCATTTTTGAGAAAGTACATTTTTTTTACTATTTTGTTTAAGGTCTCCACTTTGTTTAATGCATTATGTTAGATTACTAGATGTGATATGTACCACTTTAGATTGGAAGAGACGGTGTGAATTTGATCTGATGCAATTTGGTTATAGGCGGCTTTTTTACTACATGAGACAAAGTAAGAGGTTGTATTGTTTGGTTGATGTTTAATGAAGTTAATCTTGAAAAAAAAAAGTGTTTTAAACCTTTTATTTTGTTTTTATCCGGTATGATGAGATGAAATTAGTTTTTCCCTCATTCCCTGAGTTTTTTCTTGATCGCATAATCTATGACTTTTAAATGAACTAGAATTAACTATTTTTTTCTTGGATAAATCGAATGCATTTGCTTTTACGTAGTCTTTTTTACATTGTTCACAATTAATGGACGTCAAGCAATTACTGCAATATCTATTTCTAACAAGATATGAAGTTTTTAATAGTTTCGAATCAAATTTAATTAAAATACTATAAAATTAAAAACCTAAAAATACTGACTTTTATATTTTGCATTATAGTGTCAAAAATATATGGCGTACATACATTATAATGATGCTCGTATTTATATTTAAGTGCTTCTTGGGAAGGTATATACAATTTAATACGTATATACAAAATTTTGTTTCAGTATAAAAAAACATAATAACAGTATTGTGATATTGTCTACAACATTGTTGTCTTTTTTTTGAACGGCCAACGAAACATTTCTGCCTGACTACCCATGGGACCTACAACATTGTTGTCGACTTGCCATGTATGTTAAACTTACACGAACACGCTAAGAATGATGAAATATAACTTATGAGTCATGTAACTAGTTGTTCATGTTAGATACCATGATAATGGAAAAAACAAAAACAAAAATTCGTGTCAATAAATATTTAAACTAAAACTGTTTATTTATAGAATTAATTAAATTTACATAAATTTAAATAGGAATTAAAAATTTTACAAAAAAAAAAAAAAAAGTACAAAATAGGACATCCATAGAATAATAAGGTCATAAATTTAAGCAAATTGGGTCAACATTAGTTGAACAGTTAACCTTCTAAATATAGCATTATTACTTCTCTTAAAGGTAAACAAACCATTATTAAATTACCAAACAGCCCTTGCCCAATCTGTGACCCAACGTTTTTCTCGATCCCACAAACGCACTCACAACCTTAGGATCTTAAACCATCTGCAACGTGGAACAATCTCATGTAACATGTGTTACGTAGAACCGGTCTTACAGGGTGTGTGTATGTTGTAAACCGATCCATTCGGTAACAAGAACAAGGGTCAATGAGTATAATAATAAACTGCTGGTGGGTTTAAGGCTTTTCACAGGGTTTTTGTTATATTAATATTATTCCGAAAGATTGACGTTTCATACGACATTGTTCCGGGATATATAATAAGGATTGGTTATCAAAGAAATGTTTTTAAATTTCGGTTTTTGTCTCTGTGAGTTTTAAGATCATACGAAGTTTTTCTTTTTGTCGGGAATTTAAAGGAAATGTTTGGTGAATTATAGGTGGGTTTGATCTGAGTTTAAATTATTTAAATCTGTTTATTTAGTTTCAGATTATTTATATTATGTTTTGTAAAAGTGTTATGCATGCATGTGTTGCATAATTAAATGTCTCTCTGAGTTTTCTTTTCTTTTTATTTTTTTGGTTTTATTTGTTAAGGGTTTTGTGAGGGTTTTTAATTTCATCGTATCCATTATCTTTTTCCATGTTGATGGTTTTTTTTTTTTTTTTTTAACTTCCTTTTAAATTTTTTGAATTTTTCACATTAAGAGATTTGGGCAATGCATGGGTTTTTAGAGCTTTTTATTATCGACATAAAGCGCGAATTATACAAAATTATTTGTGTCTTATAGCATTGATGATATGATTCTATAAAATGCATATTTGCGTTTAGATCAAAGTTAGCATCAATATAACTCATATAATTCAATTGATTTTCAGGAGTTTATCGTATTTAAAGATTCGTAAGAACAATGGCCATGGTGTTTAAGTAGGTTTCTTGATATGATCACTAAGATATGGTGTTACAAAAGCGATTCGAATACGGATTTAATGGATATCAAGTGCCTCCAACGCCTCGGGCTGCAAGATCAGCTACGGTAAACACCTCATTAAATCACGCTATCTTTATGTAATTTACCATTTATATATCAATAAAGTACGTATATTTTGATTTGC
Organism: Ambrosia trifida; assembly: GCA_028751855.1. Taxonomy (NCBI): domain Eukaryota; kingdom Viridiplantae; phylum Streptophyta; class Magnoliopsida; order Asterales; family Asteraceae; genus Ambrosia; species Ambrosia trifida. Next base: position 33,214,932 of record CM054133.1, on the reverse strand, counting down.
ATTCTTACAGAGAAGGGTCTCATCTTGGAAGAAAACCGAAGAGAATAACATTATTAGTAATAATAACAATAACAATAACAATAACAAGCAAATGTGTGCATTTGATTTACTAGCTACCATAGCTGGAAAGTTATTGCAAGAAGGCGGCGAAAAAGAAACAGAAATCGTTAAGGATTCGCCTATTAAGATTGAACAACAAAGCGTCGTAAATGAGCCTTCTTCAAATGTGAATATTTGTGATCAAGGAAGCTGCAATAGGAGTTTTTTTGTGTCCGAAATAATATCACAAGCACCTGCTATTCAGGATTCTAATTCAGGACCTTCGTCAGGTATTACCGTTTCTGATAGCTCGGAGAAATCAAAGGTTGACAAAGTGAAAGCGAAAGCGAAAGCCCCTTTTGTTGTCAAATTCGACGAAAAGAATAGTAAACCGATAACAAATGAGGCGCCAAAGGCGACGCCTCCAGTAGTTTATAATATAAGTAATAACAACAATAATGTCAAGTTCCCATTTTGCAAAGATAATGTAAATTCAGTTGTTAGAGATTATAACGACGATGATGATGATGATGAAAAATTTTGTGGGGTCGCTCGCGAACCTAATAAGAACTTTAAGCAACCGCCACGTATTGGAGATCGACGGATCAGGCGTTTTTTGGCATCTAAATACTGGAAAACGGGCCCAAAATTGAACGATGACGTGAACTGTGATGATGGTGAGTGGCTTTGATTTCATGGTCAATTTTCGGTTTCTAATTTTCAGATTTTGTTAGGGTTATGGGTTTCATACACCACGTGACATCACATTTTGGGGGTGTGACATCACATTCTGGGGTATGTGGCAGTATTCTATTTGTGTGTGATGTGGGCCAGAGTGTATGAATCCTAATTAGAGGGTGTATAATTCCTAAATACCTTTTGTTAAGTTGTTAACTATGTAAACATGATGTTTTGCAGATGTTTATAGTAACAAGAAAACATGCTACAAAAGACAAAGGTCATTGAAGGATTATCCTTTCAAAAAAAGACGACTTTATGAGCTAGACAATTTTTCGAATTCTGATGATGTGGTTGGTAGCGAAGATAAGCCTGTCTCGACTCGAAAGGATCCAATCGAGAATGGATTTAACTTGGGTGTGAAATCTGAAGGAGGTGTGTCACATTTTTTATAAACTAATTTTCTTATTATTGTGGCTTTATATGAAAAATAATTAGACCTGACAATTTCAACCCATCTAGTTAAGTTTTGGTTGTTTTGGGTTTAAAATTTGACCTTGTGGGTTAAAATGAGTTTAGTATAATTTTCAAGGGGGTTAGGATGAGTAATTTTAATTCTAGGAAATAAGTAAGTGGATCAGGATGGGTATGTCAAAAAAAATAAATGGGTCAGAATGGGTATTTTTAGATAATCATATACAAATTTAAATTAAAACTCACCCAACACTAAAAGCGTTGATGCCTCATAGAAATCAATATCACTAAAAACAAAAAAATTATATCTTTTGCATTTGTTGATAACCCAGTCGGTTTGAAACCGTTCGGGTCGTTAACGAGACCGATCTCATCGAAACGGTTCGAATCGTTAGCAGGTTTAATCGAGTCCAAACGGTCTGGGTTGTTGACCGGCCCATTTGGGTCGAAATGGTCTGGTCGTTGACAGGCTCGGTCGGGTCGAAACGGTCCGGGTTGCAAACGGGATCGGTCAGGCCGAAACGGTCCGGGTCACTAACGGGCCCGGTCGGGTCAAAACAGTACGGGTCGCTACGGGACGGGTTTGGTTGAAACATATGTTAATGTTTGTATAAACATATGTTTTGTTACATCTTTATTCGGATGATTCGCTATCACATAATCATTGTAACACAACATGTCTAAACACTCCTTATGTGTTCTTAATTCGTTGTTGTGGTCGAAAGGTACGAAGCCGTTGGGATTATTAGCAAAGCAAAATCCAGCTTTTCAGCATCAGGATTCTCATGGTAATTAAACGCCTTTCAGTTAAATTTTATAGTATCTAGTCAAAGTTCTTATGTGAAGGATATGTGCTTTTACTTAGTGAAACTGAAGATCAAATCTTTTCGAGTACCTGAGCTTTTGTTTGAGTTACCAAAGACCGCAACTGTTGGTTCTCTAAAGGTATTATATTAAACTCTTTTTCTTTATTGTGTGATATTGAAGTTGTGATAGTCAAATATTACAATGTTTACTGTTTCAAAAATGTTGATTCATATTAGAAATTAATAGTTAAAAAGAATGACACAAACAAATATTTGTATAAAATAAGAGAAGAAGATGCTCAAATTAGGTTAAAGGGGTGTTGGGTCACCTTATTTTTCCGATAAACCCATAAACAAGGAAAAATAAGGTAATCCAAACTCTTCTATAAGGATAATTTCGTTTAACTAGATGGTGGTTTTGTTGCGGATAGTAAGAAACTGATTATAACTGTAATTATTATCCAAACGCGAAAAATGTAAAACTATGATTATGATTTCAAATCCAAACGACCCCTTAATCGCGGGTTAACTTATGGTGATTGTTTTTTTTTTTTTCTTCCAATAGAGGACTGTTATGGAGGCTGTGACTTCCTTAATTAGCGGTGATCTACATGTCGGTGTGTTACTTCAAGGGAAAAGAATTAGAGATGATAACAAAACTTTGTTACAGACCGGCATACATAATAAGCTAGATGCATTAGGTTTCACCTTGGAACCTAACCATTTACAAAATCAATCATCTTTATGCCCTAAAGATCAATCGGTTCAACTGACTCACAACGTGCCTAAGCCCTTGATAAGGTAAATGTTCTTGGCAACTGTTAGAGGTGGCAAAATGAGCAGCTCAAAGTGGGCTCCTTTCAAATTGAGTAATTTTGTGTGGGTTGATCCAAAACACTTTTTTATCCAATTTCTTTTTATCTTTTACAAATATACTTAGTGGTGCAAAATGGGAGGGTCCGGAAGATTGGGTAAAGGCTCAAGACGGTCTGGGGTCAAAATGGTAATTTGTGCACTTTTTTTAACTGAAAATAGAGTTTTCTAATCCCAACTCTTGGTAAAAAGTTATTGTATCAACTGGGATTATAGAAATTTTATTATTTCAATTACAATGTAGTTTCTTGAATAAAATGAGTTATAAGTTCTATTAAGCTATTCCTTTTTATTGACAAGTATGATAAAATAACTTGAATCAACTATTGCTTACACCCTTTAAGTGTTGGTTCTTCTGGGGATAGATTTGGTTTCATAATCTGAATCAACCCGTTCATTAAATTACCATCTTCTAAGGCAACCATTTAAACCATGCATGAATTAGTTGTATTACAGAACATGCATTATAACTTGTACACAATATTTTGTTATGGCATTAGGTATACAGCGACACCAAATGTTAGTAACAAAATGGTGGTCCAACCAGAGGTATCTCGGGCCTCACCAGATACACCCATGGTAAATTTTGGCGGTTCAGTTGAAAGTGACCATGACTCGGCACCCTCACCACCCAATATGTCTATGGCTCACAAAAGTGGTTCAGATGCAAGGGCGTTGGTCATGGTTCCGGCTATGAACCCAAGGGCATTGGCTACGATTCCAATGAGGAAATGCAAGCGGTCTGAGGTGGCACAAAGGAGAATTCGTCGACCATTTTCAGTTTCTGAGGTGGAAGCTTTGGTTCAAGCCGTTGAGAAGCTTGGAACTGGAAGGTGCATTCCTTAAAACAATTTTTTAAATGTAAAAAAATGACCATTTTTATCTGAACCGTTGCTTTTTTATATTTTAGATGGCGTGATGTCAAATTACGAGCCTTTGATAACGCAAAGCACCGAACTTATGTTGACTTGAAGGTAAGTAATCTACTTAAGTTGAAAAAAATACTCATTTTGGTTGGTCCATTGTGACGTGTGGCTCATTTTGATCGGTTTGCGATGCAGGATAAGTGGAAAACACTCGTTCACACTGCAAGAATATCACCACAACAAAGAAGAGGTGAGCCAGTGCCACAACAACTCTTAGACAGGGTCTTAGCCGCACACGCGTATTGGTCACATCACCAAGCCAAACAACAGTTCAGACAACCATCACAACCCGAAACAAATCGGCTCATTTAAATAAAACATATAGAAATTATTTGAAAAAAGTAAATGTAGACCCTTTTTATCTTTCCCTATCATTCATCCTCCCTTAATATTGTTATATTGTAATTATCAAAACTTTTAATGTAACAAAAAAGGGAGGACGGATAGTAAAGTTTTCTATCGGGTAGGCATAACGCTTGTAAATGGGTCAACCGAATAAAAGCTGATATAGCTAACAGATTCTTTCTGAAAACACCTATCATTGTACCGGTGTTTTCATGTTAATGAATCCGGATGGTTTTTTTTTAGTATAATGAGTTAATGATAGGGTTCTTTGGTTTATGTTGTTGAATAAGATGGACAAAGTATAGGAGTTTTGATGTATTTGTGCCTCTTATACATTTATGTTTGTTGCCATATGAGGCCATTATGGAAAATATTTTGCATTAGTTGGCCATGTTTTTGGTTAAGGATTATCATCAAAATAAGCCAAAAAGGAAAACGATCATATTCTATGTAGAAAATTGTGAGAACCATAACACAAAACAAAACTTAAGTTGAGATTGAAATCATATAAAAAAACCCATATGAGCGAAGTCAAATCGAAAACAATAAAAAGCCAACATATTCCAGTGACTCAACTCAATCTTGAAAAAAAAAATCAGTAACTAGACCCGGTAAAATATACATTTTGATAGATGTATAAAGATCAAAAAATTGTGACCCTGATAAAAAAAAATTACAGTCCACTAATGTGATAAAAAATGGTGCCTCTACCTATTACGGTGCGTCTAAAGCTCGTGTAGTTTAAACGGAGGCAACTACCCTCACCCTGAAATATGTCGTATCTTGGACTTTTTTTGTACGCTTCACATGTTAAAAATCTTTTTTTGAAAACCTAACCAGTATATATACTCTACTGTAATTCCGTACACTTCATACGCTAATTTTATTATTGTTAAATGTGGATAGATAGAATAATCTTTGTTTATAAGTTTTATTAGACCATGTGTAGTGGTGGGTGAAAAATTTCAAGCCCTACTGGCCATTAAACGACACGTGGCATGTGGGTTTCCCATTAGACTTCAAATAAAAAAGGGGTGTAGTGGACTAGTGGTTAAGTAAAAATTTTCAAGTCCTCTCTCTCTCTCTCTCTCTCTCTCTCTCTCTCTCTCTCTCTCTCTCTCTCTCTCTCTCTCTCTCTCTCTCTCTCTCTCTCTCTCTCTTCTAGACTTAACTGTTGGTAACGCAAGCAATTTCATTGGCCCTCATTTTGTCACGACGTGAAAAATTTCCTGCCCACCCAAAAAACACCCACGAGGATGGTGTAGGAATTGGATGGGGGCGTGGATTTGGGCAAAAATGCGCATTCCCGTCTTCACTACATATAGTCTTAGGAAAGTTATTGGTAGTTGATTATTATCTCCCGGAAACATCACCACAATTGTATAGATGAAAACCTATCATTCAATATGTATATGAGAAATTGTGAATTTATTACGTATGATATTATTGAAATTTTCTTCTATCATAATGATCTTGAGATTGGAATTTATAAACTTTCAAAGACAATTGAATCTTCAAAGAAAAAAGTTGCAATTTAGAGGTGCAATCGTATCCACGTGTTTTCTTAAAGGAACGCGTGTTTCGGGCAACTCGAGGATCCCATTGGCCGGTCAAGAAGTACGAAGATTCCATGTTGTGAAGATTTCTTTAAGAGCATTCAAACTTAAGTTTGAGTGTGATCTCAGTATTATATAGATGACTATAAGGGTCTGTTTGGTATGAGGTAATGGAATGAGAGAGGGAATGGAATGGAAGGGGTAATGGAATGGGAGAGGTAATGGAATGGATCATTACCATTCCATGTCTTGTTTGGTTATCATGTGGGAATGGAATGAATTCTTACTTTGTGTTATTTGGTATGTAAGAAAAAAACGAAAATATGAAATCGATGGTGAGTGGTGGGTGGCGGCAGTGACGGTGGTGGTGGGTGGCGGTGGCGGCAACGGTGGTGGTGGCAGTGGGCGATGGCGGTGACAATTTGTGGGTGGGCGACGATGGAAGTGGTGGGTTGCAACGGTGATGGTGGGTGGTGGTGGCGATGACAGTGGTGGAGGTAGTGGGTGGCAGTGACGCAGGTGGTGGTGGTGGGACGGTGGTGACAATGGTGGGTTACGTCGATGGTAGCAATGGTTTGGGTGGCGGCAATAGGCAGTGGTGGTTGGATGATGACAACGATGGTGGGTTGTAATAATAATAATAATAATAATAATAATAATAATAATAATAATAATAATAATAATAATAATAATATATTTGTTTCCATTCCTTGAAGGAATGGAAAAAAACACCACCTTACCAAGGAATGAAAATTCTCAAAATGGAAGGAATCTCATTCCTTATGGAATGATCCATTCCATTACTACATGGTAACCAAACATGTTTAATTTCATTCCATGGGAATGATCCATTCCATTCCACCTTTGATTCCTTCATACCAAACACTACCTAAGTGATTATGAGTAGAGGAGAGAAAAAAAATATTTAGAGAAGACACTGTTCACCAGTGATTTTAGAGGAGACACTGTTCATCCTTTATAATTTTTTAATATTTTTAAAAGTGGTTGTGAGTAGAGGAGAGAGAAAAAGTAATGATAAAAGTATAGAATAAGTACTAGTTTATACCCCGGGAGCGTCCCGGGTTGAGAAATCTAAGTAAAATGAATAAAATTAGAAGTATCTAAATTATAAAAATGACATCTATATAGCAATTACCTGTTGGAGAGCGTCCCGGGTTGAAATATCTAATATGACATAATAAAATATCTAATATGACAACATAATTAATGACTTGTCAATATGTGATTAATGAATATTATTATTATTATTATTATTTTTAAACTAATTCAAACCTGACACAATACCTGTCGGGTTACAAAAAATAGTCGTTTTTTTTCTCCGCTTTTTATATAGCACTATGGTACCCGTTGGAAAGATAATAAAACGCTCGTTAATTTGGTGAAATTTTTTTCTTTAAAAAATCTCGTATATAAAAGATATTAACGTTTAAAAGATATGGGAGGAAACATTAGAGATAAAAATCTAATTTTGTTTTTAAATTTTAAATTATTATTTTCCTAAAATAAAGTCATTGCCACATGGGATGACACATGACTCACTCAATGAAGAGAATACCTTCTTTAAGTGCCATGTCATTAAAATGGCTTTGGTTTATTATATGTATAGATTATTAAATAAAAAATCAGAGAGAAAAATAGTGATTTTTAGTGTAATTATAAAGATAGAGATGGAGCAGCTAGTGTGAATGCTCTAAGATATGTTGCTTAAATATATTACAATTAATATTATCATATCTTTTCTTTTTTAACGGCTAACAAACGATATCCCGACTATCTAAAGTATACAAAAACACCCCATACGCCCTTGTGTGAAGACACGTCTTAGGTGTCTATCCACTAGTAGCAGTGAGTAGCCAGAATCCACAAGCCACCAGTTCTAAAGAAAACCTGACCCCCTACCCGGCTGAATTTACGACAGTAAAAAATATATCATTCTTAATATTGTCTTTCCCAAGTATTTGAGTTGACCACTAACTCAATAACCCACTGCCAATTGCCGGTAGCAAGCCATATTTTAATAACTAAAAACTAAGGAGTTGTTTGGCAACTTTTGCATGGGTAAGTGCTGACTTGGTAAGGGATTTGAATGATTAAGAGGTTCTGAATGGTTAAGTGTTGAATCAGTAAGTGATGTTTGGATGGACATCTGAATGATTAAAATTTCTTGTCCCATATTGATATGAAGAGTAAACATTGATCAGGTTATATATGAAAACCACTTGGAAGTATCAAATCTTATGTTTCGCATTTTACTCGGGAATCTACCTGCGCACAAGGGGGTGCAAATGGGTTTCCGGTTGTGATTCCATCGCGTCGCCTGCACGACCTGCGGGAACGAATGTCACTCCAAAATCTAGCTCCGCATGGTCAGACTTGTGTCTAGCGCTGACTGATTAAGAGGTCCGATCAGCAGGGGCGTCTTTGGGGAGGTCCGAGGAGGCCAACTGAACAAGGTCCATAAATCTTGAGGGCATAATTTTTTTTATTCCTAGGTATATATTTTTTTTATATAACTCATTTAACACTTAAACTTTGACCTAATGGGCTTATTTTTTAACAGTTCGAATAGGGTATGTAAATTTTCAGAGACTTTCAAGGACGGCCCTGCTGATCAGACCATTTTTTCGTTCAGACGACTCCAGCCAAACACTCCTTTGTCTGACTAAGTCAGACAGCTACAAAAATTAGAGGCAAAAAGACTCAACCAAACATGACCTAACTAAGAGGGTGTTTGGGATTGAGTTTGAAAATGCAAAAGTGATTATTGGTTTATGACTTTTTGAAAAGAAGTTTTAAAAAAAGTGTTTGGATTAACTTTTGGGATGAGAAACGTCAAAAAGTCAATAGATTGTTTTTTAGTGTTTCCCTTAACTTATTGTGAATATTGGTTGTGTGGGTGGTAGATTTGTAATTTTTATCAAAAGCCAAAAGCCAGAATTTCTAATTTCTCAAAAACATTTTTTTCACCCTTAAGAACCAAAAGCCAAAAGAGAAAGTGCTTTTGAGTTACACAAACAACTTATTGACTTGTTGGTTTTTGAAAGCCAATAAGTCAATAAGTTGTTTTGAAAGTCAACCCCAAACATCCTCTAAGACTCTGTTCCAGAGTTTCATTAAAAGATGAAAGAGAAAAGATTTGGAAGAAAGTAAGGAAAAATGTGTTCTAGAGTTTTTTATAGGATAGAAAGAGAGAGAATGAGAGGGATAATAACGAAGGTTTTTAGGGTGATTTTTAATCTTTCCAATTTATAAGAAATCGAAGAGAAACGAAGAGTAAAAGATCCATTCTTTTTCATCATTTAGGGTATGTTTGGCAAAATTAGCTGGAGGCTGGTAGCTGGAAGCTTGTAGCTGGAAGCTGGTAGCTGTAAGCTTGTAGCTAGAAGCTTTTTAAATATATTTTGGTGTTTGGCAGAGTAGCTGAAGCTTTTAATAAAATGACCAAAATGGGCATAATTAAAAACTTGTAAAGAAAGTTTTATTTTATTTTTAAAATAGAATGAGTATTTGTGTCATTTACTAATTAAAAGTTTGTAGCTAGTAGAGTTTTTTCTTAAAAGCTAGTACTAGTAGCTTTTCACTATAGAGCTTTTTCTATAACCTAAAAGTTTCCAGCTCCTTTAACCAAACAAGACTTTTTATTGAGTATGAACTTTTTCTTAAAAGCTTGAAGCTTGAAGCTCTTAAAAGCTCCTTCCAACGAAAGTAATAGCAGGGTGGACTATTTAGCAGTTATCTCGTGTGAATCAGGTCAACTCAGTCGCTACCTCGATCCTTCCTTCCTTCCTTCCTCCCCAATATATCTTTATAAAAATCTAAAACCACCAGCCACCCTCTACAAACTTCAATCCTCCTGCAATAATAATACTATTATTATTATTCCCTTTCTCTATTTCTACAGATCTCCTCACCAACACCTGTTGTTTCCAGGTATATGTAACAAACACTTTTTATTTACTATTAACTTTACCATCATTAGGTTTCATTTATTATTGATTGTTTTCTTAATTCGCGATCCTTAGCTTTCATTTAATTTATTCATTCTTTAATAGTAGGATCGGTTTTGTTATCAAAAACCTTGTTGTTCGTTATTGTAATTGGTTGTTTTTGTCAATTATATATTATTCTGATCTAATTAGGTTTAATTTATTAATTGTTTACTAAGTTCTTGATCATTAGCTTTGATTTATTGATTGTTTACTATATTCGCGATCAATTAGGTTTGATTTATTAATTAATTAATTTACTAAAAGGAACATGTCCATCGGGGCGTGCATAGTAATTTCTTGACCCTTAAGACTCGTAGCTTCGCCTTTAGTAGGATCGGTTTTGCTACTTAAAACGGGATCGTGGTGCAGCTTGTTGTCTGTTTACCTGCCGCTTGTTTGATTCGTTGATTGTTTGCTGAATTCGGGATCATTAGGTGGAGTTGCATACTTATAGTTGATCATTAGGATTGTAGTTTGTGTATGAATCTGCAATTTGTGTTTATAGATCAGGCTTCTACAGTTCTATTATTTAGCGCGATCTGCTATTAGTTTATTAATTTCTATAGGCCTATAAACGAACCGGACGTTCATGAACTATTCGTGAACTTGTTCTGAGGGATGTTCGTTTATTTAATAAACGAACAAACACTTAACGAAAAAATTTGTTCGTTTAGTTCAATGAACGAACATGAAGAAACGTTGTGTTCGTTCATTTATGTTTGTGAACGTCCGTTTATGTTCGTGTATATATGTTCGTTTGAATTTTATTAATTACATAAATAGTTGTATTTATATAAATATAAACCATAGTTGTCAATAGCGATTGTAGCGCCCGATATCGCGTTTAGCGTAGCGAATCGGTAGGTGGGCGCTACAAGGTGTATAACGACTCGATATTGACCAAATAGCGACCTCATACACGTGCTCAAGAAAAATTAGGGTAGAACAGAGGTGAGACGTACCTGTATTGCAGCGTTGGATGTGTATGACAGCGAGGAAGGGTTTCAGCCATGGAGAAAACAGAAAATAAAAATTAGGGTTTGTGGGAAGAAGATGACGGCTCTGTATAAAATTAGGGTTTCAGCCAGGAAAGGTTTCAGGAAGTATTAAAAACCTTTAACTATTTTCACATTTAACCCATCTATCTTTCATTTGTATACATATAGTGCCTAAAACTTCTAAATTTTACATCTAAAGTATAAAATTAGTTTGTGTATATAAACATTTGGTCCTTATACTTGTACATTTGTATATAAAAATATTTTTACATATTTTAATACCTAACCGCTATTTACGAAATAGCGGGCGCTACGAGCGTCGCTATCGCTACGTAGCATATCGGTAGTCCGTCGCTATTTACCGCTATTCGCTATCGATAACTATGATATAAACATAAATTGGCCTTTAGCTACTTGTATAAATATAACCAATTAGTAATTGGGTTTTCTAGTAATACAAAATCATTTACATTTATTATGTTCGTTCATGAACTGTTTGTTTAGAGTTTAAACGAACAAACACGAACATTACAAATTTCTTAATGAACACGAACACAAAAATGTGTTCGATTATGACATTATGTGTTCATGTTCGGTTAAAGTTAAATGAACAAACACGAACATGTTCGTGTTTGTTCAGTTCATTTACAGGCCTAAATTTCTACACAGTTTTAGGAATTTTTATTTACCTTGTGCGCAGAGTTATTTTGTTGAATTTGTGGATATTGGCATGATTATCTGTTTATTTTGTTTTTTTAGGAAGTTTAGAAATTGTAGTTGATAGCTCGGCCTAATAACCTTTCCTTTCTTTTAGAACTAGATGATACTATGATTTGGATTATTTTCTGCTTACTGTTGATTTCGATGTCTTCGTGCTTGTAGAGGTTTAGTTTTGGATTGTGTTTCCTCGAGATTGAAGCTTAGATGGTTATCGAGTCAAGAGAAGACGAATACTTGGATTACTTTAATGGTTTCTCTATGGATGACCAGAGTATCTTGCCCCTCTTTGGCCAGTCTCCTGGTCGTACCAACGAATACAGATTCAGAGACGAACATTTAGGCTTCAGTTTCCTAGAAAATTCTAACCCAGAGCTAAAATCTGGTCCCTGGCCTTCAGATCTATCTCCGTGTGCGTCAGTATCAGACTATCCTGATGAGTTTGGTGACTGTGTCAAGTTCATAAACCAGATTCTTCTGGATGAGGATGTGGATGCTAAACAATGCATGTTTCATGACCCATTAGCTTTACAAGCAACCGAGAGATCGTTGTACAATTGTCCACAAGAAACACCCTCCAATATTGAAATCCCTGAAGGAATCCTTTTGAGTAGTTTAAGTGAGTACAGTACAAACAGTAGCACAAGCGGTGGCAACACCACTGATTCTCACTGGTCTGGTGGTGATTCCTTTGAGGGCAAATCGTCAGGTGTACAAACTCCTTCTCTTGAATACCCTTTATTGTCTTCGTTTAGCTCTACTACTAGTGTTATCAATGATGGCACATTGGACTCGTTGACAAGCGCACAGCTCATTGAAAATATATTCAGTGATAGCGAGTCTATCTTGCAATTCAACAGAGGGATGGAGGAAGCCAGTAAATTCCTCCCTCCAATTAAACCTTTGGTAATTGATTTGGATCAATACAAGTTGCCTTCAAATTCACGTGATAATACCTCTTCAGAGGTTATTGTTATAAAGGAAGAATTTGTGGAGACAGATAAATCATTGAGTAGGGGAAGAAAACATTACCAAATTGAGGATAATGGTTATGAGGAAGAAAGAAGTAGCAAGCAATCTGCCATTTATATAGAAGACGTTATATCTGAAATGTTTGATAGAGTTGCTATCTGTACGGATCCTGGCGGTCCATCAATGTCCGCTTGTGAAGAACCACCTAAACAAGTAACAAAAAAATTTCAGAAAGGTCATTCATACGGATATAGCAGCGGTTGGGTTACTCGTTCTTGGGGAGGAAATTCAGGTGAGCTTATGGATGTTAGGACTCTCTTGGTCAACTGTGCACAGTCAGTTGCTGCTAATGATCGTTTGGCTGCAAATGAACAGTTGAAACAAATAAGACAACATGCTTCTCCTGTAGGTGATGCTCCACAAAGGTTGGCTCATATCTTTGCTACTGGTCTCGAGGCCCGCTTGGCTGGCACTGGTTCTCAGCTTTATGCTACTAGTGTCATGACAATCTCAGCTGCTGATAAGTTAAAAGCCTATCAAGCTTATATTAATGCTGCCCCTTTCAAGAAAATCGCTATTTTCTTTGCTAATAAAGTTTTGTACGACGCGGCTTTAACGTCATCCACCCTTCACATTGTAGATTTTGGTATTGCATATGGTTTCCAGTGGCCCGTTCTTATTAAACATCTTTCAAAGAGGCCCGGTGGACCACCTAAGTTAAGAATTACTGCAATTGAACTCCCAAAACCTGGTTTTAGGCCATCTGAAGGGGTAGAGGAAACAGGGCGGCGTTTGGCTGATTATTGTGCCAAACATAATGTCCCGTTTGAGTATAATGCAATAGCAACTCAAAACTGGGAGGCTATTAAAGTTGAAGATTTAAAGCTTCAGAGAAACGAGTTTGTTGCTGTGAATACTTTAATTCGATTCCAGAACTTGCTTGATGAATCAGTTATGGTGGATAGCCCACGTGATGGTGTGCTGAAACTGATACGAGATATGAAACCCGATATTTTTGTTCAAACTGTGGTAAATGGATCTTATAGCTCGCCATTTTTTGTCACTCGTTTCAAGGAAGCTCTTTTTCATTTCTCATCTCTGTTTGACATGTTCGATGCTACATTAAACAGTAATGATGAACTACGGTTGACTTTTGAAAAGGAGTTTTTTGGGCGTGAAGCTATAAATGTGATTGCATGTGAAGGTGCCGAGCTGGTCGAGAGGCCTGAAACCTATAAGCAGTGGCAAGAACGACTCTCTCGGGCTGGGTTCAAGATCAAACCGTTGAACCGGGAGCTTGTGTCAAAACTGAGGGCCAGTATGAAATCAGGGTATCATAGAGATTTTGTGTTTGATGATGATGGTAACTGGGTGTTACAGGGATGGAAAGGTCGGATTTTGCGGGCTAGTGCATGTTGGGTGCCCGCATAGGAAGTTCTCATACTTTGGAACTTGACAAAAGGTTTTCCTTTGTTCTTTTTTCCAGTTTTTCTCAGCCTAGCATAAGAGAGTTTTGTAATTATTTGTGTCTAGATAAGCATTAATCAAGTTTAGGTGTTACAAAATTTTGAGAAATGCTAGCAATAAGTTCTGTTTTTCCCTCTTAATTATTAACAATTTTTTTTTTTGAAATAAATTCTTATATTCAGATGTAACCACTGATCATCAGTAACTGCCACCAATTTTGTCTCTTAAGACATTTGATTCTAAAAAAAAAAAAAAGAACCAACTCTTAAGTATAGACTCAAGATTTGTTGTCATCTGAAGCCTATATGATTTGACTTTTTATAATTCAAGAAAAAAGGGACATAATATGTTTATGTTTAAACACAACCTGACTCGATCAGTTTTTGGCATGTAATAAATATGGCCCGAATATGGTCCAATCTTTTACAGTTTTACCCACCTGTTTGGTTATGACTTCTGACTTAACTGGCTGTTCCTGTTTTCAGATAATGGCTGGTTACTCTGTAAGGGTCTTTTTGGATAAGAAGGATGGCATATAAGGACTGAATTTGGGAGCTACTTGTAAGTCATGCATATCATTATCTTGTCATTAGGTAGTTGTTTGAGGAGTGATTTAGGAAACCGTGTTTGATCTGATATATTACGGTATATGCTAATGTACTAGGATTGTTCTAGAAACATAATTTGTTTTAGACTGTAACTGTAACTGAAGTTTTGTCTGTAAGTTATCTCGGTTTGAAATTTGTTTGACCGTTTTTTGGGATCCGATGGGTAATGGGTTCTACCATTTTGCTTGTTATACTGAACACTAATGTATTTATAGGTGAGTCAAAGATATCTTCCTCTATAGACAGAACATGTTCACTGGATTCTGCCATAATATGGGGAACTTGTAGCTGAAGGTTTACTATAAGTTACGGGTGTGCAATCACTCAACCGAACCAAGACCCAGATCAAACTTCTGGTCTAATGATTTAATCCTACTTCATTGCGTAAACGCTGTCCTGTCACTAATACTAAAAGAGAATCCAGTTTTGGACCAAGACCAGACTGGAATGGTAGTGAAGGACCAAGCCGAAAACAAAATATTTTTTCATACCATCGTCAGGAACTGGACCATTTTCTCTCTGGTCTTGTTTTGGTTTAGTTTTCCGGTTTGAACAGTATTGCATACCCGTATCAGGTATAATTATTTAGCCAGTTTGTTTTTGTATTTTCTAGGTCAAATCCCAAATCACAGGTAGATTCAGAAATTTTAAAGGAATGAATGAATGATGATTTGGTTTTTGGATATGTTTGAAGAATGGTTTTGTTTTGTTTTTTTTAACCATAGTCTGGGTCACTAAAATTAACGAAAATTCTATTGATACTATACAATCTAGTAATCACATAAATAATATCCTGGTCATTTCGCGTAAAAAAACTATAAAGTACACTGATTCCCTTTGAAAATATATAGATTTTATGTGGTTTCATCATCTGTAATATGTTTGTCAAGTCACATTAAGGTATGTTTGAATTTGAATTACTATTTGGAAATATGGAGTATAATTGGTGACTTTAAAGTAATATCATATTATAACTTCCTAACACTCATGTACTAGTATGATTTTCAAAGGTCAGAATAGCATGTATATGCTGAGCAGGTACATATTATTAGAAATTGGTTTCTAAGCACATATATAGGTGTTGTATGTTGACAAGTCAAAAACGTGATGATGTAAAGGAACGTGTGTGGTTGTCATATAAGTAACACAAAGATGTGTCACGAGGGTATGATTAACTATGATAGATATACATGGTGAAAAAGTGCAATATTTGATGTCGAGTAGAACGTGCTGTTAGCACATAAACCTTCCACCAATCGTGTTATCGTGGACAGAATCTGTTGCTGCAGCAGGCTCTGTTTGTCATATATACAGCTACGATATTGCACAATCAGGCTCTTTTGTTATAATAAGTTTAAAACATTGTATAACACCACTTACATAAGCACCTAGTCCATACATATACCAACTCTCTAGGTGCTTAAATGAGCATCCTGTGTGATAGTTATTGTTCAACTTCTACATAGCTAGACAGCAAACCAAAATATTATGTTGTTATTTTCTTCCAAGATAACCGCAACAACGATGAAAGACGACACTTTGTCAGTATGGTCGGGTTTCCTTTAAGGTGTATCGTTCTGATAAGATTATGTGTTTTTGAGTTATGAACACGATTGAGAGAGAGGTATGGGACAGTTTAGTATTAGGTTATGGTGTTATGATTGCCAACTCCTTAACTTCTAGTTATCTCTCTATTTATATACCAAAGGGAGACCCTAATAATGACTAAGACTAATTCTGTCCATAAAAAATAGCAGTTATAAACTTAGCGATATTATAGTAATCGATCATCATTATATAAAATGATTATAATGGCTAGACATAAATATATTAAACCAATATATATTTATTCTTACATGAAAAAGCCAATACTTTCTATTACAATAATAAAAAAACTTTGATACACGAACAAAAGAAGATACACGATGTGGGTTCCTTTTGGCAGTTTCTAGCTGGGTTTTTTTTTTTTCAAATCATGCAAGATTCTCGCTAATTTTTTTCTTTGTTTTCCAAATCGAGTGAGTTTTACAGAACCCACAAAACAGGACAGAATCCGCCCTTGTACGCAATATATACCTCTTAAATTTAGTGGAATATGAAAGGGGCGGTCATCACACCATCACAATTTTATCAAACCCAGTCGTTATTTTATCACACCCAATCACCTTGTGCCACCTCAAAATTTCACATTTTATCACATTCATCTATAAATACAGTGTGATTATCACTAAACATCACTAAATCATTCTCCAACAGTCACAAAAACCAACTAATCACAACATTATGCCCCATCTCAAACAAACAAACCACCCACCCACCATGCACACTTTCTTTCACGGTCGCGATGTATATCATGGCTAGTGATATTTTCGGTCTATCACGGAAGGGGTGGGGCAGTATTCGCGAGCATCACATTCATCACGATGTCCATCACGGACCACCGACCCTGTGTGCCCTAACAAATAGGGCTGCAAACGAATACGAACAAGGCCTTGTTCGTGTTTGTTTGTTAAGAAAATTATGTGTTCACAAACTATTTATAAACACTTTCATGTTTGTGTTTGTTTGGTAAGGAAATGAATGTGTGCATGTTCTTTTGTTAATTTTAGGTACCAAAAAGAGTTAATTGCCAATTTAGTCTCTGAGGTTTGTCAAAAATTGCCACTTTCATCCAAATCTTTTTATTTGGTCAATTTAGTCCCTGTGGTTTCATTTTTTTTGTCATTTTAGTCCCTGTGGACTAATAAGATTCGGATGAAAGTGACAATTTTTGACAAACCTCAGGGACTAAAATGACAAAAAAAATGAAACAACAGGGACTAAATTGACCAAAAAAAAGATTTGAATGAAAGTGACAATTTTTGACAAACCTCAAAAACTAAATTGACAATTAACTCTACAAAAAATGAACGTTAATGAAAATAAACGCACAAACATTTGGTTCGTTTAGTGCCCGCTTAACTAGCAAACATAGAAAATAGCCCGGCGTCATATTTAGTTTTTCAAAAAAGGCCCAACAAAATCCTACAAAAACCTATGGTAACCCTCCCAACCAATATATAAAAAGAACAATTTGCAATGCGATCATCCCTTTTATAATCTTCAAGACCGAACAATAACAGGGTTTACAGACCTCATCAACAAAGGTCTTCGATTCTTCACTGTTCTTTCATTAACGCCCTACAGATTTTCAGTCATCTCCTCAACCCTTTGGATTATTAAATATTAAAACCCATCATGGCATTGGTACGATTCTTCCTTAAATTTATAAAATTCTGTTATTATTGTTCTGATTGGTTAGTTGTGTTGTATTAGATCATACCCAGTTTGGAATCAGGGTTTCTAATTTTGTATATAGTAATGGATGTATTTAATTAATATTTATGCACATCTGTTAAATGCTTATTGATTGATATCATATTCAGTTACTAAATAAAGATTTGATTTGTGAATATATTGTTTATCCTTTTATGGGATCAATAGATTTGCGTAAGGAAAACATTTTTTTGGTGCAATTGGATTTATGCACACAAGGTGTTTGTTAAAATTCCTAAGTGGCTTTCTTATTTTAGAAACGAAAACTGTCGAAATATAAGGCTGTTTTGTATTTGATTGAAATGGTGTAACATATGATACTTTTACAATATAAGATGAATCTTGATTTATTATAAATCTTTATCTGTTTGACTAGTTGAAAAGTATCATATGCTCGTTTTGTCGTGCGGCATTCTTCTGTTCGTTAGTGTAGGGTAAATTTGTAAATTACTCACCTTGATTTTGATTTGTGCTAGGAGGAAGAAATTTACCGTGACTCTTCTTCGACTTTTGAACAGAATTATCGCTGTTACCCTGTTTCTTTCATCGAAAAGGTTATATTTAGTTGTATTTATATCACCATGATCCAAACTACTTTCAAACAGAATTATCTTGGTGTTTGTCTCTTTCTGAATGTTTCTCCGTCTTGTTTTTGCCTTGTGTATCTTATTATGCAGTCTCATTTGGAGAAGGGTGATAAAAGTGAGTTTATTTATTTATTTATTTTTTTGCAATTTTATGAGATATCATTACCTTATATAGAAGATTGGCTTTTGTATCGACTAATAATCTTGCATTGTTGATTCTCAGTTATAATGCCTCCATCTGCACTTGATCGCCTCGGTTAGTGAGTTTTTTTTAGTCTTGTGTTTAAAAAGCACTTTAAGTTGATTGGCTAACTGTAGTGCACCAAATCTTTATGTTCTCTCAATTATGCAGCCTATTTGCAGATCGATTATCCGATGTTATTTGAACTCAAAAATCCTTCTGCTAGTAAAGTGTCACATTGTGGTGTGCTGGAATTTATAGCAGATGAGGGTTTGATATACATTCCATATTGGGTATGAATCGTTAGTGTATACATTATTGACATGACAAAATTGTCGGGCTGGATAGCATGTTACATTGCATATAGGTCAAAACGGTATAATTGACTTGACACACCGGGCTGGGTTCACCCACAACCTTTCTCTCCAAAACTTAACAGTTAAAAGCATGTCACAGGCTACAAAAGTTTACATTATTCGTTATTCAATTTCAGCCCGTTCAACCATTTGTTAGACATTAAATAGAACGTATCCCAATTCAGCTCCTCAATAATTAAATGAGTCAAAATTTCCACTTATAGTATATAACTTGAAACATACTTCATTTCCGATCTTTTATTTTGATCATTTCATATTAGATGATGGAGAACATGCTATTACAAGAAGGAGATATTGTGAATGTAAAGAATGCCAGTTTATCGAAGGGAACTTACGTGAAACTTCAGCCTCACACCATGGATTTTCTTGATATATCCAACCCAAAGGCCATGTTAGTGTTATGTTGTTTGTATTATCTTTACAATATGCAATGCACACACTTTTTTTGTTTATGTTTAATTGATAGTTATTACACTAAAAATATCTATTGACTAAAAAGTTATTATAGAGTTTAGCTACTTTTTTGGACCTGGTTTTAATAAAAGATAACCCAATATATATTATTATGCAGGCGTTCTCTAATTCGTGTTTGATCTCTCATTAAATTAACAGATTAGAGACATCGTTAAGAAGCTACTCTTGTTTAACTACTGGTGACACAATCATGGTGGCATATAACAACAAAAAGTTTTACATCGACATTGTTGAAACTAAACCGTCACCTGCAGTAAGCATAATTGAAACAGATTGTGAAGTTGATTTTGCACCACCACTTGACTATAAAGAACCTGAAAAACCTTTGAAATCTGAAGCGCCTTCAGAGGGTTGGTTTCTTTTTCTCTTTTTCTTTGAATATTTTTCAGAAGACGGTTTAAAAGTTGATGTTAAATGGCAGTTGAAGAAGAACCGCCTAAGAAAATTCCTAAGTTTAACCCATTCAGCGGTTCGGCTAGAAGGTTAGATGGGAAGCCGGCTGAGCCTGTGGCTGCTCCGCTAGTTCAACCACAGAAGACTCAGGCTACAACCAGTGATACTAATGGCTCCATGCCATCAACCTCTGGTTCAAGAAAACGTTCGGGGAAGCTTGTTTTTGGGTCAAATGCAGATCAAAATTCAAATGGAACACCAAAAGTATGATTACTTTCTCTTTACAAAATTAGAGTTTTTTTCGATTCTTTTTCTCATGGTTGACCCATTTACTTATCAATAAGCCAATTTGGGTCGTGTTCTCTGTCTAAACTCAAATGGGTAGAAAAAGTCCGCTTATAAGGAAGGGGTCGTATTTGGCACAAAGCGAATTTATAAAGCACAAAACTTTTCTAAATCATTTGATTATATTTGGCACACATGCTATCTATTAGACGAAAAAATGTTACGACCTGTACAAAAGTTATTCGTGTGGACTCGTCTGGTGGTTTAAATTTGGTGTTATGAACTGCAGGCCACCATGAAAGAATCAGAACAAGATTCATCTAAGAAGGAAGAGCCCAAATTTCAAGCATTTACAGGCAAGAAGTACTCTCTAAAAAACTAATTATGTGAAGTTTTTATAATATTTGTCCACATTTACTGTGCATTCCCAGTAAATCAAATCTTCTTTTGAAACCAACACATATAGGTTTTTGCTTGTGGTTTATAAGTTATTATACGTGGATACATTATTGAAGGACTTTTATGTCGTCTTGAAGGCTTTTGATGTCCTTTGGCATCATTTATCGCTATGCCCTCTGTGTGTGTATAGATACAAAGTTTAAAATAACGGAAATGAGGAAATGAATCTCGAGGCGTAAGCCCAAGGTGAAATTAAAAACAAAATATAAAAATTATATTTCTTGTAGAAAATACAATACTAACTAATTTCATCATCATATTCATTAAAAACTTCAAAGATACACGTTAAAAAGGCATAGAATGTTAACATCCAAACCTCTTGAGGCGCACATTTACTTAGCGCCTCAACCCCTATGAGGCGCACATACAATATGACCCTCTAAGGCCCCACCTTAAACTCGTTTTCATATCGAATCGCCTTGAGGCGCACTTTTTAAACCATGTATATATATAGGGGAAGACTAGAATGAAAGCAGGGAAACTCTATGTAAAAAAACTGTTTTACGAAAAAAACTTTTTTTTTAGAAAAATAGAGGACATGTAATATACACATTTCCAGGCATTTTTAGCAAAAATAAATCAAAAAGTGCTAATAGATTTTTTTTAATATGCAACAATTATGCAGGCATTTTATTTATTAAAAAAATATTCCTTCTATGTTTTTTTTTTTTCGAAAAACGCTTGGGTGTTAAATTTTCAATTACAAAACGAGAACCAAATTGGATTACACACTTGGTTTGTTTGAAAATGGAATTAGTTACAAAAGTGTTATAAGAAATTCAATTTGGGTTAAATCATGGAAAGGTCATATAAATATTTTTTTTTAAAAGCTCACTTCATATAAATCACGCGCTTCTTGGAAACAGGGGATGCCAAAAACATACAAGCATCCACATTACATCAAAATTACACCATCCTTTTCAATATACCGAAGGTGTTTTAACTCTACTCCTATACCAAAGAAACCCCAAAGCTTTAACATCCAAAACTATCTCAACTACACCTCTTCTTATGCTCGAAAAAATTAACTAATTCCTAGCTTTCCATAACCGCCAACACGTCAATATAGCAATGTCGTATACTACCTTTCTTTTCTCCTTCGGGACAGACATTTGCCCATGAATCTGTAACACATCTTTGACTGAGAATAGAAACGGAAGAAGGGATACCACACCAAGCCGCTATACCTTGCCAAACTCCAATAGCAATCGCACAAGCCGAGAAAATATGACCCGTTGACTCTTCGTAGAGATATACCCACCAAAATATTATATACCAAATCTTCTATTTTGGTTGGTATATTTCTACATTAAGTTATACAATAATTACTAAATATACAAATATTCTAATATTCATAAACACCACAGAACACACACGAACAATCACCTACCTCAATGTTCCTCCTTCGAAGAGCCATCCTAGTTAGTATTCTACATAAAGACGCCCTCAACATAAATATATTACATTTAATTGGGAGCCATTTACACAATTTATATTCCTCACTATTATTTACCAATTCATCAACCTTCATCCATTTCTTTACCATAGCCACTGAGAAAATATCATTTGACCCGTCGTTCCATTTCCACCCATCTTCTTTATTAGTAAGGCTGACAATTCAGACACGAACACGATAAACCTACCTGATTTTAACAGGTTTCGTGTTTGGCCTTAACAGGTTTCGTGTCTATAACAGGTCGCCATGTTAAGACCTGTTTATTTTCCTGTCGTATTCGTGTTTACATGTTTCGTGTTCGTGTCTTATCGTGTTTCTTATCATGTATTGTCGTGTCTTGTCGTGTTAACCTGTTTTACTAGGTGTTCTTTATCGTGTCTTATCGTGTTAATCTGTTATACACAGGTTCGTGTTCGTGTTTAAAAAAATGATAGGATTAGATTTCGTGTCATGTTCGTGTTTACAGGTTTCGTGTTCGTGTCTAAATAGGTTCGTGTAACCTGTTATGCCAGCCCTATTTATTAGACAATCGTATGTCAGCAATCACTTTGTGCCATTCCTAGGCCTGTAAACGAACCGAACGAACACGAACACATAATTTAACACATTTTTGTGTTCGTGTTCGTTCATTAAGAAATTTGTTGTGTTCGTGTTCGTTCATTTAAAAGCTAAACGAACAGTTCATGAACATAAACGAACACAAATGATCAATATAAATGAACATAAACGAACACAAACAAAAATGATAGTCAATACACCAAACATATAAAAAGGAATAAGAAATACGACGGCGCTGTGTTGAATTACAATAGTCAAAACACCAAACATATAATATCATGGCTATTAAACAAGGTTACCCCACCAAACATATATATGCACATATATACATATGTATACATACGCATATACCAAAACTTAAAGTTATAACAATATGAAACATACTAAGAAATAACGAAAAAAAACTTACAAAGTGAAGACGGGGATAAGAATACGGCGGCGCTGTGATATGTGGAGATGGGGATGAGAGAGACGGTGGCGCTGTGGAGGCTAGAGAGTGGAAACGGGGTTGTGGAGGCTGAAGACGAGGCTGTGGAGGTGGTCGGTCAGAAGTAGAAGAAGGTAGGTTTGTGGATTATGGAGAAGAAGGGAGGTGGGTCGTGAAGCGTGGAGAGTGGTTGATAAGTGATATGGTTAGAATGTTAGGGTTAGGGTTAAGTTTATTGAACATATGAATTAAGATACTTAACAAAAGAAAATAAATAATAAAATAAAGTTAAGTTTAATTAAACGAACAAAAATAAACGAACATAAATGTACGAACATAAATGAACGAACAAAACGGGTGTTCATGTTCGTTCGTTTAATTAAACGAACAAAAAATTGTGTTCGTGTTCGTTCATTTATTTAAATAAACGAACATGAACGAACTTCCTATCGAACAGTTCATGAACATTTGGTTCGTTTACAGGCCTAACCACTCCACCAACCCACGACACTCATCATCCGAAGTAAGGGACCTGTTCCAAGACCAAGACACAACAACAATATCATTATTTACCCCAATCCTATCAGCTACAAGACACCCTTTATCCTTTTCAAGACGAAATAGGTCCGGAAATACACTCCTAAGCGGCTCCCGGGTAACCCAAGAATCAGACCAAAAACGTATTCTTCTTCCATTCCCCACTATTCCACGAAACATACTGTTAACATATTTGTCTTGAACCTTCTCCCTATAGGCGGCGGCCACGAATCTACTCCACGTACCCGCCACTCTTCTATTACATGGAACCATTTCCACCTTCTTTTAGACCCATGAATTGCAACAATACTCTTCCTCAAAAGCGCCTCATACTTATTTCGATACCTCCACATCAATTTTAAAAGAAGAGCATTGTTGCACAAATCAAGTTTACTGAGACCTAACCCACCATTTCGCTTTGTGGGAGTAACTTTATCCCAAGCGAGCCAATGAACTTTAGCCCCTTGCGTCCCCCCCCCCCCCCCAAAAAAAAAGTTTTTGATCAACGTCTCTAGCTTCTTAATAACACCAAATGGAGCCTTGTAAATTGAAAAGAAGTATGTGGGTGATCGGATGTCGTGGTCTGGTCAAAGATAGTATTTATAAGTCCTATATTACCTCACTATGTAGTAGTGGTAACAAGGGTGTCGAACCACGAAGAGTCTATGATTGGTGATTCAAGTGTAGTTGATTGTAAAATGTCACTTTATGAAGTTGTTGTTTAGTTTATGAACCTTTGCTAACTTTGTTCATTTAAGAGTTTGAGTTGAGTGTGGTGAACCAAAAATGATTCAAAAGATTTGATGACTTAATAAAAACAAAGAAAGTGAGTAAATAAACAAGTGATTCTAACAATAATAATAAAAGACTCACACCCGGGTTTCAACAATTGAATACCAAGATTCTAACAAATTGGTCAATTACAACTATTGCAAATGATATTCACGGGTTGGTTGTTTCATTAGGTTTAGGTATCAAGAATGATCAATATCAAGGATGGACAATAATATACTTTATAACACTAGAACATACAACCCTAGGTATGTGTTAAGGCTAGGAACCATGTTCATTTCATTAGAAATTGGCACAAGATCAATTAACTAGAACGAATTCAACATAAGATTAATGCACGTTAACACAATTGTTTGAATAATCAAAGGCAAATACAAAGTAAAAATTACCCAATGTTATGAACCCTAGAATCAATGTCTACACCCGGATGTGAATACAAGTTTAGCCAAGCATGGCCATAGAAACCATCAAAAGTTGTGTTCTTGAATCTTCAATCTTCAAAAGAATGATAGGGAATGATTAGGAAAATGGATTGGGGATGATTGGTAATGAAGA
This sequence comes from Ambrosia trifida, assembly GCA_028751855.1. Lineage (NCBI taxonomy): Eukaryota > Viridiplantae > Streptophyta > Magnoliopsida > Asterales > Asteraceae > Ambrosia > Ambrosia trifida. Next base: position 33,190,067 of record CM054133.1, on the reverse strand, counting down.
AGATGATGATTAAGAGTATGAGATATTTATTCTTCTTTTTCCCCTTGATAATATAGGCTTTAAGATCTTGTAACTCCCCAAAATGATCCCTACTTTTCTCCTTTTGCAACCAATCATCGCCCCTCCTCAAAGATAGCAGTTGGCTTTAATAAAAATCAAATTTCAATTTGTTTCAGGCCCCGTCATCGGAGACACCGGAACCGGCTTCGCTGACGCCATCTGACGTTGAACTTCCTGAAGCCTGCTGTCAGCAACGACAGGTTGACCGTCTCTGACGGCCAAGGTCCTGACGCCCAAACTAGCGGCAAATGGTGGCCTAGACGGCCTTTCCTTCTTTTGTTCCTAATGTTGGTCATCGCTGACGGCCTGACCACTGTTAGCGACGGTGGACTCTTTGACTTGCCAATTTTTTTAATCTTTCTTCTTCCAAAGCTTCTCAATTCCAATGTTTCACTCTAACACCATGTAAAATCCATTCCATAAGCATTTTCAACCTATAACACAAAAGTCTTTCAAAGTGTTGCATCCGGTTTCTATGATCATGTAAAAACACAATTTTAAACTCCATAAAGGCGGGGTTTTCAACCACGCATCAGTGGATAAACTTTCAAGCACCGATTTTATTACTGTTACCCTGACTCCAATAGACAATGTATTAGCTTTCCATTTAGACAGACGGTTATGGAAAACCTTTACCACCGGATCCCAATTAGAAACCCTATTCATGTTAGCACCAACACTAATCCCCAAATAAACAAGCGTGGTTGTATCTGGGTGGGCCGGCCCACTTAGCATCTGGCTAACTTGGGGTATGGTGATATATGGGTTTTGTGGTGTAATGTTTGGTTTGTTTGGGAGATATGGAATAAAAGTTGTGTTTGGTTGTTCAAAAAAATAAAAAATAAAATAAACAAGCGGGGCTTCACCATAGCAACACCCCAACATGTCCACCTTTAATTTCACCTCCTTCTTCCCTTTACCAATAACATAAAGAGTTGACTTATGGAGATTTATCTTTAAACCCGAACATAAGAAAAACATTCTCAAAATCCTCTTCATATTCATAAAATTAAAACTGGACCACTCGCCGCCCATGATCATAGCATCATCAGCGTACAATAGGTGTGACAGAACAGAACCACCACTCGGCAACTTCAGCCCATCTAGATGTAACGCCCAGCTTTTCTCTAATAATATAATATTAATATTTCTATTCATAAAACGATTTTAATTTGTTAACAAGAAATACTTTCTTATTCATTAATAAATTTAATTATTTAAATTCGCCAAATAACGCGTTTGTAAGTAATAACATATTGGTAAACCGACCTGTATCCTTGTAAATTTCTAAACGTGACAAAAAAATATATTATAACAAATATATAGTCCAACCCCTCGTTTTAAAACGGTTTATATATATAAATCTAACAAAATAACTATTTTAACGGTTAAACAAGTTATGTAATTTAAACGAGACCGAGTCAGTGACTGGCTCGTATACGCGGTTGGCATTCACTTAACCTATACACCAAACCCTACCTATTTAAATATCCTATTCTCATACTCCTTCTTCTCCACAACCCTAGACACCATCACTTTAACCCCTACTCCTCTATATATCGCCCCTTTTAGCTTTCATTGCATCCAATTCCAACTCCAACTCTCAACCTCTGCCTCCCTATTTCCGTTTCCTTCTCTGCGCACACTTCTCCTCTATCCCATCCAAGACCACCGACCCCCCCCCCCTCTAGGCGGCACACAGCCAACAACCACCGTATCACCACTGCCCAAACCATGTTCATCAACGCCCCCTTAATCCCCATCAACAACCAGTGCCGCCATCAATAGCAGCAACAACAATACAAGGCACGACCCGACCCTCTACCTTTGACCCGATGCAGCCCCTCCACTGTAGGAACAGCCGACCACCACTACCCATGGTGGTGGCGGCGCTGTCTGATTAACACCACGGGAGTACTAGGGTTTGACGGTTAGAATGTTTGGATTCGAGTCTGCAGGTTTGGTTACAGATGGTGGTGCCATCCACAGTCTGTATTCGAGTGATTTTGGTTGTTTGGTCTTGACTATGGTCTCCACTTTCCTTCAGATCTGCTGCACGATGGGGTTCAGGCACCGGAAAAGTGACCGGTAACGGTCCCGGTGACCATGTACGGGCTGTGGTGTGGTTTCGTTTTGGCCAGCGGCGTTTGGGTTTTGAGTCTCGTTCTTATTGATTTTCTTGTCGGGTCAAGAGTTCGAGTGGTTCGGGTGGTCGAGACATGAGTCAACAGGCACCGGTCAACTGGATCGAGCTGGTCAAAGGTCAGTCAACAGGCCAGATCTGGTAGAAGCTGGTCAACTCTCGATTCGAGGCGAGCGCGAGTCAGTTCAAGAGTTTGTTCGCGAGAAGGTATAACGCGCGCTTTATTTTGACTCATTCATTCCGCGCTACATCATATGTACATATATTTATCTATATAAAAAAAATAGAAACTTAACCGAACCGAACCGACTTGTGACTAAAAGTTATTTTACTTATCCTTTGAATGAACTAAAAACGACTAACTTAGAATACACTTATTGTCGCGAGATTAATCAAATGTCAAACCATGTATGTATACCTTTACTTATCAAAATGTTTAGTTCTCACTAATATAGTTTTAATAAGCGAAACCATTCGTAATGTTTAAAGGCTTAGTTGATGTGTTTAGAATATTGGACGATTGATTTTTGGGAAATATAGACAATATGAATTGTCTGGTTTTATAAAAAAACAGAGGAAACTCTGCCCATTTTTTTTACAAAATATAAGAAATATACCGAGCATTCAAATCTACAATTTTTGTACAAATGAAGCTACGCTTTACAAATAGACGCTATCCAAACTTTAATAGGTGCCTATTAACAGTCTTCGAAATAAACTGAAACGCGAGCCAAGTTACACGTACAATATTTTCACTGTTCTAAAATGCTTCTTTACAATTAGCTTTAGGTCGCAATTATAAATATAACATATTAAAGTATATATTTTATATCACTATACATACACGCACACTTTCGAGAAAACTAAACTAAGTATTGTCGGTTCGTTAAGTCATACACACTGCAAGACGCGCATTCGTTCAATGCGAGTCTAGGTAGTTGAATAAACTATCTTTACAACCAAGAAATGAAACAAGATTATTTGCAGTAGAATTTAAGGCATCGTTTATTTGTAATAGGATACAAGAGTTCAATTAATCCAAGTTCAGACTTGTTGCTACTTGCTAGTACTTACACAGTGAATTTCAGGTGAGTTTTACATAGCCCCTTTCTATTTCACTATTTTTGGGGTGAAACATGTTACAACATTCTATATGCAATTCAATCATAAAGTGTCTATGTGTTTTTCTATGTTGCATTATGTCTTAAACATGACTAGGGTAAGCACAATATTCTAGCATAATCATCAACATTGATCAGCCGACGGTATACAATGATAGATCTATTGGACTGACAATCCCACCCGGATACGTACCTCCTACATAGGTAGCGTGGGTGATTGTTATCGCATAACATAATCGAGTGAACCATGAGCGTATGGGATGGACCACAATATTCTAGTCACGAGGGTTGATTATGCACTCGATTTACTGCTAGTATGTTTTCACATATGGACTAGACTTGCCATGACACTTGAATTGTACAAGCTTTATTCAATTATCAAAACCTATGTAATTCTCACCAACTTTTGTTGACCCAAAATATTTTCAAACTTAACATGTTTCAGGTTATAGCTTGCTTGGAGTTTAGAGTTAATGCTTGAAGATGCATATTTAGTATTTCTCATTTAATGTACAAATTCTTGTAGAACAATTGTATGTAACGTATATAAATCAATTATTGAAATTTATTATTTACCATGAGCTACTGAACGATCATTCATACGTGACACCTCGATGTTTCCGCCATCGGTTGGGGTGTTACACTAGAGCCCTAATCAAGCACGCTTTATTGATAATACCGGATAACGCCTCCATAACAATAATAAACAAGAAAGGGAAAATGGGATCCCCCTGCCGAATACCTTTACCACAATCAAACTCGAATGTATGTGCGCCATTAACTAAAATCGAGGACCTAGCCGAATATAATACTCCAAAAATCCATCTACACCATCGTTCAGGGAAGTCCATTTGTCGCATAATAGACAACAAAAACTCTCAATGCACATTATCGTAAGCCCTTTCAAAATCTATTTTAAACATAAATAACTCCTTCCCCGTCCTGCTAGCCCAAGACAAAATTTCTTTGATCATCAAAGCACCATCTAAAATATATCTACCCGATAAAATTGTCAACTGCGTCTCAGAAGTGATACTAATTACATAAGAATATCATGTTTGAAATTAGGATAAATATTATATGATAACTAGATTATACCCCAAGAATGTCCCGGGGTTGAAAAATCTAATATGACATATCAATTTTACATATGAAATAGAATGATGTGCTTTACAGTTACATGCAGGAAATGTTCGGGTAGCACCTAACCTAAAATAATTAACAATGTATCTCCAATGTTAGCGCCTAACCTTAAACAATGTATAACTATAATATTAATACCTAACCTAAAATAATGTACAACTCCAATGCTAACACATGTTGAAAATAGAATTCATATTTACTGATTTGAACATAATTAGTGACTTACCTACACATGATTAATGAATTACCCGAACACTTTGTGTTTTTTTTCCTGTATGAACAAAACCCTACAAAAAATAGTCGTTTTTTTCTTCGTTTTTTATATAGCACTATGGTACTCGTTGGAAAGATAATAAAACGCTCGTTAATTTGGTGTAATTTTTTTCTTTAAAAAATCTCGTATATAAAAGATATTAACGTTTAAAAATTATGGGAAGAAATCGGTGCTTGAAAGTTTATCCACTTATGCGTGGTTGAAAACCCCGCCTTTATGGAGTTTAAAATTGTGTTTTTACATGATCATATGAAACCGGATGCAACACTTTGAAAGACTTTTGTGTTAAAGGTTGAAAACGCTTATGGAATGGATTTTACATGGTGTTCGAGTGAAAGATTGGAATTGAGAAGCTTTGGAAGAAGAAAGATTAAAAAAATTGGCAAGTCAAAGAGTCCACTATCGCTGGCGGTGGCCAGGCCGTCAGCGACGGCCAACATTAGGAACAAAAGAAGAAAAGGCCGTCTAGGCCACCATTTGCCGCCAGTTTGGGCGTCAGGACCTTGGTTGTCAGAGACGGTCAACCTACCGTTGCTGACAGCAAGCTTTAGGAAGTTCAGCGTTAGATGGCGTCAGCGACGCCGGTTCCGGCGTCGCCGACGACGGGGCCTGAAACAAATTGAAATTTGATTTTTATTAAAGCCAACTGCTATCTTTGAGGAGGGGTGATGATTGGTTGCAATAGGAGAAAAGTAGGGATCATTTTGGAGAGTTACAAGATCTCAAAGCCTATATTATCAAGGAGAAAAAGAAGAATAAATATCTCACACTCTCAATCATCATCTTCTTCATTACCAATCATCCCTAATCCATTTTCCTAATCATTCCCTATCATTCTTTTGAAGATTGAAGATTCAAGAACACAACTTTTGAATATTAAAGATATGTAAGATTTATTGCTTTCAATTAATATTAGAGTTATACATTGTTTAAGGTTAGACGTTAACATTGAAGATATACTGTTAATTGTTTTAAGTTAGGTGCTACACAAAGCTTTCCTGCATGTAACTGTAAATGAAACCTGTAAATAAATCCTACATGGCATTCAAAAAGGACATCCAGTGTGCCAAGTAGGATGTCATGTGGCATTGAGTTATTTTAGGAAAAAAAATTAAAAACAAAATTGGATATTTATTTATCATGTTTCATCCCATAATTTTTAAACGTTAATATGTTTTATATACGATATTTTTTAAAGAAAAAAATTACATCAAATTAACGAGTGTTTTATTATCTTTCCAATGAGTACCATAGTGCTATATATAAAACGGAGAAAAAAACGACTATTTTTTTTGTAGAGCTTTGTTCATACAGGAAAAAAAAACATAAAGTGTTCAGATAATTCATTAATCATGTATATGGAAGTCACTAATTATGTTTAAATCAGTAAATATGAATTCTATTTTCAACATGTTTAGCATTGGAGTTATACATTGTTTTAGGTTAGGTATTAATATTAGAGTTATACATTGTTTAAGGTTAGACGTTAACATTTGAGATACATTGCTAATTGTTTTAGGTTAGGTGTTATCCGAAGCTTTCCTGCATTTAACTGTAAAGCGCATCATTATATTTCGTATGTAAATTCATATGTCATATTAGATTTTTAAACCCCGGGACGTTCCCGGGGTATAATCTACTTATAGATATAGATATAGATATAGATATAGATGATATACCTATTATAATAAACGATTTTGTTTACTGTAACATGTCACTGTCACATTTATATTTAAATTTAAATATTAATTTAAGTTAGTAAAATATAGGATTGGTACTAAAAAATAGGACAAAATATATGTTTTTTAACATATTTTCTAAATAATAATAATAATAATAATAATAATAATAATAATAATAATAATAATAATAATAATAATATTATTATTATTATTATTATATGGGCCTGATTTGAAAAAGAACTGGCCCATTTTAAATGGCATTATATGGACATATCCTACGTGGATATAACGACCATTTTGACCAAACTTTTCCACATTTAGACCCACCGTAATGGGACGTTACTTGCCAAAATTTTTAAAAAATAGCGCCCCAAACACCATAACATAGGGACGCTATTTTTGTAAATCAGGTAGGGGCTTTATAATTATAACGCCATGACATTTTTCCCCCTCCAATCAAACCTTGCCATGTGGCAAGGTCAAACATTCAAACTTTAATTATTTTATTTTTAATAATAATAACAATAATAATTTAAACATAAATTTATTAGATTAAATAAAATAATAATAAAAAAATAATTAATATTAAAAATAATATTTATTAAAAAAATAATAAAAAAATTATATTCAAACATTTGAATTTTAAACGGTTACTGTTCCAAACCGTTTGAAATTCAAAATCTCCCCCCCCCCCCCCCAATGTTTAAATTTCAAATTTTGAATTTCAAACATTTTCCCCCCAAACGGTAATATTTCTAACCATATAAATACAACACCAAAACTAATTTTTCAGTCACACCTCCAATTCCTCATCCTCAAAACAATGAATAATATGGCCGGTTTTCAACCAGGAGTTGCCGGACCGTCTAATGTCCGGTAGTACTCTCGCCGGGTCCGGGGACGGGGCCGCCCCCGGAGACTACCATTCACCTCCTCTCCTCCTCCTACTGCTGCACAACCTCCTCTTCCTCCCCCTCCTCCTCCACAACATTGGTTATATCCCCCTCCTCCTGCTACTGCTGCACAACCAACCTTTCCTCCTCCTGAAGCCGATGATGACTTCACGGATGAGGAAATGGTCTGGGCGATGGATTATGTCATGGCTGTTAGTGAAATGGACCGACTAATGTTGTCGGCCCCCACCCCCGGACTGTTGTTATCCCCACCCCCACCACCAGACTACTGCTATCCCCACCCCCTACCACGAGACTACCCCAACTGAGGAGGACTTGGAAGCCCTCAGGGAAATTGAGGAGGAGGAACGCCTCTGGAGCCGACCTACCCCTCCTCGTGAGTATTGCTATTTCCCCTCGGATGCGAGATCCGATGGACGGGATAGCTCACGTTTCGTGTCCCCCGAGTACTACACACTCGAGGACTGGGACAACTACTCTCCATAGTGGAGAAAATTATGATTAAATAAGTAATTTAGGAATATGTAATGTTTAAATAAGTAATTTAGGAATTCTCTAGTGTTTAATAGGTAATTTAGGAATATGTAATGTTTAAATAAGTAATTTAGGAAGTGTGTAACTTTTTTTTAATATTAGTTGTAATTTTTTTTTGATATTAGTTGTGTGTTTTTAATATTATTTGTAATTTTTTTTATATTTATTTGTCTTTTATTTTAATTATTTTGAGTTAAAAGATTAAAAAAAAATAATAAAAAAATCAACCAATCAGAAACAGGGGCTTTAGCCCCTACCACTACACCCCTTTTTCAGTTTCTCTCTTGTTGGATCAGTTTGCTCTTTTTGCTAAGTAAGAACTTGCTATCTTGACACTTAAGTGTTTAGCAAGTCCTTGTAGATCAGATTATAAGCACAGCGGAATGTATAAGTTAAAGCAACACTTTTTACACTAAGGCAGAGTTATTACTCCCCCTTGATGATTGAAACTAATAAATGATAAGTATTTATTATGAATCTAAGCAGTAAATGAGAATTAGATACTTAGACAGATTCACAATAAATACAGAAATGGAATAGAACAATGATAGTGTTTGAAGGATTTTTCTATTAAAATCAATGTCTAAAATAGAAGGTTGAAGCCTCCTATTTATAGACGTTTACATACATGTATCTTGCCAAAAAGCAAGTACAGAAACAACAGAAACAAGTTGCACAAGTTGCAACATTGAAACAAACAAATACAGCTAAAAGTAATAATAAACAATAAACTACTGATGCAAAAAGGCGGTGGGAAATATCTGATGCTAAGTGCTGATGAAGGACAAACTACTGATGAGTAGTTTTGTCTTCAGTACTTCTGAAGTGAACTTGTCTGGTTTGGACTTCAGAACTTCTGATGAAGTTTCTTCTTCAGCACTTCTCATATCTTCTAATCAGCAGTTTCTTGTCTTCTCTTCAGTACTTCTATACTTAGCCAAAATGACAGAAGTGAATTAGACTAAGGTTTACAAAAGTGGTTTCACCAATCCTCTTTGTCCTAACAATCTCCCCCTGGATTGATGAAGCCAAAACCTTACTAATTCCTTATGTTTTTCTTCTGTCTTGAACAATCTTCCATATCTCTTTGTACATGGTGTTCTTGAGCTGGTTTAACTGACCATCAGATAGAGATCCTCTCTGTGGTTCTAGATGTTGAATTGTGAGCAGGTCTTGTGTTGACAGTTTCTTCAGATCACTGATCTTCTTGTAAGCCCTGCTTGAGAGGTCTCTTCTTGTCAACAATACTGAGTTGTTATCAGTAAGTGACCATCTGATGATAGGGATCTTTGACTTGTTAAAGTCAGAAGAATAGGGAACCAGACTTGTCCCTTGGGTTGATGATCCTGAGTGCTGGATGTTTTCAGTTTCAGATAGCCTCAGGTGGGATTCTCTTCCTTATTGTTGTTGCATATCAGGCATCTGAACAGTTGGGAGATGGTGTTCAGTCACTACTCTGGTATGCAGCTTTTCTTTGATGGTCTTTTGTATTTGATAAGAAAAAGTGGAAGGATCCCTGAATTGTGTTAACAGAGGTTTCTCCTCAATGTCAAAATCTGAATGGACTATTGAACTTCCTTCAAGTAGTACCATTTTGAAGTCAGTTTTGACATTGTCCTCTGCCTTCTTCTTCTGAGTAGCAGTTCTTCTAGATACACCAGAAGTTCTAACTACTGATCTTGAAGGATCAGCAGTTTGAAACTTCTCTGGATTTGCAGCTTTGGCAGCCAAGTATTTTCTGTAGGTATCCATCAGTCTTTCTTCTTTCCATCTGGATACTGAGGCTTTTGAACCATATCCTTCTGCTACTAACTCTTCTATTATCTGAGCTCTCTTGGCCTTTCCTTCTTTGCTTGTGGCCACTTTGTCTGCAAGCAGTTGTGCTCTTCTTGTCAGCTCTTGCATAGAGAGTCCTTTGAGTGTAAAGGCTTTGGTCTTGCTGTTCTTGGTAATGTAAGACACCAGTTGTTGTCTTTTATCTTGTTCAGCAATCTCATCAAGGCTAGCCTTCCTTTGTAGTTCAGTTTCATAAGCCTGAAGTTTTTCTTCATGGCTTAAATCCAAATCATCCCTTTCTTCCAGAGATTTCCAGATCTGATCTTCTCTAGCCTTCTTGTTGGCTGCAATTAAGCTCTTCTCTAATAGTTCAGCTGATTGAGAGATAGGAGAAGGGTTTAGTACAGTCATTGTTGTAACAGTTGTAGGCCTGATGGGATCAGATGTTGGTTGAATGGGAGCAGTGGTTCTGGAAGGTTCAGTTGTTTGAGGTTTGGAAGTGTTAACCTCTGATGTGTTGACAACTGCTGATGGTTTGTCAACTACTGAAGGATTGTCTTCAGTACTTTCTGATTCTTCATCAGAAGTTTGGTCATCAGAAGTTTCTTCATTGTGCCTTAGGGATTCTTCAGATGTTTGGGTCTCATCTTCTTTCTCTGCTGCTTCAATTTCTTCTATTGAGACACCAAACTGTTTGGCCAATTTTTCTTTCCTGGCCTGATCTTTTTGATCTCTTTCAAGGATGGCCACTCTTGCCCTTATCCTGGCTTGGAATGACTCCTTAGGTTCCCTGATCTTCTCCCCCTTTTTGGATTCATCAATTTTAACCCTTGAAGCAGAGGGTTGGGAGAAATGTCCTTGAAGATGAGCAATCTGTTTGCTGTTGAAGTCTATTTTGTTGGACAGATCATTCATCTTGGTCTTGATCACTCCAAATTGATTCTTGATGGACAGCTCCAAGTCAGCTGTATATGTTTGGAAGTGATTTCTGATGAGAGTATTCATCATGTGGTACAGGGGACCCTCTGGGCTGCATAGCTGGTTCAGGTCTATGCTTGTTTGCCCAGGGAATTGGGTAGGCATTTGTTGTGAAGGGGGTGTTTTTGGGAGATCCTCATGTTGTACAGAGGATGCCACTCTAGGGGTTTTAGGGATTGAGTGGGCTTTAACCTGTGCAGAGGTGACTGGCTTCTTAAGCCTGGATACCCCTGAAACAGGACCTTCAGAAAGTGTCGTCAATTCAGTAGTTTGAGTGTGTGAAACATCATCCAAATTAATGGAATCATCTGAATCCCTGATGTTGTCCTCAATGAGGACTGTCTCAGTTAAATCATGAGCTGAGCCCAACTCAGTTCTCTCATGAACCTCTTGTTCTTGGTTCTGAGGATTTCCTACTTCAGGCATTAAGCCTTCATCAGTAGTTGCCACATCTGAGGTCTTAGCTATGTTACTTCTATCCTCAGATCCACCACTGGGTGGTAACTGAGTAGTAGCAGCCTCAGATGCCCCAAGAGTCTCTAAAATTGGGCTTAAAGACTCTGGTCCACCCTCATCTCTTGGGATAGGGCTAGAGATGTCCACATCCATGTCTGATGTAGTAGTTATGTCCCCTGTTTGTTGTGGTTGTAGGGGACTGACATGATCAGATGGGACATTCTCTTTTAGCCCAGAGAGAAGTTTGGCAATTTCTATTGCCTCTTGTTCAGAAATTTGTGGGGTTGGTTCAGTAGTTTGGGCAATAGGTGAAAGTTGTTGTTCAGCAGTTTCAAAAGAAGAGTGTGTTTCATATGTTTTTCTAAGTCTTTTTCTTTTGAATAAAATGGTTATGGGTGCTCTTGGTGGGGTTTGAGATGGATGAGACTGAGAGGGTGTTTCAGTCTCAGCTATTTGAAGAGCAGAATGCTCATGAGCATGTTCAGGCATCTCAACCTCCTGAACAGCTTTTCTTTTGGGTTGGTGGGGTGCAGTTTTTGTTGGCTTGGGCTTTTTGGCTTTTGGTGGTGTGAGTTTGGAAGATGTGGGCTTCAGGGGGACTTGTTGTTGTTCTCCCTGATCATCTTCTGGCCAGGCAGCCGGTTTGTTATGCCTTGAGTATGCTTGTGATGTTAAAGGATTTAAAGTTGAAATTTTTCCCACAAGCACCTCATTACCCAGTTCCCCTATTATGCATTGCATAATGAACCTTGGGTATAACAAAAACTTTTTCTTGGTATTATTGTGATGTAACACCAACTCATTGAAAAATAGTTTTGATGCCCTGAATTTAGTTTCATTCACAATGGAATGAAATATTGGTTGAAAAGTGGAGGGCATCTGGTCATAAGACCCTGTTTTTGGACTCAAACACATAATAATATAATGAAACAAAAGCTTGTATTTTGGTTCAAAATATTTTTTAAAGATTGTAGCATGGGAGAGAGTACCTTGATAACCACACTCAGTCATGGTTAGATGAATATCAGTATTAGCAACATGGTCAGGGACAGTTACATCATCCAGACCCAGTCTTGTTGCCAGTGTGGCCGGTGTGATGGTCAGTTGTTTCCCTTTTATTCTTGAGTTGAGGGAAATGACCTCATCATCCATTGTCACCGTCTCAGCATTTGCCCAGAACTCATTCAGAGTTTCAGTGTGAATTGGTGGGTTTATTGTGAGAGCAGTAAAATATTGGGATTTTACGACAAGATCAATGATCTCATCGTATTGGGACCAGCCTTCTTGTTTTTCAAGAAAGGCCCTTTGATTGTGTCCCTGTTTTAGAACTAGACCCATGTGGTTTGGGTTTTGATAGAACAGTGGATTTGCAGGTATAGGTTATTGAGAGAGTTTTTGAGAGAGAAGGAGGGATATTTTTGAGTTTGAAAGGATAAGTGTGTAGAAAAGGTATTTATTAGAATTTTTAACCGCTTGAATCTTCTTTATTAGAAGTTTTAAAACCGCCTTTGGTTAAAAATCTCTTTATCAGAGGTTTTAAACTGATTAGGTCAAACCTCTGATGATGGGAAAAGTCATATTTGCCCTTTTGACTTAAACTGCTGATGAAGGATTACTTCATCAGTAGTTCCCATTTTCTCTTCAGTAGTTTGAACAGCTGATGAGAAATGTTTTTATAAATACTTAATTCATAACTTCTGAAGGTTATTTTATCAGAAGTTACACACTTTTTCAGAAAATTATCCCCATACTGATGATTTTTGTTCATCAGTAGTTCTCTCATACTGATTTTTGTTTAATCAGTAGTTTGTTTTTCAGAAGTTTTGTTTCAGAATTTTGTCTTTTGTAAGTGAAAACCAGAAAAAAGGAAAAGGTAAACAGGATGGAATCAAGGATGGAAAAAAGAAAAAAAAAATTGAGATGTTTTATGCATAACAGTAAGTGATTGATGTAGAAGTTTGATGTAGAGTTGGGTAGAATCAAGTGTTAACTTGAATTCTAACTGATATGCATATATGTTTTAAAAAAAAATAAAAAATAAAGTAAACACTTACAAATTTAGCATTCCAAGCATGGATACTAACTTCTGAAATGTTGATGTGTCAAGGGGCTTAGTGAAGATGTCATCTATTTGATTAGCTGTTGCTACATGCTTCACCTCAATCTTGCCTTTTTCATAGCAATCTCTTATGAAATGGTACCTGATCTCAATATGTTTGGTTTTTGAGAACTGTACCGGATTTTGAATGATGCTAATGGCAGATTTGCTGTCTACAAACAAAGGTGTCTTGGTCTCTTTGATTCCATAATCAAGAAGTTGATATTGGAGCCATTGTATCTGTGATGTACAACTTGCAGTTGCAATGTATTCAGCTTCAGCAGTTGAAGTTGCAACAGATGTTTGCTTCTTTGATTGCCATGACACTATACAGTTACCCAGGAATTGACAACCACCAGATGTTGACTTTCTTGTCATCTTACACCCTGCATAGTCACTATCTGAAAAAGCTGATAACTTGGTATTGCTAGAAGCAGGATACCAAATTCCCAGTGTTGGTGTTCCTTTCAGATATCTGAAAATTCTTTTGACTGCTATAAGGTGTGATTCCCTTGGTGCTGATTGATATCTAGCACAGACACATGTTGAAAACATAATATCTGGTCTAGAAGCAGTTAAGTATAAGAGGGAACCTATCATGCATCTGTACATGGTTTGATCAACCTGTTTTCCTTGATCATCAGGTTCAACTTGTGTGATTGGTGTCATGGGAGTGGAACATGATTTACAGTCATTTAAAGAAAATTTGTTCAATAATTCTTTAACATATTTTGATTGATGTATAAAAGTTCCATTTGTTTGTTGCTTGATCTGCAGTCCTAGAAAGTACTGCAGTTCTCCCATGGTACTCATCTCAAATTTTGATTGCATGAGTTTCTTAAAATCATCACACAGTTTTGTGTTTGTTGAACCAAAAATGATATCATCAACATAAATTTGAACAAGTAAGACATGATTTCCAACATGTTTAATGAAAAGAGTTTTATCAATGGCACCTCTTGTAAAGTTATTTTTGAGTAAAAAGGTGGAGAGTGTATCATACCAGGCTCTTGGAGCCTGTTTGAGCCCATAAAGAGCTTTGTCCAGTCTGTACACCCACTCAGGATGAGAAGGATCCTAAAACCCAGGTGGCTGACAGACATACACCTCCTCTTTGATTTTTCCATACAAAAATGCACTTTTCACATCCATTTGATAAACTTTAATTTTGTTAGAAATGGCATAGGCCAGAAATAACCTGATGGCCTCAAGCCTTGCAACTGGAACAAAGGTTTCATCATAGTCAATTCCCTCTTCTTGAGAGTACCCTTGAACTACCAGTCTTTCCTTGTTCTTGATTATTATACCAGCTTCATCTTGTTTGTTCCTGAAAACCCATCTTGTACCAATTGGTTGCTTGTTTTGAGGTAAGGGACAGATTTCCCAGACCTGTTGCTTGTTGAACTGAAGCAGTTCATCTTGCATAGCTTGCACCCAATTATTGTCTTTGAGGGCTTCCTGGTACTTCTTTGGTTCCAACTGTGAAATAAAGGCTGAAAATAGGCAAAAGTTGGAGAGCTGGTTTCTGGTAAGAACACCTGAAGCTATATCACCCATGATTTGATCAAGTGGATGATCTCTGTGTTCAATCAGTTGTTGTAAACCACTGACAGGTGTAGGTGGCTCTTGTTCTTCAAACAAACTACTGAGGTCTATGATATCTGGTTCAGCAGTTTTAGCTTCTTCAGTAGTTGCAGGTGCTGAAGCAGATGTTTGAGTTTGGCCTTCAGTATTTGTTTGATCAGAAGTTTGAGAAACTTCTGATGGTGTTGTAGTTGACTTAATGACTGTTTGAGGAGTCCATGGTGTAGGATCCTCATCTTCAAACCTTTGATCACCATAATAAGTAGGTTTGGAAGAAGTAACAGTCTTTTCAGGTCCAAAGTGAAAGTTGTCAAGGTCAAAGAGTTCAGCAGGATGTGCTGGAATAAGAGTGTGTTTTGACTCATTGAACTTGACATTCAATGTTTCTTCTACTATCCTGGTGTGAGAATTAAAAACCTTGTAGGCTTTTCTAGTTGAAGAGTAACCAAGAAAGTAACCTGAGTCAACTTTGGCAGCAAATTTTGAAATAGATTCCTTGATGTTCAAGATGAAACATTGACACCCAAAAGCCCTGAAAAAGGAGATAAGGGGCTTCATGCCATGAAGAACTTCATAGGCAGTCTTGGAATGTCTCTTGACCACAAGAACTCTATTCTGAACATAACATGATGTGTTAACTGCTTCTGCCCAAAAGTACAATGGCAGTCCAGAATCAGCTAACATTGTTCTTGCTCCTTCTATCAATGTTCTGTTCTTCCTTTCTACTACACCATTTTGTTCAGGAGTTCTGGGAACACTGTATTGTCTAATAATCCCTTTAGACAAACAGAATTCATCCAGATTTTTGTTCCTGAACTCTGTCCCATTGTCACTTCTAATGGTTTTGACAGATAGAGAATATTGTTTCTCTACTTGTAGAATGAAGAACTTGATGATTTCAGCAGCCTCATCCTTGGAAAATAAGAAGAATACCCATGTGAATCTTGAGTAGTCATCAATGATGACTAAGCAGTACTTCTTTTTACCAAGGCTCATAATCTTGACAGGTCCAAATAAGTCCATATGGAGTAGTTGAAGACATGCAGTTGTTTTTGATTCTTCAATAGACTTATAGGAGGACTTATGCTGTTTTCCCTTTAAACAGGATACACAGTGTTCTTGACACTGGTATACTTTCAAAGGTAGACCTCTGACCAAGCCCATTTTTGTGACTTTATTTATGGTTTTAAAGTTCACATGGCCAAGTCTCCTGTGCCAGAGATCTGTTTCTGAAGTTGATGCCCTTGAGAAGAAACAGGCAGTGTTGTTCAATACTTTGTCTTTTTCAATGTCCACTGCATAGACATTGCCACATCTTTTGGCAATCAGCAAAGTATGATCTTCTATAATCTTCTCTATCAACTTCTGGCCTTCTGGTGAGATGATCTTGCATGCTGTCTTTGTGAAAAAGGAAGAATATCCTTTATCACACATTTGTGACACACTCAGCAAGTTGTATTCAAGGTTTTCCACCAGATTGACCTTGTCAAACTGTATTTTGCCAGAGGAGACATTGCCATGTCCTAGCACATATCCTTTAGCATTGTTCCCAAAGGATACAGATCCTTCTCTTTGGCTGATAAAGTTGTTTATCAGGTATCTGCATCCAGTCATGTGCATAGAGCCTCCACTATCAACATACCATATGCTGTTTAAGCCCCTGGAAACTCTCTGCACATAAAAGCAAATTAGTTAGATTTGAGAACCCAAGCCTGTTTGGCTTTGGGTTTGCTCTTGAGAACAGTTACAGTTTGTTCTTGACCAGGTTGAGAAATCCATGTCTTTTTGGCAATGGATTTTTCATTAAGAACCATGGTGGTATCCTTTTTAGGACCACCATCAACCTTGGTCATCAGTAGTTCTACCATGTTCATTAGATTTTGAATCTCAGCAGTTTGTGAAACTGCTGATGATTCTGGTCTAACTACTGACAAGGAATTTTGAGAAAAAGATTTTGGTTGAGATTTTATCTTTTTCTGAGAAAAGGTGTTTTCAGGTTGTTGTTTCTTGGGTTTAAAGATTCTTTCATAATCATTTCTGATTTGATTTCCCACAACCTGTTGTTTAAATTTTTGATTGAACTGAATTCCTTTTCTGTATCTACAAAATTCAGTTTTGTGGTTGAACAGGCCACAAATTTCACATTCTTTTGCCTTTTGTTTTTGATCTAAAGGCAAATTTCTGACATTTGTGAAGAGATTTTGCTCATCAGTAGTTTTCAGGGTCTCAATGTGATACCCCGAAAATTCAGGTTCTCACTTTAACTAAACTCTAGTTACATTCCTTGCATTATACTTAACTAGGGTTAGTTAGATAAGACATACGTGCATGGTTATGAGTCAAGGTGTGATTGCATGATTAGTGAACCTCGGACGTTGGTGAATAATAAACTTATGTGTCTCGGTGATACCTGACAAACTTATGTGAAAACCATACGTGATTATGTGAACCTAAACCGAACACGTTAATAGAAATCATTAAAAGTGGAGCATGAGGTTGATTAGGGTCTTAATGCATGGGGTTACACTTGTTACGGTCCGAAATAACGAAAACGTCGAAGGATAACGCGTCGGGAGGCGAAACGAGGCAAAAGCGCGCCACCCGGACCTGTGAGTGGCCGCTCACAGGCTCCGAGCGGCCGCTCGAACCTATCTGACGGGTTTAAACCGCCTCAAACTCATATATAAGCATCCTTAACCCCCATGCAGCCCTCATACTCAACCCTAATCGCCCCCTTACTGCCCCACACGAATATTTCACTCCAAAAACTCCTGCTAAGGCTCAAGATCATCAATTGGGAGGCTCCAAGGCGCGCGATTGATTGATTTGAAGAGCTAAGGGTATAACTCATGATTTCTTACGCTTTTTACTTTATGTTTTATTGTAAAAATCATATAACAAGTTTGTCCAGGTCTGAATGGGTTTAATAAACATTAAAACATGAGTCTTTTTGAAGATTAAACGGATTAAACCTATTAATAAACGCGTAGTAACATCATAGGATGCTTGTTGCGCAAGTTATTGGTGTTTTGATCCTAAAAGCTTTGATCTTGACATGTTTGATAATAGGATCTGATGGGAATAGGTATTAGGAAAGTTGTATGATGATTATTAGGTGTTATTGATTGATAATATGCAACTAGGGTTTGATATAATTGATAATATTGCACGATCAGAATCTGGACAGATTCTGAATGTCGACTTGTAGGGTCTGTTTCGTGGCTTGAAAATAATTGGTTTGATCGATTCTTTGCATGATTGTAACGTACAAGGTCTTAGCTTTTCATAATGGGCAAAACCATCGAATTTGGACATCGTTTGAGTTGTTTTTGGAATTTTAATTGATTAGGGGTCATATCAGATTTTCGGATTTGTAAACTGGGCTAACTTTAAATGGTCATAACTTGAGATTTACAAGGAATTAGATTATGAAATTTTTCCAGTAGGTCAATACTGGAAAAATAGAGCTTTTCCAAGTGGATTCATCTCGTTTGGATGAATACACAATTTTTAAGAATTTTCCTACTAAACTGACCTGTTGAGGAGATTTTCTGGACATAGCTGTGTTGTACGAATTTTCATAATTTTTGTGTTTGGAGTTAAGACTAAACAAAAATAGGTATTGCCAAGTGAATCCCAAAGAAAATTCAGTAAAAATTTGGGAGGATAACTCACTGGTTTACTATTTTAAATAAATTTGTTTTGATGGCGCACAATCTGTCCTGAAAACACAGATTGTGTATTATGTGCTTATGTGATTACTTGAGGTCTTAGGTGATCTAAAATTGACATATAACGGAAGTACACATGTTTATGACACATACGGGCTGTAGAAACTAATTATAACCAACTCATTCACCAACGAGTCCGTAGGGTTTACTATTGCATGTAGAATCACTAGGCGTCGCATATACACTTTTGAACATTAAAACGCCTTGGACAAACGAGTTATATGGTGTAATGATGTTACGCCTATACTCACGTAGTGACACTGTTATTAGGGTGTCGGTAGCATATAATACTTGCTGTTCGGATTCTTTGCTTACGCGATAAGGTGAGTTTCACTACTCTTTTCTCAAAAGCATGCGTCTCGGGTTGAGACAACTACTTAACGTTTCTAGTCCGGTTCGGGACTACTTTTACACATCCCGGGTTTGGGGTGCATGGTTCACGTGGTGAATCTATTTTTACTAATTCATATATATGTCCTTGATGAACTAAACCAAACACATCGTTTAAGTCCTTCAAAATACCGAATCAATTGCCGGTTGGGCAAGCGGGTTAATTAGTTGATAGCGCTATTAGGTCTAACAAACCTCACATCGTGCTGGGAGCACGGATGTGAACTATTAGCTTCAAACATAATCATTGTCGATGGACAATGATGCAAGGCATCCTTATCCCGGTTATGGGAACTTGTTCATTAGTAGTTCGGTAGTCGCCGGTTTTAGTTATCATGAGTGGGCTAGCTACCCCTGACATTTGAATTAGCTATTGTTTACAGGGTCTGAGAGACCAACGTTGTACACTTGACTTTTGGGGTTTTGAGAACCTACACTTTTATTTACATCGCTTACTTATATTGTGAACTCACCAGCTTTATGTTGACACACGATTTACATGCTTTTGCAGGTAGTTAGCTTCCGGTGCCAGGATTAGAAAGCACCGTACACTTCACTGCATTTGGGCTCTCGGGCATACACATAAATTATATATTATGCTTTCGTATGGTTTTAATGTGGGCGCATTGTTTTGCGCATAGTTTTTAAAAAGGTTTAAATTTGGTTTACGCTTCCGCAGCTTAACTAAACTTGGTTTTTGAAAACGAACTAAATGGTTTGGGCATTTAGAGTTCGTTCCTGTGACTTATGGCTATGGGATCCTGGTATGTCATGCGCCTCGCGGTATAAACCCCGCAGTGGAAATTTGAGGGTGTGACACTCAACTCCTGATGTAGATGAAACTACTGATGGCTTGTTGTCAGATTTTGTTAATACTTCTGAAGTACTTTCTTTAAAAATGCCAGGATTTCTGTTTAGAAAGTTTTCATGGAAAGATGTGCATTCTTTCCCTTCAGAAGTTTCATTTGAAACAATTCTTCTCCCATCTTCAGTAGTTTTGGGAGAAAAATCTGTTGGTGTTTCAACATGATGGTATCCTATGCCAAACTTAACATTTGAAGCACTTTGTTTGTTTAGCAATAATTGATACCCCCTACAAGATTCCACCCATTTTTCACATGTGATCCTGGTGTCAGCAAGCTCTTGTCTGACATCTCCCAGGTCATTTAGCATGATTTTAATTTGTGCTTGGGTTTCAATAGCTGAGTCAGTTAATTTAGAAACTTCTTTTGTTTTAGCACACAGTTTTCTTTCTAAATCACATTTCATCTGTGTGTATTTTCTTTCTAAATCATTGGCTTTACCTTGTAGGTGCACATTTGCCTCTCTTATGAGAGCAAAAGTTTCTTTGCAAGAATTTGAGCAAAGTTTTGTCAAAGATTCTTTTGATACCTGTGACAATGCAGACTTTGAAGTACATCCTTCAAATGCCATTAAGGCAAAGTTCTTTCTGCCATTGTCTGGTTCTCCCCAGTTGATGTCAAACATTTTATTGTCT
Organism: Ambrosia trifida; assembly: GCA_028751855.1. Lineage (NCBI taxonomy): Eukaryota > Viridiplantae > Streptophyta > Magnoliopsida > Asterales > Asteraceae > Ambrosia > Ambrosia trifida. The sequence continues at coordinate 33,169,685 of CM054133.1, read as the reverse complement.
GCATCAGGATTGCACTCTGTGGTGTCAAAAGGGAGACTGCTCCAGTCAACATACCCTGAGGTGAAAAGACTTTGTTGAGAGGGTTGTTGAGGCTGTGGAGGATGTTGAGCAGCTGGAAAGGGAGGGATTGATTGTTGGCTCTGCATCTGTTGAGCAGGCACTTGAACATATTGTACTTGTGGCATGTATTGCTGTTGAGGAGCTTGTGCCTGTACAAAATGAGCACTCCCTTGAGTTCCATTATTCCTATTATAATTGGGGTTATAGTTATTTCCAGATTGTGATTGGTTAAAGCTAGAGCTTCTACACTCTCTAGCAAAGTGTCCCAACTTCTGACACTTGTGACATCTCAATTTAGATTTGTCAAAACCAATTTTTGTATTACTGGTCAATCCTGGAAATTTCCTTCCTGACCTTTTATAAAACTTGTTAGTTTTAATGCTTAGCATGGCCAGTTGGTGTAAAATGTCCATTTCTTCTAAGTCATCACTGCTAAAATTTTTCAAATCATCCATGATAAAACATAGATTATCAGCAGTTTGACTTTGGTCATCATTGTCATAACCTGGGAAAGATCTTTCTGATGAGATCCCAGTTGTTATGTCAATATTGTCATAAGATCCATAGGAACAAGTTGGTGAATCTTGTCCCAAAAGTGCTGTACTACCTGGTAGGTAGTCATCAGCAGTTTTACCAGATGATTGTAATTTCTTCTTTTGATCAATTTCTCTCTCAAAAGTAAGTAATCTCCCATGAAGTTTTGTAAGAGTGAGGGAGCTAAAATCTGGTGAGGATCTTAAAACAATGGAGTATGTTTCCCATTTGTCAGGTAAAGACCTTAAAAATCTATGTAGCATAGATACTGTTGTATAGGTCTGACCATTTAACTTTAGCTCAGATATTAATGAGGAGAATCTTTCAAATTGTTGAGTCAAAGTTTCCCCATTAATATAAGCAAATGTTTCATATTGTTGAGCTAAAATCTCTCTGGTGTTGGCAATCACCTCTTCAGTTCCTCCAAACTGTTCTTTAAGACAGTCCCAAAGTTCTTTGGCACTTTCACAATGTAAAAGGCCAGAGTATATCTCATTTGGGAGAGCCATTGCCAACATAGAGAATGCTTTTGCATCTAGCTCAAGTTTTAGGAAATCCTCATCTGTATAGTCTTTGGGTTCCTTTGGAATCCCTTCCTTAGTTTCAAGATTTATATTTACTGGTTTGTGAGGACCATATATCATAGATCTCCAACAACCTGTGTTGGTTTGTGACAAGGTATGTGCCATTCTCTTTTGCCATATGTTGTATTCATTTCTCACAAGCATGGCAGGTTTAGTGGTAGAACCAGTATTATGTGGATCCATTTTAAAGAGTATAGATTTGTCAGATGACTCTTTTAAGTGATGGATGTTTGATAAAAAGTGAACTTTTGATCTTTTTATTGAATATCAATAAGAGCTTTGTGTCTGATTCTCAATTTGTTAGATTGATATGTGATCAGATAAACCAATGCTCTGATACCAATTGTTGGATCAATTTGCTCTTTTTGCTAAGTAAGAACTTGCTATCTTGACACTTAAGTGTTTAGCAAGTCCTTGTAGATCAGATTATAAGCACAGCGGAATGTATAAGTTAAAGCAACACTTTTTACACTAAGGCAGAGTTATTACTCCCCCTTGATGATTGAAACTAATAAATGATAAGTATTTATTATGAATCTAAGCAGTAAATGAGAATTAGATACTTAGACAGATTCACAATAAATACAGAAATGGAATAGAACAATGATAGTGTTTGAAGGATTTTTCTATTAAAATCAATGTCTAAAATAGAAGGTTGAAGCCTCCTATTTATAGACGTTTACATACATGTATCTTGCCAAAAAGCAAGTACAGAAACAACAGAAACAAGTTGCACAAGTTGCAACATTGAAACAAACAAATACAGCTAAAAGTAATAATAAACAATAAACTACTGATGCAAAAAGGCGGTGGGAAATATCTGATGCTAAGTGCTGATGAAGGACAAACTACTGATGAGTAGTTTTGTCTTCAGTACTTCTGAAGTGAACTTGTCTGGTTTGGACTTCAGAACTTCTGATGAAGTTTCTTCTTCAGCACTTCTCATATCTTCTAATCAGCAGTTTCTTGTCTTCTCTTCAGTACTTCTATACTTAGCCAAAATGACAGAAGTGAATTAGACTAAGGTTTACAAAAGTGGTTTCACCAATCCTCTTTGTCCTAACATCTCTCCATGCTGACTCAGCAGCCACGTGGACCAATCAGGAAGGGGGCTTTATATATAAAGCCCCCCCACTACGCATGGTCTTAAGGGAAAATCACACTAATAAACATTTGACTCATCAACTTTACCAAAATAAACAAAGTTGTAGGCTAAAATTTTGGGATTTCACAAAAAAACTAGAAAAGCAGAATATGACATGTGTTTACTGGGCTAATATATAGACGCAACGTTCAACCAGTTATATTACTATGCCCCTAAGGTCTAGCCATCCCCTAAACTATTGACGTTTAGATATCTTTAGCCCTAATCATTGTCTTCCCTAGCCATTTCTTCATGATCTTCCCTAAACTCCAGCCCTTTATTATTTTTATTCCCTAAACTAAACTGTAGCCGTTTTATTATTATGTGTCATATTCCCAAAACATGGCTACACCTTAGGGAATTTGAGAGAAAACCTCTAAGGTTTTGGGACCGCTTTGAAGCGGCTAAAACTAAGACATATAATAAAAATGGCTAAGGTTTTAAGGTTTAGGGATGGAAGGGAGAAAACGTCTAAGGTTTAGGGACAATGGCAATCATAAGTTTTCAGTTTTTTTCAAATTTTGGAGATTTTATTGGTTTAAAAGTATTAGATCCCACCACCCTCAACCCCTTTAGATTTTAGCCTCTTTCCTAAATTCTAGCCATTAATAATTAATGTTTGTTTTTGTAAAAGCTGTTGAGTCAATGTTCATTATTGTAATTTTCCCCACATTTAATATCGAGTAGACCAAACATAGTCAATAATTCTAGTAAAACTTTTTATTTTTTACCCGGCCCCACTTTCTTAAATTTACCTCCAAGATAAAGCAAAAGAAGCCCATGGTTCAAATTTCAATTATGTTACCGTCCTTGGGTGATAACATATTTTGTTCGTCAACATGTTTATACTATTGTTCGCTTTAAGATGTAACTTTTAGTACTAAAAGATGTAAATACACATGTAACGTGTAATGCTCAACCCGCCTGGTTTCGTTGAGGTCTGACCAACCCCGACCCGGATTGTTTAGACTATGTCAGCTACAAGGGGTTCGACACTTCGACTTGTTTTATAAAATGTGTTCATGTTCTGATAACGGTTTCAGTTTTAGTAAATACCATAAACTGGATCACCATTTACATCATTTGATACAAATGATGTGTAATTATTTTAATTGTTTGAATCACTATTTTAAAGGATTTTAGGTCTTTGAATATAAAATAAATAACGTCCAGCAGTTTTTTCTTATCTAATCCATGTAAAACAAGGTCACAACTCACAAACCAAATAAAGATTGCGATTCAGTTTAACATACAACATAAAAAAAGGTGGGTTGAGTGGTTGACCACTTGACACTTGACCCTAGTCTTTGATTCTTTGAACCCAATTTTCTATTTATGAGCCCACATGACTGGTTTACTCACATGGGCCTATTGACAGTTCACATGACCATCAAAATCAAGTAGAAAGTAATAATTATAAATACATTTTTAAACAAATGAACGGAACTATAACTATACTCAGAGTCGGCCCTAAAAATTCAGGTGTTTGGGCTTAACTGTAAAAATTGTGTCTCTTAGCTTTAGCTTTAGGCCTTAACGAAATAAATAATTTAAACTTTTTTTTAAGCTACAATTAAAGTAATATGAAATTGATTGATCAAATTTTATTTCCCACTTAAGTTGTAGTCTAACGGTAGAGGGAACAAACCCTCATAGGGAGGTTGGAAGTTCGAATTCCACAAAGGGTGAAAATATAAATGGGTGAAAGTTTGACAATTAAAAAAAATGTTTCATAACAAAAATAAAAGTTAAAAAGTCATAACCAACCGGTAAAAAGCAAAAACAACTAAGGGGCTGTTTGGTAGCCTCTTAATCAGCCTCTTAACCATTTAGGTCTGAATCATTTAGCATTCAGACTGTTTGTTTCAGCATCTGAATGGAATGATTAAGTGCTGAACCATTAAGCTAATAAGAGATGTTGAATGATTCAGCTCTTAACCATTCAGACCATCTTAACGATTCAGCACTTAATCAACCAAACAGCCCCTAAGTGTGAGTCCTCTTTATGTCATCTTCTTCATCCTCTCTACTCCTGCACTCATTAATAAACTTGCAATTTTTTTTTCTCAACACCATTTCATTTTCTTTTTTAATTCTTAATCTCTCTCAATATTTCTTTACTTTCTGTTTCATATAACCTATCCTTCACTTTGATTAATACTTGATTAACAATTTTGGGGTTCAAACACACAAAAATCCATTGAATTAAGGACATCACTGTTAAGAAAACTTGGATTGTCGGATGGTCAATCTGCCCCCGAAAAATTGGGCCCGGGCTAGGAGTCCTCCCCGCACCCCTTAAGGGCCGGCCATGACTATACTATACTCTTTTACACCCTCGCCCGAGATTCGAACCAAAGACAACCCCAATACAATGAAGATATTTTTATATTACAAGATGGATAGTGATACGCTAGAGTTATTCATTCCACCCAACAATTACGATGATATATCCTCAAACGATACTAGCCTACAATTTTTAAGGATCTTGTCGGCCAAGCTGAAGAAAAAGATACCGCAACGTCTAAAAATACATACGTGCGGTGCCACGTGATCGCAAAATGGTCACCAAGTTCAAATTGAAAATTATTTCGTCGACAACCCCAATACAGTGAAGATATATTTATAGCAAGGCATCATATGCTGAAACGTGTGTTTTTTAAAAAAAAAAAAAATGTTGGTGACATAGAAGCAAAATACGAATGGTCTCAACGGGGCGTATATGGTAGTATGAAAAAAGAGCTTTACAACGATACAAAAATGTACATTGACTATTAAACAACTCGCAAGCTAAGATATATCTTTGTTTTACTATTTCTTTGCCCAAATCATGTTTGAACATTTTTTGTTGTGTTGTGTGATTAGTTAAGATTTCCCTCTAAATAAAAGATAAATGCACTCAATATTTTCTTACGAAAGTAGCGTGATTATATCTCCGTGTGAATTAGTACTCTATGCCCTAAATAATTGAAGGGATATTGAGCCTAATTCTTGTGCGGACGGTATCCCTATCCCACCTTTCAATAATCTAAACGTTAAACATAACAGCACGGATAGGGTTCTCGCACGAGCGCGGAAGCATAGGCCGCGGAAGCAAGCATCTTCAGAGTGCTACTCAGACCCGTGAATTTAATTCTGCACGTGACGACAATTCGCGCGCAACATGACCATCACAACATCATCACTTCAGAAGAATCTTCGCGCGTACTTCTACGCGCGGAATATTCGTCCAGCCTCAGCTTTTAGTACAAGGTACGGACGATCAGGAATGAAGAAGATTCACTCAGATCTGGGTAGGCTTTGCGCCAATCAGATGGCGACACATGTCAAGGGTGGTCCAACAACCACTGACGAGAATAGTGACATGACTGCTTCCATGCTTCCACCATGCTGTTGTCCATAGTACTGGTCAGAGCCCTGTGCAAACATGCTTACCTGCTGCCAGACGCCAGCAGGTAAGTCAACTATGCTGTGTCAGAACGAAGTGCCGCCGGCGCCCAATCAGAAGGCGCCACGTGTAACTTTTGCAAACTAGCTCCAACTTTCCCTCACGTCAAGATTTAATGCCACCCGATTCCTGCCAATTTTATAGGCCGTAGACTCCTGGGCCCAATCAAAGCCCAAATCGACCACAACCTTTCGTGGGCCATCTCACACGGCCCACATCCTTTCCTATAAATAGAAGACTTCTTCTCCTTTGCGAAGGATCCGAGAATCAATACTTGCAGGCTGCATGCAAGAGCTAGAATAGAGATAATCTTTGTAATAGCTTTGTAATCACCAAAGTAATAATAATTCTCTCTTTATAGTGGGCATAGGTCATTTACGACCGAATCACTTACATTCTTGTGTTCTCACTTTCACTTCACACACACACTCGTATTTTCTACGGTTACGGTTCTACCACCGGTGTGAGCAAAGGATTGTTCCTGAGTGAACACGTGTATTAACCCCATGGTGATTAGTATTAATCACCGTTATACTCGTTGTTTCTTCAATAATCAACTAAATATTTGCTAATGTATTCTACTTGACCATTATATATCAACAAACATACGGAAATTTATACGATATCAATGATACAAAGTGTTATTCACGTCAAAATCTTAATTAACCGACGTCCATCTTGTTAATCACTTTAGTTTCACCAAGCTACTTTGAGTAATCAGGATTTACTAAAAGACCAATGGTAAACTACAATATATTAACATCACTGCAAGTAAGGAGGTGTGGGTTACATGCTTTTTCAAAACTATTGTAGTTTTAGGAACCATGGAACCCAGGGGTTCAAGCGGCCAGCGCCCCCTTGGCAGGGTTTAACAAGGGTTGCGCACACTTGGTCATGGTCACGGTAAACTCTTTAGGCAAGGTCAATGGGCCCCCTAGTGGGGGTCTTGGTGATTACTCAGAAAATAGCAAAAATGTGGTTTAGTAGCAATTACGATTTAGCTGCCTGCGGACTGCGGTTATACTCTAATCGTATAGCAATCAACTGAAACGTTACGATGGATCAACCCTATATGAATGGAAAACATATACTAGATCAAATTCACGTATGAGCTCTGATACAATTTCATAACGGGCATTTATACTCGTTCTTGTGAACTTTTATATCTATTATCTATTAATATATATAAAAGAATTGAACATTGCTGACGTGGCGTGTAATGGTGCCTTCAACCTCTCCATGAAACTGCCACGTGGCATCATAATTGAAAGATTTTAGTGTTTTTAAATTATTTCCTTTTTTAATTAAAAAAAAAGATAAACATAAAACCCTAAATTTATCTCTCTATCACTCAATTCTCAATTACTAAAATTAAATTGAGTTATTTTAGGAAAAAAAGAATTTAAAAATAAATTTAAATTTTTCTCTCTTATGTTCATCCCATAATTTTTAAACGTTAATATCTTTTATATTCGAGATTTTTTAAATAAAAAAATTACACCAAATTAACGAGCGTTTTATTATCTTTCCAACGAGTACCATAGTGCTATATAAAAAACGGAGAAAAAAACGACTATTTTTTGTGGGGTTATATTCGTACAGAAAAAAAAACACAAAGTGTTCAGGTAATTCATTAATCATGATTTTTCTTTTAAACCAGGTTCTTATCTACGATGTTGAAATTCAGCCCAATCGCCATGCTATCATTGGAATTTCACTCTTCTAAAGATGGATAGGTATACTTCATCAAGAGAAGCTAGGATAAAGAATTGCGCAACACTGCAACACATGGTGTCACCTTATAACAAGGTTATTTTTTTATTTATTTAATTACAAGAGTAATAATTATTACTATTAGTATTATTAGAATGGTTATATTTTTCAACCCCTTTCATGAATTCTACATCTATATAAGTCAAAGTCAAATTGTAACATATTTAAATTACGTGAAGATGATTATATATTGAAGGTTATCCTTTTAATAATGTATTATGTTTAATATGGTTTATGCTTTTTATTTTTTTAACTTTTTAAATAAATGTTTTTTTTAACTAAGATTGATTATGTTTAAGTTATTTACTCTTTTCGTGATTTGAGTTTTCTTCTTTTATCATTTTTTATTAAATCATATTAAATTTTTCAACCCCGGGATATTCGAGATTTTTTAAATAAAAAAATTACACCAAATTAACGAGCGTTTTATTATCTTTCCAACGAGTACCATAGTGCTATATAAAAAACGGAGAAAAAAACGACTATTTTTTGTGGGGTTATGTTCATACAGAAAAAAAACACAAAGTGTTCAGGTTATTCATTAATCATGTTTTTTCTTTTAAACCAGGTTCTTATCTACGATGTTGAAATTCAGCCCAATCGCCATGCTATCATTGGAATTTTACTCTTCTAAAGATGGATAGGTATACTTCATCAAGATTAAATTTTCTTCTTCTTTTATCATTTCTTTATCATTTTTTATTAAATCACATTAAATTTTTCAACCCCGGGACCTTCCCGGGGTAATCAGCTAGTTAATATATATAAAAGAATTGAACATTGCTGACGTGGCGTGCAATGGTGTCTTCAACCTCTCCATGAAACTGCCACGTGGCATCATAATTGAAAGATTTTATTGTTTTTGAATTATTGCCTTTTTTAATTAAATTGAGTTATTTTAGGAAAAAATAATTTAAAAATAAATTTAAAATTTTCTCTCTCATATTTCCTCCCATAATTTTTAAACGTTTATATCTTTTATATACGGGATTTTTTAAAGAAAAAAATAACACCAAATTAACGAACGATTTATTATCTTTCCAACGAGTACCATAGTGCTATATAAAAAACGGAGAAAAAATCGACTATTTTTTGTGGGGTTTCGTTCATACAGGAAAAAAACACACAAATTGTTCATGTTATTCATTAATCATGTTTTTTCTTTTAAACCAGGTTCTTATCTACGATGTGAGAGATTTTGTGGTTAGTTAACTTGAGCCATTTGCAATAGGTTATCACGTAAAATTAGATTTTTCAACCCCGGGACCTTCCCGGGGTAATCAGCTAGTTATCCTATGAAAGATTTTGTAGTATCATCCAAGTTACTTAGTCTAAAAGTGATCCACATGTCAGGCTTGAGCTCGGGCTTGATAAATAAACGAGCTTTGTTTTAGGCTCAAGCTCGGCTCGACTCGTTTCAATCCTTTTAACTGAGCCAAGCTTAAGTGGCTCGCGAGCGGCTTAGCTCGGCTCGTATCATTTGCACCACTAGTTATAAGTGTTCTATAGTGGTCGTCATAACTTAAAATACAACAAATTAATTATAAAAATAGTAAAAAGAAAAAGCTATTTCATCAATAAAAGCAAGAGTAAAATGAATCGTACTCTATGCATATTATATCTATCTAAACTATAATAAATAACTATATAATTTTTTTTTTTTTTTTTGGGTTAAAACTTTTTCCATTGACAAAAAAGCGTAAATTACATAAGGATGGTAGGTAGGCGGGCAACAAGCTGCGCCGCCACCCCTTTTTGAATAGAAAATCTCAATCTGCTAAAAACAAAACCCCGCCCTTGGGGGTGGAAAAGTTGCTGTGCACTACTCGTTGAACCCGAGCCAAAAATCGCACCGCCTCCGGTGCCAAGGAACCGAACGTGTCGAAGGCCAAGGGAACGAAAACATGCTCATTATCCTCACATGCTTTAGCATGCTTTTCCACTTTCTTGGATTCAGCTTTCATGACCGCTTGCCCGGCCACAAACCCACTATCCCGAAGCCCAACGAGGGGGGACACCCCGGTAAGATCAACACACGCATGTTTCCCACCTTCCCAACCAAAAACTAAGACGTCTGCTGGGCGCAAGGTGGATCTCCCCTCCGCGGGGTCTGTGAGAAAATTAACTGACGCCTCTTTTCTTGCGGAGATCCCCGCTCTTCTAAGAATGTCTGCCAAAGCATCCCGGACAAAATCGTGCCGATATTTAAACCCTGGCAATTCCTTACAATGTAACGCATGTTCCCCATACTTATCAAGGCATGCTTTGCGGCAGACCGGACAATTTTCATCATCGGGGAAAATAGGTATCATCAACCGGTATTTAAGGATTGCCCTGTACTCTACTGCCGACATCCGTTGCCCCAAGCCTTCAATAGGTAACACAGTAAGGAAGTCCTGGGCGTGAGGCTTTTGCAGGCATTCTAAGACGGCCTTCTGTCGGACGGACAGACGGAAATCCTCCTCCAAACTTTGTGCGATTCGGTTATAAAGAGCATTCGCTAGAGTTTTCTGTGGCTTTTTGGGGGCGGTGTCCTTATTAAAGAAACCGCCAATATCAAAGTCAGGAAGGGATCGTTGTAAAAGGGCAATAGCGCCAGAATAATCTGTGTCAACGTGAGCAACCCCACTGTTACGTAATATGTGGTCTTGCAGCCCCCAGGACTGGGATCTGGAGGCCACAAAAGCATAGGCAGCCACATCCCGGGCTGAGGAGAGGCCTAACCCACCAAGTCGAAGTGGTAAAGTCGCAACCCGCCACTGGAGGTCCCCCCCAAAAAAAGCCCCCCCACAAACAACAATGTCCTCTATGGCCTCCCGAAGGCCTTTGTTGAAACAGGAAACAACATTTTTCACAAAGAGAGGCTGACAGGTACGCAAACCGAAGAGCAACTTGGCCACACCCATACATGATCTAAGCAATAGAAGCTCGCTTTGGGGATCCCGCAATCTAGGGAGGAGCCCCATGAGGTCAACAGCCCGCGCCGCCCTTTTAGCAGATAGATCACTTATGAAACCGGCGTCGCAGCTGACTGCCCCACCAAGCAGTTTGACCCCCCGCTCCGGTCTGCCAATGTCACTAGGAAACAGACCTGGCCGAATCTTCCTACCATCACACGACGGCCAGAAAACCTCAGTTTTTCCAATATTGAGCTGGAGTCCCAGAGATGGCCCATCCAGGCTAATAATGTCAAGTGCTTTAGCCACCTGAACAGAATCCCCGATAATCGTCCCGTCATCTAAGTACCAAGCATGGAAGGGAAGGTCGCAGTTATCTTGTACCTTGAGCACGAGGGGATGTAAAGCTAGAGCAAAGAGCAAGGGCCCCAAAGGGTCCCCTTGCTGAACCCCAGCGTAGGCCCCAATACGCTCATTCCCCACATACAACCTAGCTGGCTGAGCATATAGGAACTGAACCCACGGGAAGATGGAAGGGCAGTGACAGTGAACTTCCCGTAACAGAGCAGTGCGATCAATAGCGTTGAAAGCGTTAGAAAAATTAACCGTAAGCATAGCAAGCGAGCCATCACCATGGAACGAGTCGAGAAACCTGTTAGCACTATGAAGCACAGCCTCCGCCCCATTTGGAATTCCAACCCCAAACTTAAAGTCCCCAAAATATTTAACAACTTCTTTCCCCACTTTCTTCATGGCCACCTTAGAAACCAGTCTCCTCCATATGGCCCCTACGGCAATAGGGCGGATTCCATTGTCAGGCTTAAGCAATGGAGTGAGGGGAGCCGAAGCAATATATTCTGCGAGCACCTTGGGGCACAACCCCCCAGCCACAGATTAACTAATTCAGAGATGGCAGCTAGTAACCCAGATGCCGTAGCTGTCCCTTCGCCACCAAGGGTGTAACACCCCAACCGATGGCGGAAACATCGGGATGTCACGTATTGATGATTGTTCAGTAGCTCATGGTAAATAATAATTCTCATTATATGATTTAGATAAATTTCATACAATTGTTCTACAAGAATTCATACATCAAATTGAATAAAACTATGCACACATCTTCAAGCATTAACTCAAATCTTCAAGCAAGTAGAACCTGAAACATGTTAAGTTGAAAATATTTTGGGTCAACAAAAGTTGGTGAGAATTACATAGGTTTTGATGATCGAATAAAATTGTTGTGCAATTCATGTGTCATGGCAATTTAGTCCATATGTGAAAACATACTAGAAGTAAATCGAGTGCATAATCAACCATTGTGACTGTTGTATTGTGGTACATCCCATACGCTCATGGTTCAATCGTTTATATTGCAGTAACAAACACCCACGCAACCTTTGTAGGAGGCACGTATCCGGGTGGGATTGTCAGTCCAATAGATCTATCAATGTATACCGTTTGGCTGATGAATGTTTATGCTAGAATTGTGCTTACCCTATTCATGTTCAAGACATAATGCAACATAGAAATACACATAGACACATTGATGATTGAATTGCATAAATATTGTTGTAACATGTTTCACCCCAAAAATGGTGATAAATAGAAAAGGGGCTATGTAAAACTCACCTTTGCAAAATGTTATGTTTCGTAAAAAAAAATAGAATAATGTGTTGTGAATGTATGCGAGGCGAATCCCAAAGACTCAACAACGTAGCTAGTCCAAATTGAAGAAAACGAAAAAGAAACAATATCAAGCTTCCAATTCGCCAATTACAAGAGCTTATAATCAAAGCTTCAATTGTAGAAGTAATAGACTATTGAAGAAAGGTATGAGGGAAAGTTTAATCGGATTGAAACAATCGATTTAGAGGTGCAAAGTATAATGGGTCATAGGTGGGTTTTTATACTAGTTTTGGAGTCAATTAGCCATTAAAATTGGTCAACACCATAAAGTAAGGTTTTATGATGAATTGACTATTTGACTAAGACTTTGACTGTTGACTAAGACTTTGACTAGGACTTTGACTATTTGACTCAAGGCTTTATTTAAAAAAAAAATCTTGTATGTGAAAAAAAAAAGAATTTAGAATCATATTATTATTATTATTATTTATATACCTTTATGTATGTATATAAGTTGTGAGTTAGGATAAATAAAGACTTAGGCACATTTGTATAATATTAATGATAAAGGTGTAATAAAATATATATATATATATATATATATATATATAAGGGCTTTTTATGTATTAAATTTTTGGGAAAAATTTTGCGATGTTACAGTCTCCCCTACTTTTAGGAACTTCGTCCCGAAGTTAAAAAAACACTAGGTATACAATTGGTCGACTACCGAAAACCTTGATAAAATTTCTCACTACCTTAACGTACCTGTAAATTCATGATTACGTTCCGGACCGTAATTATCAATTTACCTTACATTAGGGTTTTGCGTCCTTTTATGACTCTACCGATTGTTGAGCAGGTTCGATAGTCTCCACCAGTCGTTGAGCAGGTTGTAGGGCCTCTCCTGACTGTTGGAAAGACATGATGACCTCTACCAATCGTTGAGTAGGTTGTTTGGTAGTCAACTAATTGTTGTACAAGTAAGCAAGTATGATTATAGATATAGCAATTAGTTCACATTCAAACAAGCATGCACTCAGATGTTATGATAATACTTGAATTTATTACTTGAATCAAAAAGTGTCAATACATAGAATTAAAAAGTAGACATCATTCAAATGGTGGGGTTTGCTGTTAAGTAGCTGGAGGGTCTTGATCTCGATTTAGTTTAGGGCATCGGTTACGGAAATGATTTGGGTTTCCACATTCATAGCATTGACCATAGTTGTATTTACCAGGACGATTAAGATTAGCAACCTGAGCAGGGTTGGTTGGTTGGTTGGTGTTAGGGTTTGGGGACTCACGACATGTGTTGACCAGATGGCCATACCTACCACAATTGGTGCACAGGCGACACACTGAAACAGTGGGGTGATGTCGTTTGCATGTGTTACACAATGGAAAGTTTCTTGTATAGGGTTTCTTGTTAGAAGCTTGTGTAGTGAGGTTTACATTAGGATCCCTGGTCTTGCACTTCTGGTTCTCAGTAGTTACCGCGGCCACAATACTTGTTTTCTCGCCTTTCCGAACTAAGGTCCCGTTCTTTATGTGATTTCCATCGCCATTTCCATTTCCATTGCCGTTCCCATTCATTGGGATGACTTGAGCCAACAAGTTAGAAACCAGAGTTGTGATTTGTTACGCCATTTGTTGGGAAATAATCGCAGTCAGTTGGGCATCAACACCTTTGTTGTTTTTGTTGTTGTTGTGGTTGGTGTTGTGGTTGTTGTTACTTTCCTCTTGGTTTTCACCACTGTTATTGCGAGTGCTGCGACGTGGAGACATGATCTGTAAGGGACACAATGAAGGTTCAATGTGGCATGAAATGAATGAGGTGATATAAGGAATGTAATCATTTATTCATTAATTAAAACGAATAAACGAAAACGTTGACGTATCAAAGATTCCAGATTCCAACAACATAGTGAAGACATGCTTTAGCCTATAAGTGAACACTCATCCCGAGAATTCCCAGGTAGGCATCCGGGTCCCTCGTCTGATTGGGATATATGCGCAATGCTAGCCTAGACAGAAGACTCAGAATACAGGCGTTCACCCTTCCAGATTGCACGTGTTCGTTATTAAAATCTAGAACTTCGACGAGATCTCAAGGGGGTTCAGGTTAAACCTGAGGATTTTGTCCTATTAGTCTAAGAGTAGGTCCACTGATGGAGAGCAACCTTCTTGTAAGGATGAAAGTAGGGATGAGCAGTAGGAGGGAGATAGAGAATAGCAAGTAAAAGAAACAATTACTGGTTAAATCCTATGGTTATAGACTAGATTATTTTTCTAATAACCTAATTCCCTATAACCTGTCTCTGATACCAATCTGTAACACCCCAACCGATGGCGGAAACATCGGGATGTCACGTATTGATGATTGTTCAGTAGCTCATGGTAAATAATAATTCTCATTATATGATTTAGATAAATTTCATACAATTGTTCTACAAGAATTCATACATCAAATTGAATAAAACTATGCACACATCTTCAAGCATTAACTCAAATCTTCAAGCAAGTAGAACCTGAAACATGTTAAGTTGAAAATATTTTGGGTCAACAAAAGTTGGTGAGAATTACATAGGTTTTGATGATCGAATAAAATTGTTGTGCAATTCATGTGTCATGGCAATCTAGTCCATATGTGAAAACATACTAGAAGTAAATCGAGTGCATAATCAACCATTGTGACTGTTGTATTGTGGTACATCCCATACGCTCATGGTTCACTCGTTTATATTGCAGTAACAAACACCCACGCAACCTTTGTAGGAGGCACGTATCCGGGTGGGATTGTCAGTCCAATAGATCTATCAATGTATACCGTTTGGCTGATAAATGTTTATGCTAGAATTGTGCTTACCCTAGTCATGTTCAAGACATAATGCAACATAGAAATACACATAGACACATTGATGATTGAATTGCATAAATATTGTTGTAACATGTTTCACCCCAAAAATGGTGATAAATAGAAAAGGGGCTATGTAAAACTCACCTTAGCAAAATGTTATGTTTCGTAAAAAAAAATAGAATAATGTGTTGTGAATGTATGCGAGGCGAATCCCAAAGACTCAAAAACGTAGCTAGTCCAAATTGAAGAAAACGAAAAAGAAAGAATATCAAGCTTCCAATTCGCCAATTACAAGAGCTTATAATCAAAGCTTCAATTGTAGAAGTAATAGACTATAGAAGAAAGGTATGAGGGAAAGTTTAATCGGATTGAAACAATCGATTTAGAGGTGCAAAGTATAATGGGTCATAGGTGGGTTTTTATACTAGTTTTGGAGTCAACTCGCCATTAAAATTGGTCAACACCATAAAGTAAGGTTTTATGATGAATTGACTATTTGACTAAGACTTTGACTGTTGACTAAGACTTTGACTAGGACTTTGACTATTTGACTCAAGGCTTTATTTAAAAAAAAAAATCTTGTATGTGAAAAAAAAGAATTTAGAATCATATTATTATTATTATTATTATTATTATTTATATACCTTTATGTATGTATATAAGTTGTGAGTTAGGATAAATAAAGACTTAGGCACATTTGTATAATATTAATGATAAAGGTGTAATAAAAATATATATATATATATAAGGGCTTTCTATGTATTAAAATTTTGGGAAAAATTTTGCGATGTTACAGTCTCCCCTACTTTTAGGAACTTCGTCCCGAAGTTAAAAAAAACACTAGGTATACAATTGGTCGACTACCGAAAACCTTGATAAAATTTCTCACTACCTTAACGTACCTGTAAATTCATGATTATGTTCCGGACCGTAATTATCAATTTACCTTACATTAGGGTTTTGCGTCCTTTTATGACTCTACCGATTGTTGAACAGGTTCGATAGTCTCCACCAGTCGTTGAGCAGGTTGTAGGGCCTCTCCTGACTGTTGGAAAGACATGATGACCTCTACCAATCGTTGAGTAGGTTGTTTGGTAGTCAACTAATTGTTGTACAAGTAAGCAAGTATGATTATAGATATAGCAATTAGTTCACATTCAAACCAGCATGCACTCAGATGTTATGATAATACTTGAATTTATTACTTGAATCAAAAAGTGTCAATACATAGAATTAAAAAGTAGACATCATTCAAATGGTGGGGTTTGCTGTTAAGTAGCTGGAGGGTCTTGATCTCGATTTAGTTTAGGGCATCGGTTACGGAAATGATTTGGGTTTCCACATTCATAGCATTGACCATAGTTGTATTTACCAGGACGATTAAGATTAGCAACCTGAGCAGGGTTGGTTGGTTGGTGTTAGGGTTTGGGGACTCACGACATGTGTTGACCAGATGGCCATACCTACAACAATTGGTGCACAGGCGACACACTGAAACAATGGGGTGATGTCGTTTGCATGTGTTACATAATGGAAAGTTTCTTGTATAGGGTTTCTTGTTAGAAGCTTGTGTAGTGAGGTTTACATTAGGATCCCTGGTCTTGCGCTTCTGGTTCTCGGTAGTTACCGCGGCCACAATATGTAACATCGCAAAATTTTCCCCAAATTTTAATTATAAAAACCCCTCATTTTTTTACCCAAGTTTTTATTCTCCTAATTCACAACATATATATATATATATATATTATATAAGTTTTTTTTTATGGTAATAATAATAATAATAATAATAATAATAATAATAATAATAATAATAATAATAATAGTGATAATAACCAACATAATGGTTGGATTGAACTAAAACTACAAACAAACCCAACCCCCTTATGAACTAAGCCCAAGCAGGTGGCCCACGAAAATTCTGCAGCCCAAGCCCAATAGCTGGCCCAAAGCCCACTCCCCCTTGCCCCTTGACTGTTTAAAAAAAAAAAGATGCTTTACCCGGGTTTCGAACCCGAGCCCCCCCACTCACAACACACGCAGACTAACCACTGAGCCACGCTTATAGTTTTGTTATTATCCTAATCCTCTTTGTATAAATGCACAAATAAACCATCCCTTCTCCTTCCTGTTTTCCTTCTGCGCGTCTAACAGCAGCAGCATATGAAGAATTTTATTATTTTTTTTCTTTCTTTTCTTTTTTTGACCATTCATTTGATTCCATTAACGTACAATAATCAAGGCTTGACTCGTAAACGTGATTTCCGGCCTATTACAACTCGTTTACACATCAATTACACGTCAATCGTTGACCAATTAATCAATTATACGCGTATGATAATTATCGAAGGTCAACTTTCCAATTAACCATAACCATCAACCCTCTGTATAAATAGATGTATTCCGAACCTTGATCACTCGCTCACAACTCTCTCTCAACCTCCCATTCTCTCTGTAACACTCTAATTGTTATAATCAAGCTCGTTGTTTGACTTTTGCTTTGACCCGACGATTATCATCAATTCATAACTGTGAGTCTTCGTTCTTTTGTGGGTTTCATTAGTCGGCTATCAAACAACAATAGCCCTAACATTAATCGGGCTCTAGTTTTCTGAATTGTTTGATTGCAATTTCTAGGGCTCGTTCATATGAAATTGGGGATAATCTTGTTTTCGCGTATTGTATATAATAAATTTTAAACAGAAGATATCACAACCACCGGCCTAGGCCAAGTGGTTGTGACCTTGTTCCACCACAGTGGTCACCCGGGTTCGAGTCCCGGCACTGACCTTTCTTTTTGTTCTTTTCTTTCCTTTTTAACAAACAATTATATATATATATATATATATATATATATATATATTAAAACCTTTTAATCTTTTAAATTCTTTTTAAAATATCAAAACTATTTTATAAATTCTAAAAAAATTATATTTGTTTAATCTGAGATAAAAGTTTTATTTGTAATTTTTATTTTTCAGAAATTCATTTATTTAATATTTATAATAATTAAATCATTTTTATACTATTATATTTATAAAAATCCATTTATATATCAAAACAATTTTATTAAATTCTCCAAAATTTATCCTGACTTTTTATAAAGTCAAACTTTACTGAAATAATTTTTAATTCAGTAAAATCATTTATTTTATATTTTTAATCAATTTTTGTTAGTTTTAATCATAGTTAAATCATAATAAATTCAATTTTTGTTATTTTTGCACCAAAATTTTATACAAATTATTTCTGAATATTTAGAACAGAAATATAAATTTTAAACTTAAAATTATTTAATTTTAGTAATTTTTAATTATTAAAGTTAAGGTTTAACATTTTGTAATAAATAGATTTAATAATCTATTTTAAAGGAAATAATTTTGCGAAAATTATTTTTATACTTTAAACACATTATTGTGATCATCCTAAATTTAAATTTCATAAAAAGAGTTTTTGTCATTTATTTACTAAATTTCTCTCAATTGGCGAATATTTTTAATATTTTTCAAACGAGCATTTATCCCCAATTCGAAGCCCTAGAACTTATACATTTGTAGACTTGATAGACTTAGACATATTTATTACCTCATTTTAGGGTGATACTTGATACATTTGGTCAACACATTTCTCAACAGATATAACATTTTACCAAGGTGAGTTTTACATAGCCCCTTTTCTATTTATCACCATTTTTGGGGTGAAACATGTTTATAACATCATCATTGCAATTCAATCATCAATGTGTCTATGTGTTTTCTATGTTGCATTATGTCTTGAGCATGATTAGAGTAAGCACCATTCTAGCATAATCATTAACATTGATCAGCCGGCGGTATACATTGATAGATCTATTGGACTGACAATCCCACCCGGATACGTGCCTCCTACAAAGGTTGCGTGGGTGTTTGTTATCGTATAACATATTGGACCATGAGCGTATGGTATGTATCATTTTTATAACAGTCATCAGGGTTGATTATGCACTCGATTTATTTCTAGTATGTTCTCACATATGGACTAGATTGACATGACACATGAATTGCACAACATTTTATTCAATTATCAAAAACCTATGTAATTCTCACCAACTTTTGTTGACCCAAAACATTTTCAACTTAACATGTTTCAGGTTCTATTTGCTTGAAGATTTGATTTGATGCTTGAAGATATGTGTGTAGTTTTATTCAATTTGATGTACAAATTCTAGAACTATTGTATGTAATTCGTTTAAATCATTTAATGGAATCTATTATTCACCATGAGCTACTGAACAATCATCATTACGTGACATCCCGATGTTTCCGCCATCGGTTGGGGTGTTACAGATTGGTATCAGAGCCATGGTTATAGGGAATTAGGTTATTAGAAAAATAATCTAGTCTATAACCATAGGATTTAACAAGTACTTGCTTCCTTTACTTGCTATTCTCTATCTCCCTCCTACTTCTTATCCCTACTTTCATTCCTACAAGAAGGTTGCTCTCCATCAGTGGATCTACTCTTAGACTAATAAGACAAATTCCTCAGGTTTAACCTGAACCACCTTGAGATCTCGTCGAAGTTCTAGATTTTAATAACGAACACGTGCAATCTGGAAGGGTGAACGCCTGTATTCTGAGTTTTCTGTCTAGGACTGGCATTGCGCATATATCCCAATCAGACGAGGGACCCGGATGCCTACCTGGGAATTCTCGGGATGAGTGTTCACTTATAGGCTAAAGCATGTCTTCATATGTTATTAGAATCTAGAATCTTTGATAAGTCAACGTTTTCGTTTATTCGTTTTAATTAATGAATAAATGATTACATTCCTTGTATCACCTCATTCATTTCATGCCCTCATTGTGTCCCTTACGGATCATGTCTCCACGTCGTAGCACTCGCAATAACAGTGATGAAAACCAAGAGGAAAGTAACAACAACCACAACACCAACCACAACAACAACAAAAACAACAAAGGTGTTGATGCCCGACTGGCTGCGATTATCCACAACCCTGCTCAGGTTACTAATCCTAAACGTCTTGGTAATTACAACTATGGTCAATGCTATAACCCAAATCACTACCGTAACCGATGCCCTAAACTAAACCGAGACCAAGACCCTCCAACTACTTAACAGCAAACTCTACTATCTGAATGATGTCTATTTTTCTCTTTAATTCCATGTATTGACATTTTATAAATTCAAGTATTATCATAACATCTGTGTGCATGCTTGTTTGAATGTGAACTAACTGCTATATCTATGATCATACTTGCTTACTTGTACAACAGTTAGTTGACTACCAAACAACCTACTTAACGATTGGTAGAGGTCATCATGTCTTTCCAACAGTCGGGAGAGGCCCTACCACCTGCTCAACGACTGGTGGAGACTATCAGACTGCTCAACAATCGATAGAGTCATAGAAGGACGCAAAACCCTAATGTAAGGTAAATTGGGGATTACGGTCCGGAACGTAATCGTGAATTTACAGGTACGTTAAGGTGGTGTGGAATTCTATCAAGATTTCCGGTAGTTAACCAAATATCTAGTAGTTCATTTAGTAAATCAACTCACACGTAACGCGCCTCCTATCCACGCTATGCGAGACAGGTTACTCTATTCATTGTCATGCCCTAACATAAAATTCTTCAAGTCACACTTGTCCTAATTTTTATCCAATCCCCTTCAACCCTGTTTTTCAATAAACTTCGGGACGAAGTTTTCAAAAGTAGGGGAGACTGTAACATCGCAAAATTTTCCCCAAATTTTAATTATAAAAACCCCTCATTTTTTTACCCAAGTTTTTATTCTCCTAATTCACAACATATATATATATATATATATATATATATATATATATATATATATATTATATAAGTTTTTTTTATGGTAATAATAATAATAATAATAATAATAATAATAATAATAATAGTGATAATAACCAACATAATGGTTGGATTGAACTAAAACTACAAACAAACCCAACCCCCTTATGAACTAAGCCCAAGCAGGTGGCCCACGAAAATTCTGCAGCCCAAGCCCAATAGCTGGCCCAAAGCCCACTCCCCCTTGCCCCTTGACTGTTTAAAAAAAAAAGATGCTTTACCCGGGTTTCGAACCCGAGCCCCCCCACTCACAACACACGCAGACTAACCACTGAGCCACGCTTATAGTTTTGTTATTATCCTAATCCTCTTTGTATAAATGCACAAATAAACCATCCCTTCTCCTTCCTGTTTTCCTTCTGCGCGTCTAACAGCAGCAGCATATGAAGAATTTTATTATTTTCTTTCTTTCTTTTCTTTTTTTGACCATTCATTTGATTCCATTAACGTACAATAATCAAGGCTTGACTCGTAAACGTGATTTCCGGCCTATTACAACTCGTTTACACATCAATTACACGTCAATCGTTGACCAATTAATCAATTATACGCGTATGATAATTATCGAAGGTCAACTTTCCAATTAACCATAACCATCAACCCTCTGTATAAATAGATGTATTCCGAACCTTGATCACTCGCTCACAACTCTCTCTCAACCTCCCATTCTCTCTGTAACACTCTAATTGTTATAATCAAGCTCGTTGTTTGACTTTTGCTTTGACCCGACGATTATCATCAATTCATAACTGTGAGTCTTCGTTCTTTTGTGGGTTTCATTAGTCGGCTATCAAACAACAATAGCCCTAACATTAATCGGGCTCTAGTTTTCTGAATTGTTTGATTGCAATTTCTAGGGCTCGTTCATATGAAATTGGGGATAATCTTGTTTTCGCGTATTGTATATAATAAATTTTAAACAGAAGATATCACAACCACCGGCCTAGGCCAAGTGGTTGTGACCTTGTTCCACCACAGTGGTCACCCGGGTTCGAGTCCCGGCACTGACCTTTCTTTTTGTTCTTTTCTTTCCTTTTTAACAAACAATTATATATATATATATATATATATATATATATATATATATATATATATTAAAACCTTTTAATCTTTTAAATTCTTTTTAAAATATCAAAACTATTTTATAAATTCTAAAAAAATTATATTTGTTTAATCTGAGATAAAAGTTTTATTTGTAATTTTTATTTTTCAGAAATTCATTTATTTAATATTTATAATAATTAAATCATTTTTATACTATTATATTTATAAAAATCCATTTATATATCAAAACAATTTTATTAAATTCTCCAAAATTTATCCTGACTTTTTATAAAGTCAAACTTTACTGAAATAATTTTTAATTCAGTAAAATCATTTATTTTATATTTTTAATCAATTTTTGTTAGTTTTAATCATAGTTAAATCATAATAAATTCAATTTTTGTTATTTTTGCACCAAAATTTTATACAAATTATTTCTGAATATTTAGAACAGAAATATAAATTTTAAACTTAAAATTATTTAATTTTAGTAATTTTTAATTATTAAAGTTAAGGTTTAACATTTTGTAATAAATAGATTTAATAATCTATTTTAAAGGAAATAATTTTGCGAAAATTATTTTTATACTTTAAACACATTATTGTGATCATCCTAAATTTAAATTTCATAAAAAGAGTTTTTGTCATTTATTTACTAAATTTCTCTCAATTGGCGAATATTTTTAATATTTTTCAAACGAGCATTTATCCCCAATTCGAAGCCCTAGAACTTATACATTTGTAGACTTGATAGACTTAGACATATTTATTACCTCATTTTAGGGTGATACTTGATACATTTGGTCAATACATTTCTCAACAGATATAACATTTTACCAAGGTGAGTTTTACATAGCCCCTTTTCTATTTATCACCATTTTTGGGGTGAAACATGTTTATAACATCATCATTGCAATTCAATCATCAATGTGTCTATGTGTTTTCTATGTTGCATTATGTCTTGAGCATGATTAGAGTAAGCACCATTCTAGCATAATCATTAACATTGATCAGCCGGCGGTATACATTGATAGATCTATTGGACTGACAATCCCACCCGGATACGTGCCTCCTACAAAGGTTGCGTGGGTGTTTGTTATCGTATAACATATTGGACCATGAGCGTATGGTATGTATCATTTTTATAACAGTCATCAGGGTTGATTATGCACTCGATTTATTTCTAGTATGTTCTCACATATGGACTAGATTGACATGACACATGAATTGCACAACATTTTATTCAATTATCAAAAACCTATGTAATTCTCACCAACTTTTGTTGACCCAAAACATTTTCAACTTAACATGTTTCAGGTTCTATTTGCTTGAAGATTTGATTTGATGCTTGAAGATATGTGTGTAGTTTTATTCAATTTGATGTACAAATTCTAGAACTATTGTATGTAATTCGTTTAAATCATTTAATGGAATCTATTATTCACCATGAGCTACTGAACAATCATCATTACGTGACATCCCGATGTTTCCGCCATCGGTTGGGGTGTTACACAATACTTGTTTTCTCGCCTTTCCGAACTAAGGTCCCGTTCTTTATGTGATTTCCATCGCCATTTCCATTTCCATTGCAGTTCCCATTCATTGGGATGACTTGAGCCAACAAGTTAGAAACCAGAGTTGTGATTTGTTGCGCCATTTGTTGGGAAATAATCGCAGTCAGTTGGGCATCAACACCTTTGTTGTTTTTGTTGTTGTTGTGTGTGACATCCGTCACTTTCTCATTATATATATATATATAATAATAATAATAATAATAATAAAAATAATAATAAAAATAAAAATTCAGATTTTATATACATTTTTTTTTCTTTCTTTAAACCAAACCCAACACAACGCAACCAACATAACCAACCCAATCCATATCCCTTTTATCCAATTTCTGATCCACAAACCGGCCCAAGAATCGTCCCACCAGACAACCAGGCCCAATCCCAATCCACCTCATATCTGTTTAAAAAAAGGGAAAAAACCCTCTGTTGCAGCCGGGTTTCGAACCCCTGCCGTGCCAGACCCAACACACACACGTCCACCACTTGAGCTACGCCACATTTCTGAAATAAACCAAATCCTATTTATATTTAACCCTTTTTCGCGTCCCTTTTTCTTCTTCCTTTCCTTCCTGTTACGCGACCAGTCAACAAGCACCATGATTCAGCCTTTTTTTTTTCTTTTCACACTTGCAATCTTAATTGTGGTAACTCCAATAATTGACAATGTATCTCGGCCAATTACAAGGACAAATTCGTATTAATCATGCCTTAAAACGAGCTAATCAACGCGTCTATG
Organism: Ambrosia trifida; assembly: GCA_028751855.1. Classification (NCBI taxonomy): domain Eukaryota; kingdom Viridiplantae; phylum Streptophyta; class Magnoliopsida; order Asterales; family Asteraceae; genus Ambrosia; species Ambrosia trifida. The sequence goes on along the minus strand of CM054133.1, from coordinate 33,145,541 downwards.
TAATCAATGGGTCAAAACTTGCCATACGTACAATCCGACCATTACACTATAAATTGGACATGCTTAGACATTCACAACTCGCCAAAAATACTCTCACAACCTCCAAATCCTGTTAATAGAACGATTTTATTCATGAAATTCACGACAGTTGACTTTTCGTTGACTTATTATCGTGCATCGTAGAAACATTGTAAGTTCAATATTTGTTGTGGGTTTTGCTTATCGGCCCTTCATAATCATAAGCCCCATGATTAATTGGCTTATAATCGTGTATATAAGTTGATTGGAAATTCTAGGGTTTATAGATTTGAATTTGGGGAAGAACACTTGAAGCAGTTAGCCTATTTAATTATTTTGAAACGAAAACTACCACCAACTGATCACCCAGATCAGTTGGTAACACAATGGTTGGCTAAATCAGTGAACCGGGTTTGTACCCAGGTTCGACCCCCACCATGAACATTTCTTTTTTTGTTAACCTTTATGTTTATAATTTCCTTTACTCTTTTAAAAATCGTTTTAAAATACTAAAACTATTTTATAAATCCTACAAAATTTATTTTATGTTCTTTCAAGGATAAACTTTGCTGTCCAATTTTTAGTTTTACAAAAATCATTTATTTAATATATATAATAAATATTACAAGTTTATTCATTTATAATTGTAAAATTCAATAAAAATATCTAAACGATTTTATAAAATTCCACAAAAATTACCCTAAACTGGTATATTCTTAAACATTCCAGAAAATATTTTTATTTCAGAAAAACCGTTTATTTTATATTTTTAATTAATTTTTGTTAGTTTTAATCATAAATAAATCATAATAAATTCATTTTTCAATATTTTTGCACCAAAATTTTATATAAATTATTTCTAACTATCTAGAACTGAAATACAATTTTTAAATTCAAAAATTCTTTGATTTTAATATTTTTAGATATTAAAGTCGTATTTTGACAATTTGAAATGATTAGATTAAATATTCTATTTTCAAGAAAATAATTTTATAAAAATTATTTTCATACTTAAAACCTTATGTTGTGACTATATTCAACTTAAAATTTTACAAAGAGACTTTTATTTATTTATTCATTAAATTTCTTATATTTAATAAACAAATCGTTATTAATCAAATAAACGTTTATCCCCAAATTCGAAGCCCTAGAAGTACATGTATTCTAGAGTTATTCCCTTACACATTATCAAATTCTTTAGGTTGATCATTTGAGATAATTTCCAACACCTATTCCGTTGTCCAAGTTCAATTTCAAGTTATTACGTGAACTGTGAGTACTTCCTATCCCCTTTTTGCTTTTATATATTTTTGGGGTGTTACATGTACACTATTACAAATTTCAAATACAAATTTACATTTTCAAAATACAATTCTAGTACTATGTGCATTGCTTACAACGTGCTTTATGCTTAGACAATACATGTGGATTACATTTGTACTTAGTGAAATCATTAACATGGTACAAGCCGACCTTAACATTGGATAGCGCTATTTGGATTGACAACCCGCCTAGATTGATTCTCCCCCTTTTTCATCGGAGAATCCGTGGCCAGTGTTAAGCTTTTTATCCATTTATTGGATAAGTACACTACAGTTCATACAGTACATTATACAGTCACAGGGTTGATTTCGCTCATTTGTATGATACATGGTTTACATATTTGCACTGTAGCTTGCACTTGAATTGTATAACTTTTTAACCTACTATATATATCAAAACAAGGAATGCTCACCAGCATTTCATATGTTGACCAAATCTATTTTGTGCATGTTTCAGGTGCAGTTTGATCTAGTGCTTTAGCAAGGAACATTTAGTGCTTTATTTTAATTCAGTTATTTCAATATTTACATTTCATTTAGACAATGTATTTTCCATTTCCATGTAAGACAATTTTGATTATTCAATAATATTTACATTTTAGTACCATGAGCTTTTGAACAATCGTCACTACGTGGCACCTCGATGATTCCGCCATCGGTTGGGGTGTTACATTGTGGTTGGTGTTGTGGTATCAAAGATTCATTAATTAAAACGAATAAACGAAAACGTTGACGTATCAAAGATTCCAGATTCCAACAACATAGTGAAGACATGCTTTAGCCTATAAGTGAACACTCATCCCGAGAATTCCCAGGTAGGCATTCGGGTCCCTCGTCTGATTGGGATATATGCGCAATGCTAGCCTAGACAGAAGACTCAGAATACAGGCGTTCACCCTTCCAGATTGCACGTGTTCGTTATTAAAATCTAGAACTTCGACGAGATCTCAAGGGGGTTCAGGTTAAACCTGAGGATTTTGTCCTATTAGTCTAAGAGTAGGTCCACTGATGGAGAGCAACCTTCTTGTAAGGATGAAAGTAGGGATGAGCAGTAGGAGGGAGATAGAGAATAGCAAGTAAAAGAAACAAGTATTGGTTAAATCCTATGGTTATAGACTAGATTATTTTTCTAATAACCTAATTCCCTATAACCTGTCTCTGATACCAATCTGTAACACCCCAACCGATGGCGGAAACATCGGGATGTCACGTATTGATGATTGTTCAGTAGCTCATGGTAAATAATAATTCTCATTATATGATTTAGATAAATTTCATACAATTGTTCTACAAGAATTCATACATCAAATTGAATAAAACTATGCACACATCTTCAAGCATTAACTCAAATCTTCAAGCAAGTAGAACCTGAAACATGTTAAGTTGAAAATATTTTGGGTCAACAAAAGTTGGTGAGAATTACATAGGTTTTGATGATCGAATAAAATTGTTGTGCAATTCATGTGTCATGGCAATTTAGTCCATATGTGAAAACATACTAGAAGTAAATCGAGTGCATAATCAACCATTGTGACTGTTGTATTGTGGTACATCCCATACGCTCATGGTTCACTCGTTTATATTGCAGTAACAAACACCCACGCAACCTTTGTAGGAGGCACGTATCCGGGTGGGATTGTCAGTCCAATAGATCTATCAATGTATACCGTTTGGCTGATGAATGTTTATGCTAGAATTGTGCTTACCCTATTCATGTTCAAGACATAATGCAACATAGAAATACACATAGACACATTGATGATTGAATTGCATAAATATTGTTGTAACATGTTTCACCCCAAAAATGGTGATAAATAGAAAAGGGGCTATGTAAAACTCACCTTAGCAAAATGTTATGTTTCGTAAAAAAAAATAGAATAATGTGTTGTGAATGTATGCGAGGCGAATCCCAAAGACTCAAAAACGTAGCTAGTCCAAATTGAAGAAAACGAAAAAGAAAGAATATCAAGCTTCCAATTCGCCAATTACAAGAGCTTATAATCAAAGCTTCAATTGTTGAAGTAATAGACTATAGAAGAAAGGTATGAGGGAAAGTTTAATCGGATTGAAACAATCGATTTAGAGGTGCAAAGTATAATGGGTCATAGGTGGGTTTTTATACTAGTTTTGGAGTCAATTAGCCATTAAAATTGGTCAACACCATAAAGTAAGGTTTTATGATGAATTGACTATTTGACTAAGACTTTGACTGTTGACTAAGACTTTGACTAGGACTTTGACTATTTGACTCAAGGCTTTATTTAAAAAAAAAAAAAATCTTGTATGTGAAAAAAAAGAATTTAGAATCATATTATTATTATTATTATTATTATTATTATTATTATTTATATACCTTTATGTATGTATATAAGTTGTGAGTTAGGATAAATAAAGACTTAGGCACATTTGTATAATATTAATGATAAAGGTGTAATAAAATATATATATATATATATATATATATATATATATATATATATATATATATATAAGGGCTTTTTATGTATTAAAATTTTGGGAAAAATTTTGCGATGTTACAAAGGGCGTCCATCAAGTGTTGAGCTCGCAGGCCATCACGCCCACAGGATGTCCCTTTCGGGAACGATTTCACACACCGATAAACACACTCATCTTCCACAGTTAAGGCCGGTTGGGTCAGGGGTAGGGAGCTCAATAATATGGAGATTTCTAAAAATATACCAATAATATTATCGTTAGTGTAAGAAAATTGCAATAAGCATTTTAGAATTTAAATATAAACATTTGTTTATTAAAAATAAGTAATGTGGGGCTAGCCCACTTGGTAGAGACATATGTCTCTTAGATGGGAGGTCCAAGATTCAATCCTTGGCAAGGGTGTTGTAATATAGAATTATTGGTGTAATATTATAGGAGATGTAACGTTTGCCGTTCAAAAAAAAAAAAAAGGTTCCCGCCCGGGCTTGGTCTCAGGTTCGAGTCCCCCCACTCGCACTAAGGGGTGAGAAATTCAACACCCGCGTTTGGTCTGAATTCGAACTGGGGTTGAGAGGTTCTGCGTCGTTTAGATTCTCTGCTAAAACACACCTTCCAAAAAAAAAAATACTATGACGCATTGTCGTCCATAAATTATTTGAATAAATGCTATTAATTGAAATGGTACCAAATAACATCAACTAAAATGTTGACCGGTCAAAATCATTTTTTGAAGACAACCCCATCTTCCATCAATTTAGTCAAAAGATTCGTAAGAAAGCATTTAAACTCACCAAAAATAGCATGTGAGGATTTTATATATACAATTCTTACTATTTTTAACAATATTTTTCAATTGTATCAAAAAAATGTTTTTATAATTAAGTGGTCACTTTACCAGCTCATGATCGTAGAGATAAGTTTTAAAACTAGGTGACATCACAAATAAACTAAAACAAAATATGAAACTACTTTCTCTTATATGCATGGGCGGTTCTTCACTAAGGTCAGACCCAGCTTCGGCCCATCCAATTTTTTTGTTTCGTAGTATAAATTTTATCGAAAATTTCAAAAAAATTTATATGTATTGAGTCCACCCTACCAGATTGAGTCCGGCCTTACCAGGTTTTTCGTTTAAGATCCGCCACTGCTTATATGGATTTGCAATGTTAACAAAATAATAAAATATGGAGGCTCAAGTAGTAAATGAATCGGTAAAGAGAAAATACATACCATCAATCCTTAAACTAACTATTGTTATATTATTATATACAAACATATGGATGATATTAGAGACTAAGAGTAGTTAATTGATTTGTAATAGATTATATCACCTCTATGATGTGTGTTTTGTATTAAAAAAACATAGAAAAAGACGAGACGATGATGGCGATCAAAGAAAAACTGAACGAGGTGACAGGTGCGCACGCGCACACACACTTACACACATACAGTGGCAACGTTGAATGTGGGTGCATTATGATGTTGTATTGTGTGGGTAAAAACAAGAAAAGGGTCCACACATATGACCGAAATGTCTTGCCTATGGCATTGGATGCTTTTTTCTCTATGTGAAAACATTTAACCGAGAGTTTTGGTTTGTGGGGTGTTTGGCTTCAACACTCAGAGTTATTCTCAGTGTTTCAAACTTTGGGCTGACACAATAGCATGTGCACGTGAATCTTGTAAACTCTGTTCATACCCCACCCCATCCCCCACCCATCTCAACTTATTTATTGCCCACACTCCTTTGTTAACATGTACTACTATTGTAGTCAAATCTCACCATTGGTGGAGTTGGAAACACTATATTGAGGGGGGCGAAGCCACAAAGGGTGAGCCTGGGGCCTTCTCGTGCAAGACGCTTAAAAGTGAGAGTTAATTTAAGCAAGACATATAGTAAAAAAAAACAATTATTAAGGGTTTTAGACATGTTTCTTGTTTATGGTGGAGTGTAAGATTACTTTAGGTTATTTTAGGTTGATTCCTAGTTTCTTTAAGGTTGGTATAATTGTTTTAGAGTTTAGAAATATTCAAAACCGTTTTAGGTTGGATTTCTTCAAAACCTGGCCTGAAAAATGTGTACAAGGGCTTGAAAGTGGAGCTTTTGAAGCGAAATGAGTTTGCAACATCCTGAAAAGTGGGCCAATGTGCGCACATATATGAGCCATGACAACAAAGGTTTTAGGGTGGAGGGAGTCGTCCCATTTTCTCCCATAATTCCCCGTGTAACACATAAGCTTTTCGTCACTTTCCTCAAAATGTATGATGTTGTCCCAAAAATCCAATACTAAATTATTCTAATTTTACTTGAACTTTAAACATTAATTAATGTATTTAGTATATAAAAAACTACATAATTAAATTAAAAAAAAAAACTACATAAATAAAATAAAAGTACATAATTAAAGTAAAAATTCTAAACATTGGTTCCCCATTCAGGATGGTTTCTTAGAATTTGCCATGCTGAAAAGTTACTAAACTGGTGTGCGTAGCGCATTTGGTACTCACGATGGAACACGTCAACCGCTTCCGCCTCCGTTAGGCCGCTATCGCATTGAAGAGTCGGTTAAACCTTAGTACAACCTTAATATGATTTGTTTACTAAACAAGTTTAGATAGGTTGACCAAGACGCCACATGTGTATTAGTATTACACGGTCTAAACTGATAAACCCAAACGTGATTGTCTTAATGTCGGGTTCGTATAGTGTTTTGGGTCACTGTAATCAAAGAATTTATTCAGATTAAAAGATAAAAATGAGTGAATATATCAGATGCCAAAAGCCAAACCATACATATGCATCCATTAATCAGTCTACTATAACAGAAAACTACAGCTCATTCTCCTCACAAAGATATTGTCTTTTCCATATTTTTACTGCAATCCTCATTGTCCTCTTCTAACTCCAATAGTATGCTTCAGCTAGCTGTATCCACATCCATTTTTGTTTTCTTTATTTTAAATAGTTTCTTTAGTCTTGCACTCATGCAGATAATTGCATGTGTAATATACAAAAATAAAAGACAAAATTACACAGATTGTCCTTTATTTATTACTCAAATTTCATCCTATGTCCCTTGTCTTTCATTTGCATTGGTTATGTCCTTTATTTTCTCAATTTGCTACACCCTCTGTCCTTTAGCCTAACTAAGTTAAAAAAGTTGGTTAATTTTATTTTCTAACTTTACACTTTTAGCCCCTGTAGTTTTGAATTAGCATTTTAACCAGGCTGGTAATTGTACTATCGGTCAACAGTAATATGTAATCGAATTCTTACTAATTTCATATCTTATTCTATTGATTACACTTAACTTTGTGTCTATTTTGTTCAAGTTTCAATCTTTCGTTTATGTTGTTTTGGTTTTGTTCTTGCATACTCTGTTTTCTGATTTATTTAATTTGGACAAAAACAGAGTTAATACTATGATATACTTCGAATAAGAAGAACAATATAAAATAATATAACAATATATGATAATGTTTTATTTGATTGCTTTCGGTTTGGGGACAGAAACAAGAACACAGTAATAGAATGTTTCGAACAAAGGATCTGAATTATTATTAATGATCTTGGTAATTGATAATCATACAAGAATGTTTGTATATATACTAATTGAAACTGTATGTCCTAATGGTAGTTACAAGTTCCAACCATTGCATTGTTTCCCGCCAAATTGTTAGTTTAACTGTCAAGGGTATTTTGGTAATCTTGCATTGAGTCGCGCCTTGTGTTATCAGTCGTGCTGCTTCAATTTTGTCTGTCTTCTGATCATGAGTTGCAGCCGTAATGATCTTCATTTGTTGACAATATTATCCAACTAAGTTCCTAGATAGTTACTAGTAACTACATATACACAAGTTACAAATCATAGACTAAAGTTTAGTTTATAAATTAACAGGTCTTGATACCCTTCACTGCTGCCATTCCTTGCTACAACTGGTAATGCAGTGTTACTTGGTTGCTAATATCATTTGGTTTCTATTTGTGTTTAATTTGAACTTGATTGCTAAATCTGGGAAAAAAAGTGTAGAGTTTGTTTGTATCTCATGCAGTTTGCCGAAAAGCATACTTATATATGTATACACACACGTTATAATAATAAATAGCCATCACGAAATCATCTATTTTGACACATCTTCTATCTGTTTCATTATCACATGAGGGTATTTTATACAATTAGTTAATAATTAGGTAATTTAATTATAATTTATGTTAAAGTCAATCTATCATTCATTCATTTGTTATAACCGTTGGGCAGCCAAGGAAATTAAAATTGAAATTTTAACTTTTATATTTGTCAAAAAAAAAATATATCTACAAATTTGACACATCTTCTAAGCTAGAGCTAATGCATTACCATTGCCTAAAGTTAGAAGAAGAAGAAAAATACGAGAGATTTGACTTAGAAGAAGTAAACAGAGAGATTCAAAACTACAGGGTTAAAAGTGTAAAGTTAGAAAATAAAGTTAACCAACTTTTTTAACTTAGTTAGGCTAAAGGACAAATAGTGTAGCAAATTGAGAAAATAAAGGACATAACCAATGCAAATGAAAGACAAGGGACATAGGATGAAATTTGGATGATAAATAAAGGACAATTTGTGTAATTTTGTCAAAATAAAAAGTTACTCCAGACAAAAAAAAATGTGAAAATGAAGCAACGCGTACTTAGAGCACTCACATCCCATCCACTAAATGTATGTGAGTGTGTCCACCAAATTATATGGGGTGAGTGTAAGTGGTTGTGAGTGGAGGAGAGAGAAAATATTTGGTGGAATCACTGTTCCACCCTAAATATAAAAAGCTACTGTTTACCCCTATATATATTTTAATATTTTTGTAAGTAGTTGTGAGTGAGGAGAGAGAAAATGTAATGATAAAAGTATGAAAAGATATTATTATTTTAATTAGAAGAGAGAAAATTTAGGGGTGAAATAGTGATTTTTAGTGTAATTTTATAGATGAAATTAAGTAACAGCATGTCAAAAGTAATAAGATGAAAATTTACTGTGGCGGTAATATAAACTAAAATTTGAATGACATTTATATAATGAACAGAAATAATAACATAAAGATAAGATATTTTTACGAAATTAAAAAGTAATTGTTTATTTTACACCGACCTCTTGCACAATATGATTTGTTGAAATTCAAAAATATATCAAATGATGTGCACTAAATAGTAATTACCTTAAAGTGCCAATGAAGCCATAACAGAGTGGTGAAGGTGGAAGGTTTTAAGACTTAGCATGTTTTTTGCCCTGAGGTTGCAAGTTCAAGTCCTGCTTTGTGCAGGAATTTGCTCAAATACTGCGGGGGGCTTGGATTGTGGGAGTTTAGCCGGTAAAAAAAAATAGAAAGTAATTACCTTAAAGTGTTGAGGAGTTTAGTTCTCATGATTGACAAAAATTTAGCCGATAAAAAAAACTTAACTTAAATTTTTAATCTTTCTTACTGTATGCCTCAAAACTTTAAAAGTTAACATTGTACTACATTTATTAATGATATCTAGGATGGAAAAGGATTGTTAAAAAATATGAAACTAGTAAGTTAAAATTTTTTTTGAACGGTCAACAAATCAAACCCGAGCGCTCTCGGGGCACCCACTGCACAAATCGAGTGCTCCGAAAGTAACCCGAGTCATCAAACACCAATTTCAGGGAAACCTAGTAATCCACCCATCCGTAGGCACGAAGGTGAAAATGCCGGTAAAACTCATCTGACTCAAAAATCGAACCCAGGATTTTCCGGGTATTCTATTATTGTCCACCAATGTCTCTACCACTACACTGCAATGGTATTGACAGTAAGTTTAATTTTACAACGTTGTATGGAAAAAGGTTGTTAATAATATATGAAAGTAATAAGTTTAATTTTACAATTTAAGTAACTTGCTAATTGCTATCAGTCTCATAAAAAAAATTAGTTAAACAGAAAACAAATCAGAAGAGTTGAAAGTGAATCAACGCGCCCCATCCAATTGCTCGATTGTTTAAAAATATTTTGAGTAGTATAAACGTATCAATGGTTTAAAGTTTTGCTCTCTATTCTTAGGGGTAGAGGTAAGGTTGTCTACATCTTACCCTTCTCAGACCCTAACTTAGCTTTGCTATAGGTGAGATTAACTGAGTATGATGATGATTATTATTATTATTATTGTTATTGTTATTGTTATTATTATTATTATTATTATTATTAATGAGAGCAAACACTTCTATTTCACCTCTTTAACTCATCTTAAACACACACATCTCTTTTTCACAACCCTCACTCACTACCAATTTTTAAGAGAGATGGACGAGGTGGAGGTTAACAGACAATGAGAACATTCCAAATAACTCTTTATGCCTCTTTGCCTAAAGCTTCCAAGAGACAAGAATCCAATGTCCATGTATCACAAGGAATGACCAATCTCAAGCAAGCATTACCTGAGAACCTATATTGACTTGTTATAGCTTATCGTATCTAACTGTTTTATCATGTATACCGAATTACTAAGTGGAAAAAAAATGTTGTATACGCTAGTTTATATTTATAATAAGAAATGAATCTTTTTTTATATAAAAAACACACAAATATCATGGTTAAAATACATAAAACACACTTAAAAAAATATAGGTCTCCACGGCCCATAGAAATGTAGCAGATGAGACCCTACTAATCTTACTCACTATCAATCATTGGCAATCATTTTCAATCATTGTTGGGGTCTCCACGTGGAGGCCTTCACGGCCCATATAAATTTGCTTTTTGCTCTCCATGGCCCATTGAGAGGGCCATGAAAAGGGATGTCCAAATAAAAACCGTAGATGTCTGAATAACCAAATCCTTTACTATTTATAGCTTTCCAACACCTCTACTCATCTCTGCCCTATTCTCTCTTCTAACTCTAGCACACATAATCTAACCCCCCTCCCCCCCTCTCTCTCTCTCTATAGAATTCATATACAGAAGATTTCTGATCGAAATCAGCACTGCATGCATGGATAAGAAATGGAAACTATCAAAAGAAGATCCATGCAATCATTCCTCAAAATCATCATCCTTTTTAAGAAGCATGTCACATAAAAGCTCCACAAAATCACCTCTTTTGAGATCATTTTCGCAAAAGAGTGCATCACAGAAGAATAGCAAGAACTCTCCATGTCATCTTTCAAGAAGTTCCTCACAAAAATGCTCAAACTTCACTCGAAAATGTGGCCATTTGGCTAAAGAACAGAAGGCAAGATTCTATATTGTCAAACGTTGTGTTACAATGTTGGTATGTTGGAAAAAACATGGAGATTCTTGAATATCTTCTCTTTTTATAAGTTTTTTTTTTATAGTTTAATGATGTCTTTAATTTCTTCTGCTTGAGAGATGGATCTGATTTGGGTTATAAAGTGTATAAAAACGTACCCTGAGTTTTTTTTTTTTTTTTTTTTTTTTTTTTTTTTTTTTTTTTTTTTCTGCCATCCCATAAGAAAATGAAGAAGAAATCATTGAAGTTTTATTTATTATTCTTCTTCTTTTCATCCTTCTGTATATGCTTGGATTCTACTTCAAATGGAATCACAACAGGCAACTTAATGTACCATATAATTAATTAGTATATTATATTGTTTGATTGATTAAGTGCTGAATCATTAAGAACTCTGAATGGTTAAGAAGCTTTGAATGATTAAGTGCTGAATGGTTCAGCTATGCACCAAGTCTGAATGATTCAGCTCTTAACCATTCCATTCAGAGCCTTTTTTTTATGTTGAAACAAACAGTCTGAATGTTAAACCATTCAGAGCTTAATGGTTCAGAGCCTCATTTAGAGGCTCTATATGCTTTTTTTAATAGCTTAACATATGTTATATTTGCTCTATATGCTTTAGCCTTCAAGTGTCTTTATCATCTTAGTGTCTCATGTGCCAAAGTTGTGTGTATAACACCCTAATCAAATCTCATATTAGCGTTAAACATATAGATGTTATAGGACAGGGCTCATTATCATAACTCATAAAGAATATTCGATCTCAAATACCACCAATGTTTTTTTTTTTTTTTTTTTTTTTTTTTTTTTTTTGACGCATTGGATATGGATATATGAGAAGAGAGCTTTGATAGTTAAGCATATTTGGGTGGAGTAATATAAAAATTGTGACCTCATGGCAAGTTTTAACTTGAGAAACCAAAAACAAATTTGTTACCTCATCGTTGGTAAATAGATAATATGTTATATGTATTTTTATTTATTTTACACTGGTATACATGAATTAGATTTTGCAGTATACGTTTGTTTTGTTTTACTAGCAGGAACCCGCGCGTTGCGGCGGTTATGCACTGTGTTTGACGGTTGCATTTGGTCAATCACATTGTTGGTGCTGTACATTATGCAAACATATTGATAATTTGTAATATTTGATCAGAGGGTGTACAATTTTAGTAGGAATAGATGTAGACATTGTATTAGAGTAGACACTAAGTTTATAATAAATAACATGAGATATGAAAGTAAGCCAAATTATGAGACAATAGAATTGGACCATAGAGTTTTGTGAATACAGAAAGCATAAGCAAAGAATAACGATTAAAATAAATACTTTTGAACACAATGTATATAAGGGAAAACATCTGATATTGAAAGCATATGTAAAAATATATAATGAAGCAAGAGAACACTGAAAAGTTGAAGCAAAAGAAAAAATTATATTCTCCGGTTAAAAAAAGTCACTAAATGCTCAAAATGAAGACTGGCCTTTGGGCTGGTAATGTGAATGTTAGGTTGTGTTGTACTGCTTGCACATCTCTATTATACCATCCATATTGGTTGTCCATCATTCCTTATCCAACGAATCGGTCTTGGTAGGTAGTTGTGGGTTGGTATGAAAATTGGGGTATGAGTTTCCTCTAGCTTGGGCTCTTGAACAAGGATTGAGATTGCTGGTGGGTTGGGTGCTACAATTATCGATATTATATTTGTTAGCAAAAAATGGTGTTTTGTGTGTATGTGTGTGCGCGCGCAGATACACACAACCGGCCATGAGGGTTGGTAGGGAGGTCGCCAGCTTCAGGCCCAACCATCATGTAGGCCCTAAATTTTTAAATTTGGATATATATTATATAAAATTGTCAAAAAAATTTAGAAACATATATAAAAGGTCTATTTTTTATAAAAGAAAACTATATAAAAGGCCCAATTTTTTTTTCGCCGAGGACCTAAATAAGTTTTAAAATTCTTGCGGACGTGCCTATATATATATATATATATATATATATATATATATGTGTGTCACCATGTGGTTTTCTAGGAGGTTTAGATGTAATGTAAAACTAAGGGTGGATCTGAGATAGGGTGAACGAAAAAAATATGCCACATATATGGTAGTTTTTAAGGTGTATGTGGGTGAGGATGTGTTTGCATATTTTGTGTCGTCTTCGTCACTTTCGTGGTTGTTATATGTAGAGTTAGCTTCAACTAATACCATAGAAATGATTATGTTTTCATTGTATTTTTTTTTAAAGTAATCCAATTGATTAGAGTAACAAACTATTAGCTATGAAAATATGATGGTAAATGATTTGTTATTACGAAAATATATTGGAAGGTGGATTATTGACCACATAATAAGTTGTTTGAAATCATCTTTTTTTTATTTGTAAAGCCTCATTCACATTTAAATATTTAAAGTTTCTAAAATGTTTAATATCATTTAAACTAATGAAAACACATCAAAAGAAATATAAACTGTATTAAACATAATTTGAAATTAAATTATCATATTAACCATCTCAAATGTATTAAGAGCCTCATCAATTACATTTCTTATATTTAATGTATTGTATTAAATTTGTCTTTCTAAGTAAATGAAATTACAATTTTGCCCATTTAAATAAATATGAAATGACTTCTTTGTCCATACAGAACCTATTATATAGTAGTATAGATTATACATTTGTTTTTTTTAATCACGGTAAATAAACACTATTGTTAAAGTGGATGGGATGGTCATTACACTCATCACACCGGCCTATTAATATTGTGCTGCCTCATTTTCATCACACTCCATCACAATTATCACTAAAATGACAGGGTGGTCATCACACTATGATATGAGAGAGAGAGGGAGAAAGAGAAAGAGAGAGAATGAGAAGAGAAGAGAGAATGAGTGTGATGACCATCACGAAAATCCATCATACGCCCGTGATACGTTGTTGGGGACGGTGTTCATGATGATCATGGCCTGTCTATCATGGACCGTCTCATCCACCCTTATATACTGATGTTGTACTTTTAAAATTACACAATTGTATATATGTGTTGATTTTTAAAGCAAACCTTAGGCGTAACTTGTTTATATGTTTATTTAACTTCACATATTTCTATGTCTTTAATTTCGCAGTTCACACATTTTCATGTCTAATATTAAGGGCAGAGAAGAAAGAGATCATAAAATAAGATGACCGGAACAAATATGGTTTATAAAGCTGTGTGTGTCAGCACAAAACACCAGAATAATGAACACTAACGTATAATAAATCGATAAAACCAATGCTTATTCAAATATTGAAAAGTTATACAATCAAACATTTATGATGGGGAAAGGGATACCGGAAACCCTCTAAAACGAGTAAACTCGGTAAACTCTAACTTCCCAAGCTTTTTATCATCTGAAAAAATTAGGGTATGTAATATACATGATTTTAAGAGTTTTGAGCCAAAAAAATCAAAAAAGCGCCGAGTGGATATTTTTAAAAAAAATAAATAAGTTTTTTTTGTGTTACGTATGTTACACAAAAACAGACATGTTACATATGTAACACAAAAAACTTATTTATTTTTTTTAAAAATATCCACTCGGCGCTTTTTTGTTTTTTTTTTGGCTCAAAACTCTTAAAAACATGTATATTACATACCCTAATTTTTTCAGATGATAAAAAGTTCGGGAAGTCAGAGTTTCCCGAGTTTACTCGTTTTGAGTGGGTTTTTATTTTAACCATCCCCTTATTATGATAACTTCATCGAATTAAATATATATATATATATATATATATATATATATATATATAGGGGAAAGGGATTATGGAAACCCAAAATTTTGAGAAAACTCCCGCAAACCCATCTTGTGGCCCTCATTGTTCCACATCACCAATCAAAGCAAATTATTTTTTTATTAACCCAAGGGTGTTTCAGTAATTTCTCCCCTCTCTCTCTATCAAGTGTCAGGTATATATCTTCCCCTCTCTCTCTCTCTCATTTTTCAAAAATTTGATTTCTCTGCATTCCCTCTCTCCTCTCATCTCTTTCAAAACTACACCTGCAACAAAAACTCTCATCTAAAAACCAGATCTGATTGATAAAGTATACGTGGTCTCTCATCTTCAACCCACATCTTCAAGTCTTCAACGTGTCCTCTCAGCTTCAATCCACATCTGTGTTGCCTCTCACATCTCCAGCACATCAAAACAAGAGAGATTAGAGATATAGAGAGAGAAAGAAAGCACTGTAGAAAGTGGATCTGGTGCATCATCATCTTTATTCTCGCCGTCAACATCCTCCTCTGCTCCTTCCTGATCTGTAGAGCACGTGTACCCAAGATTCTAGCCCGTTCATACTTGGTCATGTATTTTGACGTTTTCCGAGGTCGTTCGCCTTGTTCTTGCTCTTCCTTCTCTTCGTCGTCACCTAGAAGAGGATCTGGGGCATCAACATCTTTATTCTCGCCGTCAACATCCTCCTCTGCTCCTTCCTGAAATTTATTCAAGCAAATTCTATTAAATATGTGGTTAACATTATAAAGCATTAGAACTGTGCCAAAGTAATCATTCTTACATCAGCCTCGGGTTCCATTGGCTCATCATCATACCTAAAAGTTGAAGAAAAAAATAGTTAAGTTATAAATGGCTTACAAATAAAAGCAAAACCATTCAAAACTCTAATCGAAACCTCTAGATTATGAAGAGCAAGATGAAAGAAATGTAGAGAGAAGGAGCAGTAGCGGCTGTGACAAAAGGTTTGTCCTTCCAAAGTGTTGTTTATATATGAGCCTTTTAGGTTAAATTGTAGATTTAATAAACCCCCTTCTAAAAAACCATCTTTAACACATTCAGTCCTTGTGCTTCCATAAAACTTCCGAACTTGATTTATAATACCAAACTGAAATATTTTAACAATATCTGATTTTGAAAGTTGTTAGAAAACATTTAATGGTTAGAGTTTGAATTTGAGCTAATTAGTGTTTGGTATGTTTGCATCTGTTCCGTATGTAACACCATAACTAATCATGTTTACACGTAGGTTTACATATTAATTAACCTTTTTTATATGTTGTTATTATTAATATGTTTTTTTTTATTTAAAATTGGTGAATTTTAGTGTCTTTTAACGTATGCAACAATATGTCTGAGTTGTTTTTTTACCAGTACGTGCATGTTTGTATGAGTATTATAATGTGTGGAATGTATGTTTGCATCTGTTTCCTATATTTGCGTCTGTTCCGTATGTAACAACAGAACTAAGTTGGTATAAATTATGAAAAGTTTCGATTTGAAGGTTCCTGTATGTATATAAAATATGAAAAGTTTCCTGTATGTGCCTATATATTAATATTTTTTTTTACATATTAATTAACGTTTTTTATATGTTATTATTATTAATATGTTTTTTTAATCAAAATTGGTAAATTTTAATATCTCTTAACATATGCAACAATATGTCTGATTTTTGTTTTTTTACCAGTATGTGCATGTTTGTATGAGTATTATAATGTGGGCGGAATGTATGTTTTGCATCTATTTCCTATATTGCGTCTGTTTCGTATGTAACAACAGAACTAAGTTGGTATAAATTAGTTACCGATTTTTTACCAGATAGAAAAGTTTGATTTTTTAACTTTTCATGAGGTACGCATGTTTTACTTTCAATAGCAGTTGCATATGTTAATAAAAAAAAGTCACTTATCACGAATGTAATATTGCATATGTCTCTTAACATATGCAACAATTGTCAATTACTCGTTTTTGTGGTATATTTCACTTTTAGAAATATACTAAAATTTGTCTTGAGGTTTTTGTGGTATATTTCACTTTTTGAAGGTCCAATGTGATTTGGTTTTTTAATTTATTTTATTTTTTTAGGAATTTTATAGGCTACTTACATTAGAGTTTGATTTTTTTTTTTTTTTTGAAAAAAAACCATATGTTTTTGTTATAATATGTTTACATAATTTGAGAACTCAAACTGGTGTTGTTTCATATGTAACATTGGTATCTCTTTTTGTTAAATACGTTGTGGCGGTTTCATGATTTATGTTCGTAGTATATTTGTGTTTAGTTAGGGTGTTTTTATCGTCTATATTTTCGTATAATCTTTGTGTTTAGTTAGCGTGTTACGTGTGTAGCATGTCTATTTTTTGCAGTCAAATTATGTTTTCTGTTTTCTAGCATGTCAAATTCTGTTCTATGTTTACTGCAGACTACATAAATGTTGTCTGTGTTTTTCCTGTTACACATGTAAATAATTGTTATTTTTCTTGTAAATAATTGTTGTTTCACATGTACATAAGTATTGTCTGTATTTTTATTTTTTTAAGTTGTAAATAATTGTTGTTTTTTTGTGTGTTACTAGCATCTCTTATTTTTGGGTGACTTATTATGTTAAACATCGAAAATGATTTTTCGTTTTGTGTTTTTATGTTTGTAGTATCTTGTTGTTTAGTTAGGGTGTTTTTATCGTCTATATTTTCGTATAATCTTTGTGTTATGTTAGACTGTTTACGTGTGTAGCATATATGTTTTTTGCAGTCAGATTATGTTCTATGCAACAATATGTCTGCTTTTGTTTAATATGTTTTTTTAATCAAAATTGGTGAATTTTAATGTCTGTTAACATATGCAACAATATGTCTGCTTTTGTTTTTTACCAGTATGTGCATGTTTGTATGAGTATTATAATGTGTGGAATGTATGTTTGCATCTGTTTCCTATATTTTTGCACATGTTTCGTATGTAACAACAAAACTATGGTATAAATTAGTTTCTGTTTCGTATGTAACAGCAGAACTAAGTTGGTATAAATTAGCTTCTGATTTTTTTTACCATATATTGATTAAAACAAAAGTCACTAATCATTGGATCAAATCTATGTTTGCGTCTGTTTCGTATGTAACAGCAGAACTAAGTTGCTATCAGTTTCGTATGTTTGATAATCTTTGATAACTAAATGTATAAAACAATGTTTTTTTGTATCAGTTTCGTATTTTTTTTTTGTAATCCAGTTGGTTAACATACGTTAAGCGGGGGGGGGGGTGTCTTTTACATGTAAATTGATGATTTTTGTTTTATTTTTGCAGGTGAGCATATTTTTTGCATTAAAGATGAAGATGATTATCAAGAATGAAGTGTAGACATTTTTTTTATTTATGATACTTTTTTTAGCATTTGTTGATTTGTAATGACCGTTTTGTTTGTTTTTTTAGCATTTTGTAAGAAACAATTCTTGTGTACATTTGAATGTTTTTTGATCAATAAAGTTTTTAGCACTTTATAATGACCGTTTTGTTTGGTTTTAGCACTTTGTAAGTAACAAAATGCCTATAACCATATTAATTCTCGTTACGTATGCAACAATTATGGTGCTGGTACAATAAAACGAAAAAAAAAACATGGTATAATAAAAAAAAATAATAAATCAGCATTTTTTAAATAATATACACTGGCAACTCAGTTTTAACCTACGTAACACAACACATGTTACATATGTAACACGGGTATCTGGCAGATTTAGGACAATGGTCACAAAAGTATGAGAGAGATGATGTGACATGTGTGGGGTCCACTTGTCATATGTGCTTTTTCAGAAAAATGGCATTTGACCATTGTGCCCTTTTTTTGTCCTTTACCTTAATAAATATATTAAAATAATATAGAATGAATCTAGACCATTGATCACTTTAGATCAATGGCTACAAATGGGTTTACATGGTTTACTCATTTTGGAGGGTTTTTATTATAACCATCCCCTATATATATATATATATATATATATATATATATATATATATATATATATATAGGGGAGGGTTTAAATGAGAACACCCATCTTTTGTGAGAACAGTGAGAACAAATCTCAGCCATTCATTTATCTCCCTTCTCCTTTTAATGAAAAGGATAACTTGGTAATTTACCAATCTTCATTCTTTACCAACCATCATTGAACATCCTGGTTCTCATCCATACATCAATAATTAGGCTTAAGTCACGATCTAAGATATGAGAATTAGGGGCATCTTCATTCGATTTTTGATTGGGGTTGGATTCTAAATCAACTTCAAGGATTCCTTCTATGATATTTGCTAATTCCAATAACAGGTATATTCATTCGATTTTTTATTTAACCATTTGATTTTGTCAATTCTTTAATCTATATCATACATTTATATTCTTCAATCGTGAATTCAATCTGCTTGTTTATTTTTGTAATGATGTGTGTTCTGAACATAATAATATATGGATCATATGTTCATATGAAGATTTATATAATAATTCCATAGTTTGACTTAAAATATATGATAGGGATTAACCTAAAACAATTGATGATGATGATGTATTTCTAAATTGGGTTTTGTGTTTGATAGGTTTAAGGGTAACAGTTTGATAATGATGTATTGTTTGTTTGAAAAAATGGGTGATGCACGCTATGTGTTCGATGAAATGCTTAGGCATTATGTTGTGTCGTTGACGGTTTTGTGTACCAAGTATCAAAAAATTGGGGATGTTGAGGTGTAAGATTAATTGTTGATGAAACATCGGTTAAGGATACGGTGAGTTTAGGATGTTATGATTTCTAGGTATCAATTGGTTTTTTTCAATTACTAGTTACTTTTTTTGTACCATTTGATGATTGATCATGTTTTTTGGTAGTTAAACTATTTTCATTTATATGCTTAGTCCAACAATAAAGTTTAAGTAACAATCCAACATTAAAGTTTGAGTATTGTTTGCCATATTGAAGTGCAAATGCCGACAAGCCAAATCAGTTTAAGTATTCAACAATTCTCCATCCATTATCTAACTCACTCGGTTATAAATTTTATTTATGATAGGGTGGTGCAAGCTTACTAGGAATGTTTGATACATCAAAGGATGTGGTGTGTGTTTACTATGATGCGGCAAGGTAACTAAGAGGGTAAAAAACCAACAGCAAGTTAAGACATCATTGATGTTCCCATCGTATACATCACTAACAACAGAAGAAAAAAAAGTCTAGCTGTTATAGAGTAAGTTTTGGTTAGAGAGTAGTTAGGCCGTTAGTAGTTAGTTGCTTGTATCCTCTTCTTGTATATACATATATATATACACTCAAATGATGACTAGTATTGTATTCAGTGAGTTTATGATCAAAATGGATTAAGAGCTCATACCATTTGTTTATGGATTACACATTTTCAGATGATCTACACATGTGTAAATTGTTCAATGTTTTTTATTTATATTTTATCTATGTTAAGTTGTATCACACATGTTTAAGTGCTTGTTTTACACATGTGTAAATTGCTCATTGTCACTAATTTGTTCCTAGATTACAATATAGCTCGTCATTGAGTGGTTCGGGGAAGAAAGCGAATGTTAAAGGCAAGAAGAATAAAAGGAGGTGCAAATTATGTGGCAAAATTGCCTACCATGATTCTCAGAAGTGTCCTGAAAAAAGCAAATTGATGAAGGAAGTCATTGTGATGAAGAGAGTTTTAGTGATCAAAATAGCAAAGAAGATGAAGATGTTGATATTGAATAAAGCTTCATTTTTATATCTCTAGTTTTATTTTTGAATAAGGTGTTCATATGCTAGGAATTTATACATATAACATTTTGTTCGAATTTGAAATTTTATTAATGTTTGAATTTATAGTTTTTACAGTTTATTATTTCAATGTTCTAGTATTATGTGATGGGGGTTTGTTTTTCTTGTTTTGTTAAATTGTTTATTTTATACATGTGTAAGTGTCTCTTTTACACATGTGTCATTTGCCTTCTGTCCTTGTTTCTGAATTACACTTTTCCAGCTTATCTACACATGTGTAATTGCTTGTTTTACACATGTGTAAACTGCTTGCAGTCACATATTTGTTTCTGGATTAAACTTTGATGGTGATTTACACATGAGTAAATTACCTTATGTCCCTTATTTGTTTCTGAATTCTGAATTATACTTTTCCAGCTGATTTACACAAATGTAAGTGTCTAGTTTCATTCAATTGTATGTTTACACATGTGTAAGCGCCTGTTTTACACATGTGTAAATTGCTTGCTGTCAGATATTTTTTTTCTGGATTAAACGTTGAAGTTGTTTTACACATGTGTAAATTGTTCACTGTCTTTTATCCCTAGTTTTCCTGTGTTCGGTTGTTTTGCACATGTGTAAATTGCCCATTGTCACACATTTGTTGTTTCTGGATTAAACGTTGAAGTTGTTTTACACATGTGTAAATTGCCTATTGTCACACATTTGTTTATGTTTTAAACTTTGAAAAAGATTTACACATTTGTAAATTGCCTTCTGTCCCTTTTTTTGTTTCTAAATTCACTCTAGCTGGTTTACACATTTGTAAGTCTTGTTTTGTTCAATTGTATGTTATTACACATGTGTACGTTATCGTTTTACACATGTGTAAATTTTAGACAATGCAACCAAACTTAACAGCATTCTCAACAAACCCAAAATTTCCAGACATTGCAACCAACACATTACCAACATAAACATCCATATATCATATATCAAAAGTTATAATCTATGATTAAATGTAAATAAAAGTTACAATCCATGTTAGCGATTTGCATGGTAACATAAAAAGTAGTCATTACTCAAAATATCAACTACCTAGCTTTTCATTTTGTTCTTTCTCCAACTGCAATTGTTCTTTCTCCAAATGCAATGCTTTCTAGACCACACTTTCTCGATGAATATTTGCTTTTGAAATCACAATCTTCACGGCATATTTCTCTCTTCGCAAGTTTAGTTGTTCCTTCTGTTTCTTGAGTTTCTCTTTTTTAAGACCACATTCCCAATTCTTCAAACAACTTTCCTTATACGCTTCCATATGTCTCATCAAGAACACACCACAATCAATATTGTTTTTCTTTGTTTCCCGAGATTAGTTTAGCTTTATTGGTTTCACCGCTTCCAAATCTTCCCATTTTGCATTACCAACCGATTTCCAATAGACTATAAACTTGTGTTTCTGTTTCAATAAAGAGCAAAACAATTTTTCTAGATAATTCATGTGTCATTTTGTTTCAAGACTTATCACTTTCAGCACCGTTTTTGTTAGAATAAATGCATGGACATCAAGTGAAACATCTTCAAAATTACAAAACCAATAAGTCATTTGTTTTTACAGCTATTTTAAACAAATAAACCGGTTGACTTACACGTGTGTAAATAGCTTACTTACACATGTGTACACTCCTCCTTTACACTATTCTATAGAAAGAACTTCTTGCTCTTATCCTTGCTATTCTCTGACTTTTATGACTGCAAATATAGGGTTTTAATACATGATATATATTAAGCTTACAAGATATATCTGGATAAATTCTAATATAGACTTAGATATTTCATCAAACACCTCGTCTACAACTAAAACAAAAATAATCCAACAAAATCAACCCTATCGACAATTAGACCTCAAACCTTTCATCAAACACCTCCTCATATGCAAGTATTCAAAAACATAAGTTATTAAAAAAACACAACAAATACTTAGACTTATTTGCAACTACTCAAACAAAAGTAACCAACAAAATGAACACAACACAACACTTAGACATTTCATCAAACACCTTATGTGCATCTACTAAAACCCAGTACATTCTATGAGTAAACACGAACGAAGAAATATATACCATCTACACGGAACGAACAAATCTGTATAGTATATAAACAAGACCATTAACATATTTAATCTTCACAAAATAACCAGCTTCAAGTTAACGAGAAATAAACAAAATTGTTACCTGGGTTGAATCATTGAAGTAGCAATTACAGCATACAATTAATACAATTGATTATTGGTCGAGTTGTGTTGAATAGGGTTTGGAAGCACTGTGTTTGAAGATTCTTCTTGATAATCAATCAATTGAGATTAGGGTTTTTTTTGAGGATGAAGATCACGTACAGAAAAAGGAGTATGAAGAAAGGTTTTCTGATTTGCTAATTTGACAATTTTACCCTTTTACATCTAATTTTATAGTTATTTACTCATTTAGTTCCCCATTTAATCTTAGCCCTTAATTGATTATCATCAAGGGATGAAAATGGTTCTTAGTGTTCTCACAAATTTTCTTGTTCTCAAGATAACCCTCCCCTATATATATATATATATATATATATATATATATATATATATATATATAGGGGAGGGTTATCTTGAGAACAAGAAAATATGTGAGAACACTAAGAACCAATTTCATCCCTTGATAATGATCAATCAAGGGCTAAGATTAAATGGATGATTAAATGAGTTGGTAACCTTAAAATTAGATGAAAAGGGCATTATTGTAAAGTAACAAAATCAAAAACCATCTCTTCAGTATACTGTCGATCTTCTTCCTAAAGGAAAACCCCAAAACCTCCAAACAAACCCTAGCTAATCAACTGTCTCATCAACCTTCTCTACCATCCACATATGTTAACATTCTACATTTCCTTAACATATACAATAAGCGGTAAGATTATTTTCAGTTTATCAATTATGTTTTGAAGTTTGAAAGATTATGTGCATCGTTGTACGCATTACGTGATTTCATGAAAAAGTTTTCTCGTATTTAAAATTAACTGTGTTTGATTATCGTGATATCGTCATTGTTTTGCTTGTTGTTCTATATGAATTACCAACATGTAAATCTGCAAATGCGATGTTTATGTTTCGGACTACATAGATTACATTGACGATGCATATAAGGTGTTTGATTTAATGCCTCAAAGAACTTGGTCACATGGAATTTATTGATTTTCTGGTTTTTGGACAACGCATTTTTTTCAGGAATGAATCGATATTTTCATGGAGCTACTGGTCAGTGAAGATGATTTCATCCTGGATATTGATACATTTGTAACTATGATGTAGGTTTGTGTTGCCGAAAAGGATGTTTGATTAGGGAAAATGGTTCGGTCCTTGGCTGTCAAATTGGGGTTGTATCGGGATTTGTAGGTGCAGAATTCTTTGGTGGATATGTATTTGAATGTGGATACATGTTAGAAGCTGGAAAGGTTCTTGAGAGAAACGAAAACAAGATTGTTGTTTCCGAGAATTCGGTTATGTTGAGTTGTACTAAAGAAGGTGAAGCTAAGCAAATATTTCAGCTTTTGCATGATATGCAAATTGGCAGCGACTGTGTAAAACCTAGCTGTGTCACCTCATTAATCGTTTTAAAAGTTTGTGTAAACCATTCACAACTACTGAAGTGAGGGAACTTCACGGATATTCAATTCAACATGGGATTGAATCCGATCAATTAGTTGCATATGCTTTTGTTGCTGCTTATGCAAAATGCATATGCGGGTCATCATTGTGCTTGGGTTGGATTTTTTTCATCAGTGGCTATGCACAAAACAATAACCCTTTGAAAGCAATCGGTTTATTTGTAAAAATGACATCTTTCGGGTTCAAACTTGATTCACGAATCGTATATCATGGATTATAACTTTCATTTGATATCATGGTTTATATTTTTTGATATATGATATATCGATTTATCATGGATTATAACTTTTGTTTACACTTATACAAATCGTGTATGGATTATAACTTTTGTTTTCTTGTTTTAGTCACAATTTACACAAGTGTAAAATCCACTGTAAATATGTAATCCAGAAACAAAAAATTAACAGTGAGCAATTTACACATGTCTAAAATAGGCACTTACACATGTGTATAACAACTGAACATAGGCAAACTAGAACTAAAAGGCAAAGAATAGTTTACACAAGTGTAAATTAGCTGCAAATGTGTAATATGGAAACAACTAAGTGATAGTGGTTTTAAAAACGAGAATGGTAGGAGATAAAAACAACAACTGAACTTAGAAAGAAAGAAATATAATGTGAATATTGTGCTTTCAAAAGCAAATATTCAAAGAGAAAGTGTGGCCCATAATGCATTGCAGTTTCAGAACGAACAAAATGAAAGCTAGAGTAGTGATATTTTGAGCAATGACTAGTTTTTATGTTGCCATGCAAATCGCTAACATGGATATCATGTAATCATGGATTATAACTTTTGATATACGATATATGGATATATGATGGTTGAAATGTCCGGAAGGTTTGGCTTTGTTGAGAATGCAGTTTGGTTGCAATGTTCGCAATTTACACAGGTGTAAAACAGGCACGTACACGTGTGTAATAACATACAATTGAAAAAAACTAGACATTTACACATGAAACCAGTTGGAAAACTGTAATTCGGAAACAAATAAGGGACATAAATAAATTTACACATGTGCAAATCAGTTTCAAAGTTTAATACAAAAACAAATGTGTGACAGTGAGCAATTTACACATGTGTAAAACAGACACTTACACATGTGTAAAACAACCGAACACAGGAAAAACTAAGACTAAAAGATAGTGTACAATTTACACATGTGTAAAACAATTTCAAAGTTTATCCATAACAACTTTGTGACTGCAAAACAACTATGTGACATCAAAGAATTTACACATGTGTAAAACAGGCACTTACACATGTGCAAACATACAATTAAACCAAACCAGACACTTACATATATGTGTAAATCAGGTAGAAATAAATAATTCAGAAACAAATTAAGGGCAGAAGGCAATTTACACATGTGTAAATCACCTTCAAAATTTAATCCAGAAACAAATACGCGACAGAAACAAATATGAGAAACAAATGTGTGACAGGAAGCAATTTACACATGTGTAAATAAGCTGGAAAAGTGTAATTTAGAAACAAATAAGAGATAGAAGACAATTTACACATGTGTAAAAGAGACACTTACACATGTGTAAAACAAACAATTTAACAAAATAAGAAAAACAAAGCCCAACACATAATATTAGAACACGAAAATAGTAAAGTATAAAAACTGTAATTCAAACATTAAAATAAAATTTCAAATTTAAACAAAATGTTACATGTATAAAATCCTAGTACATGAACACCTTATTTTAAAATAAAACTAGAGATATAAAAACAAAGCTTCATTATCCACCAACATCTCCATCTTCTTCGCTATCTTGATCACTAAAACTCTCTTCATCACAATGACTACCCTCATCAATTTGTTTTTTTTTGTAGGACAGTTTCGAGAATCCTAGTAGGCAAGTTTTCAACTTAATTTGCTTCATTACAATGACTACATTCGCTTAATCCCCCGGACCACTCAAACGACAAGTTATATTGTCAGGCGGATTGAACTTCACCTGCATGTATGAAAAAATTCTTAATTATAACACATGGTTAATGGTATTTATCTAAAAATACAAATAATAGACAAAAAATGAAACTATAAAACAAACAAAATTACCATGAGAACCAATGTATTGTTCAAAACCATCAACAACATCAGGTCTACCATTCATGCATTATGATAAAGATTTAGAAATATCCGTTTTGACATCTTTAAAAATGCTTCCGGTATATACAAGTGTTGCATGTGTTTCTATAGGTAAAGGAGTGAATAAAACATGAGAAGTTGAATAAGTTGCATGCTCAACAAGCCGTTGTCGATCGCGTTAACCGTCAATAGTTGTGTTAAAACACATCATAAACTTAACCAAAGTATTGAATTCAGTAAAATAAGTCTTAAAAAGTGTAATTGATCTTTCACATCTGAATATGGTTTTCATTAAACACAACATGGGTATTTCCCTAAAATAATTAAGGACCATTGATTCATAATAGAAAACAACATGTACACATGTGTAAAGCAGAAACTTACACATGTATAATACGAATGAACATAGATAAACTACAACTAACATATCATTGTTATTAGGGACACATTCCCAACAAACCTATATAAGCTATTTAATAGAAGATACGATGGATAGTGAGCAATTTACACATGTGTAAAACAGTAAAAGCGAACAATTTACGCCTGTGTAAAACATAAACTTACACATGTATAACACAAATGAATATAGATAAACTAGAACTAACTTATCATTTTATTCTGAACACATTCCCAACAATCTATATAAGCATAAATTATACATACCTTAGAAGGAAGTTCATCCATAATATGCCAAATACATAAACGATGGACAAATTCATTAAACACCTTAACTATGGCTTGTTTCATTGTCGAGACTTTGTCAGTTAAAGCTACCTTTAGTTGATTTCGGTGTGCTTCACGAAAACGTTTCAAAAACCATGTGTATGATTCAATAGTTTTGTCATAAAGATGGGCAACATCAAAAGTTACACAATTTTTATAGCGGTCGACCCTAGCAAAAGTTACGCAACTATGAATGTTCCAACAAATAAAAACATGTACCAATGAAGACTGAGATAACAAATAAGCACATGTCCCAAATCGATCACAAAGCGCTAGGTTTTACAATCACTTTCACATAGATAGACATAATTAAAAAAAAAAACTAAATTAAATGCTACGGATTTTAATATACAACTAAGAAACATGAATTCCATGTTTTTAATGTTCATCAATTTATAACTACATCATGTTTTACGAATTTGATAATCATAACATATTCGAAAGCAAACAAAAAAACACGAATATATTGATATAATCGACCAGGGAACTTTAGAGAGTAGGTAATTACCTGTTTCTTTAATCGAAGACATAGTTGTGTAACTTTTGCTGCATAATTCTTATCAGCTCCAACACCCCCTTTCAGCCATAACTTCCGGTTGTTTCTCATAATTGTCAACACTAATGAAATTCAAAGTTGTGTAACTTTTGTTGCACAATTTTTATCAGCTTCAACACCTTCTTCAGCCATAACTTCCAATTGTTTCTCATAATTGACAACACTAATGAAATTTGAATCCCTATTTGAAAACAATGTTTTAGGAGACACCATAACTACAATTAACACCAAACAAAATAAACAAGTTGAAACTATAAGCAACCATAAGAACTGAAATTATAAAAGCATTAAGGAATCGATGAAGAATTAAAACCCTAAGAAGAAGAAATTATGCGTTTGGAATGTTAGATTATAAGAATAAGATAGAAAACCCTCATACGATTGGAATGTTAGATGATAAGTAGAAGATAGAAAACCCTAACCTTATGTTCGATGTTTATGTAATGATCGACGTTTCTGTATTGATCGATTGGAAGGTTAGATGAGATTATCAATCTGCTTATTGTAGAAGAAGATGGGTATGTATGCTTGTGAAGCAGAAGATGGATGTTTGTAAGTGGAGAAAAAATGGTAAAATTACCACCTTACCCTTTTTAATTTAAACACTAGGGAAATAGATGAGTGGCTGAGATTTGTTCTCATGGTTCTCACAAAAGATGAGTGTTCTCATTTAAACCCTCCCCTATATATATATATATATATATATATATATATAGGGTAGGGTTCAATTGAGAACCAACCCTTAGTTAGGAACTTTAGGAACCAATCTCATCCATCCATCTTCAATTGCATGATGGTAAATATGTTAAACATAAATTAACTTTTTAATTAAATCAAGGGGTAATATTGTCTTTTGGTATGTGAGTATTAATAGGTTATTTAGTATACATTGTAACTGACAAAAACCACAACTAATATCATTTGTGCGTTTCTTGTGTACATCATTGCTACAAAAAAATTATACTGTACGATAACATTAAACAACTATACGTCAGTGTATATTCATATTCCAACAATTATACATCAGTGTATAGTCCAATCATTGCTACAAAAACATTATACTGTACGATAACATTAAACAACTATACGTCAGTGTATATTCATATTCCATGCACTCACACGAAACTGATAGGTTGGTCTTATCAAGAGTAACCTGAAACAAAGAAAAAGGTTGTTTAGTATATACATCAGTGTATACATACAATATACATCAGACCCCAATAAAATTGATGCTATACAACAGTGTTTAGTATCGTCATATTCAAACAATTATACATCGGTGTATAGTCCAATCATTGCTACAAAAAACATTTTACTGTAAGATAACATTAAACAACTATACGTCAGTGTATATTCATATTCCAACAATTATACATCAGTGTATAGTCCAATTAGTACTACAAAAACATTGTACTGTACCATAATATTCAACAAATATACGTCAGTGTATATTCATATTTCAACAATTATACATCAGTGTAAAGTCCAATTAGTGATACAAAAACATTCTATAGTACCATCAAATTCAACATATATACATCAGTGTATATTATGTTTAATTATATTACCAGAGAAGGAAGGAACCGGTGGGTTCCAGACCACCGTGTACGGCGGCGCACGACGGAGCCACGGCGGCGCTGCCGCCCTCTTCATCTCGTACAGATGCGTGTTCCGTTTAATCAGGGATCGGATAAACGACGGTGGATGATGGTAGTATTGGGTCTCGCAGATAAGGATGGTGGTTCACGGTGGTGGTTTTGGTGGATCATTGTAGCGAGGGTGGTGGACCTGGGTTCGTATAGGGTTGTTGGATAAAGAAGACGGTTACAAGGTAGGTGGTCTGGGTTAGATGGAAGTTGACGACAGTGACCCGATGATGATTTCGAATAGGGTTTTGATTAAGGTTAAGATGAATACAAGAGGGATTATGGATGATGGTATGGATACGGGTTAAGATGAATTCCATTTTTAAAACTTTTTTTTTAAATTAAAATATAAAACATAATTGTTCAATTACCATCCTACCCTTAGATCAAGATTAAAAGATGAATGGCTCAGATTGGTTCCTAAGTTCCTAACTAGTACCTTGCAGTGGCGGATCCACGGCTATGGTAGGGTGGGCATGTGCCCACCGTGCGCTCAGGCGAGTATGTCGTCCGCTCACGCGAGTAAACCGTCTCACCAGAATTTTCGTCTTTAGGTTTCTGACCTCAACTTCATTTGAGTAGTTTATCTCTTTACACTATCTTTGGCTTAGATGTAGAAGTGAGAAAAGAAAGTAATAAATAAAAGCATATCTAATTTCTTGCGATGGACAGATATGGTTGTTTAAGTGTTGAAGAAGAAGAAGAAAACTATATACTTTATTTTATTTTATGTTAAATAGGCTTTTATAGGTAGAAATGCACTCAATGTCCTATATCCTCATACTTTTCAACCTATAAAGTCAAGTTAGACTGACACAAAACATGATAGTGGTTTTATTTAGTTTTCTTATTTTTCATTATTATTTAACTTGACAGCTACTTTATTTATATCGGCTTTATTAATTTTATCTAATTCTTCCTAAAGGTTTTTTAGCCTATATAATTAAGGAACACGTAAAAGAAGTGTCATCTATATCAATCCTATAACCAACAACATCAGGACCTGTTGATTCTAACTAATAAACAACTTTGACCCACCTATACATAATATATGTCATTCATATTTAATTATCGCTAAAGTTACGTTTAGGTTTTTTTTTTTTTTTTTTTTGAGTTTTCTAAAGTTTTTTTTTTTTTTTTTTTAACAAGACATATAATTGAGGAATGAGCTTTATGATTTAAGGATATATTATAGAAACATTGATAAAAATTATTCAGAAGAACCTATTGTGTAGATTAATGGATATATGATGAAGGTAATTGATACTTTGCCTATTTACATTGTGCCCCCCGTACAAAAAAGTTCTGTATCCGTCACTGGTACCTTGGTTCTTAATTGATCTTTTTCCTATATATATATATATATATATCTATCTATATAATAAATGAAAACACTAGGGTTGAATCCTAGATTTTTAGAGGGTCTTGAAGGATCCAAATCCTAAATGGGGCTCCAAGACTAAGTCTTATATAAACCTCTTTTTATTTAGTTTTGTCAACATCCATTTGTATGTTACAACATCTTCCTCCTTCCTATCCTACTAATTCCTTTCTCATTCCTCATTCCTCTCTCATTGTCATTTTTGCAAGGTATGTTCTTCATCAATCTTAGATGAATCTAGAAAATGTTTTTGAATCTTTTTCTGCATTTTTATTATATTGATACATAATGTTTGCAATCATCTTACATAAAAGATAAAAACAATTGGATTGTATCGTTGTTTTTATACAAAGACAAATGACAATCCTATATCTATCAACCTTCTACAAAATATGTGATTATCAACAAGTTTTCGATTATGTTTCTAACCCTTTATAAAATCCCAAAAGTAAATGTTTGAAACCATCTTACATAAAATATAAATACAATCGGTTTCTTATTAAAATAACTTTCTAATCCTATTGTTTGTCGATTATGTTTCTGACAATTTTTGAAATCCATCCACATCGGTTTACTAACATATTAAACCAAACAGAATCGTTTTTTTTTATTAAAACCATTTGATAATCTGTTTACAATCAACTCTCTGCTTTGGATGTAATCGATACGCGAGTAATTCTGCTCAGCTTTAATCATTGAATATATGATTGTGTTTTTTAATAAACAGATTGCAATTGAAATCGGTTTTGAGTATGTGTGAATATAAAAAACAATTATATAAAAAAAACAAAATACCGGATTTCATAAAACAAGATAATTAAAATCAGTTTTTAGTATGAGTGACTTTATGTATATTTTAACAAAAGTTTGTTTTTTGCATACGAAGAACAGGATTTCATTAGGACAAATAACTTCAATATGGCTTATCACAAGGGTGACAAATTCTTCAAGGTTATTCATGACCCTTCCGCACGAGTTTTGGTATGACGTTTCTAATATTTTTTAAGTAAAAAAACCTTATTTGTTATTATAATGTTGGTTTTTACGTGTTTGTGCAGACATTGCCTAAATCCATGAACATGTTTTTGTTATCTAAAAACTTATGAAACAACAACATTAAAGTTTCGACATACCATGGTCAACAACTTCTTATTAATTTTAATTTAAATGTGTAATTATTCACATTGACTAAGATTTAATTATGATCAAATCAATAAATGAGTACGACAATGTGTGAATCAATAATCATTAAAATTTTGTGTTTTTTTTTTTCATTTGGTATATTGACATGGAGATGTCTAATTTTACCGAATATTTAGTATGTTGTAATTGTAACAATATGTATACGTTAACCCGTGGTGGCAATACGGTATAATTTAGAATACATATTCACAACTGAATTTACTCACAACATTTATAATGAATTGATAAATGTAATTGCGAAATTTATGGTTTCCTTATACAATAACAAATTTACTTTGAATACGCATTTACTTGTCCAATTTTCAAGCATGTTAGTAAAGCATATAATAACATATAAAGAACATTTACTTAAATAACATTGAATAGATTAAAAAAAAAACACAACTAGGTATAATCCTTGACATGCGGCATTAAAGGTTTCAATCATTGTTTTTGACTAAATTCAATCAATACATTAATTTATAACAATAATAACAATTCTAATACGGATGCTAATTACCCTCCACTCTTTCATCCATTTCTTATTATTGAATTGATTCAATACCTATATAATGCTTTACATAACATGTAAATAACATTTAGTTTAGTAACATTGAATAGATCAAAAAAAATCACAAATATGTACAATCATATAAATTCGGCATTAATGGTTTAAATGCTTGACTTTGAATAAATTTAATCAATACATTAATTTATAACAATAATATATAAGTGGTAATTCGAATGCTAATTACCCTCCACTCTTTCATCCATTTCTTATTATTGAATTTATTGAATACCTATATAATGCTTTACATAACATGTAAAGAACATTTAGTTTAATAACATTGAATAAATCAAAAAAAAAAAAAAATCACAACTAGGTATAATACTTAAAATTCACCATTAATGATTTCAATGCTTGACTTTGACTAAATGTAATCAATACATTAATTTATAACAATAATAACAATGCTAATTCAGATGCTAATTACCCTCCACTCTTTCATCCATTTCTTATTATTGAATTGATTGAATACCTATATAATGCTTTACATAACATGTAAAGAACATTTAGTTTAATAACATTGAATAGATCAAAAAAAAAATCACAACTAGGTATAATACTTAAAATTCGCCATTAATGATTTCAATGCTTGACTTTGACTAAATTTAATCAATACATTAATTTATAACAATAATAACAATGCTAATTCGGATGCTAATTACCCTCCACTCTTTCATCCATTTCTTATTATTCAATTGTTTGAATACCTATATAATGCTTTACATAACATATAAAGAACATTAGTTAAATAACATTGAATAGATCAAAACAAATTACAATTACAACTAAGTATAATGCTTGACATCCACACTTGACTTTGACTAAATTCAATCAATACATAAAGTTATAACAATAATAACAATTGTAAGTCGAATCCTAATTACCCTCCACTCTTTCATCCGTTTTTTATTATTCAATTGATTGAATTCCTATATAATGCTTGACATAACATATAAAGAACATTAGTTAAATAACATTGAATATATCAAAACAAATTACAACTAACTATAATGCTTAACATACGGCTGTTTTGCTTTGACTACTTGACTTTGACTAAATTCAATCAGTACATAAAGTTATAACAATAATAACAATTGTAATTCGGTTCCTAATTACCCTCCACTCTTTAATCTATTTGTTATTATTGAATTTATTTAATTCCTACATCAATGCCTATATAATGCTTGACATACGCCATTTAATCAATAAATGATTAACCTTGACTAAATTCAATCAATACATAATGTTATAACCTTTAAAACAATGCTAATTCAAATGCTAATTAACCGCCCACCATTTCATCCATTTCTTATTATTCGGTAAATTCAATAACTATATAAACAAGTCAAACCAATTCACATACGATTGTAATAAGACACGTTGGAACCACTTTGAATAATCGCAAAGATATATTATTAGGTTAATTTCTGTTTCTCATATTTAATTACTTAAACATTAGTTATTTTGATTTTGATTTGTTGTTTTATTGAAGTCATCTTTTGGTTTTTACATCATTTTTTCCCAGTTAACAAGATCAATGGCTGCTGTAGATGCAAATGAGTTTACAATGGTTAACCAAATTCATGTAAACCGAAACAGTGTGGCGTTAAAGCTAAAGATTATTCGGGTTTGGCGTCTACCCGATCGTCGCAATCCTAATGATGTGTACTCAATTGAAATGATCCTATGTGATGAAAATGTAAAAGTTAACAACACGTTTTTTTTTTATATCCTATTATTTTTAAATTTCATAACTTTTTTTTTAATTGTGATGCTTTTAATTTTAATGTATATCAATTATCTTATTTTTTTTTTATAATCAACAGGGTAACAGGATTCAAGCGAATGTATTTAAGCGGTTGTTTTTTAAATTCGAGAGGTTTCTGATTGAAAATTCTTCTCTTATTATAAGAAATCCAGGAGTTGGGGTCAATTCCTCTAAATACAAGTATGCTCCAAACCCAAACAAACTCTGCTTGAATATGAATACTCAAGTTTCCGAATATCATGGTTTCCAAGGTCCAGATTTTGGTTTCTCTTTTGTGCCCTTTCAAAGAATTCTGGATAAGGAGGTTGATGAATATGTTACAATAGGTATATTTTCGTTCTAAAGTTTTTTTTTATCACAACCAAACAATAATAATAGTTTTATAAGTTATCTTTCATTAATGTTTATTTTATAATTGATCTTAGATGTTATTGGACATGTTAACAAGTTCTTCAGCAATGATGATAAAGAAAAAAAGGTTGTCGCTGATAGAAAGAGGTTAACAATGGAAATTCAAGATATCGAGTATGTATTCTTTATTTATTTTTTTTTTGTTTTTTTTTTTGCATTTTATATATAAAAAAATTACGTACCTTTATAAATTGTTTATTTATTTTTTACTAAAATAATTTGTACTTTTTTGAAGGGGCTTGCGCATCTATTTAACGTTGTGGGATAGTTATGCCATGGAGATGTCTAAATATGTTGCAACTCATCAAACAGAGAAAGAATTTATAATAATAATGCAGTTTGGCTGTTTGAAGTTTTATAATGGTTGTATAATGTTAATAAATATATATAGTTATATTTATATTTATACATACATTATATTTTGCATTATAAATTAAGTTCTAACTTCTAAATTTTCTTTTTATTAAATAAATAAAATATTTTTTCCTAATTTTTTTTATAGGAAAACCGTATGTTTCTAACTCTTTTGGAGATCGCGTTAGTCGACTGTTCATAAATGGAGATATTGAAGATATAAAGCTGTACAAAAAAGGGTATGTACTATTACGTTTTTCAATACGAATTACACAACCTTTATAAACAGTCTCAATAAATATGTAATGTGTATTGATTAAATTATTTTTATCAGGTTGGGTAAGAAAATCGCTGATAATCCTTCCTCTTCTCATCAACCATATGGAACTTCTATGTTTTGCTCTGATGAAGATGAATTTGTCCATAACACTCCTTTTAGTAACATTGGCGACATTTGTGAGATTCAAGAGGTAAGTATAATGTTCATACTTAAATACGATATTTATAATTAAATATAAAAAATTGTAATGAGGTTAAAATTTTAATTTTTATTTAATATTAATTTCCAATGTATACCATATACTATCTTATTTTGGTAACAAACTATAATATTCATACAGGCGCAGGCTTTGGTATTATTGGGTACTATTAAAGACCTGTTTACCGAAATTGGCTGGTACTACATGGGATGCCCCAAATGCACCAGAAAATGTAGTATTGATTATATAATCAAGCAGGTTGGTGAAGGAAGTTCAGATTTTGAGGAAGAAAAGGTTTACGAGTGTTTGAATGATAGTTGTAGTGCCAAAAAAGTTGAGCCTACACCAAGGTCGGATATATTTTTAACATCTATTATAATTTTCACAAATATACTTTCATTTCAACCCAACTTAGTTATAAATTTTTGTTGTTTTTTTTTTTCAATTTTTTTTCTAGGTTTAAAATTCAGGTTCGTGTGCAAGACGTTAATGGTGCTGTATCGCTTACGTTGTTTCATCGTGACGTTGCACAACTTATTAGTAAAAGTGCTTCTGAATTGCTTGAGTTGAATACGGTATTCCATATTTTTAACTACATTTTAAGTAT
Source organism: Ambrosia trifida (assembly GCA_028751855.1). Taxonomy (NCBI): domain Eukaryota; kingdom Viridiplantae; phylum Streptophyta; class Magnoliopsida; order Asterales; family Asteraceae; genus Ambrosia; species Ambrosia trifida. The sequence continues at coordinate 33,109,521 of CM054133.1, read as the reverse complement.
AAAATTATTTTTAATAATTCCTTAATTATAGTTTTGTAATAATTATGTATTTGGTTATTCCTTATATATAGGTTGGTGATACAGTTGAATATCCTGAAGAGATTAAGACTTTGTTAGACAGAGAGTTTGCTTTTAAAATCTTTGTCTCTGGGTTCAATTTAAACAACAAATATGATGTTTATGGTGTAACTAAGATAACTGATGATCCAACAATTATCTCGCATCTTAAGAAAAAGTTGTATGTAGGACAGGTACATATTCGAATTCCATTTCACATAACTTAGCAAATTTTATTTATGTAAGACTTTATTACATTTCTAAGTTTTTGCATGTTTTTTTTAACAGCCTGCTGAATCAGAATCACTTCACACGTCTCTCATGGCAATGCCGTCTAATGTTATTTCTGTTTCCAAGGTACCATTTGCACAAACACTTATATTCATAGTAATACATTTTACTCATTTTTTCTTTCATACACAATCACTGATGATTCTGATACATATGTTTGTAACTATTTTTTGTTTAGGAATCTGACACAGGCGATAATGATACGCCAATTTCCATTGTTGATAAGAAAGTTTATGCTGAAGGAGAACAATGTTCTATCAGTTCCAAGTATCAAATGGTTAAGCGTAAACTGATTGACGCGATCTCTGATGATGAAAGCACACCAATTCCTTCAACTAAGATTGGAAGTGGTGGTAGTATGGAGTAACTTAAAATTACGTTGAGCCTCTCGTCTTCCTAAACCCAAAATGAAGAGGATTTGTTTTCTATGCTTATGGTCAACCAGTTTCATTGCTTTATGTTTTGTTTTTTTTTAATAATTTTGAACAATTTCTACTTTGTTATTTTCTCTTTATACCATGATATGGTTTCCTCTTTTTATTAAGTTTCATAACGATCATAATATTTAATAAATGCGTTTGCTTGATTGATAAGTATGTTTTCATCCATTTGAATATTATGTTGAGTATATATAGATACAACTAGATTGGTGGATGTACTCATCAAACATAATTTTCAGTTTTATTTTTGTATGATTCATATCTAATTAAAACTAAAAGATTGTAACATAAATGTTGTAAATCGTTTCAATTTTTTTACCGAAATATATTGTTGTGATAGTAGGAAAAATGGATCGGCCCAATATGTTACTAAAACAATCCCATATAAAATACATAACATACATATTACATAACTTATTGGGTTGAATGTTTATTATTAGCCATAGGCCCGATTGTTTTACTCTTAATGTCTGATTCAGCCCAACAACAATTGGTTTCATTATATACCTACCTAATTGATAATTGTTTCACTTTTTCATATTTTTCGGTTCTCCCAAAAAACTACTTTACCAATATGTAAGTAACCCTTGATCTTCTTCACTTTTAAGATATTTCGATACTTTCAATAACTTGCAGACTTCATGTTTAGAAATATGGTACATTTAATAAATTTGAATATCTTTTTTTAGCTTACTTGGACCATGGTGATCAGAATGTCACTTGTGAAGATTGTAATGCTAGACTGTGGAGCTGTGAATCTACTAGAGGGCTTAATAGAAGTAATATTAAAAAAAAATTCTCTCTGTGTTGTGGTTATGGAAAAGTTATGCTTCCTCCTTTTAAGGAGGCGCCACACAGTTATAAAGAGTATTTTAATGGAGTTGATTCTAAAAGCAAATTCTTTTTAAAGAACATAAGACGATTCAACTCTATGTTTGCATTTACATCCATGGGTGGAAAAATTGATAGGTCTATAAATCATGGTAATGCTCCATTCATCTATCGTATAAGTGGTGAGAACTACCATGCTTTGGGAAATCTTTTACCATCACGTGGACAAAATCCAGTATTCTCTCAGCTATACATATATGATACTGAAAATGAAGTTTCGAATAGAATCAATGTTGTTGGGTATGTTATTTTTTTATTGTCTTTTGTAGAAAACTTTAAGGATTTTTAAGTACTTTCGATTCTAATGTATTCATTTTATTTATAGTGATGCAGATGAGGAATACTCATCAGAAAAGGCCCTTGAATTTCAAATTGTAAAGGAATTGAAAAAAATGTTGGATGCCAAAAACTCCTTGGTGAAATCTTATAGAATGGCGAGAGATTGTTTTCAGAAGAACCCTGATGCACAAGTCAAGCTTCGATTAAACGGAATGAGGAAAGAAGATGGTAGAACCTACAACCTACCCACGGTTTCTGAAGTTGCTGGATTGATAATTGGTGACCTTAATGAAGAAACAGATAAACATGACATTGTTAATGCCTCTTTAAGTTCATCATACATTTGGCACAAATGCACTGTTTTAGAGTTAACAAAAAATATGCGGTTGCTTTCTGGAAGCTGCAGTTCTGATATTGAGGAAACTAAAAAGTTTGCATCTTGGCTTCTGGACATAGGAGAAGGAAAGGTTGATACAATAAGTGATGATCAAGATGTTATTTTGATACCTGATGACTTACTTATTTCTCAATCTTCGGATCCTGTTTCTGATTTGATAGCCTTTGTTTATCCTTCACTTTTGGATAACATCCACATTCCGACTTATTTTCAAGATCGAGCTATATTGGCACCGAAGAATGAAGTTGTTCATGAAATTAATGATATATTACTTTCAATGTTTCCCGGTGACGAAGTTGAGTATCTAAGTTCGGATAGTGTTTGCCAGTCTGAAGATGTGAACAAACAGGTTGATGAAAGATTAGTTTCTCCTGATGTCCTTAATGGTCTTAAGTTTTCTGGAATACCAAACCATCGTTTGGTTTTGAAAGTTGGCGTTCCCGTAATGTTACTCAGAAACATTGATCAGAAAAGTGGTTTGTGCAATGGGACAAGGTTACAAGTTGTTAAAATGAGAAAACGTGTCATTGAAGCGAAAATCATATCAGGAAGTAACATTGGAATGCGAACTTTTATTCCAAGAATTACTTTATCCCCCTCAGATAAGAAAATTCCTTTTAAATTTAATAGAAGGCAATTTCCACTTGCTGTTTCTTTCGCAATGACAATAAACAAAAGTCAAGGACAATCCTTATCCAGAGTTGGGTTGTATTTGAAGGATCCAGTTTTTTCACACGGGCAGTTGTATGTTGCGCTTTCAAGGGTCAGAAGTCGAGATGGACTTAAGATTGTTATAGTAGATGAAAATGGTGAATTGACGAACAAAACATCAAACGTTGTGTACAAAGAAGTCTTTCAGGATTTATGAATAATGTGAGTAATTTTTATGCAATTTTTTAATTATCTTTATTGACGTTATGTATATACAACTTCAATAATAAAGTATTATTTTAAACTTTTTTTGTGTGCTTTGAACAGTGCGTTGCATTTTGTCAATAAACCAAGTTATGTACTAATTACAATTACATTAAAAATAAAAATATGATAAAAAGTCATTTACAAAAACATAATGTATTCATACCTTTGTTATTTTTTTCAAAACTTTATACTTTGGTTTAGTACTGATCATAATAGGTAATCGGTTTTCATTACTAACGTTACTGAGGGCTTATAAAAAATATCCACTTTGACATGAAAACCATAGTTATATGTTAGTTTTACTTTTAATACTCATTTAATATCAACGCATGACGTTTATATAAGAAAAAAATTTCAGGCTAACCGTTATTTTTAACACTTTACGTTTGTAGCCACTAAACTTGAACAATACAACTCTTAGTTTCATATAATTTTTTTATTTACTATGGTTTGCACCGTGGGTCCCCACGGGTCTCAAACCTAGTATATATATATATATATATATATATATATATATATATATATATATATTGATCCGCCTTCAATCTAGGTTGTAACATGGTTCAGATTCGGACAGAACCAGAACCACTACATGCTAAAAATAAGAACCGAAACTAGACCATATAAAAACCTACCGGTTTAATTTAAAACCGGGTTAAAAGGTTCTCATGTAAACGGTTAAATAAAAAGCCAATCCAACCATTTATAACATATAGTTGCAAAAAGTTTAAGCCATCCAAAGTAAAAGTAGCGCAGCAATAAAAGGTTTCAAACCAAAGCGAAATCTAAATAAAACAATTCCAACCACTGTCAAATGAATTGTTAAAATAAATTATCTTCAAACCTCATTTGATCTTCATCCTCACGATCTTCTCAAAAACATTTAAATAAAACCAAGTGTGAGCAATTAAAAAGAGAAAAGAAATATACGAAAGTGAAGAGTTGTGGAAGTAGAAAAGCCCATGAAATAAATAGGGTATTTAAGATAAACTTTAATCCGGTTCTTTAACCTGGCCCGACGGTTTTAAAAGAACCGAACTGAGAACCGTTTATCCAAAGTGTGAGAATCGGAACCAAACCTTAAAAACCAAATCAGTTCAAATCCAGCGGTTCGGTTTGGTTCACCGATTCTGATGATTTAGAACCGTTACTTACTCAGCCCTAGCCTTAATTAGAAAAACCTGAACTTGATCTCGAAAGATGGCTATCGGACACTAATTAATCTAATACATCTAATACGATACTTGATATGAGACTAACTATAAGATGTTTATGGGTTCAAGACATGTATGTGTATACCACATCTAAACTGAATATATATTATTGTACTTTAAGTATTTGATATTTTAAGTTGGTTTTTGGGCGAATATATGTAAGACGGAATTTTTTATAAATTTTAGCTACATAAATTTAAATACGGAGATGTGTGAGACGGTTTTAAGAATAAGGGGGTGTTTTGGATTGAGTTGAAAAATGACTTACTAATTTTTTGAAAAAGCCAATAAGTTAATAAGTCATTTGAAAAAGCACCAAATCCTGGCTTTTCAAAATGACTTATTGACTTATTGGCTTTTTCAATAAGTTGTTTCCAAACTCAATCCCAAACATACTCTAAAACTCATCCGCTTAACCGATTCCCATGAGAGATTGCTTCAGAAATTGTGATAGGGTTTGATATCCAACCTAAAATTTGATTCATTCAATAAATCATATTACAATAAACTTTTTGTTATGCTCATTCTTATAATTAGATAATGATCAAAGCTCTAAAACTTACTTCCGAGTCATCATTAACTTTTTATGGATCCAATTAATCAAATTATCAACAATATGCAATTGAATTTTTTTTTTTAATTGAATATTCTTATATTTTTATTAACCACGAAATAAACCAAGTTACATCTGGATAATGGGTAAGCGAGCAACAAGCTGCGCCGCTATCCCCTTTTGAATCGCAAAGCCTATTCTACTAAATACAAACTTTTGGTTCCTCGGGCTTTGCGAATCACTGTGGACCACCTTCTGCACCCGCTCCAAAAAACGAACTGCCTCAGGGGCTAAGGATCCAAAAGTATCGAAGACAAACGGAATGAACACATGTTGATTCTCTAGACATGCTGCCTCGTGCTTAGCAACCTTCCTAGCTTCCGCCTTCAAAACCGCCTGTCCCGGAACGAAACCACTATCTCTCAGCCCTACCAGTGGGGACACCCCAGTGAGGTCAACACACGCGTGCTTACCCCCCGCCCAGCCAAACACAAGGACGTCCGCAGGACGCAGGGTAGATCTTCCCTCTCGTGGGTCAGTCAGAAAATTAACAGGGGCTTCTTTCTTGGCTGAGATCCCGGCGCGCCTAAGCACATCCCATAAAACATCTCTAACCCAGTCATGACGATACTTGAACCCCGGCAATTCCTTACAGTGAAGGGCATGCTCGCCAAATCTATCCAAACAGGCTTTTTTACAAATGGGGCAAGAGTCGTCTGGCGGGAAAAGGGGAATCATGAGCCGGTATTTAAGGATGGCTCTGTATTCAACTGCTGACATCCGTTGCCCAAGACCTTCAATGGGCGCAACAGTCAAAAAATCTTGGGCATGAGCCCCATTGAGACAAGCCAAAACTGCCTTTTGACGCGGGGTCATATCGAACCGCTCCTCCATATCCTGTGCGTGTTTACCATAAAGAGCACTCGCCAAAGTTTGTTGAGGTTTCTTGGGGGCGGTCTCCTTATCAGTAAAACCGCCTATATCAAGGTCTGGGAGAGTTGTTCCAATATTACCAAGCGCAAGGGAGTAGTCAGGATCCACCCCCTAACACCAGCACTTCGCAAGATGTGGTCCTGCAGTTTCCACGATTGGGCCCTGGACGCTACAAAAGCATATGCGGAGACGTCCTCCGCCGATATAAGCCCTAAGCCCCCGCAACGCATAGGGAATGAAGCCAACCTCCACTGGAGGTCCCCAAAATGCGGTCCTCCGCTGACAACAATGTCTTCAACAGCCTCTCGCAGACCTGCATCAAAGATAGACACAACCTCTTTGACATGTTCTGGTTGACAAGTCCGGAGCCCAAACACTAGTTTAGCAACCCCCATGCACGAGCGCAACAGAAGGAGCTCACTTTGGGGGTCCCTTAAATTCGACAGTCGTTTCATAAGATCAACCGCCCGAAGAGCTCGTCTAGATGCCAAAGACTGAATAAACCTTGCATCCCGACTAACCGCCCCCCCGAGGAGTTTAACCCCCCCTACGGGCCTGCTAATCTCGCTAGGCAATAAACCCGGCACTTTCTTCGCACCATTGCATGACGGCCAAAAAATCTCCGTTTTCCGAATATTAAGCCTAAGCCCAAGAGATGCCCCCTCTGAACGGATAATGTCTAGCGCCCTAGAAACTTCCTCTGCCTTACCAATGATAGTGCCATCGTCCAAGTACCAGGCATGGAAGAGCAATGAGCAGGTACCCTGCACACGGAGGATCAGCGGATGAAGAACCAGCGCAAAGAGAAGGGGGCCGAGAGGGTCCCCTTGCTGCACCCCTGTGGTAGCCCCAATATGGGTATCCCCCACATATAATCTGGCGGGCTGCGCATATAAAAATTGGACCCACGGGAAGATAGATGGGCATCTGCAACTAACTTCCCTGAGAAGTGTCGTACGGTCCACCTCGTTAAAGGCGTTAGAAAAATCAACAGTGAGCATAGCCATGGACCCGTCAGAATGGAACGCGCTCAGAAACCTGTTAGCACTGTGCAGCACCGCTTCTGCCCCATTAGGGACCCCAACCCCAAACTGAAAATCCCCCAGATAGGTTGCCATCTCTTTACCCACTTTACGCATAGCGACTTTTGACACCAATCTTCTCCAAATGGCCCCCACCGCAATGGGCCTAATCCCGTTGTCAGGCTTTAATAGGGGGGTCAACGGTGCCGAAGCAATGAACTCCGCCAGAGCTTTAGGACATAACCCTCCAAGCCACAAGTTGACAACATCGGTGATGGCTTTAAGGAGCCCGGAGGCAGTTGGAGACCCCTGGCCACAGAAAGCGTCTAAAATATGCTGCGCCCGCAGACCATCCCTCCCACAAGATGTCCCTTTCGGGAACGTTTTAATACATTCCAAGACGCACTCAGCGTCCACCTGCAAGGCTGGCTCCAAAGGCAAGGCGGAGGGCATGGTCGGGGGGTCCACAACAGGGTGTTTATCTATCAGGGCTCTCAATGTGTCCTCCCCAGCAGGCGCAACCCCAGATGAACACAGAACCTTGACGGCCGCAGTATAATGGCCATCCGCTACCTTCCGAAGGCACTGCTTAATATTGCCCCCACCATCTACTTTAGCTTGGTCCCCTACCCTCCCCGAAAACGACGCCACGGGGAGTTCAAGGAGGGGCAGGACCAATTCCTCTAAACCTGCCCCATCTTTCCAAACCGCCAATGCCCGCATAATAGAGCTACATTGAAGCGATTTCCTATTACCCGATCTTCGTTCTTGCCGAGAGGCCGGTTTGACCACCCTTAAGGTGCAGCGAGGCAACAACAAAAGTTTAACCCAAGCCTCAATGGACCCTGGGGCATCCACCACTTTACGGAGACCCCCTGACAAAGCATGGGCAAAAGCCATGCGACATGCAGGCGGGATACTCTTAACCGTAGCAACAGGCAGGGCGAGGATGCGCTCAAGTAGAGTGACATCTACCACCATCTTCCCAGACGTATCACTCACATGCGTCACTAGCGGATCACGAGGTTGAGGAATCCCCGTTATAAAATCGATCTCGCCTCCTGCACGCAGGTGCATTTAATCACTTCTTTGCTGTTCCGACACCGCCCATTCAAGGCATGCAGGGTCATGCACTCCCCACATAGCCAATTCTTCAGCACACGCAAGGTGTCAACAACGTCATTGTAAAGGTCAAAGTTTGAAGCAAGATGCTCCTTTAACTCACCTCTCCTTTCTTTCCCATTAAAATGATCTCGTTGGAAATGCATAAGTAACCGCGAGTATCCCTTGTATCCCGGCGTACCATCCTTGCAAGAATGATAATTTTTAAAGGGGCAACGCCATATCCCTGTGGCCGAACTGGGTCCAGGTCCCCCACCACTGTCTCTCATGGATCCTTTAAAGGAATAATTATATATATATATATATAAATATATATTTTTAAATATGTAATAAAGGTGTTTTTAAAGTTAAGAAATAAACCCGAAAAAATACCCAAGGCATTATAGCCTAGTGGTATCTTGGTGGTGAGATAAGACTTAGGAACCATATGGTTCTGGGTTCGAATCTCACAAAGGGGGTTTTCTCATAATTATGAGTTTCCTCCTGAATTGGTGACTTGGTGGTGGAATATGATCGCGTGGCAACACTGGTGACACGATGATACTCCAGTGTTCCGTGAGTGATTCCAATTTATTGGCCGTTCAAAAAAAAAACCCGAAAAAATGGGTGGGGCCCCATGTTTATTATTATTATTATTATTATTATTATTATTATTATTATTATTATTATTATTATTATTATTATTATTATTATCACCCCACTTTAGTCAACCATAACTAACACAAGAATATGAGCCTATGCCGGCAAACCCGATTAATCAATGCAATATTTGGGACAGGTATTCTACTATGGATAAATAAAGATGTGTGGGTTCGGACTTTGGATATGGATATGGGTATTGCATTAAGTGATATGCTGATACATGTTTCGATAACCCAAAATCATATCTGTCGGTGCTGCAGATTTCCGGTGGAGTCGCATTGCAATCCCAAAAGTTAATCATTTTGTTTGGAGAGCGTTGAAAAATGGTATACCCACTGCGGAAGAACTCGCTTACAGGGGTGTTCAGGTTGGCGATGGAATGTGCAAAAGATGCGGCCTCGAAGTGGAAACGGTCGACCATTTATTCGAAAAGTGTTTGTGAGCAACGACACTTTGGTGGAATATGGGAGAATGGATGAAGATACCGGATTTGAAGCTGGACATGTCGTTAAAAGAGAGACTCAACTGTTGCTGGGAAATAGACGGTGACGCGAAAAGAGTGCAGGTAATTTACGCGGTAGTACTGTTGGGCGTTCGGAAGCTATGGCTCAAGAGGAATAAGAAGGTATTCAAGAATGTCTCTACGGGCATACTGGCGATGATGGAGGAAATAAAACTCGAGACGTATTGGTGGATGACTAAACGCGCAAAGTTCACGGAATTGGAAAAGGCGAAGTGGGGGGATTTTTCTTTATTTGACAACGGGTAGAGGGTTATCAACAGTTCGTTTCTTTTCGGTATCTTTGTGAATGTTGTATTGTTATGTATAGGTGTTTTGAGGTCGGCCTAGGTAACGGCTGGCTAAATGGGTCTGGGTGTTAATGTATCTGTAAGCTATCTTTGGTGAAATGATATTCCATTTGTTTGTTAAAAAAAAAAAAATATGTTTGTTTACCCGAATAATATACCTATTATTTTATTTTATTTTTTTCACTTTACCGTAATGCTTTATTCTGGTAGTTTAACTAAACTATCACTAATACATAAACCAAAATAAAACATTTTTGGAACCACATCAAACCAATTGTTTCACCACCTCAAAATATGGTTTCTATACTAGTGAATAAGGCCTGACCCGACAGGTAATTACTCAATGTCTTGGGCTTGATGTAGGACATAGTTTTACTATCGGGTATAAGACTACAATTATCATTACTCATCCATTAGAGACATGCCTACATACATTGCAGGCCGGACCTAGGTGTCACAAGTATAGAACAACTTGGTCAAACATTGTGTGTAAAGATTTGACGATATTTGCGTTTGCCTTTTTTTTAACAACTCTCGGCCAGGACTATACAAGGTCAAAGCTTGGTCGACGCGGGATTCGAACCTGAGCACTCCAAGGTGAGAACCTCCAAAGGTGTAAACCCCCTATCTACACACTACCCTATTTGTGTTTGCTTTTGAATATTTTGTAAACATTGTGTATTTATATTTGTATGGTGTGAAGGGTACAAGCTACACAAACCACAAGTACTTCTTTGATACAAAATTATGAATATTAGGCAACGCTATGGTTAGAGTTGGTAAAAGATCACTATGAGATTATGGCTGTGAAATCATATATTACCTTCACAAGCAATCGTTTGTTAGACCATGCGTAGTGGGGGACTTTATTTATAAAGCCCCCCTTCTTGATTGGTCCACGTGGCTGCTGAGTCAGCATGGAGAGAGAAACTGAAAAAGGAGTGTAGTGGTAAGGGCTTTATTTATAAAACCCCTATTAATATTTTATTTTATCTTTTAAATAAAAAAATAATAAAATAATAAGAGAGAGAGAGAGAGAGAGTCTGATGTGGCATGATGTGATTGGGTGGGGGTATATATGGTCCGGCGTTATTTGGATAGCGCCAAAAGCAGTTTTTGAAAAATAAAGCCTCACCGTAGCGGTGTTGGGGGCGCTATTTTTTTTTCAATATCACGCCCTCCACTAAGGAGGGTCTTATGAATGCATCGAGCTGAAAGGCTGCAGACTACCCTATTAGTGTCCAATCATTGGGGATGTCAATAATTTCTATAAAATTAACATGGTTTATGAGAAAAAAAAAATCAAATAAAGAAAATAATTAGACTATCCGTTGTGGCCCGTGAGCAACCTGCCGCGAACCACAACTTTGAACACATGTTTCGCGCGGTCGACAACAGCTCCACGTGATTGAGTCAGCGAGCGATGGGACGTGAGCCAGCTTGCGTCCGTTAGCGGGCTGGCTGACTTTTGAATTTCAAAAATTAAATTTTCACCCACCAAATTTATTACCCCCCCCCCCCCCTTATTTATTTACCACAACTTCTTCTTCTTCTTCATACTCAAACCCTAAAAATCCTTCAATTTTCAAACCAAACTTCATCATCATGGTGCAGTGGACTGGTGAGGAGGAGTTAGCACTCGTGCTCGTGTACCAACAAGTCCGCGGGGACGCTGCTTCGTCAAGGCGTGGATATGGGACTTGCGGCCCACAGTGGCACCGGGTTTTGGCCGAGTTTGGTACTCTTGTAGGGGGTACCAACCGTACCAATGACTGCATCTCCCACAAGTTCGGGGACATGAAATCGAAGTGTAAACGCTTCGAAACCGCGTACAAAGAGGTGAAGGAGGATATGCCCGACGAAACCGATGACGTGCTCGTCGCCTTCGCCAAAGTGGAGTACCTTCGTACGGTTGGCCATAACTTTAACCACGTTTCGGCGTGGCAAATGTTACGCTCGGGCCTATGTTAGGTTTTTTTTTATTTTAGTGTAGTTTCCTTTTTTTTTAGTGTAATGTTTTTTTTAGTGTAATGGTTTTTATTTTTATTTTAGTATAACTTTTGTTTTATTTTTAGTTTAATGTTTGTTTTTATAAAAAAAATTGTGGTAAAAATTTAAATACATTTGGTAAAAAAAACCTCACTCACCTTGACCCATAACACCTTCTAGCGAGCGACCGCCGGCCGCTACCCAGTGCCAACTAAGCATTGACGTGGCACAATATTATTCGATAAATCCTTCACTCACCTATACCCACGGATATTCTTATATAATTTCAAAATCTTTAGATTCATTTGCTACTTTAATCTCCGTAATTTGTTTAATTTGTTTATTTCAGACTTCATATTTAATATTGCACCAGCACTCAAATAGTAACAACAAAAAGAAAACAAACAAATCAAATCTTCTAATTGTTGATATTGAAACGTGTTGTTTTTAATTTTTTATGCACATTTGAAGAGAATAAACATCATAATATCATATCTTAAAGAGAGATGTACCAAGTGGCCCAATAGGCCCATGAATCGCAGATGGAGGAATACCGAATAGAACACCAACGAAATTTTTTTGTTTCTACAGAAATAATAATGTTGTGTTATTTCTTTAAAAGTTAATTAATTGGTTTGTTAAAAATTGTGATTTTCATTCAAATGTTTTTTTTCTCGTCTGTATCCCTGTGATTTTCATTTTTTGTCATTTTCATCCAAGTCCCTAACTCCGTTAACAAAAGTTAGTTAAGTCAGGGGTATTTTAGTCACTTTACATGTGTATTTCTTTTCTTTTTTTTTTTTTTTTTTGCCATTTTCATCCAAACCCCAATTTATAATTTATGTTGTTTTTTTTTCATGAAAAAACCATCAATTCCCAAAAGTTAGAGAAAATTGCTCGAAAGGTTCATGTGGTTTGCATAATTTTCACCTATAGTCCCCAAGTTTTTAAAATTACAGACATAGTCCTGAAACAGTGAATTTTTTTAACTCGAATAGTCCTTGAGCCTAACAGACGTTATGTTCAGACGTTAAGTCACCTCACGTGCTCAACACGTGAGGGTATTTTCGTCGTTTTAAGTTTGAATTTCACATTACCTATATGTTAGTTTTAGAACCCTCATGAATAGTGTTTATTTCCTACTGCTTATAAACATTGTTTACCACTACACTCACAACGTTTTGTCCAGCTCTCTTGGCTGGGTTGTTGCTTTGATACAGCTCCCACCCAGGTTCGAGTATCTACATATATTCATGTTTATGCCAGGGTTTTTTATGCCACCTCAATCTCTTTTTCTGTTGAATCTAACTTTCCTTTATTAAGTTATTTTGATCTTTTATCATTCATTTTTATATTCTTATTGCTATTATACAAATCTTCTTTACGTGATTATATGCTTCAATGTATAATATAGGCCTCGGGGAGTAAGGGTTTTCGTTTTACCCACAATTCTATAATCGCACATAGTAACATGCTTCAAAGAGGTTTTAATTTTGTGGAAAGATTTGTGTACAATATTCTGGACCATCCCTCTTGGTTTACTCGATTCAGATCACAAGATAGTGTTTTGTAGGTTATTGTTGGGTGCAAACGGTTTTTTTTTCACCACATTCGATGTCTGAAAGGCTTATGTTTTTTGTCCCGCCAGTTGTTCGACCTAATGTCTCCAATGCTTAATTCGGCTGCCAGTGCTTCTCTTTGCCTAACATCTGTTCTTTTTTTTCCCCCCTTTAATCAGGTTATTTTACAGTACCATTGGATGCAGGTACGTCTTCTGTTTAAAAGTTTACACCTTATGTTAGTCTATGTTGAGATAGAAATGCAGTTATCATGTTGCCTTATTATCTTTTGGGTCGTCGGTTCAGTCGTTCATGTGCTTGCTGATTGTCATATGTTCAAGTTAGGTTCTTTTGTTTTAAGGCTCTTTGTGCTGGTCATTCGTGCTGTCGATTTACTCGCATTATTTTCTATATATTGTATCCTGAACGCGTGGCACGAACCACTAGCATATGGGCTTGACCTTGCAACTTTAGTTGGTAGTGTAAAAGACATAAGATCTATCAATATTTGACGGCATATATTGTGGTCGTATCACATTTAAACTTTTCTTTTGTGATTTCGGTGTTAGAACACCATCTGTTACTTACGAGCTAACAGACCACACACAAACGAACAGACATTTTTTTTGAATTGGCGAAAAACCACCAACGCACCAAGTTGAAACGTTGGTTGATCTTTCAATCGAGTTTTAAAACATTAGGTACACAGTCTTTTGATGTTTGTTAGTACATATCCAGCGTAAATTAGTTGTTTATTTGTGATCGCTTTATGTGTTTCTCAAAAGTATGTTGTTACTTATTGAAATCAGTACTATATGTGATCATTTTAAACTTTCATTTAGCTACACATATTAGGAGGCAAGAGTTTTGTAAATTAGTTGTTGTCGCAAATATGCTGTTGCTAATTCAAATCATAATTTGGTGCTATGTGTTGATCATTCAAAATTTCATTTAGCTACACGTATAATGAGGCAAATTAAAATTTTTCCATTTACTATTGTAAGTTAGTTGTTATGTAGGATTTTAGAACTGTTCCTCGCAAATATGCTGTCGGTTAGTGAACTCATGTTTGTGCTATATGTGATTGTTTAAAGTCTCATTTAGCTACATGTATTAGAAGGCCATTTGAAATTTCATTTTACTATGTAAATTAGTTGTTTTATGTGATCACTTAATTGTTCCTCACAAATATGCAGCTGCTTATTGAAATTTTTTTCTTTACTTGCTTATTTTTTAATGCTGGTGCCATGACAACGACTCTATGCGAACATGTTCGCCAAGCCTGATCTTCGTCAGTGGCGGATCTAGAAACATTTTTCAGTAGTAACGTTTTTCATTTTTTTCATTTTAGTAGCAACGTTTTTCAAATTTCGTAAAAAAAAACAAATTTTCCACTAATTTTCCACTACGCGCGCGAAATTGAGCCGCAACGTCCGCACCCCCTGCTATTACTATAGATCCGCCCCTGCCTCGTACCCTCATTCACGACATTACTGCGAAACCAATCCAGTTTGCAATAAGAGCAGTAAAGGACGATCGGACAGCTTTAACAACTTATTCAGTAAACAGTGTCGTGCGCCTACAACCTGACCAAAACGCTGAAATCAGTTCCAGCAGCAACATCCAAGGTTCCGCGACACCAACACCACTAACTCCTGTTCCTGCCAACCCGCCTCTTACTGAAAAATAAAGGGACGCAGCTGCACGGCGCAAACTGTTTGCTGATGAAGGTACACAACATTTTAAATAGGCCTGTTATCACACCACATTAACTGCTAATATGTTTTGTTCTGATCATAGGAGATAACTTATAAGAATCCAGCCAAAAGGCCAGCCACTGACATCTAGACCTGCTGCAACCAACAGCGAGCGACATCAGCTAACTTTTGCAACTTCTATTTAACCTACCCCAACTGCTTTTTTGTGTACTGCCTCCGCCTATGTATTTTCTGTACCTGTTGCGCCCCGCGCCTGTATTTATGTCACGCTTTGAACTTCTAGCTCAGTAGGTTCATGTATGGTTTTTCTTTTTCGCGTTCTGCAACTCACTGTTCTCATATGTACCAGTTTTTTTTGGTTCCAGAAGACACTTTGGTTATGTATGGTTTTTCTTTTTGGAATCCTGCAACTCACAGTTCTCATATGTAGCAGTTTTTTTTTGTTCCAGAAGACACTTTGGTTATTATTTCCTGTGATTGCTCATAAACATGCTCAAAGGTTGCGCAACGCGCAACATCGCATCCACCTAGTTATTTATAATTTCTGAAGTTCTCTCTCCTCAAACCTAACGTCTCTCTCTCTCTCTCTCTCTCTCTCTCTGTACAACATCGAAGATCAACAACAATGGTGATTTGTGATTGTGGACAACAAGTAAGGATTCTCACTTCTTGGACCTATCTTAACCCATGCCGACGCTTCTACTCTTGTCCAATCATGGTAATTTGTTGATTTCGATTAGAATTTTAAATATAGATTCAAGATCGATTTGCTAACATTATCAGCTTAATGGGGTTTATAGAACCCTAATTGCAGAAGATTTTTAGGCTGGGTTGACCCCACCTATGTGCAGACGTTCAGTTGCAATCATTCATGGGCTACTAAGACACAGAAACCAAGTTGAGGCTGAGGTTGCCCAACTACAACATATGAACAGGCTGAAGACAAGATAATATGTCTGTTGGTGATAATATTAGGGTTTGTATGTTTAGGGATATTGTTTGGATAATATGTAATAGGTCTACGATTAAGAATCATGTTATGTATGGATGTTTTATGTTTTGGTATTAAGTAATGTATGGTTGGTTTATATAAAAGAAACTGCAAATTTTGATGAATTTTTAACCCATTTGCCTAAATACAGCAATATTGAACAACAATATTTGACCCATTTGACCAATATACCACATGTTAGTTCACAACAGCAATATTTGACCCATTTGACCCATTAAAAACATTGAACAATATTTGACCCATTTGACCAATATACAAACTGTCAATTCACAAAGCCATATTTGACCCATTTGACCAATTTTCAAACTGTTTTACAGCAACATAACCAATTGACATCCATATAACCAGTTAACAACAACAAACTGTTGACAACACCATAACCAATTGACTTAAACATAACCAAGAAAACCAACATATTATAACCATTAATAACAAACTGTTAAACATCAGACATAACCACCATAACTACTGTAACATTTGTACTTTTCGTATTTTCTGTTCTAGTCCTTGTATTTTTGTATTTTTCCATTTTGTACCCTTGTAATCTCGAGCTTATGATCAATGGAAAAGTATTTTATCAATTGCATTTAACCTTAATCTATTTCATTCATTCTATAAATTCTACGTGACGCAAACTTTTTGTAACGTCGCGTGATTTTTAATTTTCTTGTATTTTAATTTTCTTGTATTTTAAATTCTATATTTAAAAATTTTCAAATTCGCTTTTACTCGCTTCTTTTAAGTTACTCCTACCAATTCTTGACGAGTCGTCAATATAATTTATCCTAATCAATTTAGAAACTTATTTAATTAAGATCTTAATATATATTTATTTTAATAAAATATATATATATATATATACATAGTTTTAATAATATTTTTAGTTAAAAAAAAGGGCCTAACAATAAATGACGTTGACTTTATAACAATAACAACATACCAGTTGTTACATTGTTTCTTTTATTTTTATTTTTGAAGCTCGATGTCCACACAGGATACAACAATTCCATAATAATTAGACTTAACCCCTATTAATCTCTTCCTAACCACCCCCATTAACTCTATTTAATACCATACCACCTTAACCCACATATAAATAAAACTCATCTCCACCCCTTAATCCTTTGTTCATCTTTAAAACTCTCTCTAAAACTCTCTAATCTTCAAGTTTTCAAGCCAAACTTCCTGTTTTGCATCAGTAAGTTTCTTGGCTTAAAACTTCAACTTTCATTCTATTTTTCTTCTTCTTTTCTTCTTAAAATCCCTTGGAGAAACCTCTAGGACATATCCCTTGCTTCTCCACAGAAGTATATAATGGATAGAGCACCAAAAAGAGGCCTCAAAGGTGATTAGTTTCTATGATTCTTTTATGTCCTAGGATCTTTGTTGTAAAGAAACCAACCAAGTCCACCAACAACCCAATGTTGGATGGATTTGTGCTATGGTAATGGTTAACAAAGGAGAGCCAATTCTCATCCAAACAAGTCACCATACTTTACTTAAACCTCCTAGTTAAAGTATGTATTATTATAAGTATACTTTTTAATCTTTTATCCTATTACTCTAGTAACAATCTCTTGGAAGGTTTGTGGTCACACCCTACCTTGCCAACTCTCTTGACCTTTCTTGTGCTATGGATTTATCCACACTAGAAAGGGGAAATCCCGTGTCCAAAACCCACGTTTACTCCATAAGTGAAGTGGTTATGACATGAACCTATCAAATGGATTCACATTCCTAACTTTATACCATCCGAATCATCTAGGATGATTTTGTGCTTGGTCTAACTTAATCTCATGACCATCCGGATTGCCCTAAAGGCAATTTGTGCTTGGTTTGCCTAAAAGGCTTGCATGAATCTCTTGAACCTATAATCTAAACTCAAACCTAAGATCCTTATTCTTTAATCCTAGTTATTCAAGGCTAAAGCTTAATCTTCCAAGACACTCTTTTGGAACCTTATCAAGACGCACCCAAAGGTGAGTCATACTTGTCCCTTTTTCTTTTATCACTTTTGGGACCAACATGTATCGTATGCAAAACACACTAATTCTTTTATAAACACACATGCTTAATCTATTAAACATACTTATATGCTAATTGCCATGCTTACGATTCTTGATACTTAAACATAATTCATTAACTATTATTAGCCCACTTAACATGTATAGCGCTATAGGAGTAGCACCCCGCCCCCTTTATGGGTCATTGTTAAGAATCAAACGGACCTAGCATGAATATGTTAGGTATATGCAGTGGACTCGCGGGTTTGAGTTATGTTCTTTGTATGGTATGTATTGTCACACCCCAACCGATGGCGGAATACATCGGGGCGAGACTTGTGGTAGATTGTTCAAAGACTTCATAACACTAATTGTGACAATATGATTTAAAGATAAAATTTCATTCATAGCATAATCATTGTCTAAAAGATAATAGAATACAAATTGTTTCATAAAATGGAAAGTACAACATCAAAATATAGAATTTAAACTAGCGTGTGTTTCTAGTCCATTCCTAAGTAGTTTTCTTGATAAACCTGCATTAAATATTTCCTGCAACATGTATAAAATATCCGTCAACACATAAAGCATTGGTGAGCATACTAGTTTGAGTCTAAGTACATAGTATAGAAAAGTCTACTCGAATCATCATGTTATAGACATATGCATGTAGAACCATACAAACGGGAACAACACTCGATAACACAAAAGATTCATCTTATCATGACCCATAAATGGGGCGGCGTGTCAACCTATAGCGCTATACATGTAAGGTGGGTTGTTAACTAATCGTACATTTGTATGTAAGACTTTGAATTCTAGCATGGCATAGCATAATAGCATTTAGATTGAGCATAATAGTTTTAAGAGTATGAAATCGTTTAAGTTTTGATAGTGATACACGTTGAGCCCCAAAGAATTAAGAATAAAAGGGGGACAAGTATGAACTCACCTTTGGGTGCGTTTTGATAGAGTTCCAAAAAGTAAGTCTTGGAAGATTAAGCTTTAGCTCCGATTAACTAGAATTTAGAATTAGAGGGTCTTAGGTTCAAGTTTAGATTATAGATTCACGAGAGTCATGCAAGCCTTTTAGGCAAACCAAGCACAAATTGCCTTTAGGGCAATCCGGATGGTCATGAGATTAAGTTAGACCAAGAACAAAATCATCATAGATGATTCGGATGGTATAAGGTTAGGAATGTGAATCCAATTGATATGTTCATGTCACGACCACTTCGTTTATGGGATAAACGTGGGTCTTGGACACGGGATTTCCCCTTTCTAGTGTGGACTAATCCATATCACAAGAAGGGTCAAGAGATTTGGTAAGGTAGGGTGTAACCACAAACCTTCCAAGAATTGGTTAATAGAGTAGTAGGATTAATGCTTGAAAGTAAACTTATAATAAATACATAATATAACTAGGAGGTTTAAGTAGAGCATGGTGACTTGTTTGGATGAGCCTTGGCTCTCCTTAGTCAACCACTACCATAGCACAAATCCATCTAACATTAGATTGTTGGTGGACTTGGTTGGTTCCTTTACAACAAAGATCCAAGGATATAAAAGAATTCAGAAAACAATACACCTTTGGGACCTATTTTAGGTGCTCTACCCTTATCACACTTCTGTGGATAAATATGGGGAAGATCCTAGAGGGTTCTCTAAGGAGTTTTGGATAGAAAAGAGAAGGAAAATTAGAAGAAAAGTGTAAGTTTGAGCTTAGAACTTACTGATTATGTTTTCAGAAAGTTTGCTCAATAAACTTGAAGATTAGAGAGAGTTTTAGAGAGAAATGAGATGAACAAGAGGCTAAGGAGTGGGGAGGGGTTGTATTTATAGGTGGGGTGAGTTGGTTGGGCATTTAAGGGAGTAATTAGGGTGGTTAGAAGGAGATTAGGTGGGGGTTAAACTTGATTATTATGGAATGGTCATACTTATGCATGTTGTTCGTTTCTAAAGAAAATAAAAAAAAACATACGATGACACTTGAATTTTATGTTGTTGTTTAAGATAATTGGAAACTTTACAAAAAGTCAAGGCACTATTTACGTTTCTTTTTCTTTTTTTTTTAAACTAAAAAGTATTATTATTAGTAGATATATGTAAATAAATAAATATATATTAAGATCTTAACTAAATGGGTTTCTTGTTATAACGCTTAAATTGAATAGGATAAATTATAATGACGACTCGTCATGGATTGATAGGAGTAACATAAAAAAAACGAATAAAGGCGAACTTGGAATTTGTTAAATATAGGGTTTAAAATATATGTAAAAGTAACAAAATCACGCGATGTTACATGTATGTGCGATGCTATAGTATGAGATTCGAGTAAATCATTCTAATTACTACGTATGTAAATCAAAACTAGTATGCTCACCAATGTTTTATGTGTTGATGAATATTTTATACATGTTGCAGGAAATGTTTAATGCAGGATTTTCAAGAAAAACTACTTAGGATTGGACTAGAAACTCACGCTAGTTTAAGTTCTATGTTTTGATGTTGTATTTCTTCTTTTTTTAAACGATTTGTATTCCGTACCTTTTAGACAATGATTATGCTATGAACGAAATTTCATCTTTAAATCATATTGTCACAATTAGTGTCATGAAGTCTTTGAACAATCTACCACAAGTCTCGCCCCGATGTATTCCGCCATCGGTTGGGGTGTGACAACTACTATACCAAAACATAAACATACCAAAACATACCAATTGTCATAAACATAAACTTAGACATTAAAAACATAAACTTAAAGATTAAACACATGCATGTTGACTTGCAGGTTGACTTGCAACCTGACTTGAAGCTGCACCAGCACCAGAACCTGCAACACTTGCACCCGTACCATCACTTGGACCTGCACCAGAAGTTTGACCAGATTTCCCTTTTCTTTGGTGTTTCCCTTTCTTTGGTTGTGTCCCTTTCTTTCCCCCACTACAAGTTCTTGAATTGTGACCCTTCTGTCCACATTTTTTTGCATTTCACTGTCCTCCATTTCCTTGTAAGCTTCCCATTAATATCCACACCATCATTTTCACTCTCAGCAACCTTTCTGACCC
The DNA here is from genome assembly GCA_028751855.1 of Ambrosia trifida. Taxonomy (NCBI): domain Eukaryota; kingdom Viridiplantae; phylum Streptophyta; class Magnoliopsida; order Asterales; family Asteraceae; genus Ambrosia; species Ambrosia trifida. The sequence continues at coordinate 33,088,600 of CM054133.1, read as the reverse complement.
TCTTCTTCCTTGCCTTCTCAATGTTATCCTGCAACTCAACATGATCCTTTCTTCTTTTCTTTTTGGGCCTACCAATTGATGTTCTATGTAAAGGTGGGGTCAATGTGGTTGGAACATCACATTTTGGCCACAAACTCCCTACCATTAATAGGACCAATGGTGTGGGAATAAACTCTTTTCTAGGTGTCCAAGAAATAGCATTCATTGACCCATGATTATGGGGGACTAACCTCTTGACCATTGAGTGACATGTCCCAATTGACAGCAATTGCATGTCTACACGAGGTTCTTGAAATTTCCCATTCCCTACAGCTGCAAACCTTGTCCACAAAATCTACAACATACTGTGAGTTTCTCGTACCAACATTTGAATTGACATTGCCACTTACTTGATACTTAGACCCACCTCCCCACTTGACAGTGTAATTTACAGCCAATCCTTTATTCTCATCCAGTATACATGCGATCTTAAGGGTAAGAGGACCATTAGATCTTGCAATCTTCCTGATTACATTCACAATTCTCTGCATCAAATACTCTCTCACAAATTCTAAAGCATAAATTATTGGCTTATCTATCCCATTAACTGTTCTTGCATTCAACACTTCACACAAGTTGTTCAATAAAACATCAGATTTTTCCCTACCTGAATAATGTTAATAAAGTATGTATCATGAACTGTAATGTTAAATAAACTGTATACTGAAGAAATCATAGACTATTGTACCTGAAAAGTGGGACATTGTCCAGTGAATTGGTGGTATGTTTGCCAACCATTGATAGGCTTCCAAGTTATACTTTTTTAACTCCTCCATTTTCAATTGAAATTATGGGACAATGGTTTCACTGGCACAGTTCCATAGGCATTCTTTGAAATCATCCCCTCTCCATTGAATCTTCATGTTCTAGTGAATGTGCCTAATGCAAAACCTATGATCAGCTGCTGGAAACACTTGTGCAATGGCTGGAATAATACCCTATTTAATCTTGCTTTTCTCTTATCATTGCATTTATTTGAAGGATTTTTAGTACCTTTTTTTGTCCCACTTGTACCACTTGGTGCACTTGGTCCACTTTCACTGTTTGGCCCACTGTGTTGAGGCCTAGTTGTATAAACAGGAACCTGGCCTTCACACACTGCTCTAATTCTTTGCTTGTCATTCCTAAGAAACGATAAGGCCCTCCTTGTTTGTATGGCATGCTTGTTAATCCTTGATTTAACCTCATTAGTTGTACCAAACCTCTGACCCACATAGAATGTGGTTTCTGATGTTGAATGTTCCATCCTTTTATTTTTTCTTAGCTCTCTCAGTTTCCTAGTCCTTCTAGTCTCAAAATCGTCCATTGATGAATCTGTCAAACTATCAAATGACTCAAAGCTGAGATCTTCACAATCTAACAAGTCATCATTGTCACAATGTATATTGTTCCCTACTGATTCATTCACAGATCCTACAAAGTCCTCTCCTTTGTCAACATTTTCACTGAATTGCCTATTGTCTTCCATAACATCATCCTCACTATCAAAATCTACTTCAAACTCACTATCTTCTTGATTATCATCATCTTCATTTTGAGATGGTTCCTCATCATCATCTGCAAGTCCTTTACCTAAGTCAACCTCATGATCATGTTCATCATCTGCAAGTCCTTTACCTAAGTCAACCGCATGATCATGTTCATCATCTGCAAGTCCTTTACCTAAGTCAACCTCATGATCACGTTCATCTTCTGTAATTCCTTTACCTTTGTCAACCACATGATCATGTTCATCTTCTGCAATTCCTCTACCTTTATCAACCACATGATCATGTTCATCTTCTTGATTAATAGGAAAGTCATTATCAAACTAAGCACTATCGATTTCAAATGAAAAATCTTTCATGAAATCAGCATTAAGAATGTCATTCTGATTTTGATCATTAACCTGCTCAACCACCACTTTGTCAACCACACTCTCAACTACATTATCAACATTACCCTCAACTACATTCTCAACCCCTGCATTATCAACATTACCCTCTACTACATTCTCAACCCCTGTATTATCAACATTACCATGTACTACATTCTCAACCCCTGCATTATCAACATTACCCTGTACTACATTCTCAACCCCTGCATTATCAACATTACAATCTAAATTAGCCACATCACCCTCTACATTAGCCACATCAGCCCCTACATTAACCTCTACATTATCTTTCCACTCAAGTAACAACTTTTTCTTAACCTTCAACTTCTTTCTTGGTTTTTTAGCCTTATCAGTGTTTGCAGATACACCTAATTCTTCTACTTCTCCAATAACAACTTTAGATGATTGTGTGGGACTAAAGAAACTTTTTATCTTAGTTGCACCATGTTCTACGAACATATTAATAACCTTGTTCTTACTTACATAATTGCCTAAACGTAAAACATCTTGATCATTCCCTAAAGGCCTTAAGCCGTAATCTAAATCTAAACTTGGTATTTGAAAATGGTAATACAGTTTTGATTTAACATCAATTTTTAGGTCACTGATCATAAAGTTTATCTCATGCATAGAAAACTCGTCAATGTTGCAATAATCCACATAATGGTACCTTCCATGGGAGTACCTTCTTCCAGGAATGTTGGTAAAATTACCACCATGATGAACTTTTAGTGAAAACATGTGCTCATAACTAGCTGAAAAAGAAAAAAAATGTTAATTTTAGGGAAAAAAAATGTTAATTTTAGGGAAAAAAAATGTGCCACAAACAGGTGCTCATCACCTCAGAAAAAAATTGTTATTTTTAGGGTAAACACTTACCATACACTCTCTCTGGAACGAAACGCCTACCATACTCAGATTCTTCCCTTATCTCCCACGTGTTATGATACTTGGGATGAATAAAGATGAACAGGTGAAGAAATGGGAGGGAAGATAAAACTGACAACTGGGGATTAGAGTTGGAATGACAGGGTTTTAATGCAGTTTCAAACTTAAAAGGACGAAAATACCCTCACATGTTGAGCACGTGAGGTGACTTAACGTCTGAACATAACGTCTGTTAGGCTCAGGGACTATCCGAGTTAAAAAATTCACTGTTTCAAGACTATGGCTGTAATTTTAAAAACTTGGGGACTATAGGTGAAAATTATGCAAACCACATGGACCATTCGAGCAATTTTCCCCAAAAGTTATAAAAAAAAAACTTTTCCATCACAATCCACAATTTCTTCAAACAAAACAACAAAAAATTGAAAAAAAAAACACTTAATTCATAAAATTAGCACCTAATTATTCATACAATAATTAGCAAAATGGGTATGTGAGTGAAAACCCACTATTGCAAATCGTAATATTCTTAACAGTTGATTTTTGGGGCTGAATAACTTAGGATTTAAAGAAATTAATTAAAAAACTTTGGAAAATGAGAAGGTGTGTGGACAAAATCAATGTTAGCTGCTACCACCACCGTTTGTATATCTCACCGCCAACACCACTAAAGTTGTTTATAGATCATGATTTTGAACGATGTGGACTACACTACACATGTGATACTTACAGCCATCATATCGTAAGTGTCGGGTACCCGGGTTCTCTTTCCTGTCTCCATCACAACTACCATCGAAAGCCCAGCAGCTCCGCCGCCTGTCTCCACCACAACTACCAGCTCCGCCGCATGTCTTATCACCATCTCCGAACACCCACCGCCATCTCTCTTCGGTTCTCTTTCCTCCTCTTTCTTCTCTGCCACCCTCTCTCTTTTCGATCACTTTCTCTCATCTGAATCCTCTCTCTCTCCCTAACTTTTCCTGCCTCCTGTATACGTGTATGTGTGTGAGAGTGAGAGTGGGTTTGTGTGTCTGTGGTGGGATGAGATGTTGTGGTGGTGGTGGACTGGTGGTTGTGATGTTCTTGAGAGAGAGAGAGAGAGATAGAGAGGGGGGGACTGGTAGTTGGGGTTTTGTAAAAAGAAAAAAAACGAAATATGTTTTTATATGGTTTTTGGATGAAAATGCCATTAACTCAAAGATAAATATAAAGTGACGAGAATACCCCTGGTTTAACTGAGTTTTATAGACGGACTTAGCCAAGTTGACGAAAAGGGCAAAAAATGAAAACCATAGGGACACAGATGAGAAAAAAAACATTTGGATGAAAGTGACAATTTTTAACAAACCTCAAGGACTAAATTGGCAATTAACTCTTTCTTTAATAATAATAATAATAATAATAATAATAATAATAATAATAATAATAATAATAATAATAATAATAATAATAATAATAATAGTTATTTCAGACTTATCTTTCAGAATTAGACACGGTACCCCATTCAATATCACTGATAAAAACTAGTACACATTAACTCTTAGTCGTAAGACCATGTGTAGTTGGGGGAATTTAAGCCCCCTCTGTGATTGGTCCACGTAACAGCTGAGTCAGCATGATGCGTTAATTTAAAATGGGGTGTAGTGGGGAAAAAAATTAGGGCGCTAATTTTAAAAAAAAAACTGAATATACATCCACCTTCTTCCCTTCTTCTTCATCATCACCACCACCATTCACCTACCTTTCTCACACACCCACCACTACCACTACCACCACCTTCTTCCCTTCTTCTTCATCATCATCACCACCACCTTTTTCCCTTCTTCTTCATCATCTCTCACATACCCACCACCACCACCATTCACCTACCTCTTCTTCTTCCTTTTCCCTCTTCTTCTTTTTTGGTTGTTCGTTTGCCTCAATCAAACAAAAATATTATAAAGTTGAATGGTGATGTGCCATGCTTTCATTGGGTTTTCATTTTATAATCAAGCGTTATGTTTTTAACGCTCCGGGATGTTTTCCCTCTTCCTTTTCCCTTCTTCCCCATTTTTACTAGTTATATCCCTTTTTACCACTAAATTAGGCAACCACCACTTTGGCCCTCAACTCAAGGATTATAATTTATAAACTCAATAAAAAAACACCATTAAGTTCCATGTTTATAAAAAAAAAAAAAAAAAAAAAAAAAAAAAAAAAAAAAAAAACTTAACTATTTTGGTTAGGTTAAAGCTTTGATGATTAAATTATCAAGCTTATTTCTCCGACACTTGAAACTTCTTAAAAAAATAATATTTTAATCCATAAAAATCGGCATGTTACACATGAACACGAATCCATACTAAATCAAACAAACTTGAATCTCATATATTTCAAATCCTACCTATTGTTCAACTGTCCTCCTCATGATTGGTTTTGTTATACTGTCGTCCTTTTTGTTCTCACGGAGGGTCTGCTTGTTATCGTCGGTAGAAGATTTGACAGTGGACAAGGGAGGGATGAACCTTAAGATGTAGAAAAGTTAGTAGGTATTTATTCATTTATGTTTAAAAGGGTATATTTGTCCTTTTGTTAAGTATGGGGAAATGTCACACCACGACAACGGTGGAAACACGTGGCGTGGACGTGAAAGAGAAATGTTTCATAGCCAAGATTAAACAAACACATAATTTAGAAAATGAACATTCATTAGACGGTGAAAAGTATTTTGTTTAGGTACATGTCCCAAAATGTAGTTTTTAACAAATAAGGATTTTCAACTATTTCCTAATCCCATAGGAAATATTAGTAAATCCCTAACAAAAGTTCGTCTTGTCTTTATTTCGCCCGCCCTAGCCATTGCACGCCTTCACATTCTTAGTTACCTGAAAGATATGTTAGGGAAAACGTCAATATATAAATATATTGGTGAGTTTCACAGGTTTTGACACACAAATAAATTAACATTCATTTGTAAATAAGTGCGCATAACGAAATAAGAAATGTGCTACATATAACATTAGGGTAGCTAGTCCTAATACCGATGGATTACCCATGAGCCCATAACCAAAACCAGACTACTTTTCATTGCCCCGCAAGTTGTTTACATGGTAACAACTAATTTAGAATATCGTCGCACCCCGTGGTCCTTCCATGTTGATCGCTAATCAACCGGGGTGGATCTCGTCAAGAACCAATAGTACTATCCCCATATTCTATGGCTACATAACTTTGTATAAATGGTTACGGTTAACTGCGGAGACTTCACGTCCCATGTGCCCATCTTATTTACCATTTCATACATTCACATGTTACCGCACATTTAATACTTTCTTACTTACATATCTTTCCCCCGAGTTTTAAAAACATTAAAACAGAAAATGGGCCGTGAAAACTCACCTCAAACGTGTCACCAAATCAGAAAATAGTCTTTGCCAAGTCCAATGTGAGACCACCTACACATGTCCTAACTTTATAAGGCACTGGTCTAAGAGTGCGTGTCTTACTGTTAAGTTGTCTTTCCCCAACTCCCGACACCACGTTTATACTTACGGTTTAATTAGGAATATACCCTAGTCTTAGGTCCGTTGGTGATGATTTATCCCGTTACAAGTTTCACTTAACTTATATTATAACCGTTGATATTAATTACCAAGTTAGTTGGTTTTGTCGCCGCGAGCCCAGATCATTGCCCGTTTCCATACACGTCATGATCTTTAAATGTATTAATACATTTATTAACTTGTATTAATATTCCGTTTTATCCTCCGACTCGACTCACTTTTATTATATATTTATTTCCCCATAAAAATAAATATACAAAGATCTTGACGAACGAGATTCTTTTCATGTTAAGTATTTATTTTTCACATAAGTATACATATACTTATAATAACATGCTTAACTTATTTTATTTCTTACAAATTCTCCCATTTTACTTCCAACACTTAGAAAAGTGTTTGTGTATATTTTTCACTGAAGAAACACGTATCCTGGATTACCGTATAAACACTAATCCTGGTGGTGGTTTTACAGTATTTTGTAAAGAGGAGTGTTTATAAAATACGTGAAGGTCTAAGGACAAGACCAAAGAGTTTAGGAGACTACAAATTAGAAGAGCCGAGCCTCTAAAGGTTAGTATAGAAAACAAGGGGGTGAAAAAGACACGAGAGAGTTCGTGGTCTCTTTGAGTGAAAGTGTATGTGGATATCAGATGCCAACAAAAGGAGAAGGAGCTCCTCCTTTTGTAGTACCTTGACATCACACTTTCTCAGCCCATCCTCTACCCTTGATAGGGCACGACCCAAGTAGAGGTGTCTCCAAGATTCCGGCCCAAGTCCTTAAGCCCAATTGGTGCAAGTGGGTTTTGGTAAAAAAAAGGAGAAAGTAAAATGCAAGATCTGGCTTTTGTCGCGTTTATGGCGACGTTGTTGGCTGAAGTGGAGTGAAAATTTGTCGATCAACTGTTCATAGTTGTCGATGCTTCTTGTAGGGAGGTTGTCAAACCAGACCCTGGCGGCTCCGGTAAGCGTTTGTGCAAACATGTGGCACCAGACGGATAAGGTCCACCCAATGACGGCCCCGTCTTGGTTAAAAATGCCGAGGTGGATGTCGGGGTCGGTAAGGCCGTCGTATATTTTGACGTTGGCCGGGAGGCGTTGCCTCGGTGGTATTGGTGCTTGAGAGATGCGCCGTGTAAATTTGGATTTGTCGGCAAAGGCCGTTGGCCTGTAGGGGAGTGACAGGTTTGTGGTGGCGTCGTCGTCGTACCTGTTTAATCATTCCCGTCTGTGGTATGTGCTATGACGATAGTCCCTGGAGGCATCGTCCTCCCATGAACTTTCGTCATAGTCATCTTCATCGAACTGGTTGTGCTCTTCACGGGCTTGATCCGCAGGGGGTTGCCCTAGACCTTCCCCGTGACGGGCAACAACTATTGTTCGCGTGGGTCGTTTGGAGGATGAACCCATAATGGCTTTGCCGGTAAGTCGTCGGCATTCCAGCTGGGCATCCAGAATTCGTTTCTGGTGTTCATACCTGTCATTATTCAGGGCGTTAATCTCCTCCTCAGTTGGAGGTGCTAGATCGATAAGTTGGAATTCTAGGTTTCTAGGGATGACGACGGGGTGTTGTTGATCGTTGTCGTGATCCCCAGATGTTAGGTGAGATCCCGGAGTAGCGTCGGTGATGTCCTCGACGACCTCAGAAGGAGTGTGCACTCTCGGAGGTGAAGTTGTCATTTTTTTTTTTTTGTAAGTTAATGAGCAAGCTGTTTAAAGCTGTTGTTTAAAGTGTTGTGGTAAGGCCACGGATGGCGCCAATGAAGAAACACGTATCCTGGATTACCGTATAGACGCTAATCCTGGTGGTGGTTCTACGGTATTTTGTAAAGAGGAGTGTTTATAAAATACGTGAAGGTCTAAGGACAAGACCAAGGAGTTTAGGAGACTACCAATTAGAAGAGCCGAGCCTCTAAAGGTTAGTATAGAAAACAAGGGGGTGAAAAAGACACGAGAGAGTTCGTGGTCTCTTTGAGTGAAAGTGTATGTGGATATCAGATGCCAACAAAAGGAGAAGGAGCTCCTCCTTTTGTAGTACCTTGACATCATACTTTCTCAGCCCATCCTCTACCCTTGATTGGGCCCGGCCCAGGTAGAGATGTCTCCAAGATTCCGGCCCAAGACCTTAAGCCCAATTGGTGCAAGTGGGTTTTGGTAAAAAAAAAAAAGGAGAAAGTAAAATGCAAGGGGGGATGTTACCGTCCTGATGATAGTATGTGTGGCGTCCGCTGAGTGGACGCTGGTGGGCGGCGGACACGTGGCGTCCGCCTGTTGGTAGACCGAGGACGGTAGGTAATCATCCTTTTTCTTGAAACTCGAGACTGGTTGAGAAAGCCTGCTGTCAGGAAGATATCTTGGCTGGGAGGTTGCCACGTCATCGTCCTTTCTGCATGTCAGACTGGGAGCAGTTTCTGATTGGAGAGGAACTCTGACGGGCAGCCTGTTGCGTCAGGAACAATTGCCTGGGGCAGGGGTGTAAGTCCCAAGGCTGCCCCAGAAGGCATCTTCTAGTCGTGTTAACGAAGCTTCATCTGGCTTGATGGGGAAGCTTTGAAGCGTATTGGGTCCGCCAACGTAAAACGGGCGCACGCGCTTGTGCCTGGCGTTGATTGGATGCCAGGTGTATCGCCGACGTAAAACGAGCGGGTGAGGTTGCGTCAGGCGTCAGTTGGCCGCCAGGTGTATCGCCGACGTAAAACGAGCGGGTAGACACTGGACGTTCCACTGACGTAAAATGGGCGGATGGACACTAGACGATCCGCTGACGTAAAACGGGCGGATGGACGCCAGGCGATGCCGGTTTTAGTTGGGCGATGATATGGTATTTATGATGTTTTGGTACCATATCACTTCATTCACCCTTAATAATCCTTACATATATTTTGTTCATAAAATATATACATATTTTCTTACTTAGAATAGTTAAATCGTAATCGCCGCAATAACGTATACTCGTATCTTGTAGGAAGTTATACTCGTATACTTATCCGTCCGATTTACGCTTTTGTTCGATTTATGCTTTGTCCGATAGTTCATCACATTAACTTTTGCCCGCTTTCTCGCATTTCTTAATATATATATATGTTTTGAAAATATATCAACTTGGGCATTTTATTCCTAAAAATTCTTACAATACTTGTACATCCCCATAAATGTAAAAGTGCATATTTTTATATAAAATATCCCAAGTCTTTTAAGTTACCATTTTTCTTACAACATTAGTGTTTATATTTGTTGGATCAGTTTGCTCTTTGTTTAAGTAAGAACTTGCTATCTTTGACACTTAAGTGTTTATACAAGTTCTTGTATATCAGATTATAAGCACAGCGGAATGTATAAGTTAAAGCAACACTTTTTATACTCAAGAGGAGTTATTACTCCCCCTTGATGATTGAAACTAATAATGACAAGTATTTATTATGAATCTAAGCAGTAAATGAGAATTAGATACTTAGACAGATTCACAATAAATACTGAAATGGAATAGAACAGTGAAAGTGTTTGAAGGATTTTTCTATTAAAATCAATGTCTAAAATAGAAGGTTGAAGCCTCCTATTTATAGACGTTTACATACATGTATCTTGCCCAAAAAGCAAGTACAGAAACATCAGAAACAAGTTGCACAAGTTGCAACATTGAAACTTACAAATACAGCTAAAAGTAATAATAAACAATAAACTACTGATACAAAAGGCGGTGGAAAATATCTGATGCTAAGTGCTGATGAATGACAAACTACTGATGAGTAGTTTGTCTTCAGTACTTCTGAAGTGAACTTGTCTGGTTTGGACTTCAGAACTTCTGATGAAGTTTCTTCTTCAGCACTTCTCATATCTTCTCTTCAGCAGTTTCTTGTCTTCTCTTCAGTACTTCTATACTTAGCCAAAATGACAGAAGTGAATTAGACTAAGGTTTCCAAAAGTGGTTTCACCAATCCTCTTTGTCCTAACAATCTCCCCCCTGGATTGATGAAGCCAAAACCTTACTAATTCCTTATGATTTTCTTCTGTCTTGAACAATCTTCCATATCTCTTTGTACATGGTGTTCTTGAGCTGGTTTAACTGTCCATCAGATAGAGATCCTCTCTGTGGTTCCAGATGTTGAATTGTGAGCAGGTCTTGTGTTGACAGTTTCTTTAGATCACTGATCTTCTTGTAAGCCCTGCTTGAAAGGTCTCTTCTTGTCAACAATACTGAGTTGTTATCAGTAAGTGACCATCTGATGATAGGTACCTTTGACTTGTTAAAGTCAGAGGAGTAGGGAACCAGACTTGTCCCTTGGGTTGATGATCCTGAGTGTTGGATGCTTTCTGTTTCAGTTAACCTCAGGTGGGAGTCTCTTCCTTGTTGTTGTTGTTGCATATCAGGCATCTGAACAGTTGGGAGATGGTGTTCAGTCACTACCTTGGTATGCATCTTTTCTTTGATGGTCTTTTGGATTTGGTAGGCAAAAGTGGAAGGATCCCTGAATTGTGTTAACAGAGGTTTCTCCTCAATGTCAAAATCTGAATGGACTATTGAACTTCCTTCAAGTAGTACCATTTTGAAATCAGTTTTGACATTGTCCTCTGCTTTCTTTCTTTGAGTAGCAGGCCTTCTTGTTGATACACCAGAAGTTCTAACTACTGATCTTGAAGGATCAGCAGTTTGAAACTTCTCTGGATTTGCAGCCTTGGCAGCCTTGTATTTTCTGTAAGTATCCATCAGTCTTTCTTCTTTCCATCTGGATACTGAGGCTTTTGAACCATAGCCCTCTGCTACTAATTCATCTATCATCTGGGCTCTCTTGGCCTTTCCTTCTTTACTTGTGGCCAGTTTGTCTGCAATGATTTGTGCTCTTCTTGTTAGCTCTTGCATAGAGAGTCCCTTGAGTGTGTAGGCTTTAGTCTTGCTGTTCTTTGTGATGTAAGACATCAGTTGTTGTCTTTTGTCTTGTTCAGCAATCTCATCAAGGCTAGCCTGCCTTTGTAGTTCAGCTTCATAGGCCTGAAGTTTTTCTTCATGGCTTAAGTATAGATCATCCCTTTCTTCCAGAGTTTTCCAGATCAGATCTTCTCTGGCCTTCTTGTTGGCTGCAACTAAACTTTTCTCTAGTAATTCAGCTGATTGAGAGATAGGAGAAGGGTTTAGTACAGTCATTGTTGTAACTGTTGTAGTAGGCCTGATAGGATCAGATGTTGGTTGAATGGGAGCAGTTATTCTGGAAGGGTCAGCAGTTTGAGGTTTGGAAGTGTTAACCTCTGATGGGTTGACAACTGCTGATGGTTTGTCAACTACTGAAGGATTGTCTTCAGTACTTTCTGATTCTTCATCAGAACTTTTGCCATCAGAAGTTTCTTCATTATGCCTTAGGGATTCTTCAGAGGTTTGGGTCTCATCTTCTTTTTCTGTGGCTTCAATTTCTTCCACTGAGACACCAAACTGTTTGGCCAGTTTTTCTTTCCTGGCTTGATCCTTCTGATCTCTTTCAAGGATGGCCACTCTTGCCCTTATCCTGGCTTGGAATGACTCCTTAGGTTCCCTGATTTTCTCCCCCTTTTTGGATTCATCAAGTTTAAGTTTAGAGGTTGAGGATTGGGAGAATTGACCTTGAAGATGAGCAATCTGTTTGCTGTTGAATTCTATCTTGTTGGACAGATCATTCATCTTTGTCTTGATCACTCCAAATTGATTTTTGATAGACAACTCCAAGTTAGCTGTGTATGTTTGGAAGTGATTCTTTGATGAGAGTGTTCATCATGTGGTACAGGGGACCCTCTGGGCTGCATAGCTGGTTCAAGTCTATGCTTGTTTGCCCGGGGAATTGGGTAGGCATTTGTTGTGAAGGGTGTGTTTTTTTGGGAGATCCTCATGTTGTACAGAGGATGCCACTCTAGGGGTTTTAGGGATTGAGTGGACTTTAACCTGTGCAGGGGTGACTAGCTTCTTGAGCTTGGATACCCCTGAAACAGGACCTTCATAAAGTGCCGTCAATTCAGTAGTTTTGGTTTTTGAAACATCATCCAAATTAATGGAATCATCTGTATCCCTGATGTTGTCCTCATTGAGGACTGACTCAGTTAAATCATGAGCTGAGCCCAACTCAGTTCTCTCATGAACCTCTTGTTCTTGGTTCTGAGGATTTCCTACTTCAGGCATTAAGCCTTCATCAGTAGTTGCCACATCTGAGGTCTTAGCTATTTTACTTCTATCCTCAGATCCACCACTGGGTGGTAACTGAGTAGTAGCAGTGACGGGTGGTTCAAGGAACAACCCTTTATATTGTTAAAACGCTTATATTAATCACATTTAATCATTATATTGCTTGAAGTTGGATAACTACGGTTGTTATGGATGCAGGTACGATAAAGGAGCTAAAATGGCGGAAAACGGGCTTTTGGAACGGATCGGAAGCATTGGAACGAGGTGGAAAGAAAGAAGAAAAAAATCAAGGTTTTCAACAGGCCCACCGTAGGCCTACGGCCTGGCCGTTCCCCTACGGTGGCAGCAGATACTAAATTTTGACCGTAGGGCAGGCCTGACTGGCCGTAGCCATTCCACCCTTGGCCGTACCCCTACGGCCATACAGTAGGGGTACGGTGGCCCTGATTAATTATGTAACTCTTGCATTTAAAGGCTCTTGATGGGAGACTTATGGCATCACTTATCATTCCAACCGTTTTCTAATCATTGGGGGCGAATTTTGGCTGCAAGAAACTTGGAGAGAACATTGCTAAACATTAGTTTTGATATCTTTGATTCACATGAACAATATTATGTTTGTTTGGATGATTCACCAAGGCATGCAAGGCTAAACAATTGGTGATCATTCATTGTGAAGGTTTCTCTACAACTTTTGTGTGTGTTTCTCTTATATTTCTAGGATGATAATTTAGTACTCTTGCTTAATTATTATGATGTTTGAACAATTGATTGTAGTGCGTTGATTATTTTACCAATCTTTAGTCTTTGTCGTTCGTTCTTGGTGTTGTTAACAATTGAGATATCACGGGAAGGATTGGGGTTGGTTATTGATTAATTGGTCATCGGGAAACAACCTCGCGTTAATATAACCCGAGTACTTTGTTCCCTTTTACCACAACAATTGTTTTCACATGAGTTATGTCTATGTAACTCTTCCTAGTTGAAATTCACACATGTGTTTAGAGAAACCGGATCCTTGAATGGTCATTATCTCATAATTTGAAGAACCGCTCTTAAGTCTAAATCGATAATTAGTCGTTATTTTAGTTTAAACCAAAACAATCAAAAATCATAATCATTTACTTTTTATTTTAGTAGTTTAATTGTAGTTAATTAACAAAGCTAGAAATTACACATTTTCCACAAACTCCCTGTGTTCGATACCTTCTTGCCACTATCTATTAGTTGTAATTGGGAAATTTTACGTGTACCACGACAAGCACGTCAAATTTTGGCGCCGTTGCCGGGGAGTAGTGCGCAACGTGTGTTAAGCTTTTAGTTTTGTTTTGTTATTTTCGGGTTTACACTGGTTGTGTTTAGTGTGCAGGTACTTCAAGTGTATGCATACTAGGGGCTCTCACGAGTCATCACCACTTTTGTTTGATCCGGAGATTGAAAGAACCTTGAGAAAGAACCGAGTTTTAATTCGAAGAAACAAAGTCATCGATTCACCTACTTCACCGTTCACCCCAAGAAACATAATGCAAGACCCTCACATACCAACAACGGGTCAAACGACTTCACCATTCATGCCTACTTCTTCACACATTTCACCCAACACCACATTACCCAACTTGTCCACCAATCCTGAAACACCAAGCCATACCACTCAACCAAGTTCCACCCAAATTGATCCAAACCTTAACTTTAATCCATCATGTACCATTCCACCATTTTCCCATTTTTTTCCAACTACGGGTCAATCATCTTCTACCATTCCCCACCCACAAGGACAAGGTTCAACAATTGTCCACACCACATCTTCTTATCAACCACCTAACCAATCGGGTTTTTACCATTCATCTTTTCAAGGTGGTCTAAATTCAAGATTTCAAAGAGATGTGTATGACGAGGGATATGACGATGAGGAGCGTAGTGGGTACAATGAAGAGGGTTATTACTATGGAGGACAAGGTGCATATGTGGATTCGCAAGCTCAAACGGGTCAAACAAGTCAGCCACTTTTACAATATCAAGACCCGTCAAGACTACCGGTTGGTGTGCAACATGTTAGACCACAAGGATTGCAGTTTCAGCATCCCACGCCACTAAATCAAATGCGGCCTCCAAATATGCAAGCTCAACATCAAAGGCCAAATCACCAACAACAACCGATGCATCCGAATCAACATCAACAATTTGCACCACAAGGTGCAATGCAAGGGCAAATGGGTCAACCAAGAGCGCCATTGGGAGCACCTAGAAGACTCCACCGTGATGTTGTACGGGGAATTGAGGCACATTTTCGGCCTATCATCACTAATAATCCATCACCCATAGTGATTCCACAAAATGCAAATGGAAGAACTTTTGAGGTTAGAACAACCGCACTTCAAAGTCTACCAAAGTTCAAGGGGCTAGCAACGGAAGAGCCTTACTTTCATTTGGAAACTTATGATTCCATTTGTAACACTATTGGGGGCCAAGGGTTTACTCCGGATGATGTCAAGTTGGTACTTTTCCAATTTTCATTGGAAGATAAAGCAAAGAGATGGTTCCACACTTTACCATCCGCATCAATTTACACATGGGCTGACATGCAACAAATCTTTCTAGATGGGTTTTATAGTTCGCAAAAGACTAATGATGCGAGACGAGGCTTGAGGAGTTTCCAACAACAGTCGGGAGAAATGTTCCATGAAGCATTTGAGAGGTTTAACATGATGCTACGAAATTGCCCTCACCATGGTATCCAACTATGGGAGTTGCTAAATGCTTTTCATGAAGGTTTGACATCGGAGGATGCACGGGATCTTATGTCCATCACAAATGGTACTTTTGGTACAAACTTTGAACAAGATGATTGGGCATATTTAGAGCAAATGGCGGTGACATCAAAAAGGAAGGCCCAATCTTCAAGAAGGGCAAGACATGTGATTCAAAGACCACAGGTACATGCGGTTGAAGGTAGTAATGTGCAAAATACTAACCAATTATATAATGTTTGCAGTACTTGCCAAGAGATAGGCCACACGGCGGAGGTTTGTGGAGTGGGTGTGCAAGAAACACCAAGTGAAGAAGTGAATGCTATTCAAGGGGGTGGGAGAAACTATGACATGAACTCCAACACTTACCACCCCGGGTTACGAAATCATCCCAACTTCAGATATGGGAATGCTTCTAATCAAGCTAACCCGAATTTTCAAGCTGCTCAAGGTAACTTTGTGCCTCGTCAACAATACAACCAAGGGAATTATAGAGGCGGATACAATAGTGGCTATCAAGGGCAAGCTCAAACTGGACAACGAAATTCGGGTCATGATTCGTCAAGTGGAAATGAGGTCATGGAGATGCTTAAAGCTATGCAACAAGATATGCAAAGGCGGAACCAACTTGATGAAGCACGAATACAAAAGGATGAAGTTCGTGATAAAAGCATTCAAGCATTAACAACTCAAATGGGTCAATTGGCAACCGATGTGGCGGAGTTGAAGAAAGGTAAAGGCAAACTTCCTAGCGATACGCAGGTAAATCCGTCACATGGCTCATCACGAGGTAACAATGTTAATGTTAATCAGGTAAGTGTTTTGAGAAGTGGGAAAGAATTTAAGGCAGACTTGTCACCAAGTTTTGTCGAGGGGGTGGTTGAAGATGTCACGGGTGAGGAAAGTGACAATGATGAAAGTACACCGGTTTTACAAAAAGAAATAAATGTTAAAAAACCGGAAGTGAGTGAGAGTGAGAAAGTTGAAAATGAGCCGAATCAAGTCCCATTTCCATCGGCTCTACTTGACCCGGGCCAGAAAAACTTTATTGCATCAAGAGGTCCCCAAAAAGAAGAGATGTGGGACATGTTTAAACAAGTAAAAATAAATCTTCCTTTACTTGATGCAATAAAACAAGTACCCGCATATGCAAAATTTTTGAAAGAACTATGTACACAAAAGAGGCAACAAAAGAAAAAGATGCCTAAGCGGGTAAATGTCACGGGTCAAGTGAGTGCAGTTTTGAACGGGGAGCTTCCTCCTAAGCTCCAAGATCCGGGCACGCCATTAATAAACATTCAAGTTGGAAATTTTCAAATGGCAAAGGCGTTGTTAGATCTTGGAGCCGGGGTGAGTATTTTACCGGGTGGGTTGTATGATCAATATGACTTTGGTCCATTAGCTAGGGTGGAGACAACGGTTGTTTTAGCCGATTTGTCCCATAAGTTACCCCGGGGAATGGTTCAAAATGTCATTGTAAAAATTGATGAATTTTATTACCCGGTTGATTTTTTGGTATTGGACTACTCATCCGCCGAGTCAAAACAACAACAAAATGTCATATTGGGTCGACCGTTTTTGAATACCGCACATGCGGTAATTGATTGTAGATTTGGCACGGTTGACATGACATTTGGAAACCGGAAAATGCGTTTAAATGTTTTTACTAACAATACTAATGATTCCGGTGTTGAAGAATGTTTTATGGCAGATGTTATTGAAGGATGCAACCCAAGTGAGTATGAACAAGATGGAATGGAATTGTGTGCTTGTAATTTTTCTGAACAGGTACATGCTTTGGATTTGGAGATTGAGGAAGAGACGCAAGATGTGCTAGCCTTGAAGGAGGGCCGACCACCATGGTCCCACCAGTTTGATAGTTTGCCAGTGGAGATTGATTCGGGCACCAAACCGTCATTAGAAGTGCCACCGAAGTTGGAGCTTAAGGACTTGCCGAGCCATTTGAAGTATGCTTTTCTAGGGGATAATGACACATTACCAGTCATTATTGCCTCTAATTTGGAGATGGCTCAAGAGCAAGCTTTGTTGGAAGTGTTGAAAGAGAATAAGGAAGCTATTGGGTGGACAATTGCCGATCTTAAAGGAATTAGTCCATCCATTGTCATGCACAAGATCATTACCACCGAGGATGCAAAGCCTACGAGAGAAGCGCAAAGAAGGTTGAACCCGAACCTTAGGGAAGTGGTAAAGAAAGAGGTAATTAAGTGGTTGGATGCGGGAATTATTTATCCCATTTCGGATAGTGCTTGGGTAAGTCCTACTCAAGTGGTCCCTAAGAAGTCCGGCATTCAAGTAATTAAAGACGACAGTGGTGACCAAATTGCTACCCGACCCGTCACCGGGTGGCGGGTGTGCATTGATTACCGAAAGTTGAATGCCGCCACTTCCAAGGACCATTTCCCACTCCCATTTATTGACCAAATTATTGAAAAACTTTCGGGTCAAAAATACTACTGCTTTTTAGATGGGTATTCGGGGTATAACCAAATAGCAATTCACCCGGATGACCAACACAAGACCACCTTCACTTGTCCTTATGGTACTTTTGCCTTTAGGCGGATGCCATTTGGATTGTGTAACGCTCCGGCAACTTTTCAACGATGTATGATGAGTATTTTCTCGGACATGGTCGGAGAGTCGCTTGAAGTGTTTATGGATGATTTCTCAATATTTGGCACTAGTTTTGAATCTTGTCTCAACGAGTTACAAAAAGTTTTAAAAAGATGTGTTGAGAAAAATTTAGTGCTTAGTTGGGAGAAAAGCCATTTCATGGTGCAAGAGGGAATTGTGTTGGGTCATGTGATTTCAGAGAGAGGTATAGAGGTGGATAAGGCAAAAATCCGGGTTATTTCATCATTGCCACCACCAAAGAATGTGAAAGGGGTAAGGTCATTTTTGGGACATGCGGGTTTTTATAGACGGTTTATTAAAGGTTTTAGTGTCATTACCAAACCTTTATGTAATTTGCTTTTGAAAGATGTTCCATTTGATTTTACTAATGAATGTTTGCAAGCTTTCACTGTTTTGAAGGAACACTTGGTCAAGGCTCCTATTTTGCAACCACCGGATTGGTCGAAGCCATTCGAAATAATGTGTGATACAAGTGACACTACAATTGGAGCAGTTTTGGGCCAACGAGTTGACAAGAAGCCGGTGGTAATTTACTATGCGAGCAAAACTTTGTCCGAAGCGCAACTGAATTACACCACAACCGAAAAAGAACTATTAGCGGTGGTGTATGCTTTGGACAAGTTTCGTTCGTATATTTGGGGGAGCAAGGTGGTGGTATATTCGGACCATAGTGCGGTTCGATATTTGATGGAGAAGAAAGATGCCAAACCAAGATTGATTAGATGGGTTTTGTTGCTCCAAGAGTTTGATTTGGAGATTCGGGATAAAAAAGGAAGCGAGAATGTTGTAGCGGATCACTTGTCTCGAATTCCGATGGAAGGGAGTGACGATATGACTGAAATAAATGAAAGATTTCCGGATGAGCAACTTTTAGCCATATCAACCCAAGCCGCACCGTGGTATGCTCATTATGTTAATTATTTGGCCACAGGTGCTATTCCGGATCATTGGACCAAGAAACGACGACAACAATTCATGGTCCAAGTGAAACAATATATTTGGGATGAGCCGGATCTTTTCAAGATTGGACCCGACCAAGTGATTCGAAGATGTGTCCCCAAGGCGGAAGTTAAAGAAATTTTGACACATGCTCATTCTTCCGCGTGTGGTGGGCATTTTAGTGGGCATAAAACTGGTTACCGGGTGCTTTCATGTGGGTTTTATTGGCCTACAATTTTTAAGGATGCTTGCCAGTTCGCCCGAAATTGCTTAAATTGTCAAAGGTTGGGGAGCATATCAAAAAGGGATGAGATGCCAATGCAACCAATTTTGGTTGTAGAAATATTTGATGTTTGGGGCATCGACTTTATGGGGCCGTTTCCTAATTCAAACGGGTTTTTGTATATTTTAGTGGCGGTGGATTATGTCTCCAAGTGGATTGAAGCAGTTGCCACAAGAACAAATGACCATTCGGTAGTTTGTAAATTTGTTCAATCCAATATTTTTGCCCGGTTTGGTGTGCCTAGAGTGATTATAAGCGATGGTGGTTCACATTTCAAAAATTTTAATTTCGGTAAGCTATTGAAGAGATATGGTGTGAACCACCGAATTGCTACACCGTACCATCCACAAACAAGTGGACAAGTCGAAGTGTCCAACCGTCAAATAAAGGAGATTCTAATGAAGACGGTAAGAGTTGATAGGAAGGATTGGTCGGGGAAATTGGATGATGCTTTGTGGGCGTACCGAACGGCCTACAAAACTCCCATTGGTACAACGCCTTATCGGATGGTATATGGAAAGGGTTGTCATTTACCGATGGAGTTAACGCATCGAGCGCATTGGGCAGTAACGACGGTGAATGCGGATTATAATGAGGCGGGCAAAACGAGGAAATTACAACTGAGTGAGATTGTGGAAATTAGAGATGAGGCATACGAATGTGCATCGGCTTATAAAGATAAACTCAAGAAAGTGCATGATGCCAAGTTGAGAAAGAAAACCTTTGAAGTGGGTCAAAAGGTTTGGTTGTACAACTCAAGACTCAAGATGTTCGCGGGGAAGTTGAAAAGCAAATGGATGGGTCCTTATATAGTTTGCCGGGTTGGTGAGTATGGTGATGTTGAAATTTTAGACGAGATTACTGGCAAGCAACAAACGGTAAACGGACACCGCTTGAAACCGTATTTGGAGGGCAATGATATCAACTACTTGGAGATGGATAAATCGGGCTACATTCTAAGCCCGGTTGAGGAGACATGATCAAGAGGCTCAGGTTTGGTAGTGTAAATAGTAGATTTTTACTTTACTTTATTTTGTTTTATTGTATAATTTCGGTTTTGATCGAAACCCGTGTTCGAAACAAGTGTGGGGACGTACCGGTAACAAAACGGTTCTAGCACTGTGTTGAGGACAACACGGGATTTTCGAGGGGGTAGGGTAATTTCCAATGTTTGTAATTTTTTTTAAAAAAAAAAAAAAAAAATTTGGCCCAGGTCTACCGTAACCCTACGGCCCAGCCGTAGGGGAACGGCCCAACCTTAAAACCCAACGGTCGATCAGGCCTGCCATACGGTGAAAAACTTGTGTCCATGGGCCACCGTAGGGGAACGCCTGGACAGTAGGCCTACGGTGGGGGCTGGTTATAAAAAAAAAAAAAAAAATTTTTTTTTTTGTTTTGCACGGTTTTTACCCCTTTTTCTTCCACCTAACCTTTCATTTTCACTTTTTTCTTCTACCTTCTTCTTCCCAAGAACATCCAACAACACCAACCTCCTTCAACCTTAAATCTTTCATAAAAACCACAATTCTTAACCAAATCACATGATTTTTGGGTCTAACTTGGCTTAAATTTCATAAGGATTTCGATTTTAGGGAGAAACTTAAAAGAAAAACACTTGTTGGGGCCGAATCTGGAACCCTAGATTTCGAAATTTTTGGGGTTTTTTTCAAGTTTTCGTTTTTCTTGCATATTAGCATCATCTACACAAAGGTATGTGTTTTCTTTTACTAATCTTGATGCTACATTGTGAAAATAGAGGTTCTTGTTCTTGCTTGTTCATACCCACTTGCTTGTTAGTTAACATAGTATGTTAATGTTGATATTGTTGAGTAATAATATGGTAGTAGAAGTAATTTTGAGATGTATTTTGTGAACTTTTGGTAATGTTAAGATTGTAGAGGCGTCATGCCCAATTTTTGTCAAACCAAAGATGATATTTTCGTTCACAAATATCTACTACCATAGTAACAAGCAAGTGTGGGGATATTTTGGTTGTTTTTACTGATTTATTTTGTTTTGTTTGGTGTGTTTTGTTCTGTGTTTGTTGTTGTACATTGTATAGGAAATGGCACGTACGGGAGAAGCCGCGGGGTCAAGTTCGTCTGCTGCAAAGGCTAAAGGAAAGCAGCCGGCGCAGCAGTATAAAAGAAGAAAGTATGTTCCTCAGAACAATGAATCTGATGTGGAGATGGAGCAAGCACCTCAAACACCTCAAGCACCTCAAGCACCGGAGGCTCCAAGGCTAGACCCGGCTGAGAAGCCGGAATGGAAGACTGGGCCATTGAATGCAAAACCAAGAATATGGCAAGCTACGTTATTTCATGATCAACTCAAAAATTTGAAAGATCGAGCTGGGGCTTTTATCTATGAAAGGGAGGTGAGCCGAAAAGATTTCGAGCCATTTGGGGTTTTTGACAGGTTTAAAGCGCTAGGATGGGAAGCTGCGCTTTATTGTTATGATCAAGAAGAAAGAAGGGTATTTTTGGACGAGGTAGAAGAATGGATGGCGACACTACGATGTCCGAGATTTGATTCACCTTCAAAGATGAAGCTGATTGGTGAGGTAAATGGAATAGAGGTGGAAATGTCTTACGAGACATTACGAAGGCTTGCGAAGTTTGACAGTTTACCGGCGAAGGAATATAAGAATCCGAGCATTGACGAATTGTTGCTTAATCCGGACAAGCATCCTCGTTGGATGGATATGTTGAGTGATCTATTTTTGCCGGGTACTTATCATGGTACGTTATATCGAAGAAATTTGAAGATAGAGCCTAAACTGTTGCTGAACTTTACCATCTTGAATATATTACCGAGACGCGCTGATAAGGAACAAGTGCGTTTTTCTGAGGTTCCTATTTTATATGCGTTGATGCACGGTGGTCCAAAATTCTCTTTCCGGTATTTGGTTTTGAATCATGTGTGGATCTGTAGAAATTCACCGGAGAGAACAATCATTCCTTTCTGTCGAATAATTACTGGATTGTTGAAGCAACAAGGTGCAATCACTGCTGAAGATGAAGGAAGAAAGAGGAAAAAGTTTAAACCTATTGATCTGGCAATATTGGGTTCTGGTTGGGTGTATTCTGAATCTGAGAGGTACCATAAATTGAAAAGTGGAGGTCAAAAGTGGAGGATGTTGAAGAAAGATGCACGGGTACTTTTGCCCGGTGAGGAGGATGACCCCGAAAGTGGAGCTGAAGCGCCACCAACTGATGATGAAGAATATGAAGATAACCCAGCGGGTGGACATTTGGATATTGGCCAAGGGAGTTCGAGCGGATATCATGGGGGAAGCTTTTATGATTTTACCGAAAGGACATTTGTGGATGGTTGGGCTTTTGGGGGGTCGATGAATGAGGTGATTGAAAGTCAACGCCCCCCAGCCTCGGTGTTTGATACTTGGTCAGGGTCGGAGCGTACGTTATTTGATCATCAAACAATGATGGGAGCTAGTATGGAGCGGAGAATGCAACAAGGTTTTGATCGCCAAGAATTATGGAACCGTGGACATGCTTACGCTCAGCAAGTGGAGATTAACCACAGGTACATTGATGATCAAAACAGGAGAATGAATGATGATTGGCACGCGGGAAGGCCTGTAGTTGCAAATCCACCACCGGTGGATTATGGGTCTTTACCGCCATATGACGGAAGCATCTCCTACCCGACGCCACCAGTCCACCATTCCCAATGGGTCAACCCTCAGCAGCAGCAACCCACAGATCAAGGAGGAAGTAGTGATGGAGCATTTGGCTTTGGCGAATGGAATGATTTATTCACCTCGGTGTTTGGGCCGCCGCAGCCGCGCTACTATTGATCAGGTCGTGCTTCTTGTACATAGTTTTATATTCTGTTTGTTTATGCTTGTGTTTTTATCTTTGGGTTTTGGGTGGTCGGGTGGTGTATTGAATCATGTAAATTGTTGATGAGTTTGGGTTGTGGAAGTTGGATGTGTGTTTGTGTTTTTAAAAAAAAATGAAAAAAAAAATATAAAAAGAAATTTGTGGTTTGAGTGTACGAGCGTTTCTTTCCAAAGCCATGCATTGGGACAATGCATCCCAAGTGTGGGGATGGGAGGAAATTTTTGGAGATTTAAAAAAAAAAAATTTTTTTTGAGGTCAAGTGCAATGTTGTAAAAATCGGAACACTTTGATTTAACCTCCATTAGACACATCGGCAACCCTTAATACCTGTTTCTTTTTCTTGGTGAGAGTTGAAGCCACACATGTAAATAAATAAATTCTTCTTCTGTGAGAGTGGCAACGGGTGGGGGTGCACTAGAACTTGTGCCTGAATACAGCTTGAATCCTTGATTAAACATGAGTGTAAACATGATAAGGGCATTAGGTAGCCTCATCATGTGAGTGCGAGTGTGGGTTTTGGGGGGTTGGACCTCATACATTACAAATATGAGCAAGGTAGCGAGAGGGGCGGGGGTTTGGACATTTAGTTGCCCATCTTTGAGCCTAAAAAGCCTATCGATTGTTAACCCTTTAGCTAGTTCCCTAAATCAATACCCAACTTGACCCGGTCTTGTGTGTTTAAATAGAGTGTTAGTGTGTTATTTTAGTATTACAAGTTGAAGTGTTAATTGAATGTGTTCGTATGTGTATGTATTAGTGTTTCTTGATGTATTGAAAAAAAAAAAAAAAAAAAAAAAGAAGAAGAAAAGGGGAAGAAGAAATTGAGAAAAATGATGAAAAGAAAAAAAAGAAAAAAAATAGAAATGAAAAAAAAAGAGAGAAAAAGAAGAGCAAGTTAAGTTATGTTTGTGTTTGTATATAGTAGTGTTTCTTGTTCGCGTGAGTTTGTGTTGAAATAAAAGACCGGGTAAAGTTTGCGCTACTTATATATATCCTATTCCCTACCTTCACACCTAGCCAAGTTACAACCGTCAAGTCCCTTTGATTTATATTTATGTTCATGTTAGGAGGATTATTGATTTAGGTACAAGCTTATGGTTGTACAACTACCCGTTTGCCTTTGTGTGTCTAGCGTATTTCTGCTAGAGCTTATTTGATACCGAGAGGAGAGATATTGTGAGGCGTGTGTTGATTGGGGTGTTGAGAATGGGTTAGTACGAGGATTGCACATTTAACTTGACTTTAAAATGATCGTTTTTGTGAGAAATAGAGTTTTGGTAGATTGCTTGGGACAAGCAATGGTTAAGTGTGGGGATGTGACGGGTGGTTCAAGGAACAACCCTTTATATTGTTAAAACGCTTATATTAATCACATTTAATCATTATATTGCTTGAAGTTGGATAACTACGGTTGTTATGGATGCAGGTACGATAGAGGAGCTAAAATGGCGGAAAACGGGCTTTTGGAACGGATCGGAAGCATTGGAACGAGGTGGAAAGAAAGAAGAAAAAAATCAAGGTTTTCAACAGGCCCACCGTAGGCCTACGGCCTGGCCGTTCCCCTACGGTGGCAGCAGATACTAAATTTTGACCGTAGGGCAGGCCTGACTGGCCGTAGCCATTCCACCCTTGGCCGTACCCCTACGGCCATACAGTAGGGGTACGGTGGCCCTGATTAATTATGTAACTCTTGCATTTAAAGGCTCTTGATGGGAGACTTATGGCATCACTTATCATTCCAACCGTTTTCTAATCATTGGGGGCGAATTTTGGCTGCAAGAAACTTGGAGAGAACATTGCTAAACATTAGTTTTGATATCTTTGATTCACATGAACAATATTATGTTTGTTTGGATGATTCACCAAGGCATGCAAGGCTAAACAATTGGTGATCATTCATTGTGAAGGTTTCTCTACAACTTTTGTGTGTGTTTCTCTTATATTTCTAGGATGATAATTTAGTACTCTTGCTTAATTATTATGATGTTTGAACAATTGATTGTAGTGCGTTGATTATTTTACCAATCTTTAGTCTTTGTCGTTCGTTCTTGGTGTTGTTAACAATTGAGATATCACGGGAAGGATTGGGGTTGGTTATTGATTAATTGGTCATCGGGAAACAACCTCGCGTTAATATAACCCGAGTACTTTGTTCCCTTTTACCACAACAATTGTTTTCACATGAGTTATGTCTATGTAACTCTTCCTAGTTGAAATTCACACATGTGTTTAGAGAAACCGGATCCTTGAATGGTCATTATCTCATAATTTGAAGAACCGCTCTTAAGTCTAAATCGATAATTAGTCGTTATTTTAGTTTAAACCAAAACAATCAAAAATCATAATCATTTACTTTTTATTTTAGTAGTTTAATTGTAGTTAATTAACAAAGCTAGAAATTACACATTTTCCACAAACTCCCTGTGTTCGATACCTTCTTGCCACTATCTATTAGTTGTAATTGGGAAATTTTACGTGTACCACGACAAGCACGTCAAGCAGCCTCAGATGCCCCAAGAGTCTCTAAAATTGGGCTTAAAGACTCTGGTCCACCCTCATCTCTTGGGTTAGGGCTAGTGATGTCCACATCCATGTCTGATGTTGTGGTTATGTCCCCTGTTTGTTGTGGTTGTAGGGGACTGACATAATCAGATGGGACTTTCTCTTTTAGCCCAGAGAGAAGTTTGGCAATTTCTATTGCCTCTGGTTCAGAAATTTGAGGGGTTGGTTCAGTAGTTTGGGCAATAGGTGAAATAGGTTGGTCAGCAGTTTCAAAAGAAGAGTGAGTTTCAATAGTTTTTCTAAGTCTTTTTCTTTTGAATAAGATAGTTATGGGTGCTCTTGGTGGGGTTTGAGATGGATGAGACTGAGAGGGTGTTTCAGTCTCACCTATTTGAAGAGCAGACTGCTCATGAGCATGTTCAGGCATCTCAACCTCCTGAACAGCTTTTCTTTTGGGTTGGTGGGTTTTTGTTTTTGTTGGCTTGGGCTTTTTGGCTTTTGGTGGTGTGAGTTTGGAAGATGTGGGCTTCAGGGGGACTTGTTGTTGTTCTCCCTGATCATCTTCTGGCCAGGTAGCCGGTTTGTTATGCCTAGAGTATGCTTGTGAGGTTAATGGATTTAAAGTTGAAACTTTTCCCACAAGCACCTCATTACCCAGTTCCCCTATTATGCATTGCATAATGAACCTTGGGTACAACAAAAACATTTTCTTGGTATTATTATGATGTAACACCAACTCATTGAAAAATAATTTTGATGCCCTGAATTTAGTTTCATTCACAATGGAATGAAATATTGGTTGAAAAGTGGAGGGCATCTGGTCATAAGACCCTGTTTTTGGACTCAAACACATAATAATATAATGAAACAAAAGTTTGTATTTTGGTTCAAAATATTTTTTGAAGATTGTAGCATGGGAGAGAGTACCTTGATAACCACACTCTGTCATGGTTAGGTGAATATCAGTGTTAGCAACATGATCAGGGGCAGTTACATCATCCAGGCCCAGTCTTGTTGCCAGTGTGGCCGGTGTGATGGTCAGTGGTTTCCCTTTTATTCTTGAGTTGAGGGAAATGACTTCATCATCAGCCGTCATCGTCTCAGCATTTGCCCAGAACTCATTTAGAGTTTCTGTATGAATTGGTGGGTTTATAGTGAGAGCAGTAAAATATTGGGATTTTACGACAAGATCAATGATCTCATCGTATTGGGACCAGCCTTCTTGTTTTTCAAGAAAGGCTCTTTGATTGTGTCCCTGTTTTAGAACGAGAGCCATGTGGTTTGGGTTTTGATCGAACAGTTGATTTGCAGGTTTAGGTTATTGAGAGAGTTTTTGAGAGAGAAAGAGGGATATTTTGAGTTTGCAAGGATAAGTGTTGAGAAAAGGTATTTATCAGAAGTTTTTAACCGCTTGAATCTTCTTTATTAGAAGTTTTTAAACTGCCTTGGTTAAAAATCTCTTTATCAGAAGTTTTTAACCGACTAGGTCAAAACCTCTGATGATGGGAAAAGTCAGATTTGCCCTTTTTGACTAAACTGCTGATGAAGGATTATCTTCATCAGTAGTTCCCATTTTCTCTTCAGTAGTTAAAACAGCTGATGAGAAATGTTTTTATAAATACTTTTATTCATAACTTCTGAAGGTTATTTTATCAGAAGTTACACACTTTTCAGAAATTATCCCTATACTGATGTTTTGTTCATCAGTAGTTTCTCTCTTTTCAGAAGTTTTGTTTCAGACTTTTTGTCTGTTTGTAAGTGAAAAATGAAAAATTGCAGAATAATAAAATAAACACTTACAAATTTAGCATCCCAAACATGGATACTAACTTCTGAAATGTTGATGTGTCAAGGGGTTTTGTGAAGATGTCAGCTATTTGATTAGCTGTTGCTACATGCTTCACCTCAATCTTGCCTTTTTCATAGCAATCTCTTATAAAATGGTACCTGATCTCAATATGTTTGGTTTTTGAGAATTGTACCGGATTTTGAATGATGCTAATGGCAGATTTGCTGTCTACTAGCAAAGGTGTCTTGGTCTCTTTGATTCCATAATCAAGAAGTTGATATTGGAGCCATTGTATCTGTGATGTACAACTTGCAGCTGCAATGTATTCAGCTTCAGCAGTTGAAGTTGCAACAGATGTTTGCTTCTTTGATTGCCATGACACTAGACAGTTACCCAAGAATTGACAACCACCAGATGTTGACTTTCTTGTCATCTTACACCCTGCATAGTCACTATCTGAAAATGCTGATAACTTGGTATTGCTTGAAGCAGGATACCAAATTCCAAGTGTTGGAGTTCCTTTCAGATATCTGAAAATTCTTTTGACTGCAATAAGGTGTGATTCCCTTGGTGCTGATTGATATCTAGCACAGACACATGTTGAAAACATAATATCTGGTCTAGAAGCAGTTAGATATAAAAGGGAACCTATCATGCATCTGTACATGGTTTGATCAACCTGTTTTCCTTGATCATCAGGTTCAACTTGTGTGATTGGTGTCATGGGAGTGGAACATGATTTACAGTCTTTTAAAGAAAATTTGTTTAATAATTCTTTAACATATTTTGATTGATGTATAAAAGTTCCATTTGTTTGTTGCTTGATCTGCAGTCCCAGAAAGTACTGCAGTTCTCCCATGGTACTCATCTCAAATTTTGATTGCATGAGTTTCTTAAAATCATCACACAGTTTTGTGTTTGTTGAACCAAAAATGATATCATCAACATAAATTTGAACAAGTAGGACATGATTTCCAACATGTTTAATGAAAAGAGTTTTATCAATGGCACCTCTTGTAAAGTTATTTTTGAGTAAAAAGATGGAGAGTGTATCATACCAGGCCCTTGGAGCCTGTTTGAGCCCATAGAGAGCTTTGTCCAGTCTGTACACCCACTCAGGATGAGAAGGATCCTCAAACCCAGGTGGCTGACAGACATACACCTCCTCTTTTATCTTTCCATACAAAAATGCACTTTTCACATCCATTTGATAAACTTTAATTTTGTTGGAAATGGCATAGGCCAGAAATAACCTGATGGCCTCAAGCCTTGCAACTGGAGCAAAGGTTTCATCATAGTCAATTCCCTCTTCTTGAGAGTACCCTTGAACTACCAGTCTTGCCTTGTTCTTGATTATCATACCAGCTTCATCTTGTTTGTTCCTGAAAACCCATCTTGTGCCAATTGGTTGCTTGTTTGGAGGTAAGGGACAGATTTCCCAGACCTGTTGTTTGTTGAACTGAAGCAGTTCATCTTGCATAGCTTGCACCCAATTATTGTCTTTGAGGGCTTCCTGGTACTTCTTTGGTTCCAACTGTGAGATAAAGGCTGAAAATAGGCAAAAGTTGGAGAGCTGGTTTCTGGTAAGAACACCTGAAGCTATATCACCCATGATTTGATCAAGTGGATGATCTCTGTGTTCAATCAGTTGTTGTAAACCACTGACAGGTGTAGGTGGCTCATGTTCTTCAAACAAACTACTGAGGTCTATAATATCTGGTTCAGCAGTTTTAGTGTCTTCAGTAGTTGCAGGTGCTGAAGCAGATGTTTGAGTTTGGCCTTCAGTATTTGTTGAATCAGAAGTTTGTGAAACTTCTGATGGTCTTGAAGTTGACTTAATGACTGTTTGAGGAGTCCATGGTGTAGGATCCTCATCATCAAACCTTTGATCACCATAATAAGTAGGTTTGGAAGAAGTGACAGTCTTTTCAGGTCCAAAGTGGAAGTTGTCAAGGTCAAAAAGTTCAGCAGGATGTGCTGGAATAAGAGTGTGTTTTGACTCATTGAACTTGACATTCAATGTTTCTTCTACTATCCTGGTGTGAGAATTAAAAACCTTGTAGGCTTTTCTAGTTGAAGAGTAACCAAGAAAGTAACCTGAGTCAACTTTGGCAGCAAACTTTGAAATAGATTCCTTGATGTTCAAGATGAAACATTGACACCCAAAAGCCCTGAAAAAGGAGATAAGGGGCTTCATGCCATGAAGAACTTCATAGGCAGTCTTGGAATGTCTCTTGACCACAAGAACTCTATTCTGAACATAACATGATGTGTTAACTGCTTCTGCCCAAAAGTACAAGGGCAGTCCAGAATCAGCTAACATTGTTCTTGCTCCCTCTATTAATGTTCTGTTCTTCCTTTCTACTACACCATTTTGTTCAGGAGTTCTGGGAACACTGTATTGTCTAATAATCCCTTTAGACAAACAGAATTCATCCAGAGTTTTGTTCCTGAACTCTGTCCCATTATCACTTCTAATGGTTTTGACAGGTAGAGAATATTGTTTCTCTACTTGTAGAATGAAGAACTTGATGATTTCAGCAGCCTCATCCTTGGAGAATAAGAAGAATACCCATGTGAATCTTGAGTAGTCATCAATGATGACTAAGCAGTACTTCTTCTTACCAAGGCTCATAATCTTGACAGGTCCAAATAAGTCCATATGGAGTAGTTGAAGACATGCAGTTGTTTTTGATTCTTCAATAGACTTATAGGAGGACTTATGTTGTTTTCCCTTTAAACAGAATACACAGTGTTCTTGACACTGGTATACTTTCAAAGGTAGACCTCTGACCAAGCCCATTTTTGTGACTTTATTTATGGTTTTAAAGTTCACATGGCCAAGTCTCCTGTGCCAGAGATCTGTTTCTGAAGTTGATGCCCTTGAGAAGAAACAGGCAGTGTTGTTCAATACTTTGTCTTTCTCAATGTCCACTGCATAGACATTGCCACATCTTTTGGCAATCAGCAAAGTATGATCTTCAATGATCTTCTCTATCAACTTCTGGCCTTCTGGTGAGATGATCTTGCATGCTGTCTTTGTGAAAAAGGAAGAGTATCCTTTATCACACATTTGTGACACACTCAGCAAGTTGTATTCAAGGTTTTCCACCAGATTGACCTTGTCAAACTGTATTTTGCCAGAGGAGACATTGCCATGTCCTAGCACATATCCCTTAGCATTGTTCCCAAAGGATACAGATCCTTCTCTTTGGCTGATAAAGTTGTTTATCAGGTATCTGCATCCAGTCATGTGCATAGAGCCTCCACTATCAACATACCATATGCTATTTAAGCCCCTGGAAACTCTCTGCACATAAAAGCAAATTAGTTAGATTTAGGAACCCAAGCCTGTTTGGCTTTGGGTTTGCTCTTGAGAACTGTTACAGTTTGTTCTAGACAAGGTTGAGAAATCCATGTCTTTTTGGCAATGGATTTTTCATTAAGAGCCATGGTGGTATCCTTTTCAGGACCACCATCAACCTTGGTCATCAGTAGTTGTACCATGTTCATTAGATTTTGTATCTCAGCAGTTTGTGAAACTGCTGATGATTCAAGTCTAACTACTGACAAAGAATTTTGAGAAAAAGATTTTAGTTGAGATTTTATCTTTTTCTGAGAAAAGGTGTTTTCAGGTTGTTGTTTCTTGGGTTTAAAGATTCTTTCATAATCATTTCTGATTTGATTTCCCACAACCTGTTGTTTAATTTTTTGATTGAACTGAATTCCTTTTCTGTATCTACAAAATTCAGTTTTGTGGTTGAACAGACCACAAATTTCACACTCTTTTGCCTTTTGTTTTTGATCTAAAGGCAAATTTCTGACATTAGTGTAGTGATTTTGCTCATCAGTAGTTTTCAGGATCTCAACTCCTGATGTAGATGAAACTACTGATGGCTCGATGTCAGATTTTGTTAATACTTCTGAAGTACTTTCTTTGAAAATACCAGGATTTCTGTTTAGAAAGTTTTCATGGAAAGATGTGCAGTCTTTCCCTTCAGAAGTTTCATTTGAAACAATTTTTCTCCCATCTTCAGTAGTTTTGGGAGAGAAATCTGTTGGTGTTTCAACATGATGGTACCCTATGCCAAACTTAACATTTGAAGCACTTTGTTTGTTTAGCAATAATTGATACCCCTTACAAGATTCCACCCATTTTTCACATGTGATCCTGGTGTCAGCAAGCTCTTGTCTGACATCTCCCAGGTCATTTAGCATGATTTTAATTTGTGCTTGGGTTTCAATAGCCGAGTCAGTTAATTTAGAAACTTCTTTTGTTTTAGCACACAGTTTTCTTTCTAAATCACATTTCATCTGTGTGTATTTTCTTTCTAAATCATTGGCTTTTCCTTGTAAGTGCACATTTGTCTCTCTTATGAGAGCAAAAGTTTCTTTGCAAGAATTTGAGCAAAGTTTTGTCAAAGATTCCTTTGATACCTGTGACAATGCAGATTTTGAAGTACAACCTTCAAATGCCATTAAGGCAAAGTTCTTTCTGCCATTGTCTGGTTCTCCCCAGTTGATGTCAAACACCTTGTTGTCTGCATCAGGATTGCACTCTGTGGTGTTAAAAGGGAGACTGCTCCAGTCAACATACCCTGAGGTGAAAAGACTTTGTTGAGAGGGTTGTTGAGACTGTGGAGGATGTTGAGCAGCTGGAAAGGGAGGGATTGATTGTTGGCTCTGCATCTGTTGAGCAGGCATTTGAACATATTGTACTTGTGGCATGTATTGCTGTTGAGGAGCTTGTGCCTGTACAAAATGAGCACTCCCTTGAGTTCCATTATTCCTATTATAATTGGGGTTATAGTTATTTCCAGATTGTGATTGGTTAAAGCTAGAGTTTCTACACTCTCTAGCAAAGTGTCCCAACTTCTGACACTTGTGACATCTCAGTTTAGATTTGTCAAAACCAATTTTTGTATTACTGGTCAATCCTGGAAATTTCCTTCCTGACCTTTTATAAAACTTGTTAGTTTTGATGCTTAGCATGGCCAGTTGGTGTAAAATGTCCATTTCTTCTAAGTCATCACTGCTAAAGTTTTTCAAATCATCCAGGATAAAACATAGATTATCATCAGTTTGACTTTGGTCATCATTGTCATAACCTGGGAAAGATCTTTCTGATGAGATCCCAGTTGTTATGTCAATGTTGTCATAGGATCCATAGGAACAAGTTGGTGAGTCTTGTCCCAAAAGTGTTGTACTACCTGGTAGGTAGTCATCAGCAGTTTTACCAGATGATTGTAATTTCTTCTTTTGATCAATTTCTCTTTCAAAAGTAAGTAATCTCCCATAGAGTTTTGTAAGAGTGAGGGAGCTAAAATCTGGTGAGGATCTTAAAACAATGGAGTATGTTTCCCATTTGTCTGGTAAAGACCTTAAAAATCTATGTAGCATAGATACTGTTGTATAGGTCTGACCATTTAACTTTAGCTCAGATATTAATGAGAAGAATCTTTTAAATTGTTGAGTTAAAGTTTCCCCATTAATGTGAGCAAATGTCTCATATTGTTGAGCTAAAATTTCTCTGGTGTTGGCAATCACCTCTTCAGTTCCTCCAAACTGTTCTTTAAGACAATCCCAGAGTTCTTTGGCACTTTCACAATGTAAAAGGCCAGAGTATATCTCATTTGGGAGAGCCATTGCCAACATAGAGAATGCTTTTGCATCTAGCTCAAATTTTAGGAAATCATCATCTGTATATTCTTTTAGGTCCTTAGGGACCTCAACATTAGTTTCAAGATTGACATTTACTGGTTTGTGAGGACCATATATCACAGATCTCCAACAACATGTGTTGGTTTGTGACAAGGTATGTGCCATTCTCTTTTGCCATATGTTGTATTCGTTTCTTACAAGCATGGCAGGTTTAGTAGCAGAACCAGTATTATGTGGATCCATTTTAAAGAGTATTGATTTGTCAGATGACTCTTTTAAGTGATGGATATTGATAAAAAGTGAACTTTTGATCTTTTTATTGAGTATCAATAAGAGCTTTGTGTCTGATTCTCAATTTGTTAGATTGATATGTGATCAGATAAACCAATGCTCTGATACCAATTGTTGGATCAGTTTGCTCTTTGTTTAAGTAAGAACTTGCTATCTTTGACACTTAAGTGTTTATACAAGTTCTTGTATATCAGATTATAAGCACAGCGGAATGTATAAGTTAAAGCAACACTTTTTATACTCAAGAGGAGTTATTACTCCCCCTGATGATTGAAACTAATAATGACAAGTATTTATTATGAATCTAAGCAGTAAATGAGAATTAGATACTTAGACAGATTCACAATAAATACTGAAATGGAATAGAACAGTGAAAGTGTTTGAAGGATTTTTCTATTAAAATCAATGTCTAAAATAGAAGGTTGAAGCCTCCTATTTATAGACGTTTACATACATGTATCTTGCCCAAAAAGCAAGTACAGAAACATCAGAAACAAGTTGCACAAGTTGCAACATTGAAACTTACAAATACAGCTAAAAGTAATAATAAACAATAAACTACTGATACAAAAGGCGGTGGAAAATATCTGATGCTAAGTGCTGATGAATGACAAACTACTGATGAGCAGTTTGTCTTCAGTACTTCTGAAGTGAACTTGTCTGGTTTGGACTTCAGAACTTCTGATGAAGTTTCTTCTTCAGCACTTCTCATATCTTCTCTTCAGCAGTTTCTTGTCTTCTCTTCAGTACTTCTATACTTAGCCAAAATGACAGAAGTGAATTAGACTAAGGTTTCCAAAAGTGGTTTCACCAATCCTCTTTGTCCTAACAATATTTCCCAACACTTGTAGCAACTTTATATTTTTATAAAACACTTTTTATAAAATATCATCATTAAAAAATAAAATATTTTGTATAAGTTTCTTGACTTTACAAAAACACCCCTTTTGGATTCTAACTTTTCATTATTAACCTTTACTTTCCAAAAATTACGTTTTTCAACATAAAGTTTCCAAAATCACATTTTACACCAATGGACTTTTCAAAGCTACTTTTCAAAGCTACTTTTCAAACCTCTAACTTTACAAAAAGTCACATATTATTCCCAAGACTTTAAAAAATGACAATTTCCACTAAAACTAGTAAACTTTAACATGTCAAAATTTATAATAAGTGTTCTTTTCACCATCCAACGCTTTTATTAGCCACATATGGTCATTTTAAGTCTACTAACATGTTTGATTTAAGTCTTGGAGTCCATTTGTTCATACTTGTATTTTTAAAGTCTACAACTTTATTTTTGTGATTTTAGCTTCATTACATTTTGTTACAAATATTTCATGTTCAAATGATTCCATTAGTCATAATATAATGATCAAAACCATTTTTAGGTGTATTAGTTGTTATTTTATGTTTTTCATCCAAAACAACATCTAAAAATACTAGAACATATAATATTTTTGTAACAAAATAACATCACCAACCATCCTAAAACTTATGTTTATGATCATCTTTGTAAACATTTCATTTCATTTTTAGAAAACACACAAAACCTTGTTTCAAAACTTTGGTTAAAAACAATCCAAAAACAACTTGCAAGTTAAGCACATAAATGAACAAAACTTAAACAAGATGAGTTTTAAGAAACTTACTACTAGCACAAGGCTAGGGAAGTCACAAAAACACTTGATTATGAAGGGGTTATGTGTGTCTTCCAAGGTTAGGCTCCAAAGCACTTGAACACACTTGAATATGGGTTTGAATGAAGTAATTTTAGGTGTTATTTGCTTGAAAATGAAAGTGGGGGTGGGGGTTAAAGGCCATGATCTGCAGCAGAATTTTTGGGGGAGGTTTGGAGTTGGTTTGTGATGAAAATGATAAGAATTCCATGGTTTATATTGTGTATTTTAGGATTATAAAAATCAAAATATCTTAAGCATGCCTAAACACTATGATGATGCCCTTTTCTACATGAAACATTAGGGTGGTGTAAGGACAGAAAGGATTGAAGAAACCACTTTTGCAAACCTTAGTCTAATTCATACTTCTGCCGAATTATTCTAAGTATAGAACTACTAAAGAAAGAAGACAAAAGTACTGAAGAAGGATTCAACAAGTACTGAAGAAGATGGATCAGAAGTTCTGAAGTCAAACCAAACAAGTCTACTAAAGAACTACTGAAGACAAACTACCCATCAGTAGTTTGTCATTCATCAGCACTTGTAATAGAAACCTTCCACCACCTTATGTTTCAGTAGTTTAATAGTTTATTATTACTTTATCATTTTGTACAAGTTCCAAGACTACAGCCTATTGTAGTATTGCTTTTGTGTAAAGTTATGAACAAGTTGTATGTATCTGATGGTCTATAAATAGATGGGTTCATCCCACTATTTTAGACATTGATTTTAATTGATAACTGAAATCCTTCAAAAACTCTTACTTGTTATTTCTATTTCATTAACTGAGAATCTATCTGCTTATTTATTGTCATTCACATTCAATACTTAGATTCTCATTAAACTTGTCTTTAGTTTGCAAACATCTAGGGGAGTAATAACTCTTGTTGATAGTGAAACTTTATATACTTATTCCGCTGTGCAAAACTGATCAAACTTGCAAAACACATAAGTGTTCATATGCAAGTAAACTGTTAAAGAGCATACTGATCCAACAATTGGTATCAAAGCACTGGTTTATCTGATCAAATATCAATCTAACAAATTGAGAATCAGACACAGGCTCTTATTGATATTCAATAAAGGATTGAAAGTTCACTTTTTCAACATCCATCACTTTGAGAGATATTTGACAAATCAATACTCTTTAAAATGGATCCTCATAATACTGGTTCTGCCAATAAACCTTCTATGCTTGTTCGTTCTGAATACAACATATGGCAGAAAAGGATGGCACATACTTTGTCTCAGACCAACACCGGTTGTTGGAAATATGTGACATATGGTCCTCACAAACCAGTAAACATTAATCTTGAAACTAAAGTTGAAATACCAAAGGACCCAAAAGACTACACAGAAGAAGATTTCCTAAAACTTGAGCTTGATGCTAAAGCTTTCTCTATGTTAGCAATGGCACTCCCAAATGAAATCTACTCTGGACTTTTACACTGTGAAAGTGCCAAAGAGCTTTGGGACTGCCTAAAAGAATAGTTTGGAGGAACTGAAGAGGTGATTGCCAACACTAGAGAAATCCTGGCTCAACAATATGAAACATTTACTCACATTAATGGGGAAACTTTAACACAACAATTTGAAAGATTTTCCTCATTAATATCTGAGTTGAAATTAAATGGTCAGACCTATACAAATGTATCTACGCTTCATAGATTTTTAAGGTCTTTACCAGAAAAATGGGAAACTTACTCTATAGTTCTCAGATCTTCACCAGACTTTAACTCCCCCACTCTTACAAAATTACATGGGAGATTGCTAACTTTTGAAAGAGAAATTGATCAAAAGAAAAAGTTACAAAATTCTGGTAAAACAGCTGATGACTATGTACCTGGTAGTACAACACTGTTAGGACAAGACTCACCTACTTGTTCAAATAGTTTTGGATCTTTTGATCACATTGACATAACTGCTGGGATCTCATCAGAAAAATCATTCCCAAGTTATGACAATGATGAATATAGTCAAACTACTGATAACATGTGTTTTATCATGGATTATTTGAAAAATTTCAGCAGCGATGACTTAGAAGAACTGGACATTTTACACCAACTGACCATGTTAAGTATAAAAACTAACAAATTTTATAAAAGGTCAGGAAGGAAATTTCTAGGACTGAACAGTTCTACAAAAATTGGTTTTGACAAATCTAAGCTTAGATGTCACAAGTGTCAGAAAACTAGCAGATCAGACTCATGAAACCATCCACAGCGGATATTGCTAGTGAGCTATGGAAATCTGTTTCTCCCATCATCATAGCTCATAGAAAACTAGCAGATCAGACTCATGAAACCTACATGGCTGAAATCAGAAACATGGTAGATGCTAGGTACAAAGATACCCATGCAGACATTCAGGCCATTAAAGACCATCTGCTGAAGACCACTGGCTCTGCCCCTACCACCATTCTCAGAGATGAAGATGATGATGAATTCACAGCTGATGATGCCAAAAAGGGGGAGAGTGGCAGAGATAGATTGCCAAAGCTAGATCCCTTTGGTTGTCCACCTTCACAAAAAGGTCAATCAAAGTCTGCCAACAAACCAGGGTCTACCCAAACAGCACCACAACAACAACAACAAGCCAGCAAAGCTAAAGAAGTGGACGACTCTGCTAATAAAGAAGCTGAAAAAGCTACTGAAGATAAGCAAAAGAGGGCTGGCACTTTGGAAGTCAAGGCAGAGGCTTTGATACAAAAGAAAAGGAAACAACAGCAGGAAGTTGAAGATGTGGGTTCCTCTAAGAGGAAGAAAATGCCTGCCAAACATATCAGAAAACCACCATCTAAACTGGCTGTTGAAACCACTGCTGCCACCCAAACCACTGATACCACCACAACATCTGAACATGTCACCACTACCACCAAACCAACATCTGAACCTACAACCACATCACCACCTAAATCCCAAACATTTGCTGGTCCTACAAAAGTGCCAACAGATGTTAACACCACCACTGCCTCTACACCACCATCACCAAAAATCTTGTACAAAAGGAAGAGGAAATCTACCTTTGTTGTACAGGATGAAAACATTCACACATCACCACCTACCACTTCAACCACACAATCTACACCCATATCAGCCATTCCACTTTCATCATTCTCACCACACACATCACAATTCACTTCCCATAGACCACCACCAACCATCACACCATTGGCTGTTCAGTATCCCCTTGAACTTGATCTACTCAAGGGGGAAATGAAATCCTTCTATAATACTGAACAACCATCTGAAAGATCTTTCTCTTCTCTTCCACATTTTCATGTTCCCCTAAACATAGACACATATCTAAAATACAAGGCTAAACAGGCAGATGCCATCATAAAAGAGAAATGCAAAGGGAAAGATGACAGGACTGCTCAGGGCATCCATTGAGCAGAGCTTAGCAAATTGAGAAGGATTGAAGATTTTGCTAAGACCCTGAGCAACTCCATGTCTACCATGCCTCTCAGCAGTGACATGGAAAGGGAGGTTAGGGAATCACTTCTTGAACAGATCTTGGCAACCATGCCTTATAAAGCAAACAAGAAACAGTTTGCAGGCTGGACCACTCATGCTTTCAGAGAAGAACTCTTAAGAATTGAAGAGATGGCCAAGAATCCCCCAGCTAAGGTCTCTGCCCCGGATTTTAGTAAAGGCAGAGATCCAGCCAGAGCCTTGAAATTCAAAAGAATGAGACAAGAAATTGTGGCTGCTGACTATGGGGAGATGAGGTCAGTTGCAAGGTGGTCTGAGCTGAGGTTGGTTGAAACATACAAGAAACTGGAAGAAAACAGGAAGAAAGATCCTAACCTGCCCAGAAAACCTGTCTACTCTGATGAATCACTGATGAAGAGACCTCAACAGGCTTTTACATTAGACAGCCTACTTGATACTTCTGATCTATCAGCTGCTGCTAGAAGACAATTCAAGAAAAAGAAAGAAATGTCTGAAGAAGATCAGAAGAAGTTTGCTGATACTTATATAAAGGAGGGCCTCTTCAATCAAGTACACTTTTTCTCAAATCCCATTACTGAAAAGCTTAGAGAACTCATTGGGAGACCTCCATCACCAAACTCATCCAGAATAAAGGTGCATCTCAGCAAATCCTCTGACTCGAAAATTCTAAAATGGAAGGTCAACAAAGACACCCATGAATTGACTTTGCTCGGGTCAGATGGAGAAGCTCAAAAGCTAAGCATGGATTATGCATATAGCCTGAGTGCAGATGACCTCTAAACACTGTTGAACCTTGAGCTTGAAAGAGATGCAGAAGACCTCTACTCTTTGAACTTTGAACTACAATTCAAAGGTCAAATCAGAGAAAGTCTGATGAGGAATAAAGATCAAGAATAAACTCAAGTTTTGGCATCATCTGTTCTAGGGAGAGATTGTTGGGTCTGCTGACCTGAAGAAGAACAGATGATTGAAAAGCCAAAATATACTAACAGTTGATCCACATAAATAAACAGTCTTTACAACATACTCTTCCCAAAAGACTGTTGACCCTAACAACTATTCCACCCAAACAACTGCTATGACAACTGCTGCTACAAAGGACTGCTGGATAACAACTGATAGAGAACAATTGCTGACCAAAGGTCTGATGAAGAACAACTGCTGATCAAGTACTGAAGACTAAAGGTCTGTTGGAGCCAACAACACTTAGGCTCCAACAGATGATACAAGACCATCAGAGTTTTCCTCAACAGTAGTTTACCTTACAGTGTTTTGTAATATAACAGTAGTTTGTATAGGGCAGATGTTTTATGTTGTTATTCTGTTAGAGGTCACTATTTAGGTGACGTCAGCCTAGGTCATCAGTGGTTTAGATTTGTCTATAAATAGAACAGTGCTTGTACTGTTCTATTTGTCACACACAACATTCTCTCAGACAAACAATCACAATGTGATCAGGCTGAGGGGGAGTACTTGTATTTGATTGTAATCTTTCAATATAATGAAAGGTTTCGATTAAGAAAACATTTATTCCTTTGTTTTGATTAAAGTTTATCATTCCGCTGCACTTTCCATATATATTCACTTCATTCATTTCTCATTCTACTCTAAACAAATCAAAACAATCAAACTCAGATCCTAACAATAACCAATCACAGTCTGGAAATCAGTTTAACCCTAGTTATAATAGGAATAATGGAACACAGGGAAGTGCACATTTTGTACAGGCACAAGCTCCACAAATCCAATATGTGCCACAAATACAATATGTACATATGCCTGCTCAACAAATGCAGAGCCAACAATCAATCACTTCCATTCCAGCTGCTCAACAACCTCCACAAACTCAGCAACCCTCAGAACAAAGTCTGTTCACTTCAGGGTATGTTGACTGGAGCAGTTTTCCTTTTGACACAACTGAGTGCAATCCTAATGCAGACAACAAAATGTTTGACATCAACTGGGGAGAACCTGACAATGGCAGAAAGAATTTTGCCATAATGGCATTTGAGGGTTGCACCTCAAAATCTGCCCTGTCACAGGTATCAAAAGAATCTTTAACAAAACTTTGTTCAAACTCATGTAAAGAATCTTTTGCTCTCATAAGAGAGACTAATGTGCATTTACAAGGCAAAGCCAATGACTCTGAGAGAAAATTTACTCAAATGAAATGTGATTTAGAAAGAAAGCTTGCTGCTGAATCAAAAGAAAATTCTAAATTAAATAACAATGCGATTGAAACCCAAGCACAACTTAAAATTATGATAGAAGACCTAGGAAATGTCAGAAAAGAGCTTGCTGACACCAAGGTTGACTGTGAAAAATGGGTTGAGTCATGTAAAGGGTACCAACTACTACTTAAAAAACAAAGTGCATCAAATGTTAGGTTTGGCATAGGGTACAATCACACTGAAACACCAACTGATTTTTCTCCCAAAACTACTGTAGATAGGAGAAAAATTGTTCAAAATGAAACTTCTGAAGAGAAAGAATGCACATCTTTTCATGAAAACTTTCTCGAAATTGAAAAAGAAAGTTCTTCAGAAGTACTGAACAAATCTGACATTAAGCCATCAGTAGTTTCATCTACATCAGGAGTTGAGAACCTGAAAACTACTGATGACCTAAATCAAATCAGGACAGTCAGAAATTTGCCTTTAAATGAAAAAGAAAAGGCAAAAGAATGTGAAATCTGTGGTTTGTTTAACCACAAAACAGAATTTTGTAGATACAGAAAAGGAATTCAGTATAACAAGAAAAATTTACAACTGGTTGTGGGAAAACAACTCAAAAATGATTTTGAAGAAACTTTCCTTCCCAAGAAACAACAACCAGGCAACACCTTTTCTCAGAAAAAAGATGAAATCTCAACAACAGTCTTTTTCTCAAAATTCTCCTTTAATAGTTAGACCTAAATCATCAGCAGTTTCACAAACTGCTAAGATTAAAGATCTCATGAATATGGTACAACTACTGATGACCAAGGTTGACGGTGGTTCTCAAAAGGATACCACCATTGCTCTTAATGAAAAATCCATTGCCAAAAAGACATGGATTCCTCAACCTGGTCAAGAACAAACTGTTAATGTTCTCATGTCACACCCCGCCCAGGACGGGGCACTTACAGTGACCAGTCGGCGCAAACTTAAAGCGGAAACGTAATCTCATTACATAACTTGAGTGTTTATTACAATCCAGTGCGATCCAAGTACCACCAAGCTAACAAAGCTTAACTATAATAAGATGAACCACCTAAAGTATTCCAACTCTCGGCTAGGAACTCCCATTCCTTACACCACCAACCTGTGATACATGCTCGAGTAATAAAAATACGTCAGCACACAGCTGGTGAGTCACATAAACTGACTCATCAGTAAAACATCCCATAAACAATTTTATTGATCAAGTATGAGCTCTTTGCACGTCACCATAATCATATATCCGGCCTAAGCATTATATATTCACACATACAACGTAAACACACCCCATATAGTTGTACGTGTATGTCCACGCATGGAAAATATAATGATTATTATAATATATATAACACCCTGGATGCCACACCTATGGTTCGATGCATATACATGATCAATCACCATCAAAACAATTTTATGAGCAAGTATCACGTTTTGAAAATAGTTTAAGTAACTCACCTCTTTATCAGTCCCTTAGCAGTTGACAACGCTAATACAACCAAATAATATCTCAGGGTCCTGATACAATTATACACCCCTAGGTTAGGTAACGGCACACCTAACTAATTATTATTACAGTTGGATATTGGTTAGCACTACCTTGTTTAAGCATGAATGATCAGTCCATGCCTAACTAAGGCTAGGCTACCTGATACCCACCCCTAATAATAATCCTAATGCCTAAAAATAATAACACTAAACTACTAATAATATTAACACTAATAAAAAAAATAATAATGAACTAAACATAACTCAAACGAAAACATACCTCAATACTCTCTACGACCAGTTGGTGTAGAGTCTCCCCTACTCGTGCTCTAAAAGCGACTATTACAACACCCAACGAGGTATCGTAGGCTCGAAATCCTCTTTAGTATAAAGAGTGTTCCAAAAAAAAATTTATATCTAACTATAAGATGAACTTTTATTTATAGTTGAGATTGGACGGTGACTTTTGGCTAAAGGGTCGATGTGGGACAGTGAGCTAAGCTCACAGGCACCTCAATAGTTCTCACATAATCGATATGGGACAACTTCTTTGCAATTTTCTTTTATTTCAATGAAGGACAATACATAATAAGAACATTTCGTAGTATTGTTATAATAATTACATATTATATCATAGTAATCAATATTAATTAATTCAGTTGCTTAACTCGTTTTTCTCGTATAACTTTTAAGCTATAACGTTTTACGAACTTTCGAGTATACACTTAAGACGAGCAAATTTTTATTTACGCCTTAACCTAGGTTTCATTAAAAACGGAGCAGGGTTCGAATACAATATATTTTATTATTATAACTAAACGATCTCTTATAATATTAACTTCTCGACGAGATCTTATATCTCAAATAATCATGCTAACCATCACTTATTCGTTAACAAATTTTAAATACAAAAATACCCATTTCCCCTGTTATTGGTTCGTTAGGGACCCGTTTCATACATTAATAAATATGAACCAACACATTTTATTTATATAACAAAACGGGATGTTACAAATATACCCCCCTTAAATTAGGTTTCGTCCTCGAAACCTGTCAACTTTGAACAAATGCAGTGAGGACTCCTTCACCTCGTCATCACTTCCTATGTAATATTTTACCATTCTATGTTCCACTGTTCTAATATTCGTTTTATCGCTTTATGACATAACTACTTTATCAGTTGTTTCATATTAGATCTCATGTTTAGAAAGACCGTCGCATCCTTCAGTCCAGAAGATGGACGTTCTACATTTTTTTTTCATATATAGATTCATATGGTGTTGCCATAATATTGGTGTGGTAGCTATTATTGTACGAATGTTTGATTAATGCTAGATGATTAACCTTACTACTAGTAAGGTTTATTATGTATGCACGTGGTATACCTTCTAAAGCTTGACTGGTGCATTTATTTTCTCACTACTCGGATATATTTGAGTTCTCAGCTTTCCCTAGAAACATTGCCCAAATCTTAAGGAGAACAAACCTCTCTCTT
Source organism: Ambrosia trifida (assembly GCA_028751855.1). Lineage (NCBI taxonomy): Eukaryota > Viridiplantae > Streptophyta > Magnoliopsida > Asterales > Asteraceae > Ambrosia > Ambrosia trifida. The sequence continues at coordinate 33,045,074 of CM054133.1, read as the reverse complement.
GAATATAGCTCATGTAAGCACATCGTGTTATAAGACAACCTATTTAGTATAAGGTTCGACCGACATTTCATTTGCCCCCCAAGGATAGGCAAATTGTGTAGATTTGGCGAACCTATCAATTATTACCTAATTTGTGCCCATGCCTCGATCTTGGAAGCTTAGAAACAAAGTCCATTAGGTTATTCTCAAGAAGAAGGAATTGACTCTGATGAAACCTTTGCTCCAGTTGCAAGACTTGAAGCCATCAGGTTATTTCTGGCTTATGTTATTTCCAACAAAATTAAAGTTTTTCAAATGGATGTTAAAAGTGCATTTTTGTATGGAAAAATCAAAGAGGAAGTGTATGTCTGTCAGCCACCTGGGTTTGAGGATCCTTCTCATCCTGAGTGGGTGTACAAACTTGACAAAGCTCTTTATGGGCTAAAACAGGCTCCTAGAGCCTGGTATGAAACACTTTCCAACTTTTTGCTCAAAAATAACTTTACAAGAGGCTCCATTGATAAAACTCTTTTCATTAAACATGTTGGAAATCATGTCTTACTTGTTCAAATTTATGTTGATGATATCATATTTGGTTCAACAAACACAAAACTGTGTGATGAATTCAAGAAACTCATGCAATCAAAATTTGAGATGAGTACAATGGGAGAGTTGCAGTACTTTTTAGGACTGCAGATTAAACAACAAACAAATGGAACTTTTATACATCAATCTAAATATATTAAAGAATTATTGAACAAATTTTCTTTACAAGACTGTAAACCATGTTCCACTCCCATGACACCAACCACACAAGTTGAACCAAATGATCAAGGAAAACATGTTGATCAAACCATGTATAGATGTATGATAGGTTCCCTTTTATATCTAACTGCTTCTAGACCAGATATTATGTTTTCAACATGTGTCTGTGCTAGATATCAATCAGCTCCTAGGGAATCACACCAAATTGCAGTAAAAAGAATCTTCAGATATCTGAAAGGAACTCCTACACTTGGAATTTGGTATCCTGCTTCTAGCAATACCAAGTTATCAGCTTTTTCAGATAGTGACTATGCAGGGTGCAAAATGTCAAGAAAATCAACATCTGGTGGTTGTCAATTCTTAGGAAACTGTCTAGTGTCTTGGCAATCAAAGAAGCAAACATCTGTTGCAACTTCAACTGCTGAAGCTGAATACATTGCAGCTGCAAGTTGTACATCACAGATACAATGGCTCCAATACCAACTTCTTGATTATGGAATCAAAGAAACCAAGATACCATTGCTTGTAGACAACAAATCTGCCATTAGCATCATTCAAAATCCTGTTCAGTTCTCAAAAACTAAACATATTGAAATCAGGTATCATTTCATAAGGGATTGCTATGAAAAAGGAAAGATTGAAGTGAAGCATGTGACAACAGCTAATCAAATATCTGACATATTCACTAAACCCCTTGACAAATCAACATTTCAGAAGTTAGTATCCATGCTTGGGATGCTAAATTTGTAAGTGTTTCTTTTATTTTTCTGCACATATTTTATTTTTCACTTACATCTGTTTTGTTTTAAAAACTTCTGAAAAGCAAAAAGAGAGAAACTACTGATGTATAAAACATCAGTATGGGAATATTTTCTGAAAAATGATTAACTTTTGATAAAATAAACTTCAGAAGTTATGAATAAAGTGTTTATAAACATTCTCATCAGTTGTTAACAAACTACTGAAGAGAAAATGGGAACTACTGATGATAATTGTTCTTCATCAGCAGTTTTGTCATTAAGGGTAAATCAAACATTTCCCACTTCAAAAGTTTGACCTAGGGCGGTTATAAACTTCTGATAAACACCTTTTCCAACACTTATCCTTTCAAAAAGCAAAATTCCCTCCTTCTCTCTCAAAAACACTCTCAAACCCTTAACATGCAAACAAAAACACTGTTCGATCCACCCACACACAAACCACATGGCTCTTACACTGAAACAGGGACACAATCAAAGAGGCTACTTTGAGAAACATGAAGCCTGGTCCCAATACGACGAAATCATTGATTTAGTCGTCAAATCCCAATACTTCACTGCCCTCACCATTGATCCTCCAATCCATACTGAAACTCTTAATGAGTTCTGGGCAAACGTAGAGACGGTGACAGTGAATGATCAAGTGATTTCCCTTAAATCAACTATTGAAGGGAAAGTAATGGCAATCACACCAGCAACTTTGGGAATTAGACTGGGTCTAGATGATGTAGATGCACCAGATCAATTTCCAAACTCTGAAATTCATTTAACCATGACAGAGTGTGGTTACCAAGGTACTCTCTCACATGCAACCATTTATAAGAAATATTTTGAACCAAAATACAAACTTTTGTTTCATTACATAATCATGTGCCTGAGTCCAAAAACTGGATCTTATGATCAGATGCCCTCTACTTTTCAACCAATTTTTCATTCCATTGTGAATGAAACTAAATTCAGGGCATCTAACACTTTTCTTTAATGAGTTGGTGTTACATCACCTAAATTCTAAAAAGAAGTTTTTGTTGTATCCAAGATTCATAATGCATTGCATAATTAAAGAACTTGGAGATGGGGTACTTGTGGGAAAAACAATTGTTTTAAACCCACTAACCTCACAAGCATACTCAAGGCATAACAAACCGGCTGCCTGGCCAGAAGATGACCAAGGGGAACAAGAAACAGTCCCCATAGAACCATCATCTTCCAAACCCTCACCCAAAAAGGCCAAGAAAACCAAATAACAAAAACCAAAACCCACCAACCTTAAAAGAAAGGCAGTTCAGGAAGTTGAGATGGCTGACACTGCTAATGTGCAATCTGCACTTGTAAAAGATGTGACTGAAACATCCTCTCAGTCTCATCCATCTCAAACCCCCACAAGAGCCCCAATTACCATTCTTTTCAAAAGAAAGAAGTTCAAGCAACCCATAACTATTCACCCTTCTTTTGAAACTGCTGAAACACTACCCCAAACTACTGAACTAGAACCATCAACCATTGATATAGCCAAACTTCTCTCTGGGCTAAAAGAGACTATCTCATTAGAACATGTCAGTCCCCAACAACCACATCAAACAGGGGACATACCATCAGACACTGACATGAATGTGGATGTCTTTAGCCCTAACCCAAGAGATGAGGATGAACCAGGGTTTCTAAGCCCAAACTTAGAGACCTTAGGTACATTTGAGGCTGCTACTACTCATTTACCACCCAGTGGTGGACCTGAGGACAGAAGTAACATAGCTAAGACCTCACTTGTGGCAACTACTGATGAAGGCTTTATGCCTGAGGTAGGAAATCCTCAGAACCAAGAAAAAGAGGTTTATGAGACAACTGGGTTGGGCCCAGCTCATGATACAACTGATAATGTCCTCATTGAGGATATCATCAGGGATTCAGATGATTCCATTAATTTGGATGATGATTCACACTCCACTAAACATGAATTGACGGCTGCTAGTGAAGGTCCTGCACCTGGTGTCTCTAAGATCAAAGAGCTGGTCACACCAGATCAGGTTAAAGTCCACTTGATCCCTAATTCCCCTAAAGTGGCATCTTCAGTACATCCTGAAGATCACCCCAAAACACCTCCCTCACTAAAAATGCCTACCCAATTCCCTAGGTCATCAAGCATAGACCTGAACCACCTATGCAGCCCAGATGGTGCCCTATACCAGATGATGAACACCCTAATAGCCAATCACCTCAAATCATTCACAACTTCTTGGGAGTTGAAAACCACAACTCAATTTGTGGTGATAAACAAGCAACTTGGTGAGCTGTCCAACAAAATTGACAACAACTCAAGACAGCTTGCTGAATTATCTGGTAAAACTTCTCAACCTGGCAGGCTTCCAGAAGTGGATGAAGCCAAAAAGGGGGAGAAGATTAAGGAACCAAAGCAGTCACTGGAAGCCAGGATAAAGGCAAGAGTGGCTCTACAACAACAACAACTGCTAGAAAAAGCCAGGAAACAAAAAGAAGATCAAGATAGGCTTATTTCTACAACTGAAGTTGAAGCTGAACCTTCCCAAGGCCATAATGAAACTTTCGAAGACACTGAAAGTACTGAAGACAATCCTTCAGTAGTTGATACTTCTATCAACACTTCAGTAGTTAACACTTCCATCTTACAAACAACTGAAGAGCCTTCCAAACCAACTGAACAACAACCAACTCCTATTCCAAGGCCTATAACAACTCAAATGACTGTACTGAGCCCTTCTCCAATTTCAATGTCCAAAGAACTACTAGAGAAGAGTTTACTTGCAGCCCAAAGAAAGGCTAAGGAAGATGAGATCTGGAACAATCTGGAAGCAAGGGAAGACATGAGCTACACTGAAAAACTTGAAGCTTATGAAGCAGAGTTGAATAGACAAGCTGAGACTGAAAGAATTGTTGAAGAAGACAAAAGACAACAACTGGTGTCTTTTATTACAAAGAACAGCAAGACTAAAGCCTATTCACTCAAAGGGCTCTCAATGGATGAGCTAACAAGAAGAGCTCAACTTGTTGCTGACAAGGTTGCCACAGAGAAAGATAGAAAGGCAAAGAGAGCTGAGATAATAGAAGAATTGGTAGCCAATGACTATGGTTCAAAAGCCTCAGTGTCAAAGTGGAGAGAAGATAAACTACTGGACACATATAAAAGATTCAAGGCTGACAAGGCTGCAAACCCAGAGAAGTACAAAACTTCTGAAGTATCAACTTCAGTAGTTAGAACTTCTGGTGTTAAACAATCAAGACCTGTTACCAAAAGAAAGCTAGAGGACAATACAAAGACAAACTTCAAGATGGTGTTGCTGGAAGGCAACACAGTTGTACAAGGAGACTTTGATATTGAAGAAAAGCCTCTGATAACACAGTTCAGGGATCCTTCAACATTTGCTTACCAAATCCAAAAGACTGTAACTGATAAACTTCACACAAAGGTAATTACTGAACATAACTTACCTACATTTAAAATACCTGATGTGGTGCAAACAGAAGACAGAAGTGAATCCCACCTGAGAGTCACTGAAGTAGAGAACATCCAACACTCAGGAACATCCTAGGGATCCAGCATGGTCCCTTATACTTCAGATTTTGACAGATCTAAAGTTTTGATCATAAAATGGTCCTTTACTGATTCCAACTCAGTATTGGTGACAAAAAGAGATCGTTCAAGCAAGGCCTTCAAATCCATGAATGAACTAAAGAATCTACCAACACAAGACTTGCTTTAATTCAACATCTTGAACCCGAACAAGGATCTCTCATAGATGAACAGCTGAATCAACTAAAGAATTCCATGTTCAAAGAAATATGGAAGATAGTTGAAGACAGAAGAAGAAAACAATAAGGAATTAGATAAGGTTTTGGCTTCATCAATCCAGAGGGAGTTTGTAAGGACAGAAAGGATTGAAGAAACCACTTTTGCAAACCTTAGTCTAATTCATACTTCTGCCAAATTATTCTAAGTATAGAACTACTGAAGAAAGAAGACAAAAGTACTGAAGAATGATTCAACAAGTACTGAAGAAGATAGATAAGAAGTTCTGAAGTCAAACCAGACAAGTCTACTGAAGAACTACTGAAGACAAACTACTCATCAGTAGTTTGTCATTCATCAGCACTTGTAATAGAAACCTTCCACCGCCTTATGTTTCAGTAGTTTAATAGTTTATTATTACTTTATCATTTTGTGCAAGTTCCAAGACTACAGTTTGTTGTAGTATTGCTTTTGTGTAAAGTTATGAACAAGTTGTATGTATCTGATGGTCTATAAATAGATGGGTTCATCCCACTATTTTAGACATTGATTTTAATTGAAAACTGAAATCCTTCAAAAACTCTTACTTGTTATTTCCATTTCATTAACTGAGAATGTATCTGCTTATTTATTGTCATTCACATTCAATACTTAGATTCTCATTAAACTTGTCTTTAGTTTGCAAACATCCAGGGGGAGTAATAACTCCTGTTGATAGTGAAACTTTATATACTTATTCCGTCGTGCAAAACTGATCAAACTTGCAAAACACATAAGTGTTCACATGCAAGTAAACTGTTAAAGAGCATACTGATCTAACAGGTGGCTAAGGCAAATTTAGGGTGTCCGGCCTAATGGCCCTTGGTGGGTCCCTTTCATGTTGCCAAATATCTACTAATTACTTAGTTAGAATTGAATCGGTTCGGTTAGGGTTTTTCGGGTTTTTGCGCGTTCTTATTACGAGCTATTTCGGACATACAATTAGCTTTAAATTACCCTTATTCATAGCCTAGTTTAAGTATTGGTAAGTTATTTAGGCTCTTACCGGGTGAAATTATATATTTTACGCGCATCGAGTGCGATACGCGAATTTCATTCGCTACCGGGAGATTTTAATTTGGAGTTTTCATTTATAGTTTTGGGGTTCCAAAACACTTTATATTTCATAAAAATAACCTTTATTTTATATCCCGGGCATTTCGGGATCGTTTTTGGTTATTTACTTATTGCCGGGTAATCACCAACGTCCGTTTCAGACTAGTTTATTCTTATGCGATTCCGTCGTATTTCTAATTAAACTAAGGCATTCCTATGCCATCTATTGGACTCCGCTATTTTCCGAATACTCTAGTATACTTAATTGATATTAATTCGTGCTTAGAACAGTTAATTACATATATTAATTACGTACGGATTTACCTTAATTTTGCCGAACGTCACAGGAAACATGTAATTAAATTTTTGTCTGGGTAAATATGTGATTTGATTTGTAAATTGAGGTACATATGTAATAAATAACAAGTAAGAAGGCAGTGTTTGGGTTTCTTTTGATAAAGAATCACCGAACGCCCAAAGGACTAAAACCATAAAACTTAAGCAATCCAAATTGGAGTTCTGGAGCCTCCCTTTTGCGATTGAGGTTAGAAATCAGCTATAAATTTGTTCTATTTGTTTGAAAGATTCTATATTTATAAATTCAATTAAAAAACACCAAAAAGAAAAATACAAAAACCAAAAGCCTAAACCCTAAAAAAACATAAAAAGGAAAAAAAAAACAGCATCACGTGTGTCAATAGCTCGAGGCCACGTGACACCCAGTAAGTGGTATGAATACTATTCATCAAGATTGTAAAACTAATATTATGCATTGTGAACAATAACTAGGACGGCCGCCAGAATAATCTATCTATACATCTAATAAATAAAACTCTATTGTGACACATGACACTCCCATATTGCACCATCATTATCTCTTCTTCCCATATTGTGCCATGTGTCTCAACAATAGAATTTATAAACTTTTCTTTTTTTTTTTAATCCAAAATTCAATTAAAACATAAATATGGTCAAAATTAAATTAGGTAAGTAATTATGATTATTATTGTCAAAATCGGTCAAGGCACGTTAACTTATATACCTAATTTTGGTGAGATTATATTTTAAAAACAATCATCTTTAACACCATCATTGTCCATTCTCCTAAACAATCGATCATTCTTCTAAATACAAGTCAAGGTTTGATTTTTGATTTTGAAATCTTTAGTTAGTTTTTATAATCAAACAGTTTGTTTGAAATTTTGTTCTTGGTCTTGATTTTTCTTTTGTTTAATGTTCATAAACGTCGACGGAATCGACGAAAGCCAGTCCGACCATCACCTTTCATCGTAGCCGGCCTTCACCGGACCCCATGCATCTTAAACCGTTCGGTGACTATCCGATCATCGGACTAAAGAAGGCGGAACAAGGTTAAGGGTTGGAGATGTTTGATGATGGTCATTCGACCAAGAATCTGTAAACACGCGATGATTCTAGTGATGATTGTCGGAAAGAATGTGGTGGTGGAGAGCGGTACCGCCATCATCATCACCGTCACACCGTCACCATAAGCGTTATTTATATGAATCAATTATTTGAATAATGTCATTTTATTTAGATTTTCAGGCAAGCACGTATGGAAATGGATCGTATAGATTAAATTGTTCTATGACTAAACATGATGACGACTATAAGTTTGAGAGGTAAGTGTTAGATCGATTTTGCACATACGTTTTTGGTTTGATTTTACAGTTTGTGTTCTAATTATTATGTTATATTCATGCTTTCATCATGAATCGTTTATTGATGGATGAATCGTTTAATACACGAGTTTTTTCATCTCGATATACAGGACGGGCGATTATTAGCCTCAATCCCAGAGACTGTTCACCTCAGGTAAGAGTTTCTAATCTTTTTTATTTAGTTGCTAATCAATATTTCTCATGCTCATGTTATGAATTACATTCAATATACCTCTAAAACGATTATCAGGTTTAGTTATAGATAACTAATTTCAATTTATGTCCCCTAAAGTGATTTTTATATTATCAATTCAATTTTTGCTAAGTTTGATTTTAAGTTTAATTTTTTAATCAATAATAATGTATTGTTTTTGGATTTATGCGTAAATTTATAAAGAAGAAAATGGTTTGGGAAAACAAAGTCTTCAATTTGGGTCGTTTTTAAAAGGTGTTTTTAAAGCGCCGTTAGTGGCAATTTGCTAAATATGTCGTGTTCCAATGTTGTTTTTTATGTTCATGCTTTGTATGATGGAGATATTGGTAAATTGAATATATGTAGCTTTTTCAAGTTTTACTCTTTTTATTTTTTTTTTTAAAAATAAAAAGCAATAAATGAGAATGAGAAAGTAAACTGACGTAAATTAGAAACTCATTAAATTTCCTTATTACATTCAAATTACCCACTTCCTAAATTTAGTGTAATTTATATTGGTAATAAGTTAAATTTCGAATTTTGAATTTCAAAATTCAAATTAAAATTCAAAATTTTTAAATTCGAATTATACAAAATTTCAAATTTTGAGTTTTGGTTATTAATGGTAAGAAATTACACATACTAATTATCCTTTTATTTACACATTTAATAAGATTCAAAGTCTCTACATAAGTAGTGTCAACTCTCCAATTAATACATTAATTGATCCTATTAATTGTGCTATATTATTCTAATATTAGTTTAACTTATATTGGTAATCAATTAAATATTGAATTTTGAATTTCAAATTTTCAAATTAAAGTTCGAAATGTTTACATTCTAATTTGACAAAACTTAAAATTTTGAATTTTGGTTAATAATTGTAGGAAATTACACATACTAATTATACTTTTATTTACACAGTTAATATGATTCAAAGTCCTTACATAAGTTGTGTCAACTCTTATTAATACATTAATTGATCATATTAATTGCCCTATATTATCCTAATATTAGTTTAGCTTATATTGGTAATCAATTAAATGGCGAATTATCAATTTCAAATTTCAAATTAAAATTCGAAATATTTAAATACAAATTAGACAAAATTTCAAAATTTGAATTTTGTTTAATAATGGTAACAAATTACACATACTAATTATGTTTTTAATTACACATTTTGAATGACTTAATCTTTTAAAAAAATTAAAATTTTGATATAAAGTTAATAATGGTAACCATTACAAAACTATTTATTATCTTTAAATTATGATTTTCTAATATATTTAAAATATAACAATTAATAATTTTGGTTGTAACTTTCTCAAATCAATTACAAGTAAAAATTAAAATTTTAAATACTAGAATTTGAAATTATAGATTTATGTTAAACTTTAAAAATATTTGAATCCTAAATGTTTTATTTAAATATTTAATCTCAAAAAATTGAATTTAAGATTTATGGTAACATTTATATTTAGATTTAATTAACACATTTAAAATATTTAATTCAAATTTTTGAACGATTTGAATCTTTCAAATTTTGATTTATAGAATTTGAATTGATTGATTTAAATTAAACTTTATAAATATTCAAATATTAAATGTTCTATTTGAGTATATAATTTCATATTTCGATATCTATAATTTATTTTTAATTTTTTTAACATTATAGAATTCTAAAATTTGAATAATAATGGTAACAATAAGATTTAATTATAACATTTAATCCTACTATGACCATTAAAATAGAGTTATTATAATTATAGATTTCCTAATATATTTAAAATTTAACAAATGATAGTTTTGATTATAAATTTCTCCAATCAGTTACAAGTTAAAATTCAAATTTTGCTTATTAGAATTTGAATTGATAGATTTCAGTTAAAATTTATATTTATTCAAATATTAAATATTCTATTTAAATATATAATTTCATATTTCAATATCTATAATATAAATTTTAAAATTTTGTTAACATTATAAAAATTCTAAATTTTGAATTCTAGATAATAATGGTAACAATTAGACTTAATTATAACATTTAATTCGAATTTTGAATGATTTGAATATTTTAAAAATTTTCAAACTTTTAAAGTTAAGTTAATAATTGTAACAAACAATCATACTATTACCTTTAATATAGAAATATACTAATTAGATATTTCTTAATATATTTAAAATTTAACAAATAATAGTTTTAGTTACAAATTTCTCAAATTATTTACAAGTTAAAATTCAAATTTTGAATACAAAAATTTGAATTGATAGATTTCAGTTAAACTTTATAAATATTCAAATATTAAATGTTCTATTTACGTATTTCATATTTTAATATCTATAATGGTAAAAATTAGACTTAATTATAACATTTAATTCGAATTTTAAATGATCTGACTCAAACGGTGTCTTACTTTTAAAATTTTATCATAAATATTTTTCACTACTATTTATTTTTTATTAGATAATGCTCCTCAAATACCATCTGATAACAAGATTCTAGTGAAATTCCAAAGGCGTTAATTCCCAATATCCGTATGTTTCGCAATGACCATCAATAAAAGCCAAAGACAATCTCTATCGAAGGTTTGATTGTATTTAAGAGAACCTGTATTCTCACATGACCAACTTTATGTCGCATTGTCAAGAGTTAAAAACATGGCAGATGTGAAATTACTTATACTTTATGGTGATGGGAATGTCAAAACTAAAACAAAAAATATGGTGTATAAGGAAATATTTAGTGATATTTGAATAAAATTTGTATTTGTTGGTTTTAAATTTTAATAAAATATTTTTACTGTATTTTTCTTATACGTTATACTACTCAAAATAATTGTACGTTGGTGAATCGCGTGTTCACGCGGGCAAATATCTAGTAATAATAATAATAGATACAACAACAATAATAACAACAATTGATATTTGGGCTCCCATATTTCAGATAAAGAAGTTACCCCTAAAGATGGCAACTTCCTTTCGAATATAATGCTCAAAAAGTTGACAAGATATCACATTAACCGCTTTGTTAATTTCGGTATTTCACTTTGCCAACAATAGCAACAATATGTGTTTGGCTCAATATGGCATCATTGGGACAGGTCTTCACTTTCTTCATATAACCATCAAATCTGAAGGATGTATGTTTATTGTCAAATTTAATTTTGTAAGAGGAGAAATTTCAAAGTATCAAGAAGATTTCCGGATACAATTTTTTATTTTATTTTTATGTTTTACATAAACGAGCCATGATGAATTTTGTGAAAGTGCATAAAAAAGAAATCATTATGCTTGCCATTTGTTTTTATAGGTATCTAAACGAGCCAATCTGAATTCGAACCCTAATTCGCCTGAGCTTGAGCTCACATTACTTAACTTAATAGCGTTCAAACTCATCTTGTTTCGAGCTCTGTTATCATATTTATGTGTATATAATTGACCTTCTACACATAATTTGCAAATTGTAAAATTATACCAACTTATATTATATAATTTTTTTTTTCATTTGTATATACCAAAAAATATTTATCATGTAACTATATACCAAAACAAAAATATTGTATCAAACAAATAATATTCTAATCCCCGTATTGAAAATCATAAACTCGACAAAATTCAAACTTTTAACAAGAAAATCTCAAGTAGCTAACACACACCTCACCTCGAGTTTTACCCTACATATAATATTACTAAAATAGTAAAACAACATTAAGTTGGTCATGTTACTATAAATCACTAAGAAATAAATATTGCTAGTCAAAAGTAAAAAAATAAAGTGTACTTGGTTACTTTAGGAAATTCAAATTTACTATTTTGTTTTTACTAAAACAAAACCCTAAAAAGGGTTCTTGAGAAAAGAACCAATTCGCCGCCTAATTAACCTTATTCTCTCACACTCTTATTACCTTTTTCTTGATACATACTTATATACAACATATACATATATATCATATATACACTCCCAACTAACAAACCCTCATCACCATCTCTCTTGCCATAAACTGTTGTTGCAATCTAATGTCAAAACTGTACTAAAAAGCTTTGATCTTTGCTTATTTTTGTGCTTTGATGATTAATATACTAACCAACATGTTTCTGGGATTATTTTCTTGATCAAAAAGCTTTGATCTTTACAGGTTTCAGCAACTGTTTCCAAGGTTTCAACAACCTTTTTTTTTTCTAGGGTTTGTTTCTTTTTGTTGTGTAAGTGATTAAAGATTGGATTTTTATTAGCTCAGCATATAAGTTTCTTGATTTTTTCATCTGGGGTTTGAGTGTTTTGGTTTAAAAATAGTTTCTTTGATCTGGGTATTTTTGTTTGTAGCTGTATAATATTAATTAGTGGGTTAAGTGTTAGTTTTATTAGTGAAGATGTTGTCTGAATTGGGTAGGAGACCTATGATTAATGATGGTTCATTTGGGGATGAATTGGAGAAAGAATTAGGAGTATTGCTTCATGAGCAAAGGCGAGAAGATACCGATTACGAAAAGGAGTTGAATATGTATAGAAGTGGCTCAGCTCCACCTACTGTAGAGGGTTCTTTGAGTGCAGTTGGTAGTTTGTTTGGTAATAATATTAATAATAATCATAATAGTAATAATAATAATAATAGTTTAGGATATAATGAGTTTGCGGGTGGCAATGGATTTATGTCTGAGGATGAACTTAGGGCTGATCCTGCTTATGTATCTTATTATCACTCGAATGTTAATTTAAACCCTAGGTTACCGCCACCGCTGTTGTCGAAAGAAGATTGTAGGTTTACTCAAAGGCTGCAAGGCGGTGGTGGGGTGGGGTTAGGTGGGATTGGAGATAGGAGGAAAGCTGGTCGGACTGATGGTGGCGGCGGTGGTGGTGGTAGTGGGTCGATGTTTTCAATGCCGCCTGGTTTTAATTCGAAGAAACAAGAAGCTGAGAGTTCGGAGGTGGAGAAAGTTAAGGTTTCGGCTGAATGGGGCGGTGATGGATTGATCGGTTTGCCTGGTTTAGGGCTAGGTAGCAAACAGAAGAGCCTTGCTGAGATTTTTCAGGTGAATTTTTGCTCCTTTTTATTTGATTTATGGAACTTTAACTTAGTTTCTATAGTTATGGTTGTGTGCTGCAAATTTGAGTGTGTTTGGATGCGCGTTTAAACAGATTATTGTTTTGATAGCCTGTCATAACCTATTTTTTTAGAAATAAGTAATACTGAATAACGAGAACTTGTTAATCAACTGTAATAAAACATGGTGCAAGAAACATTGTCTGTCTGTGTTTTTGGTTGCATGCTGTTCTGATGGCGTTGAGAATTTTTATTATTTAAAGAAATTATTAGAACTTAGAAGAACGGTATATACATGAGTTTACACTTACCTTTGATAATCAGTTTTTAATAATGTTTTGATGTTTGAACGTCTTTCATTATTTTCATATGTTATTTCATACACCTTTGCTATAATATTTTGCAGGATGATTTGACACGTTCATCTCCACCCTCTAGACACCCATCTAGACCAGCTAGTCGTAACGCATTCGAAATCAGCGATGAAACTGTGGGGGCCCAAAGCAGTAAAGGCATGCAATCGTCATACTCTTATGCTGCAGCGTTGGCTGCTTCTTTATCAAGAAGTGGGACCCCTGACCCGCAACACATATCCAGGGTTCCTAGCCCAGTCCCTACTCCGATTGGAGGTGGACGGGTCACCCCGAATCTTAAAGCTCAAACTCTTTTGGATGTCGGGTCGTCTCACTCTAAGGAATCAGAAGATTTAGCGACAGCATTGTCGGGAATGAATCTGTCGAATGGAGTTATGGGAGAAAGCAGGAATCGAGCTCAATTTGATCAAAGTACAGATTATTTAGACAAGTTGAATCACTCGAGTGGTTCTAATAATCTATATGTTGATGGATCTTCTAACAACTTTTATGGTGGTTGGGATCAGTCCTATTCAAACTATGGTACCACCGGATACTCGGTTAATTCGCCACAAATGATGTCCAGTCAAGGTGTCAATATGAATATGCCGCCACTTTTCGAGAACGCTGCTGCCACGGCCACCGCCATGGCTTTTCCAGGAATGGAATCAAGATATGGAATGGAATCACAAAGCCCAAACAGAATCGGGGCTCAAATGACGGGAAACACATCTCTTGTTGACCCTTTGTATCTTCAGTACCTGAGAACTGCGGAATACACTGCGGCTGCCCAAATAGCTGCCCTTAATGATCCCACAGTTGGCAATTCATATCTTGATTTGCTTCAAAAAGCATATCTTGCAAACATATCTTCACCACAGAAATCACAATATGGCGCTCCGTTTGGTGGGAAGACGGCCAGTCCAAACCACCATGGTTATTACGGTAATCCCGGTCTTGGACTTGGCTTATCTTATCCTGGAAGCCCACTACTGAGCCCACTTCCCAACTCGCCTCGTGGCCCAGGAAGCCCGATGAGGCTCGGTGAACTGAATACACGATTCTCCCCTCAGCTTAGAAACTTGGGTGGTGGTGGCAGTGGCATTATGGGGCCATGGCATCTAGATGGCGGTGACAATAGTTTCGGGTCCTCTTTGCTTGATGAGTTTAAGAGTAATAAGACCAGGTCATTTGAGCTCTCTGAGATCGCCGGTCATGTTGTTGAGTTTAGGTATCCGTTTATTTATCTTTATGTAAAATCTTTACACACACATACATACATATACTAAATATGATTTTATTCTTGGTGATCAGTGCGGATCAATACGGGAGCCGTTTTATTCAACAGAAATTAGAAACTGCTACTACCGAAGAAAAAAACATGGTTTTTAAAGAGATTTTTCCTCAAGCTCTTACCCTAATGACTGATGTGTTTGGAAACTATGTTATTCAGAAGGTATCATTATTTCCTTTTTTTTTCCTTCGAGTTTGAGACAGGACCCGACCGAACAAAGTTAAGTTTTGTTTTTTTATTGACTTCTTATAATATCAGTTTTTCGAGCATGGAATGCCTGCACAAAGGAGAGAATTGGCGGGAAAGCTTTTAGGTCATGTATTGACGCTCAGTCTTCAAATGTATGGTTGCCGTGTAATCCAGAAGGTAGAAATTTGTAATATTTTTTGTTCATTCTAACTGTTTTTATTTAGAGGATTAAAGATATATGTTGGGCAACTTTCAACCCCTTTGACATGTTTTCTTTTTTACGCTATTTTTTTAATGCCGCCTTTAGTTAGTTGTATCCTTCATGGCATCTTTCTAAATGTTGAGTTTTCAGGCAATTGAAGTTGTTGACTTGGACCAAAAGATCAAAATGGTGGAAGAGCTTGATGGTCACATCATGCGTTGCGTACGCGATCAAAATGGGAATCATGTTATTCAAAAATGCATTGAATGTGTTCCTGAACAACATATTCAGTTCATTATTACGACTTTCTATGATCAAGTTGTGACACTTTCCACCCATCCATACGGGTGTCGGGTCATCCAGGTTAATAATATATTCTCTTTTCAGATATCTAAGTTGGAGGTGGCAGAAAGGCGGTGGGTTGGGTAATGTGTCAGTGGACACTTTTTGTGTTTGTCAAAATCGGTAGGGTTGGGTTCAGCGTAAACACTTATCCGTTTTTCAAGTTCTGTTATTAATTAACGTTATTAGTATGATTACAAAAACCATATTACTACAATAGTATAACATTTTTTTTAATGAAGTGATTTAGGAGTTTTATGCATGTGAACCATAGTTGTTAAAAGTCATCGCCTCTTGCGCCTAGGCCCATTTTTTAGGCGAGGCGATGCATTTGCGCTTTGAGCCGAGGAAATTGCGCTTGAATTCTCTAGGTGATGGTTTAGGCGCAGATTTCAGCTAGATTTCCAAATTCTGGAGAGTTTCTAGCCAAATTCGTTAAATTATGGCTAGATTCCAACCAGATTTCTACTTTTATCTAGGGAAACTACTTCTATACACTAATACATCAATATTTTAAAACTTTTGATATTAAGTAGTTGGAAAATAGTATTATTTTAATATATTTTTACTTTATTTTCTTTGTTCACTTTTTTTTATCTCAGGCCCTCGCTTTTTTTTGCGCCTAGCGCCTTTGATAACTATGATTTGAACAACCCTTCGGGAGGCTTTCAAGTTTCATCTCATTTGACTTGTTTTCTTTTTTCTTTTTTTTTTTCTTTTTTGGCTAACTATTATTTAAGATTAACCCTTTTGATCTGTTAAAGATATAAAAATAACCCAAATCAATCTCTTTGTAGGTAAATCGGTTGATATTGCAACATCTAAAGTAATGTAGAGTGTAGAGTTTTACGAAAGGGGAAACTAATTGTTTTATTATCTTCTTGCAGAGAGTACTCGAGCACTGTGAAGATCAAGAAACACAAAATAAGGTGATGAACGAGATTCTCGCATGTGTAAGCATGCTTGCACAAGATCAGTACGGGAATTATGTTGTACAGGTATGAATTATATAATAAATAGTTTTTTAATTTTGATATTTTTATTTTTATTTTCTTGAATGTAAATTAGTGTTACTTATGTTTGGAATTGGAACAGCATGTGTTGGAACATGGAAAACCGCATGAACGTTCTATAATAATCCATGAACTGGCGGGAAAGATTGTTCAAATGAGTCAACAGAAATTTGCGTCAAATGTTGTTGAAAAATGTTTGACGTTTGGTGATGTGAGCGAACGCCAACTTCTTGTGAATGAAATGCTTGGTACCACTGATGAGAACGAGCCTCTTCAGGTATAATATAGTCAAAATGCATATCTTTACATTCGTTCCGGAATTATTTATGCTAACAATAAGTATATATTTTGTTTAGGCCATGATGAAAGATCAATTTGCGAATTACGTTGTGCAAAAAGTATTGGAAACTTGTAGTGATCAAGAACGTGAGCATATACTGACACGAATTAAAATTCATCTGAATGCACTGAAAAAGTACACGTATGGAAAACATATTGTTGCTCGTGTGGAGAAACTTGTTGCTGCCGGGGGTACGTATTTACTTTTCCTAAGTAAATGACTTAAAATTTCCAAACAAGTTTCTGAATCTCAAAGCTGGAAGTTTTTCTTTTAACCATGAGAACGTGTTACCTGTGTTTTAAAAAGCGCGAGGCGCACCTAGGCGCAGATCATGGCGCCTTATGTAACCCTAGGCGCACTTCGTACAAAAAGCGCAGGAAAAGCGCAAAAAGCGCCCTAAAAGCGCGCTTTTCGTACACATGATGTTTTTGTGCTTAAAATTGTTATACATGTAGCTAAAAAGGTTGTACATTTAAGTTAAATCATATATATACCTTATTTGTATCTATATTTTGAGTAAATAATGTTAAAAACCTATAGCATACATAAAAAAAATTATATAATCGTCTTGCGCCTCGCGTACGAAAAGCCCACCGCATTTGCGCTTTGCGCCTTGGTTTTAGACCTCGTCACTTTTGTGCGCTTTGCGCTTTTTAAAACCAAGCGTGTTACCGGTTAACTCACGAGACCCACCAATACCCTGCTAATTAACGGGATCAGGCAAGTCCTGGCTTGCGCGCGGACAGGTGGCCTTCAAGAGATTTTGGTATGAAACCAGTGGAACTCAAAGATGGAAGTTGTTTGACTCTCAAAAGTCAAATATCAAACTTTTTTTTTATATATATAATCGAGTCGTTAGAGATAAAACACAACTAGAATCAACTTATTTTTATAAGTAGTTCTTGGAATCTTGGTTTTTAAAAATTTTGTACGATCTGATGATGCTTTTGTTAACGATTGCAGAAAGGAGGATTGCAGCCCAACTGTCGCATGGTGGTTAGAGATGGATCGTAGGAAGAGTTGTACAGCTAACGGAGGCTAGTTTGAGCGTATGGAAAACGGTCAGTGTTACATGCTGATATGCAAATGAAATGTTACTTGTAATAGAAGAAGAAACTGTAAATGCATGCACTAGTATTATTTACACATAGTCAAGGCTCATGTTTGTGTAAAAATGAGTGAAAAATAACTAGTTTTGTTTTTTAATAACCAAGTGACTGTACAAATGTGTTGCCTACATCTGGAGAGGTGTTTAGAATGTTGTTCTTATTTAATCCTATTTCAACACTTGTTTTATTATTATTATTAAGTTGAAAAATAACTAGTTTTGTTATTACACCTTTAGTATCAATTATTTTTATTTTTACTTTTTTAGGTTGTGTTGTTATGTGCTCATCGTCAAAGGTAACCGTGTCGTGTTTTGGTTGTCTGAGGGCTAGCCAGTTTATCCCTTTTTTTCTTTAATTTTACTTTTTGTATACGGGTTATTGGTCGTATCAAGCGAGTGACCAAACTCCCAACTGGTGGAGCGCAAAAAGTGCAAGTAATTCCATTGCATAACCGGATGAGACATAGGAGTAGGCGACAAATCCAAACAATTCAACAAACAGTAGTGAGAATGTGAGATGCAATCTTCAGGCAATTTACACGCTGTAGTCTCCTGCGGCCAAAACATGCACAACCTTGTGCATCGCTGACGCCAATTTACATGGTTAGACGTTAGACTCTTTCTAGCCGTTTAATGTCCCAAAGCATGGGTACAAGTTAAGGCACCTCAAGTACATTTTACATGCACCCAAACTTACAAGACCATGAAAAAGACAATCTTTTTAGCTCTTTGCTAGGCATCTCGGATGAGCATTGCATGCACCAAAACACCATGTTGTGTGAAATTTGAATCTGTAAATTACGACGAACAATTGTAATATGTAAAAAAATCAATACATTTGAACATGTTGAAAATTTCTAGGATCTACAAATCATCGTAGTTGTCAATCTTCTGGCCAAAGCCTTTAGGACCGACTCGCGGTCTGACTCTCTTCTTCTTGCCACTTCTCTTTGCTTTCTCTGCTTCTTCCTTTTCAAACTTGTCTTTCTCCCTTTTTTGTAAGAAATCTGTTACACCTATGTAGATAACCTGACCAACAAACACAATCCCACATAAAGGGTTGATTTCTAAAGTCAACATGCCACTTTTGGAACCTCAGAATCATAGCATGGTTGTTACTACTCCCTCCATCCCATTTTAAATGTCGTGGGCCCAAAAACACACATATTAAGAAATCTTTTGTTTGTATGTGGTAAAATGACAATAATATCCTTAAATCTTTGATTGTGTTTTGTCTTTTATAGGCAAAACTGAAAATTGCATTTCTCTTTTTAGAAATGGACATTTAATTTAGGACAACCAAAAATGAAAAGATCGACATTTAAATTGGGACGGAGGTAGTATATCATTAAAAAGTAGTATACTTTGAATTTCAACAGCAACAAGTCACTTTTATAAACCAGAAAATCAACAAAACAAACATGTAGACCAAAAAAATTAACGAAATGAACATTGGAACTTTTTGCAAATATACATATAAATAGAAACCAACCAGGAGAGGACAAATAAGAAAATTCGGTTACGAAGGTAAAACATTTTGGCATTAAAAAGGCGAGCAGCGCAAGTTGTTGCCCGTTTGCTTTCTATTTCGATGTATTAGTTTGGTATTGGGAAATATATGTTATGTGGTAGTGCAAGGTGAGTTAAAATTTAGGCGGCATAAAAGTTCTTATAAAGTATAATAATACACTTATAAAGTGTAGTTAAATTGGCCTACCCTTTCTTAGCCACCATAGGGAGGTGGTGTGGGCTTGATCCGATTTTTGCGTCTCATACTAGAGATTATCTCTTGTTATACAAAAACGCGAGAGGTGGCAAGTGGGGCAAGAGAGTGGTGCAAGGCATTGTGGTGGTGACCCTTTGGGCGATTTGGAGAGCGAGAAACGAGAAGACTTTTAAGGGTACTGATCCGAAAATTCCATTGGTGGTGGGTAATATAAAGTCTTTGTCGTTTTTGTGGTTAAAGAACAGGTCTAAGTTTTCTGATCTCCTGTGGGAGGAATGGTCTAAGTCCCCTTTGTATATGTTATAGTGTCGGGTTGGTAGCCCCCGTTTTGAGGGTGCCCCCGTTGTGTTAATGAAATTTAAATTCCAAAATAAAAATAAAAAGAGAACAACGTAAAACACAGGGCCGGCCCTGAGCAGGGCCGGGTGGTCACCAGCTTAGGGCCCGACCCTCAAGTAGGCCCATTTTTTTAATCTATCTATATATATAAAAGAAAACGTATATGCTGACGTGGCGTGCAATAGAGGCCTCAACCTTCCCTTCCCTTGAGAGTGCCACGTGGCATCACAATGGAGAGTTTTTGGTGTTTTTGTATTTGTTTCTTTTTTTTTAATTAAATTGAGTTATTTTAGGAAAAAAATAATTTAAAAATAAATTTAAAATTTTCTCTCTCATATTTCCTCCCATAATTTTTAAACGTTTCTATCTTTTATATACGGGATTTTTTAAAGAAAAAAATTACACCAAATTAACGAGCGTTTTATTATCTTTCCAACGAGTACCATAGTGCTATATAAAAAACGGAGAAAAAATCGACTATTTTTTGTGGGGGTTCGTTTATACAGGAAAAAAACACACAAAGTGTTCATGTTATCACGTAAAATTAAATTTTGTGGGGAATATGAATTATTACTGATTAGAATACTATGAACATGCAATGATTGAGAGATTTTGTGGTTAGTTAACTTGAGCTATTTGCAATAGGTTATCACGTAAAATTAGATTTTTCAACTCCGGGACCCTCCCGGGGTAATCAGCTAGTTATATATATATATATATATATATATATATATATATATATATATATATATATATATATATTTATATATATATATATTATTATTTTTAACTAGGCCTATTGTGATTTAAGATTTATAATTGTAGTTTTTAATAGGCCCGCCCAATATTACACTATTGTTATATTCGTTTACAATTAAAATTAACCCAATATTTGTAGGTTTAGTTTATTATATTGTGGGGGTAAGGCCCGGTTTTTAAAAGTCAATGTTCATTTTATTAATTATTTCAGTTAACATGTTCAGTTAGGTGATTTCTCCACTTGTGAACACACAATTTGACTTCAAAGTCAAACTAGGTATATTGTTTTTTTTTTTTTTTTCCTTAGCATTGTGATAATAATTTGTGTTGCGATAAGATATGCTCTAGACCAACATTATTACAACTAATAAAAAACTGAATGAATTTACACTTGATCTAACTAGGGTTTAAAGTTACCTTACCCCAAGTGTGAGAACAGATAACCCAAGAAAAGCAATGGACAGAAGAACTGAGATAACGACGGACACTCCATCGCCATTATCATTAACGGCGGAGACAATTTCATCGGAATTTGTCGGTGGATTGGCTTCCGATAGCAGAAATAGGCCACCGTTTGGTGTGGCGGAGATTGGGCGGATTACGGTGGCGCGTGGTGGACGGAGGCTGATGATTGAAAGAGTAGGTAGAGATGATTGGGTTATTGAGGTTTTGATGGGATTATGGTTATGGAAAGATTGGAATGGTTGAAGAAGAGATGAGGTTAACACCACCATTGTTAACTTAGTTTCATCTGTTTTCTTTCTTTCTATCTATCTGCACCACACAGATAAAAGTTATGTTGTTAGCTCATAATTGGTTCTATATGGGCTGGGTTTGGGTCTCATGTGGGCTTAATTTGTTTGTATATGGGCCTTGCCAATCGTAACCGGTTAATAACAGATCGAGGAGTCAGTCACCAATTACAAACAACTTTTTTCGTACGAACTGTACGAATCGAAGGAAAAACACGCGGGCCGTATATAACTAGAGTAATTATATAATTACTCTAGTTATACACGACCCCGCGTATTTTTTCCTTTGATTCGTACAGTTTGTACGAAAAAGCTGTTTGTACGTGAACCTAACCCGTTACTTTTAAACGTTGATTGGTAACTGGTTATGAATTTTTTTGGAGTGTAACCGCTTTTTAACCGATTTATCAGTGGGGAAAAACCGAAAATACGAAAAACCAGTTGGTTAATCGAAAATAACTGGTTATTAACAGAGTTAGTTAAAATAATAACCAGTTAATAGAGTATATATTTAGTAATGATATTATTTGTAATTATTGTAATTATCTCTTACCAAAAGTTAGGAGATCACATTGTATTATTTATACCGATTTAATCAATGAGAAGGGACACGGTTTGAATCCTTTCATAGTATCAGAGTTAGTTAACATAATAACCGGTTAAAGCAAAAATGAAAAAATAACATGTTAATCGAAACAATTAGGTGAAATATCCGGTTTGTGGATATTTCAAAAATATTTGAACTTTGATTAAATGCATCAAGAAATGTTAAAAATATTTCTTAAGTAATAAATAAATACAGCTAGTTGTATAAAATCATGCGTGTTGCGCGTTTTACAATCGAGATTTAGATAGGTGTTAATCAATCAATGAATTATACAATCGAGATTCCATTTTGGTTGTAAACGTTAAAAAAATAAAGAAATCTACACATAAGGTACACATGAAATTTGTAACGAAATTACATAAGATTATGTTATTTATATTAATAGTATATAATATAATAAATTTTTTTAATAAAATAATATGAATAAAATAATAGTATATAATATATTAATTAGGGATGAGCATACAAGGCCGAATACCGATCCCGTTCCGTCCCGATCCCGTACCGAACCGAGTGGTTTCGGGATCGGTATCGGTACCCATATTTATGAATTTTCGGTTTTGATATTATCGGTATCGGCACAGGATCGGTATGGTATCGGTATTTTAAGGTAAAATACCGATACCATACCGGTAGCGTACCGAACCATGGTTTCGGTATTATCGGTACGAGATCGGTATGGTATCGGTATTTTACCATACCGGTACCGTACCGATACCGAACCGTTCGGTATCGGTATTGTCAAGATCGGTATAATATATTAAAAGTATATAATATAATATATTAATAGTATATAATATAATAAAATTTTGAAATAAAATAATAATATAAATAAAATAATAATATTTTACTATTCATTTGCAAACTACTGTTCAAAGTAGTTTGCAAATTAATATATAGTAATTTGTAGTACTAGTGAGGTGATTTGTTATTTGATCTTAGTCAACTCAGTGTATTGTTATTACAATTATTATTCTTATAGTTTATGAAATGGTACAACTCTTCACACTATGTTAAAGATGGCCAAAAATCGGTTTAAGCCGGTTTATAAACTGGTTTGGCCTTGTACCGGTTTTTGACAAAATAGGTTCGGGTGACAATTTCGATTTCAAACCAATTTGTGTTTTTTTTCGCGTATGTAAAAAAATACATAAAAAAGAAATATAAAAAAGAATCTTCATTTTCCCCACCTTCCGCTTTACACTTTTTTTAAACATAACATCGACAATATAAAAAAACATAAATTAAAAAATGTACATAAACTTAATTACCTAAATAGAAAATTAGGACTAAATACACCCCTTGTACCCTAGTGTGAATCTAAGGTCCTATCATGTACAAAAGTAAGACCCAAGGGGTATTCATCTACGGTCCAAACAGGAACACCTGGATTGGAAGCATTTTGAAAGTATGGTGAAGTGAATCGTTCGCAAGAGGAGAGCGTTTTTCGTAAGCACTTTTTGCGTTTTCATAAGTTTTGATCAACAAAATACAGTTGGTAACTATTTATACTAACATGGAATGGTAAAATGGTGATTTTGAGGCAAAAAAAAATGACTAGAAAACTACCCCAACAATACCACCCCACCAATAAAGGGGGTCAAAATCGGTTTTAACAGACTGAGAGGCTAGGGGTGAAACCAAACCGGCGGGTTGAATCAGATTGGGACCGAGTTGGGATAAAACCGGTTTGGATACCGGGTTGGTTTGTCAATGCTGGTTTGGAAACCGGTTTTTTTGGCCAACTCTACAACAAGTCGCTTAGATTTTACAACTAAAACTTAGTTTTAACAAACTGATGATTTTTAATAGGACATGATAAATGCAATAAATCATATTTATCATATTACTTGTAATGTATTATTAGTTGTGTTGGCTATATTTTATTCTTAACTAGGAAACTTTAAGTATACGCGACAAGCATACCCGATACCAGAAACATTCGAGCCTGGTATACTTGAAACCTGATGAGTGTGAAACTATGTATGAAATTGAAAAGAAAACAATTTACAGGTATATGACCAGAGGTATGATGGGTTTGGAAAGAAAAAGCTTAAGAAATTTTGAATCCTTTATTGTTTGTTTCTTGCTTAATAAAACACTAACATACACAATTCAAAACGTTTGTCCATAGATCATCACAAGTCACATCTTGATAAAACACTAACATCCACAATTCAAAACATTGGTCGTATGTCGATAGATCATCACAACTTGATTCTACCAAAAAATATTAATATTCTATTCGACATTTAGGTTTTTGAATCTCACACAAGAACCTTTTTTATCCGAGCTGCAAAAAAACCGAAACTAGCAAAAGATTAGAATCTCTCACCAAACCTGAAAAACAAGGCACCAGTCCCTGAATTGTGATCAATGGCATATTCTGCACGAACCAACCCTAGTTTAGCACCAACACCATACGAAGAACCCTGACCCATGCGCCTGTAAACCTCAGTTGGGTTTCCTTTCACATCTTTTGAACTCCCCAGATCGTTCCCATGTTCTACAAAAGCGTATACATGTGTATTTTTCACTGGTATACGTAATTCAGCAGCAACCTGCAGAAAATGGTTGCCATCGTTTAATGACCATGCTTACGGATAACAGAATATGACTTTGGCTTAGAAAAACAAGTGTTCTAGAATATCCACAATTGATTTAATTTTGTCACACTTCAACCCATTATGAATGAAAACAGGACATAAAAAAAAAGCTTGGCAGGTCAATGGGCTGTGCTGATCAAAAGTGCATTAAACCTCTCCTATATCACTTTATTTATAACTTTTCAACAATCATTGAATAGATTCAATAATATGATTTTTGGGATAACTTACAGCATGCTATTTATATATATATTTACAAAAACTGGACAAAAAGTGTTTCGGATTGACCTAAATAGTCCGACACCAAAAGTTACATGTTTTAACCCGCTACCCAACCCAACCCAAATTTAAAGCTACGTGTTCAATTAAATCTTGCAACTTTAACCAGACTAAGCAGTATATAAAACTTGAGGTGGGTTAATGTACAACGTATACCTAATGTGTGAAGCATACGAAGGTAATTATGCATGAAGTATCATATAATTACGCATGAAAGTATCATGATTAAGCATCATAATTATGCATAAAAGTATCATAATTACACATGAATTAATCATAATAACACAACCTAAATTATTCCTTAGCACGTTAATTGGGCCAAACTAAATAAGCGAAATTCAAGCAAGTAAACAGATAAACAAGAACAACTGATAGAGAAAAGCAATTTATATGTACCTCGAGGATATTTCTAGCAGCAGCAATCTCGCCCATGTTGTAACCCCTAACAGAGTAGGGTCCACCAAGAGTAAATGCATCATAACTAGGAAGATCACCCACACAGCCACCATAATGACCATGAAGAACAAGCACCGGTGGCGGCGGTTTGCCAGCACCTTCTTCTACTTGCTTCAGTTGGATGAACTTTGTCATTGTTAGCTGGTGACGGTTGAAAATTGGGAATTTGCTGCCAATCCCCAACCCTTGATCAAGCTGCAATTTAGTAAAGTTCCAAGACAGGTGAATTCAAGATTAAGTGAACACGCCTATGATGGCTAATGAATTAGATGTGGCGAGTCCAACCTGTTTGCTTTTAATTGTTTATTTTTTCCATAGGGTTAAATAAGAAAACTCAATAGCCTAGCAAAAGTAAACCAGTCAAAACCCATCCAATGTGTACTCAAATGTTTAGAGTACCCTCAAAACCCTTTTTTAAACAAAACATACATATGTTTTAACATTGTAGATTTTAAAATTTTATTTGACAAATTTAACATTTATAAGTTGAAGCCAGTTTAGACCTGTACTTAAAACAGTTTTGAATTGATACCCAACCCACCAGTGCCCCAAATTTTGCCAGCTCTAGTAAAAATGCAGCTTCTGGCTGTTATTACTTAAATAAGTTTCATGGCCTACATAGACTCAGAAGAAACTGGACAGACTTCTGATGGTTAAACATGACAGGTGACAATTACAACCCTAGTCAAATGGAAGGTTGGGTATTTGTGAAATAAAATGGTTTTGTTTGGCTGTTTAAAAAGGTTAAATAATTAAGTATCATTGTAACAAAATACGTTTCTTAATCATATTTTGAACATTATCCGTATAAACTCAAGAAAAGAGAAGACAAAGAAAGTGTCTATGGGCATACGACTTCGACCTGGCCCATTTTAACTCATTTTAAAGCATACCCATTTGAATGAACCTGTTTCGACCCATAACTAGCCGGTCTGCCCTGTATGAAAATTAGTCTAGAACTCTAGAAGACTGACCTGAAAAACATTTCTCTCACCAACAATTGCACCATTGACAAATTTGGTGTTGTCTCTAGTAATATTTGCTTGTGCAAATACCATCCGATCTATACCCGTCCCACTTAGTGTTGTTGGCGGGCCATCTGCACTAATTCCACCACTTGGCAAAACCCTTTGACCATTTGAAGCAATATGGCTACTTTCATCACGTGTTGTTATCTCTTCCATTACAATTCCATATGTAAACTTGCTTTGACGAGTAAAATTCTGAATAATGTACACATTTAACATAATGAACAAGAGATAGTGCATAGAAATAAGGGTAATCAGTAATTTACCTCAGTAATGTTGGTTTTAACGCCAGCTCTATCAACCCATATAGGAGGAACTTCATCCACTCCAGGTCCACCGGTGAAAACTGGGCTGAGTTTTCTGCTGTTGAAAACACTTGTACGCAAGGTGCGATTGCGAGGATTAGATACACCGTCTAAGTAAGGATGCACATATTCGAGCTTAAAAGCAAGATCATCCTGCAAAAAAGCTGCTTGTTACCACTGTTTTTACCAATATCTTATCAAGGCGGCCATTACACCATTTTTACTAATCATTAGGTTGATTCGGGTTAAGTTCTATCCTAAGGAGTCAAACGGGGTAAAAGAAAATAAAAACAAAGAAACTTAAGGCAGAGCAAGTGAAATGGGTCAAAAGTCATCCAATGTGTATTTTTCATGAAACAAACTTACTATAAGTTACTATAAGTTAACAAAACTTCTTATGAAATAAGTTGTAATCATACTTGACTAATTCAGTTAGTTAAACGTAAACACGTGTTTTGAGTCAACCTGAGCTGTCCCATTCCTACCAGACACCAGTGCAATAAATACATAAATAGCTTAAAACAAAACAGACGAATGGTCAGACAGGTTAAAAGTGGCCCGTAGTGGAGCTTTAATGCATAAAACCTGGTAAATAAGATTACTAAAAAGCCAGATTATTATTAAAATATCATCCTTTTTTAATCATATTTGACACATTGATTTTATGTAAAAAAAAAAAAAACTAACTTTTTAGACAAATTCGATCTGAAATAAGCAGTTTCTTTCCACATAAATCGTTATATGTTTGACCAGTTATTTCCACCTCTATAATCTTCTAAAAATTAACAAAGCGTCATAGATATAAAAGATCACCTGAGGATTAAGAAAGTTACTGGTGGTCACAGAACCAAGAAGAGATCTATTGAGCCCCTTGATGTTCCGATGCTCAAAAGATACAGTTCCACCGGGCTGGATTGAAGCCTAAACATTGCATAACAAATGATACACTAAATAATAAAACTGGATAGTAAAAATGCATTCAACAATAACTCAGATATACAAATCAAATGCTTAAAATATATATGGTATTATACCAAAGTAGGACGGCCCCCACGTCCAGGAACAATACTCCATTCAGAACTGACTTCAGCTGATTTTTGCTCGAGTTCTTTAAGCTTAATTTCAACAATAATTCCACCCTCGTTTTTCTCATCTGGGCGCGGATTAACTTCGATATTTGAAAATAAAGATAGAGAATTAATGTTACGTAATGCTTGCTTCCCAGCTTCAATGTTGAAAACCTTCCCTTTCTGAAGCTGCAAGCCAAAATATCATATTGTATGATTAATAAGAATGTCTATCATGATATAAGAAAACAATGGAAGCGCAAAAAGCCCAATAATGCTTGTATCAAGGCTCAGAGGCCAGAACAATATCCAGATTCCAGAGAGAAAACAAGCAATTAACAAACAGAACATAGTTAAACAAAAAACAAGTAAGCATTCGATAAGACTGCTATTTTTTTGTTTACAGAACATAGTTAACCATATTGTGTTGTAAGCAGTGTTGTGAGTTTTGTTTCACAACAAACTGCTTCAAAAGAAAACAAGTTTCAAAAACATACAAACTTCTTTTCTTTGTTTCTGAATCCTCAAAGGACTACACGCATGAGAAAAAACATTTTGTATGATATTCAAACTTTTTTCCCAAACAAGCTAAAGCAAAATAGTTTGGTTTTCCATTATTAATACTAAACAAACATCGAAAACTTGCAAGATTACTAATGTTCATAGTTGTCAATAGTGAATGGCAGACAATGGCGACAAGCTACCTATACGCTATGTAGCGATAGCGACGAAATAACGGGCGCTATTTCATGTTTAGCGATACACTAGAAGAAAAAATTTTAGAAATATTTTTAAACTATATTACCAAAAATATAAAAAAATTACAAAAATCTCGTTGTTTCCCGCTATTTGTGCTACACTGCTACCAACTATATAGCACACATCAACGCTTCGCTATGGCGGGCGCTAAGCTCGCTATTAACAACTATGCTAATGGTACACCTAAAACAAAACAACTAGATAAAATAACAAGATCATTGTTCCAAACCTACGACGATACACACAATAAACAAAAAATGATAAGTCAGCTAGTAAGATATACCTGTTTAGGCAATTCTCTCCTCACTACTCCCATCTGAGTGTTCCCTTCACACACATTCCCAAGCTTATCCAAAAACTGAATCACGACCCGAGTAATATCCCCTTCCACCACCTCACAAACGACTTCATTCGTGTTCAAATTCCCAAAATTCACAACCTGCGCACACGCATACCCTTCATCATGATACCATTTCTGCACCCTATCCCTAATATTCTGCAACATCCTAGCACTCACATTCCCCTTCCTCAATATCTCCAAAATCTCCTCATGAACCGGCCTCGGCAACATACACGCCCTCGACCGCTCCATCCTTCGCTTATACTCCCTCTCCTGACTCTTCATATAATCCATCTTCTCCTTATCAGTCATATTCTCATCAAACTCAACCGCTTTCGACTGCTGCATCAACCCCACATTAATACACTTAAACCGATTCGCCACTTGCCACGTAGACTCCGTAAACGACACCTTCAACCCAATCGTCCCGTCCGCGTTTGTTTTCGCCTCCATATCAACCTTCTCAAACATCCCACAAGTAGCTAACGTCTCAACCTCCTTCTGTAACTGCGCTTTCGTATAACCCCCGCCCGCTTTAATCGAAACCATTTCGAAAAACGAATCGTCCGACCCGACAACAACCGACTTCACCTTATCATAAAACACCAAATCAGACACCTTATATTTCTTAAATCCACTAAGCTTACTCAACTGCACATTAATATCAGATGGTAATCCATGTGAATCCCATTCAGATGACTGATTCTCATCAGCATTAGCTTCAGGACACAACAATCTCCTCCACCACCCACCACCGCCACCACCACCGCCGCCGCCGCCGCCGCCAGATGAAGCTCCACCACCGCCGCTGCCGCCGCCGCCGAAATTGAGGATATTGTTGGGGTTTTTGAAGGTGACGTGGAATAAGACACCGGCGGCGGCGGAGAGGGCGAGGTTTTTGACGGAGAATAACGAGGGTTTGGAAATTAGGGTTTTGGAGGGTTTGTTAGGGTTATGAGAGGAGATTATATGGGATGTGATGGGGGTGGTGGTGGTGGTGGTGATGGAGGAGGGTGGAGTGACGGCGGAGTGATGGTGACGGTTACGGTGGCGGAGAGGGATGAGTTGGCCGGGGCCGGCGGAGATGGACGTCATTGTAGATAAGGGGGTTTATGAGTGAGTGAGTGAGTGAGGTGAGTTGACTCACTCGATTGAACCGGGTGAGAGATTTTATAAAGTGAGTAGGTGGGTACAAGTAGAAATTTATATATGGATGTTGATGTTTAGGTTTAGTCCCCATGCTCTTGTCTAAAGACAACTTTTAACTACTAAGTTAGAATTTTTTTTACTATTTGATCAAAACAACAACAACAACCACCTTACCCACTAAATCCCACAATTTGCAAAGTTAAGAGTATGGTCTGGGGAGGGTGAGATGTAGGCAGACCTTACCCTTATTCTTGCGGATAGAGACCCCCGGCTCGACAACACACAAACAACAAGCAAACAACACTAAAAAAACTAATAAAGAGCTACCGAATTTGTAGAAACAATAAAAGCGTCACGTATTAAAACAAAGGTATATATGCCATCAAAAAACAACATAATCCAAAAACACCCAAAAAAAAAAGTCACCCCTACCGTCCTCCTACCAGTGAAAGAAAAAGTTTAAGCTCCTACAACCACGCTAAGATTCAACCTAATCCATCCTAAAAATTCTTAACCTTAATCTTGTGCCTCCACAAACTCCTATCCTCGACCATGTCCTCAGAGAGGTGCATCTCTACTAAATCATGCCTAATCCGCTCATCCCACGTCAATTTGGGCCTTCCTCTACACCTCTTTCCCTCTACAGTGAGGGTTTCCACTACTCTAACTGAGGTCGTCATTTGCCTCATCTTCACATGCACATACCATCTTAATCTTCCCCCCTTTATCTTGTCTGATATACCGGCTACCCCTAACCTTTCCCTAATAACATCATTTCTTATTCGGTCTACCCTAGTGTGCCCGCACATCCACCTTAGCATTCTCATTTCTGCTACCTCCATCTTGCAAGCTTGTATCTTTTTGATGGCCCAACAATCTTATAAAAGTTGGTTAGGTTAGGATTTACTTAACCATATTGATGACTTTATAAGAGTGTTCCTTTTGTTGGGCTCAGGGATAATAAGTTTGTTGTAGGTTAGGATGAATTGAAGACGATATCAGACAAAGTTGCTAACACGAGAAAGCTTGTTTAGACTATAAACATGTAGTTTCCATGTTGCTTTTGATACATTTGATTTCCTAGCCCCTTGTGATTGTGGAACTTCATAACATGACTCAGCAGGTCGTGCATAGTAATTTTTTGACCTCTTAAAACCTAAAGCATTGTTTTTTGGCGGATCGATTTTGCTATATAAGGGAGAAGTGGCACTTGTAACGACCCTGGCAGTCGGTGCCGGGTCGTCGGGTCGGGTTATCGGAGCTACGCAGCGGAATTCAGGATAATGACAGTCTTGACTCTTCCAGGATCCACGTCATCATAGCTGTTGGGTTACCTGAACACATGCCAAAAATAGTTTCTGTCAACATAAAGTTGGTGAGGTCGTGTATTTTATAAAGCGAATGGCCAGTTCGTTTATTAATAATTCATTTATAACATTCTTTTATAACATGCTTTACAATTCTAATTCTGGAGGGGAAAATATATGCTATTATATTCTATTAAATCATATCGATTATATGTCCATCCTAATATATTATTCCGATTATATTCTATTAGTTGTCATTCCTGTACCACTCTGCTTGTGGTAAATATAATTATTCCTACCCTCTACTCGGGTAAGACTGGTTCTTGTCCTCTATTTGGACAAGAAAGGAAATGGCGATATACCGGTCAGTACTGTCCTAGTCGTTTCTATTATCCCCTTTTCTATTATATTTCCTTTATAAAATCTATTATGTAAAGCATTTCTATATTTTCTAATAAATGACATGTATTCCCCCGAAAACACTTACTAAAATAGTAAAAGTGGGGAGTTCACGGTACTCACAAGTTTGCGTTATATCTTCTGCTTAGTCTCCCTATTACAATTATATTTCATATATATATATATATATATATATATATATATATATATATATATATATATATCGATACGTGTTACGCATGGGACTTGTTAGATTGTAATACTTAGGATATATATTATATATACAATTTATACATATAGAATTCGGTATATATTAGATAGTCCTAAACCCGGGGTTTATTATTGACACGACACGGACATCCTAAAATCTAGCTGGCCATTACAGCTTGGCACTCATAGCTAATAAAGCTGGCCATTACAGCTTGGCACACGAACCTAAAGAACTCTAGACACGAACTTACCCGGATGATGGTTCGGCAGAGCATATTATTATTAACCCGAGTCTAGTATATCGTTTTATATATCGAATCGTATATATATAAACATATATATTTTATATATAATTATTATTCTCTTATTATTATTATCAAGTCCGTACGTTATTCGTATTATATATATTCGTATAATTCTAATAATATTCCTCGTCTAGCTATTGGACCGGGTTCTATTCCGGGTGTTGACCGAGTCACTGAGTTGACTCGGTATCGGGTTCCGCTTTCCGATTCGATTAACGGTACCTCGCAATCAATATAACCAACAATTAACACAATAATAGTAGATTATAAGATTGTCACCAATTATCAAATAGATGGGTCCCTTACCGGAGGAGTGACCGGAGTTTGGCCAGAATACAGATCGGGAACCAAATCAGTATCCCGATTACTAGACATGATACCACACACACATCAAGCTATTCGGATGAGTTACAAGGATTCACGACACTACCCGGTTATGATTCCCGAGCAGACAGATGGCTACAAATCTGATGACAGTCACCGTGACTTGGTGACTGTCTGATTATTCAGACAAGCATAAACAAGGTGGTTCAGAACCCGATAATAATTGTCTGTTCTGATGACTGCCCCTTCACCGGACATCACGAATCAGAAGCGAAGGTCACAGTTGGGTGGGGGTTTGGGTTAACTGTTACACAATAAGAACAGAGGCTCCGGTTTATCAGGATTATAATTAACCGGTGATATACCCACCGGAACAGAAGAGAACGAGGGTTAATCGGGTTAGGTTTGGTTGACCAGAGGGTTACCGGGTTCGATTCGGAACAGAAACAGAAGAAGGATTAGGGTGGTTACCGGGTTCACGACAGAAGCAGGGCTCGGGTTGGGTTCGATGGTTCATAACAGAAACAAAGGGAACGGGTTGTGATGTTTTCTGGTTGTTAACAGAAGTAAGAGAGGGAGGATAAGGTTCACCGGAGCAAGGAAAGAAGACGACGGTGGCGGCGCCGGAGGTGATGGTCGGCTGCTGCTTTCTCTCTGAAACACACATGTGTGTGTGTGTGTGTGTTATTTAGGTGCAGCGAACAAAGAGAGAGAGAGAGGAAGGTTTATATAGGTGGGACCAATTAGAGGGTGTTTGGCAACGGGGATAATAGCTGGGACTCGGGTGTTTGGTAACTGGTATAACAACAAAATAAAGAACGTTTGGCCGAGATAATAAAAATTCAATAATTATTATCTATATAATCGGTTGAAACGTTTGGTCGCGAGATTCGAACCTGGATATTTTATTAATTAATCGGGTGGTCAGGTACGACCCGACCCGTTTAAGAGACCCGTAACACCTCGAGGTGTTACAGCACTCCAGGGTAGAGATGGCAAATCGTGTTTTAACAGGTCTCTGACGACGCGAACAAATCAAGTTTTAAACATGAACACTACTCATTTAACTACTTTATATCTCATGTTTATAACACAGTTTTATGTTTTATGTACCAAAAAAGAGAAATGAAGCATCTTTCCCTCTTAATTCCAATTATTTAAAAAACAATAAAAAATAAAATAGTGTACTTTTCGGTTAACAGGTCTTATCGTGTCTTATACAGGTTACCCATTGTCAGCCCTACTCCAGGGTACGAACCGCGGTGACAGTGTGTTAAGGGGTTAAAATTGGTGAAGATTGAAGGTGACGGTGGAACTCGGTGGGTTTGTTGGATGAAAAAGGGGGACGGTTATTTATATATAGAATTGAGTAAAAAATAAATAAACTTTTTTGCCCTTTACTGTGCGGTCAAATGGGAAAACGGTCAAAAATAATAATTGAAATTAATTGTTGCAGCTCGGCCGAGCTGCAAGGTTTTTACATTGAAACCGAGGGGCGACGACAGTTGCCGTTCGGAAACGGTAACCGAGTTGCCTTGCCAACGAGTGCCCCCCCCCCCCCTTAAAATGGGGTTACGACGCAACTTGTTGTCTTTACCTGCTACTTTATTGTAAATGTCCTGCTATCCGATATTGACAAAAATTTACATACTTAGTGTTACTTATGGGTCGATTTTGTTTGATTGTTTAATGTATATTGTTATTTGTTTCAATTGAAAATGGTTGGATTAGGGTATTCCGATATTGGTTATGCATGTTTGAAACTCGGTTATGGACGATTGCAACATGAGTTAGGGTTCGGTTAGTTTGGGAGTGGTAGAGGAAAATAAGTTACAAGTTGTGAGCGGTGATGATCAAATGGTTAGTTCGGGGTGACAATAACCAACACGTGATAGTTGAGGTTAACCCAACTTTATTGGCAAAACCAAGAAGCATGAAATCATGGCTAAGTGAAAAACGCCAAGGGAAACACATTTCTATGATGTGTTATAGTGCATACAAATATGTTGATAAAATTAGTAGTTATTTATGGAATAAATTCTATAATCAAGCATTAATATTTTTTTTATAAAACAAATAATCTAAAAATAAATAAATTAACGGATCACCCAGTTCAAATTTAGCTTATATTGTCCACCATGTTGTCACCTCTACGGTACGATATGATCTTGTGACATTTTGCTTAGGACTGAAAGTTTTGTTTAAAAAACGTTAAAATAACCGTCGTTTAAAATGTGGTATGAGATTCATACGATCTTGTTGTATGGGTACCATCTAAGTTCTTGCAATATATTTCATTCAGCTTGGAGAACTTATGACTATTGTCATCTTTTATGGTTTTCATTCAGAGCTCAAAATATTATTCAATTATGTGCACAAAACACATCAATACGCCTTTAGCATTTGGCCCTACTGCTTCTCTTAGGGGGTGTTTGGGATTGATTATTCATAACAGATTATGCGTTTTGGAAAAAACAGGGGTGGAGATGCTTATAGATTATTGCGTTTTGGTAGCCTAAAAAACTGATTATCTGCGTTTTCAAAACAAAACGCAATAATCTAAAAATCAGATTCAAAACGCAATCCTAAACACCCTCTTATTCTCTTTTTCTTCAAAACTAATTTCAAGATCTTTTTAGCATTAGGGTCTACATCGGTTTATGTAGCCTAACGGGTCGATATAGGAAGGCGCAAGGTAGTTGCCTCATTATAACCTAATGAGCCAATGAGGGTGCCTCCTTTTTCGACATATTGGGCCTCTTTTTATTTCTTTATTTTTTTAACGGCAAAAGTTACTCTATTTTTGAATGACCCTTTGTAGGTATCTTAAGAATAGTGTTTTTCTATTTGTTTATTTGTATAGAGTGACACCAAAGGCTCATATGTAGAAAATACACACTATAGAAGGTTGCGATCCGTTAATTATGAATTCGACACTAATTAAGGTACACAGGTAGCTTTAAGTCTTTAACCATGCCGCAATCAACCACCGTTGAAGCTATCTTAACAAGATATAACACTACTAAAGGTGGCAAGATGGGCAGCTTGGCGATCAACCATTGTTGAATATGGATTTATACGCATTGCTATCAGTATGTCAAACACCGGCTTACTTCAATGTAGTACATATTACACATGAATATTTTACAAGCAGCAAAAACATATACATATATAGAAAAAAAACTAATAACATGTTTGGTGTTCTCAAAAGGGATTATAGTTTTGTGTCTCGGATTTTGATCTTCGTTGACTTTCTTTCGTGTGTTAGAATTACACAAATAAACACAAAAAGCAAAACTCGAGACCCGAAACTAAGCATGAAATGAACACCCTTTTGAGAAATTAGTCAAACGCACCAAGAAATGTTTTGACTTTTGGAAAATCCAAAAGTCAACCAACATCTCATTTCAAGATTTTGTTTTCGATTTCTTCCAAGCTCAGTCCTTTTGTTTCAGGAACATAGAGTAGCACGAATGCAAGTGATAGGAAAGCAATTGCGCCGAAAAGGAGAAAAAGATTTTCTGCACCGAGTAGCTCCTGCATAAAAAGTTAATCATGTCCACATGACTCTTCACATTTTGACTTTTCGTATGTTGACTTTTTGGTTGTGAGAAAGGAACTAACCTTTAATGGAGAGAAAGCAAAGGTTACTAATGCATTTGAACCAAAGTTCGTTAAAACCGCAAGACTAATTCCTTTTCCTCTTGTACGCAGAGGGAATATCTCAGATACCATAAGCCAACTTATCGGTCCAAAAGATATCTGTAAACGCCAAATTTCCATACATAATACAAAGAAACATTCAGTTAGGATTAAACATAGTCTATTCTTAATAACTTGCCAAGTTACATCAAAATAGAAGGTAGACGGGCAACAAGCTGCGCCACCACCCCTTTCTGAATTGCGAAGCCTAATCTACCAAATAACCCCCCCCCCCTGCGAAGATGAACTATTGCTGTGGATAACCCGTTGGTAAAAAATAATTTCATATGAAAATTGGTAAATTTAGGATGTACATTTTTCATATAGGGTGAAACAGATAAATTTTAGAATTTAGCTATAAGGGAAATGGATCAAACAAGTCAAATAGTTTAAGTTGCCAAAATTATACCCATTTCCGTGTGTTGATTTTGCCCATTTGAGACACAACATTAACCAAATTTACACGTTCTTAAATAAACGGATTGAAATTGCATACTACGGTTAATGGCTGTATACATGCACATAGAAATTTATAGCTAGAAACATGAAGACCCACGAGTAAACACTATTCTAGGAGTCGATATGCATAAATACATATAGATATTCATTTTGTTAACAGTTATTGAATAAACATCTTTTCATACTCACGAACTAAGCGAATGTTGCCAGCAAATTTCAAACAAAATATAAAAAAAGAGAAACTTACTTGGTAGCATCCAACATAAAGAAGTAGAGCACCTACAGCAACCAATGGAAACCCTCCAAGAAATTTGTAATAGGCCGAAAGGAGTAGTAATGAGAGGGTCTGTAACCGAGTAAATTAGCAAATAGGAAGTTAATTTTATGTTAATTCCATCTACAAAATTAAAAGAAATAGAAGCATACAATTCCACTAATTCCTCCAATAAGCAAAGGTTTCCTCCCGAGATCATCGACCTTCAGAATAGCTACACTTGTCATTAGCAGCTGCATGAGTATACATAATATATCAGTCATAAATAAGGAAAGAAAAATTAAGTTAGACTTTTGAACCAATATGTCTGACTTTTTAACTTCAAACCAACAATTCTTTTATGCGAAACGTGTACATAAGTGCCATGTACTAACCAAAAATGAGTGATTTAAGAAATAGCAAACGAAAAAAGATAACCAATACGTTTTGGTATAAAAGTATTCAGTCTTGCAAAAAGTAACCTTTCTTTGGCATTTTTTATTGCACGTACCTTAAAGACACCGATGATCACTGAAACACGTGTTGCATCAGCAGCCGCAGAGAATCCAGCAGTCTGATAGTTCATAATTCAAAAATAAGCATACATACATACATTACATATTTACGCACCACATACACATATATACCTACATATATCACACATGAATGTAATTATATATATATATGTGTGTGTGTGTGTGTTTAGAGAGAGAGGGAATTTCTGTATCACTGTCACATACCTGAAGGATTTGACCAGCATAGTATAAAACACTAGGCTGTCCGGTTATCTGTTGAGACAATATTAAATAAACTTAGATCAAGAAAAATAAGATTTACTTCCATATAAAGTTGTGTTATGAAATGCTCCCTCGTTCCCATATGTGATAATGCATTCCTAAAAGGGTAATTCGCTACTCCAAAATAAACATAAATAGTAAAAAAAATGGTGTCAACAAATTAGATATATGTACATATAGGGGGAATTTCCCTTTGGATTTTGGACCTGCAACCTAATTAGAGAGGCTTTATTCCATTTCACAAGACGTCTCACATCTAAGTATCTTAGTCCGATCACTCACATTACATAATCACTATCATAACGCACATACAAAAACACCCGCATTATTTATAAACATAAAACAAGATAAGTTTGAATTAGTACTTGCTGAAAAAGGACCAAACCTCCACCAATCACAAATGCTTTCAAGCTCGGGCCTTGAAAAACCTCAAAAATACTCCCTTCTGATTCTTGATCGCTACCATAAGCAGATTTTAATGACACAAGAGTGTCCTCAATTTGTTTTTCAGAAACTTTATCGCCAGCTGGTCGGCCCCTAAGCTTACTTAAAGCAACAATGGCTTTCTCTTTGTACTCTTGCAAAGATGCTTTACCTTGTACTGCTCTTAAAAGTAGCCATCTTGGAGATGGTGGCAGTCCCCAAACACCTAATCCCATTAAAATAGCAATAGGGGCACTAAAACCGAACATATAGCGCCAACCACCAACAGCATCGATCTGAAAACTTCCTACAAAGTAACCAATCTGTAGAAAGTACAAAACACTCGTTACTGGAAAAGACCTTAAGCATAACTCATGTATGTTGCAACCCATTTGACCCGTTCCTTTGTAGATAATATATTTTTATGTCTTTTGTTTGACATGTTACAACATAAACATAAGCCAAGACAACTGTTTCACAAAAAAAATGAACAATATATATTGATCAATATTAGAACTTTTAATAAATGTTAGCAAGTTTAACACATAGCATAGTAGTTGGTTCCTATCTTACCAACTACAGTTTTTCCTTTATTTGCTTCTTTTAAACATTGGTGTATTGGATTATATGTGAAAAGTCCTTCAAATTTCGTTCGATGTCTATATATGTGTGTTAATTTTATTTATGTGGTTATGACAATTATATCTAAGTAAAATTATTACCAAGATTCCAAGAACTATAAAAAGTTCTTTTAAAGATACTAAAGTCCCACGGATTTGAGACGGGCAAGTTTCTGCAATATAAAGGGGCGCACCATGCATGGCCTGAAAAACCAAAAATGAAAAACCAGTTTAATAATGTGTAATGTTGGTTTAGGACTCAAGGGGTTTAATTAATCAAGAACTACGATCCATGATATCTTACCAAACCGATACCTAAACCATAAAGAACTCGGCCTAATAAGAGTACATTAAGTTCAGGAGCATAGGCTGTAATAGAACCACCAAGAAAATATAGTAGAGCCGCTACAAGAAGTTCACGCTTCCTACCTTCACAAATATATAGCCAATATTTCAGAAAAAAAAAAAAAATAAAGACATAAACAAAATCGAGCTCATTCATAGTTTATAAATGGCAAAATAGGCATATCATGCAAGATGGGTAACACCTCAAAATGGGTACAACTTTGTGCAGGTCGAAACGAGTAATGTCGATATGGGTTCGGTTGACTGGAAATACTCTCTCTGAATTTATTTGTAGATAATTAGTGTGTTAAATA
This sequence comes from Ambrosia trifida, assembly GCA_028751855.1. Taxonomy (NCBI): domain Eukaryota; kingdom Viridiplantae; phylum Streptophyta; class Magnoliopsida; order Asterales; family Asteraceae; genus Ambrosia; species Ambrosia trifida. Next base: position 33,005,332 of record CM054133.1, on the reverse strand, counting down.
TGATAACAAAGATTATATAATCTTTGAATAAAATATTAAGAGATTGTATGCACTGCAAATGCACTTTGGGTGATTTTTGACTTGTTTGATGTTTTTTTCTTTTTTTAGCTAATTTTATTTTATTTTATGTGCTTAGCTAGCTAGAGATAAAACATAAACCAAAATGGACCCATTCATAATTAAATGGGTCAAAAATCAAAATTACCACCTATAGTTGATCAGAAACGTACCGAGGAAATCCGCAATTGGGTAAACTAAGATAGAACCAAAAAGAGCTCCATACAAGGAGCCAGAGACCTGTGTTCAAGTAAAACTCATAATGTAACTATTACAGGACACAAAATGAGCGGGTAGAGTAACAGGTCAAACGATTTTGGGAGAAACAGGTACATTTTAAAACAGTCATGCTAGAAAGGTTGGGTTAACCCACCAATACGTTATTATTGTTCTTTTAGGTTCATAAATACTATTTTGGACTTTATAGCAAAACTGAAACTATTTTGGATTGAGATTGGAATTATTGAAACTCTTTTACTCGGTCCATAATTTTGGTGGACGAAATTTTAATTTATTCATAACAAATATCTTAAATATGATTACAACTTCACTACAACACTGATACAATTTCTTTGATAACCTGTTCAGAGATTTATGAACACTTGACTATGGCAGAGGCAACTATTACCCTATTTTGACTTTTATCGAGAAAATAAAACCAATCTTTGACCCATTTTCGCATTAGCGTACTGAATTTCGCCCCTCTAATAACTTAAGAAAAATGAGAAAATGCATGCACCAGGGATATCATAAAATTAAAACAACCAAAGATAACTTACCACGAGACCAAGTTGAACAGCCGAAAGATTGAACCATGTTGTGCCACTAAGCTCTGGTGACTAAACAACAACTGAAGTAAGTACCAAATCTAACAGGTGGCCCTTCGACATATACAAATTATTTAATTTTCATGGTAAAAAATTAAAACGTTGCATGCAAGAATGAAAACTTATGGTCATTCAAAAATTTTTTTTTGGCTATGTGCGTACCTGTAATGAGAGGGTAGCACCAGAGGTTGCACCAATGTCATACCCAAATAATAAACCGCCCAATGCTGGGAATAAAAATCTGAAATTTTAATACAAGTTATAGAAAAAGTACAGAAGTATGTGCCGTCTTTACCGCTAAACATTCTAGACCCGGAAACAGGCGTATAATTTGCAGGTAGTGACAAACTTGTTATGGTCTATTTATCGGAAAACAAGTTTACTTAGGGGTTTATTTAGATGTGAACAATTCTGACTTATTGATTATTTAAACTCAAAATAAGCAGGTTAAATTAAGCATCTGATTACATTATTCTGGCCCCTCTTATATATGATCTGATCTCGAGGGTAGTTGTTATAGACCGATTCGAGATAGTCAATCTCCTGATGGATACCCGTACCCTTGGTTTTAAAAAGCGTGAAGCGCACAAAAACGACAAGGTCTAAAACCAAAGCGCAAAAGCGGTGAGCTTTCTGTACGCGAGGCACAAGGCGATTGTACAATTTTTTTATATATTAGGTCCTTTACCCAAAATATAGATATAAATAAGGTTATATATGATTTAACTTAAACACACAACCTTTATAGCTACATGTATAGCACTTTGAAACACAAAAACACCCCGTGTACGAAAAGCGCGTGCCCAAAAAAGCTCGCTTTTCTTGTGCTTTTTGTATATTGCGCGCCTTATGTTACACAAGGCGCATAAGCTGCTCCTCAGGTCGGCTCGCACTTTTTGCTTTTTAAAACCAAGCCCATACCAGATGGATACCCGTAGAGTGGGTTAGACTCCAACTCTCCAAGAAACATTTAAGATAAAAGACAATGCATTTTGATCAATTTTCTGCTTATTTTCATTCATGAAACTCTTAAGGCCTTTATATGGCTTACAAATAGAAAGAAGTACTGGACATCAGGGACTACAGTGCCTACGAACATAAATCAAACAAACATAATTAAATATGATAATGGAGGGAAGCTAGAACAAGGTTGGCTAATAGTGCATGGGAGACGTGGTGTTGTGTAGTCGGTACGTAATAGTAGCCTACTGGTAAACTTACAGGACCCACTCATACCATGCTAAACAATAGGAGCAGGTAAAATGTCAAAAAAAAAAAAAAAAAAAAAAAAAAAACTTTAGCTTTGTAGGTGGCCTCTAAGAAATTAGCTATGCAGTTAACTCGGCCGATATATCGGTACCGATATTATCGGCGATTTTGACCGATATATCACCGATATTCCTGATATCGGTACCTTTCTTCTTAGTTCTTCAATTCGTCTTTCTTCTTATTGCTGCTATTAGTGTTTTAAGCCTTAATTGTGAATTGTTAGTGTTAAATGGTAGTGTTTTAAGTCTTAATAAGTTCCTACTCGCTAGTCGCTACAAATGTTAGTGTTTTGCAAGTTGCAAAAGGTTAAATTTCTTAGCAGTAGGCGAGTATATTGAACTGTTAGTATTAAATTGCAATATATATAAATCCTGCATGATATAAAAATTACCGCTATCTCACCACAATAACCTATATCTCAAACATCCGTCCTTGTCCTTATCCAATATCCAATTATTTTACCGCATTAACTGCTTAGACGCACGCCCCTTTTAACCTCAAGTTGATACAGGAATTACCAACAGATAACCATGATCATCACATACACAACAGATAGCAGGCTTAACATGTTTAAAAAAAAAAAAAAAAAGTCTTTTCTAAATCCAAACACAATTTAACAAAGAGATAAGTTAATTTGAAAGAAGGTAAGAACATACGGCAGAATAACCGAAGACCAAGAGAAGTCATCTTGAGAAGCTGCTTCTTCTCCAGCTACTGAAGCTCTAACCTGATCCAATATCAAACAAACAAACAATATCCAAATTAATAATAATAAATAAATAAATAAACTGTAAAGGGGATGTGGGTACTTAAGAGTTGAATGACCTTTAGATTAAAGTTTTTGGATTGTAATAAGGGTGTCATGGTTTTGAATTGAGAGTTGGGTTGTGAAAAAGAGGTGATGATTTGGGGGAAACTAAGGAGATGAGTATTGTTAGACAAATGGGTATTGTTATTAGATCGAACAAGTGGAGGGGTTCGATGGTGTGAATGTGAATGTGAAAGTGAAGAGAGGTTGAACAACGATGGTGTTGAAGAAGACATGTCTGCTAGTAGCTGGTGTTGGTGTTGGTGTGCGTAAAGATGAGTGTGATCATCTTGTGGTTGGTTTAAAATGATAGAATATTATATACTTTTGGATCCATTAACAAAAAAAGGAATTGTATTATTATTATTATTTTTATTAACTCAAGTTAAGAAGAACTCGATTCTGCTAATGTAAATGGGAACAATCTAGAGAAGATGAGATTGTAAAATCAAACTTTAGAGGTTACTTTGCTTATTATTATTATATCTATAATATCTTATAATACATTTCATAAGGACCTCTTAAAATTTAAGTTTTACAAGCATGATTCCTTAGAGTACAACACACAATACATATGTTAACTAATTTTTTAGAGCAAATATGGCTTTTATACAATACTTACACATTTTTCCCTCAATCTTTTCTATTTAAATACAATAATTACACTTTTTACCCTTATTTTAACCAACTACCTCCACGATTTTTAAACGTCCATAATTTGTTTATACGTTAATATTTTTCTAATATTAATATTCCGTATAAACGAACATTTTTCTCTCTTTAATTTGAGTATAGTATTGCTATAGTTTTTTTAATTTAAAAATGATATGTTATAGTTAAGTAATAACCGGAACGAAAACAAACGTAAATGAACCGAAACCATCTATACTATATTATAATACATTTCTTATTGACCTATTAAATTTAAGTTTTACAGTATAATTGCTTAAAGTACAACACACAATGCACATGTTAACTAAATTTTGTTTCCTGTCGCAACGCGCGGGCACCTGACTGGTGTGTGTGTATATATATATATATATATATATATATATATATTTGGTTTAACACCAAAATCACGGACATACGGGATCACCCTTCCGTCCAAAGAAGATGACTTGAACTCATAACTGAGAAAACCCTCTAGCCTAACACGAAATAAAATGTGTCTTAGGTGAGACTTCAATTCATGACCTCCTATTTGGAAAGTCATGGAGCTATCTCTCAACAAAAAGGCTCGTTGATAGAGGTAACTTGCTATTATTAGTGGGTGTTTGTCTTACAAAAGTGTTAGTGGCATGGCTTTAAAAATAATCAAGGAGTGTTGTTAAAACTTAAAAGAAAAGAGGGAAAGGTATCAATATGTCTTTTTATCTCAAAATCTGGTGGCAAGGAAACAGAGAGAAATGGTTGTTCTAGAGTTTTTTTATGAAGGAAATGAAAGGAAAATGAAAGAAAACTAAGATAAATTTTATCCTTGCAAATTGGAAGGAAAAATAGGGCAAAAAATAGAAGAAAAGAAAACAAAAGGAAGGAAATCCTTCGATTCCTTTTCTTTTCTTTTCTTTTCTTCCCCTTAGTGAACCCGGGAACATAGCCTTAGTCGCTATGCCATAACATTGTGATAGTTAATGTTCACCCTCCACCATTGCCACATGTTCCTCTCAAACGCTCTCTCTAGATTTACGCCATTGTCACTGCTCATCGTTATACGTGTTGTTGCATTAACCCCACTGACGACTAACATAAAAGAAGAAGAAACACCATTTATAGCAACAAAAAATGACACCTCTGTCACCCTCTCTCTCTCTACACGCATTGTTAATGTATGTATTTTTTTTTCATGGTAATGTTTTATTTACTTACATTTTTACAAGCATATGTTAAATTTATGTGATGTGGTGTGATGTTTTGTGTTTGGTTTAGTATGCAAGTATATTATTTTTACATAACATGTACATTAGTATTTTTAAATATTTAGTGCATGTCACTAGGAAAAAAATAGACTAGAAACAGAATATAGTTGTGTTATGTTTGTATTTAAACAGGTACAATTACTAATCATCCAGAATGAGCAAACACAACTAGTTGAAATTCGTTGAGCTCAAAATGGGCCATTATTTCTTTCATTAGTTTTTTCTTTAAATTTCTTCTAGTTTATAGTTATTATTTTCATTGAAAATAAAACCATAAGTTTTATGATTATCACATCTTTCTTTGGGAATTTGGTGTGACTAGCCGTATATTTGCACCTCGTGTACACTAATGGTCGAACGTTGGAACCACTTATCCAACTATCCATAATCATAACCAGGACATAATGGTTGGTTCTCAAGGATCAGAAGATTGGTGCCTGACAGGTGGTATGATAGCAGGTTCGAGCCTTTGAGCAACCAGAGCTGGACTTCATGTACAAAGACCCGAGGCTCTTGCCTACGGCCCCAACTCCACTTTGAGGCCTCCAAATCTAAGGGAGACTTATACTAAATAATTGATTTGCTAGGTAGCTTCTAGTGAGGAACAATTTGGTGAAACATATTTTGTAACTAGGTGCTAAGTTAAGTGAAGTTTTTTAGTAATTAGGTGTTATTTCGGGATTTAGTCATCATGTAATATTTTAGGTGAACATTGTTTAGTTTATTGTTGTTACTCGGTCACAAATCTCAAAAAAGAATAATGGTTTACAACAATAACATGTAGAAATGGGCCCCGGTTTTTCTTTTCGTTTAAGGCCTCCAAAATGGTTAAGCCGGCTCTGGAGCAACGTTGGTGGGGAGATCAACCTTGGTGCACGACTGTGAGCCAAATGTTGAACGCACGTCATATTCTGCGAGCGTAACGCTCGTGTGAAGCTGTGGGGAGTTGCGTGCTCTGTTTATCCGGTTGCTAGAAAAAAGGGAATAGACAAACATGACAGAAAGATCAAGTTCGACGGTCAAAGGGGAGTTTCAATGATCCAAGGCTTTTATCCATGATTCCATGAAGCGAAAGTAAAGCCAATATCCTCCAGCGTCAAAGACTACTAAAGATTTGTGCCATAAGTTTAAAAACAGTATATCTTAGAAGTCAGAAATATGCCTTAACGTGTGTGTTACTAATTAATCAAGTATATTCTCCAGCTTCGAAGACTACTATAGATTTGTGCCATAAGTTCTTGTGCTTCTTGTACCCGGTTGATCTGAAGTCAATGTCAAATAAGCCATAACGTAACAAAACTAGTGACCCATAATTGGTCATTTTCCCCCTTCATGTTTTACCCTCGGGTTTTCTATTTGTGTTTTGGAGAGGCGGTGACAGTGGCTGGTGGTAGCCCTGGTTGGAAGGTAACATATATCACACCTACCGACAGTGGCTGGATTTGCACTACAATGGTTGTGGTGGAGATGGCAGTGATACATGCTGACAGCAGTGGTCAGTAGGAGGTGAAGGTAATTAAAGTTATGGACTATTTTCTAATCGACTACTGATCCATTTGGCCTGTTCTGATTACCAAGTCTTTGGACTGCCCGTTTCAACTTGTTCGATTAAAGTTACCACCCAATTCAACCCAGAAAACCAAAAAAAAATGTTTACCCTGACCAAACATGTACAGCAAATAACATATAAGATAAATAATGCAGTTTAATATAAAAGTTGCCAAAATCCAAAGGGTATAACCGTAATTACTTGTCCCATGAAAGACAGGTGGTTTTTTTCATGGGACTAAAAACGTAAAGCCCATTAATACTAGGACCAAACCAAAAGCTCTCGAACTTTATATACATCAGGTAACCCTTTCATCTCATAAACATTAATTACCTCAACCGAGTTCATTTTTTCACTTAAAAAGAGACCACTTCTCTACCTGCCTTTGAGCCCGGCCCGCCCTCAGTTGCAAGACTTCAGATTTGTTGGGCAAAATCAGAAGTCGAATTCTCCTGTTGCCTGAGATAGAGCAGATGCACAAAATTAGGTGGTGACTGGGTAACATGTGATGTGAAAGTGTTCAACTTATTAACGGGTCATTTTCAATACGAGTTGAGTTGGGTTGGGTTGACCTAAAAACACCTTTTGTCCCTTTTTCTAGATATATTATAAATGACTAATTCCTTCATTGTGATTACAAAAAATATATTAAAAACTTAAATATTTGAAGAACCTAAAAGGTTTGTATGCATTACTAAATTTTGTGTGAGTTTCAACCCGTTTCACCGTTGCCCCTTTTAAGTGTTTCTTCTAATTGACCCCTTTGAGATAATAATCAATCCTAGTCAACCAATTCAAAAGTATACATGTTGATTCGAACCGGATGAAGAATATTTTAGCTTTTAGGCTGAATGTTAATACCAGAGAAAAAATATGTTGTGAAATTAATAAAACAAACCTTATTGAACAAAACATCTTTGTTGTTTATGTGCATGATACCATCCTTGAGTGTGCACCTCCACCTGCTCTTGGCTCTTGTCACCTGCTCAATTAAGATATTTAATTAAAAAAATATTACTGAAAATAATAAGATAAATACAAGCATGAAAAGAATAAGATGATTTTGCACAAAGTAGACATCCCTGGTTTCTTTGTTTTGTAAAATGACAAAATTAACGTCAATCTCCTTCACCTATGAATTTCCTCTTGAATTTGTGCTTATTTTCTACCCAAATTCATAAACTCAAGAACATAAACTTTAATTTTCAAAAATTACAAATTAAAACCAAAATTATTGTTGATATTATACCCTAACATCAAATAGGATCAAAATCAAAACGTTCAAACAATAAAAATCCCTATTTCAAACATGTGTTTGAAAACCCTAAATCTAATCCAAGTTCCACAAACACACATTTACGCATCGAACACACACACACAAACATATAAAGAATATGAACGTCGGCAATTAAACATATATACTTTTGCCCTTGTATGCATACATACGTGCGTATGTATGCACGAGCGCGTGGCCACATGTAATATACCTTGTCGAACTGAGCAAGAACCAAATGCTGAGTATTTAGTTCCTCGCCTTGGTCCACATCATCAAGGTCATCATCATCATCATTTTCATTCAAAGGCTCATCTTCATCATCATCATCTAAAGCATCATTTTGATTGATCAAAGCAGGAGTCGGTGCTTGTAGCTCTGAATGGATTCAGACAACACAAAACACCAAATTCAGCCCCACTAAAAACAAAGAAGGCAGAAATATCTGTTTCAGAGTACAAAACAAAATGTATTAACCTGGTGGAGCAGGTGTGTTTGCTACATTGTAGTCTTCATTGACTACTCCTTGATAGTTGTAAATCTTCAGTCACAAGAAAGCAACTAATAAGTTAACAGTCATGAACGCTAACACTCAGAGGGGTTTGCTTTTTGCTCAAAGCTTAAAATTGATGTTAGAATGGTGTTTTACGAATCATAATCTAATACTTCGAAGTCAGTCAGTCACATGCTAAATTTTAAAGCTTTGTGATTTCAAAAAGAAAATTTCTAATTACACCTGGAGTTCCTTTTCTTGAACCACAGGTTCGGCTTCATGCAAGTTTTCAAGCATTAATGCTGATAATGATTGGCGTGTAACTAGGGGGTGTGCGTATTTTTTTGTGTGTGTGTGTGAGAGAGAGAGAGAGAGACAGTGTTTAGGAAAATTGAAGGAACAGAACCACCCAAGCACAGCTTTAGTTTTCAACTAGATATATAAAAAATAGGCAATCCTAGAACATATATAGATTATGAAAAGACAACTAAACAGTAAAATAATATCTAAAAAGGGCATGCTTACATTTGGCGTAGAAAGCGCATCGTCATAGGGATCCGGAATAGGCCCATCTAGTTGAGGAATCCTAGAAGTCAACTTAGGTCCATGACCAGGTTGAGGATTGCTTCCTTGACCAACCTGAAACCAAAAGATAGGTCAAATATGTCATCATACAAAAAACGATGAATAAACAATCTACATAGGATGAAATAGAATGAACGAAATTACTTCATTCATGTCCCTTAAAACTGTTTTTTGACTTTCGCGCTTGACTAGTTGACCGTCACATAAAATCAGTTTGTTTCATCTTTAGCATCATCCAGTTAGCTTATAAATTCCTTTCTAATTTCTATTTTTTTTAAAGCAACAAATTTTGTGAACTTAATTTAAAGATGATAGCAAAGAAATTATAAGCAGATTTTATCAGACAAAAACGCATTGAGCCATCAATCAATTATACAGTGAGCCTTGACAAGCATGCATGCAATATTGGAAGTCTTTACTCTCCATGTTTGCTTTTTTATGTCATTAATAATTCATCTTAATGTTCACCACGTTTTCAAAACATATTTTTTTAATTATTTAAAACTTAAAATAAATACTCAATCGCCAAAAAGTACTGTTTACCTTAAGTTTATCAGTCATCACATCTGCAGCTCCATCCTGTTGAGGGATATATCCACCCGGACGATATTGAGAAGGCAACTCATCCCGCTTACGTTTTCCAGCAGATAAAAGAAAGAAATCCTACAATTAAAAGACTATAATCAATAACAAACACTTCTATAAAACCTTATATATATGATCAATTTAGTTTTAGCTCCTATAATTGAGATGCGGATTTTAAGGTGGTGCTTGGTTTGCTGTTAGCACACAATTACTCTCAAGCATATGGTTTTGCAAGTTAGATTAAAAATTTAAATGTAAGGCATGAAGCATTAAACATAGACAGAAAAAAGAAATAGACATGGCTTATAACTTATAAGCAAATCACTTTCTTTTGTAACAAGTAACATTTTTCAGTGGTCAACAATTAAGCTAAATTGGAGAAATGTAACAACTGTTGTGATATGAACTCCATATGCAGTATGCTTACAAACTAACGTGAGCTAATAAAATACAATCTACCCCTAAGCAGATAGTATCATGATATAAACAACACAATTTTACAAGATCATTATATTAATACATATAGCTTATCAACGAGTTTCAGGATACTAAATGGAGTCTGTAACGTTGTCTTCAAAATTCACTAAAGACCTGAGTAGGGACTTTTAAAACATCCTATTGTATGTATCACCCAAAAATAGTAATACATCCTTTATTCTAGCCTTTTTTTTTCTTTTTTTTGGAAAAAATTGAATAAAGTACTGTGTTTATAGCTCTAGTTGGTATTTAGCAAGTACTTTAACGCGAAAATTCAAAAACCAATAACAAAACAATATGTTAATGAACTAGAAAGACTAGCACACAACTAATCATTTGCTTTTACAAACTTTTTGTTCAATCATAATAAAAAAGTAAAGCTACAGTATGAAATTAAGTAAAATCACTCACTGGAAAACTCAAAAGAGATACTAGTTGCAAATACGCTTATTTAATCTATCTAATCTTTGGATTATACGCTATTATATGATTAAGCAGTCTTTCTAATAGGAGATAAGATAATACAGCATAAGCAAATCACATAGACCCAAAAAGAGATCAGGTTTCTTCGCACAGGCCAGGCCATATTTGCTTGATAAGTATCAACTGTTTGTTTGAAGTAAGTGCAGTGTGATCCTTGCCATCATAGGGGAAATGATTTTTTTAATATGGTTGAAAAGAAAAAACATGCCATTAATGACACCTTTAATGATGATAAATGCATTTACCGACTTTTATACTTGTCTGAACTTTTACTTGTTTGTGATGCAAACATGTTTAAGTAAATGGTGTTGCTTTTAATTCTACGTCAATAACAAGTGAACTTGTGGTTGAGGTTATAAATTACAATAACGTCATAACTGAGAAAGGAGAAAAGTATGTCAGCACGATTTGTCTTTACCTCTAAACATAAAACTATAAAAATAGAATTCACTATTCCCTAATAATGATAATAAAATTGCTGTGGTAACCTGAGTTGTTGGTTGATTGGCTGCTCCTCTGTCCACGTCTTCACGGCCTTCCACGTATGCTGAAACAATACATATATTAAAACAACAAAATAGCATAATTCACATTTATATACATGTTTAATATCGCCCTTCAGAGATATCTTACCAACATTCACGTCTAGGGGAGGCCTTTGGTTCATCCAAGGAGATGGTGCTTGCTGTACAGAAAATGAAATTTTATATCATGATCATCGACAACCAAAAGAGCCAATGTACTACCAAATTTACATAATGGATGGAATGACTTAAACCAAAAACACATTATGCATAACCAACAAAAGAATAAGAAAAACCACTTGCCATGTATGCGCTAGGCCTCCCAGCTCTGTCTGAACCACCATTCTCATTTAAAGAAGAATAATCACCCGGGGTGATAGGAGTCCCTCCAGTAGGTATATTATACGAATTCTCCATCGTCCCTGGTAAAGGCGTCGGAGCTGTTCCAGGTAACGGTGTTTGACCAGGCAAAGGTGTTTGCATTGGCGTCTGCAGCGGCGTCTACATACAACATAAAAAAAAAACATATCAACAACAAATGAAACAAATCATTTCATCCGTTGTAATCCTCCACACAAACCTAACCCCTAAGCACCCAACCTAACTTCTACAAGTCCATTCACTTACAAAGTAACAGAGTACTTACAGGAGGAAAAAGCAAATCCGCGGTAGGAGTCTCGTACTCTTCCGGACCTTCATACGGCACATTCAAATCATGAACAGTATTCGAAGCCGCACCAGGAGCCATCGACTTCGCCACAGCAGATCTATCAATGGGACCAACAATAGCACCAGCTTGCATCATCTTCAACTCCCATAACTAACCACAACACCATAATCATTCACAATCAAATATTCAAAAACACAATTCACGTCAACGAAATCACTCGCTACAACCAAAACCTAATAAAAACTAGATCTACACTAAACAACAACAGATCACTGTATTCAATCAAAACTAAAACTAGAAGAAAATTAAAAATAATAATAATAAAAAAAACGTACGCCTTGAAGTTCGTTGAGGACGCCTTCACCAGGACCAGCGTTGTTGATGAATTCGTCACGGACTTTGTTGATGACGTCTTCGATGACCTGGATATAGACAGTGCTAGTGGTCGAGGTAGCCATATGGAAACCCTAATAATATGGAGAGAGTAATTAGGGCTTGGAGATGATGGGAGGGAGAGAGAGTACGGATGAGGAGAGATTGGGGGGATAGCGGAAAACAAAACAGAATAATAATAAAGCGAGGAATATAAATAGGTTTGCATCCGTTACTTTTTCTTTTATATATATGTGTCTCTGTGTGATAACTGATAGGTGGTCGGTCTTACGTGTCTTGCTACTCCGTCACTCGTAAATAGTTGCATTTAACATTAGCTGTTTTCCATTCCTATCTACTTTAATAAACATTTAGGTTATGGATGAGCCTATAGCGTCGAATACTGATCCCGATCTCGTACCGAATTGATTTGGTATCGGCAGGGCGGATTTAGGGGCTTTTAGGGGGTTCCCAGAAACCCCCTCGGTTTGGAAAAAAATTGAAAAATTTAGTGGAATTTTTTTAAAAATTAGTGAAAATCAGTGAAAATTTACGAAAGGAACCCCCTGGAAATCCGTCCTGGATACGCCACTGGGTATCGGTACCCACATTTAGAGATTTTCGGTTTCGGTATTATCGGTATCGGTACTGGCTCGGTATGGTATGGTATTTTAAGGTAAAATACGGATACCATACCGATACCGAACCGATACTATACCGTACCGCATGCTTTCGGTATCAATATTGGGCTTTAGAGTTTTTGGGATCGGTATTTTCGGGATCAGTATCGGTAGCTCATCCCTAATTTGGGTCATAATATTATTGTAGATGAGCTCTTGGACTTGGATAAGTACAACCTCTTACGCAAGGGAACCAAAAGTATTGGAAGCAAATGGTATAAACATGTGTTGGTTGTTAAGGTACGTTTTCTTATGTTTGGTTACTTTGTCTGAAGTAGATTTTAAAGTAGTATGACCATATTCACGCACACATGTTTTCCTCTTATCCATCCAAAGACCAATATGCCAGATGCCATGAGTGTTGATCTTCCTTCGAATGGCATCAATAAATTCATTGGTGCGTATTTCTTAGCATAAATTCGCTGGTGCATCTTTTATAATATGGTTATATCATATATGTATATGTAAATGAAATATGTAACATTCAGTGATGGACCCCTGATTTATTTTCTAGGATGTGAAAGGTAAATGACGGGCTTAACCAAACTTTCAAGTTGTGCGATCAAAATTTTTACCTATAAAATACACTAAAAAAATATCAAGATCACAAGTTTATACCCAAGTAAATATGGTTGTTATTGTTGAATCAATTGTATGATAACTTTTGTCACAATGATATAGAAGATATGATTTGTGTTGGGAGGTTCGGCAGCTTTTGTAACTTTTGTCATAGAGGATTGATAGGGCCTCTTTCAAGTCTTCTTAATTGTTGTTATGCATACCTTATAGTACTCACAGCGAGAATGAGCCACACGTTGATTAAGATTATTTGGGTGAGTTAGTGTTTATGATATGGGTACAAAGTAAAAAACCGTAGTTGTCAAAGGCGCAAGGCACACTCAAGGCGTCAAGAGTGAGCCTTGGGCCTCGGTGCACAAGGGCGGATCTACCTCTTGAGATCGGGTTCGCGGGAACCCATTCGGTTTGAAAATTTTAGTGAGAATCTATAAAGAAAGTATCGAAGGAACCCATAAATATATGTCCAATGGTATTGATCTCCTCTTCTAACTCCAAAATCACAATTTTGAATCTCATAAGTTGCTTCTTTTTTGGGGCGGTGAACCCATATAACCAAAGATGCTATTGGTCGTGTTATTTAAGTTTTTTTTTTTTTTTTTTTTTTTTTTTAAGTTAACTTATCACCCAAATTTCCTCCAATTCCAAAAGAGCATATACAAACAATAATCAAACTATGTTTCCGTGATATGCATTCTTAAAAAAAATCAATTTTCTTGTGTTAATCAACCATGGTTGTGCCATCATAAAAGGGTTGGTTTTAGTTCTAAAGTACATGGCCGTAAAAATTCCTTGGACATGTTGAACCCCTAAATCAACCCGAACTCATGTACCTACCCGAAATTTTTTATGTTCGCTCATATGAAATTAGATCATCTAAAAAAGGAACCCAGTGAAAAAAATTCCTGGATCCGCCACTATCGGTGCAAGGCACTTAAGAAGCGAGGATTTTTTTAGGCCAAACATATAGTATAAAATACACTTTTAGGGGTTTAGACATGTTTTGGGTTTCTTTTGGGCTAGTTTAGGTTGTTTTAGGTTGATTTCGGGCTTGTTTAGAGTTGTATTTATTGTTTCATACCTGTTGAAACAAATTCTGACGATTTTTTTACCAAAATATTGTTGGAACTCGGCCTAGAAAATGCACTTGAGGGTCTGAAAGTAGGGTTGTTGAAGCGAAGCGAGAAGACTACGATGGGCCGGAAAAGTGAGTATAGACGCACGCCTAAGTGAGCGTTGACAATAGAGATAAAAACAATTCAATCTTGAAATCATAATCACAATACTCTTAAGGCTATGATAAGAACTCTTATGACCTTACACGACCATGATTATTATGTGAACGCTTTGTGTATGAACTTGGATATTTTTTGTGATTACGATATGTACATGAATGTGCCATGACATAATACAAGACAATCTATATCTATATCTATCTATACTTACTATAATAAGAGAGTCGTGAGTGACATAAGAAAGCTGAGTTGTCAAGCGCAGAGATAGACCAACAATGCTTGTGTGATGTGAAAAGTGATGTCATTATCCAGCTTAAAATATTAAGATAAATAAGCGGGTCACTTGAATTTACCACTGTTGAGCTTAAAAGCATCTGTTTGTTAGCCTCGATTTACGAACAGCTGTTCAGACCAATAATTGACCTCTTTTAAGCATTTGTTTGCTATAAGCAGATGCTTAGTACTTATTCAGCCCTTAACTTTGAAGTTTTAAGAGGAAAATTTTGAATTAACATAGGAAAGTGTGATTTTTGCAGGTATATAATCATTATCGAAGATGCTTTCCTAATACACAACAATTTTCTTTCAGAAATTAATTCATAAAATCAGCTTTCAAATTCTTTGTTAAAATCATCTCAATGGACGTTGATAACAACATTTACAGTTTTGTTTGTGATCTGAACCCATCCAAAGATATCTGGTTTCTGAAGGTTCGTATCATACGAAAGTGGAAAGAAAGTTTTAAGATGAAAATGATATTGATTGATGAGCATATAATGTAATGTTTCTCTAAAGTTATTTTATGTTGTTATTGATGATATAAATATAAATATTCTTTGTGTTATGTTTTTCGTTTACTTTATGTTATTTAAGTTGTTGTCGTTGATCTTGATATTTTCTTGGACAAATTACACTTTTCGTCCTTTAGGTTTGGGCCATTTTTCAGTGGATGTCCTTTCGCGTTTCAGTTGATGTGTTTCGTCCTTAACGATCTAAAATCTTACACCCACTGTCCTAAGAGCGTAACCTGGTTAGTTTTTAACGTTAAATCTGGTCATGTGCCTTGCACATGAGGGTAGTCTAGTAATTTCACTTATATATAAATAAATTAAATCCCTTCTCTCTAAAACAGAGCTCTCTGACTCTCTCTCTACCCTCTCTCTCTCTCTCTAAATACACATTGTATCCCTTCAGCGATGGCGTCCATGGATGAATCTGCAAGTTCTTATATCGGAATCCAAGTACGATGAGAGTTGCTTCCGTCTAAAGCCCTCTGCATCGATCTTAATTAGGTAACCTTCGTTCATACTCTTTGATTGTATGGTTAAGAGAACGATTCAGAGGAGAGAGAGAGAGAGAGAGAGAGAGAGAGAGAGAGAGAGAGAAGGAGCAGATCTGGGAAGGGGGTGTCGAAGAGAGAGAAAGGGAAGGTAGACCAAGGAGGTACCGGTGGTATATCTAACGGCGGCTCCGCCGCCTCTGTGACTAAATGCTCACGAAACCCAGGTAATGGTGATGATTAGGATTAGTGGTGACCGATTATTGATGATTAATAGTTGCCGATGGTGAAGGGTGGGGTCTAGA
The DNA here is from genome assembly GCA_028751855.1 of Ambrosia trifida. Classification (NCBI taxonomy): domain Eukaryota; kingdom Viridiplantae; phylum Streptophyta; class Magnoliopsida; order Asterales; family Asteraceae; genus Ambrosia; species Ambrosia trifida. The sequence goes on along the minus strand of CM054133.1, from coordinate 32,989,369 downwards.
TGGTAGTCGTGGTGGTCACAGCTACGGTGGTGGTCGAGTGAAGGATGTTATGGCGATGGTTCTGATGGGGCTGAGCGGCGGTGGTCATAAGTGGTTAGGGCGATAGTTGTTCTTAGAAGTAGATGGTGGTCTCGGGTTAGGGAAGACAGGTCAAAAATGAGGGTCATCACAGTCAACTTGCTCAGGTAATTTATTGGTGGGATGTTGGGTGGTGGTGGTGGTGGTGGTTGAAGTTAGATATAGGGAGAGGGGGAAGTAAAATTACCAATTTACCCTCATGTGCAAGGCACATGACCAAAGATAACTGAAAATTTTAACCAAGTTAGGCCCTTAGGACAGTGGGTGTAACATTTTAAATCGTTAAGGACGATTCTCATCAACTGAAACGCGAAAGGACATCCACTGAAAAATGGCCCAAACCTAAAGTACAAAAATTGTAAATTGTCCTATTTTCTTTATGTTTATTTTAAGGGTGAAAAGATTCAGGCCTTCATAAAGAGTCATTTGATGCACGTGTTTTTACCATCAACTTGAAGATGATTATGTCATTATTCTATCTAAGTTTGGGGTTGGTGAAAATAAGGACCCATACAAAGTTGTAGCACATGATTATAAGATCAACTTTTAGCGTTGTACCACTGTTAGCCGTATTATTGGTTGGCAAGGTGTTGAGTATGGATTTAATTTCATGCCTTTTAAAGATATTCTTAAAGGCGAAGCGAATGAACTTTTGTCTGTTGGTTTGTTTCTTACTTTACCTTTTATATGTAGTATATTTTGATTTTGGGTTTCATATTTTGAATTATATGCACATTTTATAGATGTTGCTGGTAGTTTCATTTGGTGTGGAGGTTTGGATGTGTTTGGACGACCTCCAAAATAAACTAAAATGATGAATTTTGATATTCAAGACTTGAAGTAAGCGTTTCACTGATTTTTGTTTGTAAAGTATTGTTGTTAGTTTCATTTCTTTGTGTACGTCATTTAGTGATCTAATAAATCAACCAAATCATTATTGAGTTTTATATATTTGTATATATATTTACCTCTAAAATTATATTGTTTTTATGCAGTGGTACATTTTTGCGATGTATTATGTGGAATGGTTATGTAGAACAATTTAACAAATTCATTTCTCAAACACACTGCTAATGAGCATGTGATGGTTGTTATACAGCATGGCAAGGTTAAGGAGTCTAAAATTTCCTTTATACTCCTGTTATTAATATTGCTGGTATTAATAGTTTGTTAGTTGATTGGAGTTCAATATATATATAATCATGAAGTTGTTATATTTAGATCAATTTATAGTTGAAAGTGACAAATTTGAAATATGGGTGTTTCTCAAGCAGTTAAGAATGAGGTACAATGTCAATTTTTTATGTATTTATATTTATATTTGAAATTTTTTATTTCTTTTATTAATTTGTTCCATTTTTTAGTCTTATATTGAAACAAGGACAAGAAGTTGTTTCTACCTGTCAAACACTTCTTTCCAACCATTATGTTTACTCATTGCTTCAGGAATTCATTGTTGGTTCTGAAAAGAAACGTGTTGACGAGCTTACCGAGATTGTTAGGGTTTTAATATTTTTTTTACTTATCATTAATATTTGTTGGCCTTATTACACCTTTTTTTCTTAATATAGGTTTTATATATTATTTTTTCCTAGCCAATATCTTGTGTTGTTGTCGCGACAATAAAAATCGTCCCAGAAAGCTATGGTTGGTTTTATGATGTGTGTCGCAGATGTTTCAAGAATGTGGTAACTAAATCAGAATTCTTACACTTTCATGAAAACGTTACTGAAGAAACTATGAAATTGCCTACTTCTACTTTCTTTTGTTCCAAGTGTGACTGTCAGTGTACATCTGTCACTACAATGTAATTAGATTTAATTATGTACACTTTGTTTTTTATATAACATGATTCTTTTCAATGATTAGTATATATGTTTTCAGATAAGTTTTTCGTCTATTTGTTTTAGGTTCAAGGTGCATGTCAAGGTTCAGAACGAGACTGGTAGTGTATCATTTGTGATGTTTGACAGAGATGTTATGAGAATTGTCGGATCATCTGCAAGTCATATAAGAGAAAGGCAGTTGAAGTTGGGTAATAGTGAAAGTTTGCCTTAAGAATTGTTTCGGTTAGTTGATAAGATGTTGGTTTTTAAAATTGATGTTTTTGAATACAATCTTACAAACGACTACCATGTTTACACAATCATGAAAATATGTGATGATCCAGTCATAATTTCTGAGTTGATTGCGGTTAATGGTAATGGATATTATAATGTGGATGAGGTATTAAATTAAAGTCATTTGTAGTAATTGTTTAGTATTTTTTGACTTTCAAATCTACATCAACAGTTAAGTTTTGTATTTTTATTTTGTATGAGCACTCTTTAGGCCAGTCAGGCAGATTGTGAATTCAAATTTGTTAACCAAACAGAATCTGAGCAGGGAGTAGTCAACTTATGTTAAAGGTGAGTATGTTTTTGTGCAAGTGGATTAAGGTGTTCGTAGAGTTTGTGTTCTTATTTAACAGTTCATTATTTGTTTGAAGGATGTTGTCTCTGTTACGGCTAATTCTTCTGCTATCGATGTTGTACTGGATTCTACTATAACTCCCAATGGAAAAAGAAGTTTTGAAAATGCTGATATACTAAATGTTGGTGAGTTATCCTCTACATGCAAAGGACCGCGGAAGAAGCGATCTAAGCCCAAAAGTTATCAGTTTTTTGAGTAACATGTGTTGTGTTATTAACATGTCAATTTAGTAGACAACAATTATTTTTTTATATTATTGAACTAGAGTTGGTTGTATATCAGTTCGAATTGAACAATATTAAGCTGATGTTGCATACTATCTAGAAAGCATTAGTTATCACTATACAAGTATGAATTGTTTCTTAAAATATTGAGTATCAAGTATAGATTATCTGTTAGTGTAACACCCCAACCGATGGCGGAAACATCGAGGTGTCACGTAGTGACGATTGTTCAATAGCACATGGACTAAATTGTAAATATTAATAGCAAACAACTTTCATTATCCAAAAGGAAATACAAAAGTCTTAGTAAAAATCTCAAACATAGTTAAATAAATATTCAATCTTTTATTTAAGCACTAGGTCCAGCCTAAGCGTGAAAGCATGTAAGATCAAACGTCACCTGAAACATGTACAAAACAATTTTGTCAACACATATAATGTATTGGTGGGTACACCCGTTTGATATATATAGTATAAAAATGTTTCGCAATTCATGTGTTGTATACCGTTTGCAAATATGTAATAAGTAGTATCAGTCAAAACCAAGCCTATGAATAATGACTAACACATGACTAACAATCTGAATAATGAATTAACAAGACAATGACCAAGATTCTCTCAACAGAGTCTCAAGGGGGTATACCATAGTACTATTCATTGAAATGTTAGGCCGCCCAGCGGTTAATGATTTTGACAAGCATAAATACACACCAAATCACATAAGGCAAACACACATGAGAATTGCATTAAGTATAAGAAATAGAAACTTGATAATAGGTACATGAATCACCCCAAAATAGTAAAACAGTAAAACAGTAAAAAGGGGAAAGATATACTTACAGTTTCGCTAAGTATAAATTCCGAGAAAGTTCGTCGTAAAGGCTTAAGAATTCCGAAGAACTCAACCTATATATAAGATACTAAATGAGGAAAATGACTTAAAAGTCTAAGACAACCAGCATCTAAGGCATTAGGGCTTGCTAGACTCGTATAGGGAAGATGAAATTGTTAATAATAATTTGAACGACAGTTTTGAAATATATATATATCACGATTAATTTAATAAGTGACTAAAACACTTATGTATTCCACATATAGAAGTATTTTCTATTTTATAGAAAAATAACCACGAAATAGATTTTATGATTTATATTTAATTAAACAATTTATTATATCTAATTTAAATATAAATAGAATAAATAACACGAGATATGATCCCAAAATGATATTATTATGAGAAATAATTATTTTATGGTGTGAAATACTAAAAATAATATTTCCATAGTTTCTTTTAATTTATTTGCATTTAAAACATATTTAATAAATTTAAATAGTGTTTTAATGATAAAAAAATAGTAAAGATAACAAAATAATCAATTTCTGAGAAATTATATTTTATTTCAGTTTATCCTTCATAAAAATAAATCTCCAGAAAATTTAAGGTTAAAATCACTTAAAATGAATTTTTAATCATTTATTTATGATTAAAACAATTTAATTCAAGAAAAATACAAAAATAAAGTATTTTTCAGAAAATAAAAATGTGATAATTTCATTTAGAGTGTCAAGATGTTACACCTAAATTTTCATAATTTTTGGAGTAAAAATGAATTTTCTTTAAATATTTTAAGATTATGACTAATATATATTTAATTAAAAAAAATAATAATAGGACAAGGAAAGCTGAAATAAAACCCCAAAAATATGGTGCTGCTGAGGGGATTCGAACCTTAGTAGCTCTCTTGAGCTGCACCACACACAACCACTAGGCTAGGAAGCTAGATTGTTATTTTGTCTGAAAAATAAAACTTTAAACTAATATTTACAAACATCATCTTCCCCAAATTTCTAACATAAACCCTAATCCCAATCCCTAACACAATCAACCTCAATTTAACATAGTTACGCGTCTGAACCATAGGGCTTTTGTTTAGGGATGAATGAGGAACAAAATGGCATGAAAAATTAGAACTCACAAGGCGTAATGAAGTCGCAAATTGAGCTTCAAGTGCCGAGCTTGTTTTCGCAAATTTGACGTGCTATGAACAGATTTGTCGTGGATTTCTTTGTGGGTTTTGAAGGGAATGAGTGCAGAAGGAGTTTCCCACACTCAATATTTATAATGGACTTGTAAATAAGGCGTTTTGAAAGAAGTAAAAAGTCCGATCGGTTACCTATTCAAATCAGTTTTAATCGACCACTTTAACGCGTTTTAGAACAATATTAATGAGGGAAAACGATGGTTTCAAGTGAAGAAACGTATACCCGCATTGATTTCCTGTTAAAACACCCAATTAAACGTCACAAAGCTTCGCCGGAGGAGGATTTCCGGTCGCCGGAAATGCGGCCGGAATTCCTGTTAGTTTTTTTTTCAACTTTAAAATTTGGAAGAATGACAGATTTAACCCCTCAAGTTAGTTTGGTTAGTTTGGTCAATTGTTTTCTTATAAAACTTAACCAATGTTAAGTATTTCTAACCAAAACTCATCCAAACTCTAAAACTATGTATATATATTTTTTTATTTATGAATTTCACACAATATTACTAAGTTTAAATCCTTTTTCCTCGCAAAACCTAGACGTTTTTCAACGTCCCTCGACACGTTCATTAACAAGTTACCAATAACACATAGATAATGAAGATGTAACGACCAATGCAAGGCAAATTTTATTACAAACGACAAAAGTCGAACACAAGGTTTAAAATGCAAATACGATAAAGTTATGAAAACGCGCAATTGTTACAGTTAGGTAATATCTATTAGTATGAATTTCCTATTATGCAACGTCTGTTGTACCATAATTCATAACTATCAAATATAACAGCTGCTATTTAATATCATCATAGATATAACATATGCTATTCAATATCATTATAAATATAACAGATGCTACTCAGTATCATCACAAATATAACAGACGGTATTCAAACAGATGTTATATTAATTGTCATTGTTCATCATCTGTTGGGGAGTACAACTGCTAAGGTTTCAACAGACTTTATTTTTCAACAATCTTTGTTGTGTTGCAAACTGTCGTTATCGGGCTCTTCCTTATCTGACCTTGATTCTGATTGATTACTTTGCCTGATCATTTCCCTGAATCTATCAGTGGTAAGATCATCCATTGAGAACAGAATTTTGTGTTTTTTGGGTGTGTCGAGCTGGTTGATCTTCATCAGTATAATTTGGCTTTCTCGGTAGAGTTGGATCAATTTTCCTTCGTTTCTCAAGGTTTTTGTAAGTGTCCATCATTCTTGATTCCTTCCATACAGCAACTGATTTCATCTCTCCATAATTAGCAGCCACCAACTTTTGTCTTATTCTTTTTAACTTTAAAGCTCTTTTAGGGTCAGTTTGTTTTCCCTTCTTCCAGTTAGGTGGAGTTGCTTTTTGATTAGGGTATTTAGCTATCTCTTTAATTCTGTTAAGTTCATTCTTGAGTGCCCTAGAATTCCAAAAAGCAAATTGACTTTCCCTAGCCTTGTAAGGTTTGTTCTTTATTATCTCAGTTAGATATCCTTCTCTCAAAATGTTTTCCATATCAGAATCAACTGGCCTCTCAGACATTGACTTGGACAGATGCCGTGTGTAGTCTTCTAATATTCTTAATTTGCTTAATAAATTCTGGTAGATTATCTGAGAATCCCTGTCATCTTTCCCAATACTTTTTCATTTTGCAAGCATGTCAGCCTGTTGATCTTTCATTTTTAAATACTCATTAACATTCTTAGGCTTTGGAAAACCTTCAAGAGACAGGAAAGATAGTGATAATGGATCATCTGTTGAGTAGAAAGAGTCTGTCTCATGTTTTATTGTTGTTAAGTCAAGAACAAGATGGGGAAGGGGGAACCATTTCCATCATAAGGAGGAGGGGAAGGGAAAAATGGCGTGGCGCTGATGTGGACAAGTGGGGAAGGGAGAACCACACCCCATAGTCTAAGCTCTCAATCACTTTCTTTCACCTCTAGTGTGTTATGATTTCACATGTTTTCACCACCTATTAAGCCATTAAAATAACATATAAATCTAATAATTTTTATTTAAAAAAAACACATGATTAGTCAATAAGGCATGGGTCGCACCCACTACCCCCACCTTCCCCCTAATGACACTTAAGCTGCTAACACTCTTCAAGTTTTACGCCTCTTAACTGAGTTGCGTAATGATGTTTAACCGAGGGTTACAACCACCTCATAGGGATGTGATCTATAACAGAGAGTCTAATATCTTTGAAAAGAATAAATAATAAATTTTAAGGTAATTATTATTATTTTTTTATTTTACATTTTCATCTTTAAATAATCTGTTTCTATTATTAGGTTTTTATGCATTCATGTATCTTTTATAATTTTTATTTGTTATTTTCTTATATATATAAGTTGTAGTATTTTATAATTTTCATATTTTTAAGTTGATAAATGAATCATGACATCATCTGGTTTTTAAATCCACTCTGACAAGTGGACAAGTAAGGCATCCGCTTCGATGTCTAGTCTGGTTTTGAAATCGGTGTTCGAAAGACAATTATTGAAATGAAGTTTGATGTAGTTTTGTACTTGCAATGAACGGACCTGATCCGACCCGAAGTGGACTAAAAAATATCATATTACGATAGACAAACAACCCCTAAAAATTTATGCCCCCACAAAAAAAAGTTGTTGGGCGCACCACTAAATAAAACTCAACCTGAAATATCAAAATACTCAACTACACTTCGATTGTGTAATTTTTAAAATTCTGAGTTTATGACAACTTTACCATACTATTTATTATTATTGAAAGGTTGTGTTTCAGCGGTAAACCCTTAACTAGAAAGCCATCTCTGCCCAGGATCGAATCATTTCCCACACGGGTTTCTCCTTTCAAACCTAATGGTTATTTTTTTTGTGGAAGATGGAAATTTTAGTAATCAAGATGGAAATTTTACCCACCCCACCCCATTTTTTTAAACGAATTTTTTTAATTATATATAAATACGGACCCTAACAAGAAGAAGTTGGAAAACCATCAATGGTTTTCAATCTATTAAAGCCCTAATTTCAATCTATTAGGGCCTATTTGGATAAACTTATAACTTATTACTTATCTTTTTTTTCACCTCCTTATCCCTTTTTATAAGAAGTCACGCATTTCTAATTTATAATTTATCTCCTTTTCCACCTTCATTTCACCTTATTCAAACCCAAAAAGTCTTTTTTTAACATCACCCAAACACTTTTAAAATAACTTACGACTTTTTCAAAAAGTCATAAGTTATTAGGAGGTGGAAATAAGGAGAGCCAAACACCCTCTTAACTAATCCAAATAAGCCCCAACCTTGTGGTGGAGTGACATCCAGGTAAAGAGCAAATACGAGTGACGTTGGTTTGACTCGGATGAGTTTCCACGCATCTTGAAGAGCCAAAAGGTTGACTTTTAAACATGCCTCAACAATTAAGTTTTGTATTTTTGTTTTGTATGAGCACTCTTTAGGTCAGTCAGGCAAATTGTGAATTCAAATTTGTTAACCAACCAGAATCTGAGCAGGGGGGTAGTCAACTGATGTTAAAGATGAGTATGTTTTTGTGCAAGTGGATTAAGGTGTTTGTAGAGTTTGTGTTCTTATTTAACAATTCCATTATTTGTTTGAAGGATGTTGTCTATGTTACGGTTGATTCTTCTACTGTCGATGTTGTACTGGATTCTACTATAACTCCCAATGGAAAAAGAAGTTTTGAAGATGCTGATATACTAAATGTTGGTGAGTTATCCTTTACATGCAAAGGACCGCGGAAGAAGCGATCTAAGCCCAAAAGTTATCAGCTTTTTGAGTAACATGTCAATTTAGTAGACAACAATTATTTTTTTTTTTTTTAAATTATTAAACTAGAGTCGGTTGTATATCAGTTCGAATTGAACAATATTAAGCTGATGCTGCATACTATCTAGAAAGCATTAGTTATCACTATACAAGTATAATTGTTTCTTAAAATATTGAGTATTAAGTATAGATTATCTGTTAGGTATGAATTTCCTATTATCAAATATAACAGCTGCTATTTAATATCATCAGAGATATAACAGATGCTACCCAGTATCATCATAAATATAAAAGATGGTATTCAAACAGATGTTATATTAATTGTCAGTGTTCATCATCTGTTGGGGAGTACAACTGTTAAGGTTTCAACAGACTTTATTTTTCAATAGTCTTTGTTGTGTTGCAAACTGTCGTTATCGGGCTCTTTCTTATCTGACCTTGATTCCGATTGATTAATTTGCCTGATCATTTCCCTGAATCTATCAGTGGTAAGATCATCTATTGAGAACATAATTTTGTGTTTTTGGGTGTGTCGAGCTGGTTGATCTTCATCAGTATAATTTGGCTTTCTCGGTAGAGTTGGATCAATTTTCCTTCGTTTCTCAAGGTCTTTGTAAGTGTCCATCAGTCTTGATTCCTTCCATCCAGCAACTGATTTCATCTCTCCATAATTAGCAGCCACCAACTCTTGTCTTATTCTTTTTAACTTTAAAGCTCTTTTAGGGTCAGTTTGTTTTCCCTTCTTCCAGCCAGGTGAGTTGCTTTGTGATTAGGGTATTTAGCCATCTCTTTAATTCTGTTAAGTTCATTCTTGAGTTCCTTAGAATTCCAACCAGCAAATTGACTTTCCCTAGCCTTATACAATTTTTTCTTCATTATCTCAGTAAGATATCCTTCTCTCAAAATGTTTTCCATATCAGAATCAACTGGCCTCCCATGCATTGACTTGGACAGATCCCGTGTGTAGTCTTCTAATATTCTTAATTTTCTTAGTAAATTCTGGTAGATTATCTGAGAATCCTGTCATATTTCCCAACACTTTTCTGTTTTACAAGCATGTCAGCCTGTTGATCTTTCATTTTTAAATACTCATTAACATTCTTAGGCTTCGGAAAACCTTCAAGAGACGGGAAAGACAGTGATAATGGATCATCTTTTGAGTAGAAAGAGTCTATCTCATGTTTTATTGCTGTTAAGTCAAGAACATGACGGGGAAGGGGGAACCATTTCCATCATAAGGGGGAGGGGAAGGGGAAATGACGTGGCACTGATGTGGACAAGGGGAGGAAAGGGGAACCACACCCCATAGTCTAAGCTCTCACTCACTTTCTTTCACCTCTAGTGTGTTAGGCTGTCCGGTATGCAGACGCCCCCCCCCGTCCCCTCTGTTTTTGCCCCGTCTCAGACCCCCACACCGCCCCCTCCCCCGTCCCTGATGTCCCCCGTCCCTCCCGTCCCTTGGAGAACGATTAGGACGGATCAATCATGTTTTTCCTTTTTTTTTAAATAACGGCTACTTTTTGAAATCAAACGGCTATTTTTGTTTTTTTAATATTTTTTAAACCAAAACCAAATATATAAACCCAACCATCCAAATAAACCCACATAAATCAACCAAAACCAACATAAAACCCTCTTCTACTTTCTTTAAAAAAATACCCAACAATGTCATACCTACCAATGATTGATTCCTCATCTTCGTCGAGCGAAGAAAACCGGGTTTTTGTGAACGCGGTTTGGGAATCGGCACAACTAATCGTGGCGGAGGAAGACGAGGTGAGCTCGCAACCGCGACCTAGGTAAGCGGCCATAAACAGAGACCGGTAGGGTAAGTTTATAATTTATCTTCAAATACATATTTAGATACTTTATTTTTTAGAATGTATAATTTTTCTTCAAATATATATGCTAGTAATTTGGTAACAACATATGTGACATTCGTCACCTTCATCTTTCGTCAAACTGACAATAATAGTCCTTCAAATTTTTCCATGATAGTCCCTGTAAGTTTCGTCAATTTTCAAATTCAATTTTTGAGCGAACAAAAATCTAATCATTTATAGTTAATATGGATCGCGTATAAGTTTAATCAAATGTGTATGTTGAAACGTATTCATAAAAGCCTATAAAAAGAAAATTTTCAAGTTTAAAAAGTTTAAAAAAATTTTAAGTTAAGTGTGTTAACTTGGTTAATTTCTTATAAAGGAAAACTAACCTAAACTATAACACACTAACCTAGTTACAAAGTAAGGGACTAAATCTGCCATATACTGAAAGTTGAGTTTGAAACCAAGCCAAACCACCAAACCGTTTTTCCGGCCGGTGAGCTTTGTTTCCGGTGAAAAAAAAAACAGTTTTAGTGCCTTTATTCGTGTTAATTATTGGCGTAATGTTTCTTCATCATTTGTAACCGGTTTCAAGGTTCATAATACTATTACTATGTTTTAAATCGAGTGTTAATCCGGTTTTAATGTATGTAACCGTCGAGCACTTAAAAACAAGTCCAAACGTTTGTTTTTCTTGGCTATTATTATAAATTGAACACCTCATCTCGTTCCTGCACCCTAATCGCTCAAAACCCACAAAAAAAAGTAGTTTAAACCGTCACGAAGCTTCTTAAATTGTGTAACACCCCAACCGATGGCGGAAACATCGGGATGTCACGTATTGATGATTGTTCAGTAGCTCATGGTGAATAATAAATTCCATTAAATAATTTAAATGAATTACATACAATAGTTCTAGAATTTGTACATCAAATTGAATAAAACTACACATATCTTCAAGCATTAATTCAAATCTTCAAGCAAGTAGAACCTGAAACATGTTAAGTTGAAAAGGTTTTGGGTCAACAAAAGTTGGTGAGAATTACATAGGTTTTTGATAATTGAAAAAAAAATGTTGTGCAATTCATGTGTCATGTCAATCTAGTCCATATGTGAGAACATACTAGAAATAAATCGAGTGCATAATCAACCCTGATGACTGTTATAAAATGATACATACCATACGCTCATGGTCCAATTGAATATGTTATACGATAACAAACACCCACGCTACCTTTGTAGGAGGCACGTATCCGGGTGGGATTGTCAGTCCAATAGATCTATCAATGTATACCGTCGGCTTGTACGGAGTTAATGATTATGCTAGAATGGTGCTTACTCTAATCATGCTCAAGACATAATGCAACATAGAAAACACATAGACACATTGATGATTGAATTGCAATGATAATGTTATAACATGTTTCACCCCAAAAATGGTGATAAATAAAAGGGGCTATGTAAAACACACTTTGGTAAAATGTTATATCTGTTGAGAAATTTGGATAATTGTGTTGACCAAATGTATCAAGTATCACCCTATAATAAAGTAATAAATATGTCTAAGTCTATCAATCCTAAAAATGTATAAGTTTCTAGGGCTTCGAATTGGGGATAAATGCTTGTTTGATTAATGTGAAAATTGTTTAATAAATGAGAGAATATTAGTAAATAAATCACCAAAAATCTTTTTATGAATATTAAATCCAAGATGGTCACAAGAATATGTTTGAAGTATAAAAATAATTTTTATAAAATTATTTCCTTTAAAATAGATTATTAAATCTATTTATTACAAATTGCCAAAATTTAACTTTAATATTCAAAAATACTAAAATTAAAGAATTATTATTTTAAAAATCATATTTCTGTTCTAGATATTTAAAAATAAATTGTATAAAATTTTGGTGCAAAAATACCAAAAATTGGATTTATTATGATTTAATTATGATTAAATCTAACAAAAATTGCTTAAAAATATTAAATAAATGATTTTTCAGAAATAAAAATCATTTCTGAAAAGCTTTGTATTATAAAAACTTAGGATAATTTTTGTGGAAATTAATAAGACCGTTTTGATATTTTTATAGAATTTTATAAATAAAATGGAATAAACTTGATTTATTTGTTATATATATTAAATAAATAAATTTTTGAAAACTAAAAATTGGGTGTTAATCTTTTCCATCAGATTAATATAAAATAATTTTTGTGGAATTTTTAAAAGGGTTTTAACAATTTAAAACGAATTTATAAGATTAATGCAATATATATATATATATATATTCATATAAGGTTTGTTTGTCAAAAATGAAAAAAAAAGAAAAAGAAATGCCATCACCAGGGATCGAACCCGGGTGGCTTTGTTAGAGGATGCAGTCACAACCACTTGGTCTAGACCAGTGGTTGTGATTGTTCTCGGTTCGTTAAATATTAATATGTTGTTGCGAATCAGTGTTCTTCCCCAAATTATGATTTGGGGAAGATGATGAGTTTAATATAATGGATAAATAAAATATCATTCTAATTAAATCAACATAAGGAGCATTTGGTCTAGTGGTTGAAGCTCTAACATTATACACGGAAGGTCAGGGGTTCGAACCCCATGACCAACAATATTTTTCTTTTGATTTTAGTTTGCTTCCTTTTTGTCTTATGTGAGTTAGTATTTTAATTGTTTAATAATCAATTATAACCCATATAAATCTATAATATTCATAACAAATTCATTTTTGCTCCAAAAATTATGAAAATTTAGGAGTAGCTTCTTGACACCCCATAGAAAATTATCCCACTTTTAGTTTCTGAAAAATGTTTTATTTTTATATTTTATTGAATTAAATTGTTTTAAACATATTTAATTGATTAAAAATTCATTTTTAATGATTTTAATCTCAAAATTTTTGATAAATTATTTTTAATGATTATGAACTGAAATAAAAATATTTGGTTCAGAAAACATTTATTTTTACTGATTTTCCTATTTTTAGTCATTTAAACATGATTTAATCTCTTTAAACCAGTTTTAAATATAAATAAGTTTATAAAAATTATGAGTAAATTATTTTCATTAATTTACATAAGAAAGCATCCAATTTCTATAAAAATAGTAATTTTGAGTCATGTCTTGTATTATTAACATTATTTATGTTTAATTAGATATAATTAAACATTTATATATTTACACTACTTAAACATCTATTTTATAAATATTTTTCTTATAAAAATAGAAATGTCTTATGATTGAAAGTCTTTATTATCATTGATGGATCTTTGTGTAACTCATAATTATTTATTTCAATAATTATGATTATTGTATTTATTTACAATAATTATCTAAAGTAATTAACTAAATTATTTTGTTTTAACTATTCAAACATAAATTGTATCTAAATATTAAATTGGTAATATTTATATTACCTAAACCATATTTACAAATTTTGACATATTATTTTGACTTATCATAAAAAACTCTAATTCCCCAAATCGACTTAGCAAACCCTAATGCCTTAGACCCTAGTTACCTTAGACTTTTTAGACATTTCCTTATTAGTATTCTTACACATTATAGGTTGGATTCTTCGGAATTCCCATTACTTAGCTCACGACCGCTTAAGTTGGATCTTAATCGCTTTCGCAAACTGTGAGTATATCTTTCCCCTTTTTCATGTTTTACACTTTTGGGGTGACTCATGTACGCTTATTACTTCACTCACTTAATCATGGTTTATTCTATATTTACAATCGCAGTTCTTGTATGTGTTTTACTTGTTGATTCGTTGATAGTGTGTACTTATGACCTTAATCATTAACCGCTGGGCGGCCTAGCATAGCAATAAATAGTACTTAATTATTGTTATGTGTGAACGATTATTCATCGCCTACTATGAGCGAATACTATATATATGTGACTCTTGATTCATTGAACGAAAGGTTTGATTTTGGGTAGCATTTGTACACAGCTTGAACACTAAATTGTAGACAGTATGACACGTGAATTGCGAAACACTTTTTCTACTATATGTATACAAACAGGGTATGCTCACCAATACATTTTTGTATTGACATATACTATTTTCGTACATGTTTCAGGTTATTATTGAGAAGTTTCTTTTAAGCTTTTGGATTTATATTTAAGCTTTGATTTCATTGTAATCTAGTTAGACTTGACGCTTTAGAATCATTGTACTTTGTATTTTCATTTCAATGTAATAAATTATTTAATCAATGTATTCAAATTTACACTTTAGTCCATGAGCTATTGAACAATCGTCACTACGTGACACCTCGATGTTTCCGCCATCGGTTGGGGTGTTACAACATACGTGTAGGTGCACACGAGCGATTAATCAGAGATTACTTTGCCAACCAACCGGTGTATACGGACGAGATGTTTAGGCGGCGGTTCCGGATGAGCCGTCGATTGTTCGTACGTATTGCCGATGATTTGGCGAGTTGTGATCCGTATTTTACATTACGGCACGATGCTAGAGGCAAGCGAGGGTTCACAACTTATCAAAAATGCACGGCGGCATTGCGGCAACTAGCTTACGGGACGACATCCGACTCGTGGGATGAGTATTTACGGATGTCCGAAAGAACGTCACGTGATTGCTTGTATAAGTTTTCCAAGCGCGTTGTCAATATCTACAGCAAAAAATATTTGAGAAAACCAAACTCGAACGATATCCAGAAATTGTATCAGTTCCATCACGAAAAGCATGGTTTTCCAGGGATGCTTGGAAGCATCGATTGCATGCATTGGCCGTGGAAAAATTGCCCTAATGCGTGGCGTGGCATATTTTATCGAGGCGATCAGGGTCACCCGACTATTATCTTAGAGGCTGTCGCATCACAAGACTTGTGGATTTGGCATGCCTTTTTTGGTGTTCCCGGTTCCAATAACGACCTTAATGTTCTTAACCAATCATTGGTGTTTGATGATGTTAGAAAGGGAACCGGTCCGGATTCAAAATTCACAGTTTCGGGGGTGGAGTACAAGCACGGGTATTATCTTGCGGATCTAATATACCCAACCTATTCTACACTTGTTAAAAGTATTAAGCACCCTCACGACGAAAAAAGAAAGAAATTTGCAAAGTTTCAAGAAGCGGCGCGAAATGATATCGAACGAACTTATGGGGTTCTACAAGCGAAATGGCACATCATCGCAAACTCGGCACGTGCTTTCACACCAAAAAAACTTCGTTATTGTATGTATGCTATATCATGTTGCATAACATGATCATCGAAGACGAAGGCCGAGCTATTTGTGAGTTCGATGAAAATGCCGTGGAGGAGAATACTATTCCGGATGGCGAAGCGCAACAAGAGTTAAACGATTTCGCGTTACGTAACGAACACATCCATCATCATCTACAAGCCGACTTGATCGAATATATATGGAACAACGGAATCGACGATTAGTATTTTACTACTTAATTTTAGGATGGTTTGTAATTTTTTTTAATTTTTTAATTTTTAGGATGATTTGTAATTTTTTTTTAATTTTTAGGATGGTTTGTAATTTTTATTTTAAATCTACTATTTATTTGAATTTTATTTTGTTTATTTGTTAGTTTTATAAAACTAGTTAAAATTAATATTTATAAAAAATAATAGTATTAAATGCTTGAGATATGAGGTGTTGGTGCCTCCACACCCCACTCATGTCTCAAGAAGTTTGAGACAGCAACAATCCAATGTGGCATCCTACATGGCATGAAGACATGACATTTCTCATGTCTCCACACCCTATTATAGCCTTATGATTTCACATGTTTTAACCACCTATTAAACCATTAAAATAACATATAAATCTAATGATTTTTATTTAAAAAAAAACACGTGATTGGTCAATAAGGCATGGGTCGCACCCACTACCCCACCCTCCCCATAATGACACTTAAGCTGCTAACACTCTTCAAGTTTTACGCCTCCTAACTAAGTTGCGTAATGATGCTTAACCAGGGGTTACAACCACCTCATAGGGATGTGATCTATAACAGACAGTCTAATATCTTTGAAAAGAATAAATAATAAATTTTAAGATAAATATTTTTTTTTATTTTACTTTTTCATCTTTAAATAATCTGTTTCTATTATTAGGTTTTTATACATTCATGTTTCTTTATAATTTTTAATTTGTTATTTTCTTTTATATATAAGATAAGTTGTAGTATTTTATAATTTTCATATTTTTAAGTTGATAAATGAATCATGACATCATATGGTTTTTAAATCCATTTGACAAGTATTGTTGTTGCTGCTGCTGCAGCGGTAAACCCTTAACTAGAAAGCCACCTTTGCCCAAGATCGAATTCTTCTTCACACGGGTTTCTCCTTTTAAACCTAATGGTTATTTTTTTTTGGAAGATGAAAATTTTAGTAACCAAGATGGAAA
This sequence comes from Ambrosia trifida, assembly GCA_028751855.1. Lineage (NCBI taxonomy): Eukaryota > Viridiplantae > Streptophyta > Magnoliopsida > Asterales > Asteraceae > Ambrosia > Ambrosia trifida. The sequence goes on along the minus strand of CM054133.1, from coordinate 32,972,564 downwards.
TTTTACCCATCCCATCTCATTTTTTAAACTAAATTTTTTAATTATATATAAATACAGACCCTAACAAGAAAAAGTTGGAAAACCATAAATGGTTTTCAATCATTTAAAGCCTACCCACTTATCCCATTCAAGGCATTAAATTTCAATCAGGCCTATTTAGATAAACTTATAACTTATTACTTATCTTTTTCACCCCCTTATCACCTTTTCTAAAAAGTCACGCATTTCTAATTTATCTCCTTTTCCACTTTCATTTCACCTTATTCAAACCCAAGAAGTCTTTTTTTAACATCGCCCAAACACTTTTAAAATAACTTACGACTTTTTCACAAAGTCATCCGTTATAAGGAGGTGGAAATAAGGAGAGCCAAACACCTTCTTAACTAATCCAAATAAGCCCCAACCTTATGGTGGATTGACATCAGGTAAAAAGCGAATACGAGTGCCGTTGGTTTGACTCAGATGAATTTCCACGCATCTTGAAAAGCCAAAAGGTTGACGTATGATGTCACGATGGTTAACACGTTATTCCTTGCTGCTAAAAACAAATGATCCAAACAAATACCAACCCCAATTAATAACTCAGACATTTTTTGATAAAATTTTGTTTTTTTCCATTTCCAACTAAAAAAGGTAGTTTTCTCCCAGAGTATCTTCCTCTCATAACATCTGATCACCCAAACTTCAAAAACAGATAACAATATCCACGTGGCAAACTTCTATTAGCCACCTCATCATCCAAGATAATATTCAAACATAATCAACACCCACCAATACACACATCACACACACACACACACTAACCAACCTTCCCTCCAATGAAGCCTCTCACATTAATAAACCACACATAAAACCAACTAAAACATTGTTCAATCATGTCTCCAGCTCTTACATCCAATTCATTCATTCTAACAACCTCACCACACTCAAGACTTTGTTTATTAAAAAAACGTAACAAATTGGTTGTATGTGCTAAGAAACTGGACACATCTTCAGCTGGAGATGTTGAAACGGATAATTCGAAGGCTTTCGGGTTCAGTTTCGACTTTGGGAAGGTGTCTGATGTGAAATCGTTGATACGGGTGGTGAATAATCCATCGACTGGGACTGGGGCGGTTTTTGGTAAACGAAAGGACCCGAATACGGTTTTTGTTGCTGGAGCGACTGGGCAGGCGGGTATTCGCATTGCCCAGACTTTGTTGAGACAAGGTTTTAGTGTTCGGGCTGGTGTGCCTGAGCTTGGTGCTGCGCAGGATTTGGCGCGATTGGCGGTTAATTATAAGGTTGTTAGATTTAATATATTAGTTAGGGTTTATTGTATTTGTGCCTATTATAATTGAAGTATATGATTTGATTAGTTTTTCTTTATATTTAGGGGAAATTTAAAAGAAAAACAATCAAAGTTAGACCAAAATTTTGAAAATAAGCATTGACTAGGCTTAGGTGACGTTTTTCAATAAAAGCGCAAGCTTAGCTGGCGCTTTTTACAAATAATGCGGGCTTAGCTAGCGCTTTTCACTAAAAAGCGTGGGCTTAGCTGGCGCTTTTTACCAAACAAAACGTAGGCTTAACCAACGTTTTTTTACCAAAAAAGTGTATGCTAAATCCTAGCCGTCTCAACTGGCGGAGCTGATGCAGCTGAAGAGACAAGTTTGAATTATCGGTTTATTAGATAGGTTTATCTAGTTGGTTATTTTATTGTTTAAGTATAGTTTGAGTTGGATTAGGATTAGTAAGAATCATCATCATCATACTTAGTTAATCCCACCTATAGCAAAGCTAAGGTAGGGTCTGAGGAGGATAAGATGTAGACAGTCTTACCTCTACCCCTAAGAATAGAGAGATTGCTTCCAGTGAGACCCCGGCTCGATGTGGTTTGGTATCAAGCCTTGGACATAAGGCACAGAACACTTAGCAATCGGGACAAACCCGATCGGTGCATGTACCCCTTTGTCTTTTGGCTATCCACGCCACCACATGATGCATGATTAACCGTCCGTCGTTTTTAACGTTATTTTCACGAAATTAGTAAAATAACGTTAAAATTAGTGCAACTTTACTTTTGCCCCCCAAGGCCACACATATATACATTATATGCGCACACCGTATGTGGGGCGTCTAGGATTAGTAAGAATATATAGCATAAATAGATGGTTAATGTTATTGTAATTTGTGTGCTTTTGGTGTATGATAAAAAGAGTCAATATCATGTTTTTGGTTTTTGTATTTTTCCCTTATAATTATCATCAGTGTATCTACATATATATATAGTTGTTGATTAAATAACATAATACTGGTTTCATCGTTCTATACAGGTTATCTCCACTGAAGAATCCAAACGCCTAAATGCAGTCGAATCCAGTTTCCAAGACCCCGAAGCCATTGCAAAAGCGATAGGGAACGCCGCCAAAGCTGTAGTGACAATAGGTCCATGTGAAAACGGTCCAACTGCAGAGGTTACCACATCAGAAGCCCTGCAGTTGATTCAAGGTGCTCAGTTAGCCGGTGTGAGCCACGTTACCATAATCTACGACACATCACCGCCATCTTTCACCACAACCAACAATGTACTTGATGGAATCTCGTCGTTTATCAACAACTTCTTCTCGAAATCACAGTCATTGACTTTGAAAGAGTTTATAGATGGCCTGATAGCAACCGATATAAAGTACACTTTGATCAAGACTAAACTGACTGATGATTCGGCTTCTGAGAGTTCATACAACTTTGTTGTGACTGCTGAAGGGGCCAACCAGGAAACCGACTACAAAGTAATGTAATGTAATGTATGCCATTGTTTCTTTAAACAAGTAGTTTTGGATCATTAGAAACGTTTTAGGAAACCAATAAAAGAACTGAAATGTCCCTTGTTTTGAGTCCGGTTTTTCATATCTGATTGAATTATGATTCTGAAAAGTGTAGGTAACAAAGTCTCAGATCGCTTCGTTGGTGGCAGATGTTTTCTCCAACACAGAAGTTGCAGAAAATAAGGTATCAATGTATAGTCTCAGCTATTAAGTACTAGAAATGAAAGGCTATTCAAATTTTTGGATTTACCTACAAAATTAAGTGATCTGATTAAGGACCGGATCAAAACGAGTAATTGTTTGTCACTTTAGGTTGTGTTAGACTCTTCTGAATACTTTTTTTTTACAAATTCTATGTTAAATAGATTAGACAAAATTTATTTATACAACAAAAGCTTACCACTTTCTTTATTTGTTATACTTATTTTTCAGTCTACCAACATGACCTGTTAGAGTTAAGACCATAGTTTTCAAAAGCGCGCCTAGGCGCAAGGTGCAACCAGGCGCACCAAGTGCGCTGCGCCCTGTGAGGCGCGCGCCTATGCACTGAGGCGCACGGGGCTGTTTTCAGGCTGATCCGGCCAAATTCAGGCTAAAAGTTGCTTAAACCTCTAAAACATCCTAATGTAGCCTAAAACATCTCTAAAATCCCTAAAAAATGTATTTTATACAATGTGCCTAATTATAAAAAGCCTTCGTTTTTTATGCACCTTGCGCCTAGGTTCCGGGCTCAGCCTATGCGCCTTGAGTGCGCCTGGGCGCTTTGACAACTATTGTTAAGACATGACTGATTGATAAGTAAAATGTTCGAAATTGTCACCTCTAAACGGTTAGTTTTCCTTATTAGGTTGTGGAACTTTCTACAAGTCCAGATGCAGCTGCAAAGCCTGTGAGCGAACTTTTCAGGTAATGTGTGAAAATATATACTGAAGAAAAATATATTGCCATCCTTTTCTTAAATATGTTAGAAGTGATGGTTTCGACCTGCTTGCTAATGAATATTTATCTCAAATGGGTCAAATGAAAAAGAAAAATCAACATAAATGGAACGGGTCAAATTGGTTGAAAGTCGCTGGAAGTATGCTTTTAGCATAAAATGTACTGACATCAATTTATTGAAAATGTCGATTCTTAACGGAGTAATACTTTATAAAACCATATTTGGTACATTGATTGTTTTTAAAATGTCAAATTTGTGGACAAAAGTGTCTTGGGTCAACTCGACTTGGTTCATTTCAAACTGTATATAGTTTTTTATATGTTCTGACCCGTTATCCAACCCATTTGCCTTCCCCACCCATTTTAGTGCAATTTCAGAGGACGGTAGACGACAAGCTTATGTAGATGCCATTGCAAAGGCAGAAGCAGAGGAAGCCGAACAAGCCATGAAAGCTGCTGAAAAAGCAGCCGAGAAAGAGGTTAAAAAACTGGAAGCACCTGACGACTTCCAAGAACAGGCTGCAACAGCCCAAAAGTCATTCAACAACCTCATGGCCCGGTTCAAAACCGCCACAACCAAGAGCACAGAAGAACCTGAACCCACAACCGAAGATGGACCAGACCCGGATGTTGCAGTTGCACCAGGGTTAGCTCTATCATGGGGAAAACTAAGCTCAGGGTTCGCATCAGCAGTTAAAAACAACTCAATTGAACTACCAAAAGTGCAGCTTGCAACAGTTAGGGGCCAAGCCAAGGCGCAGAGCTTGACACCTAAGCCAGCAGTTGTCAAGAAACCTGCTGCGGCTAAAAAGGCGCCACCACCCGCGCAGCAGCCCAAACCGAAAGAGTCTAAAGCAGAAGTGAGGAAGATTTTAGGAGGTATGTTTCAGCAGGAAACCATTTATGTTGATGATTGAGAAAATGATTTAATAATTTTTAGTAATGTTTTATGTTTATATGTGAATTGTAGTTGAATCATCAATGGTTGAATGCTGGTTTAATCAGCTAGATCATTAACTTATTTCACTTGTATCTTAATCTCATATATATATTTTTTTTCTGAGTTGCTATATATTTTATTCAGGTTTTAAAGGTGGTGTTTGTTACTTTTTTTAATTGATTCATTTAATATTGATATTCCACAAACGAAAGACATTACATGAGGATGGCAGGTCAACGGTTGTGCTGCTACCCCCTTCTGAATTATAAACGTTTTTTAATTGACTAAAAATCATGGTTGATCTTAATGATTGTTTAACAATAAGTTTGGGTATTATTTTTTCTTTTAGTGATCGAGGTGTGTCTGGAGGGAATAATAATTTAAAAAGAAAAAAAAAACTAATAAATATAATTAAAAAAGATAAAAGCCAAAAAGTTGACCGGTAAGCCGGTCACCTTGATGATGTAAAGTATGTAACTCGGTATTTTGATCATTTCATTTGCAGTTAAAGGAAAAAACATTTTCATGATGTCATTTAAGTGCTACAAAGCATGACAATTCATCGTCCGTTAAAGCATTAAAAATAGCATAAAGTGATACAGAATGAAAGTGAGATAGTTATGCAGTTACATAACCGTCTTATGTATCATAACAATATGTGTAAGTGTTTACCCACTTTCCGTAGTTAGTACCTTAAAGTGGATGTTTACGCTCTAAAGTAATAATATTTAAAGTATCATAACATTACTTTTTTTTTCTCTTTAATAGTTTGTATCATGTGTTATCATCTTGGTTAATATCTTATGGTTCAAGTAATAATAAACATTGTCCATGTGACTAGAAAGTTAACCATGGCATGCATAATATAACATTCACAAACATTCTAAAGTTAATTCCTTGAAGAGCCATTTCATTTGTTCAATTCCCTACTATCAAAATGTTTACACAAATCAATAAAAAATCAACAATGAGCATATGCAAACCTATGATCATAAGCTTATTATCGCTCTCGGTAATATTGATGTTGATGTTGATCTTGATCTTCTCCACCAATCCTTGTTCCCAAACAACCCAAATCTTATTACCAAGTTTCAATCTAAATTACTTCAAGAACACCCGTAACACACTCTACCCAAATCAAGAAACCACTCCTACCAACATCTCCCATATCGTATTCAGCATCTCGGGTGCTGTAAAAACTTGGCATGCAAGGAAACACTACGTCGAATCATGGTGGCGCCCAAATAGAACTCGCGGCTTCCTATTTCTAGACCAAGCCCCTATCCAACACCTCCCCTGGCCTCCCACCTCACCACGCGTATATCTCTCTAATGAGACCATGACCCAAAAAGACGTCCCTTACACCATTAGAGCGGCACGAATGATTAAAGAGACATTCAACGCGGAGAACAAAGGCGTGAGATGGTATGTGATGGGGGATGATGACACCATCTTCTTTTTGGATAATTTGGTGGATGTGTTGAATAAGTATGATCACAATGGTTACTATTATGTTGGTATGAATGCAGAAAGTATAATATCTAATAGTTTATTTTCATTTGTGATGGGATTTGGTGGAGCTGGACTTGCTTTTAGTTACCCTCTTGCTAACATTTTGGCCAAGAATTTAGATGTGTGTTTAATGAGGTACAAAGGTTATCATGGGGGTGACCATATCTTGCAATCTTGTATGGCTGATTTGGGGGTGTCACTAACTCAAGTAAAAGGTTTTCACCAGGTAATTTTGATTAAATTTTGTTAATTTATAATTTGTGATTCTACCATTATCAAAATAATTGTATTTGGTTTATAAAATCTCCATCGATATTCAATAGTAGTCCATAAATATAATAGTTTTTGAACTATCATATCATAGTTTTTAAGATTACAAGTTTATACATTATCATGATTTGTATATGTAAACTATATGCACGCAAGGGATGGGTCGGGTATCAGTAATTCCAAACCCATACCCGGTTGTAAAATCGTGTCCCATACCCGTACCAATTCCCAATCAAGGTATTTGTCACGTAATTACCTGTCAGGCATCAGGCATACCCGCAAGTATCAGGTATACCCGTTAGTTTGTTAAAAGATACCCATCGGGATGTCCAAATACATTTTTACTATTATAAACTAAACTATACATTACATATATATAAGTTTTATTATAAATAAATAATAATTTTATAAAGAAAATTTATTAGGTTTGAAAACACAACACCATAACAAAGAATCTAATGGAAACACTTTATGAGCAGATTGATCTACACGGGGACATATCAGGACTTTTATCAGCACACCCACAGACTCCTTTGATCTCCCTTCACCACCTCGACATGGTTGAGCCGCTCTTTCCAACCATGGACCGCCCTCAGTCACTAAACCATTTTATGAAATCCGCGAAATTCGACCAGTCAAGACTCCTCCAACAAAGCATATGCTACAACCACCCCAAGAATTGGAGTTTCTCCTTGTCTTGGGGATACTCGGTGCATATATACGAAAAAGTCCTCGTGCCTAGCCTTTTACAAGTACCGATACAGACGTTTGCTGAATGGCTAAGGGGAGCTAATCCGGCTTTCATGTTTAATACTAGAGGTCTTAGCAAGGATCCTTGTGACATTCCTCATTATTTTTATTTTGACTCTGTGGAAGAATATTCCGGTGGTGAAGGGGGGCGGCCACAGGTGATGACGAGCTATGTTAGGAGATTTCCACGGCGGTTGCCTCCTTGTTTGATGAATGCAAATCATTCAGCGAATGTTGTGGAGAAGATCCTTGTGATCTCACCCGTGGCGCGACTTGAAATGGTAAGCTAATTAACATAACATATCCGTTGTCTTTTGTTCTTCTTTATAAAGTAAAAGGATTGCAAATATTTAATTTGACTCAAGATGGAAAGAAATACCATTCGGGTAATATTTCCAAAGGAGTTGCAAACCTATTTTCCGTTTAAAATAGAATTACGATCTTATAATCAACCAAACTCTAAAACACATGGTTAATCGAATTAAATAAACCGTTTAAAATTAAATTTAGTCGGGTTCGAAAGTCTAGAAATTGAAATGTTGGTTATAACCCACTTACAAACAAACTAGTTACCTTGATACATGATTGCAGGAGGGAAGCAGGAGGGAATGTTGTGATGTTATACAAGTGGAGAAAGAGAATGTTACAACGATCAAGCTTAGACCTTGCATGCAATATGAAATAATTGGGTGACTTTTATCTTTGTACTTTGGTATGGTTTAAGGGTTTAATTATCTTGAATATACTTAAGATTATATATTTAAAAAAGTGTTATATACTTTTATTTTCTAATATATTGTGTTAATCTTCTTATGTTTGTTTGCCGGGGAAGTAGAAGAGACTGTTGTGATATCAAACCTTGCATGAAATATGAAATACTTGGGTGATTTTTAATTTTAAAGTTTGTTGTAATTCAACCAAAATTAATGTTTATTTTCATCATATATTTTATATGTACCTGATAGTCATTGGTCTGTCTGGTGTGAAAAAAAAGTCAGCAAACGAAACGACTCAAGATTTCGATGAGCAGCTCGAGCTCATCTAAATCTGACAATCGCAGCCCAAAATCATTGAAATTAGTTGATTAGGGTAGAACGGGTCAGAACAAATAGAGACTATGCATGAAGACGGGTCATTAGATTTTCACCCAGACCACCTACAAACCGCCACCTTAGTTACCACCACTTTTGGACCATCAACAAACACCATTTTTACATAAAAATTAATGTTGCTGAAAACTTAAACATTTTAATACCAAACAATAACATAAGTAGTGAACCAAAACATTTTTATTAACAGCTTTGACATGAAGTGGTTGTGTAATATCTATTAGAGATGAAAATCTGAGCTTATTTATAGCAATTGTATTTATTTAGAACATTAGTTATTTGAAGGATCCAAAAGAGTGCATGTGCATACACGAGAAGCCAACACTCTAATAATATTTAAACAATCTTTAGATCATAAGTAGAGGTGCCAATACAGTTGAGTCAAAAGATGGATCAAATGGAGGTTGTATTGGATTAGGTTGACCTAGTTGATTTGACTTATACGTATCAAATGGACTAAAATTGTCACCTCTAGAGTATAAAGTAGTTTCATATAGCACATGTAAAAGAAACTTAAGAACACCACATGTGTTTAAAAAAGCTTGAGTTGATTCTACAATAGTAATGGAAAACATAATAATAATGATACCTGACAGATTGGTGAGACCTTAGACTGATGCTGTAAGCGTATTGGAAGACGACATCCTTGTCAGTATGGTCAGGTTCCCTTTAGGGTATGCAGTTCTGATAGTTTATGTGTTATTATAGGATCGATTTCGAGCTCAAATCTAATTTTGATGATTAAATAGAGATGAACACACACTAAATATTCAATAAAACCCACTAATAATTTGCATAAGATGAATAACAATGAGAGCCCTCAAATTACTAGAATGTGTGTTGGCCAAAAACCCTAATCTATCATTCTATTTATAGCCCAACATGCTTAGGCTAATTACACTTTAAGTCCCTAGAGTTTAAGTTAGTGATAAAATCTATTTTAAGTAAAACTAATAAATATATTTTGGCTACAAAATATATTTATTTAACCGGACCATCTTTGTTGACCATAACTTGAACTTCTCATCAATTCTTCTCCCGGTCTTCTCTTGTTGGTTTATACGTCGACATCGTCTCGGTGACTTTGGTTTGTTGACTGAACTTTGACTTGTTGACTTTGACTTTGTTGATAACATTAGACTACTAAATTTAGACCCAACAATCTCCCCCTTAGTCTAACGTTATCAATCTCTCGTATCATCTTCAGAACCGTCAACCTCTACATACTTTGATCTTTAATTTGTAAAGCTTCAGTCTCAAATTCTGTACCCAACAATACTCCCCCTAAATTTGTGGACAAAAGTGTTTTGGGTCAATTCAACTTGGTTCATTTCGGTATGTATAAAATTTATATGTTCTGGCCCGTTACCCAACCCATTTGCCTTTCCCACCCATTTTAGTGCAATTTCAGAGGACGGTAGACGACAAGCTTATGTAGACGCCATTGCAAAGGCAGAAGCAGAGGAAGCCGAACAAGCCATGAAAGCTGCTGAAAAAGCAGCCGAGAAAGAGTTTAAAAAACTGGATGCACCTGACGACTTCCAAGAACAGGTTGCAACAGCCCAAAAGTCATTCAACGACCTCATGTCCCGATTCAAAACCGCCACAAGCAAGATCACAGAAGAACCTGAACCCACAACCGAAGATGGACCAGACCCGAATGTTGCAGTTGCACGAGGGTTAGCTCTATCATGGAGAAAACTAAGCTTAGGGTTCACATCATCAGTTAAAAACAACTCAATTGAACTACCAAAAGTGCAGCTTGCAACAGTTAGGGGCCAAGCCAAGGCGCGGACCTTGACACCTAAGCCAGCAGTTGTCAAGAAACCTGTTGCAACTAAAAAGGCGCCGCCACCCGCGCAACAGCCCAAACCGAAAGAGTCTAAAGCAGAAGTGAGGAAGATTTTAGGAGGTATGTTTCAGCAGGAAACCATTTATGTTGATGATTGAGATGATTTAATAATTTTTAGTAATGTTTTATGTTTATATGTGAATTGTAGTTGAATCATCAATGGTTGAATGCTGGTTTAATCAGCTAGATCATTAACTTATTTCACTTGTATCTTAATCTCATATATATTTTTTTCTGAGTTGCTATATATTTTATTCGGGTTTTAAAGGCGGTGTTTGTTCCTTTTTTAATCGATTCATTTAATATTGATATTCTACAAACAAAACACATTACATGAGGATGGCAGGTAAACGGTTAACAAGTTGCGCCGCTACTCCCTTCTGAATTATAACGTTTTTTAATTAACTAAAAATCATGGTTGATCTTAACAATAAGTTTGGGTATTATTTTTTCTGTTAGTGATCGAGGTGTGTCTAGAAGGAATAATAATTTAAAAAGAAAAAAGCTAATAAATATAATTAAAAAAGATAAAAGCCAAAAAGTTGACCGGTAAGCCGGTCACCTTGATGATGTAAAGTATGTAACTCGGTATTTTGATCATTTCATTTGCAGTTAAAGGAAAAAAACATTTTCATGATGTCATTTAAATGCTACTAAGCATAACAATTCATCGCCCGTTAAAGCACTAAAAATAGCATAAAGAACTATCCAAAGCTGGAATCTTTTCACTTATTATGTGAATCAATGATATATCAAAATAAATAAGACGATAGTCGTGTTTAATACAAAACTAATTTTAAACAGGGAACGGAGAGGTTACGGCAACCACATAAACAATTGTTTGTTATGTTTGTGAGATAAAGTGAGAGAGATAGTGGGATGGTTATGCAGTTACATAACCGTCTTATGTATCATAGTTAAAACAATATATGCAAATGTTTACCCACTTTCCGCAGTTGGTACCTTAAAGTGGATGTTTACGCGCTAAAGTAGTAGTATTTAAAGTATCATAACATTACTTTTTATTCTCTTTAATAGTTTGTATCATGTGTTACCATCTTGTTTAATATCTTATGGTTCAAGTAATAATAAGCATTGTCCATGTGACTACAAAGTTAACCATGGCATGGATAATGTTGTCAAATGAAAGATGTTGAAGAACAAGCATTGCATAATATAACATTCACAAACAATCTAAAGTTAATTCCTTGAAGAGCCATTTCATTTGTTCAATTCCCTACTATCAAAATGTTTACACAAATCAATAAAAAATCAACAATGAGCATATGCAAACCTATGATCATAAGCTTATTATCGCTCTCGGTAATATTGATGTTGATGTTGATCATGCTCTTCTCCAACAATCCATGTTCCCAAACAACCCAAATCTTGTTACCAAGTTTCAATCTAAACTACTTCAAGAACACACATAACACACACTATCCAAATCAAGAAACCACTCCTACCAACATCTCCCATATCGTATTCAGCATCTCGGGTGCTGTAAAAACTTGGCATGCAAGGAAACACTACGTCGAATCATGGTGGCGCCCAAATAGAACTCGCGGCTTCCTATATCTAGACCAAGCCCCTATCCAACACCTCCCCTGGCCTCCCACCTCACCACGCGTATATCTCTCTAATGAGACCATGACCCAAAAAGACGTCCCTTACACCATTAGAGTGGCACGAATGATTAAAGAGACATTCAACGCGGAGAACAAAGGCGTGAGATGGTATGTGATGGGGGATGATGACACCATCTTCTTTTTGGATAATTTGGTGGATGTGTTGAATAAGTATGATCACAATGGTTACTATTATGTTGGTATGAATGCAGAAAGTATTATATCTAATAGTCTATTTTCATTTGTGATGGGATTTGGTGGAGCTGGATTTGCTTTTAGTTACCCTCTTGCTAACATTTTGGCCAAGAATTTAGATGTGTGTTTAATGAGGTACAAAGGTTATCATGAGAGTGACCATATCTTGCAATCTTGTGTGGCTGATTTGGGGGTGTCACTAACTCAAGTAAAAGGTTTTCACCAGGTAAAATTTGATTAATTTTTGTTAATTTATAATTTGTGATTCTACCATTATCAAAATAATTGTATTTGGTTTATAAAATCTCGATCAATATTCAATAGTAGTCCATAAATATAATAGTTTTTGGACGATCATATCATAGTTTTTATACAAGTTTTATACATTATGATGATTTGTATTTGTCGATTATATGCACATAAAAAATAGGGATGACAATAGGTCGGGTATTGGTAATTACAAACCCATACTTAGTTGTAAAATCGTGTCCCATACCCGTATCAATTCCCAATAAGATATTTGTCGCGTAATTACCCGTTAGTTTGTTAAAAGATACCTATTGGGATGTCCAAATACATTTTTTTTACTATTATAATTATTATATAGTGTTTATTTATATAACAACTATTATAAACTAAAATAGTTTATAAAGTTTGAAAACACAACACCATCACAAAGAATCTAATGGAAGCACTTTAAGAGCAGATTGATCTACACGGGGACATATCAGGCCTCTTATCAGCACATCCACAGACTCCTTTGATCTCCCTCCACCACCTCGACATGGTTGAGCCGCTCTTTCCCGCCATGGACCGCCCTCAGTCACTAAACCATTTTATGAAATCCGCGAAATTCGACCAATCAAGACTCCTCCAACAAAGCATATGCTACAACCACCCCAAGAACTGGAGTTTCTCCTTGTCTTGGGGCTACTCGGTGCATATTTACGAAAAAGTCCTCATGCCTAGCCTTTTACAAGTACCGATACAGACGTTTGCTGAATGGCGAAGAGGCGCTAAGCCGGCTTTCATGCTGAATACTAGAGGTCTTAGCAAGGATCCTTGTGACATTCCTCATTATTTTTATTTTGATTCTGTGGAGGAATATTCTGGTGGTGAAGGGACGCAGCCACAGGTGGTGACGAGCTATGTTAGGAGATTTCCACGGCGGTTGCCTCCTTGTTTGATGAATGCAAATCACTCAGCGAATGCTGTGGAGAAGATCCTCGTGATCTCACCCGTCGCGCGACTTGAAATGGTAAGCTTAACATATCCGTTGATTGCAAATATTTACTTTTACTCAAGATGGAAAGAAATACCATTCGGGTAATATTTCCAAAGGAGTTGCAAACCTATTTGCCGGTTCACCAATCATTGATGGTTCTAGAACCGCTAAGCCTTCGTTACATGCAATCATGCCTAGAATTACGATCTTATAATCAACTAAACTCTAAAACATATGGTTAACCGAATTAAATAAACCGTTTAAAATTAAAATTAGTCGGTTTCGAAAGTCTAGAAATTGAAATGTTGATACATGATTGCAGGAGGGAAGCAGGAGGGAATGTTGTGACGTTATACAAGTGGAGAAAGAGAATGTTACAACGATCAAGCTTAGACCTTGCATGCAATATGAAATAATTGGATGATTTTTATCTTTATATTTTGGTATGGTTTAAGGGTTTAATTATCTTGAACATAATATATTTATAAAAATGTTAGATACTTTTATTTTATAATATATTGTGTTAATCTTCATATGTTTGTTTGCAGGGGGAAGTAGAAGAGACTGTTGTGACATCAAACCTTGCATGAAATATGAAATACTTGGGTGATTTTTAATTTTAAAGTTTATTGTAATTCAACCAACATTAATGTTTATTTTCATCATATTTTATACGTACATGATAGTCATTGGTCTTGTCTGGTGTAAAAAAAAAAAAAGTCAGCAGACAAAACAACTCAAGATTTCGATGAGCAGCTCAAGCTCGTTTAAATCTGATAATCGCAGCCCAAAATCTTTGAAATAAGTTGATTCGGGTAGAACGGGTCAGAATGAATAGTGACTATGAAGACGGGTCATTAGATTTATAGCAATTGTATTTATTTAGAACATTAGTTATTTGAAGGATCCAAAAGAGTGAATGTGCATACACAAGAAGCCAACACCCTAATAATATTTAAACAATCTTTAAATCATAAGTAGAGGCGCCAATACAGTTGAGTCAAAATTGAACAATAATAGGTCATAAGGTGGATCAAATAGGGGGTTGTATTGGATTAGGTTGACCTAGTTGATTTGACTTATACGTATCAAATGGGCCGAAATTGTCACAGAGTTTAAAGTAGTTTCATATGACACATGTAAAAGAAACTTTAGAACACCACATGTGTTTAAAAAAGCTTGAGTTGATTCTACAATGGTAACCAGCAAGCTGATGAAACGATTACCTTTTTCGTGATACAACTCGATCTGGTCTAAAATCATGTTTTACTTGGTGCAGTCAATTGTCCTTAAACTCTGCTACCTCTTCATTTTTCAGTTCCTTCAGTTTTCTGTACCCATGGTCTGTACCAAATATCCTGACAAAAATATCTAAATAAGATCATAGAATAAAAACACAAACCGAGTGCAATTATTAGCACCATTAATTGCTCTCACTCCTTTAGTTTGAATCCAACTATTACAACTATAAATTCTGGTTTTCATATTTATGTTATCTTTTAAATTTTGGTGCAAATACCCGACAGTTTAAGTTAACGGGTCAAATTTGTGAACCCAACCAGTTTAGTAAAATGTGTGGCTCGACTTGATATTGACTGTAGCCAGTTTACAAATTCTGTGTTAAGTTTTTGTCATGAGCCATGACAGAATTCACACCCCTTGCTTATTCATAACTTGATACACTAAGGGCATTTTCTGTTAACAAGCATATTTTTGGTAATTGATATAAACGAAATTGAATGCATAATTGGGTGGCCATTAATTTAGTTTCAATGCACAGGTTACCTTTACCTGAACGGGAAAGTTGAATACACTGGTGACCAATGATAAAAAGAACGAACAAAAAGTCTCATATAATGTTTAGAGATGGGTAAATAGGTAATTTTATTTTACCCTTTGATAATTCGAAGTCAGTCATGTTTATTTAGAATTATAAAACAAATTACGGCAACTTCAAATCAAAATTATAAGATAATTATTACCATCATTATGATGTAAAGTATAAGAAGCTTATTTTCAGCCTTACCGGTCCATGTAGACAAAAGTTGAAGCGTAGTTGCCTGATTTGGTATAAATCAGTCGGTGATGATAATCATGAAAATCAGAACTGAAAATTTCAAACAAAAATCAAAATTTGTCACACAATATTATTCTGAAAATGGATTATGCATATTAAATTACTAACCCTCCATATAAAGGAAGAAAATTTGAGGGGCTCCACGGGAAATGGTAACCACAATGTGCTTCAACTGTTTCCAGAACTCTAACTACCATCCACAACCAAAGAGTTATAAGATGAGGCCCTGTGATGGCAGGACCAAAAATTGTAGCAAATCCAAGGAATAATATTTCAGCTGGGTGAGCATATTCAGAAGTCAATCCAAAAGGTGTCGCATACCTGTAAAATAATCCGTATGTCAAGTAAATACAAATAAGACAGATTGGGTCAATCTGGTCTGTGTTTTATCTCAAGGACCCAATTTAAAAAAAAAAAAAGAAAGAAAGAAAAACAGTTAAAAAATGAACAGGTCGAATCAGTTGAAAGTCGCCTAAAATTCCAAAATTTAGATTTCTAAACATATCTAACACATGAATTATTTATGAAAATTGAAAATGGACAAAAGAACGTGTTTGAGCAACCAAAGTCGTTTAGACCCATTACCCAACCCACCCCTCTTGTCACTTGGTGCCTTAACGTACTCATGATGGACGCTATGGACATGCTTGTAAAGCCATTTGGTATGTAAAATCCTGTGTCCCCAGTAAAATATGAAATCCTCTACAATGAAGTAGAATAGTATCTGAGTCGAGATTACTTTCCTGCAAAGTTAAAAGGTAAATAAATCACTCACCTGGATGAAAAACGCAAAAATGAAGTGACACAAAAAAAAGACACAACTAGCTTCTATATAAAACAAACAAAAAGTCAAAAAAGGTTTATAATTTCCAAAACTAGGATGTAACTGATCCAGCAACATCCAGAGGTACACAAACAATGATCCGCAATAGAGGTGGCAGATAGGCACTTTCGAGTTATTTACTGATGAATGGTTATGGGTTGATTCGGGTTATGATTTACCTCAAACGGGTCAAGTGGATAAAATAGAAATAGTTAAAATAAAATGGGAGAGCAGGTCAAATGGGTCAAAAGTCACCCAATGTGTACTTTTAATTCATAGAGCCCCACGTCATTTTATTCAAACAAATCGATTTCTAATGGAATTTTTTTTATCATACTTGACACTAGTTACTTTTAAAAAAAGTCGAAATCCTTGAGCAAAAAATGTTTTGGATCAACTCGACTCATTTTGACCCATTCCTCAACCCATCCATTTTGCCAACTCAAGAAAGTATAAAATTGTTTTGGTCCAGCAGGACTCGTTTTGACCTGTATAAAAATTACCATTTTGACCCTTGCTGAACATTTTGACACCTCTAATCCACAACTACGGTGCTAGCATATAAAGAACCTGAAAATACCAGGATGGAAGTGGAAGGCTACTTCTCATTCCCATGAAGCTGAAGACAGGATATGAAGCAAGCATAACAGGTAGGTTGACACAAAAATGATATAACAGTAGGCGAGTAATACATTTCTCTTGAGCTTCGGTTGTGTTATTCTTGGCCTGCAAACAAAATGTCAATTGTCAAGGAAACAAGCATAAAATGTATATTCATAGACTAAACACAGTAATGTGTGAAATTAGATAAAGGGTGCAAGAGATGCAATAGATAAAACCTGAATTTTGTACTTTTTGAGCCATCCTGCCCTTTCTATGTATACGAAAGGAAGTCCTGATAAGAAGAAGACAGTTTCATGAAGAAAAAAGCTACCAACACACGCCAGTTGAAAGTCGCTAAAATGAGTGATCAAGTACTGCGAAATTAAATAAAAAAAAGACAAGTCAAAAACAACCCCCATCTCATTAACCCACAATAATCATAACCTTATACTAACGCAGAAAAGAAAAGGGGAATTCACGATGACCTGCTAAACTTGTATGTTATTTCCTATTCACTGTCAGCAATTAAGCTTTCTTTAATTATAAAAAAAATAAATAAATAAAGCATTTGAGTTTTAAATAACCACAGGGGTATGCCATAGAGAACCCGTTCAATCAAATAAAGTAATTGACACAGAAAAAATTGAGTTTAGCTTGCGAAAATGAAAAACCAGTAATCTAATTCTTGTTAGATGTTACAATAATAACACCACATAGCGGTAGTGTCGCTTATAAAAAAACATTCACTGCCGTTTAACAAAGGGCATGTTATTGCATGGTATACATTATTCATACGACATTGGGTTGTTTGTGAATTTTAGGAAGATGCATCTTCTATGGTCTGCCCAAAAATAGAACAATTGACATATAACAACTTTCTCACACATCACATGTTCTGCTTATACTAACATGACCAAATATATATTAAAGCAAATAACAGCATGAACTTTAAAGAAAATTTGGACGATAAATGACAAATCGAGTAATGGACTATACACTGATACACAAAACATTCTAGGCCCATAGTTGTTTCATTCGATATTAGTCATCATCATCATCATCATCATCATCATCATCATACTCAGTTAATCCCACCAATAGCAAAAGCTAAGGTAGGGTCTGAGGAGGGTAAGATGTAGACAGCCTTACCTCTACCCCGTGGGAATAGAGAGGCTGCTTCCAATGAGACCCCAGGCTCGATAGTGGTTTTGTATCAAGCCTTGGACATAAGGCACATAACACTTAGCAACCGGGACAAACCCGATTGGTGCATGTACCAACAATATACTTGGAACAAGTCTGCAAACGAACCGAATGAACACA
Source organism: Ambrosia trifida (assembly GCA_028751855.1). Taxonomy (NCBI): domain Eukaryota; kingdom Viridiplantae; phylum Streptophyta; class Magnoliopsida; order Asterales; family Asteraceae; genus Ambrosia; species Ambrosia trifida. Next base: position 32,954,511 of record CM054133.1, on the reverse strand, counting down.
TTCGTTAAGGAAACAAATATGTTCACAAACTGTTCATGAACACTTATTGAACGAGATTTTCTGTTCGTGTTCGTTCATTAAGGAAATGGCGTGTTTGTTTGTTAATTTTAGGTAACAAACACAAACCAACGTAAGCGAACACAAATGAACATATACGAACAAACGAACGGCAAAACGAACAGAAATGAACATAAACGAACGAACATCAAGGAACGCGACATCTATTCATGTCTGTTCCTTTAACTAAACGAACAAAAATCATGTCCGTGTTTGTTTATCTATTAAATAAATGAACAAACACAAACGAACTTTCTACCGATGCAGCAACATATAATTAATTGACATTCTCACTTTTTGATAGTGATAGTACTTTTAACCATCACTTTAACCCTAAATCTGAACCCTATTGACCCTACACAAAGTTAAATCGTCATCCTCTCATGATTGCATCCAATTATATATGTGTCCACATTTATCATCTCCATACAGAATGAATAAAACTTGATGTACAGTAAATTAGTGCAATCATCAATGTCTGTATATATATAAATCGGTGCCTCACTTTAGCAGTTAAACAATAGCACAAGTTCTCATTCCGTCACTCGTAAATCTAAAACTCATTGATAATAATAATAATAATAATAATAATAATAATAATAATAATAATAATAATAATAATAATAATAATAATAATAATAACTGAATGGCGTATGAGTGTGAATGAATTAAAATAGTTGAAATGTAGGAAGATATATACCGTCCAACCAGCTTCAATGAAGGAGGCCATAGGAGATGAGATTGAGAAGCGGTTGAAGTGAGAGAAACGGACGAATTACATGAGAGAGAGAGAGAGAGAGAGAGAGAGAGAGAGAGAGAGAGAGAGAGGATGAAGAAATTAAAACAGACTGTCAAAGGGAATATGAGATCGTGGGTTTATCTATGGCTTTATATGCATACATACATACATACAGTCACACATTGTTGATTGACGTGATCAATTTGTCCTTGTCAGTCATTGCTGGTTGATTCTCGTCTACATGCCAAAAAAGTATATGATACAAAGTCCGTGGAGAAACTGTATGATACAAAGTAGGGATAGCATACAAGGCCGAATACCGATCTCGTTCTGTTTCGATCCTGATATCGTACCGAACTGATACCGAACCGATACCGAACCGAGGGGTTTCGGGATCGGTATCGGTACCCATATTTATGGATTTTCGGTTTCGGTATTATCGGTATCGGTACAGGATCGGTATGGTATCAGTATTTTAAGGCAAAATACCGATACCATACCGGTACCGTATCGTACCGTATGTGTTCGATATCGGTATCGGTATTGGTTTTTTGGACTTTTCGGTATCGGTATTGTCGGGATCGGTATCGGTTCGGTACCGATACCGTCCCGAGCTCATCCCTAATACAAAGTACCTTTGGTGTAGAAAGGGTATGAAGTCACCACATCCTGATACCTGTAAACTATAGTTAAGTATAATAAACTCAACCCTGGTTGATTAAAAGTGTAATGTAGACTTTTTTCTTTCAATAACCTCTAAAACAATCATCTTCATCATTGGCACCGTCACCACCGAAATCAATTTTATTCATTACCGTGACTAACCCCCTAATCTATTTCCCCTGTAAAAGCCCTTCCTCTTCCTTCCTTCTTCTGCACACACCGGCAAACAAACACACACACACCCACTGTGTGTGTGTCGAGAAGCATCAGACCTGAGGTCACCGGTCCGGTGACCGGCGAACCCTTTTCCTTCGGTGACTACTAACCATCATCGATCATCACCATTCTCTTTCCTCTGTTATAATTATCACCATCGTAACCCTCTCCTTCTTCTCAAACATCACCGGTAATCCCTTCTTCTTGTTTGTCCGATAACCGGATCTAGCACCGGTGACTACTTTTCCCCCTGTTCAGATTATAAACAACCATTAACCATCCTTTCATCCTCTTGTTGAAACTAGCGACCCTTCACCGCTCAATCGAACGCGCATTTAAGCAAAACGCACCCCAATCACAAAAACGTGTGTTTAATGTAACACCCCGAAAACCCGTTTTGTGTAATTATGTTAATCGGCATGATCAATATATATAATATTGAGCCTATTATTAAAAAGGAACATTTTATGGATAATAAAAACAAGACATAAACAAGTTCCGTTAATTAGAAACACATGTGGGAACCTTACAAGAACTAACTTAAGTAGCAAAGATTACATACTTGCAATAAACCTGAGGGGCTAAATATGATAATTAAGCAAAGTTATGATGAAAGGGCGTTAAAGTGTGTGAAGACACACACTTCAGATCGATCATCATACCTCCAAAAACACACACTTAAGAGCTTCATCCAATTCAGCCTCGAATCAAGCCAAAAATTAATGGTTCTTGTTAATGCATGATGGAATTCATGACCATAGAGTAACATCCGTCACCCTCAATTTTATGTTATATATACAATTTTAGTCCTTAAATTTTTTTATTTTGCACTTTGAGACCTTATAAATCGAATTATTTATTTAACAGCAAAAGTCATTATTTAATCGTCACACTTCATTTATTTTTTTTACTCTTTTGTTTGATCCGAAGACTCGTTTTCATATATATATATATATATATAAATATATATATATATATATAATGTATATCTTTTGATTGTATAATATGGAATGAACAATCTTAATTGGTTGTATAATCGATCGATATTTAGAAAACATATTCTTTTTATTCTTTCTATTCACTAAATGAAACTAATTTCATTATAACTTTGGGTTATTATTTTTAAGACAAAATAAATCGTCTGGCCTAAAATGTTAGCTATCTTTAAACAAAATGGACAAATTGAAAATTCTCAATTAATTCCTTAGATTGATTGTTGTTTTATTCAGAAATTTGAATGGAACCATCATATTATTATTCTTTTTAGTAACTTTCAATTCGGAGTATTAATGTTATTCATTACCTTTAATTTTGTTTATAAATGTCATTCATTATAGTAATTAAAGACAACTTTTTTTTTTCAAGTCTCGCAAGTTTCAACACAAACACTACAAACCTTCATTTTTTTTAACCCTAGCACCTCATCGCCTATCTATAAACAATCACGATTTAACCGAACCCGTCTGTAACATTCGTATTTTTTGTATTTTCCATTCTAGTCCTTGTATTCTTGTATCTTGCCATTTTACACCCTTGTAATCCTGAGCTTATGATCAATGGAAAAGTATTTTGTTAATTGCATTTAATCTTAATCTATTTCATTATTCTATAAACTTTACATAACGCAAACTTTATACTTTACACTTAAAAACGAAATTCTAATGCTAAACCGAAGCATAAATGAACCCACACAAGTTGTAAATCAAGCCCAACCCAAAAACATGTCAAAATGGGCTTAAACCTTAAGTTTTAACCCAAAAACATGTCAAAATGGGCTTAAACCTTAAGTTTTAACCCGATACTCCATTCATCCCGGTGCGGATAAAATGTATCAAGATCTCCGTCGCAATTATTGGTGGCCCGGTATGAAAAAAGACATTGCTCTCTTTGTGTCCAAATGTCTCACTTGCTCCAAAGTAAAAGCCGAGCACCAACGACCGCCGGGTTTGCTTGAACAACCCGAAGTCCCCATGTGGAAATGGGAAAGCATTGCTATGGATTTCATTACCAAGCTCCCTCGAACATCATTCGGTCATGATAGCATTTGGGTAGTCATTGATCGTTTAACCAAGTCAGCTCACTTCCTCCCCATTCATGAAGATTTTAAAGTGGAGAAGCTAGCCCATATCTACACCAAGGAAATCATTTGTCGTCATGGTATTCCTCTTGACATCATCTCAGACCGTGATGGTCGATTCACCTCCCGTCTTTGGGAAACATTTCAGGCTGCCATGGGCACTCAACTGAATCTTAGTACAGCTTTTCATCCTCAGTCTGATGGTCAAACTGAACGCACGATCCAGACTCTTGAGGATATGCTTCGATCTTGTGTAAGCGACTTTGGTGGAAAATGGGATGCTCATCTACCATTGGTCGAGTTCTCTTACAATAATAGTTATCATACCAGCATCCAAATGGCTCCTTTCGAAGCTCTGTATGGCCGAAAGTGTCGTTCTCCTATATGTTGGCACGAGATTGGTGAACCACAAATCACTGGTCCCGAAATCATCCAAGAAACAACCAACAAAATCATCCAGATCCGTCATAATCTCTTAGCTGCTCGAAGCCGTCAGAAAAGCTATGCTGACAAGCGGCGAAAGCCCCTTGAATTCAATATTGGTGATCAAGTACTCCTCAAGGTGTCTCCTTGGAAGGGAGTAGTCAGGTTTGGAAAGAAAGGGAAGTTATCTCCACGGTATGTTGGACCATTCAAGATCATTGAACGAATCGGGAAAGTGGCTTACAAGCTCGAGTTACCCCAAGAACTCAACAATGTCCATCCCACCTTTCATGTTTCAAATTTGAAGAAGTGCTTAGCCGAAGGGAACATACACATTCCTCTTAATGATGTACGAATTGACGAGACTATGCATTTCGTCGAAAAACCAGTGGAAATAACGGATCGTGAAGTTAAACAACTCAAACGAAAACGTATTCCGCTAGTTAAAGTTCGTTGGGAATCGAAGAATGGACCCGAATTTACTTGGGAACATAAAGAGCAAATGAAGAAAAAGTACCCACATCTTTTCAGTCAAGCCACTTGAATAAATTTCGAGACGAAATTTCCTAAAGTAGGGGAGACTGTAACATTCGTATTTTTCGTATTTAACATTCTAGTCCTTGTATTCTTGTATCTTGCCATTTTACACCCTTGTAATCCCGAGCTTATGATCAATGGAAAAGTATTTTGTTAATTGCATTTAATCTTAATCTATTTCATTATTCTATAAACTTTACATAACGCAAACTTTATACTTTACACTTAAAAACGAAATTCTAATGCTAAACCGAAGCATAAATGAACCCATACAAGTTGTAAATCAAGCCCAACCCAAAAACATGTCAAAATGGGCTTAAACCTTAAGTTTTAACCCAAAAACATGTCCAAAACCAAGTCTGTTGGGCCAAGCCCAACCAAAAAGCACTTTTGGGCCAAAAACACCCCGTCGCGTGACACGACCAGGATGCTGAAATCCCGTCGCGTGACACGACGGCCTTACGAATTCAGCAACCAGATCAGCCTTCCAATCAGCTCGTAAATGGCCCCTTTACCCAATTAACTCACTCCCAACCACCCTAATTACTCCCTTAAATGCCCCACCAACTCACCCCACTTATAAATACCACTCCTCTCCACCCATTAACCTCTTGTTCACCCATAATCTCTCTAAAATCACTCTCTAATCCTCAAAGTTTTGAGCAAACTTCCTGATAACACATCAGTAAGTTTTCCAACCTCAAACTCTCTTTCTTTTCAGTTTTCCTTCTTCTTTTCATCTAAAACTCCTTGGAGAAACCTCTAGGATCTTCCCCATATTTATCCACAGCAGTGTGATAAGGGTAGAGCACCTAAAAGAGATTCCAAAGGTGGTTGTTTTCTGAACTATACTATATAATAATATAAACATATACTTTCAAGTTTCTATCTTACTAGCTTATTATTAATCTTTGGAAGGTTTGTGGTTACACCCTACCTTACCAACTCTCTTGACCCTTCTTGTGCTACGGATTTATCCACACTAGAAAGGGGAAATCCCGTGTCCAAAACCCACGTTTATTCCATAAGCGAAGTGGTTATGACATGAACCTATCAAATGGATTCACATTCCTAACTTTATACCATCCGAATCATCTATGATGGTTTTGTGCTTGGTCTAACTTAATCTCATGACCATCCGGATTGCCCTAAAGGCAATTTGTGCTTGGTTTGCCTAAAAGGCTTGCATGACTCTCGTGAATCTATAATCTAAACTCAAACCTAAGACCCTTTATTCTCTAATTCTAGTTAACCAAGGCTAAGGAACTAATCTCCCAAGACCCGTCTTTGGAGCCTTACTAAACGCACCCAAAGGTGAGTTCATACTTGTCCCCCTTTTATTCTTTATTCTTTGGGGCTCAACATGTATCACTATCAAAACTTAAACGATTTCATACTCTTAAACTATCATGCTCAATCTATTAAACATACTTATATGCTATTTGCCATGCTTACGATTCTTGATACTTAAACATAATTCATTAACTATTAGCCCACTTAACATGTATAGCGCTATAGGAGTAGCACCCTGCCCCCTTTATGGGTCATTGTTAAGAAAGAAACAGACCTAGCATGAATATGTTAGGTATATGCAGTGGTACTCGCGGGTTTGAATTATGTTCTTTGTATGGTATGTATGTGCGATGCTATAGTATGAGATTCGAGTAAATCATTCTAATTACTACGTATGTAAACCAAAACTAGTATGCTCACCAATGCTTTATGTGTTGACGGATATTTTATACATGTTGCAGGAAATGTTTGATGCAGGATATTCAAGAAATCTACTTAGGATTGGACTAGAAACTCACGCTAGTTTAAGTTCTATATTTTGATGTCGAATTTCTCTTTTCATGAAAACAATTTGTATTCTGTTATCTTTTTAGACGATGATTATGCTATGAACGAACTTTTATCTTTAAATCATATTGTCACAATTAGTGTCATGAAGTCTTTGAACAATCTACCACAAGTCTCGCCCCGATGTATTCCGCCATCGGTTGGGGTGTGACACCGTCTCTCTCAACATTTCCTGTTCAAGTTTTATGTTCACAAGTTCAAGCTCAAAGCCCTCAAGTATCAAGTCTTAAACCCTTGTTTCCTACTAGTTTTTGGTATGGTTTCATCTGTACTTTTGTTTATATTTTATATACATTTTTCTAGAACGAATCTTTGTCATCCAACACATTTATATAGTAAATGTTTTGTTATAACAATACATAAAGGGTAATCTTTCATCCATGATTTTTTCAAACATATATGTACACACAATAATAATTACTTTTGATGTCAAAATATATATACATACACACGATGTTAATTTTTCACAGAAACTAAATATTGGTTCACTACACTTATCCATTTTTTTGGTATATATATATATATATAAACATTTAAATGATTTTAGACAAACTACAAAAGTCTTGGCATATGGATTAATTGTTTTATTTACTCATGCAAGGTCAAATTTATAAAAATAAGTTCTTTTTTATAAACTTTTATATGTAAACCATAATTTTAAAAGTTAAAGAAAACGAAGAAACCTTGATGTCTTTTATGCGAGTTATGACTCGGGTTAAAATAAATATTATTAGTTGTTAAATAAATAAATAAACCCCAAACATGATTCACATACAAGAGTACAAGTTTGTGTTATGACATTTTACCATATAATCGTGTGTGTGTGCAGTTGCGGACCCAGGAATTTTTTTTATGGGGTGCGGAATTATAGACTTTATATAGGTCGTTTATCTATCAGGTGGTCCGGGTCGGTTCGGATCGGGTCGATTCGTATACCAAAAATAATAATACTAAATTTATATAATCAACTAAATGAAACCAAAAGCCCAAAAGTAATTTAAACGTCATTACATAAGCAAAACACACGGTTCGATTTTATACTATACGTTAACCAACCCTTATACGTATCATACCAAGTTTCTTTAAATCATCTTAACTCAACACCAAACATTGATTGTGGAAATTCTATACCTCATGGTTGATTTGGTCCTCTAAGTATGTATGCCCTTCTGATTTCGTCTCATTGATTGGCGTTATATGACGAAATCAGTTTCTTATCGGCAGGATCCGTAGGAAGAGTATCCAAGTCAACGAATTCAGGAGGTTTTGAAGATAATTCTCTACTTTTCCTTCTAAGAAACCATTCCATAGTTATATTGCTCATCTAAAACAGAACCAAAATTACAATATAAAAACCCAAAACAGAATCAAAATTACAATATAAAAACCTATAATAATATTGCTCATCTAGTCATCTAATAATATTCACAGAAAGAATCATACCAATAACCTTATGGTAGATTGGCACCCGGCCTCCTTGCTTTCTTAATGGGAGGTGGGGAGTTCGAGTCCTACCAGCACTAAAATGCTGTTGTTGGGTCGAGTTTTATCGCAGTGGGCCTTTGGGCGGCGGGTTTCCCTCGAGAACTGGTGTGAAATTACTGGTGGATCCGGGTTACTCTCGGGGTACTCCTTTGTCCAGTGGGTACTTTGAAAGTGCTCGGGATTGATTTGTTGGCCGTTCAAGAAATATATTCACATAATAACATTTACCTAATTACCTTTTGGAGTTTTGTTGTATTTGTTCAATTGTTTGTGAATTATAACTGGTCAACGTCACAAGTTCCTCTTCTTTGTTTAGCGATCGCCGATCAAAAGCAGGGATGGAGACAGGCAACTTTTTCTTTTTGTTTTTTTGTTTAGCGCTCTTCTCGCTTTAGGTTTATTTTTTGTTTTTTTTTTCATTTTAATCAATATTAAAACACATGTTGGCTTATTATAAACTTTGGGGTTGGTCTCATTCTTGAAATTGGGCTACTAACTAATAAAATAGGCTAACTCTTAACATATAATTATTATTTTTTTCTTGAGGTCGGTTTCAAAAGTCCAAGGGGTGCGACTGAAAAATTTCATGGGGTGCGGACGGGATGAACGCGCATATATAACACTAAAATATTTTTTTCAAGGTGGGCGCCCGCACCCCTTGGGCTTGCTATAGGTCCGCCCATATGTGTGTGTGTGTGTGTATATATTTTCAAGAAGTTTTACACTATATTTCAACAGTCGTTGAGTTAAAACATTTGGAAACATAACTAGTAAATCATGATCAGTTGAGTTGGGTAAATAGGATACGTAACCAACATGCACGCTAGAAACACTCATATAGATCTTAAAGTGATAATGTATACTTTAGGGCATGGGTAGCGTGATGCACATATACATCTTCAGACTTTGCTACATGGTTGCTATATGCTTGCGTTTGCTTTTCGCTTACATGTGAGTATATCTTTTTCCCCTTTTTACCGTTTTACTATTTTGGGGTGACTCGTGTACCAATTATCAAGTTTCTATTTCTTGTTACTAAAAAGCAATTCTTATGTATGTTTGCTTGTGTCATTTCGTGTATCTATGACTTGTCAAATCATTAACCATTGCGGCCTAGCATTTCAATGAATAGTACTATGGTATATACCCTTGTGACTCTGTTGAGAGTCCTTGTCATTGCTATGTGTTTCATTACTACTATTACTAGCGCATACTATATATATTTCATTTCATTTCAGGGTTGATTTGATCCGGATACCACTTATTACATTTTGCAAACACTATATAACACATGAATTGCTAACTTTTCTTTACTATATGTACCAAACAGGGTATGCTCACCAATACATTTTGTATTGACAAAATTATTTTCGCACATGTTTCAGGTTGTTATGAGATCACTTTTAAGCTTTTGGAACTTAGACTTAGACTTGAGATTTACTAAATTTCATTTTAGATTGTTAGTTCTTAAACATTGTATTCTTGTAATTTCATTTCAATGTAATAAATTACTTAGTCAATGTATCAATATTTACATTTCTAGTCCATGAGCTATTGAACAATTGTCACTACGTGACACCTCGATGTTTCCACCATCGGTTGGGGTGTTACACATCTAGTGTTCTAAACATCCTAAGGTAACTCTAGACCCTTTTATTCTATCAAAATCCATGGATTTTGAAAGAGGGTGACTATAGGGTTTTTCATAAAAACATGATCTCTTGTTATCTAAATGTTTCTATATGTTAGTAGACATCATAGGGACTATAATATGTGATAAAAAAAGTGTGTATTGATAAAATCCTCATGTTTAAGCTTGAGGAGAAATCTAGGTCAAAAGGGTGATTGTGTAATTAAGATAATTTTACCCTTGAGTTGGGGGACCACAATCATACTTGAAAATGTCATATAAGTGTTTAAATTCAACTATTATGATGATTGATGATTCTTGGCTCAAATGATAAAAAGTGGGTTTTTACCCTAGACATGAACTACACTAGTATACGGTAAAACCTTGCAAATCCTATATGATTAGTATAATGTATGAATTCCGATTGGTGAATTGATCATGTGTAAGTGGTTAACCAAGCCATGGTAAAATCTAGAAAGTCTTGAACACCTAGAATTAACATGATGAAAATGGTGCATATGAGGTGTTCGAAAATGCTTGAATGAAGAAATAATGTGTAAAACATGTATGAACATGAATACTTGCAATGCGATGTTGAGCTAGGGGTAAAACGAATACATGATGCCATGGATAATGAAAGAAATCTATATTATGTATTCTAATAAAAACAAGGGTTGACATGTCCCTAAGTCAGGTACATGGATTAGGGAGCAAACGGGTCAAACGAATGCAGACACAACGCATAAGGAAAGAAGAACGGGTGCAAGGTAAGTATCACTTGTGTCATTAGACTATAAATATGATACAACTATTGTTTGGAACGGTCTTAGTTTACAGTAATGAATAAAGGTAGGACCAAGGGGTGAAACCTATTTAAACGAGTAAATTATGGGAAATCATGTCGAAACATGATTTATGGTAATAGACGAAATGATGTGTTATGAGGAAGTGATGAAATTCATTAAATAGGTCAAACGATAAAGTCATGTAGTAAGCGATACTCTAAACCCAAAGAATTAATGAAATATCTTGAATAAGGTAGTTGGGTATTTTGAGTAGATGGGTCAAATGTTATTACCAATTGTCCCATAGTTAAAAGCTTGATTATCATGGCATTATGAGCCTTGAGTCTTAACGGGTCAAATGGTGATGTAATGCCATTTGGGTCCCTAGAAATTAATGTTGTCAAAATAGAATGTACGCAGGTGACTACATTGGGAAGTGGGCGCTTGACGCCTAGGCTATGATAAAAGTTGCAAGGTATGGATATGGGTCACCGCTACCCGGTAAGTCCGTAGTTAAGTGAGAGCCTCTGAGCAAGATGGGATGGGTATAAAAATCACCTTTGTGAGGTGTGGAGGCAAATTCGGTAAGTCATTTTCGATAAATGCGCGTTAATGCGCCTAGATGTGATTTAAAATGATGAATTCATGAAATTGGTAAAATGCTAAGCCAATAAAGGCTTAGAGGTTTTCAAAAAATTTAATGAGTCAAAAATAATGGATAGTAACCAAGTGGTGTAGCCCATGGGTGACTAAAACGAAATATAGACCTCTAATGGGTAAACATACCCTATAATCCCCTAGATGCTTAATGCACCTCTTATGTGATATAAAGTAGATAAATGATGTAATTGATTTAGGTGATGTTTATTTCTTCTGCATGAAAAGGTATGCAGTTTGCGGACCACATCTGTAGATATTTGCAGGAGAATGGGTGGACCAAAGGTCTGCAGTCTGCAAGAAGAAGACTGTTTGTTAACGTCTGCAGGCTGCTAAAATAAATTGAAAGTTAAATAAACTGATTTTTTTACAGCAGTCTGGTGGTGGACCGTGATGGTGGTGGGTGGTGGTGGACGGTGGTGGTGGACGATAGTGGTAGTGGTAGTGGACCGTGGTGGTGGTGGGTGGAGGTGGTGGTGGTTGTGGATGGTGGTGGGTGGTGGACCGTGGTGGTGATGGACCGTGGTGGTGGTGGTGGGTGAGGAGAAGACTTTAGAACAAGTCTGCACCAAGAAGAGGTTAGGAAGACAATTTTGAGTGAAAGGTCTTTCAAAAAACAAATAATCTGCAGACCCCAAACGTCTGCGTGGCGCAAACAAAAGAGGTAGGATAATCACCATGTGTTGATGAGCAATAACGAGTATTTTTTTAATGCAATAACTATTTCAATTACAACGAAACAAATTACATAAGGATAGCAGGTAGGCGGGCAACAAGCTGCGCCGCCACCCCTTTCTGAATACATAACCCTAATCTACTAAACACAAATCCACGCCCCTGGGGAGTTGAAAAGTTTGTGTGGACCACCCGTTGGACTCTATTCAGGAAACGGACCGCCTCTGCTGCCAGAGAGCCGAAAGTGTCAAAGGCCAAAGGAACGAAAGCATGTTGATTGTCCTCATATGCTTTAGCGTGTTTTGCCACCTTATTGGATGTCACACCCCAATCGATGGCGGAATACATCGGGACGCGACTTGTGATAGATTGTTCAAAGACTTCATGACACTAGATTTTGTGACAATATAGTTTAAAGATAGAATTTCATTTATTGTCTAAAAATAGAAATACAAGTAGTTCAAATAACGAAAAATACAACAAGAATATGATAACTTGAACTAGATTGAGTTTCTATGTCCAATCCTAAGTAGTTTTCTTGTATGTCCTACAATAAATATTTCCTGCAACATGTATAAAATATCCGTCAACACATAAAGCATTGGTGAGCATACTAGTTTTGACATACATACATAGTATAATAAAGTTTTGCTTATAGGCATATGCAAGAGAACCATACAAACGGCGACTAGCCACGAAGAATTTTGCTTAACATGACCCATGTAGGGGCGGATAGCCAATCCTATAGCGCTATACATGCAAGGTGGGTTGTCAACTATATGAACATTTGTATGTTAGAGTAAATAATTCTACATAGCATAGCGTACAAGCATATAATAGACTTTAGGTTGCGCATGATAGAATTTAGAATATGATAGACTTTAGACTAAGCATAATAGATTGTAGAGTTTAAAATCGTTTGAGTTTTGATAGTGATACATGTTGAGCCCCAAAGAATAAAGGATAAAAGGGGGACAAGTATGAACTCACCTTTGGGTGCGTTTTAGCAAGGTTCCAAAAGAATGAGTCTTTGGGGATTAGTTCCTTAGCCTTGGTTAACTAGAATTAGAAAAATAAAGAGTCTTAGGTTCGAGTTTAGATTATGGATTCAAGAGAGTCAAGCAAGCCTTTTAGGCAAACCAAGCACAAATTGCCTTTAGGGCAATTCGGATGGTCATGAGATTAAGTTAGACCAAACACAAAATCATCATAGATGATTCGGATGGTATAAGGTTAGGAATGTGAATCCATTTGATAGGTTCATGTCATAACCACTTCGTTTATGGAATAAACGTGGGTTTTGGACACGGGATTTCCCCTTTCTAGTGTGGATAAATCCATAACACAAGAAGGGTCAAGAGAGTTGGTAAGGTAGGGTGTAACCACAAACCTTCCAAAGATTAATAATAGGATAATAAGATAGAAGATTGAAAGTGAGTTTATAATAATACATAGTATAACCAATACCATAGCACAAATCCATCTAACATTAGATTGTTAGTGAACTTGGTTGGTATCACTACTACTAACATTCTAGTGCATAAAAACAATAGAAGATGAACCACCTTTGAGGCCTCATTTTGGTGTCCTACTCATATTTATTTGACATAGCAAACAAGAGCAAGGTCCTAGAGGTTTCCCTAAGGGGTTAGGAGAAGAGGAGAGGTGGAGAAAGTGAAAGAAAAGTGAAGATTAAGGTTTTTCATCTTACAAATTTTGTGCAGAATTTTTTGGTTGAAAAACTTGAAGATTAGAGAGATTTGAGAGTGATTTGGAATGAGCAAGGAGTTAAAGGATGAGGAGAAGGTGTATTTATAGTTGGAATAAAGGTGGTAGGGTATTAAATAGAGTTATTAGGGTGGTTGGGAGGAGATTAAGTGGGGGTTAAGTTGGGTTGTTATGAGTTGGTTGTATTTATTTATGTTGTTGAGGACATCGTTCATTTAAAAAAAAAAACAACGATCAACACATATTCGTTGTATGTTGAATGTTGTTGTAAAAATAAAATTCAAACAAACACATGTCACGTTTTTCCTTTTTTTTTTCAACTAAAGTATATATTATCATTATAATTATATATGTTTTTTTTAAACAATAAATATATATTGGGATCTTAACTAAATGGGTTTCTTGTTATATCGTCTAAATTGAATTAGGATAAATTATAATGACGACTCGTCATGAATTGGTAGGGAAAAAAAGAAGCGGATAGAGGCGAACTTGGAATTTGTTAAACATAGAATTTAAAATATATGTAAAAGTAACAAAATCACGCGATGTTACATTGGACTCTGCTCTCAGGACCGCTTGCCCAGCCACGAACCCACTCTCCCGGAACCCAGCTAATGGAGACACACCCGTAAGGTCCACACATGCGTGTTTCCCACCCTCCCACCCAAACACTAGCAGGTCAGCCGGGCGTAACGTGGACCTTCTTTCCGCCGGGTCTGTGAGAAAATTAACTGGCGCCTCTTTCTTTGCCGAGATCCACGCTTGCCTGAGAATATCCATTAAAGCGTTTCGGACAAAATCGTGCCGATACTTAAACCCATGCAACTCTCTACAATGGAGCGCATGCTCCCCATATTTATCTAGGCATGCTTTACGACAGACTCGGCAAGTTTCATCATCCGGGAAGATGGGGATCATCAGGCGATATTTGAGGATAGCCCTGTACTCAACTGCTGACATATGTTGCTTGATGTGCCAAAAAATTGATATGTTTTCACCCACAGTTACCACCTGTTTTATGGTTTAAATCGTGCTTTTATCTTTGTTTTATCACGGTTTATCTTTCTTTATTGATAAATACAGATTTGGAGGCCCGGTAACGAAAAGAAGTGAAAACCCGCACAAAACGGCACAAAAAGACGAATATTTGAAGACTTTAGAGATCTGCCAGACATGGCACGGCCGTGCTCACGGTTGTGCAGCCTTCCCGGGTCAACAAGTCAACATTTCCAAGTCATAGGAGGTCAAGTTCAAAGTTCCAGGAAGTGCACGGGCGTGCATAATGATGAAGCACGGTCGTGCTTTACTCCAGCGTGTTCTTCAAGGCAAAAACCGACCAAGACTAACAAGACGTTTAGCCTCCAGGACAAGCATGGGCGTGCCACATGTGGTGGCACGGGCGTGCTTAGTAACTAACCAACATCTTCTGCACAAAGGACTGTGCAACAGTACCCGTTGTCGAGCATGGGCGTGCCAGAACGTTGTCAAGGGCGTGCAAGAGCTGAAATACCTATAAATAGAGGCCTCCACCCCACATTTTGAAGCATCCCTTTCCACTCGCAATCCAACACTTCTCCATGAAGTTTTTGCCCCCTGAGAGGTTTAGAGGTGTCCCTTGGAGCTTGGGATCACTCAACAAACACCTTGAGAGAGAGAGAGAGAGAGAGAGAGAAACACCCCAAAATCATCCAAAACCCTTAGAAATCTCTATATCACCCTCTGTAACACCCCAACCGATGGCGGAAACATCGAGGTGTCACGTAAGAATGAGTATACAGTAGCACATGGTAATCAAATTTTAATTGAAATTAATTTAAAGTGTAAATATCCAAAAATGAAAATACATAATTGAGTTTTAAGTGGAAATCTAATACATCACAAAAACCAAACAAGCATAGACTTCAATTTGTCTTCTCATGTTAATACTCTAGTCTTCATGCATCATTATTTCCTGTTGAGTTGTAAAAATGGGGGGGGGGGGTCAACTAGAAGTTGGTGAGAATACATAAGCCATGTCAAGCAAATAGTTTAAGTATAAAAGTTTAGCAATTCATATGTCTATCGTAAGTTTAAGTCTACATGAATAAACATGATATGTTGAATCGACATAATCAAACCTCCGACTAGTTTAGGTCCATCCCGTCATCCACGGTTCACCTTAATAATATGTTGGAACGATAACAATCACCCGCGCTCCCCATAAAAGATGGTCAACGAATCTAGGTAGGATTGTCAATCCAATAGATCTATTATTGAGTATCGCCGGCTTGGCCATAGCTAATGATTATGTAATGTTGAAACTCGTTGAAACTGTTGTTGTTGTCTAAATCATGAGGCATTAAAGTTTACAACTAGACATGTATGTAGAATTGCTTAAGTATAATGTTGCAAGTATAAAGAATTGCAATAACATGGTTACGCAAACTCACCTTAGTATAGTATTAAGTCTCGAGAAAAAAGTATAAGTGTAGCCCCAAAGATTGCCAAGTATTACCCTATGTATAAGGTAACAAATAAGTCTAAGTCTATCTAATCTACAAGTATTTTCTAGGGTTTCGATTTGGGGATAAACATTTGTTGGATTAATAAATAAAATGTTTAATAAATAAGAGAAATTTGATAATTAAATAAACAAAAGTCTTTTTTTAAATTTTAAATTAAAGATGGTCAAAATATAAAGTTTTAAGTATGAAAATAATTTTTATGAAATTATTTTCCTAAAAATAGAATATTAAATCTATTTATTTCAAATTGTCAAAATATAATATTTAAAAATATTAAATTTACAGAATTATTAATTTTAAAAATTGTATTTCTGTTCCAAATAATCAGAAATAATTTGTATAAAATTTTGGTGCAAAAATATCGAAAAATGAATTTATTATGATTTATTTATGATTAAAACGAACAAAAATTGAGTAAAAATATTAAATAAATGATTTTTCAGAAATAAAAATCATTTCAGAAAAGTTTAATGTTATAAAAACTCAGAATAATTTTTGTGGAAAATTATATATTTGTTTTGATATTTTTATGGAATTTTATAAATAAAATAGAATAAACTTGAATTATTTATTATATATATTAAATAAATAAATTTTTGAAAACTAAAAATTGTATGTTAAACTTTTCCACTAGAATAACATAAAATAATTTTTGTAGAATTTATAAAAGAGTTTTAGTATTTTAAAACGAATTTTTAAAAATACAAGGGATTATATATATAGATACTTAAATGAAAAAGAATTGTTTGTTGATGCCATGGTTCGAACCCGGGCCCTTGGCCGGTTCGTTGGTTTTAAATCACAAGCCCAGACCAACTGGTCTGGACCCTGAGAACGAATAGATTTGATTTATAATTGATTATATCATATAAGGGAAACTAATTTTTATTCAATTAAAAAGAAAAGGTTAAAACCTGTTTTGTATGGGACTTGAACCCGCGCGTATAGAGTAACAAACATCAGACACAACCACTTGATCTAGATCAGTGGTTGTGTTTGATTCCAATTCATTTAAATTATAAAACCACATGCTGAAACGTGTTCTTCCCCAATTTAAACAATCGAACCCTAGCTTTTACAATTGTTTGATTCACACAACAATAACCCAATTAATTAGAGGGTTATTGTTGTGTGAATGCCGATGACTAAAACCCACAAGAAAAAAGGCACTTACAATAACGAATCGTATACGAATTGTCCAGTCAACCCGAAAGTCAAACTTCGAACAAAAACTCTTGAACAGTTGAATTAAACAAGAAATTGGGGATTGAGAGAGTGTTATCGGCGAGTGTAGAAGGAATTGGGAGGTCCAATTTATAGGGAGAGGGTTGGGCTGATGGAATTGGTAAGTTGACTCGGCTTTTATGGTGATGACGCGAAATTGATAAAAATTTGGTATGTTTGACCATTAAGACAGCGTGTAAGGGACGCGAATTCATCAAATCGTTCATCAATCATTCCTAATTTGGATATAAACGCGTTTGAATTTGGTTAATTAAGGTAGATTGTTGTCACAGTTGACTTTCCTAGTCAACTGTGAAGAACTACGCTCGTAATATAATAAATATAGGTTGGGGTTAATACCAAGTGTGTGTGTAGACCAGATGGTGATGTTGTTTGTGTTTGTGACCCGGCTTGGGCGCGGGTTCGATTCCCGGCCCAAGCACTATATTTTTTGACAATTTTATTATATGTATATGTATATTATATATAAATAATATAGTATTAGGGTTCCAAATGCGTCTCAATAATAATTAAAAGCGAATAATAATAATGAAACTTGACGTTTTTATTCAAAATGATAGTAACGTACAAGTATTAATGCGTAATGTTACAGTCTCCCCTACTTTTAGGAACTTCGTCCCGAAGTTGGAGTTGGAGAGTCTGGTGGAAAAAGATGTGGGTATTTAGACTTCATCTGATCTTTACGTTCCCAAGTGAACTCTGGACCTCGTTTAGATTCCCAACGAACCTTAACGATCGGAATGCGACTGCGCTTGAGTTTCTTGACTCCAGTATCAACGATCTCGACGGGTTTCTCGATAATGTGCATAGTTTCATCGATTTGCACATCTTCAAGAGGAACATGGAGGTTCTCATCTGCTAAGCATTTCTTGAGATTCGAAACATGAAAGGTTGGGTGAACATTGCTTAGCTCAGGTGGAAGATCAAGTTTGTAAGCCACTTTTCCAATCCTGTCAAGAATTTTGAATGGGCCTATGTATCGAGGAGCTAGTTTTCACTTTCTACCGAAACGAATCACTCCTTTTCAAGGGGATACCTTAAGAAGTACAAGGTCCCCAACTTGGAATTCCAAGGGCTTACGACGTTTATCAGCATAGCTCTTCTGACGACTTCTAGCCTTGAGAAGATTATCCTGAATGAGTTGGATTTTGTCTGTGGTTTCCTGGATTAGTTCGGGTCCAGTGATCCGGGCTTCACCAACCTCAGTCCAACAGACAGGTGAACGACATTTACGACCATAGAGTGCCTCGAAAGGAGCCATGTTAATGCTGGCATGATAACTGTTGTTGTATGAAAACTCGACCAAAGGAAGATGAGAATCCCATGCGCCACCAAAATCAATGACACATGCCCTGAGCATATCCTCAAGTGTCTGGATGGTCCGTTCAGTCTGACCATCTGTTTGAGGGTGATAAGCAGTACTCAGGTTCAACTTGGTACCCAAAGCGTCTTGTAAAGAATCCCAAAAGTGAGAGGTGAAACGGTCATCACGATCAGAGATAATGTCCAAAGGTATACCATGACGACATACGATTTCACTTACGTACATCTTTGCCAACCTTTCCACAGAATACTTCTCACGAATAGGTAAGAAGTGAGCTGACTTGGTCAAACGATCGACGATTACCCAAATGCTGTCAAAACCTTTGGGTGTACGGGGGAGTTTAGTGATGAAGTCCATTTCTATGCTCTCCCATTTCCATACAGGAATTTCTGGTTGTTCGAGCATACCAGATGGTCGTTGATGTTCAGCCTTGACCTTAGAACAAGTGAGGCATTTTGTAACGAAAAGAGCAATATCTTTCTTCATACCAGGCCACCAATAAGAATAACGAAGATCTTGGTACATCTTGTCAGCTCCAGGATGAATAGAATAACGAGACTTATGAGCCTCGTTCATGAGAAAGGTACGAAGATCATCACGGTCAGGAATCCAAAGTCGATTAAGAAAATAGAGTAGACCATCAGGTTTGGTTTCAAGTTGAGTTTCAGCACCACAAGACATTTCGTCGTACATGTTACCTTGGGTGACTGAAGTATGTTGAGCCTGGAGGATACGATCCTGAAGATCAGTACGAACTCTCGCACAATGAAGTTTGATACGCTCTTTACGACTGAGTGCGTCAGCTACAGCATTCGCTTTGCCAGGATGGTAGCGAATTTCGCAATCATAGTCGTTAAGTAACTCAACCCAACGCCGTTGCCTCATGTTAAGATTTTTTTGGTCGAAGACATGTTGGAGACTTTTGTGGTCCGTGAAAACCACACATTTGGTTCCATAAAGATAGTGTCTCCAAATCTTAAGAGCAAAGACGACAGCGCCCAATTCAAGATCATGGGTGGTATAATTCTTTTCGTGAATCTTGAGTTGTCTAGACGCATAAGCAATAACCTTGCCTCGTTGCATGAGAACACAACCAAGACCTTGGTTTGATGCATCATAATAGACCACGAAGTCGTCATTACCATCAGGTAGAGACAGGATAGGAGCTTCACAGAGTTTCAGCTTGAGAGTTTCAAATGCTTCTTCTTGCTTTGGTCCCCACTCATAGGGTTTACCCTTGTGAGTTAAGGCAGTGAGAGGAACAACGATCTTGGAGAAGTTGGCAATGAATCGACGATAATAACCAGCCAAACCAAGGAAGGAACGGACTTCTGTTGGAGTTTTAGGAACACTCCAATTCTTCACAGCTTCGATCTTTGCAGGATCAACATGAATTCCGTTCATATCAATGACATGTCCCAAAAATTGAACTTCCTTAAGCCAAAATTCACATTTCGAGAACTTGGCATACATTTGTTCTTTCTTTAGGAGACCCAAAATGGAGTGAAGATGTTGTTCGTGATCGGACTTTGATTTCGAGTATATCAAAATGTCATCGATGAAGACGATCACGAATTTGTCGAGGTAGGGTCTACAAACCCGATTCATTAAATCCATGAACACTGCGGGAGCGTTGGTCAATCCAAAAGGCATGACCATGAATTCATAGTGACCATAACGTGTACGAAAGGCTGTCTTGGGAATGTCTTCATCGTGGACTCTAAGCTAATGATAACCAGAACGAAGATCAATCTTCGAGAAGTGGGTTGCTCCTTGAAGTTGATCGAAAAGATCGTCAATCCTAGGCAATGGATAACGATTCTTGATGGTGAGTTTGTTGAGTTCGCGATAGTCGATACACATCCTGAGAGATCCATCTTTCTTCTTAACGAACAAGACAGGGGCTCCCCATGGAGAGGAACTGGGGCGAATGAAACCTTTATCAGAAAGTTCATGTAGTTGACTGGCAAGTTCTTGCATCTAAGAGGGTGCAAGACGATAAGGAGCTTTGGCGACAGGATTTGCACCAGGAACAAGATCAATTCTAAATTCCACTTGTCGAGCAGGAGGTAACCCAGGTAAATCCTCTGGAAAGACTTCAGGATAGTCTCGAATGATTGGGATGTCTTGGATACCTTTGCCCTTGTCCTTCTTTTCTATCACGTTAGCTAAGAAAGCCGTATACCCCTTTCGTAAGTATTTTTGGGCAGTAGTACAAGACATGAGCTTAAGCTCGCCACAAGGCTTCTCACCATAGATCTTCAAAATCTCACCAGATTCGAGAGGAATGCGAATGACTTTCTCGAAGCATAGAATTTCAGCACGATGGGTTGACAACCAGTCCATGCCTACTATGACATCAAAACTTCCAAGATGCATAGGGATGAGATCGATAGAGAAAGTATGTTCGTCGAGGTTCAACACACAGTTACGAATAATAGAATCGATCGAGATGGACTTCCCATTAGCTACCTCTACCACTAAAGGTTCCTCTAGGTTAGTTTGGGGTAAGTTAAGTAAAGGTTCAAACTTTAGTGATACAAATGACTTATCAGCTCCCGAATCGAATAATATGGATGCATAGTGGTTATTAATGAGAAACGTACCATTCACCACCTCGTTGTTGTCACGGGCTTGGTTAGCATTGAGATTGTAGGCGCGACCTCGAGCACCTTGGTTCTGGTTGCGGTTCTGGTTTTGGTTGCGGTTTTGGTTCTGGTTGCGATTGGGGTAAGCGTTGATATAGTGGTCTGGGCTGCCAGACTCGTAGCACTGACCACGAGCAGGCCTGTTGTTTTGTTGGTTGGGAGCTGGGGCGTTTCTGGCTGGGCTGTTTTGGGCAGCAGGGCCGTTAGCAGGAGGAGCTCGACAGATGTTCGCAAGGTGACCATTGTAACACCCCAACCGATGGCGGAAACATCGGGATGTCACGTATTGATGATTGTTCAGTAGCTCATGGTAAATAATAAATTCCATTAAATGATTTAATTGAATTACATACAATTGTTCTAGAATTTGTACATCAAATTGAATAAAACTATACACATATCTTCAAGCATCAATTCAAATCTTCAAGCAAATAGAACCTGAAACATGTTAAGTTGAAAAGGTTTTGGGTCAACAAAAGTTGGTGAGAATTACATAGGTTTTTGATAATTGAATAAAAATGTTGTGCAATTCATGTGTCATGTCAATCTAGTCCATATGTGAGAACATACTAGAAATAAATCGAGTGCATAACCAACCCTGATGACTGTTATAATATGATACATACCATACGCTCATGGTCCACTTGAATATGTTATACGATAACAAACACCCACGCTACCTTTGTAGGAGGCACGTATCCGGGTGGGATTATCAGTCCAATAGATCTATCAATGTTTACCGCCGGCTTGTACGGAGTTAATGATTATGCTAGAATGGTGCTTACTCTAATCATGCTCAAGACATAATGCAACATAGAAAACACATAGACACATTGATGATTGAATTGCATAAATGATGTTGTAACATGTTTCACCCCAAAAATGGTGATCAATAGAAAAGGGGCTATGTAAAACTCACCTTGGTAAAATGTTATATCTGTTGAGAAATTATGTTGCCCAAATGTATCAAGTATCACCCTATAATGAGGTAATAAATATGTCTAAGTCTATCAAGTCTACAAATGTATAAGTTTCTAGGGCTTCGAATTGGGGATAATTGCTCGTTTGATTAATATTAAAAATGTTCGCCAATTGAGAGAAATTTAGTAAATAGGTAACCAAAAATCTTTTTATGTAATTTAAATTTAGGATGGTCACAATAATGGGTTTGAAGTATAAAAATAATTTTTATAAAATTATTTCCTTTAAAATAGATTTTTAAATCTATTTATTACAAATTGCCAATATTTAACTTTAATACTCAAAAATACTAAAATTAAAGAATTTCTATTTTAAAAATCATATTTCTGTTCTAAATATTTAAAAATAAATTGTATAAAATTTTGGTGCAAAAATAATAAAAATTGAATTTATTATGATTTAATTATGATTAAATCTAACAAAAATTGATTAAAAATATAAAATAAATGATTTTTCTGAATTAAAAATCATTTCAGTAAAGTTTAACATTGTACAAACATAGGATAATTTTTGTAGCAATTAATAAAATTGTTTTGATATTTTAATGGATTTTTATAAATATAATAGTATAAAATTGATTTAATTATTATAAATGTTAAATAAATGAATTTCAGAAAAATAAAAATTGTAAATAAGACTTTTATCTCAGATTTAATAAATATAATTTTTTTTAGAATTTATAAAAAGGTTTTAATATTTAAAAATGAATTTACAAGATTTAAATGTATAATAAATAATTATAAATGGTTTGTCTTTGAAATGAAAAAAAAATGTGGGAAAAAGGGTGTTCAAGCCGGGACTCGAACCCGGATGGTTAAGTTTACCAACAACAATCACAACCACTTGGCCTAGGCCTGTGGTTGTGATTTGTATCTGTTTTAAACAAATAAATACATTACGCGTATTTCAGTTTTATCCCCAAATCAGATTTGCGAGCCCTAGTTTCAACAATCAAACGATTTACACAACATTAACCCAATTAACCTTAGGGTTAATGTTGTGTAGATGCCGAATGATAAAACCCACACAAAAAACGATACTTACAAACACGTTATGATACAGATTTGTTCGGTCAAGGCTCGGGTCAAAAGATGAACAGAAATCAACGATCAGGGGATTTTTAAGTGAAATTGGAGGTTGAGGGAGTTTGTTCGGCGATGTTAGAATATGAGGTGATGTCCAATTTATACTGTAAATGTCTAGATTGCTTAATTGGTAAGTTTGACCCACACCATTGATAATACGCGTGATTTACGTATAATTGGAATGTTTAAGCGATGATTAATCGTTGTAATGGACGCGGGGTGATTAGGAAGGTAAGTCAACAGCAATGAATTGGATTAATCTTCCCTAAATTAGGTGAATTAGCTGGTCAAAAGGGATTAAAGCCCATATCTGCTGCTGCTCGTTCACAGGAAGAAAGAGAGGGGGACGAAATGTATGCTTTTATATAATTTAAGTTGGGTTTAGATCAAATGAAAGGTGTGGTCCAGGTGGTTAGCACGCGTGTGTGTGTGTGGGAGGTCTCGGGTTCGATACCCGGCTTAGACATTATTTTGTTTTTTGATTAATTCAGACAAGGGAGGGAAAGAACTAGTGGGCTTGGGCCGGGTATTTGCTTGGGCTGGGTGGATCTGGGCTGGCATCATTGGGCTTCAGAAAATGCTATGGAACAAGGAGTTGGGCTTAAAGGGATATTGGGTTTGAGTTTGTTGGTTTAGAGTGTAGTATAAAACTAAATTTATTTATTTCTGAAAATTATTATTATTATTATTATTATTATTATTATTATTATTATTATTATATATGTATGAATAATTATCATTGTATAGGAGTTCAAAATATCACTAAAAATAATAAGGCTTGTCGTTTTAATCCGTAACGTATATCTATTTAGTGCGAAATGTTACAACCATACCTTTGACAATTAGTGCAAAAACGACATGGCACCTGTGCTGGATGATGGTATTTGCAAGTGTTGCACAAGGGGTGAGGTCCGGTGTATGGCTTCTTGGCTGGGTTTTGTGCTGTAGGTGGGGTGGTAGCAACCATGTAGTTCCTAGCCTTGCGCTTCTTGTTGCTTGAGGTCTCGGGCTTAACCTCAATAGCGGGCTGAGGAGTGTCTTTTGCAGCAGTCTTCTTAGTGTTCTTGCGGAAGAGAGTACCGTTCTTCACATGATTATCGGTGAGAGTAGCCGCCAGACGTTTGGCTTCCTCCAAGATAGAAGGATTTCTTCCCCATACTGTGTCCTGGATTTGCATGGGTAGACCACCGATATACTTCTCGATGGCTACAGGCAGGGGAGTGACTTTATGGGGCAACAATAAGCTAAGCTCGTGAAAGCGGGTATTGTAGGAAAGGTTTTCCCCACTATCTTGAGCAAGGGTGTGGAACTCATCTTCTAGCTTCTTAACCTCGTTGCGGGGACAGAACTCATCTTTCATAACCTCCTTGACTTGATCCCATGTCATAGCAAGTGCAACTTCAGCTCCACGGGTGCGTTTTTCCTCATTCAACCAAGTGAGTGCTCATTTGTGAAGAACACTCATGGCGTAACGAACCTTAAAGTTGTCGGGGCACTCACTGTTAATGAAGGTATTCTCAATACCCTCGAACCATTGTAGAAGTCCCGTAGCTCCCTTTTCTCCACTGATCTTAGGGGGATTACAGGAATTAAAGTGCTTAAGAGTGCAGGCTGGGAGACCATTCCCGTTCCCGTTGTGGTTTCCATTTCCGTTTCTGTTTCCATTACCGTTTCTGTTGCCGTTACCGTTTCCGTTCATCTGGATGACTTGAGCTAGTAAGTTAGGAACCAGAGTCGCGATTTGTTGCGCCATTTGTTGAGAAATGATCGCAGCCAGTTAGGCATCAACACCATTGTTGTTGTTGTTGTTGTTATTGTTGTTGTCGGGATTGGTATTGTGGTTGTTGTTACTCCCTTCATCATGATTGTCACCACTGTTAAGGCGAGTGCTGCGACGTGGAGGCATGATCTGTAAGAGACACAATGAAATGAATGAGGTTATATAAGGAATGTAATCATTTATTCATTAGTTAAAACGAATAAACGAAAACGTTGACTTATCAAAGATTCTAGATTCTAATAACATAATGAAGACATGCTTTAGCCTATAAGTGAACACTCATCCCGAGAATTCCCAGGTAGGCATCCGGGTCCCTCGTCTGATTGGGATATATGCGCAATGCCAGCCTAGACAGAAGACTCAGAATACAAGCGTTCACCCTTCCAGATTGCACGTGTTCATTATTAAAATCTAGAACTTCGACAGGATCTCAAGGTGGTTCAGGTTAAACCTGGGGATTTTGTCCTATTAATCTAATGGTGGATCAGGATTGCAGCAGACGAATAAGAGTAGTCACTTGTAGGCTTAGGGTTGTATAAGGTATAGGATAGGGATAAGATTAAGGAAGCAATTAGGGTTACAAGTAAGAGAAGCAAGTACTGTTTAAGTCCCTAAGGTTATAGTCTAGATTATTTTCTGATAACCTAATTTCCTATAACCAAGGCTCTGATACCAATCTGTAACGCCCCAACCGATGGCGGAAACATCGAGGTGTCACGTAAGAATGAGTATACAATAGCACATGGTAATCAAATTTTAATTGAAATTAATTTAAAGTGCAAATATCCAAAAATGAAAATACATAATTGAGTTTTAAGTGGAAATCTAATACATCACAAAAACCAAACAAGCATAGACTTCAATTTGTCTTCTCATGTTAATACTCTAGTCTTCATGCATCATTATTTCCTGTTGAGTTGTAAAAATGGGGGGGGGGGGGGGTCAACTAGAAGTTGGTGAGAATACATAAGCCATGTCAAGCAAATAGTTTAAGTATAAAAGTTTAGCAATTCATATGTCTATCGTAAGTTTAAGTCTACATGAATAAACATGATATGTTGAATCGACATAATCAAACCTCCGACTAGTTTAGGTCCATCCCGTCATCCACGGTTCACCTTAATAATATGTTGGAACGATAACAATCACCCGCGCTCCCCATAAAAGATGGTCAACGAATCTAGGTAGGATTGTCAATCCAATAGATCTATTATTGAGTATCGCCGGCTTGGCCATAGCTAATGATTATGTAATGTTGAAACTCGTTGAAACTGTTGTTGTTGTCTAAATCATGAGGCATTAAAGTTTACAACTAGACATGTATGTAGAATTGCTTAAGTATAATGTTGCAAGTATAAAGAATTGCAATAACATGGTTACGCAAACTCACCTTAGTATAGTATTAAGTCTCGAGAAAAAAGTATAAGTGTAGCCCCAAAGATTGCCAAGTATTACCCTATGTATAAGGTAACAAATAAGTCTAAGTCTATCTAGTTTACAAGTACTTTCTAGGGTTTCGATTTGGGGATAAACATTTGTTGGATTAATAAATAAAATGTTTAATAAATAAGAGAAATTTGATAATTAAATAAACAAAAGTCTTTTTTAAATTTTAAATTAAAGATGGTCAAAATATAAAGTTTTAAGTATGAAAATAATTTTTATGAAATTATTTTCCTAAAAATAGAATATTAAATCTATTTATTTCAAATTGTCAAAATATGACTTTAATATTTAAAAATATTAAATTTACAGAATTATTAATTTTAAAAATTGTATTTCTGTTCCAAATAATCAGAAATAATTTGTATAAAATTTTGGTGCAAAATTATCAAAAAATGAATTTATTATGATTTATTTATGATTAAAACTAACAAAAATTGATTAAAAATATTAAATAAATGATTTTTCAGAAATAAAAATCATTTCAGAAAAGTTTAATGTTATAAAAACTCAGAATAATTTTTGTGGAAAATTATATAATTGTTTTGATATTTTTATGGAATTTTATAAATAAAATAGAATAAACTTGAATTATTTATTATATATATTAAATAAATAAATTTTTGAAAGCTAAAAATTGTATGTTAAACTTTTCCACTAGAATAACATAAAATAATTTTTGTAGAATTTATAAAAGAGTTTTAGTATTTTAAAACGAATTTTTAAAAATACAAGGGATTATATATATAGATACTTAAATGAAAAAGAATTGTTTGTTGATGCCATGGTTCGAACCCGGGCCCTTGGCCGGTTCGTTGGTTTTAAATCACAAGCCCAGACCAACTGGTCTGGACCCTGAGAACGAATAGATTTGATTTATAATTGATTATATCATATAAGGGAAACTGATTTTTATTCAATTAAAAAGAAAAGGTTAAAACCTGTTTTGTATGGGACTCGAACCCGCGCGTATAGAGTAACAAACATCAGACACAACCACTTGATCTAGATTAGTGGTTGTGTTTGATTCCAGTTCATTTAAATTATAAAACCACATGCTGAAACGTGTTCTTCCCCAATTTAAACAATCGAACCCTAGCTTTTACAATTGTTTGATTCACACAACAATAACCCAATTAATCAGAGGGTTATTGTTGTGTGAATGCCGATGACTAAAACCCACAAGAAAAAGGGCACTTACAATAACAAATCGTATACGAATTGTCCAGTCAACCCGAAAGTCAAACTTCGAACAAAAACTCTTGAACAGTTGAATTAAACAAGAAATTGGGGATTGAGAGAGTGTTATCGGCGAGTGTAGAAGGAATTGGGAGGTCCAATTTATAGGGAGAGGGTTGGGCTGATGGAATTGGTAAGTTGACTCGGCTTTTATGGTGATGACGCGAAATTGATAAAAATTTGGTATGTTTGACCATCAAGACAGCGTGTAAAGGACGCAAATTCATCAAATCGTTCATCAATCATTCCTAATTTGGATATAAACGCGTTTGAATTTGGTTAATTAAGGTAGATTGTTGTCACAGTTGACTTTCCTAGTCAACTGTGAAGAACTACGCTCGTGATATAATAATTATAGGTTGGGATTAATACCAAGTGTGTGTGTAGACCAGATGGTGATGTTGTTTGTGTTTGTGACCCGGCTTGGGCGCGGGTTCGATTCCCGGCCCAAGCACTATATTTTTGACAATTTTATTATATGTATATGTATATTATATATAAATAATATAGTATTAGGGTTCCAAATGCGTCTCAATAATAATTAAAAGCGAATAATAATAATGAAACTTGACGTTTTTATTCAAAATGATAGTAACGTACAAGTATTAATGCGTAATGTTACACCCTCCAACATGTCTTGTACACAAACCCAATCTTGTGAGCTTGTTGTGACAACCATGCTAGGCTAGATTTCTGTTGGTGTTGTTAGGGTGAGGATGGCTACTTGGTATGAATTAATATCGTTTATTTTTTATTTTAAAGTGGTGTTTTTTGTTCTTAATAATTCTTACTATTCTAACTTTGTTTAATGGTCTAATTAACAAATCACTTAGTCTTTGGTCTTGTGAGTGTCTTGATAGGCAACGGGAAGGACTCATGAGTGTACCCATAGTGTGTAAAAACCCATGAACTTGTGAACTTAAAACCCAAAAGTGGGAAGGACTCATGAGTGTACCCATGGTGTGTAACAACCCATGCACTTGTGAGCTTAAAACCCATGAGTTTGTCAATATCTCATTTAGGGTCAGTACGGTCTATATACTTGGTCCTAATGATAAATCAATCCTTAATCTTACATCTTGGTTTCATGGTCTATGTGAAGTCTTGGTGTGGGTTATGAAGTAATGAACTCGTGTTGGAATAAAACGGTCTTTATTTTGTTCCATCATTATACCGCAACACAGTTAATGATAGACCAATCACTTTTTGATAAGTTAATTAAACCAAGTAGGGGATGCACGTGTGCGGGAAAAGTCACGACTCCTCTATTATATTAAGTGGTAACTTGTTCGGTCATGCTCCGGCCACCGACAAGTTATTCATAAAAGTCTAGAATAGTTTGATGTCTATATCGCAACACCAGGAGGCGGGTAATTCGGGGTTAAGTCGACACAGTCTCAAGTCACTTTATTTTCAGTGTTGAGGGGTGAGCTCACCAGACCGGGGAGACCCTCATAATAACATTAAGAACATAGTTGTTTGTACAACTTTGCGATAACAGTCACCTCTAGAAAATGCAGTTGCAATTCTAAGTTAAGCATAAGTGCGCGCTCAAACACAACACTATAGAATAAAGATAGCTATTCCATACCATTTGGCATGAAAGGAACTAAGGAACCTATTAGCGCTGTGCAGCACAGCCTCCGCCCCATTTGGCATCCCCACCCCAAACTGGTAGTCTTCCAAGTACTTAATAACTTCTTTTCCGACTTTCTTCATGGCAACCTTGGAGACCGGCCTTCTCCAAATGGCCCCCACGACAATAGGACGAATCCCATTACCAGGCTTCAACAACGGGGTTAAGGGGCTGAAGCAACAAATTCTACGAGCACCCTGGGACAAAACCCCCCTAGCCAAAGGTTGACAACTTTAGTGATAGCAGCAGGCAACCCCGATGCTGTCGCTGACCCCTCCCCACTAAGATGAAATTAATATGAGATTGGATTTTATTCGATCACAATGTGTGGTGTAATATAATGATGTGGGTGATACATACTTTTTATGTAAGGTGTATTGAGTTGATGGTTTATTAAGATCATCTTGTAATAAAGGGGCTATTTGTTTTTTTGTTCAAAAGCACTTCTGGCCTTTTTTGTCTGTGCCGCGCAGACGTTTGGGTTCTGCAGATTGTTTATTTTTTGGAAGGCTTTTCACTCAAAAAGGTCTTCCTGACCTCTTCTTGGCGCATGCTTGTTTCAAGATCTTCTAAGGTCTTCAAATGTCTTCTCATCTTCTCTTCTCCTCACCCACCACCACCCACCACCACCACCACGGTCCACCACCATCACTGTCCACCACCACCATCGTCCACCACCAAACTACTGTAAAAAAACAGTTTATTTAAATTTCAGTTTATTTCAACGGTCTGCAGACGTTAACAAACAAACAATCTTCTTCTTACAGAAAAAACAAATGTCAAGGTTGTTTTGTTAAAGTGTAGTAATGAATGTCACACTAGATAGATAAATTTCTTTTAAGTAAAGTAAAGGTGTTTGACAAAGGTGTACAAATATAATGATGGTTTCAATGGTGACACATGATATAAACAAAAAAATGTCTGAGCCCGGGTTCGAACCGGGGACCTCTAGTGTGTGAGACTAGCGTGATAACCGACTACACCACCCAGACAATTTGTTTACGTTGCTAGACTCATCTTATTTATATAACGGTTACAAAACTACATTTAGCTTGCCATCTCCGTCGTAGCTGTCGTCGGCTAGCCATAAAACCTTCAACCGAATTTCTCTCTGCAATGGCGTCGCATCACGCATCTCTAGGTCGACGCACGGTATTATTATTATTATTATTATTCACACTAACATTTTCTCCCTCACCTTATAAACAACTTTTATAAAATCAATCAAATTGTTGTTACAACATGTTTATTCATCATTACAGTTGGAAGAAATTCGTCAGAAGAGAGCCGCTCAAAAATTAAGCAAAACCTCTTCTGGTCCTGACCTTACCTTGCCTCCTAACCCTACCGGTAACGTTTCTATTAATTAATCAATAATAATAATTAGTTTACGTATCATGTATCGTATTTTCTGATCAGTTTGTGTATCCTACATCATGTTTATTGGATCTATTATCTAATGTTGCCTCCAAACCCTAGCGGTAACAGTTCTCTTATTTACCTTGTTGTAAGAATCGTTATGCGCTAGTCGGATTGGGATTTTGTATGTATATACACACTTTTTTATATGTTATTTTTTTAAGTAGACGTGTTTTAATATCGTAGGATTAATTGCCGGAATTGCTAGACTGACACCGATTTTTGATCGATTAGGACCTGATTTGACTACTGTTGACATTCTAGCGATTAATTGGCCTATTAGATGAAAATTACTCGGTGAACCTAGTACTAGCGATTAATCGGAGGCTAGGCGCGATTTTTACAGCTATGGTTATGTATTAGTTTACGTATCGTTTGTAGTTATTACCTTCTGATATATTTGTATATCGTATATCATGTTTCTTAGATCTATGTTTTGTTATCTGAATCAGAGGTTTTCGGTATCAAGAAATCGTCTAGCGGAAGCGGAATTTCTGAGGTTTTGTTAATTTCTTTTATGTTGTTATTATTGTTAATTTAGCTAAAAGGATGATGCAGATGTGTGTGACTGTATTGTTTGGTTGATTTGGTGTAGAGTGATATTAGTGGATTGGTATCACAGCTCCAGGAGTTGCAGAAAAGGAATGTAGAATTGGATGATGAAAATAAAAGGCTCAGCTCTGAGGTTTAGTGCTTTTTGATATATTCTTATTAGTTTGTGATTTGTGGTGTTAATAGCTTATTATGATCTTGATTGTGATTCAGCTTCATTCTAACAAAGTGGAGAATGATGTACTTCGGAAACGTGTGAATGATCTGGTATGTAGTGTGTACCGCCTGGTCTCTTGTTGGAACATGTAGTTTATTATCATCTTGTTGAACATCAGAAATTTGGATGTGATTTGTGAATTGTGTAATTATTTTTGAGTTATGCGAACTAGGTTTTCAAACTTTAGAATTAAGATACTTTTTATCTCTATGCAATCTTCAATCTACACCTGGTGCCGTGTAATAATTGGGATTCATTTCTTTTGTAATACTATATGCCTGTTGCTAATTACATGTTATTTGCAGGAACAAAACACTGTACCCTCATTGAGAAGAGCTCTTAAAGATGTTGCTATGGAAAAGGATGCAGCAGTTGTTGCAAGGGTAAATGATCTTTGATTTTCTGTTTATCGCAGTATGGTTTATTGACTTGAAATAATAAACTTAACAAATATGCTTTTTGTTTAGGAGGATTTCTCAGCACAGGTTCGAGCACTTAAAAAGCGTCTAAAGGAAGCAGAAGAAGAGCAATATCGAGTAAATGATCAATTTCAACATCATATTCTACATGCATGTATATTTTGTATCTGTATGTTTATATGTCTATAAACCACTTAAAACAGGCTGAAGAAGATGCAGCTTCACTAAGAGCAGAATTAAATTCACTACAACAACAAGCAATTAATAGTGATCTTGGTGCCATTGCTTCAAGGGGAGGCCCGCCAGATCACATGCAAGTTATTGAAAAGGAGCTTGCCGATTTGAAGTCCCAACTGGAGGTATAATGAGTTTTTAAGTAATATAGATCAGGTAAAAAGTAAACAGAAGAACAAAACTAACTTATTTCTAATGAATACTATTATTAATTAAACAGCAAGAGTCAATGCTGAGGCGGCAAGAGGGAATGTTGAGGCGGCAAGAGCAACAACAATTAGCCGAGGAGCAAAACAGGATATCTATTATCCTTTCTGAGAAAAAAGAACTGGAAGAAAAGCTAGCGGTCATGTCCAGAGAGGCCTCAGGTAACCTATAAAATAGGGTTTTATGATATCATATTAGAAAGATCCAAATTTCTCAACACAAGTTTGCAATATAATACTATAAAATATCAAAATGCCAAGTTAAACCAAATAAAACTTTACTGCAAGACATGATTGCTTTATACAGTCAATCCAAAACTTAAATTAGAATAACCTAGAACTATTTGTAAGAGAACATTAAAAGACATTTGAATCATATATCTGTAACCAAAGAAAAGCAGGGGTTGTCTCGTACTAAAAACAAACAAAATTCTTTTCTAGTGTACTGTTTCAGCTGTGCATACCTATAGAATTGTCAACTTTGAGCTACATCTAATATTTCAGAAAGCCTTATCTATGCAGTTAATATCACCGATATATCCGCTATATCGGTCCGATATATCGGTTATCGGTCATCAACCGATATATTGATACCGATATTTTGACCGATATTTTCTACCGATATTATCGGTGATATTGACCGATATTTGACCGATATCTTACCAATATTTGACCGATATATCACCGATATTCCCGATATCGGTATCTTTCTTATTAGTTCTTCTATTTGTCTTGCTTCTTATTGATGCTGTTAGTGTTTTAAGTCTTAATTGTTAATTGTCAGTGTTAAATATTAGTGTTTAAAGTCTTAATAAGTTCCTACTTGCTACAATTGTTATTGTTTTGCATGTTGCAAGAGGTCATTTTGTTAATTGTAGGAGATTATATTTAATTGTTAGTGTTAAACCTCTATATATATATGGATTTTGCATGATATAAAATTACCGATATCCCACCGATATCTCACCGCGAAAACCGATATATCAAATATCGGTCCTCGACCGATAACCGATATTTTCCGACATTATATCTGTAACCAAAGAAAAGCAGGGGTTGTCTCGTACTAAAAACAAACAAAATTCTTTTCTAGTGTACTGTTTCAGCTGTGCATACCTATAGAATTGTCAACTTTGAGCTACATCTAATATTTCAGAAAGCCTTATAAAGATACGTCTTAGTGTCTTACAAAAAACTCTTACAAAGTACCAAGTCAACTTAATCGAATTTACAAACAACTAACTATATGAATTTTAGCAAGTCAGGTTTTTTGCTTTTTTTTTACACAAATCAGGTGTTGAAGACGTTATTTTGGCCTAAAAGAGCTTGTTTTTTCATACAATGATCTCATTGGAAAATATACACGACATCCCCAAGAATTTAGAAAGCTATAGAAACCATGGTTTCATTAATCAAGCAACTTATAGTGATTTCTATAATATAAAAATAAAATACAGTTATTAGAAATAAAACAAAGATAATAGCTTACCATGTTAGTTGTTAGGTATATTTTCATTTGCCTCAGGAACCTCTGTAATGATTGTAGTCTCATGAATGATGAATTTATAAACAATTTGAGTAGACTTTAGGCAGGAATAGAAGTCTCATATAGTCCATCTAAATCCATTTATCAAAAAAATTCAAACAATAACAAAAGCTGATTTTATAAGGTAACATCCCTAATCTTATAACTTTTATATTTATATTCACGTTTACTATCAACTCTCTACTTCTAAATATTTTTATTTAATGCAGGAAGTATCGAAAGAGGTTCCCAGTTCACAATGGTAAGGGAAACAGAAGCTGACAATGTATAAAAAAAGTTAGATCTCCTAGTAGTTTTAGACGAAAACGAGGGTTATAGTTTCATCCTAGCAATTAGATTATTGAATGCTCTAGATTTTCATGGAAATAAAATTTAAAAATGTATGTGGCTTCTAGTCACATTTTTTATACAATTATATTTGCACAATAGAGGGGGGCAGTTTCAACCCATTTACTCGTTAATTCGCTAGTTTAGGCTATGTTTTATCCCAAGTTTATTATAAGGATCTAATGACAAATTTTAGCTAAAAAGGAAACAAGTCAAATGGGAAGCCTTTTTAATTGGGTTGTTTATAGAAGTATCTTTGTAATCATAATTAATGCTTTAACTATTTATAATTTTACTTAAAAATGAACAAAAAACTGCTTGTAGGACACCCAAAACTGAGTGTGTTTTAGACCACACTTAAAATGGGTTGCTCCAATCCGAACCTGTTTTGACCTATCACCAAACCCACCCATCTAGTCATCTCTACTTCTGAATTCCGATTACCAATTAGATGTATTTAACTGTTATTGACTGTAAAGTGCCGATTGTAGGAAGACAAAGAGAGACTTGAGAAGCAGCTGCATGATATGGCAGTAGCAGTCGAGAGATTGGAGAGCAGCAGACAAAAGCTATTGTTGGAGGTTTCATTTTAACTTATATTATGTAAAATTCTTTACATCACTGCATGAACTATATATTTTTTTTGGTGTCCAGATTGATTCCCAATCTTCTGAAATAGAAAGGCTCTTTGAGGAGAATTCTAACTTATCGTCAGCTTATCAAGAGGCAACTGGCATGGTGACACAGTGGGAAAATCAGGTAAAATGCTTAGGTTTAGCGTTGTTAACCAATCATAAACTGGACTTGGTGCTGCTTATGATCAATGCATATTTAAACCATATTTGTAGTTCCAGTGGATCCTTGAGGCTCAGAGGTGGCAGTTTTAATTCTTTTACAGTGTGCAAAGGTCCAATTACCAGACTAAATTGGCACGGAATTTAAAATATTGACTTGAGAGCCAGAATGTGTAATAACAATTTGGTCCCATACGTAACCAAAGTCATTTCGTTGATATAAAAGAAAAGTAACCGGTTCTGGATGGGACCGAAACCGAATGGGACCGATGACCAAAGTATTTCCAAACCACAGACAGAGAACCAGACTGTACATCACCTGTCCAGGGCCGATTTGGTTTGGACCGACTTTTGCACACCACTTCATTTACTTTGGCATTAGTCCATTTGAGTTGTGTTTTATTTACTAACGGGTCAGATGGGAGATCAAATAATTATCCTAAAAGGAAACATGTTTATTGGGTTGAACATTTCAAAATTCCCCAAAAATGCGCGTAACTATTTTTTATGCATAATTCTCCTAAACCTCTTATTTGAAAGTTGGGTTATCATTGAAACAAGACGACTTTAAAAATCATATTTGACGCTCCCATTTAATAGAAAAAAAAATTACCCCCACAAAAAGTTGTACATTTTGCCTCCTCTAGGTGCAGTTTTTTTCAGTTGTGACGAGTGAACTACATTACCTAACATTTCTTACAACTGATCTATGCAGGTAAAAGACTGCCTGAAACAAAATGAGGAGCTCCGTAATATGTTAGATAAATTAAGAACAGAACAAGCTAGTATATCTATCATCAATGATCGTGAGGGTCACAAACGTAACATGGAATCAA
Organism: Ambrosia trifida; assembly: GCA_028751855.1. Classification (NCBI taxonomy): domain Eukaryota; kingdom Viridiplantae; phylum Streptophyta; class Magnoliopsida; order Asterales; family Asteraceae; genus Ambrosia; species Ambrosia trifida. Next base: position 32,918,544 of record CM054133.1, on the reverse strand, counting down.
ATAATGGGGTGAGTGAGATATCTCAGGCTTATACTGCTGAAGTTGTATCCCTAAAGGTTAGTCTTAAATCTTCTCAAGAGGGTCTTATCTTTTGTCTTATTATGCCTATCCCTATGCACTCATATGCAATTATGCATTACATCTATATTAAAAATGATTGCAAGGAAACAAGACAAATGGGTTAAATGTTGCTAAAGTGTAGTTTTAGTGCATAAAACCTCCTAAGTCATTTTTATACAAAGAAAGATTATTATTGATATAATATCGACTTGGATGCAGGGTCAACTAGCTAACGAACAAAGCAAGGCTGAGACACTGTCTGCAGAGGTTTTGCAGCTCTCAGCTCAGCTCCAACAGGCAGTTCAAGCCTACAACAGTCTTGCTCGCCTGTACGGTTCCCTCTTCATACTTATTATTTACAAGAGGTGCCAAATTAGACACGTTTAATGATAAACATGTCAATCTGGTTATACTTTGCGTCTAATGGGTAAATCGGGTAAACTAAAAAAATGTAGCTAAAATGAAAACTTGTCAAAAGTCAGAAAGTCTCCTCTCACCCAACTTTTAGTCACAATGCATAAAGCTACCTAAATCGTTAGATTTTAGAATTTCTATCATTACTTTAACATTTAAAAAAATAGTAATTTTTGAAAATATTAAGTTTTTTAAAATCCAAAAATGGCTTGTGGGCTCATCTGACCCGAATCGTACTCAAAGTTACCCGTTTGACCCGTTACAGATACCACCCATTTGCCATTTCTATTATTTCCCTTTACCAATTCAATCTTTTCCAACCTTAAATTGTGAGTTAACTCTATGTTCATGAGCTGGTCAATAATTGCAGCTACAAACCCGTGTTAAGGAACATTGAGAGCAATTTACTCAAAATGAAGCAAGACGGCTCTTTGACTGTGCAGTAAACTGGAAAAGCATTTGCTTCAACACATTCTGGTAAAAGATAATATAATCTGTATTGTTATATTTATACTGATTAAACCAAATGTACAATGTTTACTGACCTGTCATCTTTACTTACTAAATATATTGAAAACATTTGGAAGACTGACATCATTAATCTTGATCAACAAGAAGCCATACATGTATAATCCCTTTAGGACAAGAAACCTTTGTTGATTATAAAGATTAGGAGTCACGTTACCAATAATCCCCGCACGAACAAACCCCGTCTTTAAAATGATGTATGCGGTTCACATCGCGTACCAAAATCTCTCTATCCGCAAACTTAGACACAAACTTTGTAACAGAATGACAATCTTCACATAACCGTAAATTCTTTGTGATCCTAATCGTTTCTCCTCTAGAAGTGTTAATCAACCCAAACGCAACAGCCAGTTTCTCACTATGACCCAATAAAATCCGCTCTTTTTCAGCCTCGTCGACATCATACAACACGACTTTTGTCTTGGGCTGATAACCGTATTCCTTCATCTCCATTGATAATTTGAGTAAAAACGCGTGGAGCTGTTCAACGTGTGGATTAAACTCGTCAACTGATTCAAACGAGTATATTTTCTTTTTCACTTCAATCCAGCTACATCCGGATTTCTTTTGAAGCCCTCGAGTTTGTAAAAGCTTCTTCACCTTTGACACTTCATCCCACAACTGGGCTTCGGCGTAAATCTCAGCTAAAAGTACATAATTCCCTGCGTTCGTGGGTTCAAGCTCAAAAAGCCGCTTGCTTGCCCTCTCCGCTAGCTCAACATTGCAATGAATCCGACATGATCCAAGAAGCGAACCCCAAACTTTAGGCCCGGGTTCCATTCTCATATCTTGTATAATCTTGGCTGCCTCATCTAATCTATTGGCCCGACCCAAAAGATCCACCATACAAGCGTAATGCTCCACAGTTAAACGCATGTTATGATCTCGTGTTATGGATTCAAACAAGTTTTTCCCTTCGTCCACTAGACCCGAATGACTACAAGCACCAAGAAGACTCACAAACGTTATAGGACTAGGCGCAATCTTGTTAGATACCATTTCATTGTAAACTTCAATCGCCTTTTCACCAAATCCATGCATACCATAACTTGAAATCATAGCATTCCATGAAACTACATCGCGTTTAACCATTTGATGAAAAACCCGTTTCCCTACTTCAAGATCACCACACCTAGCATACATAGTAATCAAAGATGCAAGAACCGGCAAAACTGAATCAAGACCTCTTCGTAGGATGTAAGCGTGCAACAACCTCCCCTGTTCCAAAGCTGCAAGTGCGCCACACGCTTGAAGAACACTAACCATCGTCACAGCATTTGGCGTCAAATCATTAACTCCAACCATCATTTCACCAAACAGTTGAAGTGCATCAAACGGCCGCCCATTCTTAGTGTAACACGCAATCATAGCACTCCAAGAAACTACATTCTTCAACTCCATTCGGTTAAAAACATGCCCCGCTTCCGCCACACACCCGAATCTAGCATACATGTCCACCAAAGTAGTCATAACATGAACATTAACCTCAAACCCATGTCTCAAAACATGAGCATGAATCTCTTTCCCTTTCGGCAACAGCGAAACCAAACTATCTGACGCAACACACGCCTTAAGAACATAAGTATAAGTAAACCTATCCGGTTTAATCCCATCCGCATTCATACAATGCATCTGTTCAAACACATCCAACCCATGATCAGCCCGCGTCAACGCCTGAAAAAACGCGTTATAAACATAAATAGTTCTATTAGGCATTTCATCAAACACCTTACGTGCATACTCAATAAACCCCAAATTCGAATACATATCAATAAGTTTAGTTGCTAAAAAGGGATCTTGGTCAAACCCATTACGGATAAGGTGTTGGTTAACGGTAACGGCGTCAGGGAGGGAGTTGTTAACAGCGCAAGAGAGGATTAAGAGTTCATAAGTGCGTTGAGTTGGGTTGGGTTGTTGGGTGAGGAGATGGATGGCTTGTTTGATGTGGCCTTTGGAACAGAGGGATTGGATAAGGTGGTTGGTGGTGGTGGTGGAAGGGTGGAGCGTGACGGAGGAGGGGTGGCGCGTGTGGGATTGGGGTGGAGATGGACGGTGGTTGGGAAGTGATTGATGGATGGTGTGAGGAGAGTGGGAAAATAATAACCACATGAGAGAGGATTAATACGTTAATGGCGGGAGGTCGGAGCAATGGCGGTGTATTCGTCGATGATAATTGGCTTTCTATGGTTCAAATATATAACCAGACAAATATAGAAGATAAACATTAAACATGGAACACTATCAAGTTCACCTTCACGTTAACATGGTATTTATTTATTTTTGGATATTTTGGTATATACATGACACATTCTTGGATAGACACCTACAAGACCCTCAACAACAATAAAGAAAAAGTTATAATAATTACCATTTAAGTGATCTCTTAATCATTTAAATCTTTGACTAAGGGGCTGTTTGGTTGATTAAGTGCTGAATTATTAAGAGGTCTGAATGGTTAAGATGTATGTATGGTTAAGTGCTGAATCATTAAGTTGGACCTCTTAATGGTTAGTTTTCTTGTCCCACATTGGTATGATAGTTTCATTAAGGTTCAGCCTAGTTCAGTGCTTAATGATTCAGTGTTTAATGGTTCAGCAACATCCCAAGTTTTAATGATTCAGCCTTAACCATTCCATTCAGAGTCTGAAACAAACGCGCTGAATGCTGAATCATTCAGCACTGAATGGTTAAGAGCCTCATTAAGAGGCTACCAAACAGCCCCTAATTTTGCGACACTGGTAATAAAGAATTTGTGACAACTTTTTACAATCCTAAGTTCCTAACCCTTGATCACGTCTATTTATTGTTGTATTTTCCAAAACATTACCTTCAAAATTTATTGATTAATTCATTTTATCTACTACAAAAATGATAATAATACACAAATATAGGACCAATCACCTTATGGTGGAGTGGTATGGAGGCTTAATGATAGAAGACTCATGGCTGAAAGATCATGGGTTCAATTATTGAGAGCGCTGGATTTTACCGATTATTCCATTGTCGTACTTTCGGACGGGTGTATAGTCGGGTTTTCCCTGGAACTAAAAAAACCAGGAGCTTCCTTACATGGCTGACTATGCCGGGTGAAAGCGGTCCTAATTTGATCGAGTACGAGCTCCGAAGGAAGTTCTTGAAGACTTTCGTTGGCCGTTCAAAAAAAAACACAAATATAGGCTCTTAGTTACCATTTAAGTGATCTCTAAACTTTTACTAATTTTGCAACACTGGTAATGAGGGGAGGGGCGATGGTTAGTAGCAGTAGTGGTATTCAGTACGGTGGCAGTGGGCGAGGAGGAAGGACAAGCTCATGTAAAATGTAATGCATTCTGAAATTTCATAGAACAATAATAACTAAACAATCAGTTAAACCTTCCAATAATGGAACAAAAGGTTGTCAATTAGAGTGGTCAATGAAAATGCAGCATATAAATTGAACATGAACATATTACAAAAAACAAAAATGATTCAATATGATGATTGATTGAAAGATAGGCAATTTGACCATCTGAATGTATAGAAGCAAGCTGTGTCCACCAATCTCCATAGCAGCATGGCAATGTTAACCCAATCCTAAAACAAAAAGACTTAATGAAAAAGCGTTTTTGACAGAAAACTAAAACAGCAGCGTGCTCCATCTGCAAGCATTCGAGGCCGGCACCCAGAGGAGTCTGCACATGAAAGACTTTACGAATCACACAGACATAAAATGAAGTGGTAAGAATTAAAATACAAGAGGTCTTGGTTTTAGTACAGGTGAAACCGGTTGGGTTGCCCTGTAAACACTCCACCGTGCAATTTTGATAATTGTTCCATCAAGGTCAAGTATACTTTTTTTTAACCACTCAGTAAAATCGACGACATGGCATAAAAGGTCGACTATACTTATTGACATGCCATGTAACCAATTTTACACCAATGGGTCACTTCACAGAGTTGACACACAAGAACATGCAACAGTACAACTTGACAAAGTTCAGTGACCTAGGTGGAAGCTATGTGAAACTTACCATTTAGCAAAAAGTGTCGTACAATAATAATTTAACACCAGGAAGTTTATAAGCATTAGAACATTGTTTGGATGTGGACTTTCAAGTTTTAACCAGTTTTAGTTTCCATTTAGTATAAAGTAATTTTTTATATGATCTGTTAGGAATACATAAATCACAACACATATTGACCCATTCATAAGTAAATGAGGTCAAAATTATCACCTTACAACCTAAGCAAGTCATTCCAGATACACCTCCGTTAAGAAATTCAACATTACAGCCTCAAGTCCTTTGGATTAGAACGTAAATTAACTAAAAAGTCACAAGCCTATGTGATATTTATTAGACAAATATTTATTATACTTATTTTGGATTGAGATTAATATTAGTACTTTTGTTAGCTTAGGTTTCAAAGTTGAAATTTAAGAGAATACGAGTTATCTCAGAATGTTGAATTTACAAACGATTCAACATCAATTGGAATAATCTATAGTCCAGCGCCCAAGTATCATTTGGGTTTCATTCAAGGTTGTAGAACTCGCTAGGCGCTAGTCGACCGGTGGGGTGGGGACTAGGGATTAATCGGGATTAATCAGGATTAATCGGGATTAATCGGATCAGAATTTTTATGTATAATTTTATAAATTTATATATATATATATATATATAACATTAATTTTATGCTTTTTTTGTATAGATGTATAAGTTAGAGGACCAAATATAGACTAGTAAAGATGTAGAGGGTTAATTTGTATATATATAACATTAACTTTATGCTTATTATGTATAAATATATAACTTAAGGGACAAAATATAAACTAGTAAAACTATAAGGGGTTAAATATAAAAAGATCCAAACTTAAAAACCCTACTCACTACCACTTTCATTATACGCCGCAAAAGACTGAACAAAACCAACTCCACCTGCTCCAAATGGGTCGCCGGAAACAGAAAGGTTCGCCGGAACAGAAAGGTTTGCCGGATTATGAAGCATTTATGGATCCAGGTCAGGTTTTTAACTTTGGCTTTTTGGGGTAATGGATCAGTTTGTGGGATGAAAGCATGTTTTTAAGCCAACTTCAAACGGAATTCTTTGGCGACTAGCTCCGACTTCGGCCGACTTTGGCCGGCTTGGACCGGCTTGGGCCGATTCCGACTAATTGAGTGATTAATGAAAAATTAATCAGTAGACCTCCGATCACCGATTTATCGGGGACTAGTCGGCGACTAGTCCCGATTTTTACAACCTTGGTTTCATTTATACCAATCCCTTCCAAAACTGGCTAGATAATTGTAAAATAGCATCTTCAAAATACTTAATTTCAAAACTGATCATGAGGGTGAAGTTTCATGTACCAGATACAGCCTAGTCTGAAGCAGCTAGAAATGACAATATGCCACAGTGAAAAGTCAAATTCAAGAACCGTAACAAAGAATATTTTGGTGGTGTTGGTCAGCAATCTCTTGAAAAAGAGAGAAATTGCCAAAAGAACGAATGGGGGAATTTATCAGACAAATAAACATCCTTCAAAAGTTTCTATTTCAAGAAAAAATTCATAAATAAAATGTTACTTGATATCTCCATAGTGAAGCACCGACCCTGCTATTACAATTATATATATATATATATATATATATATATATATATATATATATATATATATATTTTTAAAGAATATAATTGTCTATACGAATTTTAATATTCCAACCACGAGTAAGTTCCCTACGCCACATATGTAAATCAATATTGACCTTTTATGATAAATATAATATATTTAACTTGTCAAAATATAACTTATATAAGAAAGTGAGGGGTTGGGGTCTAGTGGTAAGAGTGGGGTCTCACAACCAAAAGTTTGTGGGTGCAAACCTCAACCAAGACAAATAAGAGAATGCCACTAAAAAAAGTATAATGAACTCCCAAGTCACCTTTAAACATTCTATACCACTCCACCTTGACTTAAAGTCTAACGATTACATTATTTCCAAAGCCTAATGTTTTTCAAATATAAACATAGCTGGGATGTGCTCTCGCAATTCTCTCACTGTAATTCTACCTTCGGTAAAAATAGAACAATATCGGATGCTGATATGTTTGATCCGATCATGTAGCTTTCCTTTGTGATTATTGGCCCAGACTTATCAACATCCGATATCAATCTATTCATACCAAAAATAACATTAAGTTGAGGAGGACTGAGATGAAAAACAATCACACAAATGTGCTCAGAAACCAATTTTCAAAAGCAAACTTCAACACTGTTCAGGTTTGCTAAGCATTAACAAAGAATGTATCGTAATAAGGACTCAATCAAGATAAAAATGTTAAATAACACGCTTTAGAATCATGATAAGAATAGTTTAGTATTGTTCCTATCTTTGTTCTTTGATTAGCGACTTGTATTTTGTATAAATAGAAATCACTTGGACGACCCAAATTTTAGTTCAAAAAAACTATTTAATCCAAATTTCCAAATTTGAAGTACTAAAGTACCCATTCAGAAACCCTTACGTTCAGTCAAATATTTTCTAGCACCACAATTGACTCGATCAAAGAAATGAATTCCAGCTTCACAAAGAAAACTATTGACCAATAGCAATATAAGATGGCTCATAAGACAAACTATTTAATCCAAATTTCCAAATTTTAGTTCAAAAAAACTATTTAATCCAAATTTCCAAATTTGAAGTACTAAAGTACCCATTCAGAAACCCTTACGTTCAGTCAAATATTTTCTAGCACCACAATTGACTCGATCAAAGAAATGAATTCCAGCTTCACAAAGAAAACTATTGACCAATAGCAATATAAGATGGCTCATAAGACAAACATGTCTACAAAGATTACTTATAAAAATGTTAATTGTTTTATTTGCTCTACTTTCGAATAAACAGAAAATGTGAATCTCTCAAATTCTTTAATGTACATATCCCTCTAATTCTAGGTAATATATGTTGAAAAAGCTTTGAGGTTCAGTAAATTATGCTTCCTTGCACGTTATATTGCTTCAATTACTCCTTACAGCTTATATTTACCAGATTAACATCAACAAAAATGAACATAGTTTACCAGCTTATGTTGCAAAAGTTTTGAGGTTCAGTGTTAGATTATGCTGACCTTAAAAGCTTTGGGTCACAGCTTCCTTTATATATATCTTGGTTTTCTATCAGCTGGCTTCAAAATTTGAAAAGAACACATTAAGCTTTCATCAACACTCATCATTGCCCCAGCATTATCAAATTCACCACAATAATTTGGAGCGGAAAAAATAGTAACAAGCTGCCTATCAGCAAAGAACTCATACCCATCTTCTACAACCTACACAAAATCACACCAGGCTTATAAAAAGTTGATCAAGTAACACTAGATGAAGCCAAATAAACAGTCTGGGTTGAAACAGGCAGTGTCGAATTGGATCGACCATACAGCGCCTTTAATGTCATATTATTTTTTTTACAAAAAATATTCGTGACTAGAAAGATACTACAATACAACAATAATCCAAACCCCTGACAAAAAGATTCAGTGGGCTCTATGAATTAGAAATAAAGAAAATTTTCAACCCTTCTTCCAGTTTAGTAAATAACCCAAACTGACCCATTCTAACTATATAGGTCTAGAAGGCCACCAGTTGGGACCAGGCTTTATCATGCACTGGGCTTTATCCCATCTAGTGCCCAGGACAGACCGGCTGTGATGACCAATTTTGACTCTGTTTAAGACTATCAGTCCGAACCAGGCTAGGCCTAAGCATAGCCGCATGGTTCGGGTTTAAACCTCTTTGTGCACCTCTACTTTAAGTAACACTGTTGAATGTTCAATTACCTGATGGGCTCGACAAACAAGATCCATATCATGTTGCATTAAAAACTCTGCAACTTTATCAGCTCCAAACGTATACGAAACTCCCCTATCACTCATTCCCCATCCTTTCACATCTCTACTAGGATCAGACCAAAGCAAATCACAAAGCAAGCCCGAATCCGGGACATCGGTTGGGCGGGCCAAATTCCTAATCTGATCCAAATTTGTCAAATCAGGAGAAAGCCCGCCATGCATGCATAATATCTTGTCATCAATTAGGGCAGCAGCAGGCAGACAATTGAAACAATCCGTAAACGTCCTCCAAAGTCTAACATTAAAACGACGCTTACACTCATCATAAAAACCGTATATTCGGTTAATAGAAGCACACTCATGGTTTCCTCTTAGAAGAAAAAAGTTCTCAGGATACTTGATTTTGTATGCAAGTAAAAGACAGATTGTCTCAAGACTTTGTTTACCACGATCCACATAATCACCTAGGAACAAATAATTCGACTCCGGAGGAAATCCCCCGTACTCAAAAAGCCTCAATAAATCACCATATTGCCCATGAATGTCACCTGAAACCAATACCATATAATGCATTATAGTCATAGTTTAAAAAACAAGCGACGTGCCAAAAGAACGAGTCTAAGGCAGCACCTCAAGGAGTCATTTTGTACATGCGCCTCATTGGCCTGAGGCAGTAAGAAAAATTGTGTTTATTTTAGATGCTTTAGACTTTTTGTCAATTTCAAACATTCCGTGTTATTTTAATGTGTGTTTTTGATGTTTTTCATAAATATAATGTTGAAATTAGTTAATATTTTGTTTTATACGATTTATAATTTTTATATTTTTTTAGTTCCGCCTCAAGGCGAAGGGAAAACGTCTCGAGGCACGATTCAGTACTTTCAAACCTTATTACAATTATCAAATATTCACACATATTACACATGATCAAACAAAATCACACCAAACACATAACAAAACATAACAAAACAAAACAATCTAAACAGCGTATCGACACATAAACAACGCGTAATCTATATCATTACCACAAAGCTTAATCGGAGCCTCGAGCTCCAACAAATTAGGCTGCTGAAGAAAAATCTCTCTAGAAACCGTACAAAGCTGTCGAATCTCCGATTCGGATAACTGAACCTGGCGCACGGTCCTCGCCTGGCGGAACTCTAACAACCTATTAATAATATCATCGAGCAACGCAGGCTCTATCCCCTGACCGTTTTGAGCCATTAATAACCTAACCTCTCTCTCTCTATATATCTAAAAAACAGTCTTAAAATTGATGTAAATATTAATCTAACAAACCCTAGGTTTTGAAACAGAAGAGAATAATAAAGGACGGATTTGTTGAGTGATTGTTAATGGTTGCAGTTAGCGTTTTCGTTGAAAAAAAGGTCAAGAAAACGATGTGTAATGTGAATAAATTGCATCGAATAATAAGAAATAGAGAAATAAAGGAAGGGGGATAGTAAAATAAAATGGAATAATAATAATAATAAAATGACAGAGAGGAGAGGAGAGGGAAAAGAAAAGACGGAGATGTCGAGTTGCAGGAATCAAAATTGTGAGGAGGAATGGAATTCTGCCGCTAATTCAAACTTTTTAGGTTTTGAATGAATGAATTGACGGATTGAAATTGAAATTTTATTAGGGTTTCTTTTTATTCTTTCATTTTATTATTATTATTATCATTATTATTATTATTATTATTATTATTATTATTATTATTATTATTATTATTATTATTATTATTATTATTTGTGGGGTTGTTTGGGTGGGTGTCTTTTGAACATGATTGAAAAGCGGTGAGTTTTAAACGGTGACACGCGGGTAATAGTGTCATTTGCGTTTGTGGGCATAACTGTCATTTTGTCGTTGGGTTGACATAGATGATTTGTCTTTTGTTGATCGTTAAAAGAAAAAAGAATAATATGATTTCCTTGTGTTTAATGATGTAGCACATGATCGTAATTGGTTAACCGGTCGTAACAAATGTTTAGCTTTTGGTCTTGAGTGTATTTAATAAACTAATAGGTATATCCGTGCTAAGTGACATGATAACATCTTTTGTTATGCTGCATTTGGTTGCCTTTAAACGGTATTTTTATAAGTAACATTTGATCGGCTTCTTTGTTCAACTAACACATTTTTGTATGATTATTGTTTTTACTATTATTTATGGTGAAACAACGAATCATACACATTTGTAATATATACTTTAACAATTTTATAACTGCTAGAAACATTAATGATTCTTATGATTTTTTTTGTCGATGAATATTAATGGTTTTTACCGATTATTCATCGAAACTCACATAAATCTTTCTCACAACTATGTATTTTGTAGATATTGGTACCTATATATCTTTCGCCCACTTAACCATTGTTCATAGTTCATACCTTGTCTCCATTTTTTTTTCGAAATTAAAATATATGTCTTTGTTTATACATGTCATAAAGGGTAAATTACATAAGGATGGTAGGTAGGCGGGCAACAAGCTGCGCCGCCACCCCTTTCTGAATAGAAAATCTCAATCTGCTAAAAACAAACCCCCGCCCTTGGAGGGTGGAAAATTTGTTGTGCATCACTCGCTGAACCCGAGCCAAAAACCGCACCAAATCCCGCCACCACATGCAAACACCCTTGTGATCCGAAAATCATACTTAAACCACAACTATAAAGATGCAAAATCGAAACGGAAATGATGGCCGTTTGGTTGCATAATAGAGAGCCATAAATCATAAGTTTTGAAGCTTTGTTACACGTTTGTTCATATTAGATGTCTGTTTTATAATACGATTGGAGTGCCACGTTGATCATGATATTCATATGCATACACAGTTACATTATACATGCATTAATGTAACATACACATTTTCTAGCCTTGCAACATTATGTTGTCTCTATAAACGAAATAATCGAACAACAATATTCTACAACATGCCTCTATGAATTGGGATATTAAGCAAGTAAAACAACATATGCTCACGGTTACAATGTTACATTGTTACATAATATATAATCTAACTTCTCAAAACATATTATTTCAACCTGAACAACAACCTTTCTTCGTGTTTCCAGATGCACCGCCACCAACGTCAATGGTGGTTCCCTTCCCCGGTAAACCCAACGCCGCCTCTTCTGCCACCAACGCTTTCTTGCTAACAATACGATAAATATCAGTCAAAACCGTTTGAAACGCTTTCTCAACATTATACGACTCAAGTGCAGATGTTTCAAGAAACAAAAGCCCTTCTTTTTCCGCGAATGACTGACCATCTTGCTCACTAACAGCTCGATAGTTGTTCAAATCAGACTTGTTTCCAGCCAACATAAGAACAATGTTAGCATCTGCGTGTTGTCTAAGCTCATGTAACCACCTTGGAAGATTGTCAAAGGTTGAGTTTTTGGTTATGTCATAAACCAAAAGGGCTCCAACCGCACCTCTATAATAAGCACTCGTGATGGCTCGATACCTCTCTTGTCCTGCCGTGTCCCAAATCTGAGCCTTTATTGTCTTTCCATCAACCTGTGTTCAAATTATTGGTCAAACTCAAGAATCCCATATGGAGTCTTCAAAATTTTGACTAGAGGTGGTGATTTCAACCGATTAAGGGTTGGTTCATACCATATTAGATCACTAATTGATGCTTAAAAAAAGTAGCTAGAAAAGAAATGAGTTATAGTTATCCCGATTCAAATGGGTAAAATAAAGTTACTTAGTTAAAAAGTGAACGGTCAAATATATCCCTATGTGTATTTCAAATGTATAGAACTAGAAATAATAACCAATGTTTTCATAACCAGTCTGGTCATCAAATTGGTCGTTTGACCCACAAGTTGAAACAATTTCAAAAACCGAACGAATTCATAAATATGTTTATGAATATTACTTTATACTTTTATATACTTTTATGAACATGCAATGTTAACAAATTTTTTTAATCTTAACACAAACTTTCATTTCATTTCATTTCACAACAGGCAAATTACATTAAGATGACAGGTAGACGGGCAACAGGTTGCGTCGCCACCCCTTTCTGGATCTCGCAAAGCTTAATATGCTAAAAACAAAACCCTGCCCCTTGGGGGTTGAATGTTCAACCATCAAGACTAAAATTCCGTACATCCATCAAGACTAGTTCGAATGTTCAACGGCTACATAGGTCTCGTACGCACTCATACCAATTATGTAGGACTCCTCCACTTCGGTAGTGATTATAGCCTATAAAGTCCGTCTTATCTTTTTTTTTTTAACAGCAATTGTTACTTCTACTCTACTTTACGGTTTACACTAATAAACCTAAACTACGCCCTTACACGGATTAAATATGACATCAATATGTCTCTAAAGTGGACTAGCCCCACATTCGCCCTTAGTATCTAGATCTCTTCGTTTACAATAAACAAAAGAAAAGTTAAATAATAATAATTCAAACTAAAAGTATAATAAACACAAACCTCAAGAGTTCTAGTAGCAAACTCAACTCCAATGGTGGATTTGGACTCCAAACTAAACTCATTCCTTGTAAACCTCGATAAAATGTTCGATTTCCCTACACCCGAATCCCCTACCAACACGATCTTGAACAAGTAATCATACTCATGATCGATCCTACTCGTCATTCTTCTTTAGTTTCTTCAAAACTCTACACACATTAAACAACATTATATTATTCACAATTCAGTACATACACATAGATCTAATCAAATTCCAAACAAACCCACTTCAATTGTGTGATTTTAAACAAAACCCAGAAACCAATTTGGAAGAAACACTTGCAGTGATCAGGAATCAGTAAGTAAAGCAAACATAAGAAAACAGAGTGTGAAAATGTGATTAAAAATTAAAAAGAAAGAAGGTGTTACCGTGATCGTGGAGATTGGAATAGAGTTAAAGATGAGTGAGAGATTTGGGGAAACAAGATGGGAACATGTACAAATAATGGTGGGAAGGATCCATGAATCACAGATCAACAATGGCTGTGTGTGTTGGCAATTGGCACCGTCCTAATAATAATAATAATATTAAAAGGGGGAAATTGTGTCGGTAATTTCAAAAGGAATACTTTATTTGGTAACAAAATTTCTTTGTTTATTTTGGAGTGAATCGCAATCTTTTTTCAAACTAAGATTCTATTACCTCGCGTTTTGTGGCTGGAGCTTCTGTTGCGTTAAAGATTTGGTGGACGTTAAAGATCGTGCGTCGCTGTGGGAGCTTCTGTTCTGTTATGTGAAGGGTTTCGTGGACATAAAAGATAATATTAAGTGATTGTTATTCTCACATGGTCTTAAAAAAATACTCGCGACTAAAAGCTAAGGGCTAAAAGTTTGGTGGTCAAATTGAAATAAATTAAAAGTACATAAGTTGATAAGAAAGTTAGTGATCAAAGTTTGATGGTCAAATCGGGAAGAAAGTAATTTACTTTGATAGATGCTATAATTGTAGATACGGGCCAAGCCCATCCGAATACTAATCCAGCCCAATAAGCAAGGCCCAAGAGACTTACCAAGAGCCCAGTTTAATGCGAGCCTTGATCTGCAAGCTGGAGCATTTGCAAGTTTATTGATTTTTATGTTAGTTACTTTATGCATTATTTCAAGTAACGGATAGGATCAGGGCTGAAAATATGGGTAGGACATCACATGGTGAACATCAGAACATGCCTTAATAATGGTATGGTGGACATGTATTTTCAATTTGCTTATGTAAGTTGTAATGTTTGCTTTTTTATAAAATAATCAAAATATTGTCCCAAATTGTCTTCTCTTTTAACTTTCTTCGGAGCCTAATCCCCTTTAATACCATGTGTAATCGAAAGGGGATTTGGGCGTGGTTGGGGAAAATAACGTTATAACGCCCATAGGTGAAATGTACACCGCCCCCTAGAGGTTATTAGGGACGTTTTTTGGGGAGGTGAAAATTATAACGGCGTTTTTTTTTGTTTGGGCCAATCACATTTCATCTTCCTTTTTTATTATTTGTTTTTATTTTCAAAAAAATTAAATATTTAATATTAAATGATTTATGCCCCATGAAAATTTTCACCTCACCACTACATACACCCCATATAAATTTCAAGCCCCTTTCATCCCCTAGTGGCCTCACATGCCAAGTGTCAAAAAATGCTCCATACAAGGTGAAAATTTTCACCTCCCACTCATAGTTGTTAATAGCGGTGATAGCGGCCGCGATCGCGAATAGCGTCGCGTAGCGGCTATCACTCGCTATCATGTGTTTAGCGGGTCAATAGCGGTGATATAGCGATTCCGGCGACGATTCCGGCGACTTCCGGCGAAGATTCCGGCGACTTTCTTTCCAGAAACGCAGAGGAAGATATAGAGGCGGCTGATTGTTAGTGTTACTCTGTTTCAGATGCTTTTTAGGGTTATAAATACCCTAAATAAGACAAATAACTTTATATATTTTCATATTTAACCTCTCTATCTTTCATTTGTTTACATATAATGCCTAAAACTTTTAAATTTGGTCCCTATATTTGTAAATTTGTACATAAAAATATTTTTAAATATTTTAATAGCTTATCGCTATTTACTAAATAGCGGTCGTTATTTACCGCTATATCGCTACGTAGCATATCAGTAGCCCGTCGCTATTTACCGCTATTCGCTATCGATAACTATGCTCCCACTACACATGGTCTAATGATTAACTTTTTTTTTTGAACGGCAAATTTCACTCCTTGTGAGACTTGAACCCATGACCTCCCCTTTATGTGTTTCTAGAAGCTTTGTTTCTACCATTAAACCACCAACCCCAATGGTTCTAATGATTAACTATAATTGATGTTTTCATTCACCACCCCAACCCTTCCCCATGGCCCATCACAAATGAACTGCTTCAGCAGCTCATTAACTCCACTGCCGTAGTAGCCGCGCAACAAGCTTCACAATTCTAAACTTTGATCAATGAAACCAAGCTGAGTGGACCTTTGCTCGTGCTTGGCTTGTATACAAACCGAATCGAACCGATCGCCTCGTTTACAACCGAGCAGAAAATTGAGCGAACATTTTCCGAGCAAATTCCAAGCAAGCACCAAACGATCTGAACAACCCTAAGCAACGGTAATATTAACATTTGGGATAAATTAAATTCATTAATTTAAATGAAAATAAACAAGAGAATCAGTGAAGTGATGTCTTCAAAACCGTGTTTCAGTTAAGTGAATTAGATAAATGAACTAGTGAAGTAACGCAACACCAAAGGATTGATACTAATAAATGAGTGAAAAACAAAAATGTTGAGTGCCCGTTGTCGACGGTGCAAAAAGTTGTGAAAAAATAGATATTATATGTTACCAAAGAAATGAATCATAGTTTTGATGTTACGTGGTTGATACGACGTCACTTGATGGGGCCTAGAATTACAGTATCCAAAATTAAAATCACAAATGATACAAGGGCATAAGGGTGTTTGTAGTATTATTTTTTTCGTTCACTAATTTTAATCAAATTCTGTTTTGTCACATCACTTCGCTGAAACACTTTTTTGGAGGCAACACTCCACTGATCCTTTTATTTATTTTCATTTAAATACTTAAACTTTGTTTTTTTTCGTTTTTTAAATTTCACGCGGTTTCAATTTTTAAACCGGTTATTAACATTTAATTTATACTATTACAACCGTCTCACCAAACGGTCAGCAAAATTAATTTGTAATTCTTGGAAACTGTCGATTGAATTTAATTGAATTAACTTAAACGGTCAGTAACCTTTAATTTTAATAGTGAAACCGTTCAAAATTTTGTAAAAAAAACAAACACCCACAAAGATGAATCCCTAGACCGAGGAACAAGAAATGACGTTAGTGGTGTGCTATAAGGACGCCACAAACGACCCGGCTATACAACAACTCCCGAGGGATAAGGGGTTGGCCTACCTATCGGAGGGGTTCTGGGCCCGCGTGTTGAGCGACTTCAACCAACACGTTGGCACCAACAACAAGACCCTCCCAGACATCCAGTTGAAGTGGGCCGAGCTCAATATCAAGTGTGAGAGGTGGACCACCCTCTACAAGCAAACGATAAGGGACGATCCGAACCTTGATCACGAGTTAGCTATCGACTTCACTCACTATGAGTATGAGGCTCGATACGACAACAATTTCAACCATGTCGAGGCATGACAATTGTTGCGCCAACCTTAAGTTTATTTTTCTTTGTTTTAATGTATTTTTATTTTATGTTTAATATTATTATGTTTTAATGAAATGTTCTTATTTATGTTTTTTTTAATTTAATTAGATTTTAATGTATTTTTATGCTTTAAAACAAACGGTTAAAACAATATTAAATAAACGATTAAAAAAATAAAACAATGTTAAAAAACAAACAGTTAAAGTACAAATAAGTGTATTTGTTTAAGTAAAAAATAAAAAATAACGGTTATCAGCACATAACCACTACTAATATGGGTGGCGACGATGTTATCATGCTGATAGTTGATACCCGTAATCAATTCGGGTGCCGACACCTAACGTAATAATAAAACGATTCCTTGATGTGCGTCCATGTGCTCTGTTTCATTCTGGTACTTCTATTTTGGCTCATCCTCTGTTTTTCCATTTTCTGCTTCAACACATCCACACCCATTTATGGATAATAATAATAATAATAATAATAATAATAATAATAATAATAATAATAATAATATTAATAATAATAATAATAATCAACCCACTTCCTCCCCACCACCATCACCACCACCATCATCTTTCACCGCTGAACTTTTCGGTGACGTGTCACCTTCCGCCGGTATTTTCTCTTCAATTTTCCCTCCGCCCTCCACGGTATTATTTATTATTATTATTATTACCTTTTTTTTAAAAAACTTCTAATTATTATTATTATTTTTATTAGGGTTTGAAATTAAGGGCTAATTGTCTTGTTATTATTAGGGATAATTGTTAATTTAATTAAATTCCAGTGGGTTTGGATATTTTGAGTTGAAGCTTAAAACCCTTGCAACACTCTTCTGTGTTTGGGTCGGGCCTTTGAGTCGTTTCGTACCGACTCGGATCCTTTCGGGTTCCGGTCTGTAGACGGTAGCCTCCGGATCATCCCTCCGACGCTCAAGTCAGTATAACATACATGCATGATCAAAATTCTCACTAATAAATTGACAAACACGAACAAATTTTGTTCGTTTATGTCCGTGAACGTTCGGTAATATGTTTGTTTACGTTTGTTTGTGTTTGATAGTTCATTAGGGTTCCAACTAATAAATTATAATAAATGATGATGTCGTACATGTTGAGCTTACTTTAGGGGTGTTCATCGAATCGAATTTTTCGAAAAATTTATTTTTTTTACTGAATTCGTATTCGATTCGAACTCGATTAAAAGCTGACCAATTCGATTCGAATTCGTATTCGAATAAAAAAACTCAATTCGAATTCGTATTAGAAACTTGAATACAAAGCGAATTCGAATAAATTCGTTTAAGGTTAAGGTTTAAGTTAATTGCTTTAGTTAGGCTTAGGCTTGGTAATGGGCTAATTTATGACTTAGGTTAAATCTATAGATTAACTCAAGTTCTAAAGTTATATATGTATTATTTTTGTTCGAATTTCGAATCGAATTTAAAATCATAAATTCGTATTCGATTCGTATTCGAGTTATTGAACTCGAATTGAATTGAATTCGAATACGAATTCTTGATCATCGAATCGAATTTTTGATAATCAAATCGAATTAAGTCGAATTTCGAATTTTTCGAATTCGAATCGAATTTTGAACACCCCTAGCTTACTTGATTATTGTTTGACGAATTTGAGGTTATTTTGGGTGGATTAAAAGAAGACTTCAAGTATAATATAATGATTTTGTTTTTTAGACAGTTTGGTAATTATGTTTATCAACATTATGTCAAGTGTGTTTAAATAGTTGGTTAGTATATTTTGGGTGGATCTATGTTATGTTTATGATGGAAGATTTGTGTTCGTTTCTATTAATGAAGTCTTGTTTGTGTTCGTTTCTATTCATGAAGTCTTGTTTGTGTTCGTTTGCGTTCGTTTGCGTTCATTAGTGTTCATGAGCATTCGTCTGTGTTCATGAACGTTCCAACTTCCAACGCTCGTTTATTTTGTTTGCATCCGCTTTTGTCTGGCACCTAAAATTAACAAACAAACGCGTACACGTTCATTTCCTCAATGAACAAACACAAACAAAATGTATCGTTCAGTAAGTTGGAACGGGAGGACCCTTGGAAAAGAGGGTTTGGCCTCCTATAGTACGGATAGGATGTTGGTCGGGTTAGGGCCAATGGGTTGGACCGCATTCAATCCCAAGCCCGAACATCTAGCCTGATCCGGACATACTTCATCAGCCTAGGTTGATTATTAGTTATTTATTTCTTGGACCCTAAAATGTGATGTGTGCAAATTGTTAAGATACATCAACTTAGGTCCAATGGGCCGGACCGCATCCAGGCTCATGCCCAAGCATCGATGATCGAACCTCATCAGTGATCAGACTATGTTGCTTATTAGTTATATATTTCTCGAACCTTAAAATTGAATGTTAAGTTTGAAGTGTTAAGATACATCAGCTTAACTTTTATGATCTTGATTTTTGTAATTTATCTTCGGTTTATCAAGCAATAACTGTTTCTCTATCTGTTTAGGTATTGTCACGAAACCCGAATTCTTCGCAGTTCACTGGACATATGCAAAAAGAGACCTCGCAGAGCCAGGTGTGGGCTTCCACCCATGGAACTTCAGGTAAAAATGATTTTCTTTATCGGCTTAAAATGTTATATTTGTGTTGAGTTGTGGAGTCTGATGTGTTGCCTTGCGTTGTAACTAACTAACATTGTGATCCTAAATCTTGAAACGCTAATGTTTTATTAATATATTCTTGATCAGCTGAGAATGTAGCGAAGAATACTGCAAGTGCAAACAGTAGTGTGATGAACATGGAGAGGAGGTCAGTCTTTCAGGATAGAGTTGACTCGTCTCCCCTAAGTTCATCTTTATATTATGGTGGACAAGAAGATATGTATGTTTGTTCTTCAAGTGACCCGACTTCACAGTCACATTCTAAAGTGAGTATAGTTTTCATTTTGATATTATTAAGAAACAAAACAAGCCCTTTTGTTGAAGTTACGGATAATTTCATGTTTTTAGTTCAAGAAAGTGGACGGAAAAGATGATCCTAATCATATGCACAGTGCCTCTAGAGGAAATTGGTGGCAAGGTTAGTTGATTTCTACTGAAGTGCCAATTTTGGCCCGTTCATTTCTAAAAGGACCAACGACTAAGAATAAAATGTTAGCTAAAACGGACAGGGGTCAGTTTTGGTTGAAAGTCGCACAAAGTGTATATTTAATGCACGAAACCTCCTAAATTATTATATTAAAAAGAAAATGAGATGACATTCTAATTGTTTTTGTTGCAGGGTCGCTTTATTATTAAGACAAAGCCGCTTTATAGGCAAGAACCTGAATTTTCCTGCTATTAACTATGGTATCTTTTGATTCACTTAATTCTGTAATTATCTTTTCAAGATTACAATAATTAAAAGTCAAGTTATGTTTCATCTCTAATGGGTTAAATGGGTAACGGGCCAAAATTCACCGACCAGAATCATTTTGGCCCGTTATCTAATCCGCCTATTTTGGCACCTCATTTCTATTTTTGTCAAGTAAACGATACAATTTTATCTTTATTTTTGTTTGCGTGGTATAAAACAAAATGTTTACGTTTCAACTTTAAAATTTTGGAAAAGATAATTACCGACAAGTCCATGTTGCTTGCGATGTGATTTTGCAGGAAATTCATGGAACCTTTATAGATAGACGTTCGAAGTTTTTGTTGATACATATGAAGATATCCCGGTATTTACTTTTTCGCTTCTTTTGTTCTCTCAATGCATATTTGATGTTTTTTCTGGTGACTTTTGGTAATATGATAGTTAAAAGTATGTATAGAAATAAAAGCTTTGTTGCTAGCAATAATAGTTACTTATGCGCATGAATAACATATGCTACTTGATATGGAAATTATACTGTTATTTTGCCTTGTCTTGTATGTATCTGTTAACGGGTCAAAATGATCGCCGAGCCTGTGATGCTGAAAAGCTTTGTAGCCATTGATGGCTTCTCAGAGCAAACCGCAATCAACAAAGTATGATCCAAACCTTGTGCTCGAAGAGTTGGGTTCACAAAAATGCTGTTTGAGTTGCAGAATCTTGACAACTGACTAATTTGTAACAGTAACAGCCCTAAAGCGAATAGATTAGGTCCAAGATCCTCCTTGTATCTAGCATCCGATGGGTCATCTACGGCTACCAAAACGGCCACGGTTTCCTTTAATTTTAATCAACCTACCTGTCGTTCCAAGAATAGAGGATTTCGATACTGGTATTCCAAAGTTCGACTGAAAGTTTTAACCTTTTTCATAATACGTCTCAAAACAAGCAAGCACATCTAACGGGGCAGTTCATCTCATCGTGGCCTATGTTCAGAAAACCGCCAAATTTATAGTTCCAGTTCGCTAATTGAAGTCAAATAACATCATAATAAATCGAGATCATATGATCAAGATCCCATGTGAGATCGTCATATTCCCCCCCGGCCCTCACCGTCTTTTGGCGCAGTAGTGGAATTTTGCGATTTTCGTAGGTAAATTGAGTCCAGGTTGAATTCGGCCCCCACCGATTTGATCTTCCGGTCACTACCGATCGAAAAAATTGAGTCAGCCCCCACCGATTCGAGTACCAAGCTTCGACGCTGCTTATCATACTTACAAAATCATAAGATTTTAAGACCATCATAATATGGTTTTTCATATGTGTACGAGAAAGAAAAACTAATCATTACATACTCAAAACATGCCAATTACATTATGTTTTCTAAATAACAAGATGGTAAGTTCATCTTCTTTGAATGTTTTTATGCTAACAATGGTTAATGCTAGCGAGTAAATGCATGTAACACGATACATATGTAGAAAGCGAGTGCTGAAGGCACCAAGACCACCAACGGTCCTACTGCGGCTAGGCTATACCAATCCAAACAAGCCAATTTCCCAAGCTTAATCTGAACCAAATTAACCAAAGCAAGAGTCAAGAACAGACAGCCAAACAAAGATCCAGTAGCCGACGCTAAAATCCCAGCTCGTAGAACCCTTAAGTTGACATGAGCTACGGTCCCATCACTCACCTCAACACGAGTATCACCATCTTTGGCGGACCTAATAGCTTGTTTGAGCCCAAAAGCAATAAGGCTAGAGAAAAGGAACGAACTAAAAGAGTAGACATGAAACACCACGAGGTTTTCCGCAACCGAAGAAGTGGTGATGCATGTCGTGTCGGATGAGTCCACTAACGAGTAATTTGGGTCCGCGGGGTTAACCGCCAGCCCGAGGAAAAGACCAAGAGTGAAAAGAGAGTTGACGTTTACAATTCCGTCTAGCGCCATCATGTGGATGGTGGTGCTCTTGAGGTTGCGACGGCCGGTGGTGGCGGTAGTAATAATCATTTTGTTGATTGCAAAGGTTGGTTGAAACTTGAAAGTGATGGTGTTGGAGGCTTCAAGTGGAATTTGAAAGGTTTTGCGTTTCGTTGCAGGCAAGCAAGTGAAGAGTTAAAGGCAGTGCAATCATACATTATTGAGCAATTATTAATTACCTAAAATCAGAAATGAAAAAAAAAATACGCCGCTGCCGGGGATCGAACCCGGGTCATCCGCGTGACAGGCGGGAATACTTACCACTATACTACAACGACTTGATGGTTAATACTGAATATAAATTATAAATCAACTTTGGTTTATCGCAATATATTTTCATGTGTAGCTTAAGAAAAATAGTAATTGATTATGTTAAAATTATGTCAAATATTTGAATGATAAATTATAATTTGGTATTGTGTGTAAATCATCATAACAAAAAATAAAATATAATGATAAGTGCACGTTTTTAAATTAGCATTTTCACAAGTGATACGAATATCATTCTCGTAGTTATATGAGAATTGTTAAGGCATCGTACTTCATTCTTATAAGTTTGTAACTAATTTGTATCATACTACTAAACTTGATAATTAGTGTAACAAATTTATTATTCGTAGGCGAAGGCAGTGGAGGACATTAAAATTGACTCTTTTAATATGATGAAATTTAGAGCGAAAATGGATAGTTTAGTTTGGAATGACTCGTGCAGATCCCCTTTCGTTTCCTAGCTATGTTGTAATTGTTTTATCTAGCTACTCACTTGTCTTTGTTGGATACACAAAATGTAGTGGTTCTAAATACACCATTGTGATTTATTTTTTTATTTATTTTTTTTGAAATTTGGTAACCTTGTTTTGAAACCAACCGGTTGTTTTAAAGGATCTTTTTTTATATAACCATTCAGTTTTATAAACACCAACAACTTACCTCTAAATGCACCATTGCGACATCTTTTCCATCTACGCCACAGTAATTTGATCACAACCGTCGTGTTTGTCTTTATTTACGTTTTGGTGTGAATTTTATTCGAATAACTTAGATTTCATCGTAACTTTTCTGTGATATTCAAATACACCATCGAGACATGGTTTTTTATAGATATGTTTACGATTCGCTTATTTATATCTAATAGCACGAGTGTAACCTAGTTAATAATATACACCACCTTACACAATTTTAAATATTTTACATCTAATATGTTTAAAGCTAGCAGCCTAACCTAACATATACAAAAAGAGAAAAAAAAAAGAAAAAAAAAAGTGATATTATATATAACCTAGGCCATTTATAATATGATTCTAGTCGACTGTCCCTCTCACTTTTTTATCCAACTACTACTAAAGCCAATCCTTGCTTACTTTCTATCATATACCCATTACCGAACATACTTTCTGTTGAACCCTTTCAACTCTCTCTAATGGCCGGAGATTTTCATGGCTCATCATCATCTTCTTCCTTCCTCACCACACCCTTTAAATCAGAGTTTGTTTCAATTGATACCAATACTAATACCGATACCGATACCGAAGACGACGATAGTTTCATCCTTGAGTTGACCCGTCAAATGGAGGATTACATGCTTCAAGATGACGACGATCATAATAAACATAATAACACGCCTCTAGTATGTTTTTTTTACCTAACTATTCATTAAATTGGGATTTGTTTGATTGTTTTGTATTCCGTTTTTTTAACGGAGAAACTTATATATAAATATACAAAACGGGCTAGCCGTCACCCTTGTGGTGGAGTGGTATTCAGATGAAAAGCGAATATGGGTGTCGCCGGTTCGACTCGGATGGGATGTGAGGTTTTACCGATTATTTCCCTGACGTGTCTTCGGCGGGTGGAGGTTAGGTTTCCGCCCATCTGAGAAAGCCAAGGAGCTGATGGCGGTCAAGTAGTCGACCTTAGCCATAACGCCCGGTGTCACGGTAGTTGGCAATACATTCCTTGAAATTAAAAAAATAAAACGGGCTGGTTAATAAAACGTCCCGAATATTAACAACACATGTATGCAATAAAAAATGAAAACCCTAATAACTATTTCAATACAATTTATATTTATTTGACTGTTTTGTATAATATTACTTGCTTTGTGATTGTATCAGGTGAATATTCAGAATCATAGTCAACACCGAGTTGTGGAGAACTCGAAGCGTGGAAGAAGATGGAAGATGACTGAGTCGACTCAGCAAACGAAGTATCATAGAGGAAGGAGAGGGACGTCATCCGGGTCGGGTATGAGAGCTGTTTTTCTTAACAGGTCGGGTTCGAAAACCGGGTCTAACGGGACAGGTGTGTTCTTGCCTCCTTCAGCCAACAATCCAATTACTGCTCAGAGCCGCAAAACACTAGGTACTAGCTAACTAGCTTCATTTGGTTTACCAATCTAACTCATGTTTACTTGTTTAAACGAGTCGAGCCAACTTTGAGCTAATCTAAGCTAAAGCTGGGTTGGTTTAACCAGGCCCGGCTCGATAGTGTTACGAACCTAAGCTAGGGCTTGGGGCCCTTAAAAATAGGGTCCCCTTTTTTAAAAAAAAAATAGTTTATGCATCAAATTACGTAAGAAAAATAAATTCAATCTTGACATATTTATAAACACAAGATATAACTTTTTGATTTTTTTAACTTCGTCCATAATAAGGTTTTTAGTTTATTATTGGGGATCTCAAGTTTTGGAGAGATGGGGCTTTATATAGTTTTTGTCTTTTTAGAAAGGGGTGTTGGATTTAAATAATCTAAAGTTTCGGCCATTAGCCAATAATAATCCCAAGTGAACATGTGGGTGTAAAAAATAAACATCCGTTAAATATGAACTAACTGAGTCAGTTCAAGATGACATAGCTGCTGAGGTGGCGTGCTGGCGTGGACTCTGATGCTGAGGTGGCAGCTGAGGTGTCATGTTGATGTGGACCAGATGCTGATGTGGCATGCCAGGTCAGCTGCCACTAGGGGTGCAAATGACACGTAGCGGCTCGGGATCGGCTCGGTAAAAAGCTCGAACGAGCCGAGCCTTAACGAGCCCGAGCCTGAAATATAGCTCGTTTAGTTATCGAGCCCGAGCTCGAGCCCTAAATACAAAGCTCGATTGGGCTCGCGAGCCTAATCGAGCCTTAACGAGCTAGAGCCCCAACCCGAGCCCGAGCCTAAGTTACAGCCGAGCCTAAGTTATAGCCTTAACGATTGGGCTCGCGAGCCTAAGTTATAGCCGAGTTTTTGCGAGCTCGTTTGAGATTCTCAAATCACCTCGAGCCGAGCCGAGCCGAGCTCGAGCTTTGGATTTTGCTAGCGAGCCGAGCTCGAGCTCAAGATTGTAGGCTCGAACCGAGCCGAGCTCGAGCTCGAGCTTCACAAAACCTTAACGAGCCCGAGCCGAGCCCAGTCAGGCTCGGGCTCGGCTCGGCTCGTTTACACCCCTAGCTGCCACGTCAGCAGTCACGTCATCTTGAACTAACTCAGTTAGTTCAGAGTTAACGGATGTTCATTTTTTACACTTACATGTTCACTTGGGATTATTCTGGTCCAGCGTTAAAGTTCGGATTATTATTGGCCAATGGCCCAAACTTTGGATTATTTAAATCCAATGCCCCTTTTAGAAAGGGCCTCAACGTTTTAGTTTGTTTTGGGCCTCAAAAAACGTTAAGCCGACCCTGGGTTTAACTTATCAGAGTTTGAGCACGTCTAACCTAAAGCTTGGTTTGTTTAACCATCAGAGTTCGAGCTCGTCTTGTTTCGACAAAGCTCAAGCCTAGGTAGAGTTTATAAAGCTTGAGCTAAACTCGATTAGGTAAATTTATTATCTATTATTTGATTTAAAATGTAATTTATATCCATTTATTTACATATATAATTAAAGTTTCTGTTATTTTAATCTTTTGATATAGTATAGGAAAACAATCAGACTAATAAAACCGTAAAACAATATCTAAACTATTTTTTTTAACGATCAACAAAAGCACGATCATCCGGGTAAACAAACAGCAAAAGACCACCCAAACCTGTAAGTAAAGACAACGCTGATGACCTGGCCCGCCACCATTCCAGATGAACCACAATATCTAATATATATTTCAAATATTATATACAGTTGATTAGGGCTGCAAACGAACTGAACTTTTAGCGAACAATTCAAGAACTGTTCGGCGGGAAGTTCGTTTGTGTTCCTTCGTTTAATAAATGAATGAACACGAACAAAATATTTTGTTCGTTTAGTTAAATGAACGAACATGAACAGAGGACACATCCGTTTGTATATGTTTGTGAACGTTCGATAACGTATTCGTATGTTCGATAGTTTATTAAAGTTTTTAATTTTTATAGTTGTCTTGATATTATTTTATTTTTATTTATTTTACTTATTTTACCCAAATAAATAAATAATTAATTTACCCGAGGTAAATGTATGTATGTGAATTCAATTTTATTCGAAAGTTAATATATGTCTGTTTGCGTTTGTTTCCATTCATGAACACTTCTTTTTGTTTGTTTCTGTTCATCATGAACACTTGTTTGTGTTTATGAATGTCCGTTTATGATCGTGTGTGTTCATGAACAAAATTAACAAACGAACACGAACATGAGTGTTTTCTTAACAAACGAACATGAACATAAAATCTCGTTCGGTAAGTGTTCATGAACTGTTCGTGAACACGTATATTACTTAACAAATGAACACGAACAAAGTCTTATTCGTGTTCATTCGGTTCATTTTCAGCCCTACAGTTGATACATCAAATTTTATCTTTGAATTACAAGCAAACATCTAAAATCTAGTATTAAAATTCACGTATTGTTGAGACTTGAACCGCACTGATGGAGGTTACTGAATTTATAATTTAATTACTTTAAAATGCAGTGCCAAATTTGTTTTGTATTTAAAACCTTAAAAAGATTGTGAAATTTAATCTTAATTACCCCGTGCAATTGTGCAAAGCATAAAATCATATAAAGTAGCATCAATATTACACTTTTGTCAGCGATAAAAAACACCAAAAAAACCAAGCACGCCGATTGCAGCGCGATAATGTGCAAAAATTAGACTGGAACTTAAAACACAAGGTGACCATATTTGACAGGAAAAATAAAGGTAAAAACGTTGAACTGCATACGCACATTGTAGAGTGTCAACTTGAAAATTTTGAATCGAAACATAAAGCTTAAAATCTGTATAAGATAAATGGGATAAAATTTAAAGCAAGAAATATAGAGGTTAAATGTAAAAGATGAAAACTATTAGTGTTAAAAGTTCAACTTACAAAAGCATGGTGTACAATCATTTTATGCATAAAATACTTATTAAGGATGATGTAAAACACTATTAAGCAAGTTAAGTTGCAACCATTTGCAATAAATTAATAGTATATAAACAAAAGAAATAAAGTTGGTGAAGGATGTTGATGCGGGACTTTGCGGTTATGAACCAGACAAATAGAGGGTAGTTGTACCTGTAGCCTAAAAGAGGGTTGAAGTGAACATGGGACATAAATAACAATATATAAATTAATCTTTAAAACATCTAGGTTGTGGTCTATTGATAAAGGCAAAGCCTTTAAAACACCTAGGTTGTGAAAGGTCTTGAGTTCAAGTCTCATAGACCATAGGATTTAGAAGAAATTAATCTTTCAAAAAAAAAAAAAACAATAAATAAATATAAAATTAAGTTCAAGTAGAATAGCATATAAAAGTACAGATAAGCTCGGGACGGTATCAGTACCAATCGATACCGATTTCAAAAACCACCAAAACCTAATACCGATACCGAAAACATTCGATACGGTATCGGTTTGGTATTGGTACGGTACCGGTATGGTATCGGTATTTTAAGTTAATTGGTTATGAATTCGGTTATGGTTATTTCGGTTATTAACCATAAACTTCAACTAAAACTAACTTTCGACTAAAGTTTAATAATTAAAATTGTATGGGTCTACAAAATCAAAAACGGAACCTACGATGGTGGACTTAGCTTAAGTTTTTTTTAATAACACTACCAAGATTAATTTTTTTTTGTTAAACTACGAATGGATGATCTTTATTAATAAGATTTTTTAGACAATAAAAAAACTTATTTAAGCCTAAGTTTAATTCTTTATTAAAGTAAAGGTTACCTACATTAAGATTGTGTTGTTACTAGCATACTTTTATTTTAGTAGAAAACCTCTACATGATTAGTGTAAAACATAATGCATAGTCTAAAAACTAGAAGTTCGGTTCGGTTATAGTGATATTGGTTAACCAAAGTTTCAAAACAATGGTCATAACCGCTCGGTTGGTTAAAGAAATTTCATAACCATAACCATAACCATTGGTTATGTTGGTTATTGGTTAATATCGGTTCGGTTATGTTGGTTATGGTTCGGTTATTGGTTATGGCGGTTAATTTTGCTCACCCCTAATATCCATGATAAATAAGTTGATTCGATTTCAATTTTATATGTTCAACGTATGTCTTTTGTTTAGATCACCCCGAAACTTCAAATCTCACTAAGGGACTGTTTGGTTGATTAAGTGCTGGATCATTAAGATGTCTGAATGGTTAAGAGGCTCTGAATGATTAAGTGCTAAATGGTTCAGCTATGCACCAAGTCTGAATGATTCAGCTCTTAATCATTCCATTCAGAGCTTTTTTTAAGTTGAAACAAACAATCTAAATGCTGAACCATTTAGAGCTGAATGATTCAGAGCCCTGTTAAGAGGCTACCAAACAGGCCCTAACTCGTATATGGTCTACCTTCATATTTGCTCGGTCTCGTTCCATAATCATAGCCTCGCAACCACCACGACCAGGAAATTAAGGTCAACACATGAACCAGTTGTCGTTAAATTGAAATGGTTTAAATGATGAGTGCGATCCTAATTTCATCATTAATCACAAATCAATTCTTACAAAGAAAACTTTCAAAGTTTCAATTGGTCTCATCTCTTTCATAATCAAAATAGTGGTTTTTGTATCTCTAGCCAGTGAAGCTTGAAAATCCGGAATAG
Source organism: Ambrosia trifida (assembly GCA_028751855.1). Classification (NCBI taxonomy): domain Eukaryota; kingdom Viridiplantae; phylum Streptophyta; class Magnoliopsida; order Asterales; family Asteraceae; genus Ambrosia; species Ambrosia trifida. The sequence goes on along the minus strand of CM054133.1, from coordinate 32,889,254 downwards.
GCGTCGAAAGTATATAACTAATTTTTTTTAATAAAAAAACGGAGGGTTGAAACCGTTTCAGGGTGTTTGGGATTGAGTTACAAAACAATTTATTGACTTATTGGTTTCTTGCAAAAGTCAATAAGTCAATAAGTTGTTTGTGTAAATCAAAAGCACTTTTGGTTTTTGGCTTTTCAATAAGGGTGGAAAAGTTGTTTCAAGAAGTCGTAAATCCTGGCTTTTGGCTTTTAGTTATTTTGCACTAATAAGCTAAAACAAACACTTTTTAAAAATCAACTTATTAATTTATTGACTTTTCCCACCACAAAAGTTAATCAAAACACTTTTTAAATACTTCTTTTAAAAAAATCATAAGTCAATAAACACTTCTGACCAAAAACACTTTTGGAAATAAATATGCAATCCCAAACAATATACCAAAAAAATTCTTTGCAAATACTATATAATCGAAACTTTTGAGCAAAAATTCGAGGGGTCGACCGCCCCTCCCGACCCCAAGGAAGTTGCGTCACTGTCTCTAGTGTCATGACCTACTCTTTGCGATGTCACTATCACGGTTCATGTTTTTTTTTTTTTCAAATAAGGGTATAATATTCATTTAATAAAAATAATTTAATTTTAACGATAGTTAATGTCAATAATAAAAAATAGTAGGACTGGTTTAGTAGTCTAGCAGTATGATGTATGCCCTCACAAAAGGGATGTGATTTTATGTACTTAAATGTGTAAGTTAATAGATGGTTTACGTACCAAAGGGACTTTGGCCTAGTAGTATCAAAGTGTTGGATAAGAATTTGTCTTTTTAAATGATGATGATATCAAATTTTATGGGTGAAAAAAATTAGCCGTTCAAAAAAATAAAAAATAAAATAGATGGTTTAGGTGTAAGAAAACTGTTGTTAAAAAATGGTAAATACAAAATAATATAATCTATACTATCTTATAATACATTTCATAATGACCTTTTAAAATTTAAGTTTTATAAGCATAATTCCTTAGAGTACAACACACAATGCATATGTTAACTACTTTTTGAGGGCAAATATGTCTTTTATACAGTACTTACACATTTTCCCCCTCAACTTTACTCAATTCTTTTTATTTAAATAACAATTACACTTTTCACCATTATTTTAACCAACTACTCTCGCGATTTTTAAACATTCATAATTTTTTATACGTTAATATTTTGCTAATATTATTACACCGTATAAACTAACATTTTTTTCTCTTTAATTTGAGTATAGTATTGCTATAGTTTTTTAATTAAAAAATGATATGTTATGATTAATTAATAACAATAACAAAAACGAAAACAAACAAAAATGAATCGAAATCATCTATATTATACTATATTATAATACATTTCTTATCGATCTCTTAAATTTAACTTTTACAGTATAATTGCTTAAAGTACAACACGCAATGCACATGTTAACTAAATGTTGTTTCCCGCCGCAACGCGCGGGCACCTGACTAGTAAAACAATATAATATTGGAAAACTTAAGAAATAAAATCATATTATATTATTATTTACTTGTTTTTAACGGCAAATGTTAATCCTACTCTTCTATTTCACATCAAATTTATTTAAATTGCATCATTTCCTAGTTTTGAATATATAACATTTACTCTAAGATTCATTAACCTTATTCTTTTGGGTTAGTGCCATATATATATATATATATATATATATATATATATATATCGATAAAATGAGAACTAATGTGAGTTGTGAGAACTTGATAACTCATCTGGACCATTGATCTTGATGATCCAATGTTTGAAATCAAAGGATGAAACTTTTTGTCTTGACATGTTTATTAACTTTTTATTAGTATTTTTTTTAATATAATAAAGTACATTAAGGGATATTTGGGTAAAAAAAACATGGAACAGAAAAATTTAATATAATATTATGTTAATTTTTTATTCCATTATTGAAAGAATCATATTTTTTAAACTTTATTTTATTTTTTCAATTAATTTAATTTTTTAAAACAAAAAATCAAATATGTGTATTCTGTTATCTCCCTCTAGTTTTTACACTGGCATAATTATTTACACTAGTGTTTTACTTACATCTATATAAACCAAACATCTATAATTTTTGTACGATTTACACTGGTGTAATTATTTATACCAGTGTTTACTTACATATATAAACCAAACATCTATAATTTTGTATGATTTACACTGGTGTAATTATTTACACCAGTGTTTACTCACATCTATATAAATCAAACATCTATACATTCGTATTACGCTGCTGTAAAAATAACTAATACCATCTATACATTCGTATTACGCTAGTGTAAAATAACTAGTACCATTTATAACATTTGTATTACACCACTGTAAATGCCTCACAATATCAACAAAATTTGTATTACATCAATGTAAAAAACCAAACATCTATACAATTCATACTACACATAACTAACCGAACAAAAACCAACCCAACAAAAACCCCTTTGGTCAACAAAAACCCCTTGTTTACTTACCTTATAAAACAAAAACCCATCATCATCATCATCATCATCATCATCATTATCTTCAACAAAAAGATCATCATCTTCTTCACATTACCATCATCTTCACACAAAAAACCATGAAAATAATAATAATAATAATAATAATAATAATAATAATAATAATAATAATACATGATGTCTATCAAACCACCATCACCACAGCCCCTCATCCCCTCGTCACCACCATCGAACCACCATCACCAAAAACACCACAACCCCCCCCCCCCCCCCCCCCCCGTCAGCACAACCCACCATCGAACTAGTTTCGAAAACCCACCATCACTATGAACCACCTTTGAAAGCCCATCGTCACCTCTGTTCATCGAAACCCACCTTCGAAAACCCCATCGTCACTATGTACCACCTCACCCTCGTCACCATGAACCACCTCACCCCCGTCACCATTGAACCCACCACAGCCACCGTCACTATCGAAAATCCAGCATCGCTCACCATCACCATCGCCATCACCTCCACCTCCTACCTCCACAGCCACAAATATGATTTCGAGCATGTACCTGTTTGATACTTGCTCCCGTGTTCCCTTTCGTTACTGATCCATTAGCCCGAGTCGTTACTTGACTTGGTCCTTAGTGAGCATGCTATCAGTCGTGCTCCCGAAACCTCTACAACCTCGTTTGGTGAATCATTTGATCCCCTCTCGATCAAATAAGATGTTATCATCCCTGTCAAATTTATAATTTCAATTAATTAGTAACATGACATTTCAGTATTAATATGCATCACTGCAATAGTAATGTTAGAATTCTTGTTATGCGAGATTTTCGTTGCCCGAATCAATCTTTTGGATAGGCCCCATGAGTACCTAACCATTTCCTTGCATAGCTTTTTAGATAGCGTGTATCTACACGATATTACTATTGATTACCTATAACAATGTCCGATCAAGCCGGATGTTATTACATGCATTACTTACAGGATTCCTTGATCAAGCCTCGAACCGAACACCCTTCAACACTTGAGCGCACAGTTTGAGTCCCAGTATCCTTCTCGACACCCGGATCCCTCAAACCAGTGGCTCTGATACCACTTGTAAGACCCTAACCCGTCATCACGTGATTAACGTCTAATTTTACGGGTTTTGACCTTACTTAAACCACTCCCGATTAAAACTTTGATATTTATTATAAACTCAAACCATTAAGATCAAATACATATTTGATTCCCACAAATTTTTACATTTTAGTAGTTAAAACATACTCTAAGATTTAGCGTTTTAACGGGAGTTCCTTGAATTCTAGTGCGGAAGCTAGATGAGTGATCGGGTGTGTTCGGCTCTTATCGCGGCTTGATCCTTGCTCCGGGACTTCCATCACATGTTTACCTAGCACCATTACACAAGGAATGGTTAGTGGGTTGTCAATGATACATTTAAACTAGTACGATAGTCGTTACACGTCGAAACGGAACGAACCAGGCCAAACGGCCCTTTATCAGTAGAACAAACTGCTGCAACGTTTGCGCAGCAGCTGTTCGGATCGCTTTTACCCCTTCTAAAACCCAAAATCCGACTTCGACTTTCAAAGAAGAATTGTTCTACGCTCCGAGAGCTTTCCAGGCATATAAAGAACGCCTCCTAACGATTTTTCTACGATTTTATATGCAATTTTAAAGATCGTGTCGTCATGTTGTTCTCTGTTCGCGGCCGCGCGGTCTCTGTTTGCGGCCGCGCACAGCTTCTGATGTAAATTTGGTGGTTTTTAAGCATGGGAATCATGTCGCAATCGCATTTGATGATTCCCGAAGCCTAAGTATTGACTTGCCGACTAAATAAACCTTTGTTTGACTGAAATTATAGTCCGGTTCATGATGTTATGACCCCGTTCAAAGTTTTAAGTGTTTATGGCGACTTTTACCCCATTTGACCCATTTAGACATTTAACTTAACCAAAACACCATTTGACCACGCGCAACGCATCTAGTTAATGTTGTCAGGTCATTAGACACTTGATCAACTAAAGTGTTTGTCCGATTTGTTCATTATGATTCCGAATATTAGATTCAACCTTTAGAAATCTTTTAAATTCCTAAAATGCCCTTCATGGTCAAATATTTCAATTTAGCCATTCGCGGCAAAACCTCTTGTTCCAATTCCAATGTTTTTGACTCATTGACTTGTTTAAAAGCCTCTAAGTCATTCCGAACTTAGATTTTCATCCTTTCTCAAGTTTTCACTTGTTTAGTAGATTCTAAGCGCATTAGCGCGCATTAGACATAGTTATGGAAATAACTTACTTGATTTGCACCCACACTTCATGTGGGTCGTTTTAGTACCCATGTTGCTTCGCCCGAAGGTGTTTAATTAGCTACGGACTTACCAGGTGGTGTTGACCCATTCTCATACCTTGTGCGTATCCTCCACGATTCTTAGCATCAAGCGTGCATGCGCAAATGCATCTACCTGCGTGCTTTCTAAATATACACATTAATTCCTCGAAACTCAAATGGTAATACCTTGCCATTTGATCCGTTTAACCTCATGAATCTTATTGCTTGAAATAGAAGCATCAAGTATTGGACTCACATGGTGAGGATATCACCATTTGATCCGTTTAGACTCGTCGTTCATAATACTAAGTTATCCAAGTTTTTATATATGGTTCAAGTGTCACAAACTTGACCCACTTAACAACATGCTTAACAAATTCATTCAATTGATTTAATTGGATTAAAATATCATTTCTCACATATCTTTATTAGTTGACCCGTTTGATGGATTTCTCCATATGGTCATAGCTCATTATCTCGATTAAGGTCATAAACCACATTTTGTATTGAGTGCACATAAGGCGACCCACTTAATAGATTCTACCCCTCAGGGTTTATGTAACACCCCAACCGATGGCGGAAACATCGAGGTGTCACGTAGTGACGATTGTTCAATAACTCATGGACTAAAGTGCAAATTTGAATACATTGATTAAATAATTTATTACATTGAAATGAAATACAACGATTCTAACTGCCAACTAAATTGAAATACAATGAATCAAAATCTAAATATAAATCCGAAAGCTTAAAGAATGCATCTCAAAACAACTTGAAACATGTACAAAATATTTTGGTCAATACAAAAATTGTATTGGTGAGCATACCATGTTTAAATAAATATAGTAGAAAAGTGTTTAGCAATTCATGTGTCGTATACTGTTTGCAATTATGTAATAAGTGGTATCCGGGTCAAATCAACCCTAAGAAAAGAAAGCAGATTTATATAGTATGCGCTAGTAGTAATGTAATACATAGCAATGACGAGGACTCTCAACAGAGTCACAAGGGTATATACCATAGTACTATTCATTGAAATGCCAGGCCGCAACGGTTAATGATTTGACAGGTCATAGATACAAGAAATGACATAAGCAAACACACATGATAATTGCATTTAGTAAAAGAAATAGAAACTTGATAGTAAGTACATGAGTCACCTCGAAATAGTAAGACAGTAAAAAGGGGAAAGATATACTCACAGTTTGCGAAAGCGATCAAAATCCACTTAAGCGGTTGTGAGCTAAGTAATGGGAATTCCGACGAATTCAACCTATAATGTGTAAGAATTACTAATAAGGAAGTGTCTAAAAGTCTAAGGTAACTAGGGTCTAAGGCATTAGGGTTTGCTAAGTCGATTTGGGGAAGTAGAGTTTTTATGATAAGTCGCGTTAATATAACAGTTGTATATCACAAATAATATATGAAAGGTTGTAAATGTGGTTTAAATAATATAATTATTACCAATTGAGTATTTAGTTAAAAATATGTTTAAATAATTAAGACAAAATAATTTAGTTAATTACTTTAACTAATTATTTTAAATAAATACAATAATCATAAATATTGAAATAAATAGTTATGAGTTACTCAAAGATCCATTAATGATAATAAAGACTTTCAATCATAAGACATTTCTATTTTATAAGAAAATATTTATAAAATGGATGTTTAAATAGTATAAATAAATAAATGCTTAATTATATCTAATTAAACATAAATAATGTTAATAATACAAGACATGACTCAAAAATACTATTTTTTTATAGAAAATGGATGCTTTCTGATGTAAAGTAATGAAAATAATTTTCTCATAATTTTTATAAACTTATTTATATTTAAAACTGATTTAATGAGATTAAATCATGTTTAAATGATTAAAAATAGGAAAATCAATAAAAATAAATGTTTTCTGAACCAATAATTTTTATTTTAGTTCAAGATCATTAGAAATAATTTATCAAAAATTTTGAGACTAAAATCATTAAAAATGAATTTTTAATCAATTAAATATGATTAAAACAAATTAAATCAATAAAAATAAGAAAATAAAATATTTTTCAGAAACTAAAAATATTCTAATTTTCTATAAGTTATCAAGAAGCTATAATTAAATTTTCATAATTTTTGAATCAAAAATGAATTTATTATGAATATTTAAAGATTTGCGTATATTATAATAATTGTAAAAAAAACAAACAAATGAAAGGAAAATGAATTTTGTTACAAAAAAAATAATCTGACCATGCCTGGGTTCGAACCCAGACGCTCTGAATGCAACAACACACCCCAAACCATTATACCACCATAAGTCTTTGTATTTTATTTAGAGATATAAATATAAAAATATTAGTTCCAACCCACCTTCTTCCCCAAATCATCCTACATAAACCCTAACCCTACCCTAAGATTAATAAACCACGGTTCAACAAAATTAAACCACAAATTTATGGGGCTTTTGTAAAGGAAGGATAATAGAACGAAACGGCATAAAGATAATAACCTTACAACGAACGATTAGCGGTTGAAAATGCGAAAACAGGTCCGACATAAAAACTCCCTTCTTGAACACTTCAGGTCACGATTTGGGTGTTATTATTGTGGGTTTCTGTCTTGTGAAGGTGCAGAAGCATTTTGGCATCAAGAATTTATAATGATCAATCCGTTTAAAGGGGCGTGTGAACTGGGTATTAAATGGTCCGATCGGTTACGAATAACGCGGTTATATGCGCGTTTAATATCAGTTTTAGGTTCATTACACGCTTGGAAATGATGGAGAAACGCTTGGAAATCATTAAATCGGGTTAAAGAATGTTATAAATGATGTTGTTAATGTTGGCCGGAAATAAATTCCGGTGGCCGGAAGCCTCGTCGCCGGAAAAACGGGTGGCAGAGAGGAGGGAGACAAAATTTCAAATCTTTCAATAATTGGCAACTTCAGTCCCTCATATTTAACCTTATTAGTTTTATGTTTAACTTGGTTAGTTTTTCCTTATAAAACTTAACCACATTAACTAGCTTTTAACATTAACCAATCCAAAATTATTAAACTTTAACATTTTGTCCTAATTTATCAAATAACTAAATAAGTTTGTATTTCGGAAGTTTTTATCGAGGAATTTCAATGTCACATATAATATTTAATAAACCTTGAACGTTAAAAATTAAAAAAAAATATTAATAATATGACGATTAACAGATGGAAGGTATGAGGACTAGATTTGTCATTTAAATAAAAGATAAGGGTGACGGGTGTCACAGTTTATCTTTATCTCGCACTCAAGATTTAAAACTAATATTTATAACAATTAAGCTATGTTATAGTACATTGGTGTAAGTAAAACTTACCATATTCATTCCCATTTACTTGCACTTTAGGCTCATATCCGCTTGACCCGTTTTGCTCGTTGATCCATTCCATCCAAGCTTGCACCTAGATTGACAAGAGCAACCTTCACTATACTCATAAGATTAGTTAAGTTAGTCATCATATCCAATAACTAACACATCTCATGAGTTTATTCACACCATTATTTTGTTTTCCCAATTATCATTTGGCTATACTTTTCATGTATGGTGTGATTCATCTTTTAAACAGGTGTTTCACGTTTTATATGCGGGTAATTCCATGATTACCCTAATCAAGTTATCGCCTCAATTCGCAAATAAGACTATTGAGGCATTTCATCAAACACTTGGTGTGCACCCACCAAATTCACTTGATTTTTATGAGTTTAAGTTTATTGAAACATTCCCATCTACCTAATAATCATCATATCATGTTATTTAGACTTTTTAGCCTAAATTCCTCATTAAGAAAACTCCTAAGAGTTTACTAAATCATTAAACATAGAGGGTTTCAACCTAGAGGTTAAACCCCAATTTTCACATATTAGCATAACCATATGACTAGAATCAAACATACATGTAGAATGTGATTCGTAACCAATTTAGGTATGATTGAGGCTCCCTAAAGCTAGAGAAACCTCTAACAACTAATAATCTCACGTTTTGTAACCAATCAAGATTTTCACCCACTTCAAGCTTGAATAAAATCATCAAATTAAGGCAAATAAAAGTTACCTTTGCGTTTATCAAACTTGGGTGATTCGTTTTAGGGCTTATGCAAGAAGAACCCCTTTGATTTTGGCCTTGATTGGGCTTGTTCTTGTTGATTAGGGTTGTAGGCAAAGGAGACTTTGTCTCCTGATCATTTTCGTGACACACCAAGTGTGTGTGTTTTTCTTTTAATTTTGATAATGATAAAACCAAGTTTATCATTTAGGCAACTATGGTCCCTCAAGTTTAGTGTCGGTTCATTTTGCTATTAAAACTTAATTTACCAAGCTAGCTTCTAATATTATTTCCGTTACATAGATAATAACATTCATTAGCTTGTTTTCATTATAGAACATAACCCAAGTTCTTGTTGATCGAGTCTCGTTTTATTATTTCGCTAATCACGCCTAATGGCGTAGTTAGGCGAACGGATGGTTTTGGGGTGTTACAATTATAATGATAATATGCATATGTGTCACTTTTTTATTGGTTCAGAGGAGTTCTCAAGTTCTCATAACTCAGGGGATATCTCATTTGATCCGGATCCTATATACATATAGGGGATGGATAAATTGAAAACCCCTTTGAGTTAAGAAAACTTAGAAACCCATGTAAAAACCATATAAAAAAACTTTTTTTTTTTTGAAAAATTATACAAGGTAACATACATGTTTTTAAACGTTTTGGGCCAAAAAAAATAAAAAAGCGCCGATGGAATATTTTAAAAAAAAAATAAACAACGCAAACTTTGTAACAACGCTGTTAAAATATGTTTTCCGCCTTTTAACATATGTTACAACACTTTTAACATATGTTTTCTGCTTTCTAACATATGTTACCAGCGCTCTTACAAAATTTGCGTTGTTTATTGTTTTAAAAAAAATTCCCTCGGTGCTTTTTTAACTTTTTGGCCCAAAACACTTAAATACATGTATGTTACCTTGTGCATTTTTTTTAAAAAGAAACTTTTTTTAGATTGTTTTTACATGGGTTTTTTAAGTTTTCTTAACTCAAGAGGGTTTTCAATTTATACTTTCCCTATATATATATATATATATATATATATATATATATATATATATATATATATATATATATATATATATATATATATATAGGGAAAGTATAAATTGAAAACCCCATTGAGTTAAGAAAATCAAGAAAACCCTTGTAAAAACCATCTAAATTTTTTTTTTCAAGATAGATGAATAAATAACACATTTCACCGATTTTCTTGTATTCTTATTTTTTTTAAAGTGATAAAAATGAATTATTAATCTTCTTTTTGCACTTCTCGCATTAAAACATCTTCTGAAATAAACCATCCCCTGTATTAGAATTCTTGTTTACTTACTCGTTATTAACTCTAAAAAGTTCATTGACATATACCATTCATTCATGCCTTTGATATAGTTTTATCATATAGTTCGGATTCCATGGGTTTGTTGGAATCTTTCAATGGCCTTGTCATCCTTTGTGGGATATGAATATTACTTAAATTGTTAGTTTTGTAGACAAATAGTGTAGGAATATAGGACCGCGAAATTAGTTGGTTTATTTGTTTCTTTCTATAGCTTTTTACAGCTAGTCCAGCAAAGGTAGGAAATCATTTACAAATGATGTTATCTTATTTATCTCCATTTTAAGGCTAAATTCAATAACTAGACAGATATTTCATTTATCGCGCATTTTAGTATTTGTTCAATAAATACTTTTATTTGATAATCATAAGAGTTAATTGCCAAAATGACCCTGAAGTTTGGCTCAAATTGCTTGTTTGGTCACAAAATTAATTTATTTGCCAAAATCATCTCTCACAGATCGAAAATTGCCAAAATGATCCATATTTAACTGACTTTTTAACTGAGTATTGAAAGTCAGTTAAGTCTCAAGGGCAATTTCGTCCTTTATGTCCTCAGGGGCCAAAATGACAATTAATGGAAAGTTATAAAAAAATAAAATTCAAAAACGTTTTTTCGAACACGTTTTTTTTTTCAAACACGTTTTTTTTTGAACTCGTTTTTTTTAACACGTTTTTTTTTCGAACACGTTTTTTTTCGAACTCGTTTTTTTTTTTCGAACACGTTTTTTTTCGAACACGTTTTTTTTCAAAACAATTTACAAAATTCTGATAGGAACAAAAACCAGTCAATTGGAGTTACTTTTCAATTGTTTGAAAACCGCTTTAAGAACGAATCGACTGGTTCAACCACCAGTTAAGAACAAGTCACTCCGTCAAAGCTACCGATCTAACTTGCTTACTACATATAGAAAACATTTATACTCAGCACTAAATAACATATGGTGTGTCTAAACATACTTCCCTTCTTTAGAACATACCCTATATGAGAGGAAAAATGACTTTTAATAGTGGGCACCACCCCCAAATTTGTGAGGGAAAGGCACCTTGTTTTACGCTTAATGTATAACTATTTGTAGATATTTAACTTCTTTTATAAGATGCTATAAAGTTGTTTTTCTTAAGAATATCTAAGAAGATCCATGCATAATTCAATTGTTTTATACATTCTTACCGTTCTCTGTATATCCTTGAACGCACCTACGGAATATTTATGATTTTTGGGCATATCTAAAGAAGTCCACTACCACAAAAAACCCAATAATTAAAGTATTTTTGTTTGTATTCTAATCCATTTGTGTAGGAAATGAGACGTTTGAGAAGTTGGGAACGATTGGATCATCCACAAATCTACTAGTGTATCTAACCACAGTTTTCAATATGAAGTCTATTACCGCTACTAATCTCATTAATGTATTTCGTGGTACAAGCACCACTCCTTTTTTCCCGGTTCAATTTGGATTGAGGATCCACCGCAGACGTGGCGATTCCGGTTTCCCTCCCTCTCTCTGTTCGATGTGTTTGTTTGGTGTCACCCACTTCCAGATCTGGCTTTATCGTTCTCTCCTTTCATGTTCGAAAAAAGCGTGTTTGAAAAAAAATGTGTTCGAAAAAAAACGTGTTCGAAAAAAAAACGAGTTCGAAAAAAAACGAGTTCGAAAAAAAACATGTTCGAAAAAAAACGTGTTCGAAAAAAAACGTGTTCGAAAAAAAACGAGTTCGAAAAAAAAAACGTGTTCGAAAAAACGTTTTTGAATTTTATTTTTTTATAACTTTCCATTAATTGCCATTTTGGCCCCCGAGGATATAAAGGACGAAATTGCCCTTGAGACTTAACTGACTTTCAATACTCAGTTAAAAATTCAGTTAAATATGAACCATTTTGGCAATTTTCGATATGTGAGGGGTGATTTTGGCAAACAAATTAATTTTGTGACCAAACAAGCAATTTGGGCCAAACCTCAGGGGCCATTTTGGCAATTAACTCTAATCGTAACTAGCTAAAGATTGGTTGTTTTACCTCTTAATAGGACAAATGTCTGAATTGGTCAAATATAGTTCATTCAAACTGTTTGTTTCGTGAGTAAATCTCTGAATCAGTCAGACATTTGCCTCTGAATGGGTAACCATTATATTGAGTCTGAATGGTTTAAACCTCTTACTTGTTCATCATTTGATGGTTCAGATCTCTTACTGATTCAACACTTACCAATTCAGAAGTTGCCGAACAGCCCCTAAATAAGTTAAATTTTGACATTGTATTTTTAATGTTAGTTAATAAATAGTAACACACTTATATTTTTATCTTCTTTGTTAATTATTCAGTGTCATATTAGACGTGGTAATCTAAAAAGGTACATTTTTTTAACTATTGTTACTTTTTATAGTTATAGTTATTTTTAATGTCATTTACTTTGAAATTAATATGCAGGTTATTCTGCTGCACTTGTCCCAACTAGAGTATTAGAAGCACTAGAACAACATTTTAACAACTTGAAGTCTCTTTCGCCATTGAACAGCCAACTCAAGACCGAATTTACTCACCAAGGTACCTTATAGGCTTATATATTATTTGTGTTTTGAATAGGGATGAGCATACGGTCCTGAACCGAAAAAACACCGAACCCGTATCGAACCGATACCGAACCGAGGGTGTTCGGTATCGGTATCGGTACCCACATTTAGAGGTTTTCGGTTTCGGTATTATCGGTATCGGTACAGGATCGGTATGGTATCGGTATTTTAAGGTAAAATACCGATACCACACCAATACCGTACCGATACCGAACCGATACCGATACCGATACCATACCGGTATAATCGGTATCGGTATTGGTTTTTTGGACTTTTCGGTATTGGTATTGTCGGGATCGGTATCGGTTCGGTACCGATACCATCCCGAGCTCATCCCTAGTTTTGAACCATATATAGTATGTGCATATAGTGTGAGGTTCCTGTACAAAGTGTATATTTTGTACAAAGTATGTAAAGTCTGTATAGATGTTGTGTTTTAAATTTTAGGTTTGATGTTTTACATTCTTTTGGCATAATATTATATAGAAAAACACAGAACATAACAATTTAAAACACTAATTATTGTATTTCTCGACATGCAATCTAAAACGTCATGCGAAGAAAGTAATCAATGTGTTTTAAATTTCATGTCCAGAATACATTTGATTGTGTTTTAAATTGTTCCGTGTTTTTCAATATAATACAATGCTAAAGGAATAAAAAACATCATAGACAAAATTTAAAACACAATGGCTACATAGACTTCTTACATTTTGTACGAAAAATGGATTTTGTACAGGAACCCATACCTGTGCCTATATAATATGTATGTGTATATGCGCATGCATATATATATTTTATCGAGTTGTATGATATTAATATTGTCGTTGTCGTATGGGGCATAGAGCCAAAAAGTGGCATGCAACACAAGCCGTGGTGGAGATCGACATCAATAGACCGTGTAGAGAAGAAACTCCCTCAAGAATGGACTTATTAACAAAAGATCGAACCTTTTATACTTTGTGATATTTTGCATGCCATTATTGATGGGTATAAGTAGGGCTGTAAACGAACCAAACGAACACGAACAAGGCTTTGTTCGTGTTTGTTTGTTAAGGTTTCTTGGACAAACGAACCGTTCACGAACACACTAACGAACATAATTCTGTGTTTGTGTTTGTTTGTTAAGAAATTCAGTTGTTTGCGAACTGTTCGTGAACACGGGTCTTGAACACAAACAAACATTTAATATGCAACTAACTAAAAAAACATTGTTAATATTAACCGATAGACAAAGTACATCTAGTAAACGATGTCGATAAGTCAAATTGTACTAACTTAGACATAATTATCTAAAATTACTTAGGCATAGGCATGAATACATGATATTCCTAATTCAAAAGTTCATAATTATCCTAAGTTTTAACTAGTGATCGAACATAAACAAACATACACGAATGGATATAAATAAACGAACGTAAACAAACACATTGCCGAACGTTCACGAACGCAATCGAACGAACGAGACATTTGTTCGTGTTTGTTTGTTTAGTTAATCAAACGGAATTTTTTGTTTGTGTTCGTTCATTTATTAAACAAACGGACACAAACGAACTTCCCGCCGAACGGTTTACGAACGGTTCACCGAACGTTTGGTTTGTTTACAGCCCTAGGTATAAGCATATGAAATAAGGACGTTTGTTGGAATACCAAAAAAGGTGATAATAAATAAAGGATTTTGCATTTTTTGTCATTGTCTATGTTGGTAAAGTAGATAAGAATATGTTATTTTCTAAAATCAAGTGGCGTTAAGCGTAAATTCTTGTTACTAGGTTGAGGTCCATGTAAGTTAAAACCATTGTAACCATGTCATATCTCTTGTTACTAATTGTTTTCTCAATAATAATTAGTTGGTAATCTGTTGATGAGTTTAACATATCTCACACAATGGATAAAAAAAATGAGTTTTTAATCATAACAGTTGTTATAGGCTCATAACAATTTGAGTTAGGGTGGACGAGCCGGTATGTGATATACATTTGTGATGGCTGTGATACTCCGCCCGCCTGCTATGTGATGGACAAAAACCATCACGGGTGTGATTTACATCGTGACCGTGAGGAAAAGGTATGTAGGGTAGGTGGTTTGTTTGGGAATGAGGTGTAATGTTGTGATTAGTTGGGTTTTTTTTTTTGGATTGGTGGAAAATGATTCAGTGATGTTGTGATACAGTGCCTATGATAAAATGTGAAAAATTGAGGTGACACAAAGTAACTAGGTGTGATAAAATAGGATGTAATGACTACTTCACCCAACCTTAAGGGAAAATAAAACATGTACAATAAAGTCTCTATGCAATGCTATAACATGACACTAGGTATATAATCTAACAAAAAAAAAATGTGGTAAAAAGTTTTCAAAAGTGGTAAGATAGTCACGCTTTCTTGAGTTCTTAATACCAACTACTATTAATAGTAGGGCTGTAAACAAACCAAACGTTCGATGAACAGTTCGTAAACCGTTCGGCGGGAAGTTCGTTTGTGTCCGTTTGTTTAATAAATGAACGAACACGAACAAAAAATTCCGTTTGATTAACTAAACAAACAAACACGAACAAATGTCTCGTTCGTTCGATTGCGTTCGTGAACGTTCGGCAATGTGTCTGTTTACGTTCGTTTATTTATATCCGTTTGTGTATGCTTGTTTATGTTCTATCACTAGTTAAAACTTAGGATAATTATAAACTTTTGAATTAGGAATATAATGTATCCATGCCTATGCCTAAGTAATTTTAGATAATTATGTCTAAGTTAGTACAATTTGACTTATCGACATCATTTAGTAGATGTACTTTGTCTAACGATTACTATTAACAATGTTTTTTAGTTAGTTGCATATTAAATGTTTGTTTTTGTTTGTTTGTGTTCACGACCCGTGTTCACGAACAGTTCGCAAACAACTGAATTTCTTACAAACAAACACAAACATAGAATTATGTTCGTTAGTGTGTTCGTGAACGGTTCGTTTGTCCAAAAAACCTTAACAAACAAACACGAACAAAGCCTTGTTCGTGTTCGTTTGGTTCGTTTACAGCCCTAATTAATAGTAAGTTTGTTGTGTTGATTGAGAGCCTGAACGGTAGCAAATCATTGTTTCATTATAATGTTTAACCATCTATCATTGCGATGATTACATGTTACGATATCTGATCCCAATATATGAATCAAAAGAACTCACGGCGAAGCATATATGTTTCCATTTAAGTTGTTCTGAATTTAACAAAGAAGCCTTTCTATATTATTGATGTATGTAGCATTTGGATTTTGGACTTCATATTGGGCTCAGGCTACCACTTTGGGTCAACACAGATTAACCCCATTGGGCTCCACTCTTGAGTGTTGATGAAACCTATCCTTGTGGAATTAAATTTGAACAACAATTATCACACACATATAATTCAACTAGAGTCGTAGTTAGAGGTGCACAAAAAAACCGGAACCAGAACCAGAAAAAAAACCCGGAACCGGATATTAAAAAAACGGAACCGACTCTACTCGGAACCGACTCTACTCGGAACCGGAACCGACCCTATCCGTCGGGTACGCATAGGGTATAGATTTCTATGTAAAACACCGTACCCGGAACCGAACCCGGTTTCTACCCAGTTTTTTAATACCCATAACCGAGTTGTACCCGAAACCAGGTTTTCCTAATACCCGGTTCATGACCCAATTTAGGCTTAGCCAACAACCCAATTTATGGACACCAACCTATGTGATTTCTATGTTTTTTTTTTCTGTGTTTTCTATGTTTTTAAATGTCATGTGTTAGTACTTAGTAGTATTTCAAACCTTTAATATATATGAACTTTAGTGCCACTAGAGACCATGTCGGCAGTTGGTGTCTCGTGAGGTGCCTCTTTTTAACTCTTTGAAAACTTGAGTCGTGATGGACCTTTGTTTGGTCCTAGACAGTAGACATATCTTTATATTTGATTAAGTTGACTTATTCTGCATCAAGATGTATTGTCCATTTGTTGCCTAAGATCTGCATTTGATTTATGCTATCATTTGACATCTTAATATTTGACACTTTTAATCGGCTACCTTGAATTAGATAGGATTTTTTTGTTTTATATCTTCTTATATATACTACTCAATATGCACAATACAACCACGTCTGTATTCCCACCCAACCTGCAAAAGCAATACTTTGATTAATTTCCTTGAAAATATGGCCATCCACATGGCCAGATTCCATACCCGGTTTCGTACCAGGTTCCATACCCGGTTCAATGCCAGAAACCGGGTATTGAAAAACCGGAACCGGTATCCACTAAATCATTAACAACATTTTAAGCTAGTTGTAATTTTCTTATGTGGTTAAATAAAAAAACCCTTTTGGCAAATTTTGTGTCTATGAATATTTAACTTCCTAAAGAAAGTAAAACCTACTTTTGGTAAACTTCATGCAATTTTCTCCATCTCTAGTTGGGTTAGTAACACCATGCTTCCAAAAGATAAGTAAACAAGCGAGTTTGAATACTTGGTTTCAAACCATTTGGTGCAGCCATCATCAAATGGTCTCAATTGACTTGCACCACAACCTTTGTGATTCTTTTTCCTTAGGCTACATCAATGTAAACATTATTACCACTTGAAATGGGTTGTTTGTAGAATGATATGAAAATGGGTCGGGTCACACATTCGTGTCCTGTTTTTTATAAACAAGTAGTGCATGAAATATGATTACAAAAGGTATTTGTTATAACGATAATCTTTTATTTTTTTAACTAAGAGGCTATAGGTATTAGATATACACTTTGGACGACTTTCAACCCATTTAACATTTGTAATCCTTTTTAGGTAAATATTTATGTGCGCACCAAGTGACCATTTAAGAATAAACCATAACTTAAATCAACTTACTCAAATGTATATGGTTAAAAAAAACTTTTTTCTTAGTTTAAATATTCACTCTTTTCACAAAACTTCCAATTTGAGGTATTTAGAAAAGCTCGGGGCAAAGAGTATTACAACAAACAACATAAATTTTCATTTGACTTTATTCATAAGGTTTTCGAAATCACATATGAGCAAAAAATAATTGAAATTCATACCTTCTTAGGGTTCACAAAGTAGTCGTGCAACCTATTTTCTTCCTATAAAACCGCCTTGATCCTTGTACAGTGACCACATAAAAAATCTTGTAACTAACACGATTAAGGCCTTACGGTACCATAAATCAATAACAAGTGCATAAATCTTCTAAACTTCTTACTCTCAACTGAAAGTTCCGTCTTTTTGCAAGATCCAAATCCCAGATGCGCCCATACATGTCATCCAGGTACCCATTATAACATGTTAAATCTAATTCAGTACTATCAAATAAAATTGTTTTTTGATTGGAAATATAATATCATACTATCATAAGCTTATGATATGGTCCAACTGTCATTAAGCTTTTGGTGATGTGTGAACCCTCTTATTAACTACACACCATCTGCACCATATTTAAACTATCGATTAAAAGCTTTAAAGTTACTTTTGTTGGAGTTGAAGAAGAAGAGTATGCCATTGTTGTTTTGTTGAATAAAAGATGTCAAGTTTAGATCTTTATTTATAAACTTGGTTGATTAATCGATGAGTTGAGTTGAGAATATGAAAAGCTTTCAATATTGATGTTGAAATTAATGAGACTTAATTGCTGATATCTTTTGGAATTCTTGTAACTGATATGTATTATGTAGTTGTGCATTCAATTTAACATTTCATATCTCTTCCCTTGAGTTTTACAAATTATGCATAAAGTTTTGGTTTGAATTAATACAATTTAATAGCAATGTGGAAATACCATTACGCCCTCATTATAACTTTATTATGTTGTTGTACCCTAAGTTTTAAATGTTGTAATTACTTAATTTTGTTGGGAATCCCTCTTATATGTTTTATAATATAGTATAGATATAGATATATCTTTAACTGAAAATAATTACAATTTTTTTTGAGATTAATCAAACTTAAAAATAATCATATAAGCTATATTGCAATCAAATTTGAAGCAGTATAAAAAAATAAATTTCTCGCCCACATCTATGAGTTGAAAAGGGTTGGAGAGGTCGGGTTTCGTTCGGAAAGGATTAAGGTAAAAGATAGTAATAATAAAAATAAACAATTTGAATGGATTCGGGTCAAAAGGATTTTGTGAGCGGTTAACCCCACTCCGTTTGTTTTACGGAAGCTTGAAGACAGGACGACGATGATGGAAGTAGGGAACATAGGTGACAGTGGAGCATTTAGGTGGCGGTGGTGACGCTAGTGGTGGTGTTGATTGTGACTGATAATGGTAGCAAAGAAGGTATACACTTTTGAATTTCTTTAGTATTTTTAACTGAAAACTAGCATACTCTTGATCTACTCCTATCAACCATCAATACAGATACTATAGAAATCTAAGCGGAAGAGATTTTTTATTTGGTTTAGTTTATTGGTTTCAGTCCTACAGCCGGAGGGTTTCTCGATTTCTAGTAACCGACTCTCAAAACTACAAGGTGGCTTTTTGTATAAGAGATCGAGATAGAATGGTTGTTTTTTATTATGATTTAAATATTTGGTACAAGAAATGTGAAGAGAATATAAAAGATGTTTTATTGTAATATTTTGGTTTTTGATACATAACAAGGAGTAAACAACCTCGTATATAAATACATGAAGAAAATGTAAAATGAGGAAATGACTAAACTTTGGGGCATAATCCAAGGAGGCTAATCTTAGGGCATTATCACATTATGAAAGGAGCTAGTCTTGGTCAATGATCAATAATGTTGGTCAATAGTCAAGGTCAACATTATTGATCACTTGGGGCACAAAGCAAGGAAGACTATGACTAGTCAAGTGATCATAATCTCCAATATTGATCATTTGGGACACAAAGCAAGGAAGACTTTGACTACAATACTTTGACTAGTCAAGTGGTCATAATCTCCAAATCTCCAATAGATACATGGTAGGATTTGAATTCTCCACCCTTAGGATTGAGGAGATACACCTTCGATCATAGTTATAGGATTATTTCATATAGATAGAATTATAGCATATTATTACTAGAATTGGTAAAAGCTCTCTAGTTTATGCTAAAGTTCTTGGGTTTTAAATTTAGGCAATTAAAACAAAATCAAAGTTACACAAGCACAATCTACAAAACCAAATCGACAGTGGGTCACGTTGTTGGTCTGACTGCCTAGTCTAGTCGAGTAGTCGTGAAACACAAATGATAAGTAATACAAAGTTGACACCATAGTTACACAAACCAAAACGACAAGGACAATTAAGTCATAAGGGTGAAGGGGCACCTCCGGGTTGGACGTTACAAACCCCCCATGGCTCATTATGTGATTTGAGACGAAACACTTGAATGGTGAACCGAACCTGAGTGTGATACCGAGAGTTAAACAATTTATGACGGGTTCATTAGGGTAAAAATAGGCGACACTCCCTTATTGGTGGCTTCATTAACTTCATTTAGAGTGCACCCTATACCTTAATTATGCATTATAAATCAAATTAAACTTAAACACAAATTATATAGTAAATAATGATTTTCTTCCCAGTAAACTTAGGAACGGAGCGTAAGAGACGGTTTACAATTTTCGTATATCAATCCACATACCAATTAGACTTGTGTAGAACCTAAATCAAACTAGTTTTGTTGATGTAGACTCGTAGTAAAATACGAGCCAAACACTTCAAAAAATATCTATTCGTGTCTATCATAGAAACCAACTCAAGTCAAGACGCCTTAATTACACATCAACTCAAATCAAATTATCATCAATGAAATTATGTATTTCTTAATATAAACATTTTAAGATAAATGCTTGAAACTTTCAATAATCAAAATGTAAATTAAAATTTAAAATAACCACAACATATTAATTAATTCCAAACACGCATATTAAAAAAAAAAAAACCCGTTATTGGCAATAGTGTATTTGTTGTAAATATAATAAGGTAACATTAGCCGTTAAAAAAAACATAATAAAAAATCATGAACATATCATCGGAGACAAATCCGAATTTTTATCCCCTGCCACCTGCGGCGGTGTTCTAAAAACCCAAGTCCCAAAGACTAAAAACCCAAGCGCGTGACCGGCAACCGCCGACAGAAACACACCACCATTGAACGACATAACCGCCAACATAACCATATAAGCTAAACCAGCTCTTAGAGTATGGACAGCTGTCTGAACCAACCCAACTGTAACCGTACTAGACCCACGTTTGGCTAAGTTGATGTGAGATAAAAGCTCAATGATGAAGGCTAGGAAGAAGATGAAGATGAGAACTAGAACGTACATACCCGAACTGGATCCGGGCCAACCCGGGAAAAGGATGTCTCCGTTTGTGCCCCAGAAGAAGGCCATCTGCATCATCGTGTGATGGTTGTTATTCATTGATGTTGGTGGTGCTCCGGTGACGGTGGCGGTGGTTTGTGGTGGTGACATGTCCGGCATGTTGTGCATGTGGCCGCTGTCCATTCTCTCTCTATCTATATGTTATTATTCTTAGAATGAATAATTTGTGGCGGTGTGGGATGCTAAATAATAGATATGGTTAAATAGTTGGTTGTATAATATTAATGATATTAAATACAGCATAGAGCTTTTTTCGTCTCTATGGATTGGTAAGAATTATTATTTTTTTGAGAGTAGTGTTTTAGCAGTAAATCCTGTGTTGCAAAGCGATTACTGCTCAGGATCGAATCCCATAGTATCACACGGGTTTCTCCTTTCAAACCCAAGCAGTTATTTTTTCGGTGGAGCATGAGATTCGAATCTGAGACCAAACTCGGGCAGAAACCCTCCAAGAAGGTAAACCTTCCCACCTCAAACCAGCTGGGCTGGAGATCATTGACGGATTGGTAAGACTTATAGGTTTGATTATTTTTTATTTTATTTTATTTTATTTTTTTTGGTAAAAAACACTCTTTTGGAGATCTTGCACGTAGTTAAGTCATTGGATCGGAATGATAAACTATTAAATTAAACTCTCCTAAATGCAATTTGTTTTTTACCAATATTTAAAAAAAAATGATCAAAACTGAAGTTATGACGGAATCCTATGGACCAAAGCAACAATTTACTCTAGTGAATATGATGGATTGTTAGTGTGTACACAATAAACATTCTATAAACTAAACTGTGGCGAAAAATCCGTTATGTGTGAAAGGAATATGAGAGAGAATGGTCGGGAACAAAGAATTATGTTTTGATTAACTAAATGAATGAACTCGAGTAAATACCACATTTGTTCAATTTTACTTGTGAACGTTTTGTAATGTGTCTGTTTACGGTCGTTCGTTTATATTCGCCTATTTAATAAAAGAGGTTATATTACATATAGTAAAGTATATATACTTCTTTTAACTTGTTTAATTTTTTATTTGATTTGATTTTTCTTTAATGACTTTTAAGCATTAACCTTTTAAAGAAATTTGAATTTGAATATGGAGTTGTGTATCATCACGGCCATAGCTATAATAACCTATATTCAACTTTTAAGGAAAGTTAATGACACAAGTTATTATTTTTGAACGGCAAATTTCTTCCTACTTGTGAGATTTGAACCTAAAATTAGGCCTGTAAACAAATCGAACGAACACGAAAACGGGCGTGTTCGTGTTAGTTCATTTTGTGACAACCGGCAATTTCCGATCTATACCGATGTGATTTTTATTATTAAAAATTTAATATTTATTTTAAATATTTCTAATTATTAAGTTTCGGAAGTTTACTGACTGATTTTACGATCGAAACTGCGACCGGTTAAATTAACGCGATTTAAACGCGTGTTCTGAAAACACGCGTCGGACATCGAAGATATTTATATTTATGCTCGGTTTTGTATTTCGAACAAAACCGACTAATTTTTATAATTAATTATCGAGCCTAAAACTAAACCGAGACGTTTACGTTTAAAACGGGTTAGATACGCGGTATTAACCTACCTACCAATAAACCCTAGCTATAAAAGGAAGCTTACCCCTTCCTTCTTCATTCCAAACCCGCAGCCATACCCCCCCCCATCTCTCTGCAACCTCTCTCTCTCTCTACTCTCTCTCTCTCTCTCACGAGCTCTCTCTCTCTCTTTACTCTCTCTCTTCATCTCCCTTGTCCCTCTTCTCCTCCCCTCTGTTACAAAAGCCAGCCGGCCACCATGAGGGTGGTGGCGGCGGCGTGGTGGCTCGGGAAGCCCACAGGGGGCCGGGTTGGGTTGCCTTGGGTCAGAATCGGGTTTGGGTCTCGAGTTTAGATGGCGGCTGTTCGGGTGTCGGGTGTTGGTGGTTGGTTTGATTTGGGGTTATTAGTAGTGGTTATGGTGGATGACGGCTGCTGTGGTCCCGGTGGTAGGGTACAGGTCTGGTGGTGGTTTTAGCAGCCGGATGGTGGTCCGATGGGGTTGTTGGCCGGAGATGGTGGTGGGTGTCCGGAGATGGTGGTGGGTGTCCGGAGGTGGTGGTGGTTGCAGAAACAGCGACGCGCGGGTCTCGGGTCTTGGGCCGGGTTGGTTAGATCCCAGATCAGGTTCGGCACGGGTCTGGTTCGAGTCTTCGTGACTGGTCGGGTCTTGTTTCGAGATGGTTTCAACTCGGGTCAGAATCGGGTTTGGGTTAAGGTTGTGGTTCGGATCGAAGTTTGGTGGTTTTGGTGTTCGGGTCAGATTCGGTACGAGATCGGGTTCGGTACGGGTCTTGTTCGGGTCAGATCTGGATGGTCAAGCCTCGGTCAACGCGCGGTCAAAGCTGGTCAAACTTTGGTTCCGGTCTACACGCAGTTCGAGGCGGCTTCGGGTTACTCGCGTGTGATTCGGTATACTTGAATTCGTACATATTTCATTATTTCATTTTTATAAACATTGTATTTTTATAAAGATATAAATATATATATATATATAGTGTCTCGCGAACGAACCGACAATATTATTATTGATAAGTATATAAAGTGTGACTTGGTATTATTGGACCCCGGACTAAATTGGTTGGACTATAATATACATATACATTGTTGTGTCTTTATTCAAATAAGTGTAGTTTATGTAAAAGCGTCGAAACGTATAAGTCTCGTCTGATTTGGAATTGCGGATAAACAAAATGTGGATTTGTGTTTGATATTGATTTTTGGGAAAATTGTAGGCGACTTGTGTTGCCTGGTTTGTACAAAAACAGAGGAAACTCTGCCGAAATTTTATAAAATTTATAAGCGTAAACGAAGGCGATATTTGTTGTATAATTCATTATCAACAATCTTCAAGTATTTTTGACAAACGATTTCTTGCAACATTTAAAGAAAAACGTCGAACGCTATTTCCAAACAAATGCATATTATTTACTGAGCGTCAATTGCGTCAACCTTTAAAGATTTTAGTAACTAAAACATTTCTATTTTAACGATTTTGAATTACAAAACGCTCAGCGTATTGGAGAAAAGAATTATACAAAAAGTTAATATTTTGAAACCTTTAAAGATTGGAAAAGAAGCGATATTGTTATTAATCGATTTTAAATAACTATACTTATATTTTCATCAAAGAATATTTTCCTAAATATAATTATAAGACGAGCTACGGCTCGGGATAAGTTATACGTTTCGTAATATTAGTCCAACGTGGTGTACACACGAATGGTGACAAGTGCGCAACTTGGGTACTATGTCGTGTGTTAACGCATAAGTAAGATAAGTCATGATCGGTTCGTCGAGTTAAAGCATATTAGTACTCGAGTTATACACACGAGTTAGATAGTTGGATAAACTACCTTTTAGCCGGATTATAGGCTAGGTTTATATGTGTTAGACTTTAAGGTGTCCTTTGTTGTAATAGGGCACGAGGAAGCCGGTCGAGGCTTGGACTTTATTTGCTAGCTTAGCATGGAAATTGAGGTGAGTTCATGACCCCACTTTTTACTGTTTTATAAATGTTTTCGGGGTGGAAGACATGCATCTTTTATGAAAACCTGAGGAATTCCAAACGAACAAGTTTTTGAAAAATGAAATGGGTGCGTGAGTGTCACGGCCCTGCTGTTACTGGTTTTACATTCGGGAAAGAAACATGAGTACTGCTTACATTGTTTTAAAGATCATGTTATACTATGGGCACTTTATGTTACTATACGGCTTTTACGGAAAGTCCCAGGGGGAAACCATGAATGTGCGGGGATGCACAACGAGGGAAATGTGGATAGATCTATTGGGCCTTACAAACCCCACCCGACGGCTGGGAGCCGGGCGGGTGCATATTGTCTCTAACACTTTGGGGTTGCCGAGGCATCGGTAATCCCGTCCGTCTGGGCTGGCTTCAACACTTATACCGGTTTAGTAATGGGTTCCCAACCGTAGTAGTAAAAACACTTAACGTCTAGCTAACGTTCTTATGACATAGTATTAACGGGAATGATCTTTTCAGACTTATGGAAACTCTTTTATAAAAACTTGTGGAATTATTTATGCAAACTTATGAACTCACCAGCTTTATGTTGACTTTTTAAGTATGTCTTTCAGGTTTAAACCTTGGTAACGGCACGGTTGGAGTAGTCGACATATTGGGATCGGGGATTCTAGAGGATTAGCAATGGCGTTCAGGATATAAGAGTCTTAGATGCATCTTTCCGCTGCGCTGGCAAAGACACCAAACGTCGCATCCGACGAGGGAAAAGTCGGGGTGTGACACATTTAACTTTAACCGAACACGAACACGAACACAAACACATAAGCGAACACATTTTTGTGTTCGTGTTCGTTCATTAAGAAATTTGTCGTGTTCATGTTCGTTTATGTTCGTTCAGTTAAACCTAAACGAACAGTTCATGAACATAAACGAACACAAATGATCAATATAAATGAACACAAATGAACATAAATGAACATCAATGAACGTAAACAAACACCAATTAAGACCATGTATAAGATGAGCTATAGCTGGAAAAATAATGAACTTACATCAATAAGCTTTAGCCAAAACAATCAATGGTGGATGGCATATGCCTAGCTTCTAATCGTGGTAAATGATAAAACCCACAAAGCTACAGAGAAAAAAACGATAAGAGAAGGTGGTTCATACTTGCGGCGTTGTGGAGGTAGGAGGCTAGAGAGTGGAGACGGGGCTGTGGATGTGGTCAGCCGGAAGTGGAAGAAGGTAGGGCTGTGGAGTGTGAAGAAGAAGGGAGGTGGAGCTGTGAAGTGTGGAGAGCGGCTGATATGTTTAGAATGTTAGGGTTAGGTTTAAGTTTTTAGAACATATAAAATATATTGTATATATTAAAATATGAATTAAGGTTACTTTAACAAAAGAGAAATAAATAATAAAAATAACTTAAAGTTTAATTAAACGAACAAAAATAAACAAACGAACATAAGCGAGCATAAATAAACGAACATAAACGAACGTTCATGAACATAAATGAACGAACAAAACTTATGTTCATGTTCGTTCGTTTAACTAAACAAACATAAACGAACTTCCCACCGAACAGTTCATGAACGTTCGGTTCGTTTACAGGCCTACCTAAAATCTCACATTTAAATGTATTAAGAGGGTTTGTCTTGCTATTAGCCCACCAACCCCAATGATAATGAACACAAGTTATTCATGAAAACAAATTAGTGGTATAAAGAGTATAAATGAAACGCGTGTAAAGAATCCGTGCTTTTTTTTTTTTTTTTAAACGGTCAACAAAATTTTCATTCCACCAAAGCTAGCAGGGTACTAGCAATACACCATGTAGACGCCAAATTACAAAACAACACAGATTACCGACGCAAGACGTAAAGAATCCGTGCTACATGGACGCATTTGTCTTCATCATTTTATTTTCCACATTTAAGAAACAATAACTTTTATCTGACATCGATTTGAACGGAAATTTGTACCCATTGACATTTCTTCAATCACACAATACTTATGTTTCTAGAATTTAATTTAATTGGTTATTTGATTTTGCTTACACGCTATGACTTCACTTAAATTATTTCTCCTACAAATACCGTATATTAGGGGATAAGATAATAGCCGATTTAACCGTGCAAGCAAAAACAAGTCGGTTAATTTGATCGGCTTGTGATATAAAAGACAAAAAGACTTGGTTCACGGTTCCGTTTTAATAGTTTGCTAGTTTGGGAATATGTAGATTATACGTTTTAAAAAGCAATTGCATATTATTATTATTAGAACTCAGAGAATACCATTTGTTACATAGTAAAATCATTAGGAACTCCACTAGATTGTAGAATTAGCAAGCCATTGAAGACGTATCCGAATCATGTTCAGATGATTTGTTAAGCACTCGAAAGACATAAAACCCAACGGCATGCCCTGCTATCGCCATCACAAACACACCAATGTTAAACGACATCACTGCCAACATCAACAAGTACGAAAACAACACACGTAGGATGTGTATCAATGTACGCAGTATACTGTTGGATTTTGCCGTGGTAGGGTTACTATGAGCTAGGTATTCCATAATTAACGCGAGCACAAACACGAAAACCAATGCCATGATATACATTCCCGTGCTGTTCCCGGGCCAACCTTGGAAAAGAATCCAAGCGTTTTTCCCCCAATAAAAAGTCATGTGTGTCATTGCCATATTCATTCCCCCGTCCATATCCATATTCATTCCCTTCATGCCATTTCCGGGCGCTGATGGTGGCATGCTCCCCTTTGCTCCGTCGTCGTTCATATCCATCTGTTCCATATTCATTGGCAGTGGATGCACTTCGAACGGAACCAGGGAACCCTCTTCTATTATTTATTTATCTTTTTTTTTCCTGTCCCTCTAGCCACTTCTAATATTGTTCGATTGGAAATGCTTTAATACCCGATATATTAGTGCTATGTGTATTTTCATTTCTTAATTTCATACGGTACATTTGGATTTTGTTTGTTCATATTGGTTGGTTATCCTGTAAAGTAGCAATTCCATTAATAACAAAAGGTTCACAAAATCTCGAATAATATTTGTCCAAACAAAGGTTGGATCAAGTATCATTTATCTTACAACTAGTATTTCCCTGCTATTAAAAAAGGTTTTACAAAAAGTGTTTATGTTATGTTAATTGTGCGTCTGTGTGTAGGGTCGGCTTAACGTTTTGGGAGGTCTAAAGTGAATTAAAATGTTGGGGCCTTTTTGAAAAAAAAAAAAAAAAATGTGTTATACAAACCCTTCTCTTTTACCTGGGCTTGGGACCGGCAATAATAAAATGTTGGGGCCTAATATCCTAACCTAATATGAGTACTTAACCATCAAGATATTGAGTCTAATGTCTAAATAATGGGGGCCAAATTGTGAGGAAGGCCCTAAGCCCTAGCTTGGGTTGGGTCAACTAACCAGCCGACCCTGGTCGTACAACGATTTGTTTAAACCAATTACAACAGTATGTCTAAATTACAATGATGCATAAACACGTTCAGGTTTGATGCATGAATGATATGTTGATTATGATGATGCGTCTATCGTTATTTTTTAGTATTATAATTAATTGTTTTAATCGTGGTTAAAGGGGCGAACTTTAAAGCAATAGTAACGTCGCCATATGATATAAGTCACGGTTCTAGTTGTGAATCTACGTCTTGCATAAATGCACGTTAAGAATACTCACAACACAATCAAGTTAGCATTATACCCCTAAACTGCCCACATACGAGAGCGTCATGCGTTTAATTCATGAAAATTGTAACACCTTTTCCACAAATTTGAAAAAAAATGAAAATTTGTTAGGAAGTTGAGGGAAATCTAAGAAGACTCCATCCTCCCTTATTGAAGAGGTATAAAACCTCCCGTCCGGACCTCAACCTCATCTAGACGCGGCATCATATTATGAGACGCGGTTCACCAAGACACGTGTTCACAACCAACGACCGGAGGTCACTAGATCCGAAGGTTAGTACACCTGACCGAAGGATAGTACAACAATTCTGACTAGTATAAATACCCCTTCAAAAGTACGAGTAAGACACGTTCTGACACACTCCGAACCCCTCTCTCTCTCTCTCTCTCTATATATATATATATATATATATATATATATATATATATATATTCTCTTTTCTTCTCCAAACAAATACTTATCCTCACGCCGGAGGGTGGTCACAGAGAGGCCCTCCCTGCCCCCCTTGTGACGAGCCTAACTAAATGTAGATTAATGGCGGTGGCCCCACCACCATCCACGTGGGAGCCACCTTGACACGGTCCGCCACGTCTGCTTAGCGCCACCCCCTTCACCCATTCAAGCGTTACGTGGAGCAGGCCCCTCCAGAACGATGAATCACACCTTTCTACTGTGTTGCTGACTTGGATGGTGGGCCCCACCTGCAGGTACGAATCATAGTGGAGGCCCGGGTGCCCCGCCCTCCGTCTTTTTTTGGCGCATTGATAGGTGTTTGCGATTTACATAAATAATTTTTATATAAATTAAGTCCAACCCATACCGATTTAATCTTTCAGCCCCACCACATAAAAATGTGTCCGGCCTTACGCGAATCTACAATCAGTGGACTAGTAGAGTGTATTTATTAACCTTTTCAACAATAACAAAAATATCCAACCCATGACACAAGACAACCGAACCTCAATGACGAGCCACGGTGGTCGGAGACAGCGACTAGTGCTAGTTCCATGTCCACTACAAGGACACATGACACCCATGCTTCAGCTAGCCACCTACCTCAACTCCCAAAACTTTCCAATAACCATAGCTCACTCCAACATTAACCCACCGGACCCTTCGAACCACCCTGGTCTAACCTTCCTCCCTCTCTCCGGCACCATCTCCGGCAACATCTCCACCGGCTTCACCCACTTCTTCCAAACCCTTAACCATAACTGCAAACCCCATCTCCACAACTATTTAACCCAGATCATAAACGCACAGAAACAGAGTTCTGATAAAGAATTGATTATTATTATTCATGAAAACTTAACCTTTTTTGCTGGGATCGTTGCCGGTGATCTGGGTCTGCCGGCGATTTTGTTACGTGGTAGTAGTGCAGCTTTCTTTCCTGCTTTTAATATTATACCTAAACTTTATCAAGATGGTCGCTTTCCTCCATCAGGTGAGTGAGTCTTTATTCAAGAACTTTATTATTGATTAGTAATCATTAGGTGTGAATCTGTTTTCAAGATTATTTAAAGCTCACATAAAGAAATAATAAAATTTACAGGTGATCTGTCTGATTAGTGATTACTAACAATTAGCTATGAATGCTTGTGGCGAAGCTTGACCCGAAGGTTCGGGGGGTCGGAAGTCATCGGGGGGTCGGAAGTCACTAGTTTCGGGGGGTCGAAACCCTATATTTTCAAAATTTTCTATACGAATACTATATAATCGGAACTTCTGCGCGAAAATCCGGGGGGGTCGGCCGCCCCTCCCCGCCCTTACTATGCTTCGCCAGTGCTTCAAATAATCTTTATGTAAGACTATGGGGTGTGGAGGGTTGATGATGGGCCTCCAGGGGTGGTGTGCACTATGATGACGGGCCTCCTCGGTCAGAATTATTAAAAATAATAAAAATGGCCCATCAAGACCGGCAAGGAGAGGATGCTCATGCCGTTGCCGGTCCAAGGGGGGCGGTGTTGCCCTGCCCATCATCTGCATGCCTTGCCTATGCCGCATCCACACCGAATGGCCTAAGTTGCCGAGACGATTTTCTTCAATTTCGACTAGTTACTTGGAATTGATGAAAAATAGTCAACCTTGGTCAGAATCTGATCTAGTCGGTCACCTCGGGCTGAGTTTGACTTAAAATAAAGTATATCATAATTCGTATATCTATATATATTAAAGAATGAATACCATTTTTTTTGTAAAGATGAGTATCAGTTTTTGAATTACTTTAGTATTTCAATACGTATCCTTTTTATTTTTATTGATAATCATGTATTTTGTTGTAAATATTATAAACTTTTGGTATTTGACAACATAATAGTCTGAAAGTTAATATATTTTTAATTTACCGTGTTCGAGTACTCTCCGCCTAGGCCAAGTACATGCAACTCCCCAATCAACCGACGATTTTTTTTTTGCTTTTTTGGTGTTATAGTACCAAATCTTTGTGCAAATGGAGGTTTCACCAATCAGATGTCCCACGTCAGCATAATCTGCAGCAACCTGAGGTTGCGGTTTCACCAAAAGCACAAATTGAAAACTGACACCCCCAAATGCACAAATGTTTTTTACTGTACCACCAAAAAATGAAAAAAAAAATATCAACCGACTTGGGAGCGCATGACGACTTTTGCAACCATGTATAAAACCCACGTAGAAAAACCGAATTTTGCAGGAGATTGTTACTGATTAATAACAATTATGTATGGATATGGTTCCAAGATTCTTTATTGCAGGAAATTATTCCAGAACTTCATCCATTTAGATATAAAGATTTACCCTTTATTGGTCACCCCATAGATCAAACCCTTGAAACGGTTAATATGCTTACCCCCAAGACATCTCCTACTGCCTTTATTTGGAATACACTTGAATTTCTTGAGCAGTCTGCACTGACCCAGATCCGAAATGAGTACCAAGTTCCGGTTTTTACGATCGGCCCGCTGCACAAAACCGTCACGGCTTGTTCCACTAGCTTTCTTGAAGAGGATACAAGTTGTATCTCATGGTTGGATAAACAAGAGCCCAAATCAGTGATTTATGTGAGCTTAGGAAGCTTAGCAAACTTGGATGAAAAGGTAGCAATTGAAGTGGCATGGGGTCTGGTCAACAGCAACCAGCCGTTTCTATGGGTGGTTCGACCAGGTTCAGTTCGCGGGTTTGAGTGGATCGAGTTTTTGCCGGAATCTTTAGTGGATGAAATGAAGGGGAGAGGTTTGATTGTGAAGTGGGCGCCCCAGAAGGCGGTTTTGGCGCATAATGCGGTTGGAGGATTTTGGAGCCATTGTGGATGGAACTCGACTTTGGAAAGTGTCTCTGAAGGGGTTCCGATGATGTGCCAACCGTTTGATGTGGATCAGTTGTTGAATGCTAGGTACTTGACTGATGTGTGGAAAATAGGTTTCGGAATTGTTGTGGAGAGAGGAGAGATTGAGGGTGCAATCAAGAGACTTTTGGTGGATAAAGAAGGCGAAGAGATGAGGCAGAGAGCCATGGAGATGCAAGAAAAGGTTAAAGTTGCAGTCAGCGATGGTGGTTCTTCGCATAACTCGTTGAAGGACTTGGTAGCTTTCATTTTGTCATTGTAAATAATCACTTCTGGAGGGAGGAGTCATAAGGTTACATACATTCAAAAAAAGACCGGAAAATATTTACGTCAAAGCGATTGGATGAAATCGAAGTCAAGGTCCAGGTGTTCTCTTGGATAACAAATAGAGGAAAAACTCTTCAGTTATGCTGGGACAATTCGGTGAATAGGCCTCTAGGTGTGTTTTGATATAGTTGATCTGCTTGTATGATGTGATCATGATTGGTAGGGCTTTGTATGTTGTTTTGCCAGCTCCCCACTGGTTTGTTTTCCTTGAATGAGGATCTGTTTCTGTGTCTTGTTAGTTGCATGTTATTGGTTACTGCTCCTTTTTTGGATAGTTGTTATGCTTTCTTCACTTTTGAGATCAGTTGCAATCATGTCTACTTATTCACTTACAAATTGTTTTTGTTTTATTTGTTGTATTCTGGTTAGATAGCTTGTTATTTCAATTTACAACTTGTTTTTGTTTTAATTAGTTGTGTCCTGGTTAGATAGTTTATAACAAGATTGTAATGAGATATTCAGAAAGCATAGATGCTTATCATTTCAATGAAGTGGTACAAATAACATTTATAGATGCCACCCTGTGCAAGCTATGTGGAATTACAAGATCTCTCAAGCACACTAATATCCTTATGTTACTTTTATGTATAGGAAAAAGAAAATGTAACGATACCAAGAAGATTAAAAAAGACATCTGTAAGGCCCTAGGCAAGTCCAACATCGCCCTAAGTGAACGTCTTGCCTCATTATTGACCAACGGATTTTGGGTGCAATTAGGGCTGCAAACGAACTGAACTTTCAGCGAACAGTTCACGAACTGTTCAGCGGGAAGTTCGTTTAATAAATGAACGAACACGAACAAAAAAAAATTATTCGTTTAGTTAAACGAACGAACATGAACAAAGGTCGCGTTCGTTCGTTTATGTTCGTGAGCGTTTGGTAATGCATTCGTTTAAGTTCATTTATGTTTGATATAGTTGATCTGCTTGTATGATGTGATCATGATTGGTAGGGTTTTTGTATGTTCTTTTGCCAGCTCCCTACTGGTTTGTTTTCCTTGAATGAGGATCTG
Organism: Ambrosia trifida; assembly: GCA_028751855.1. Taxonomy (NCBI): domain Eukaryota; kingdom Viridiplantae; phylum Streptophyta; class Magnoliopsida; order Asterales; family Asteraceae; genus Ambrosia; species Ambrosia trifida. The sequence continues at coordinate 32,856,175 of CM054133.1, read as the reverse complement.
TTTCTGTGTATTGTTAGTTGCATGTTATTGGTTACTGCTCCTTTTTTGGATAGTTGTTATGCTTTCTTCACTTTTGAGATCAGTTGCAATCATGTCTACTTATTCACTTAACAAATTGTTTTTGTTTTATTTGTTGTATTCTGGTTAGATAGCTTGTTATTTCAATTTACAACTTGTTTTTGTTTTAGTTATGTCCTGGTTAGATAGTTTATAACAAGATTGTAATGAGATATTCAGAAAGCATAGATGCTTATCATTTCAATGAAGTGGTACAAATAACATTTATAGATGCCACCCTGTGCAAGTTATGTGGAATTACAAGATCTCTCAAGCACACTAATATCGTTGTGTTACTTTTATGTATAGGAAAAAGAAAATGTAACGATACCAAGAAGATTAAAAAAGACAACTGTAAGGCCCTAGGCAAGTCCAACATCGCCCTAAGTGAACGTCTTGCCTCATTATTGACCAACGGATTTTGGGTGCAATTAGGGCTGCAAACGAACTGAACTTTCAGCGAACAGTTCACGAACTGTTCAACGGGAAGTTCGTTTAATAAATGAACGAACACGAACAAAAAAATTTATTCGTTTAGTTAAACGAACGAACATGAACAAAGGTCGCGTTCGTTCGTTTATGTTCGTGAGTGTTTGGTAATGCATTCGTTTAAGTTCATTTATGTTTGATAGCTTATTAAGGGTTTTAAATTTTATAATGTTTTTTACATTCATTAATTTTTATTTACTTTACTCAAATAAGTAAATAATTTATATGAGGTAGGTATATATGGCTATACAAGATCAACAAACCCTACTTTTAGTATAATCATTAAAAATAATTCATAAAAGTTCAATTTAAATAACCAATTAATGAAAACTTCAAGTTTAAAATGCGAGCTTAGTGGTGGTGGTTTATTATTATTATTATTATTCTTATTCTTATTCTTATTATTATTATTATTATTATTATTATTATTATTATTATTATTATTCTTATTCTTATTCTTATTCTTATTCTTATTCTTATTCTTATTCTTATTCTTCTAATTCTTATTATTCTTATTCAGTTATTCTTAATATTCTTATTCTAATTCAATTAAAAGTAGTAGCGTTTGTTTTTTTTCCACAAATATTCAAGTTCTTTAATCATGAAAAAAAAGAACAAATATTATAGAAAAATTGGATTGTCGACCTTTGTGTTGTTGACCAATAATAATCTCACATACGTTTATTCTTCCCACCTTTTAATTTATTTTTTCTCATTACACCCGTCGTTAAGTCACACTAACGTCGTTAGCTGAAACTCATAATTTTAGGCGATTTTTCACCGGATTTGAAAGAGAGAATCAAGACGGTGATATTGGTATGTTCAATTGCCGAAAGGTGGTACTGGTGGGAAGAATAAACTTAGGTGTGATTATTATTGGCTAACAACACAAAGGTGGGATTATTATAATCCAATTTTCCAATATTATAATCATTTTAATTTAGCTTTTGAAAGGGTAGCTTTTTGGAGCCAACGAACGTTGTCAAATTCCATATGACTTCAACATATATAGAAATAAATTATATAATTTCTTGGCATCAACCAACATTGTCAAATGACAAGTAATGAAGCTTTTATAATAAGAAAGATACCTAACTCGTGACACAGACTACAGAGACCATGGAGGATCACTGCGGACGGAGACCGCGACTGGTGTTGGTATCAAGTCCACTGCAAGGTCACATGACCCCAATGCTTCAGCTTGCCACTTACCTTCACTCTCAAGGCTTTTCAATAACCATTGCTCACGCCGACTTTAATCCGCCTGATTCTTCTAACCATCCTGAATTGATCTTCCTATCTCTGCCTGCCAACCTATCCAATATAGACACCTCGGATGGCTTGACAAAGTTCTTCCAAGCGCTTAACAATAACTGCAAACCTCATCTCCACAACCACCTAGCTCAGATTATAAGTGAACAAAAAGAGAGCTCTGATAAGGAATCAATTGTTGTCTTTCATGATAACCTCACGTCTTTTGCAGGCTCAGTCGCTGATGAGCTGGGTCTGCCTTCAATCGTCTTGCGTGGCAGCAGTGCAGTTTTCTTCCCTGCTGTTAACATCATACCTCAACTCCATCAAGAAGGCCGATTTCCTCCACAAGGTAATTCAAATTTTTAGGAAAACTGGTAGCAGAGTTTATATGATTATTGTTTGATCTATATATATTCAACATCAACTACCACCAGCTGTGTATCTGCTGGATATCAGGAAATGGAAAGAGGGTTGTGGAGAAAACCATCCAAGAAATATTCCATTCCAAACTCTGATGATACCGGGCGATCCATGTACCTTTCTATCGTACTGCCAGAAGTATGTTGACTAGCGAAGCAATATTCGAAGGAACCCCACTAAAAGAAAAAACACCCTCTACACGAAAAAAAAAAACACCCGTAAAAGAACAGCTTTATACAGCCAAAATCACCTTATGTTGAAAATTGGATACAATATGAAATTTCCTGAATAAATCGACACAGAGCACCTCCTATCGGTATAAAGAGGGGCCCAAACGCACCCACACCACCAACAAAGAGGACCCATACCCCCCCCCCCCCCCCCCCCCCCCCCCACACACCATTTAGGACGTCCTGCCATAAATGGTTTGATTATATATGGTTTTCACGTTACACCATATTTTATCAACCTGTTTCAAGTTTTAGACAGAATTTATGACATCTGTTATAACCCTTACCCATGGCCAAGAAAAACTCACACCCACACGAACAATTATACACGGAAAGAAACAGATCATATATATACTGCCCACAAGACTCACACCAAACAGATCATATACCGCCCACAAGACTCACACCCACACGAACAATTATACACGGAAAGATACAAATATATGCCCCTACCCATATGGTATTTGTTTTGGCCAAAAGACCATAACTCACACACCAAAGCTATAAGATACCCACAACTATTCAAATATCATTTACCAATGCATTGTTTCAGTTGTTTTAAATTCTTTTGAAACTGTATCACTGATTACTAACAATTAGTTATAAATCTTTTTCCAAGACTCTTTATTGCAGGAAATAATTCCAGAACTCCATCCATTCAGATACAAAGATCTACCCTTTACTAGCCGCCCAATACATAAAACTCTTGAATTGCTCCCCATGATCGCCCCTACGACAACGCCTTCTGCCTTCATTTGGAACACCATCGAAATTCTTGAACAACCCACACTCACCAAGATCCGCCAACAATACCAAGTTCCGGTTTTTATAATCGGCCCACTGCACAAGATAGTCACAACTCGCTCGACTAGCTTTCTTGAAGAGGATACAGGTTGTATCTCATGGCTGGATAAACAAGCACCCAAATCAGTGATTTATGTGAGCTTAGGAAGCTTAGCAAACTTGGATGAAAAAGTAGCAATTGAGATGGCATGGGGTCTTGTCAACAGCAACCAGCCATTCCTATGGGCGGTTCTACCAGGTTCAGTTCGCGGGTTTCATTGGATCGAGTTTTTGCCAGAAGGTTTGGTAGCTGAAATAGAGGGGAGAGGTTTGATTGTCAAATGGGCACCTCAGAAGTCAGTTTTGGCGCATAATGCGGTTGGAGGATTTTGGAGCCATTGTGGTTGGAACTCGACTATGGAAAGCGTCTCTGAAGGGGTACCGATGCTGTGTCAACCATTTGATGTGGATCAATTGCTGAATGCTAGGTACTTAACTGATGTGTGGGAAATAGGGTTTGGAATTGTTTTAGAGAGAAAAGAGATTGAGTATGCAATCAGAAGACTTTTGGTGGATAAAGAAGGTGAAGAAATGAGACAGAGAGCTATGGAGATTCAAGAAAAGGTTAAACTTGCAGCAAGCAATGGCGGTTCGTCGTATAACTCGTTGAAGGACCTGGTAGCCTTCCTTTTGTCATTGTAAAAGTGTAGTAACACTTCATAATAATTCATATATATGATCCTAATTGTGCGGAATGATATGTTATCCATTTAGCTAAGCATGTTTACGGTTCGAGTAAAAAATTACTATGAACCATAACCCATTTGGTATTGTGTATGAAATTAACATTAGGTCTTCATAAAACTAGAACACAAGCATATTATTCATTATTAATTAACTAAAAGCTACAACACTTCTGCTATGCATTTGGTCGAACACCTTGTGGGCATACCAAACACAAAATGATATTATTACACAAGACACTTCAGACACACACAAATGTGTAAAATCATATAATTTTCTAACCAGAGATTTGAATAGACTTGACTTCAGGCTTCTTCGCTTCTTCTTTAGGCACTGTTATTGTGAGCACTCCGTTTTCCATGGCCGCCTTCACCTGATCCATTTTAGCATTCTCTGGCAACCTGAACCTCCTTGTGAACTTGCCGCTGCTTCGTTCAACCCGATGCCACGTGTCATTCTTATCTTCTTTCTCCACGTTCCTCTCGCCGGTTATCTGTAAGATGTTTCCGTCTTCTATCTCCACCTTCACCTCTTCTTTCTTGATCCCAGGAAGATCGGCCTTGAACACATGAGCTTCAGGCGTTTCCTTCCAATCCACACGAGCGTTTACCAAAGCAGAGGTTTCAGTTGAAATGTTGGAGGATGAAATAGGGAAGTCTTTGAAAGGATCCCAAACATCAAGGGAAAATGGATCAAAGATGGTGCTTCGTCGGCCACCGAATAAGGTTGGGACAATCGAAATTTTGTGTAATATGTTGTTTGATTTAATTTAGAATGATTTTGAATGTCTGGTAAGAAGGAAAGATTCGAGTAGCTTGATTTGCTGATGATTTCGTTATTCAGTTAGTTTTGTGCTTGTGCTATGAAGAGGTATAAAACCTCCTGTCCGAACCTCACCCCTCCTAGGACGCGGCACCATAGTAACATGACGCGACTCATAAGACACGTGTACACCAATAACGACCGGAGGTCACTAGGACGAAGGTTAGTACACCTGGGAGAAGGATAGTACAACAAATTCTGACTAGTATAAATACCCTCACGCAAGTACAGGCAAGATACGTTCTGACACACTCCGAATCTCTCTCTCTCTCTCTCTCTCTACACTCACTTTTCTTCTCCTAAACAAATACTTATCCTCACGCCGGAGGGTGGTCACAGAGAGGCCCTCCAAGCCCTCACTCGTGACGAGCCTAACGGTTTGTCCAGTTTTTGCAGGTTAATTCACCCAAGATCTTATCAAGCTAGTCGTCATTTACATTTCCTCTGAAGTGCGGCCAGCTTTTGGATCTTCATGCTACAAACATCGTTTTAAAGACGGTGTAGACGATTGGGGGATCTTCGAGAACTTTCTCGAAAATGGCAGACTCTTCTAAGATCTTAAGAGTCTTAAGGGGACGGGGCGTGATCAGAAATAACCACGTGTACCTTATTACCAGCACGGTAACACCATCGTCACTAGTGTTGATAGGGGTCCCATGAATTAAATGCTGGTTCTTTCTAATGGGCTAGTACAAAGGAAACGGTCATATTTTTTGACCAAAAATTATTTACCAAAGTTTTTTTTTTTTACCGTTAATGCGAGTTCTTTCTTTTTTTTTTGATCGGCGAACAACTGTGTGGCAACCACCCTTGCGGGGCGCCGTGCCCAAGAATCGACTACTCGACCTCCAGCAGCCCCCGCCTTCTCCCGATGCGCGGAAACCCGAGCCCCACCCGCCCGAAGGCACGACGGTGTTATAGAACTCGGTAAAACCTCGCCGCCCGTCAGATTCAAACCGGCGCCACCCGTATTCGATCTTCACCCGGATACCAAACCATAATGTTGGAAGTGGGAATTGAACCCATGATCACCTAAGTGAACATAAGGCCTCTCCACCACTCCACCACTATGGATGGTTAATGCGAGTTCTTTCTAATGGGTGTTTTTTTTATTGTTTGATTGTTTTTTATATTTTACCCTATATCTATACATATAATAAACCAAAGCCATTTTCATGACATGTCATAATATTATGCAATCTCTCTTTTGAGAGATGTCACATAAGATGTGATATGGCAACTCTAGACCAATTAAAAAAAAGAAATAAATATGGTTTAAATATTATTTAACATAATCTATTAAATACCTAATCTACTAAATTTAAATATTAAAACTTTATTATTTTCTCTCTCATGTTTCCTCTCATAACTTTTAAACTTTAATATCTTTTATATACGAGATTTTTTAAAGAAAAAAATTATACCAAATTAACGAGCGTTTTATTATCTTTCCAACGAGTACCATAGTGCTATATAAAAAATGGAGAAAAAAAACGACTATTTTTTGTAACCCGACAGGTATTGTGTCAGGTTTGGAATTAGTTTAAAAAAATTGTGGGTTTGGGTCAGGCCTGGGATTAGGTGATACCCGACCCAATTACCGTTTTTATATTAGAATATGATAACTTATGGCAGAGATTTGTTTAAAATAATAATAATAATAATAATAATAGTAATAATAATAATAATCATTAATCATATATTGGCAAGTCACTAATTATGTTGTCATATTAGATATTTTATTATGTCATATTAGATATTTCAACCCGGGACGCTCTCCAACAGGTAATTGCTATATAGATGTCATTTTTATAGTTTAGATACTTCTAATTTTATTCACTTTACTTAGATTTCTCAACCCGGGACGCTCCCGGGGTATAAGCTAGTTAACCATATATCCACATACAATTTTACACAACTACATCTTTGAATATGGGTGGGGGCAATATGTTTCCGAATACGTATCGTCGACGACGATCATCTCACCCCACAACACATCAACCGACTACAGACAAATCAACTACACACACACCAACAGCACATCAATCAACTACACACCCACCGACTACACAACTTCCCCTAACATTTGAATATTACGAGCCACAAGATCCTGACGATTTGTCCACGGAAGAATTTATTTACGCGTATGATTACGTCATGGTTCTACTACAACTAGGAGCAATACAAGTTGGAAACTGATCCCGGGGCGTATCAATCCTCCTATAGTACGAAACCCACCGGTTACGGTACAAACCCCCAAGGACGAAGGTTATGAAACTGATCCCGGGCCGAATACGTAAATTATTCGAATGAAGAAATGTATTGCCCGACACCCGAAAGTGAGGGATATCAATACAAGAGGTTGGACGGGCGTGATAGTGATGGCGACGTTTCTTCGCCCGAGTCAATTGCGTATTCTTTTTTTTTTAGCTATGTTTAAGTAGTATTTTAATTAGGTTTATGTTTATGTTTAATTCATGTTTTAATTAAGTTAATTATGTTTGTATTTTGATTGTTAACTAGGGAAATTACCCCCTCTTCGTGGCGGGTGTGAAGTTGATATCATTTAGCGTGTTTATCGTAGTGATACTTGCTATAGCAATTGATATAAAAAACCCAATGCAAGAGTATTTTTGAATCAAAAGAAAGAAAAATGTAATGTAATTTATATTGCATTTTATAATAAACAGTAAATTTAAACCCATTTTAGACTAAAAAAATATAAAGAAAACCCACAAAAGAATAGATAGTAAGCTTTTTGGATTAGAAATCCACAACACAAACAACAAAGTTAAATAAAAAGAATTGTTGGACTAAAAGGTTTTCTTTTTTTATTTATAGAAAAAACCTCTTTAAACTCAAAGATTATTTGTGAAAAGTGAGAACACAGAGAAATAAAACGTGGCAGCGGCATGGGGCTTGATGCTTTCAAGAGTGGTACCAATAGGTACAAAAATTAAAGCACAAATAGGTTAGTAAATGTATATATTTATAATTATAATATAATTTTTAACTTTAATTTTTTATCTTTTACCGGTTATTTTCATTAAACATTAAACAACGTTAAACATTAAACTTATCGCGCAACAATCGCTATGTAGCAACATGGTTGAAGTTACTCCCGTGTGTATGGAAATAGTCGCGGAGCGTGGCTAGGATTGCAATGTCTTCTTGAAGATCAGGGTGCCTCTCAATCGTGGCTTCATAGAGGGCGTTCCATCGGATACACTTGGTGAAGAGACCATGCCACTTACTAACGAACGAATCCTTGTTGCGGTCATTTATGTCGGTTATTCGATTGAATTCCACCGACACGTTGTTCTAAAATGAAGCTCTCAGTAAGTCGGCAGAATCATTTGTGTTTCTCACTGCTAAATATGCCCTCGCTAACGCAATCTCCACATTTACATTCCACGGGACCATTTTTACGATATGATTAAAGTATGATAACCGGTTTTGGTGTAATTTTGGTATTGAAGTTATGGGGTTTTTTATAGGTGTGAAAAAATGTAGCTGTTAGATTGTAACTGTTACAAAATTAATTACCGTTCATTTAAATTTAAAAACCGGTTACCTTTTGAATTTAAATGAAAATAATAAATAAAAGAATCAGTAGAGTGCTGCCTCTAAAAAGTGTTTCAATGAAGTGGTGTGGCAGTGCAAGATTTGTTAAAATTAGTTAAGTGAAAAAAGTTTCAACAGGCGCCCCTTCCCCCCTTAAGATCTTACGTTGTGTTCCCAAGTTAACTTAAGAGAGTAAAAGAAAATAAAGGAAGGAAAATACTTCTCTTTTTTTAATTTTCTTTCAAGGAAAGAAAATAACTCTATTTTTTTTCCTTTCATTTCCTCTCAATGTGAAAGGATTAAAAAGGCTTAGTTTTCCTCTTTTTTCCTTTAATTTCTTTTAAAAAAAGAACTCTAGAATATACATTTCATCATTTCCCTTCATTTCCCTCATAAAAAAAAAAAAAAAAAACCTCAGGAACACACACACTTTTTCCTTTTTCTTTTTTTTTTTCTTCTCTTAAGTTAACTCAAGAACACAACGTTGGAGTCTTAGGGGTGTTTGAGGTTATGTTTTAAATGGATTTTTAGGCTACCAAAACGCAATAATCTAAAAGCAGCTCCACCCCTGCTTTTCCAAATCGCAGAAGCTGTTTTGAAAAACCAATCTCAAACACCCTCTTAGATTTTATTCAATGTTGATACATACGGATAATCAAACTAAACTTTTTTAATGGTAAACCAATAACAGCTCGGCTACCTAAAAGTAAAAAAATGTAACACCCCAACCGATGGCGGAAACATCGAGGTGTTACGTAGTGACGATTGTTCAATAGCTCATGAATTAGAAATGTAAATTTTGATACATTGAATTAAATAATTTATTACAATGGAAGAAAATACATCAATTAAAACTAGCAATCTAAAACCAAAATATAGTAAATCTCAATCTAAGTCTAAGTTCCAAAAGCTTAGATGTGATCTCATAAGAACCTGAAACATGTACGAAAATAATTTGGTCAATACAAAAATGTATTTGTGAGCATACCCTGTTTGAATACATATAGTAGAAAAATGTTTCGCAATTCACGTGTTGTATACTATTTGCAATTATGTAATAAGTAATTTCCGTTCAAAATCAACGCTATGTAATGAAAGGAAATATATATAGTATGCGCTAGTAGTAATGAAATACATAGCAATGACAAGGACTCTCAACAGAGTCACAAGGGTATATACCATAGTACTATTCATTGAAATGTCAGGCCCTCAAAGGTTAATGATTTTGACAAGTCATAGACACACAAATTAACACAAGCAAACACACATGAGAATTACTATTTTAGTAAAAGGAAATAGAAACTTGATGGTAGGTACATGAGTAGCCCCAGAAGTAAAATGAAAAAAGGGAAAGATATACTCACAGTTGGTCGTGATGAACTTGCAAGAAAGTCAACGAGAATTAATGAATTATTCTTGAACCTAAATATCAACCAATAATGTTAAGGTTGCGTCTAGGTCCCGTAATATTTTGTGAGTTTAGTACTCTTCTTCAAAGTGTGTTTTTATGTGAAAGATAACTTTTCTCAATATAAACTTTATGTCGTAGTAATAAAGGGATACGTAAACATATATACGATAATGTAATATGTTTTGAAGAACCTTCATGTACCGTTTATTTTAAAATTCGACAATTTAAACTTCTACAATCTTGTACTAATTCATACACGTTATGCAATTAAACCAATATACTTGATAATAAAATAAGTAGACTATTTATATAACATTAGTTCATGTTTGAATGTGAATTTCAAGTAATTCATCTATCCCTACCAAACATAAATTCTTATTTTCTTTCCATACCCTAGAGGTATAGATTAACTTTTATTCACATTTAGGATCATTCTGCAAAAGAACAACTAAATGACGTTTGCAAAGATTATTTAAAAACTTCAAATTATAAAATCTTAAAATAACCCTTACAAAATTGGCATAAGGCGTTTAACGAGCAGTTCATAACTTAGATTTAAGTTCTTTCTTTTAGATTTATAAGACCATATATATCTAATTAAAAGCGTGTATCAATAAAATAACCTTTAAAATTCCGTACCTTAATCAATAAAATATTTGTTGTCTGACTTTGTTTGGATAAACCTCAACATCATTGATGCATGTGTGAAAGAGAGGGAAATCGCCACCACTTTATTTATGCTTTTCTTGCACAAACTTTCACTTACTTCATCTTTAAGTTGTTGAGAAATTGACCATTTACCATTTTTCTTAAAAAATAATAATAAATATATAAATAACATGAGTGCATTTGAATTGGTGATTGAAATCAAGATATTTGTACTAAAAGTGCATTTGAACTGATGATTTCTAACACCCCGTTCAATTAATATGTATATGTATTTTTATAATTATACCTAGATGATGTTGTCTCAATAATTGTTTCAATATACTTCATGACCAGCTTGCATTATGCTCTATGCCTATATGAATTCCATCAGCATGTTAATCCAACCAAATTGGATCTTTTTAGAAGCCTTCAAATTTGAACAATAAGATTGAAACAAAAAACCGACGATCAAGATGAATGAACACGTTTGAAACTGTAAAAAAATGCAACTTTTGTAAGTATAATATCAAAAGTTTATAAAGATTCATATAATGGGAAATTACAAATTCTCAACCAGCTATAATATTAAACATTGGAGAATCAATAATATAAAGATTTTATCAGCACGAAAAATAAATGAAAAGACTTACTTAAGAACGTGTTGTTCTCCTGCGAGTTATATATTTTCGGAGACGAAAACAAGCATACCGTCGACAGATCCTAACGGCTAAGTGGCTGACAATTAACAGTTGGGATGTTGTAATTATACTATTGGAACATGATAGAAGTAAGCTTGGTAATGAAGTATTGGAATCACTATTTAATGGAATGAGATTTAAAAAACTACAAAGACAAAAATGACATATAAGCTGGAAATTACTACTCACCAGAATCCATGAACTCTATAGCGAGGCATAGAGTTTGCGTGAAGCCAGAGTCAAAGAAGATGGATTTGAAGGAAATACAGAGAAAAAGCAGAACTGAACCTAACCCAACCATGAACCATTAGAAGTGTCTGTGTTCCCTACCACATCGTGCAGACACGTTGTTATGAATATATGAATGGGCCCGTTTCAGTTTAACTAATTTCGGTTAACTAAGGGTACAAAAAGAAAACGATAACCGATTTTAAGTTAAATCAATTGTTTTCAGTTTTCAATGGATTTTGGTTTAGTTTGTTTGTTTTTTGGTTTGGCTTCGGTGGACGGTTTAGTTATTGCTCACTCCTATATATTCTTAATCACGTAGCACATAAAGATTTTTAAAATAAAAAATAGCAATATTATAGTAATTATACTCAAATTAAAGATAATAAAATGCTCATTATTATGATGTGATTATTTTTATAAAAGTATCAACGTATGAAAAAATATGACTATTTAAAAATCATGAGGGATAGTTTGCTTAAAATAATAAAAAGAAGTTTAACTATAATTTAAATAAACAAAAATTAAGTAACTTTAAGGGATTAAAGTGTAAGATATATGGTATTAAAATGTAAATAATGTATGATTGACTATTTTACCTTTATTTCAGGTTATTAATGAAAAATAAGTTATTAACTTTTAGATATCTTAAATTACCCCACTCATGCATTATTATAATATAGTATTGATTTTTATATTGGGGAAAGATTTTGTACAAACTGTTTTTTGATAAAAACTGCAAGAATCAAAGGAGGGTATTTTTTTATTTTTATTTTCCCATATTGTTTAAACATGTATTATAATATTGAAAACTAAAAAAAAATGGTGTAGAGTAATTACGTGTAGAGTAATTACATAATTACTCTAGTGTAAACTAGTGTATTTACTTTAATGACGTAATTACACTAAAAAAAATTAAATTTTTTTTTGTATTATTCATCTAGAAAGTATGTTTAAGCACATAGAAAAAAAAATTTACAAAAAAATAAATTTTTTTTACCCCTTTTAATTCTCACAGTTATTACCAAAAAACACTTTGTATTTGATCTTTACTCCATTTATATTTAGTTGTGTCACAATAGAAAGTAACTTAAAGAAAAAAACGTAATACGGAGTACAATTAAAATATCTTTTAAATTTTATTATCACCTACATTATTTCCATTACATCAAAATATCTACTGTGCTTGGAGTGATAAGTCAAGCCCTTGAACATAGAAGGGTCAAGAAGCTTCTTCATCATTCCAGCGACCATAGATTTTATTCTTTAACGAGTCATCATGAAAGTTCCCGAATATCCTATCCAAATATATATAAACCATTCTGATCCCTCACCATCACACCAAAAATCAGCAACGAAAAACAAAATCAATCGAATCAGCGAAATACCAAACAAATTCAAGCAATCATTAGAAAATGTCGATCATTCCAAGCTTATTCGGTGGCAGACGGAGCAGCGTCTTCGACCCCTTTTCCCTGGACGTTTGGGACCCATTCAAAGGCTTCCCGATTACATCTTCGTCTGACGTGTCAAGGGAAACTTCTGCTTTGGTAAACACACGTGTGGATTGGAAGGAGACGCCAGAAGCTCATGTGTTCAAGGCCGATCTTCCTGGGATCAAGAAGGAAGAAGTGAAGGTGGAGATAGAAGACGATAACATCTTACAGATCACCGGTGAGAGGAACGTGGAGAAAGAAGATAAGAATGACACGTGGCATCGAGTTGAACGAAGCAGCGGCAAATTCACAAGGAGGTTCAGGTTGCCAGAGAATGCTAAAATGGATCAGGTGAAGGCGGCTATGGAAAACGGAGTGCTTACAATAACAGTGCCTAAAGAAGAAGTGAAGAAGCCTGATGTTAAGTCTATTGAAATCTCTGGTTAGAAGTTCATTAATTTATGTAATCATATTAAATCCTAGAGTATGGGTGTAATAAAGTGTACGTCTACAAGGTGTTCGATGAAATGCTTGTGTAATATTTTTCTGTAACTTTGATTTTGATGATGAATAAAATGCTTCTTGGCTTGTACAATGAACTACAAATAAATAAAAAAATATATTTTAAAACTAATTAACTCATTCAAATGAGTGATATATCATAATTAACTCATTCAAATGAGTGATATATCATAACTGTTTCATACTTGATGCTCTGATATTTTTAATGGAGTGTTTGTATATGTTTCTATTAAAGGCCTACTTGTTAACTCAATTACTGTTGCCGCTTGACTGGTTTACACTGCTTACTGCAGAGTGCAGACTTGTGAGGTTGCGACTCGACTCCTGCTTATCGACCCTCGGCTCTCTGTCTTTGGACTCCATCTGCTGGCCATACTTCTTTTAGGTTTGTGCTCTTATAAACTTTTGACTTGAATATTGAAATTAGTTGAATGTTAAAGACTTGAAATTGTTTGTTGAATGTTCAAGTCTATTATTATGCTGTTAATTGATGAGACTCGATGCTAGGCTAAACCTCGATCCTTAAAATTTGAAACTTGAATGCTTGATATTATATATAACCTTAAGCGTGGCGGCGTGTATTGGGTCTTACCCTTTGAAATTGGTCAAAACTGTCATAACCATCCTAAGATTTGAATACTTGATTTATATGTAACCACAGCGAGTCTAACCGTGGCGTGTGTTGGTCTTAACCATTGAAATTGGTCAACTCCACTCATAACCATCCTAAGATTCAATCTCAGCAGTTTAAAGTTGAGATTCAAAGTTTGGTAGTTATGTAATACGGTTTAGATGTTACCTGTAGCAATATGCAATAAAAGGACTTCGATTTTCAAGGAGTCAGCGCTGCAACGTCGCTCTTTGCCTTGCACCTCAATTGACAGCAAAAAATTTCAGTTATCTTCTCGCAGATCACTTTCAGGTATGTAAAATTGTCTTCTATTTGTTTTGAATTGATTGAAGCATGTTTATAGATTTGGAATTGCAATTCTGTCGGATCATCGTAGATAACAACTAACAAACGTAAAGCTTGTACCATCTACGTTCTTACTTCAGTGTATGTTTTGTAGGTTCTAGGATTGAAATTAATATATGAAATTTTTTCCTAAGTTCTGTTCCATCTAAGTTCTTACTTCAGTGTATAAAATTTTATGCAAAGCATAAAATATTATAAGATTCCTATCACAATATTGGATCGTGATTTATTATTTAAAAATAAAGGTGGTGTAGCGGGTAGGCAACTTTTAATCTGACACGAGCATATGCAATTTGATCCATTACGATTTTGTATACATGAAAAAGTCAATAAGGTCTTAGAAAAATGTATAAATGACTAAAGGTCTTAGAAAAGTATGTATGAACATAAGATTTTGTATAAATAATAAATAAAAATATGAACAAATGTCAAAGAAATTGCCACCAACCATCGAATATTCAACTTCTCCAAGATTATTTATAAGAAAGAAAGAAACATATCTTACACATCATGCAAACAGCAATGGCGGATAACGGCGGTAGACGGTGGCGGTTGGTGTTGATAGCAAGTCCACTTCAAGGCCACATGACACCCATGCTCCAACTTGGCACCTACCTTCATTCCAAAGGCTTCTCCATAACCATTGCTCACCCGGAATTCAACCCGCCTGATTCTTCCAATCATCCTGATCTCATTTTCCTCAAGTTGCCGGATAACTTATCAGAGCCTGGAAACTTTACCAGCTTCCTTCAGTTCTTGCAAGCTCTGAATGATAACTGCAGACCACATCTGCAGAAACATCTTGTTGAGATCATAAACGCGCATAAAGAAGAATCTGAGAAGGAATCAATCGTTATCATCTATGATAACCTCATGGTTTTTGGAGGATCGGTTGCTGCTGATCTGGGTCTGCCATCCATCATCATGCATACCAGCAGTGCCGCTTTCTTCCCTGCATACAAGATTATCCCTCAGCTTCACCACGAAGGCCGATTTCCTGTACATGGTAATTTCTATTTTCTAAAACACACACAAATATGATCTGATAACATATTATCATATACAGAACAACTAAAAGTGTGATTATTACATTTATTCAAAGTTT
Source organism: Ambrosia trifida (assembly GCA_028751855.1). Taxonomy (NCBI): domain Eukaryota; kingdom Viridiplantae; phylum Streptophyta; class Magnoliopsida; order Asterales; family Asteraceae; genus Ambrosia; species Ambrosia trifida. The sequence continues at coordinate 32,840,788 of CM054133.1, read as the reverse complement.
AAAAGAACGGAAACGCGCCTCGAGGTGTTTTCCCTTCGCCTCACGAGGCGAGGCGAACCGAGGCGGAATTAAAAAATTAAATAAATAATTATATATCTTTCAAAAAATAAAATGCTAACTAATTTCATCATCAAAAACATCAAAAACACACATAAAAAAGACATAAAATGTCACAAAAAGTCGAAAACATAAAAAAATATACCTGAAAACCCCCTGAGGCGCAACTTTTCATAACGCCTCAGTCCTGTGAGGTGCATACCACTGTTCAAACACCTGAGGCGCGCCTCGAGGCGAACGCCTCAAGTGTTTTTTTAAACCATGCATTTATTTATCAAACATATTACATAATATCTCTTAATACAGTAAACATGTATCAAATCAGTTTTGAAATATGATATTCGATATGCGTTTCATCCTACAAACGTCTAACGGTCAATTTGAATTTCTATTGAAGATTCTATAATGCAAGAAATAGTTCCAGAGCTCAAACCCTTGAGATACAAAGATCTACCCTTTATTAACCTCCCAACACAAGACGCCATTGACTCGGCCAACATGATCACCCCCAAGACACCGCCTTCCGCCTTCATTTGGAACACACTTGAATTTCTTGAACCATCCGCACTGACCCAAATCCGCCAACAATACCAAGTCCCCATCTTTACCATTGGCCCATTGCACAAAACATCCCCAACCCATTCCACTAGCTTTCTTGAAGAGGATACCAGTTGCATCACATGGCTAGATAAACAACAACCCAAATCAGTGATTTATGTGAGCTTAGGCAGTGCAGCTAACATGGACCAAAAACTAGCAACTGAAATGGCATGGGGTCTAGTCAACAGTAACCAACCATTCCTATGGGTAGTTCGACCAGGCTCGGTTAAAGGGTTCAAATGGACCGAGTTTTTGCAAGAGGGTTTGATGGTTCAGATTAAGTTGAGAGGTTTGATTGTGAAATGGGCACCACAGAAGTCGGTTTTGGCGCATAATGCGGTTGGAGGCTTTTGGAGCCATTGTGGATGGAACTCGACTATGGAAAGCGTCTCTGAAGGGGTTCCAATGTTGTGCCAACCATTTAGTGTAGACCAGTTGATGAATGCAAGGTATTTGAGTTATGTGTGGAAGACTGGTATTGAAATTATTGTGGAGAAAAGAGAGATTGAGTATGCAATCAGAAGACTTTTGGTGGATAAAGAAGGGAAAGAAATGAGACAGAGAGCTATGGAGATTCAAGAAAATGTTCAACTTGCAGTTAGCCATGGTGGCTCTTCACAAAATTGTTTAAATGGTTTGGTACTCTTTATCTTGTCATTGTAAATTTGTAACATTTCATTTCATGGTGGTGTCTCGGATTACGTTTTTATTATATTAGGATTTGCTATTCAGAAAAGGGTTATAATTTGTTGTCTGTCTGTTATCTTTATTTAATTTTTTCAAGGAATAAAAGTAGGGGTGCAAACAAGCCGAGCGGCTCGCGAGCTGCTCGAGATCGGCTCGGTAAAAAGCTCGAACGAGCCGAGTCTTATCGAGCTCAAGCCTCGAATGTAAAGCTCGGTTGGGCTCGTCGAGCCTTATCGAGCTTTGCTTATTTATGTCAATTAATACTATATAGCCCAAAACAAGCTCCTTAATGGTCCAAAATGAGCTTGAGCCGAGCTTAGGCTCGTTTAAACTCTTGCCACATACATTTTGATCGAGCTTTCGAGCCGAGCTTGAGTTTTTAAATATACTATCGAGTCGAGCTCGAGCTCGATAATGCAAGGCTCGAGCTCGGCTCGTTTGCACCCCTAAATAAAAGTTATATTAATAGATTAAAAAAAGAATTAGAAACTAAAAGCCATTTTATTCTAACACCAAAGTTGTTACATAAAATACAGTAGAGGCATTTCATGGAACAGAACACATTGATTTATATGATGATAATACAAGTAAATTTATAAAACTTTTCTAGCCAGAGATTTGAATAGACTTGACATCAGCCTTCTTCGCTTCTTCTTTAGGCACAGTAATGGTAAGCACTCCGTTTTCCATAGCCGCCTTCACCTGATCCATTTTAGCATTCTCCGGCAACCTGAACCTCCTTGTGAATTTGCCGCTGCTTCGTTCAACTCGATGCCACGTGTCATTCTTATCTTCTTTCTCCACGTTCCTCTCACCAGTGATCTGTAATATGTTTCCGTCTTCTATCTCCACCTTTACTTCTTCTTTGTTGATCCCAGGAAGATCGGCCTTGAACACATGAGCTTCTGGCGTCTCCTTCCAATCCACACGGGTGTTTACCAAAGCAGAAGTTTCCCTTGACACGTCAGACGAAGATGTAATCGGGAAGCCTTTAAATGGGTCCCAAACGTCGAGGGAAAAGGGGTCGAAGACGCTGCTCCTTCGGCCACCGAACAAGCTGGGTACGATCGACATTTTCTGATGTTTGGTATAGAAAGAATGTTACTGATACGATTGAAGAACTTGATTACTATGCTGGTTAAATTGCTGATTTTTGGTATGGAATATAGGGTGTGGAAGGATTGCTTATATCTATAATCTATAATACATTATAAAGGAGGAGTGATGTACCATTTAGTAATTATCATAGCCGTACAACTTAAGAAGCAACATGTACAGTACATTTAAGCAAGAAATTTAAGGGTATTATGGGAAAAATTGTGACAATTAAGACACCTAGAAGGTTATTATAGTAATTTCGTGTTTTGTTTCTAGGTACAAAGTAAAATCTCATTCCCTTACTACCCCTCAATCCTTTCATCTTCCCTCTTGGACCATATGAAGAGCTTTCCTAACTCACTTATTATTATGTTTTATTTATTTATTAAAACACAATAATGGAGAACTTAAACCCCTTCATCAATTTCATCTCTATCAATTTCATTATATATAGATCAGGTCATTTCATGCACATTATCATTGTATATATTTTTTATATTAAATTTATTGCTTGTATTTATTTATTTGTATTATGTGCGTAGATGGTGAGGAAGGAAAGCAAAAGGAAAGATTGTATACTGGTGATCAAAGGTTTGTCCCCTATTTTTCAATTTGTGTGACTTGATTTGTGCTTTGTTTTATATCTAACGGGTGAAGTGGGTAAAAGAACTATTATAAATGAAATTGGATTGAATGTCATTTTAAGTGTAATTAAAATACGTAAGTCTTATACATCGTTTAAAAGAAAGTTTCATTATTGTTGAAATTTGTTTTCTTATCATATTTTACACAATAATCATATGTAATTTCTAAATGTTTTTGGACAAAACTTGACTTTGGGTCAACCTAATTTCACTGGTTTCAGTCTCCACTCAATCAACTTGTTTGTGCTCCATGTTGTATTACGTTTATAATTGCTTTACATCAATATGATTACTGCTCAAGCATGCATTAACCCTTGATATCGTTAAGTGTGTCGTTGGCTGGGATTACAGATGTTCTTCATGAGGTGAATGGCAACATTTTAATTTAACAAAACTTAGAATCACACATTTTCGGGTGGAAATAGAAGGTAGAAATTTCTATTAAACTAATTGGAAACTTCATATTACCATATATATAAAACAAGCCCCCTACTAAATTATTTTTGCCACATAACATGATATGCAGTTTGTAATGATTTATGTATCCATAATGTCATTTACCATCTCTTACATTGTTTTTTTAATGTCAATTCTTTGGTTTATACTCAATTGTTTATTTGTCTTATCTAATTGGTACCAGAAATGGAATACGTGAAATCCACTATGCAAGGTGCGTTAAAAAAACGTAAGTACCCGCGGCAACGCGCGGGCATTCCCACTAGTATATATAAGTGGATAGGATCTTCAGGATTTTTCATGATGTCTCGTTGGTTGATGATGAAATCCGTACTCTCTGGAATCATGAAGAAGCCTCTTGATTATTCTATGGGCATACTTTTGATCCAACATAATTAAAATGTAGGGTGGGCTGGGCCGGGCCTGTTGGCTCTTTTTTCTACTATCATTCCTTCGTAATTCGTATTCTTTAGAAACTAGTGGGTTTACCTAGAGGTGCACAAAAAAACCAGAATCGGAATTGGAATCGGAAATAAAAACCGGAACCGGGTATTAAAAAAACCATACCCGGAACCGGGTTTTCTGAATACTCAAAAAGTATATGTCAAGTGACGGAACTATTTGGCATTTTGATGTTGAGGCGGTCTGTGAAGGAATGGGTCACTTCATCATTCAAGAGGGATTGCCATTTGATCACTTCGATAACCCAAGATTGACGCGTCTCATCCAAAGAATTCTATAACGGAATTATAATCATTTAAGTCGCACTACCCTTCGATGTGATTGTATAAAAAGAATTCAATACCTGTCATAGCCAGGTTTTTTCAATACTTAGTTTACACGGGGTTTTTATAAAACCCGGTATACCCGAAACCGGGTATTGAAAAAACCGGAACCGGGTATATCGGGTATAGGGCTGTACACGAGCCGAGTCGAGCCGAGCCAGGCTGAACTCGAGCTCGAGCTCGAAATTAAACGAGCCAGCTCGGCTCGGCTCATTTTTCTGGTCGAGCTGAAAAGTCGAGCTCGAGCTCGGCTCGTAAATGGTCGAGCCGAGCTCGAGCTGGCTCGAGCCTAGGGGTGTTCAGAATTCGATTCGAATTCGAAAAATTCGAAATTCGATTTAGTTCGATTCGATTACCAAGAATTCGATTCGATTATTAAGAATTCGAATTCGATTCGATTCGAATTCGAGTCCAGTAAATCGAATACGAATCGAATACGAATTTATGATTTTAAATTCGATTCGATTCGAAATTCGAATAAAAATTGTACATGTATATTTTTTTAAATATATACACACATATGCACATTATTATATACACAAGTATACACATTGAAAAAAAAACTTCTAAATTTTGGTCAAACTCTAAGAACCCATAGTGTCTATAACTTTTAGCATAACCATGTTTTATATATTTACCTTATATATCACAAGGGGAGGGTTATCTTGAGAACGCTAAATATTGTGAGAACCGTGAGAACAAGTACAAAAATCAATCAAAATCAAATTTTTTTTAATACAAATCACATTATAATCAAAATACAACATTAATAAATGAATTTTCTTTTCAAATAATCCATCTTTTTTTGCAAAAACACTTTCAAATTAACTTTTTACACATGTGTAAAAGAGACAGTTTACACATGTATAAACAGCAAATTTACACATGTGTAAAAACAAATTATTTTCGTATACGTTTGAATTTTTATGCGTAAATTGTGTTTTGGGGATTGTATTTTAGTAATAAAGATAAGTGTAAAAAGAAATTTTGAATTTGAATGGTTTTAGATGCCGTTCTCACGGTTCGCACGAAATATAGGTGTTCTCAAAATAACTTTCCCCTATATCACAAAACTCTATAAAACTATACTCTCTACTATTTTTACTATTCTCGTATTTGACATATTGTTGTTTATCAATTTGTAGATTTGTATTTTATATGTTAAAAATAATGAGTTTGTATTAGTTTTAAAACTAAAAGTAAAACAATTTGTTATTTAAGGTGAATTTGAACTAAATCGAATTTATTCGAATTCGATTCAAATTCGAGTTTCTTATTCGAATCGAATACGAATCGAATAAATTGAATTTTAAACGAATACGAATCGAATACGAATTCAGGTAAAAATATTAAAAATTCGAATAATTCGATTCGAATAATTCGAAAATTCGTTATTCGATTCGTTGAACACCCCTACTCGAGCCAGCTCGTTATTTTCTTTTATGTTTTTTTTTTATTTTTTTTACAAAGATTTATAAAATAAAAAACAAAAAATAAATAAAATTACACATATACATGTATATTTTTTATTTTTCTAAGTTAGAGTTTATTGTATTATAAAGGGGTGAGGTAGATAGGTAATATGAGTGGGACTTTCAAATTTTGAATTTTAGAATTGGGTTTGGAGCCAAAATATATTACTTTCATCTATATATTAATTACACATACACAAGCCTGAGTCGAGCCATATGTCGAGCCATCGAGCCGAGTCACGAGCCGAGCCACGAGCTGAACACCCCTGGCTCGAGCTCGGCTCGATTACAAAACGAGTCAGCTCGGCTCGGCTCGGCTCGGAAACAAAACGAGCCTTTTCGAGCGAGCTTTTTACGAGTGAGTTTCGAGCGAGCCTCGAATCGCGAGCTTTTTGTACACCCCTAATCGGGTATGGTTTTTTATGCTAGGAACCGAAACCGGAACTGGAACTGGAACCAGTTCTTTCAATACCCGGTCGAAGTAATACCCGACCCTACCCGTAACCTGTTCCATACCCGGAACCGGTTAGTGAAAAAACCCGGTTTGTGCACCTCTAGGTTTACCCGCACGTCGGGATCCACAAATCTGATGCAATACCACATTATGATACTTAGGTTTTTTGCCGCAAGTTACGCAAAAAGAATAAAATTGTGCACACTATGTTTTAACAAGTATTCATAGAAAGAAAAGAAAAGAATTGTGCACCGACACTTACAACTGACCGCAGTTCACCACAAAAACCATGTACTCATTATTAAACAAATCTTGATAAACCAGAGGTATGTTACTGTAACAGACCAATATGAACATAAACATCACTCTTGTGTAAGTTGTCCGGTCATTGCATATCTACATAACTGTGCCATTGAATACGCCTTGCTAAACAACAAAATTCATTTACGTGACAAAAGCATGTAGTAATAATATGATAATGTATACACTATCATATGAAGGTCACTGTCCATTTAGAAATTAAAAGTTGTGATTTTGTAAGTTTGTAATAGACTTGCCTAACCTGACCCAACAACTAAAAACCTGCCCAATGTAGCCCGAGTGTTTATTTAGTTTGGAGGAGTTCTATTTTCATATAAAAGTTGATTATCTTCTAGGGGCATTTAGGAAAGAAAAATGGTCAAATTTAAGAAATTGTAAAGAAACCCTTGATATGTCATTTTAATTTTGGACAATTTGAGCATATTTACTCATGCCTCCTCTTGTATAATATAGTATAGGAGTATAGATAAATAAAAATGGATTTTCAGTTACTTATTTTTTTATTGCGACAAAAACAAAATGGTTTAGATACTATGTTTATTTTATTAGTAAAGTATATGGTCTGATTAGTGATTCATGTTAGGCTATGTGGTGTATATTAATACAAGGTGTTAACCGTGTGACATTTTAACATTTATTGCATATCATTCCTTTCTTGTGTTAAGAGACATTAAAGTGACCCTAAGTTAACATGTTAACAAGTATAAAAAGCGACAAACTTAAGAGGGTGATGTGAGTTAAGGGGCTTTAAACCATTTCGTTAGACTAAGCGGAGTGGGGGCGGGAGAGGGGCGGGAGGGGTTTCACCGGCGTGGGGGGATTGTTTTGGACACTTGGCATGTTTTTATTGGTCAGTTTTTTTTTTTTTTTTTAACTTTAACACAATATAATATTATTTCCTCCCCCCCCCTCTTCCCCCTTCTACTCCCCACAATTTTCCCCCCCTCCACAAGGGTCCCACAAGTGCCACATGACGCTTCATCCCCCTCTTCCCCCCCCCCCCACCCCCCACCACTCCTTATAGTCTTAAAGTGAGGTCACTTAAAGGGGTAAAATTAAAGGATGTGACATCTAGATTGAGTTAAAGATAGTTAAAGTATTCTATGGCCTTACATGTACCCGTTCAAAATCTATAAATTAAATTAAAAAATCTGGATAACTTGAAATAGATAAAATTTCATTATCCAATCAAGACACTATAATAGGATAGAGTTGCGAAAAAAAAAGGGGTAAGGCTAACGTAAAAAGTAGTTTATTGTGAGAAGCGTAATAAGAAATAAGAGGTTGACACATGTCCCAAGCAAAAAATGTATTATTGTCCATCACTATAATTGTTGTATTTTTTCAACTTTCACCCCCATTTTTAAAACGGGCATAACTTTTTCATACGACATTATTTTTTTAAAAAAAAGTACACCACAAAAACAAGTTTTTCATCTTCTTTCATTTCCATACCATATTGCTATACTTAAAAAAAATTTGCTGGGTTGATAACTTGCGTTTTATTGAGGGTATCCAGCCCGATGGTTGTCCATCGATTCCCTTCATTTCTCAGCAAACCCAACCCGAACTAGTTTTAGATCAAATCAGTCCCAAACTGCTTTCAAACCGGTATAAAACTGGTATAATATATTAAAAATAATAATTTTATATTAAAAATTATATATAACAAAACTATACAAAAAGGTTTCTACACATACTTCTTAAAATATTGTAAGAATCAATAAAAGTTAAACTTTATATTAAAAAGGGGCACGCAAGAATTGTTTCACGAAACAAAACCGAACTGAAACCGGTCTTTAAAACGGGCCTTTCAAACCGACGAAACTGGTGAGGTTTCAACCCGAAACTGGTTCGGAAAGAAACCGGTATCAGCCTAAACCGACACCAAACCGGTTCGGGTTCTTAAAAAAAACAAATCTGCACCTCTAATAATAAGACAACCTTCTAAGATTGAATCATGAGTTTGACCCTGTGATACAAAAGAACACTCCATCTCTAGGTCATTAAGATATTGTGGCCTTGTGGTTATGTAAAATTAGATGGGCCTTAAGCATATTTTTTGTTATGTATTTTTTTTTTCACATTTGTTTCTTTGGTTGGTCTTCTTTACAATTATCTTTTTAAATCTATGTACACACATCATAAAAATGATATTCAAATATTGTTCAAAACTTTCAATTAATATAATAACTAAAATATGTAATTAGATTGTTATTTTGTTTTGAGTGTGGTCCAGCCAATGATCCAAATTGATTTGATTTTCAAAAACAATGTTTAAAGTAGTCACAAACACACTTTTAGTTGTTCCGTAACCCTAAGAAAACTCTTTAGAAATTGGAGCCCTAAATGATGGAACACGGGTCTGATAGTTGGGCCAAAACGCCTAGGACCATTTACCACTTGTTCGGCTCATTGAGACATATGTGTTCACTGGTCTTGGGCCAAGTAACTCTAGTAAGCCCAAGATTGTTTTGATGATAATAACATTTAGACTATAAGGAGTGGTGTGTGTGTGTGTGTGTGTGTGTGTGTGTGTGTGGGGGGGGGGGGGGGAAGAGGTGGGGGGAAGCGTCATGTGGCACTTGTGAGGCCCTTTTGGGGGGGAAAATAATTGTGGGGAGTGGAAGGGGGGAGGAAGAGGTGGGGGGAAGTGCCATGTGGCATTTCTTTTTTCTTTTTTTTTTCTTGTTTTTAACTTTCTTTTTTAATAAATATAAAACAAAATTTTAAAAAAACATAATATTAATTCATAATAAACTACAAAGTTAAATAAAAAAAACACTAAAAACCAAAATTACATGAAATTTAAAAAAAAAAAAAAACCTTAAAAAAAACAACTTAGTTATCGCTAACGTCTTCATCAGATGGGTAATCTCTTGGTATACTCCAAATATGATCAACCAGATCCGCTCGAAGGTTGTGATGTGTTTGGCTGTTCTTGATTTCAAAGTTGTTGGCGTTTCTTTCTTCATCCGTAATGTCTTCTTGACTTTGCTGCGTTTCGTCACCAAAGTACTCGCATATTGCACGTCCTTCATCCTCCAAAATCATGTTATGTAAAATTAGGCATGCGTACATCACATTTCGTACATGCGTTTTTTCCCACAGTCGGCAGGGTTGGGCCAAAATGTGCCATCTTTTTTTCAACACACCAAAAGCACGCTCAACATCTTTCCGTGCAGCCATTTGAGCTTTGTTAAACTTTTTTCTCTTAGGGTCTAACGTAGTCCTCCGTGTAAACGATTTTACGAACACAGCCCAATCAGGGTAAATTCCATCTGCTAGAAGATACCCGTACTTGTATTCTGCCTCGTTTAAGAAAAAAGTTCCTTTTGGTGCAACATCGTTTATAAGATCGTCGAAGACTGGGGATTGATTAAGAACAGTCCTATCGTTCAACGAACCGGGCACACCAAAAAACGCATGCCAAATCCAAAGATCTTGTGACACAACCGCTTCAAGCATCATACACGGCGATTTATGAAAACCGCTAGAGTGTTGGCCTTGCCACTCAGTTGGACAAAGTTGCCACTCCCATTTCATACAATCTATACTCCCGAGCATACCGGGAAAACCATGTTTTTCTTCGTGAAAGTCTAAAAGTTGTTGGACGTCACTAAATGTTGGTTTTCTTAAATATCTTTTTAAATATAAATCAATGACGCCCGCACAAAAAAACTGAGTACTTTCTCTAGCCGTTCGCTCGGCCATCCTTAGATACTCATCCATTACGTCGGAACTGGTTCCGTACGCCAATGATCTAAGCGCGGCTGTGACCTTTTGCATCGCGGTAAATCCCATCTGACCACGTGCATCGGGCCTTTGTTTGAAATATTCATAATTATTTTCTAAATCATTTGTTATTCTTAAAAATAAATTACGACTCATACGAAAACGCCGCCTAAAAGTTCGTTCATCGTATGTTGATTCGGGTGAGAAGTAATCACGTACCAATGACTCATTTCCGGTTTCGCGTTCGCGAACTATATACTTTCTACGCTTGGGTGGTTCGGAGGTCCCTTCGTCGTCCGCTATAGCTTTAACGACGTTCTGAACGGTTGCCATTAACATTTCTGCGGCACCTTCGCCCAAGTCATCCAAAGCGAGTTGATCAAACATATCGTCTGAACTCGAAGAATCGCTCGACATCTTGCAATTTTTTTTGAAAATATATGATAGTATTGAGAGGATTTTATGAAAAAAATGAGTGTGTTTGTGTATAGGAAGTTATTGTTATATATATATATATATATATATATATATATATAAAATAAATTTTTTTTTAATACTAGCCGTTACAACGGATAGTTTTTTTTTTTTTTTTTTTTTTTTTTTTTTTTTTAAACGGTAATAATATGCCCCCACCAATCATCGCGTGCCACGTAGTCCCCCACATCTCCCCCACGCCGGTGAACCCCTCCCCGCCCCCAGCCCCACGCCACTTCTCCCGCTCCTATGGCGGCGGTGTTCCCCCCCTTCCCGCCCCTCTCCCGCCCCCACTCCCACTAGTCTTATGGAACTCTTTGTTAAAATGACTAGGGGTTCTCTTCATCACTCTAGCTTGGAATGGCTTCATAGCTAGACTTCATTTGTCATTGTAAATATGTAACTTTTTAATCAAAATACAACTAAAAATATTTGATAGAATTTAGAAGTTAACACACATTTTATTCATAGTTACAACTTATTGTAGATATTTCATAGAGAAACCCAAAAGAGCACTACACACACTTTAGACACTAGAAAATACACAAACACTTGATGATGATCATCACCATCATATGATCAAAATTCATAAAAATTTAACCGGAGATTTTAATAGACTTGACACCATGCTTCTTCACTTTTTCTTTGGGCACAGTAACCGTGAGCACCCCGTTTTCCATAGCCGCTTTCACCTGATCCATTTTAGCATTCTCTGGCAACCTGAACCTCCTTGTGAATTTGCCACTGCTTCGTTCAACCCGATGCCACGTATCATTCTTATCTTCTTTCTCAACGTTCCTTTCGCCGCTGATCTGTAATATGTTTCCGTCTTCTACTTCCACCTTCACTTCTTCCTTCTTGATCCCAGGAAGATCGGCCTTGAACACATGAGCTTCTGGCGTTTCCTTCCAATCCACACGTGCATTTACCAAAGCAGAAGTTTCCCTTGAAACATCAGACCAAGATGTGATCGGGAATTCCTTGAATGGGTCCCAAACGTCCAGGGAAAAGGGGTCGAAGACGCTGCTTCTTCGGCCACCAAACAAGCTGGGTACGATCGACATTTTCTAATATTGGGCTATAGAATATCACTAAGTCAATTGTATTTTGTTGCTGATTATGGTTTGATGTTGATGTTGATGTTGAGGGAGCAGTAGGAATGTTTATATATATATTTGGATAGGAGCTTCGGGAGCTTTCACGATAAGTCGATAATCCTTTGATAATTGTTGCTGGAATCATGAAGAGGCTTCTTGATTGTTCTGTGGTTGTAGTTCTAGACAGTTGTATCATCTATGGGCCTGTTAAGACAGAAGTCATAAGGTTTAACTTTAGAGTCCAGACCCAATTGATGCCATTTGATTAAGATGTAGGCTGGGCCGGTTGACCCTTTTGGAATTATTGATTTTGCTGTATTCTCTTTTAGTGTTTGTGTCTAGGGTACGGTCCCGAAAACCGATCCCGAACAGAAAAAATACCGATCCCGTACCGAACCGAGGGTGTTCGGTATCGGTACCCACATTTAGAGGTTTTCGGTTTCGGTATTATCGGTATGGTATCGGTATTTTAAGGTAAAATACCGATACCACACCGGTACCGATACCGAACCGATACCATACCGGTATAATCGGTATCGGTATTGGTTTTTTGGACTTTTCGGTATCGGTATTGTCGGGATCGGTATCGGTTCGGTACCGATACCGTCCCGAGCTTCGTTTGGTTTAATCAGTGTGGGTCTTTAACGCACGCGGTCAGGTCAAAACGGTATGGATTGTTGAAGGGTCGGATAGTTAACCGGGCCGGTTTGGTTGATTTTAATTTTTTTTTACTTTTTATTTGTTTTTTAACGTTTTTTTAATATCTATATTTTTTTTTTTTTTGGTTTTTTTTTTTTTTTTTTTTTTTTTCATTTTTTAGTTTAATGTTGTTAAGTCATCCTGATCCAAACCTATTATGATTTGAACTCATCATAACCCTTTTTCTAATTTATTATTTACCCATCTTGATCAAAACTAGTGGCGTAGCTTTTAAAGGGCGGGGAGCGGCGGCCGACCCCCCCAGGTTTTCGCTCAGAAGTTCCGATTATATAGTATTCGTATAGAATTTTTTTGGTATAGACAGTTTTGACCCCCCGAAATTAGTTTTCGACCCCCCGAAATTAGTTTTCGACCCCCCGAAACTAGTGATTTCCGACCCCCGGTGACTTCCGACCCCCCGATGTTTTGGGTCAAGCTTTGCCACTGATCAAAGTTTATCTTAACCCAAACTCATCCAAATTCAAAAACCAACCCAACCCACCCATTTTGCCACCCTAATACATATGCAACTTTATATCATTAAGTATCAAACTATCAATGCCACAAATGCATACAATTAGATCTAAGGTTTTTAAAATCTAACAAGTGGCATCTTATTACATTTCTAAGACCTAAAGGTTCATTTTGCTTTTGATCTTAGGCTTTGGTTTTGAATACATACAAAATAGTCACTTGAGACAGTATTTAGTTTCTAAACTTACGAGTTGCAATAGAGAGTGTAAAGTGCTTTGAAAGGAAGCACCTTAAATACATGTGATAGAGAATGTTCTTTTCACAGTAAGACCGTTCCATGGGTGTAACAATTCCTTATCATAGATTGTATCCATTGCAATACGCCAGAAAATTGTAATAAAGTTTATTTCAATATCTAAGGTACGGGGAAATCATGACAAAGAATATTATTTGATCAACTAAAGATTTATGATTATCTTGGATCAAAACGCAACACATTTTTTCTCAAAGAAGAAGCACAATTTTTTATTTAAAAAACATTTTTTTTGAACGGTGACTTTCTTATGAGTGACCCATTGTCACGATGCCGACCGAAGTCGTCACCCCGCCAAGGCTGGCCGAACTCCGTGTTCTATTTGATCCAGGCCGGCTTGTCAGCATTGGTGGCGTTCTCCCGAAAACCGTACAGCCTCCACACAAGTTGTCTCGCTGAAGAAACAATTGGATGAAAGCCGGGGTGACGCACAAGATCGAGCCCCCATCGATGGGTCAGTCACCATCATTACGCACTATTGCCTCATTATTCTGATGCAGATGGAGATCGAACTTGAGTCTAATAAGGAGAACTCAAATCTTTCCACACCTAATCTATAAATCATTGGCTTAAAAACATTATATCCCCAACAGATTATTTCATTCGTTTTTATTGATTTTATTTGATAAACGTTTTATTACTTACAGATTCTGTTTTGACTCAAAATTGTAAAATAGTATTTTTTATCTTTTTTTTTTTTTTAATATGGTTTATAAAATAACTTGCTAATTTAGGGCTGCAAACGAACTGAACTTTCAGCGAACAGTTCATGAACCGCTCGGTGGGAAGTTCGATCGTGTTCGTAAATTTAATAAATGAACGAACATGAACAAAAAAATCCGTTCGTTTAGTTAAACGAACAAACATGAACAGAGGTCGCGTTCGTTCGTTTATGTTCGTGAACGTTCGGTAACCTGTTCGTTTATGTTCGTTTGTGTCCTATAGTTTAGTAAGGTTTTTAATTTTTATAATTTTTTATATTCTTTTATTTTTTTATCTTAATGTATGTGAATTCGATGTTATTCAAAAGTTAATATATGTCCGTTTATGATTGGTTCTGTTCATGAACATTTCTTTGTGTTCATAAACACTTGTTTGTGTTCATTAATGTCTGTTTATGTTCGTGTGCGTTCATGAACAAGATTAACAAACGAACACAAACGAACACGAACATGAGTGTTTTCTTAACAAACGAACACGAACAGAAAATCTCGTTCAGTAAGTGTTCATGAACTGTTCGTGAACACATAATTTTCTTAACAAACAAACACGAACAAGGCCTTGTTCGTGTTCGTTCGGTTCGTTTGCAGCCCTACTTGCTATAGTTAATGAAGAAGGCCATAATATGAAAAAATCTTTCAAGCTAACAACGTTTACATTTTTTATTTTTTAAGACAAATTTCTTTTTAAGGAATATATGTGTTCACGAACAATTTATAAACACTTACCGAATGAGATTTTCTATTCGTGTTTGTTTGTTAAGAAAACGCTTTGGTTCGTGTTCCTTTGTGTTAGTTTGTTAATTTTGTTCATGAACGTACAGAATCGAACAGTCATGAACACAAACAAGTGTTCATAAACACAAACGAACACAAATAAATGTTCATGAGCAGGGCAAGCGGTGCGGAAAGCAGAGGCGAAGAAGGTAGAAAAGCATGCTAAAGCCTGCGAGAAGAACCAACATGTTTTCTTACCCCTAGCTTTTGATACATTTGGCTCATTGGTACCGGAGGTTACCAGTTTCCTGACCAGGGTCTAGCGAATTATTCATAGTAGTGTCTCGGCTCCGGGTAGGCAAGGTTACGTTTTTAGTCGGTTAGGGTTTGCCATTCAGAAAGGGGTGGCGGCGCAGCTTATTGCCCGCCTTCCCGCTATCTTGATGTAATTTGTAATGTTTTTATATAAGTTGATTTCGATTCAAATAAATAAATAAATAAATAAATACAAAATGACATATTTTAACTTTTAAATAAGATCAATTTCACATATATTAATCATTCTCTACATCCACCAAAAATATAACCTTATTATCCAAACATACTAATCAACATAACGTTGGTAAACACAATAAGGTAGTATCTCAAAAAACTAAGTTCAAATCTTAAACTTGAAGTCTTAATTAATCTACTCAAAATAAACATGAAGTTATCAAACGAATATAAACGAACGCGTTACCGAACGTTCATGAACATAAGCAAACGAATACAAACGACCTTTTCACCGAACAATTTACAAAGCGTTCGCTGAAAGCTCAGTCCATTATATCTTATTTATTACAAATGCATGAAATTATAACAAAATTATGTCCCCACGCGCATGTTATGTTACCTTGTTTATAAAAGGTTATAGAAAACCAAAAAAAAAAAAAAAAGTTAGATAGTTACCATTTTGCGTAAATAATCCACCGGTACATCATGTATCTAATCCACTCTCAACCGTCCAATCAAAACGCGTCTTCTCTTTTAACACTTTAGTCGTCTGACATCATCACTGCAAGTGATTTAACCCTCCCCCTTAAATTACTCTCACCTGCTTGCTTTCACACACAACTACACCACTTTTTACTGTAAATTCTTTCTCTTTCTTTATTGGGACCGTTGAGTTTTTAGGAACAAAGAAGAAGAATAAAAAAGTCAAATCTTTTTATCCCTCTTCTTCTTCTTCTTCTTCTTATAGTTTTCTGTCTTGGGTTACTTCACTTTCAGTCCAAACTTATTCTTTCTTTGTCTGCCTATCCATACACCTTCTTCATTATTATTAGGTAAGTGTTCATTAAAATAAATACTTGTATCTGTCTTCTTTAGTATTTAGTTTAATGATGATATGATTCTTGTCGTGTTTAGTTATTCTGAAGTCATATTCTTGATGGGTATTTTATGAAATCTTGAAAGTGCTATCTTGTTTTCATGATAATCACTAGATTAACACACATTATTGATCTTTTTTTTTTTTTTTTTTGCTTTTAGGTTTTGGTATTAGAAAGTAATGATGGAGAATACTTGCTTATAAGTTTTGGTATCTCATTTTTGTAGGAATCCTTTTAATGGGTCTTCTTAGTTAGTTCTTGCCTTTGCATCACATATTGAATCCATGTTTGTTTCTACTTACACAAATTTTTTTTTTTAAAAAAAAAAAAATACAAATTAAAAGGGATAAACTTAAGGCTACACGGTGTGTGGGCGAGGAAGGGGGTGTGAAGGCCTTCCAAGCCACCAACATCACCCTGTATGTGTATGTGTATGTGGCGTAGGCAGGTTGGGTGGAGATTTCCACGGGCGTGGGACAAAAGTTGATGCTGAGGTGGATGGTTGTGGTTGGTTCTTGAGTTATGCATGATTTTTGATTTGTCGGTTGATTAAAAAAAGAAACCTTCACGCCACCGCCACCACCTTATGGTTTTTTGAGGGTTGGAGAGGAATTGACGAGGCCGCCACTGCGCTCGCTCCAAGCCCCTTCACCAGGGGCGAACCTAGCTTGAAACTAGGTGTCGCGTCCGTTGCTACTCAACTTCACACGCGTAGTGGAAAATTAGTGGAATTTTTTTTTATTTTTTTTTGTTTTTTACGATATTTGGAAAACGTTACTACTGAAATTAATTTCTAGATCCGCCACTGCCCTTCACCCCATGACCACATGGTATAGTCTAAAAGAGATAAGAGAATGTAGTCAGGTCTCTGAGTCTTTATTTATTTATTTAGTTATGTAACTTATGTTAATGGTATTTTAATCCTTTATCTTGTACTGATGCTTTTGTACCTATCAGAGTTTCAAATATTCAAAATAATTTGAACTGTTATTCACCTTTATTTTACTCACAAGGGAATCTTGTATATGTGTTTCATGTGACATTCTGCAATTTTTTTGAATATTTACTTATATAAATGTCAAAAACTGTAGGACCACCTATTATTCACACTTTAAGTTACTTCCTTGTCTATATACTCCAGATTGTCTCTGTTTTACAGCTCTAGAATAACCAATCATACATAGCTATCTCACTTGAAGCTTGTTTTTTACTTGCACTTGTACTGTCATGTGTCAAATGTGTATGTCTAGGCATAAATGTTATCTGTCATGTTTCCAATTAGATTAAACTGCATTATTGATGCTTATTATTCAGAATTCTTTAACTAATTAGTTGTTACCTTAGTCTTTAAGCAAGTGATAGTCATATCTCATGTGAAATGCTACCTATAGGTGGTTGATGAACATGTCATTTTTGTCTAGTTTAACAAACAATATGATTCATGTGAATATTGTCGAATTATTTACTTCAACTTAAAGCAACCGGAAAAAAAATATATATATATATTATTCGGCAAATAGT
Source organism: Ambrosia trifida (assembly GCA_028751855.1). Taxonomy (NCBI): domain Eukaryota; kingdom Viridiplantae; phylum Streptophyta; class Magnoliopsida; order Asterales; family Asteraceae; genus Ambrosia; species Ambrosia trifida. Next base: position 32,823,095 of record CM054133.1, on the reverse strand, counting down.
TACTATTTATGTTTTGGTTGATTGATATGATGTCATATGTAGGTTTGCGTTGAAATGGCGAATATGATTTGACGCGATTCAAATTGGCTTCAATATTTGTTGACGTTAAATTTACGCAAAATGGGTGACCCGATCTCAGCCCGGTCAAAATGTGGTCAAACTTTGAGGAACAAATTTGAGTTAGAGAAACGACGTCTGTCGTATACTGATTTTCATTATCAAGATGTGAAGGCGCGACTACATATGGAAGCATCGCCTTCGAGTCAAACACAAGAAGATGGAAATAGAGATGAGATAGTTAGGCATATGTCGAATTTGCCAAGTTATCTTGCAACAAGAAAAGATAAAGCTTTGAATTTCGGAGTGATGGACTGGGGTAAGTTACAAAAATGGCAATATCAGCATGTTAATAACTGTTCTCCCTCTAGCAGTTATTCTTCGCCGTTAATTTCAACTGAACGGTCAACTCCACGGTCAACTCCTCAGTCAACCGTAGGTCAAAGATTTTCTTATTCTGATCAAAGGCCTCCCAGGGTGACCTTACAATCTCATTTCAACATGTCTTCGTGTTCAAGGAACGTTAGCAAGTTGCAAGATTTTTGTTCACCTAAGCTACAAGAATCTGAATCATCGATTGATACGAGTAACTATAAGAGCAGTCCAGCATCTTTGAAGGGAAAGATGAAGATCCAAGAACCATTTCATAGAACAAGGGATCTTGATGAGATCGAAAGGCGAAAAACCATAGTTTATTCGCCTACTTTATCTCATGGAAATAGTGAAACAGATGAAAGAAGTCGTTCGTATCAGAAAAACTACGCCTTTGAAGTAAAAAGACCATCTTTTTCTTCCAAGAATTCTGATCGTGATACGGGTAAACTTACTGCTAGTAAACTAAGAAGTATGTCTCCAATTCGGCGATTTAGTTTTGGCAATACAAAAAGAACAGAATCGCCCGTTTCTCAAAGGGCAACTACTGATAATAATAATAATAATAATACACGTGTTTCCACACGCTCTCATTCAAGTCCGTTAAGACGGTTATTTGAACCACTCTTCCCACTAAAGGCGACAAATTCTCGACAATATATGGAAAGTCCTCGTGAAGATTCAGTAATGAAACCAATTTCAAAATTGGATATGAGAAACGACACGTGTGAACCAACGTCAACAAGACAAGCTCTTTTTCAGTCAGCTGTAAAGAATGGCCGGCCTCTGTTCACGTTTGCCATTGAAAACAATAATAACATACTTGCAGCCACTGTGCGCGATTTAAGTTCTTCTGGGAAAGATAACAACAGCAGCCATTGGATCTATACGTTCTTCACCGTTGATGAAATCAAGAAAAAGAACGTCAGCTGGTTATCTAATAGCAGAAAAGACAAAGGACATGGTTATGCCCCGAATGTAACAGCTCAAATGACGGTTACCAATCGTTCGATTTATAATTCTGACACAAGGGAGTTCTCTTTGTTTCGTGTGAACCCGTATGATGAACATGCAGCCATTGTTGTGAAGTTTTCAAGAAATGTGGAGAATGAACAAGAGAATCAGGAACGGTTTAGCACAACGGTTATTCTACCTGGCGGCAATCATGGCGTATCAAGTAACGGTAAACCTTCACCGTTAACTGACAGATGGCGGTCTGGTGGTGTATGTGACTGTGGAGGTTGGGATTTAGGCTGCAGATTAAGAGTTTTAACAAACCAGGTGCAATCTTGTGGAAGATCTAACTCACCCAATGGCCTATTTGAGCTTTTCTTTCAGGTACATATTATGTTTGTGTCTAGCACTCGTTTTAAGATAACAATGGTTAGACAATTTGCCTACACTGGTGCAAATTTATGACACAATACGAAATTTATGGGTTTGGGTTTATTCTGAACGGTTTTGGGTCGACCCATGAACACATTTAGCTAAACGGGTCATGTTCAGGTTGACCTTGCTGGCTGACCAGTTTAACCCATCTTTTTTTATAAAAAAAAAAAATTAAAAAAGTTGGTTTTTATGTCATAACTTCAACTGACTTGGTTTTTATGCCAAACTTTTAAGAAAAAAATGAAATCCAGTTTATAGTTAACTTTAAACTTAATTATCTTATATGCATATGTATTTTTTTTGTTGTAAAATTTGTAGTTCTCGAGTGATAATACGAAAAAAAAAAAAAAAAAAAAAAAAAAAAAAAAAAAAAAAAAAACTGGGTTGTAGTTCTCGAGTGACCTACCAACCCGCGAACACGGCCCGTTCAACATCCAACTCACTGTCGTCGTTAGGGAATTTCTAATGTACTCGGTATATTCTTTCAACAGGGGGATGCGATGAACAAGAAACATTTTTTCAACCTATGTCCAATGAAAGAAGGGATATTTTCTGTTGAGTTTAATTCATCTGTTTCACCTTTGCAAGCATTCGCCATTTGTATATCAGTTGTAGAATGCAGAAAATCGTCTCAGCATCAAGAAGCCACAACGTATGTCGCCAAACGAGTGACAAACGACCCAAATCCAGTACGTTTTGCTTCGTTTCCACCTCTTTCACCTGTTGGAAGGGTTTGAAATGGAATTACTGTCTGTTTTTATATAATCTAATAAAAACAATATAACCAGTGTTTTAGGTAGGCTGACAGTAGAAAAAAAGTGTCCCTACTGGTGTATAAATACTATGATATGATCTATTTTGTTAGTTTTTTTATAAGTATCTTTAGTTCAATTGCATGATTTATATCATGTGCAAATTGTTAAGTGTGTTTTCAGATCTTTTGTAGACTTAAGATGAGTACATGATCTCTATTTGGGTTCGTTCGTTTATCTTTAACGGATCAAACGCGCATCGTATAAAAACTGTCCAAAGTTTAATCAGAAATTTTGATGATTGTTGAGTATTGTAATATGAATCAAGTAGTTTGGACTGAAGGTGATTCTAAACCTAACCCGACCCGACCCGACCCGCATAAAAAAATGACTTCATATTTAGACCCAAACATATCTATGATCCATTACAAACTACAAACACTTGTCACGTTACTGCAATACTGCATCACTTGAAGTCAGTGGCGAAGCTTGACCCGAAGGTTCGGGGGGTCGGAAGTCACTAGTTTCGGGGGGTCGAAAACCCGTTTCGGGGGGTCGAAACCCTATATTTTCAAAATTTTCTATACGAATACTATATAATCGGAACTTCTGCGCTAAAATCCAGGGGGGTCGGCCGCCCCTCCCCGCCCTTACTATGTTGCGCCAGTGCTTGAAGTTATAATTGCTAGAGAAACGTTCTCTGCTAAAATACCAAGGGGTTTAGGCTAAAGTATAAAATCTAAGAGGATACCTCTGAATCCGTCAGAGTATAGTGTGTTTTATAAACATTTTGAATGATTCAGAGGCTACCTTTTAACCGGTCAGGATTCTTAATGGCTTAAACAAGGTTGCAAAATCGTCCCTACGAGAGATTAAACAATGATGTAGAGCATTAACACAAAAGGAGAAACTTTTTAGAGGATATTGATGTAATATTAAATGCCTAAACTATTAGTCTATTACACCAACCTTTTTTACATACTAGTGGATTCGTGGTGGGCTAAGACATAACGTGATAAAAAAAATATAGTCATTTGAATTTAAAGAAACACATAATTTCCTTTCAAATTATAAAATGTAATATACATAAAGTTATAAAACAATTAAGTTTTTATTTCTTTTTAAATTATAATTGGTCACATGCTATAATGTCTTGTTAAGAATCGTAGTAATCTAAAGATATGCTTAAATAAGATCAAATTTCATGAAATGTTATGGTTTATGTGTTTTCTGTAATCAAAATCCTTGTGATTTTCATGCTCCAAATAATTGAGTTCAAATCATTATTATGAAAAAAAGATCAAATGCGATCCTTCATAACTTAGTAAAACTCAAATATATTTACAATATATTTACATTTAACAAAAGCTAATTTGGAAATCTATATTGCAGATCAATAAACTTATATAATTCCATAATCCAAGTTTAAAAAACGAATTTAAGTTTGAGGTTGGTTTGTTTCTTAGTGCTACTTTAAATTCTCAAGTCAGCTGTAATTGTATTGGTTAAATGGTCGAACCACCATATCATCTGGATACCCTTAACAAAGATTATGATACCCCTATGTTTAAAATAAAATTTTCGCTGACACTAAACTTTCTTCTAGATCCGCCACGATTAAATTTTTTTATTTACATTTGATAAAAAGAAATAATTTTCCACCGTAACTTAATTTCAGAGCACATAAAACTTTCATAAATTAATCATAAGTTTGCAATTTGTGAAAGTAATTAATTTAATCATACTAACTTTCTTGAACAAAAACATATAGTTTAGCCATAGTTAGTCTTACAGATGGGTTTATTTACAAAACATTCATTTAAACTAAAAGAATCAAAACACATATTTTAATCATATTTAATCTTCTGGGTGAATTTATTTAACAAACATTTATTCAAACAAATGAGATACATGTCTTTGTCATATCGAGTGGGGCGAGAAGAAAAGAAAAACAGTGAGCTCGAGCCATATAGTATTTAAAATAGATTTAACACCATACAATAATTAAGATTATATATTCAAAAAACAATAATCAAGTTCAAAACTGGTTCTAATGGAGATAACCCAAATAATCAAACTAAAAAGAATGAACGTACACTAAAGAACATGGTCTTGACAAGTATATGTATAGTTTATATAACTACTGCTATATTAAAAAAAACAAAATGATAGAGGACTTCGATGTAGCTACTAGTTATAAAGACCCGAGTCCGCTTATCTCCAACTCGTGAACTTAGCCGATACAAAGCTATATGATAGCACCCAATTTTTCCGATTCGGCGGTTCGATCTATGATTTATCATTCATGGACGTTGATAAGATCCATCCATTTAGCAGCATCTTAGGATGGCATAGCCTTAAAATGAAGGGCGAGGTTCAAACGAGGAAAGGCTTACGGTGGATACCTAGGCACCCAGAGATGAGGAAGGGTGTAGTAAGCGACGAAATACTTCAGGGGGTTGAAAATAAGCATAGATCCCAATCATTGTCAATACCAATCAATCGTTCCAATAGTCTGAAAATAAAAAAGAAATCATTTAGGGTTAGGATGTATTAGTATATGAAGAGAATGGTGTTTGAAAGGTTAAGAGTGGGATGAGTAAATGACATCCTTTTCACTGTCCTAAAATTCAATATATTATAAGCTTTAGTTGGGCATTGAAGTTTTCATAATAATTAAAATAGTTTCATGGTGTCTGTTTGTGCTCCGCCATCAATTCACAATTCATCCATATTTACAAATCTAATACTTTCTTATTTAATGATTCAAAACAATAAGTTAGGATGAGTTGCATTAGTCTTTTGTACCATTGCCATCTAAGGTTGTACAGTACGGGTATTTAGAGAAGAAAAGTGGTAAAATTTAGGAAATTGTAAAGAAACTCTTAATATACCATCTTAATTTTAGACAATTTGAACATATTTACCCATACTTCCTCCTTTATAATGTAGTATAGATATAGATTATCAATGACATATGGGTATTGTAACTCTAACCATAGTAAAAGTTATACTCCTTTCAAGTTTGGGTTATTTTTTTAGCCCACTAGCTTTACTCAAGTTGGCCCAAATATGAATCCCCTCATTCTTGAGTAACCTCACTATCAAGTATCAATTAACTAAACCAACTCCTTAATTTACTTCACAAATGTTAAATAACAAAATAAAATATCAATCACTAATCTTTTTCCATGACTAGCTTTCATGGTAGAAGTATACCTAACAAAACTGGTGGGTTGGGTAGGGCGTAACCGGTAAGAAAACGGGTTATTTTACAAGATGATCATTTTGGTTACTTTCATATTGAATTTAACCAAAATGGGTACAAACTGAGACATATACTTTATAGAAAATGAAGAATATTGTAAAGAAATATCACAAAATGTGTTTATTTTGCCGTTCAATCCATCCTTAACTATTTTTGTGGAATGAAAGAATATTGTAAGGAAGTATCATTTCGTGCGTTAAATCACGCATGGTGTTTTCTTTCCTTATATTTTACTTTATTTTCTTCTTGGTGTTTTCGTGTTGTATCTAGCTTCTTTGTGGAATGAAAGTTTCCTTTGCCGTTCAACGCATCCAAACAAAGCTAAAACGAACAACTTTGCCGTCACTAAGAAAGTTGAACACTCAATACCTCATAAAAAGATATACTTTCACCCTTACTGAGTATATACATTTCTGTGATCATACATTCAGAGCATACAACACAAACAAATATCTATACCTTCTCAACACATTTAAAATAATGACCCAAATTAAGGCAATACATTGAAGTGAAACAGCCAAGAGATAATGAATGCGAAAACCATGCAACCCAACAAGATATTCATGATTCTGCGACCCTGCCAGAAGGTCCTTGGCTCGGTAGTAACCATCATGGGTCCTGTCGCTGACCGGTCAACTGGCTCGATCTCAGTGATGGTGTGGCTCATCTCATGGGTCTGGTCCCCACCAACATTTTGTGCTGTTGCACCACAGATCTCACAGACCCTGAATCATCACCATATAATTAAAACATTAAACATAAAACATGTAAGTTTGACCAATCAGAAGTCAGAACCAGATAATCAACAAGAAATTAAGTAAAATAATAAAGGAAATCTTATTCTATTCTTTGATTAATAGTTTTGTTAGAAGTGCTATGAAACTTATTATCCAAAATTAGTTCTTGGCCTACAAATAATTTTTTTTATCAGAATTTTGGTTTAAAAAAGCGCGTCTCGCACAAAAGCGATGAGGTCTAAGCGCATCACGCGAAGCGCAAAAAGCGTGGGATTTTCATACCAGAAGCGCACAATAATTATGTAAGTTTTTTTATATATCCCTTATATATCACATGAGTTTTTAGCTTCATTTACCTAAATTATAGCTATAAATAAGGTTTTTATGTGATTTTACCTATCTGTACAAGCCAAAAACACCAAGGTACAACATTTTTATGCATAAAAATACATGGTGTACGTGAGGCGCGCACCTCAGGGTCAAAAGCAACTGAAATTTTGCCAAAAAAGCGCATGAGGCGCGCGCCTTTGGGAAATTGGGTAGGCGCCCTAGGCTACGCCTTGATGCGCCTTGCGCCTCAGGCGCGCTTTTTAAAACCCAGATCAGAATTCATCACGAATACAAGTTGCACTGTTTGAAAACACAAAGCAAGTGGATGCCTTATTCTAGCAGTATGTCAAACACGAACAATATGAAACGCTACAACAAGAATGGAGTGCAAGAACTGACAACGAACCGATATAAACTAATCATACGCCACCAAAGATGCCAATTCGCAATATGCATAAAGATCAACCGAACATCCCCTTAATTACACTAAACAATTACTAAACAATCATTAAACTTTGAAATTTCAGATTTTGATATATAAACAAACTAGAACAAAACAAGTTAGGAATATAATATTGACTATCAAAAAAATAATAAAGATGCTTAAGTTGTTTGAGTTTAGATACATAGGTAGCCTCCTATCTTATTATTATTATTATTTTAACAAACAAGATTCCATTAGCATGACTAGATTGTTGTTGTTGTTCATCATCATTCTTAACTTATTAGGTTCAAATTTAGAGCTAATTATAATCTACATTTTGTCATGAGCCACAATAAATGAACTCGGCACATTTAGAACAAACTCGTTGAGTTAAGAAGCAGCATTCCATTGAACTGTTGATATATAATTATTGAAAAATGATAGACAATAAGAAGGTAGTAAAAGTGTTCTTATTTTGACTTTTGTAACGGGGCTTGGGCCATTTCGCAAATGATCAATATCTGACAAAAACTAATCAAACAAACACATCATCGTCTTGCTAAACCGAAATGTTTCTTAAACCTTCACATAAAGTAGACAGTGTAATGTATGAAGTTGCATAATGGGGTAGCTAAAGCTTTGAGTTGTATCCTAACTTGTAATAATTTATATATGTTCCACCTCTAAAGTTAAACAGAACTATTCACATGGTTCCAAAACTGACATATTTTGCTTATAACCTTAAACCTTTGCAAAAATATATTTGCAACATTGGTCAAACTCAAAGTCAAATTGTATCACATGTAGATAAAGTAGGACAAAGGCAAGAACTCTACTCATCTAGGCATTAGACTGTCCGTTGTGGCTAGAGGTGAGCAATGGATCTATCCTCTCATATTGAGCCACGTAAGCGCCCATATTGAGCCACGTAAGCGCCCAGTTGGCATGGTGATAAAGCTGCTGCTCACTAGCCTGATGGTGTTGTGGCTAGAGGTGAGCAGCAGCTTTATCCAGTTTTTTTTTTTTTTTTTTTTTTTTTTTTTTTTTTTTTAACTTTGTTATTTTAAATTTGAAGTGTTGTTTGTGTGTGACAAAAAATGTTTTTTTTTAATTTATAGCCAAACTAGCCGTTGGCAACGGCTAGTGGCTGCCAACGGTCGAATTCCAACTCGCTAACACACGTGAGCCCACTAAAGGCTAGTCGCTCGTGCCAGCTCTCGCTCAAGTATGTTATGGTTCCAGCTAGCCACGTGGATTGGTTTTGGCTCGCGGTCAATCGCTCGCGGGCCACAACGGACAGTCTTATACAAAAAAATTATGAAATTCTTAACTTTCCTACAAAAAGCTTAAAATTTACCAAATTTAGAGATGCATTTTGACTTTTGTAGTCAAACACTTGATATTCATTTATTATTATAGACTCTATATTAATAAATGCATATTTCCTAATCTTCAAAGTTCAAACTAAATGAAATTTTGAAAATGCATCAATTTTGAGTGTCAAAGAGGGAATCCTAAATTCAAAATTCACTAATTCACCATCATCATATATCCCCTGTGATTTAAATTTAATAACAATAATAATAATAAACTCAAACAACCTGTTGTACTGTACAACTCCTACTACCACAAATTTCCCCAAAATTTTCATCCCATATCTAAAAACACTTCATCAAGAATGCAAAAAAATAATAATAATAATAACAATAATAATAATAATAATAATAATAATAATAATAATAACTTACATATTCCCTTTAATTTTAAACCAAGTTTCTGCACATTGTTTATGAGCAGTACCCAGATCTCCTTTACAATTACACCCCAATTGAATCACACCACCACCACCATCACAACCACCACCACCATCATCACCACCGTATTCCTCCACCGTCCCACCACCGTCAAAAAAACTCAGATGACAGATCCTACACTGCTTCTCATCCCTACAACCACAATGCACCTTCATTTCCAACTCCCCACTCTCCAAATCAACCTCTTCCGATTCACTCTCCATACAGCTATGATTATTATTATTATACGACATCATTCCAGAGGACCCACATGACGAATAATCTACACGCGCCGACGACTGCGCGTCCGAGTCGGATAGCCCGAAGCTGCTGCCGCCGCCGTCTGTGGTGGTGGGGTCGGTGTTGAGTGTGTGGGAGGGGCGGCGACGCCGGCTGGGGCGGTTACGGCGGCGACGACGGCGGCGATGAGGTGGAGGGATGGTGGTGGGTTGGGGGTGGGTGACGTCAGCAAAGGTGTTGAGTGTAGACATGTTTTGATGGGTTGGGTTTGGTTTGGTTTGGTGTGTGTAAACCAAATTGGGATATTGATGGGGTTTTGTGAAGGGGAAAGAAAAAGACTGAGTCCTTACTACAGTTTTTCTTTCTTTTTTGCAGACCTCTGTCAGATAAAGAAGACCTGTGGACCCCCTTTTCTGTTTCTATAATAATTAATAATAATAATAATAATAAGAGTGAATTACTATTTACACGTGTTAATGCAGTTTTGTTTTTAATGGCAAATTTTATTCCACCTTAACAAACGGCAAATTTTATTCCACCTTAAAGCAGTTCTAACAATTCAATTCAATTCAAAATTTAACTATTTGAATCCCTGGTTGGTAAATCCCAACCATTTGAGTCCAAATTTGTAACTCCGTTAACCAAATCCGTTAACTAATTTGTAACTCATTATATTTTATTAGTGGGGGCACGTTTGTCAATTCATATACATTTAACAGATCTAGTTAATAGAATTACAAATTTGGACTTAAATTGTTGTATATTTACCCATCAGGGACTCAAGTAGTTAAAGTTTTGAACTTTGGATTCAAATAGTTTATATCACTTGAAGAAACAATAAGTATCTCAGAGATTATCACTAATCACCGAGGGGTTTATACCACTGGCGAAGCTTTATTGGGGCGGGCGGGGGCGGCCGACCCCCCCGAATTTTCGTGCAGAAGTTCCGACTATATAGTATTCGCATAGAAAATTTTGGAAATATAGGGTTTCGACCCCCCGAAACGGGTTTTCGACCCCCCGAAACTAGTGACTTCCGACCCTCCGGCGACTTCCGACCCCCCGAACCTTCGGGTCAAGCTTCGCCACTGGTTTATACGTATGTTTATCCAAGTACAATCCTTTACCCAAACCGTTGGTTTAACCCGGGATGTGAAATAGTGGGTGTGTGTGTGTGATGAAAGTAAAGACATGGGGATGTAAGTGGTTCGGTCAAGTTCGACCTACGTCCATTGTGAAGAGCCGGTAGTTTATTACTTTGGAGTTTACAAAGTATTACAAGAAGAACCTAGCTCTATAGTACAAGTAGTGATTTTCGGACCTTTTGCAAAGGAGTTGATGTCTTCTATTTATAGTGAAAATCGTGGGCTTTGGAAAAAAGCCCACGAGGAGTCTTGGTTGGTCCGGGCCTTGCCCCGACCCAAATGTTTTTGGCCCATGAAACGGGCGGGAAAAAGGATGTCCATGCTGCTGACGTCATCGGCAGTTGGAGCTACCTTGTCTAGTGGACACGTGGCGGTGTCTGACTGGTCGACGGCGATATGTCGTTCTGACACAGCATGGTTGGCTTACCTGTTGGCGTCGGACGTAACATCTGGCAGCATGTAAGCATGCATGTTCAGCATTGTAGAAGCAACATGGTGGAAGCATGGAAGTAGTCAAGTCACTGTTGGTGCCATTGGTTGTTGGACCATTGCGGAAAAATGTCGTCCTCTAATTGGCGACATCTCTGATCTTCTGCGGGTGGATCTTCCGTACCTCGTACTGAAATCTGTTGAGCTGAGGAATATTCCGCGTGTGGGCGGACGCTCGTGTGTTCTTTTGGAGTGATGTGGATAAGACTGCTTTATGTGCAGTCTTGTTCTTTCTGGCGGAGTGGTTTCCGCGTGATGATTCCGCGGATTATCCTGAAGAGGGACAGGGACGCCGCCTCCGCGAGGATTAGGCTCCCTATCGCTTCACCACTATAGTAAAGGGACGCAAATAGTGATTCACTCTAATAAGAGTGAATTATAACAATTAACAAAGATTTAAAATATCCAGAGACACGTGTCATCCTTCTGGGTTCTTCTTGATTAGAGTTTTCGTCTATGGACTTTGGTATCAGTTGCTGACAATTAGGTTGTTTGGAATGGAGTGGAAAAGTATATTCGAAAACATGCGGGAAAGAGACACATGTTATACCCTTCTTGATTAGATTTCCCGCCTATGGACTCTGGTATCGTTTGTTGGCAAGTTGGTTGTTAGGAATGGTTCGTTGTTTCTCCAGTCGCTTGCTGACTCTTTATATGCAATTATAAAGTGTTTTCACGTTTAAAAAAAAAAGTTGTTTGGAATGGAGTGGAAAGCTATAATCGGCAACATGCGAGAAAGAGATGTGTTATCATTAACCCAATACCCATTACATACTATTAATTTACAAACATAATGAATAGTAAATACAAATGAATAGTAAAAATAATATTATTTTATTTATATTAACTATATTAACTATATTATTATTTTATTTATATTATTTTATTTACCATTTGACCTCCGGTTCGTTTTTGTGTGGGTTGTCGTGTACCCATTAATGATGACTAAATACATGGCTTCTGGGTGAGGTTTATTCACCATTTGACCTCCGATTCCCTTCTGTGTGGGTTGTTGTGTACCCATTGATGATGACTAAATACATGGCTTCTGGGTGAGGTTAAGTCAAATGATTGTGGGTTTTCATCATATTGGTTGAATTTTGAATTAACATATTTGTTGCGGAATTGAATGATAACATGTTGGGCATTGAGTAAGTTTGTTTAAATATTGACTTTAGAAAATCCACATTAACATGTTGGGCATTGAGTAAGTTTGTTTAAATATTGTATTAATACACCTAGTTATAAACAATTAACCTGATAAACAATATTGCCATAAATTAAAGATAGAATGATCAAGTGAAAAGCATTTTTTTTATATAAATAAATATACATATGTGTGTAAGCTTATGCAAACGTAGGCATTAAGTTATGGTAAAATAATTCGAACCAGACGAGTGATTTGACTAAACGAGATTGACAAGTGAGCCTGCTAACGAGCGCCTGACCTCGGTTATTAGATTTGTTATTCGGTTATTTGAATGTTAGCTCCAAACTTGCTAGTTGATTAGTTTAAATATTTTGTTAATATTACCCTGTGACCAAATAAATTTCAAATTTTAGTGATAGATAACCGACTATAGAATAAAAGCTAACACAACATCAAAAACATTATTGTTTAAAAATTAAAATGAAGAAAATAAAAGCGTTGATTGGGTAATCTGACCCACCCGCTACCTAGCCCATTTCATCCTTGGTTGAACTGAAAATGTAAAGCTTATTTATTGGCTATTATGAGCGTTTAAATTGTCATTTGCAAGGTTTGGTGGACATGTGACAATATCTACTATATGTTATGGCATTGATGTTTACATTAAGTTGGTCCATTTTGTTGATATTATTTCATCTATATGTTTGTGTGCGTGATATTTATCGATCAAATAAGAATATCCTCAACCGGAACATCCTTGGGCATTTTTGGGCCGATGTAGAAGAGTGACATGTGGAAAGCGCGCGGCGAGAAGAAAGGAGAGTGAAATTTGTCTCCAAGTGTAGCATCGTATAGGTTCAGTGAGAGGGGGCCTTTATGAAGATTGAAAAATGAAGAAGAGAGGGGCACATGTCTTCTCAATGTGGATGTTCTAACTAAAGTCCATTTCAGAGTTGCTTAATTAGGAGAATTGAATCACCAGCCTTTTCTTTTTGACAAGTACAACTCAGAAATTTTATTTTGATTTATGGTTCAAATTACTAACAACGTGTTTTTGAGTGTTTTTGTTGTGCAATAATTTGAGAAATTTACATTAAATGTGTCTTGAATGAAATGAAAAGAAAATTAAATTAAAAACTATACATTGTAACCAAAACCCCAAACATAAAACCATTAACATATCATTCCTTCTAAACGTGGTGGTAAACTGCTCACTCACTACCCTAACATTTCTTAGACCATCCACAATGGTGAACAATCTCTTGATTGTTTGTGGAAATAATAATAAAAAATTCAAATGTTTGCAAACAAACCCCCAATCCGTTTGTTCCAGCAACCTTGTTTGCAACCGGATTTAACCCCCCACTAACTTAATTACTTAAATATTTTATAATATTTAATTTAAAAAAAAAACTAAATACACTGTATTTCTTAACTTTTTTTTGTGAACATCCCGATATAAATTTTATTAAAAATCGAGTTCTTTTTAAAAAAATATTTTTAGGTTGAGTTGGATTGTGAATGTGTGTAAAGGTTGGGTTGTGTAGATTGAAGAGAGAGAAATTAGTTTTTTAATAAAAGGTTGGATTGGGTTGGTTGTGAATGGGGATAGTCTTACTGAACCACCCAACTTCGTCGACCTGTTGGGTCAAACAATTTTTTTATACTTTATTTACTTTTACCTTTCTATTAAAACTTAAATTATGAGATAACCATGCATTCTTTCTTTTCTGGAAAAAATTGGATTGGTTTGTAGTGTTGTGGAAAACTAGCCTTAAATTCAAGGATCAGATGATGCCACTGATTGGTGAGGGAGATGCATGGACAGGGGCGAAACTTGGTTTTTAAATCGTGAGGGGCCGGACTCAATTTTTTTTGATCGGTAGTGGCAAATCAGCAGAGGCCAATTTACCTACGAAAATCGCAAATACCACTGCGCCAAAAAACAGAGGGGCCAGGCCCAACATATCCTTCGCCCCTCCCCTGTGCATTGAGGTGTTTTTCGAGTGGCTAACTCACACACCAACTCACCTAGTCGTAAATTTTACACCAAGTACATTAGAAACCCTTTGGTTTGCAGTTAGTGGTGACGATAGCTATAGAACATTGCAATCCAAAACTAGCTATTTATCTAAATGATACTAGAATCCAGTGAGGGTTAGGCTAGGATTTGGCGATTAAAATGGTTAGTTGCAGCATGTAGTGACAGATGGGAGGCTTTCTAATTTAAAGCTTAGTTGATTATTTTCAATGTTAATCTAAAATTATAGTTCAATTATAATATTATATGCTATGCCTGATTTTAAACTTGTTTATTTCCATAGGAGAGGAACAAAAAGCCATTGTTTTGAGGGCGGTGTGTGTTGGTCTCGTCAGGGGACAGAAATGTGGTGCCAAATGTTGCAGCAGAATGGTGGTGTCAAAAGTGGAAAAGAAAAACAACAGAAACATGAGTAGGGCTGGCAATTTAGAAGCTAACACGATTACCGGACACGAACCTACACGATTTTAACAGGTTTCGTGTTTGGCCTTAACATGTTTCGTGTCTATAACAGGTTGACACGTTAAGACCTGTTTATTTTCGTATCATGTTCGTGTTTACATGTTTCATGTTCGTGTCTTATCGTGTTTTTTATCATGTCTTGTCGTGTTAACCAGTTTTACTATGTGTTCCTTATCGTGTTAACCTATAATGCATAGGTTTGTGTTCGTGTTTGAAAAAAATGACACGATTAGATTTTGTGTCGTGTTCATGTTTATAGGTTTCGTGTTCGTGTCTTAACAGGTTCGTGTAACCTGTTATGCCAGCCCTAGGTAACAGGATGAGGCAGCGGTGCTTCTGCACTGGGAGCACCACCCCCAGCATCCAGTGCCATAGCAGAAACATCACAGTTGTGACCCTGCGCCGTGTCCACTCGGAAGAGAAGAGAAGCCACAAGTCCGTGGGTATGCTCTAAGAGGTTAAACCAGTGTAACATAGTCAGGCCTAACATACATGTATTAAAGGTAAACTGGGAGGTAGAAACCCTCTAATTCCGGCAATGATCATCATACTTGAAATATCACATGATCTAACTAAACAAGATGGGAACAATTAATTTCAAAATTCAATTAAACAGAAAAAACCTACATAAGCATTACACTATCCAACATAACAATAATAACAAGTAAGCTTCAAATTTGTTACATTCTAGACTTTCGAAATCATGGGGTAAACTTAGTCATAAGCTAGCCATTTATGAAGTTCAGTACCTCAAGTTTTTATGATTTGTTTTCTTCGTCGTCTTCTTCAATCTTAGGAGCTAAGTAAAACCTTATGTAGCCCATTTCAGCTATTTTGTACTCAACAACCACAGGAAGCTCAGAAGATAAGCTGATTGTTACGGTACTCGATAATGGTGTTGCTTTGGTGAATGAGTTCATATACCTCAATGCGAATGTTAACGAAACTGGCTCATTCATCTCAATAACAGTAGCTTCTTCAGGCTGTAAACATAAAATAAAAACATAAGCATAAAACAAAAAAAAAAAAAAAAAAAGTCATTTAAGCATAATGTAGAAACAATATTTGTACCTTATCAACTGTTGTGTTCTGTCTGCAAACAACATTTGCAGTTCCAATATCGCCTCTTGTTGAGAACTTCACACCTTCTTTGGAGACAGAGATCACAACTGCAGAAAACAAACAACCGATTAATATCCTTTTTCAGATCTTTAACAATTAAAACATAAAGATTAAAAGACAAATCTAGCGCAAAACTACCTGTGTCACCAATACTGCTGAGGTCTTTACAGATTCTAGCAAACTCAGCTGAGGGCATCCTTACAATGGCATGATACTCAGCTTCAGGAATGCCAAGATGCTCGCTATCGATGTCCATTAACTTCATCTCAAAATCAGCAATCTTATCTTGAGCTGTAATTCATAAGGTAACAGAACAAACAAACATTAGAACAAGAAGTCCCCGTTGAAAACTTAAATTTGAAACTACACAAACGACACATCCATTGAAATAATCATACTATTAAGTTATCTAACAAAGCATTTCCCCACATAATTCTCTTCGGACTTCAGAGAAACAAAAGACAGGAAAGAAATCAATAATCTACAAATTCAGGTTAGACTAACAAATTCCTTGATAAGTTGCAAAACAAAGCAAAATATAAGCTTCATATATACAATTGGCAACTTAAATTTAAAGAAATCATAAAAAGGGCATGTGTCAACTTAAATTCACAAAAATCGGTATACTTTCACAATTCACAACTTGAACTCACAACTACACAACCAACAGACATAAAATAACTTAGAGAATCTACAAACTCAGCATACAATAGCATCTATATAAGAGAGCAACAGATCAGCAAATTCCTTTGTGTTACAGAACACTGGATATGAATTCAAATATAAGCCTCAAACATGTAATACTTGTTAACTGTTATTTTCAATGATAATGCTGATAGGAGCCACGTGTCACTAGCCAATGGAGAGAAGTTATTATCAATTTATGTTCTTTAGTTTTCTTTAGCGAGAGACTAAATTCCTTCCATTGCTATCTCAAGGTTAGCAACTTGAGAGGTGATCTTGGACCCTAGAGCATTGCAGGTGGTGTGTCTGTATCCTGTTCTGTTTTTAGGTTGCTCAACGGAACGATTCGAGTGGTGTGACTATATCTCGAGTTTACCGTTGTCATTTAAATCATTTTCTAGCCGTTACCGAATTGATTGCTATCATTTGGTATCAGAGCTTAAAACATCCAATCCACAGTCATCGTTCATTTCCTGCCTACCAAATTTTCACTTCAACAATGGATGCCGAAAGAAGAACTATGGAGCAGCAGATGAGAGATCTCCAAGAACAGGTTCGCGACTTGACTCTCCAATTAAACCGACAAAGAAATCACGAACGGTCCCCACCTCGTTACCGACCCGCTGATCATGATGATTATAGCGACAACTACTCCTATGGTGACGGTTATAACCCTTATGGTCGTCGCTCCCCTGACCATCGACACAACGACATTAGAGTTGATGTTCCTGAGTTTGATGGTAAACTCGACCCAGATGCATTTATCGAGTGGTTGCGCACCGTCGAACGTGTATTTGATTACAAACAGACTACCGATGAGAAGAAGGTCAAGCTTGTTGCTTTGAAGCTACAAAAGTTTGCTTCCACCTGGTGGGCAAATGTCTGCTCCAAACGGGAACTTCGCGGAAAAGACAAAGTGAGGAGCTGGGCAAAAATGAAGAAATTACTTAAGCAAAAATTCATGCCTATGTATTATGTTCAGGAGAGTTTCTCTAAACTTCATTTTATCAAACAAGGAACACGAACTGTCGAAGAATACTCTCAAGAGTTTGAGCACCTCCTCATGAAGTGCGGTCTTAATGAAGATGAACCCCAAACGCTCGTAAGGTATCTCGGTGGACTGGACCCAAAGATTGCCAACGTGGTAGAACTACATCCCTATTCGACTTTGGCTGAACTCACTTTAATGGCACACAAAGTAGAACTCCAACAAAAGTCGAAAGGTAAGTCGGAGGTGAACCGGAATGCCACTGCACCCACAAGCACACCTGATCCAATAGTGCAGAAAAATAACTACACAAAGCAACCAGCAACATCGGAACCATTTAACCCACCCCCACGAGCCCCTCGTCGTTGTTTTCGGTGCCACGGGATGGGGCACATTGCATCTGAGTGTGCCAACAGTAGGGTGGTCACTCTTGCTGAATTTGAGGTGGCTAATAGTCCTTGCTACGATGAAGAACCAACGGATTTGCAGTCTTGCAAGCAAGAAGAAAGTGTAGAGCTTGGACCGGATGAGGGTGAATGTTTGGTCATACGAAGGGCTCTTAATAGCACCACTAATCGGGAAGGAAGTTTGCAAAGGGAAGCTATTTTTCGAACACGTTGTACCATCGCCAACAAAGTATGTAACTTGATCATTGATGGTGGGAGTTGCACCAACGCTGCATCTCAAGATATGATTTCAAAGCTCAACATCCCTACTGTTCCACATCCATCACCCTATACTATTCAATGGCTTAATCAAGGTAAAGGTATCCAAGTTTCAAAACGTGTTCTACTTTCCTTTAGTATTGGCAATAGTTACCAAGATGAGATTTGGTGTGACATTATACCCATGGACGCAAGTCACGTTTTATTGGGCCGTCCATGGTTATTCGATAGAAAGGTGACACATGATGGGTTCAAGAACACATATTCATTCGTCAAAGATGACCGCAAGATAATTTTGCTCCCTATATCTGCTACCAATGCCAATGGTCACCGAACCTTGTCAGTTCATACCCTTCTCAATTCAGAATTGCATAAGCCCATGGCTTCCAAACAGTTTATTATCCACATTAAGTGTGACAAAGAGATGGAGCTTGACCCTCCTGATCCATATATGTTAGTCCATTCTAAAGGTGAATATGGTATTCCAAGTTTGAGGACAAACTTTTTTAATGAATGGGAGGATGATAGGAGCCACGTGTCACTAGCCAATGGAGAGAAGTTATTATCAATTTATGTTCTTTAGTTTTCTTTAGCGAGAGACTAAATTCCTTCCATTGCTATCTCAAGGTTAGCAACTTGAGAGGTGATCTTGGACCCTAGAGCATTGCAGGTGGTGTGTCTGTATCCTGTTCTGTTTTTAGGTTGCTCAACGGAACGATTCGAGTGGTGTGACTATATCTCGAGTTTACCATTGTCATTTAAATCATTTTCTAGCCGTTACCGAATTGATTGCTATCAAATGCTGTTATACTTTTTATAATTATTAAATAGAATACTGATTCGAGCCTAAACAACCTCGACTTGGCTTACAACCCTAAGTATAAGTGCACAATTAGCAACTTAAATTCATAAGCTCACAACCATCACATCCATCAGAGTAAAACCTACCTAACAAGACTTTTCCCCTAAAATTCTCCTCAGACAATAAAACATATATTTAAATAATAAATAATGAAAATTAATAAATAAAAAAAACTAGCATCTGTAACTCTATAAAAGAGAGTCAACAGAAGAGCACTGAATTTGTAGCCAAATATAAGCTAAAACATGTAATACCTATGAACTGTTACTCTTACTGATAATGTGATTAAGATTTAAAAAACTGAACAAATAGAATACAAAAACTAGATCTATAACCAAAAATTACCACTAACAAATCACAATTAACGCTTAAATGCTTGTAACCAGATAGATCAACAGATCAGCAAATTCCTTTAAGCCACAGAACATGCATATGATGTCAATTATAAGCTTCAATCACATAATACTTATTAATTGCTATTCTTACTAATAATGTTGTTAAAATATAAAATCCTGAACAATAACAACACAAACTTAACCCTAAAACATTATCAGAACAAAGAAATGTGTACTTACTGGGACTCTCAAACATAAACGTAACGGTATCACTGCCATCATCAGCCTTAAGAGTAATAATATCATCATTCCCAGCACACTTCAACATCTTCGACATATTATTCAGATTCATCCCCATAGATATATTCCTATCACACCGATAATGCTCAAACCCTTCCGCTCTAAGAAGGAGAGACACAAGCGCCACGTGGCTTGAATCCATCGCCTGTAGCGAGAACCCGGTCGCCGAGCAGTCAAAATTGGCGTCGTTGACCAGATCCTTTATCGATTCCATCACCTTCTTCAACAGACTACCCTGAACTAACCTTAGCTCCAACATTTTTTTAAAAGGGATATTATTAGGGTTAGGGTTTGAAAGAGAGGGAAATAAAAGAGGTGAAGTGTAAGTGTGTGATGAAATGAGGGGGTTAGGGTTTATATAGGTGGTTGAATAAAAAAGCTTACGAGGGAAGCTAAATGTTTATTGGCGGGAGTGTGAAAAAACTGAAGGCTTTTTTGTTCCCGCTATTATTTATTGGGCTTTTTGGGTCTTGGCCCACTCCTTGTGTGACGTGGTTGCAAAATTCCTGCGTAGCCTCTCATTAATCATCGATTAACGGATGTTCACTAAGTAAACACTGATTAATTGTTAATTAGTGGTTGTGTAGCGATTCTAGCCAGATTTCGATCAACGCTTGTAAATTTCGGTTAGATTCCGACCAAAATTTGTAAATTATGGCGGTTATTCCTATATGTTTAAAGATATGTATCGCTGTAAATGAGCAGAGTTGAGCCAAACCATGGTAGGCTCAGGCTTAGGGGTGAGCATTTCGTGGTTCGGACCCACAGGAACCTTGGACTCGACCCACGAGAACCTTGGATCCGAACCTTTTTAAATATATGGGTCGGTTTCCGGTTCTATATTTATATGAATTATCGGTTTCGGGTCGGGTCGGTTCCAAACCCATGGTTTTAATATAAGAACCACAAGAACCGTTTGTATTTTAATTAAAAAATAAAAAAATAATCTTTTTAGTCTTTTCACTATTCGTTTTTACGTTTTATTGTAATCGATTTAATGTAATGTTAATACAATATTAAAAATATTATTTATAATAATAACAATGTATTTTTCTTGAAATTTTTTTTTGCCTTAATGGATATGCGTAGATGTGATATATTATATAATATATATTATATCTAAATTTGAAGTAAATATTTATATGTGTATTTATTATGTATACATAACAGATCACATAATGTTTCTATTGATGAGAATGACAAAATTGTTACGAAAACATAAGTCGAGAAACGAAAAATGACTTAAAAAACTCATGGGCTATTGTTAGACAGTCCGTTGTGGAAACGCGAGTAGCACGACGCGAACGAGGTTTTGGTGCTCGTGCTCACCTCCAGCCACAACCGCCCTACGCAAACAGTCCCGACGCGAGCACAAGCGATGGTGGTCGCGTGGGTTAACGGGAAAAAGTGACATTTGGTCGTGTCGTTGCTCACCTCCAGCCACAACGGGGTCAAGTGACCGGATTACTTGATAGTCACGTCGGTGGCTTGCGCACGTTCGTTCGCGCATCCACAACGGACGACCTTAGAATTATATGGAGGAATTCTTTTACGAGCATAGTAAAAGAATAGGAATATGTAAATCCTCTAAAAGTGGCTATTGCATTAAAGGGTTCTATAGGGTCAGACCTTTTTACCCGACCCATCAGAACCTTTAGGACCCGAAACCAGATAGCCTTTTAAGGTTCGGTCCGTGGTTCCTAATTTCAACAATAAAAGGGTATACGGTTCTGGTGGGTCCGGGTCGGGTCGGTTCCGGACCCTTTGCACAACCCTACTCAGGCTTGTCTCGTTTAAAACCGATCTGGGCCGACTCACGAGCTAGCCAATTTATTTTCTTACCTTTTTTTATTTTTTACAAATATTCATATTCTATAAGAAATTGATATTTTAGGTTGAGAATAAGGGTGAGAGTGAGGTTTTTTATTGGTCCAATTAATGAAAAAATAATTAAAAAATCTCTTCCCTTTTTTACGTGATCAAGGTTACAAAGACACCCCTCACATGGCCTTGTTACTTGGTGGGGGTGGCGTAGCTTGTGAATGAGCCACTCACGAGGCCTTTCACGAGACCACTACGCCAGGTCTGAATGAACGGGTTGTAGGAAGATGTATTGATTAGGGAGTTAATCGGGTTGTTTGAATATGATTTTTATGAAATGGAATTCGAATTCAAGAATTCAAATTTGGTTGATCCATATAACTTGAATTATGAGAAAATAAATAAATAATATGTCTGGTGTGTGTTTTATTAAAAAATAAAAATTATGCAATTTGAGTTCGAATTCATATATTCGAGTCAAATTGGTTCAAAATTCATAAATATGAATTTGATTCAAATAACAAATTCATAACTTAGATTCGAACGTCGTTTTCGAATGCTGTTAAGTTCAAATTAGAGTTTCTTGAAGCTGGATTTGAATACCGAGTACAACCTAATTCATTGACAATCGCTTAAGTGACATCGATGAGAACATGACTAGATCCAAGCTATGTCAACTCATCAATTAATATATAGGAAAAATAGTGACTAGATCCAAGCTATGTTAACTCATCAATTAATATATAGGAAAAATAGTGTTTGGCTTGGCCGCACTCTCAAGTGGACTACCCTCAGCAGTCAACCCCACCTCTTTTAATGTGGTGGTAAAGGTGTTGGGGTTTCAAATGAGATGTTAGGGATTCAAGTCTCGTAAGAGACAAAAAAACATGGTGTAATAAAAGAATGTAAAAATGAGTGTAAAAAATGGAAGGAAATTAACCGTTAAAAAAATGGACCGCTCACCACCCTCACCATTTCACCACGTGATACATTGGCATGTGAATGAATTTAATATACAAATAGTTAAGCAACACCATGCTGGTTGGTTTTATTGAAATCTTGCATTTCTAAAAAACAAATAGTTAAGCTGCTTAACTTAAGCAATCCAAGATTAAAACATCACTTAAACTAATTAGTAACCGGACATTGACAACAAATCATATAATTTTGATGTATGTCCCGGTTTACACGAAATATATGTATTCATCTTTAATCTTCCACAATCTCGTTATGACTAGACCACCATAACTATACTATTTAGTTGAGTTATGGAGAGATAAACGGGTTTAGTTTAGGGTGATAGGCTGAGGGATCGGTCTCTAGATCTGTATGTGATTAGTAAGAACAAAAAAATTAAAGTGCGGATTGTTATATCAGGGAAGGGGAAGAAGTCAAATGGGGCTGGAGTGGAAAAGAAGACTTCGTATGGGGGAAGAAATTAGCTCAAGCTTATCAGCTTAATGCGGTATTGGATTTGGAGGTGGAAAGTTAGAGATAAAAGTGGATGAATTCTCGGTATGGGAATGATATAAGTTTTTTTTTTTTGAACGGCCAACGGTACCACCCATAACGAAGCCCCGCACCCTCAGGTCCGGTCCCCGGGCCCCCCCTAAGGTCCAGCCCCTCATTTCAGAATAACCCTACTCTGAGTGGGATTCGAACCTGTGACCTCCCAGGGTAGGAACCCCACAAAGTGGGTAAACCTTCCCACCTCCGAGAATTCATAATATATTTTGGGTATTATGGGTATCAAAATATATTTTTTTTGAACGGCAAAACAAACTTTATTAAAATGCTAGCAAGAAACTAGCAAAGAAAGTCCGAACATACAACCGAAATAAAAAGCCGACATGAAAAAAAAACACAAACATACAAGACGCAATTTTTTTAGCTCGCTAAGTACCCCATCTTTGTGACGTCGAATCTACCCCATGAGTCCCAAGTCATGTCCGTCATTTTCCCTCTAACCGTAATCCAAAGGAAACTCATAATCTTTATTTCGTCAAGAATATTCTGAATGACTACCGGCTTCTGGCTGTGAACCAACGCATTCCTAGCTTTCCATAAACTCCAAAACGTAGTTAGAACGATCCCATGAAACGCCTTCCGTGCTCGAGGATTAGAACTAGCCGTTTTATACAACAATAAAAGGTCCCGAACATGAAAAGCAAAAGAATTAGGCACCTGAACCCATGTGAAGATACACGACCACACCTCCGACGCAACTGGACATCCTGTGAACAAATGGTCAGCGGACTCAACATAATTATCACACAAGCTACACATCGGGGACTCGATAGGAATGTTTCTGCGAACCAGCGCTTCAGCAGTGGGAAGGCGATCGTGAAACGCACGCCATGCCACAAAACCCACTTTTTTTGGAACCCAATTACACCACTGAAATAGAACATCCGGAGCACTATTATTCGCCTCCACAATACACTTTTTCATCAGCCTAACCTCAAAACTGCCTGACCCATCCAGCTGAGCCGTCCAAGAATCTGCCGAGTCTGAAATTTGCACGTCTGCAAGCAGCAAGAGCATATCTTGCAGCTGCAGTTGCTCAGCAGCAGTGAGAGTATCCCTCCTCCAGTCCCAAACAAACGAAATATCATGCTGACCAGATCGCAACCGATCCGCAACAGAACATGACTTGGATCTTTCCAGCTCAAACAATAACGGGAACGAATGCTGCAGCAAATCGTCAGCAATCCACCAATCCGACCAAAAACTGATTTGCGACCCGCACCCCAGTTTCGCTTTAATCAACTTTTGAGGCTGAATGTTTAAATTTTCCAACAGGTTAGGAACTGATGAAATATGCTTCCATGCACCAGCAAAAGACAGCCTGACCGGAATACAATTCCAACCACCCCCGCCACCATGGATCGCCCAGATAACTTTACGCCAAATACCCTGTTGATTTGTTTTAAACCGCCACCACCATTTGGATAAAAGACTTAAGTTAGCGTCTCTTAAAGCACCTAAACCAAGACCCCCAAAATGAACCGGTTTTACCACTTTTTCCCAGGCCATCCAGCTAACTTTGTCAACGTCTTCAGTTCCTCCCCAAAAAAACTTCCGGCGAATACGTTCCAGAATATCTATAACTTTAATAGGTGCCCTAAACAGCGAAAAAAGTACAAAGGCAGGGAGCTTAAAACCGACTTTAATAGAGTGATACGACCGCCATACGAAAGACATTTAGTCTTCCACGTAGACAGACGTTTCTTCAATTTCTCAACGACCGGGTCCCAATTCTTAACAAGATTCATATTGGTTGCTATCGGAATCCCAAGATGAGTAAAGGGGAAGGATCCATGCGAACAATGTATATCCGAAGCCAAAGAAGCAATCTCATTCTCCTCCACCCCAACCCCGTAAAGACGACTCTTCTTAGAGCTTATTCTTAGCCCCGAAATCAGAAAAAAAAAACCCCTTAATAAACGCCTTAAGTTTCTTGCGTTCATATTCGACCACTCACCACAGAAAAACAGGTCATCAGCATAAGCAAAATGAGAGATTAAAGGTCCATTTACACCAATTCTTATCCCCGTATAGGCTCCAATATTAGTCGCCCTTTTCATCATACGATTAAGTGGTTCCATAGCAAGAATAAAGAGAAAGGGAGATAAAGGGTCCCCTTGACGGAGCCCCCGTTGACATGAAAACTCCGTCGTAGGCGAACCATTCACCAACACCGAGGCTCTAGAGCATCGCACAATGGACATGATCCAATCAATCCATTTAGAGGAGAAATTCATTTGTAACAACACCTCTTCCAAGAAGTCCCAACGAACCGAGTCATAGGCTTTTTCGATGTCCACTTTAAGGAACAAAGCCTTCCTTTTCATCCTCTTCAACCATGCAACCGTTTCATTTAAAATAAGAGGTCCGTCTAGAATATTCCTGCCACAAATAAAAGCGGATTGTTCCTCCAAGATTAATCTAGAAATAACACCTTTAAGCCGATTCACCAGGACCTTTGATAACACCTTGTTCAGAATTCCCACCAAGCTAATCGGGCGGTAATCCGCAAGAGTAGCTTGGGCCCTACCCTTCGGGATGAGAGCTATAAAAGCCGAGAAGCACCCCTCCCGAATACATCCGTTCTCATAAAATTCTTCAAACAACTTCAAGAAATCCGACTTCAACAACGTCCAGAAATTACGAATGAACAAGAAGTTAAACCCATCGGGACCTGGGGCCTTCCCACCGTCACATTCAAAAACAGCTCCTGAGATTTCCTCGACAGAAAAAGGGGCGTCTAACAATTGAACCTCATCCTCCGTTAGCCGAACAACACCTGGGATAGCAAACGAAGGCAAAGAACCTGCATCACAGCTAAATTTATTAGCAAAAAATTCAGCAATGTTTTCTTTTACCGCCTCCGGATCATCGAGCCACACTCCATCACACCGAATCCCATGAATCCGATTAGAAGCCAGATTCATTTTTATTATCCCATGAAAGTATTTTGAATTTTCGTCTCCATCTAGAGCCCATTTCGTTCTCGACTTTTGATGTGCATCCAAAGATTTCAATCTCTCTTCTTCAAGAACAATCTTTCTCGCTTCGACTCTAGCAAACAATTCCACCTCTGATAACACCCTAGAGTCCGCGACACAATCTAAATCGAAAACCTTTTTCTTGTTAAGAACGTATCTTTCCTCCCTGCGTTTTCTATCAGCATCAATCCAACCCCGAATCCTACCTTTAAGCCATTTAAGTTTAGTTGCCAGAGCAACGTCAGCAGGCCCATTAAACACAAATTTGTCAGCAATAAACTTAACATACTCCACAAATCCCGGAATATTGAGCCAGGAATTATAAAATCTGAATGGCGGAGGACCATAATCTAAATTCCTCAGAGCCAATAACAAAGGACTATGATCCGACAGGTGCCTTGGAAGAGCCGTTAATACCGCAGTAGGCCACTTCGTCATAACATCATTATCCACCAAGCACCTATCTATTTTGCTCAATTTTACCCCATCACTAGACATATAAGTAAACGTGTGACCACCCATATTATACTCGAACAAGTCCGCCTCCTCAATAAAATTATTAAAATGAACCGCATTTTGTATAAAGAATTCCGAGTTTACCCGTTCTTCTATCGATCTCACCTCATTAAAATCTCCCACAAAGATCCACTGCCCCTGCAACGACCTTCTTAAAAAAAGTAAATCTGTCACACCCTCAAATTCCACGTGCGGGGTTTTACCGCGAGGCGCGTGACACACCAGGATCTCAGTCAACGATCACAATAAACATACAACAAACATGCATTCATAATTATATTTAAAACCAAAATATCATGCTTTGAGCTGTAAACCAGCAGCGGAAGCATTCTTGTTTACAACCAAAAGACATATCATTGTTTACAAAGACATTGTTTAATATGCTTCAAAATAATAGACGCTGTGTATGACTCCGTGCGCCTAGTCCGATAACCGCTACCTTAGCGACCTGAGAAAACATGCCAAAAATGTCAACATATAATGCTGGTGAGTTCACAGGTTTTCTTTTATAAAAGTGTTGTCACAAGTTTTACAAAGATCATTTCCGTTAGTACTATGTCATAAGAACGTTAGCTAGACGTTAAGTGTTTTTACTACTACGGTTGGGAACCCATTACTAAACATGAACCAAAAGTTGATACCAGCCCAGATTGACTGGGCTACCGATGCCTCGGTAACCCGATAGGTAGAGACAATATGCACCCGCCCGGCCCCGCCGTCGAGTGGGGTTTGTGAGGCCCAATAGATCTATCCACATTTCCCTCGTTGTGCATGCCAGCACATTCATGGTTTCCCCCTGGGACTTTCCATAAAAGCCGTATAGTAACATAAAGTGCCCATAGTATAACATGACCTTTAAATAGTTCGTACAAAGCATGTTTCTCCCCCAAAAGCAAAACAGTAAAAGTGGGGCTGTGAAACTCACCTTGGTTTGCGTTACTTGAAAACAATTAAGTAATTATGTTATGATAGCCCCAGATAGCGGCGACCTATCATAAGATGCGTATAAGTATTGGACTAATAACCCGCAGGCTAACTAGTCCCCGAATGTCCAGACCGTGACCATAAACGTTTGAAAACACCTTTAACTGTTAAACCGACCGTGCCAGACAAGACCCGACATCCCATTGGTGACCCGACATCCCACGTGTTAGATAAATGCAAGACATCATGCAACATATGCAATTAAACACTTAGCACGCGCAATAATTCACCTAGTCTAGCATAACATCCGTTTAACGCATAATCAGGTCCGAATACGTCTTACTAAGTCATTGGGTGTATCCCGGGGTTCCTATCATGTTCCTAGGTGTCAAATCGTGTTCCGGGATGTCAAAACGCGTTCACGACAGCAGTACATGCGATTAGGAAGGTTACACGCGAGTAGGCATCAGCCTACAGGCGATTAGGGCCTAATCGCATGAAGTATGAGGCGATTAGGGTCCTAATCGCCCCATATGTCTGCATAATCGCGTGGCATCAGGCGATTAGGATGCCTAATCGCCTGTTGCTGCTGTGCAACGAATTTTCGCGCGTTAAACCCTCCAAATCAGATCCGAAACATGCAACAACACCCAATATCAAACCTAAATCATTTACCAACCCATTTCAAGCAAAAACCCCCAACATATCACTGATCTAGCATGTTCTATGCAATTGTTTCCTAAAATGGCAAAGTACTAGGTTTCACCTACCAACCTTATCTTTCCTTAAATGGAAAGAATCAGATTTCAACCTCTACCAACATGTAAATCATCAAACCTCTGTTCTAACATCTTCCTAGCATCAATTCTAACAACTTTACATCAACAATCATAACATAACCATCCTAAATCTTCAAGAACATACAAATGGGTCAAAATATGCATTTTCTTCAAAACACCACAATAATGGCTAAGATTCTAAGACAACCTTCCTAATAACCTCTACATAACAGAAGTACAATCATATCTTGAAAACATTCATGTTAAAATCACCAAGAAGACCAACATATGCATGTAAGCTTCACATATAACAAGCATTAAGGTGTAGACTTAGTTTAGGACTCTTTTGAAAGGTTTTTAAAGACACATTTTGGTAAAACAAGGTCTGGAACTTTGGGGAACTCAAAATAACAACTTTACAAAGGTTAGGGATGAAGAACACACCTTGGATTTTGTTAAAGAAAGGTGTGTAAGCTTGGGGATGGTGATTTTTGTAGCAAAAAGAGTTCCAGAGGTGTTTCAAGGTGTGTGGGTGGTTTGGGAGCAGCTAGGGTTGTTCTAGAGGTGTTTGGGGAGTTAAGGGTTCTATTTATAGGTGTTTTGACCCGAGCCCTGCTGTTCACGCGATTAGGAGCCCAGATCAGGCGAGTAGGGGCCTAATCGCTCCACTGTTCACGCGATCAGCCTCCTACTTGCGAGTAGGGGCTCTAATCGCCACTGTTCACGCGATTAGGCCTCCTACTCGCCCCATTCCCCTTGTAATCGCTTACTGTACACGCGATTAGGAGTCCCCCAGGCTCCTAATCGCCTATAAGGTGCTGGAATGGGTTTTTGGCGCGTTAAACACTATTTTAACATATTTAAACACGTATTCACATACCGATAAGTCACATAATGATTCCAAACATATAATGCATGATATCCAACACGTTTACATCCGTTCACCAATTCCCGGGACTCGAGACTCGTGTGTGCGTTAGACCCGGCGATTCCACGAATCGCTGATCCTTGTACCCATAGTTATGGACCGACTCCCGATGATTCCCAGAATCATCATACCGACTCGACTGACCCCGTTAAGGACGTAATATGCATGACTCGCTAAGGTAGACTTACTAGTTTAGTCAACGTTACTAACCTGAGTTTGCCGGGTGTCACAAAATCATTCCAGAACCTTCGTCTCTCAGCAACATCATTAGGGGCATGAATATTTGCAACATTAACATGGATCCCAGCAGTAATAATATCACCCGAAACAACTAAAACATGATGAGCTTTAAAACTTCCCGTTTGAGTGAATACAGAAGGGTCCCAGCAGCAAATAAGACCCCCTGCAGCACCCTCAGAATTAACACAATCAAAACTATAAGCAGAATTTCCCCAACACTTAGAAAGCAACCAACCCGGCGGATTAGAAATCTTCGACTCCTGAACCGCCAGAAAATCCACCCTATTATTCAGTTTCAACCCCTTAATCCAGCCAACCTTACCACTACTTCTAATCCCACGAACATTTAGAGACAGTATATTCATTGATCAATAACCGCCTCTACTTCCGAAACCACCTCCTTACCCACCGAACCTTCAAATTTTTTAAGATTCAACCCAACCAAATTATTAACCCTAATAGTATCATCAATTTCTCTATTAATAATTTCCGCCTCATTTACCAAATCAGCTATATCCGACGACGAAGGAGAAGCCATACCTGTGGATTCCACATCCTGAACTGGGCTCCGTACCTCCTGACTCGCAACATCCCCAATTTCCATATCGACCTCGGGATTGTTTAAATCAGGAACATGTAGCCCCTCTCTTTGAGTAACAGGACTGGAAACAACAGGTTGATGACAACCGTCTTCTGGCGTGTTATGAAAGACTACACGTGACCTTTTCCTGCTTTTAAAAGCCTCTGAATGGCCCGTATTAAAGCACAGCCCATTAGGAGTGAAACAAGATGTTTGGCCCACCCCCAGAAGCCCAATTCGTGAAGTACCAGACAGGCCCATCATATTTGAAAAATTACCGCCTTCATTCAGTGCACTACCACAAGGAAAGTCAATGTGGTCATTAAACTTCCCCGACAAATCCAGCATAGATTTCGAACCACCAACATCTCCGACATGTTCGTCGGCATGACCGACCGGCACATCCTCCCTGATCTCACCCTCCTCCATTTCCGTAGCATCAGGAACGACAACCACCTCTTCAAACTCCGGGACCCACGAAGAATGCTCCTCCACCACCCAAACATTAAACGATGCACCTTTCCAATGCAGGAGAACCTCTTCATCAATACGAGAAGACGCCTGAGTAAGTATATGAGCAAACCCCGCAGAATTATCAACATCCGACCAGGAGAACTCCGACGGCCAGACTATCTTGCCAAACAGCATTCCCACCTTATCATACAACCCTCCATCACGTAACATAACCGGTACTCCCACCACCTTCAAGACAACAATACGTTCAAAGGTAAGATTCTGACCCGTCCATGGGGATACCGAATCAAAAAACTCTTCCCAGACATTCTTGTAATCAACCAAAAACACCTCCATCTCGTCTTTATCCCGGAACGTTATCATCACAGACAGCCCACCAATATACGAAACCGCTGCGTCCACAAAACCTGCATTCGCCAACATAACCTTCACAGAGTGTAGCTTCTTGATATTCTCTGCAACTCCGATCACTGCCCTACCCCTACAATGCAGTGGATATTCCGCCTCCCCCATATCAATAGACAAAGACTTCTTGGATCCAGACGCCCCACAATAAGCAGTTTTGATAGAAGGAAACTCTTCATCAACAAATTTTTCCTCCCGTGGAACCCAGGCTCTCCTCACCGGTACATCAACGGCATAAGAGATCCTCTTATGTTGTCGATCAAACATGGCTAATGACACTGAAATCCGTGATCCAAGAATGATAATATCATTCAGAGATTGCAAAATAGCATACGGATCTTTGATTTTCTGGCATCGCACAAAACCAAAAACCCTACCTTTAACCGTCCTCTTCCTAGGAACCCATGCATCCGTAACATGAACAAAGGAACCGAACGCTTCGCGCAGTTTCAACCACGTAACCCTATCCGAGATATTTGTGACGTAGAAAGTGGTTCTCGTCGCCGGATCTTCACTATCGGACGTAGGGTTTGTTGATCGCCCATTTTCACCTCTCCTATTAGGGTTTCCCATAATCAATTATTTGGGTATCAAAATATATATTAGTGGTGTCGGGTAGCGGTTTCAAAAAGTTAACAACCTAGTATGAAGGGCGGTAAACTTGGGCGTACCCACACCCATCTCAAGAGGTGCGGGCACCCACCTTGAATTTTTTTTATTGTTTATATATAATCGTTTATCCCGTCCGCGTCTCATAAAAAATTTTAAGCACACCCCTTGGATTTTTGAAACCTAAGAAAAGCAAGGAAACAAACCTTCCTTTCCCCTTCATAAGCCTTGAAGCTAAATCTGCGATCCATACGCTTTGTAGAAAACTTGGTGTGTGTATATTTTTCCCTGTTTTTTTTCGGCAAACAAAGATTTGGTGAAAAGGTTGCAGGTCTCTCTTAATTTGGTTTTCTTTTGTTAATTAATTTTAGTATTATTATTTTTAGTATACGAGTTGACCCGACCCGAGCCAACTGATGAATAAACAACCTAGGGGCTTAGAGATTTCGCACCATATGAAAAAAATTTCTGAGTCCGTCACTAGCGGCAAATAATGGTATTCCTACACTGGACAACCTTTCAATTAGAGGTGTTCTGATCGGGGATGGGCGTTGTAAAATATGTGAACTTGGGATGGAGTCGGTTGATCATATATTTGTTGAATGTGTATGGGCGCCCCGTTTGGTGGAATATTGGTAATTGGATGCAGATTCAAATGCCAAGTAATTTTGATAATGTGAAGCAAGTGCTTGATTTCGGAGATTCTATGCAAGGCTAAGAAGGAGGCGATCTATGCGGTGTTTTTTATGACAAATATGGAGATTATGGTTGGCAAAAAATGATAAAGCTCTTAAAATGTGAATATGACAACGGATAGACTTGTGGAAGATATAAAAAACGACACATACTAGTGGATGTTGAAAAGATCTAAGGGCCCGGATGTTGGTTTAGATAGATGGAACAATTTGAGTGTTTTGATAATGGATAAAACTAGTGTAGGTTGGGGTAGCGTGGGTGTGGAATTTACACCCATTTTTTATAGCTAGCACAAGTAGATATTCATACCCAACATATTGATCCTATACGATCTGCACATATAAGGCTTATGGGTGTGGTAACTCGTCTCGGTCCGTCTCACCCCTGTCCCCATCCCAAACACCACACCCCTCCCATGTCTCCGTCCCAAATGTCTCATTTGAGACAAGGAAGACGGCTAATCATGCATTTAAAATTATTGCTTTTGTTTACTTTTAGTATTATTATTGCATTTAATATTATTAATATTAAGTGGGGGATAATTGTCTCCACGCCATTGGCTTGTCCCAAAAAAGAAAACATGAGTCCTATTCTATGCGACATCCTATGTGGTAAGGAGACATTTCATTTGGGCTGTCTCCACACCCACTAGCCTAATGAGTCCTTACACATTAGCACAAGTAGAAATGCTTACACCAACATATTGAGTCCTTACCTTAAATATGATATACTAGGTTAGAGACCCGTGGGTACCCACGGTGCATACCAAAGAAAAATATAAAAATATGAAAATAATATTTGTATTATTGAAGTTGTGTGTACATGACGTCAATAAAGATAAGTTAAAAAAATGCATTAAAATGTTATAAAATTATTCAAAAAGCTTGAAATACTTCTTTGTACACAACGTTTGATGTTTTGTTCGTCAGTTTGCCATCTTCATCTAGTATAACTATCTTCAGTCCATCTTGACTTTTGACCCTTGATAGCGCAACATACAACTGCCTGTGTGAAAAAACAGGATCCTTCAAATACAACCCAACTTTGGATAAGGATTGTCCTTGACTCTTGTTTATTGTCATTGCGAAAGAAACAGCAAGTGGGAATTGTCTTCTGTTAAATTTAAAAGGAATTCTCTTATCCGAAGGTGATAAAATAATTCTTGGGATAAACGTTCGCATTCCAATATTACTTCCTGAAATGATTCTCCCTTCTATTACACGTTTTCCCATTTTAACAACTTGTAACCTTGTTCCATTACACAAACCGCTTTTCTGATCAATGTTTCTAAGTAACATTACCGGGACACCAACTTTCAAAACCAAATGGTGATTTGGTATTCTAGATAACTTAAGACCATTCAAAATATCAGGAGAAATTAAGCTTTCATCAACCTTTTCGTTAACATCTTCGGACTGACAAACACTATCTGAACTTAGATACTCAATTTCCTCACCAGGAAACATTGAAAGTAATCTATCATTAATTTCTTGAACAACTTCATTCTTCGGTGCCAATATAGCTCGATCTTGAAAATAATGAGGAATTTGGATGTTATCCAAAAGTGACGGATACACAAAGGATATCAAATCAGAAACATGATCCGAAGATTGAGAAATAAGTAAGTGTTCAGGTATCTCAATAACATCCTGAACATCACTTATTGTATCCACCTTTCCTTCTCCTATATCCAAAAGCCAATCTGCAAACTTTTTAGTTTCCTCGATATCAGACTTGCAACTTGCAACTTCCTGAAAGCAACCTCATATTTTTTGTTAATTCTAAAACAACGCATTTGTGCCAAATGTATGATGAACTTAAAGAGGCATTAACAATGTCATGCCTAGTTCCATTTGGTACAACGGGTAGAATTTGTCTAAAGTCACCCCCAAACACAACGACCTTTCCACCAAATAGCAAATCAGAAGATTCAACATCATGAACACCAAATACATCTTTTAAACTTCGATCTAGTGCTTCGAAAGTATGTTTATGAACCATGAGTGTTTCATCCCAGATAATCAAATCTGTTTTTTTAAGCTGTTGGGCAACATCACTATTTGGTTGCATGTAACACATAGAATCTTCAGTTAGGTTTATAGGAATATGAAACCTGGAATGTGCTGTCCTACACCTGTCAATAGCAAAGATGCAATACCACTCGAAGCAACATTCAAAACAATTTTTCTTTTAGATCTTATGGATGAAGATAGTGTTTTCCATAGGAAAGTTTTACCCATACCACCGTAACCATAAACAAAAAAAAAAAACTCCTCCTTTCTTCTCCTCAACAGATTTCATTAAACAGTTATAAATTTTTTTGTGTTCATCTGTTAAATAAGCAAACCGAGTATCAAATTCTTCAACCAGACTGTTTGTTCAACCAAACTGTTTGTCTTTCTAATTTTGGTTAATTGCAAAATATCTAGAAAAAACATCGTGTACGGCTGAATAAAGACAAATAACCAAATGACTTATTAAACATGAGAAATAGTAGCACACGGTGCAAAATAACCAAATCCGAAATATCAAAGGGACAATGTTCATAAATACTTAAAAAAGAAACAGAAACCAATATAACTCATAGACCATCTTCATAGGAAACTACTTTTCAGCCTTATCTTTGTCCTTGCTACCACCACTTCCGATCTTACCGGGACGCATTGGTGTGCTTTCATCATCAGAAATTACGTCAACCAGTTTACGCTTAACCATATGATACTTATAACTTATAGAAAACTGTTCACCTTCAACATAAACTTTCTTATCAACAAAGTTATCAGCAATGGACATGGGCGTTTCATTATCATCTGTTTCTGATTTTGAGTCCTACACAGAAAAGATGTTTGTATCAGTATTATTACAAAATTAATTTTTTTTAAATAGTTACAAACGTATGAATATTAACATCTAAGTAAATGTAGAAGATAAGGATACCTTGGAGACAGACATATCATTAGACTGCATTGCTAACATAAATGTGTGAAGAGACTCAGATTCAGTAGGCTGTATATTTAGTTTAAAAAAAGTATAGAACAATAAATTAATCGTTTATACATATAGAGTTTGTTATTAACAAAATTGGGACCATAAAGTACCTGTCCAACATACAACTTCTTTTTCAGCTCCGATATAATTGTTGGATCGTCACTGAACTTTGTTACACCATAAACATCATATTTATTGTTTAAATTGAAGTCAGAAACAAAGATTTTAAAAGCAAGTTCTTTTTCCAACAAAATACTGATTTCTTCTGGATAGTTAACTGTATCACCAACCTATTTAAAAGGAGAACCATAAATAATTAATATGAGTACAAAAATTATATTTAAAAAATACTAATAAATAAATTTGCGTTCTTTTAAAAAAAATAGAAAAATACCGTATTCTCTTCAAGCAATTCAGTTGCACTTTTGTCAAGAAGTTTTGAAGCGTCACGATGAAACAATGTAAGTGAAACAACATCGTTCACATCTTGGACACGAACCTGAATTTTAAATCTGGAAAAACAAACATGTAAATCATAAAGTTATATGTATTATACTGAGCAAATACGTTTTTAAAAAATTAAAAATATTTAAAAGTAATATGACCTTGGTGTAGGGACAACTTGTTTGGCACTACAATTACCATTCACACACTGGAAAACCTTTTCTTCTTCAAATTGGCCACTTCCTTCGCCAACTTCACGGATTATGTACTCTATACCACATTTTTTGGTACATTTGGGACACCCCATGTAGTGCCACCCAAATTCTTTAAATAGATCTTTAATAGTACCCAACAACACCACAAGCTCCTGTATAAAAAAAATTAGAATTCACGGATCAAAATTTAAATCTTATTACGTTTATTTTATTTTAAAATGACAAAAAGATAATAGTTAATTGTAATCATGTACCACGAATGCTTATTTTAGGTAATTATAACAGGTAATTTTAAAAGTTAAATATTAGTTGTCGGCAAAAAAAAAAACTTTAAATTAAGCATTTATTGGTTTTAACATTTTACAATGTAACTATACTGTTGGTAAAAATATATAACGTCAAAGAAAAAATAAAAATTATTATAGAATTTTTCATTCCTGTAATACACATACCTCTTGTATTTCCCAAATATCACCAATTTTACTAACGGGAGTGTTGTGAAGAAAATCTTCTTCATCCGAACAGAACATAAACGTGCCATATGGTCGATGAACCAATGAAGGATTATCCGCCATTTTCTTACCCAACCTGGTTCATAAAAAATAGTTATATGTATTAACTATTGTAAATATGTAACATCCGGCAAAAATCGATGTGATTCCGTACGTAATTAGTATATGTAATTAACGGTTTAAGTGCATGTTTAAATTAATTGGATTAATTTAATTGATGCCGTAAGAGAATAGCAAATTCCCCATAAGATGCATAGGAATGCACACGTTTAATGACGATGCATGATAGGATCATGTGCGAATAAACTTGTCCGGTACGGACGTTGGTGATTACCCGGCAAAAATTAAATAAACGAAAAGGATCCCGGACACCCAGGATATAAAATAAAGGGTATTTTCACAAAATATAATGTGTTTTGGAACTCCAAAACCATAAGTGAAGGCTTTTCATACAAATCTCCCGGTAATGAATAAAGTGCGCGTACCGCACCCGGTACGCGTACAACTTATAATTTCACCCGACAAGAGCCTAAATAACCAATCAACACTTAAAATAGACTATGTTTAAGGGTTATTAGAGGCACTTTTAATGTCCGAATAACACGCGGTTAAAGTCCGAAAAATACCCGAACGACACCCGAACGATAAAGAATTAAACTTAATATATTATTTAGCAAATATTTTGTGTTGTGGACCCCACCAATACCACCCCCAAAACCGGCCCCCAACCCTTCCACACTTAAAATCCTTTTTTTGTACTACAAATCTAAGGAAAGATCATGTAATATATGGAAAAGATCTTGGGAAGATTGTATAGAAGATCATGTGTACTTGCAAGATTGAGAAAAATCTTTTCTTTTGCCTACAAAACTCACGGCCAAACACTCCAAGAAAACAATCCATCCAAGATTTAATTAGTACAAAGAATCCATATTTTAAGGCATTGGAATCCATACTAGATTGTAGGTGATCTTGAAAGATCATGTATGGATCTTAGAAGATCACAATAAAATCCTCCCTTTTCTTTATAAACCTTCGGCCA
Source organism: Ambrosia trifida (assembly GCA_028751855.1). Classification (NCBI taxonomy): domain Eukaryota; kingdom Viridiplantae; phylum Streptophyta; class Magnoliopsida; order Asterales; family Asteraceae; genus Ambrosia; species Ambrosia trifida. The sequence goes on along the minus strand of CM054133.1, from coordinate 32,785,809 downwards.
AACACCCTCTTATAATCTATCAAAGATCACCCTAGTACAAACATATCCATGATATATGGGATTGAGATCTAATGTTAGATCTTGGTGATCTTGAAAGATTATTGAAAGATATGATGAAGCTATAAGATATCACAAGACTTAAACATTTGATCAAAACTCTTCTTCTTTTCTTTCTTTGTGCCGTGGATAAACAAGAACAACCACACACCTTCCTTCAAGTTTAAAACACTCCAAATTTCCTTCATAAACATCCATCTTCCAAACCCCCATTGTGTGTTTCAAGCTTGGAGCTTAACCACTAAGAAAGAACACACTAAACCCCATCATAATCAAGCATTGAAAGCTTCCCTAGCCTTGTGCTAGTTGTAAGTATTCTTGACCTTGTTTTGTCTTTAAAAAGTTCATGTTTATTAGCTTAGAGCAAGTTGTACAAGGGGTGAACTTGAATAAGCTCTTCATAAGAAAACATATGATTTTAAAGACTAAAGTGGTGTTTAGTTAGTGTGGATAAATTGAAAGTTTAGTGATGGATGTTAAGTATTCTTGTAGTTTTTACTAAGATCATGAATACTTGAAGAAAGATAGTGATTTGGGTAACACTTGTTAATGAAACTTGGATGAACTTGAAAGTGATTTTAATCATCTTAACTTAAGGATATAAGACTTGTTAAAGTGGTAAATACTAGTGAACATACACATGTATTTTGTATAAAGGTGTATTTTTATAAAATGGAGTTTTATAAAAATATGGACTTTTTCTAACATATGGATTTATATAAAAACAAAAGGTTTTTATAAAAATGTTATACAAACTAAAACTTGGGAGAACTTATATAGAGATGAACACTTTTATATAAATGGGAATATAAAAGTGTTGGAACATTTTCGTATATAAGTTGTCAAGTTTTGTGTTAAAAATATAAAAGTGTTTATAAAACTTCCAAGTAATATGTGTTGGGAATTAGAAAGTTGAATAATACTTCTAGAAAACACATATTGGAAGACTTGGAAAAGATTAGCTATATAATCACATATAAGTTAAGAAATCGGACTTGGACGTGTTAACGAACTAAGACGTAAAAGCGGACAAACGAGAAAAATATCATTACGTCAAGATGAGTAAAAATATATTTTAAGGAGTTAAAATATATGTAACTTGGGTGAAAAATTTACATAACACTTTCCTAAGTGTTGGAAAAATATTTGTGGGAGAAAATATAACGTAAATAATCTAACGATTAAAAACGTTAAACGAACGTATGGACTTAACGAGGAAAATACATATATATATATATGTTCGGCTCGACGAAATTCTAGTATATTTACTTAATGGGAAAGTAAATATACGGGAAGGAAAACCGAGACGAGTAAATAATATATATATATATGTATACCGAACCGACGAGATCCTAGTATATTTACTTAATGGGAAAGTAAATATACGGTGTGGTGAGTCGAGTTGGGCGTTAAAAATATATTATCGAACGACAAGACCTTAGTATATTTATTTGAATGGGAAAATAAATATACGGTAACGTGAGTCGTGTCGAGCGGTAAAGATATTATATCGAACGACGAGATCTTAAGTATAATTATTTAATGGGAAAGTAATTATACGTTAAGTGAAGTTGAGTCGAGAATAATATTATACAAGTTAATTAATATTCATGAAAGTATAAATGTAACTTGTAACAATGGTAATCCATCACCAACGGACCTAGGACATATGTTTAATTAAACGGGGAATTATATGTAAATGGTGATGTTGGGAGTTGGGTGTACAACTTGCCGGAAAAGCACACGCTATAGACTTAGTGACTTACACGCACTAGGACGTTCGTAGGTGCTTGATCACGGACTTGCTATTCTCTGCTATTTGATTGTACGCTGTACATCAGGTGAGTTTCACGGCCCCATTTTACTGTTTTAACAGGGGGAAAGATATGTTTGTCAAAAGTTATCACATGTTGAAATGTTTTCAAAGGTTAAAATGTGATGAGTGGCATGATGAGTACTTGAGTTTTTGTTCGCCACTCGGGGTTGAGTCCTCGCTACTGTAACCATTAATTCAGGTAAATGAAACCGAAGGAATATTTGGATAGTACTATTGGTGCCTGACAAGGCCCACCCCTAATCGATAGCGTCGATTATGCATCGGCGTATGCCAGGGGTGCACGTATTCTGAACTTAAGTCGTTGGGTTCCGAGAAACGACTTGGAGCGGGGCATATTTATTAGTCTTGGTTGGTTATGGGACTCAAGGGATTGCTCATCATCATTGTTTGTAGGAGCTAGCTACTCCTTACAACGGCCACAAGTTGTGCAGGTTTCGCACATGTTGTAAACACGAAATATCGATCGACAAGATCCTAGTATAATTATTTAAATGGGAAAATAATTATACGGTAAAGTGAGTCGAGTCGATGGTTGTGAAAATGTTGTCGTGAAACTAAATATCAATCGACAAGATCCTAGTATAATTATTTAATGGGAAAATAATTATACGGTAAAGTGAGTCGAGTCGATGGTTGTGAAAATGTTGTTGTTATGAAACTAAAACCTGTGAACTCACCAATATTTTATATATTGACGTCTTTTTAAACATATCTTTCAGGTAACTAAGTGCTGAATAGATATGGGGCTAGTGCGGTGGAATTCGGGATGTCGGATATTGGTCGGGGCTTCATCTATTGTTACCAATGGGTTGGAACATAAACGGAAATACCCCCACATTGAAACTTAATGTACATTGTTTTATGTAATGCTATGTGCAACATTGTAACGAGATACTCGTTCTCGACATCCAAATAAATTAATCTTTTCTGATTAAATATAGTTTGTGTTAATCTTGACTTTGATATGCTTCCGAGCGTTGCGCCACGTGTTTCCGCCATTGGCGTGGTGTGACAGAAGTGGTATCAGAGCCAAGGTTATAGCGAACTAGCATTTTTTAAAAATCTAGACTATAACCGGTTTCGGCTCGAGGACAAAGTTTTCAAAACTAAAACACAACAAAATATTTTTGGAAAAGAAAGAAATTTGTACATGGGATGTACAAGGGGAAATTCCGACCGACTAGCCATGTGTGTCAATATATGAAGTATTAGAAAATACGGATAAGATGTTTATGTTGCATAGGAATCCGATTTTCTAAGATTAGTTAATACATATACGTAGTACGGATATTTTGCCAGTAAGGATGTTGTGTCACGCTTCACATTAGTCTGCACTCTTGTATCGATCACCGGTGCCAACAAGTAGGATGGATGCTGTGGTCTACGAGGAGCTCACCCGCTTACCTGTAGACGAGATGATCGGAAGGACTAATCTCTATCGCGATAATGGATGTCGCCACGCTGTTTATGATTTGGAGGCGAAACTAGACCAAGCCTTTTGTTGTATGAAATCTTTGTTTTGGGATCAGGAAGCTCGGAACTAGCGGGAAACAAGATTACCTGGCAACACAAATTATCATTACGGGTGCACACGTAATAATAGTTTGGGGTGCATGGTAACCTTGGTGGGCGCTAGGGCCGGGATTGGTGATCACTCCTTGTCTTGGTTGTTCTTGTTCTTTAGATTTAGTCTTAGTTTTGATTGGCCAATGGGTTAAATGGGAGGTCTCGTCGATGTTCCTTGATTTCGATCCTAGAAACCTAATGAGCTTTCTTCGACATTACCTTATGGCATGAGCACGGAAGAGCTCGAACGTCTATTCATATAAGTAATCTGACGCAAAACCTCGCTCTAGATAGGAACGGGAGATGAAAGCTTCCTTGTGTAGGAGTTGAATGCCTCCACCACAAAGTTCTTCCAAAGGAGCGGACGAACACGGAATACACGGCCTACTGAAGCAAGAAATGTCGAGTACGGTGCGTGGAAGGTTATACCCGGAACCCAATGAAGACCGAGGGTGCGTCCCTGCTAGACTAGTGCGTTTAGAGAACGGGACCCTGCGTGAATTAGATATGAGACTCGTGGCCGTGTGCTGCTGTGTTATCATGGTGAATAAGTCATGTTCGATCTAACGCATGCCCAAGTTGTCTTCAAGGGTCGAGTATTTTTCTTCTCCTGTAGGAAGACAGAATCGAAGTTACGGGATTAGGAAGCTTGATCATTGTTATCCTGAAGGCTCGAAAGCCCTCGTCTGAATCGACAGTCATGGACTGATGGTGAAATCAGCATGCCGCATTACACATCCGCGAGTCATATGGCTTTGCTAAATTTCAATGAAGTCGAAAATTTCGGCCATTAATCATGACCGCGACATCGTTTGCCAGTGTTAGGATGACGGCGTGTAGTGGAACAGCAAGCCCCAGTCAGCGTTTGGCGATGGACTCACTCGAAAGTGCATACGATTAACTCATGGGAAGCCACTGCTCGATGTATTGAGTATTCAACTATGGATTAACACCCTTTGCAATAGCGCTGGATCGTATTCCGGAAGATGATTTGTGATGGGCTTAGCATACTGGTACTTATGTCGTATTACTTTCCTAAGGTGCAAAAGACATCGTAAGACTCCTCTATCTACCTCCTGTTTGTTTTTTTTCATGGATTATTGGTAGTCTCTTTTCACTCGGTGAACGCACAAGTGCATCCGATGCGTGCGCAGTATCTAAATCCGTCATAAATCCTGGGGAGTGGAACCACACTTTGGGAATCGTAATTGTAAGGGTGTTCCGTAATTGTCAAATGTCGCAAGACGCTTTTTGCTGACATTAAAATCCCCCTCGAAAATCAAATGACGGACTACTGGAAGTGGTCACATTATTCTGTTAAATTAAACATACCTATGGGACGACAATTCCATTGCTTTTGTTGCAATAACATTCGTCACCCTTGTCACGATGACGAGACTAGTTATATCTGTTGGGTGAAAATTGATGCGAAGTGTTTCCATCAATCCCCATAGATACTGAGATGTTGTGTTCCCTCGTTACGGTAATTTATAAACTAAGGTTGCAAAGTCCATTCGTTGTGGACACGGTGACCTGTCTAATCTCTTGCCGTATTTCGATACTCTCACTGCGTGGCCTATCAGGAAGAAAGTCCACCGACCTCGCTTGAGTGGCAGAGAGGCATTTCAGTTGATGGCTATCGGTGCTAAGGCCAAAATAATATGCAAGAGGACTCTAATGAGAAGGATGACTCAGCTGGGTTGCCAGAGTCGGTATCGTTTTCATTCTATCAAGGTGTCTCGATAAATCGTGATCTTTCTACTTCTACTTGCCATTTTTGTGGTGACCACTATCGTTGATATTGGGATAGACGGTGGTTGGTTTCTAGGTCCTATGGATACTAGTTACCACACATATAATAACTACGACGAGTCTAAGGCTCCGGCCGAGCCTGATGTTGCGGCGGCTGTTATTGATCTATGGCTCGAGTAGATCCCGATGTTTTTGCTAAGTGTGTAGCTCTTGCTGAGTCTGTTGTTGCCAGTGATTCTGTAACACTTATCGGGCTTGATGCCGTTGTATCCATATCTGTGTTTGAGCTTATTGTTGTCGTTGTTTGTACAGTCCATGTTGGACTTGATGATGTTGTTCTATGGCTCTTCTCGAGTTGATGTTGTTGATGTATTTGAGGCTCCTGCAGAAGTGAATGTCATTAACGAAGACGTCTCTATGACCCTTGCCAAGCCTCTATGACCATATATGTGTCTTTGTGGAGTTCGTTGTTATTAATTCCATTCTCTTTGAGGCTTTCATTGAACTACTAGTTATCATTCCTTGGGCTCTTAGGAAGCCTAACATTGTCAATGGTTCTCAGGCCTCGGTTGAAACTGTCGATGTTACTGTTGCCATTGTTCGAGTGACTCATAACAAGCCTACGGTCGTCCTCTCTATGAACAATATCGGCTTTGGAAGTCAGCTAAATTATGTGGAACCCGTCGTTCCCATTTATGTTATGACGATTGATGCGCCGGCCAATCTAACCAATTCCTACCATTGAGCCTATGGAGGTTAGGCTCAAGGCCGAAGGTACGGATGAAAATCCCACCTCCACAAGTGATCTGAGACGCACGGGGATGCGTGCTCACCATAACGGAGCTTTAGGGTGGTGTGGACTGTGGATTTTCCATATTGAGCGTCATATTGACATGTGCATCCATGCTGCTGTGTTACCCCCAGCCATTGTGCATGCTTGCAGTTACATTATTTTGCTGATTGCGTATCCATGTGGTTGCGTTGCATTGTCGACGATGCATTCCTGTTGTTGTGCTGCTCCTGCAGTAGTGTAGCCTTGTTGTCGTGCTTCTTTGTGTCAGGCGGTTCCTGTTGCGGTGTTGCCTGGCTGACATGCTTCTCTGTTGTGGAGTTGTCCTGTTGCGGTGTTGCCTTGTCGTCATGCTTATCTGTTGACGTATCACTCTTGTGTGGTGTTCCCTAGTAGATGTGCTTCGTGGATGTGTTGCTGTCATTGCCATGATGTTTCTACTGTCGTGTTGCTCAGAGGGCATATTGCTACAGCTGTTGGGTTACCTTGATGACGTGATGACTTGTCGTTTGCTTCACTCTTGGTTTCCCTCGGAAAGGGGACATCACCTAAACCCTTCGTTGCTGTCATTATTCTGTTTGTTTGATTGTGTAGTGCCGACATTGATTATGTAGGATTTCAGGTGTCCAACGGACTTTCTAAAAGTCATACTTAGACACTCTAGCCTTAGTAATTGCATGTGTATTCCCCTAAAGTCTGAATCTCGTGGTCGTCTGAATAATTGACCGAATCATGTGTCGACCCCTGTATATGCTCACGCGTTCCGTGAGCGTTACATCTTCAGAATCTGAGGCATCAGTGACGCCGTGTCCGGCCTTAACTTTTTACGCGCATTTTGGTCGACTAACCACAATCAATCATGTCGGAAAGAAATCCCATGATCCACACATGATGGGGCGCGGCTCGTCCTTGTGATAAGGGATTCCGAATACGTCTTGAACCACGAAGGTACCGAGTGATTGTGAGCAATATTATGACCCATACCTTTGGGACTAGTAGGAGTTGAAAGATTCAATTCATTTATTGCTCATCCCAGTGAATTCGTTTGACGTCATTCATGCCAACGTGTCATGCTGGTGATTATGGAAATACCATTGTGGACCCACCCATGGGCGTGCATTGGTGAAGTCCCTGGTACATGATTAAGAGGCTTTATGAACCCTAAATCCAGAAGGGCGTGTAACATTATCTACTCTTTAAAGGTGCTACACTACTGGGTTGAGATGGTTGATCGTCTCGACCCTTCGATTAATGTTGTTATTCCTCTGATGGAGGGTTTATCTTATCTTGGTGTCGTGGCGTAGATTCTTGGAACAATGGAACAATTTCGACCTGGAGTCGATAGTGGTGTTCCCAGTTATCCTTAGGAAGCATTGCTCGCGTTAGAGCAAAATCCCGTGTCTTTGACAGACACTGTTGGAGACACCATAGTAATGTGAGCTGCCAGGTCAGGGCGTATGGTACCTGACTAATCAAGATGATCTTGAAGGCTTACATATTGCGCCATATGTGTGACTAACTGAGTCGTTGAATGGGATGCCTTATGGGAAGGCTCGAGACTATTGCTTGTGGTGCGATCTCAGTCTTTCGTTTGTTGTTTTAAGTAACGACTTTGGGCGCAAGAAGCCGTCAAACCCAAAGGTGAAGTCTATGCCAAAGGCATGCATCGAGGACTCGATTTCACCATTTACCTAAAAAGATTCTGAAAGGATGGAACCTTCGATGAGTGAGGGTTTCGGTTTCAGGACTCCTTTCACTCAGATCTCCGCCAAGGATCGGAAAGTCAATTTAAGGGCGTGTGGCCTGTATTATTCAGAATTGACTCACTAGGTTGCTAATGACGATAGGACACTAGTGCACAGGAAACTCATATAACAGAACTAGTACTGGATACCCATGTTTAGGGTAGCTACTGGTGTTCTGTATATTTGTCGCAATGGGGGCCAACGTGTTGATATGTCTTAATAAACCTTATACGTTGTTCATTGCGACAACAATTTATGATATTTCATATATCTCTTTTCGGTATAGACCTATGTGCTGGAAGCATCTTGTCGTTGGTGTTTGAGTCGACTCGTACTTCTCGAGGATTGTGGAATTGTACGGCCCGGGCGTCATGTATACACTACTTACTATCAGGGAACTGAGGGGTGAAAGCGACACAGAAACTTTCGACCTCCATCAGTCCCTACTAGGCACCCTAGTACCATTAACCACAGTTGCTCAGGTGGAAGGTAGAAATTCAGTACCTAGAAGGTTCTACGGAAATAAAGTCCCATTTTAAATATAGTTGTTCGGTCGACAAGAACCTAGTATATTTATCTTAATGGGGAGGTAAATATATGGTAAAGTGAGTCGAGCCTTGGGTAAACAAAATGGAATAACCGATGAGGTTTCCAAGGGGACTTTTATGTGGTACGGTAAGATCACCTGTTTGACATCACCATGACACCCGAGGTGTCCCGGGGTCGGATGTGACCCAAGTGATGAATGATTGTTGTTTGGAACCCTCTCACTCCATACCCATCCATAACTCCGAGATGAGGCATATGGATAGCTACCTATACTCTTGGAGAGTAGTGGCTAGACACTGGGTTGCCAACTTCCATTATATCGGATGGTAGTACTCACTTTACCTTGAGTTTGAAAAACTTTGTACACAAGCATGGGATACTCGATTTGAGATGAGTATGGCTTATCATTTTCGGACAAATTGAAGGTACTTGACGGAATGGTTCCGTGACGACACGATTGATGTCCGTGGCACATCGAATTCGTGTGCTTCATCGCCAGAATTTCCTATGTGATAGGAATCACCATCCCAGTGTTCGGGGTGTACTGCTTGAAGCCCTTGGAGGCCATACGTGTACATCTCCAGTACGTCGAATGACAGACGGAGATAGATACATAACCAGGTTCGAGTTATTCGAGAGATGGCCAGTAAATCTTGCAGTTTAGAGCCTGCTTGGATGAGATGCGAACCTATTAAGAAGTCATACGTAGGCCTTAAGGACTTCGAACTAATAATAGGTTTACACTGAGAGTCATACTCTGGGAGAGTGTTGGTAAGCATAGAAATCATAGTAGGCCAAATTCTTGATACTCCAGTGGCACGGAGACATCGGTCAAAATTGGTCTAGTGACGATTAAGCTCGAATTATCGCAAGATCCCAGTGGAACTCTTAATGAATCTCGCAAGTCAAGACCAAGGAAGTGTTGCCAATTCCTCGACCGACGGGATCCAGGTTGACGCTAAACTCTGCTGTTTCAGGAAACCGATAGAAGTGTCAGATTGGGAGGTCCTAGAGCTTAGTCATAGCTGGACTGTGATATTGTGTTTATTAGAGCACTAAGCGTGAGCCAAGCATGAACCTGGGTTGACTCAGGAAGGAAGAGGTCGCGTGAAGCGCAAACACTCCGCCTTGTTCAAGGATCCTATTGTGATGGATAACTTGAATTGAATTCCGGGACGGAATTCTCTTAACGGGGGGAGAATGTAACATCCGGCAAAAATCGATGTGATTCCGTACGTAATTAGTATATGTAATTAACGGTTTAAGTGCATGTTTAAATTAATTGGATTAATTTAATTGATGCCGTAAGAGAATAGCAAATTCCCCATAAGATGCATAGGAATGCACACGTTTAATGACGATGCATGATAGGATCATGTGCGAATAAACTTGTCCGGTACGGACGTTGGTGATTACCCGGCAAAAATTAAATAAACGAAAAGGATCCCGGACACCCAGGATATAAAATAAAGGGTATTTTCACAAAATATAATGTGTTTTGGAACTCCAAAACCACAAGTGAAGGCTTTTCATACAAATCTCCCGGTAATGAATAAAGTGCGCGTACCGCACCCGGTACGCGTACAACTTATAATTTCACCCGACAAGAGCCTAAATAACCAATCAACACTTAAAATAGACTATGTTTAAGGGTTATTAGAGGCACTTTTAATGTCCGAATAACACGCGGTTAAAGTCCGAAAAATACCCGAACGACACCCGAACGATAAAGAATTAAACTTAATATATTATTGGGGAAATGGAATCTAATAATCCCAACTTTGGGGGGTTGGAAGGCAGCAGTCCCAACTTGCAACTTGTACCACAGCAGTCCCAACTTGTCAACTATTTAATTTGGTTGGTCCCAGACTAACTGGGGTTAACTTTTTCTGTTAAATGCCACGTGGGCATCCCACGTGGCAGTCCTACGTGGCAAAATCTGTCCAGTTGGCAAAAAAACGTGGGTCCCACTTGTTTTTAATTAAAAAAAATCTATTAATTATTTAAAAAAATAATTAAATAATAATAAAAAAGAATTTATATATATATATATATATATATATATATATATATATATATACCCCTACATCTTCATCATCTTCACCACAACAACCACCTGCCACCACCTGCCACCACTGTCCACCACCACCATCTCCGACGACACCCACCACCACCATCTCCGACGACACCCACCAACACCACCACAAACACCACCACCACCCTCCCTCCTCCTCCTCCTCCTCTGTTCACCACCACAAACACCACCACCACCCTCCCTCCTCCTCCTCCTCTGTTGACCCGACCTCATGACCCCCGTCTCCTTGATCCGACTGAACCACAACCACCACCACAAACCACAAACACCACCACCACCACCCTCCCTCCTCTGTTTAACCTACTTCCCCCGTCACAATGCTGTTACTAGACCAAAAAGACGACTGAAAAACAGAGACTTGAGACGATAAAATCGGAGTAGTAAGGCGAAAAAGATAAAAGCTTAGATTTAAATCAATACCTTTAAGAACAGGGAGGGGCGCAAAGGATGGAGAGTCTTAGGGTTAAAGTATAAGAGATTTGTATGTGGAAATGAAGAGATTGAAGGTTTTATTATCGGGTAAGTTGGTTTCAGGTGGTTGATGGCGGCGGTGGTTTCAGATTAGGGTTTCAGGTGGTTGATGGCGGCGGTGGTTTCAGATTAGGGTTTCAGGTGGTTGATGGCGGCGGTGGTTTCAGATTAGGGTTTAGGTGGTGACGATTGATGGGGTTTTAAGAAGAATGGTGGGTTCAGGCGGTGGAGGTGGTTGCAGATGGCGGCGGTGGCGGTGGTTGATGGTGGTGGGGTGAAGATGATGATGATGATGAAGAGATGATGATGAAGAAGATGTAGGGGTGAAGATGTATATATATTATATATATAATTCTTTATTATTATTATTATTATTAAATTTGTGGGCCCCTCTTTTTTTTAAAAAACATTAAAACATTATAAATATATGACATGGACATGGCCCCACCCTTTTTTTTGATAGACCAACATTTTTTGACACGTAGGACTGCCACGTGGGATGCCCACGTGGCATTTAACAGAAAAAGTTAACCCCAGTTAGTCTGGGACCAACCAAATTAAATAGTTGACAAGTTGGGACTGCTGTGGTACAAGTTGCAAGTTGGGACTGCTGCCTTCCAACCCCCTAAAGTTGGGATTATTAGATTCCATTTCCCCTATATTATTTAGCAAATATTTTGTGTTGTGGACCCCACCAATACCACCCCCAAAACCGGCCCCCAACCCTTCCACACTTAAAATCCTTTTCTTGTACTACAAATCTAAGGAAAGATCATGTAATATATGGAAAAGATCTTGGGAAGATTGTATAGAAGATCATGTGTACTTGCAAGATTGAGAAAAATCTTTTCTTTTGCCTACAAAACTCACGGCCAAACACTCCAAGAAAACAATCCATCCAAGATTTAATTAGTACAAAGAATCCATATTTTAAGGCATTGGAATCCATACTAGATTGTAGGTGATCTTGAAAGATCATGTATGGATCTTAGAAGATCACAATAAAATCCTCCCTTTTCTTTATAAACCTTCGGCCAAACACCCTCTTATAATCTATCAAAGATCACCCTAGTACAAACATATCCATGATATATGGGATTGAGATCTAATGTTAGATCTTGGTGATCTTGAAAGATTATTGGAAGATATGATGAAGCTATAAGATATCACAAGACTTAAACATTTGATCAAAACTCTTCTTCTTTTCTTTCTTTGTGTCGTGGATAAACAAGAACAACCACACACCTTCCTTCAAGTTTAAAACACTCCAAATTTCCTTCATAAACATCCATCTTCCAAACCCCCATTGTGTGTTTCAAGCTTGGAGCTTAACCACTAAGAAAGAACACACTAAATCCCATCATAATCAAGCATTGAAAGCTTCCCTAGCCTTGTGCTAGTTGTAAGTATTCCTGACCTTGTTTTGTCTTTAAAAAGTTCATGTTTATTAGCTTAGAGCAAGTTGTACAAGGGGTGAACTTGAATAAGCTCTTCATAAGAAAACATATGATTTTAAAGACTAAAGTGGTGTTTAGTTAGTGTGGATAAATTGAAAGTTTAGTGATGGATGTTAAGTATTCTTGTAGTTTTTACTAAGATCATGAATACTTGAAGAAAGATAGTGATTTGGGTAACACTTGTTAATGAAACTTAGATGAACTTGAAAGTGATTTTAATCATCTTAACTTAAGGATATAAGACTTGTTAAAGTGGTAAATACTAGTGAACATACACATGTATTTTGTATAAAGGTGTATTTTTATAAAATGGAGTTTTATAAAAATATGGACTTTTTCTAACATATGGATTTATATAAAAACAAAAGGTTTTTATAAAAATGTTATACAAACTAAAACTTGGGAGAACTTATATAGAGATGAACACTTTTATATAAATGGGAATATAAAAGTGTTGGAACATTTTCGTATATAAGTTGTCAAGTTTTGTGTTAAAAATATAAAAGTGTTTATAAAACTTCCAAGTAATATGTGTTGGGAATTAGAAAGTTGAATAATACTTCTAGAAAACACATATTGGAAGACTTGGAAAAGATTAGCTATATAATCACATATAAGTTAAGAAATCGGACTTGGACGTGTTAACGAACTAAGACGTAAAAGCGGACAAACGAGAAAAATATCATTACGTCAAGATGAGTAAAAATATATTTTAAGGAGTTAAAATATATGTAACTTGGGTGAAAAATTTACATAACACTTTCCTAAGTGTTGGAAAAATATTTGTGGGAGAAAATATAACGTAAATAATCTAACGATTAAAAACGTTAAACGAACGTATGGACTTAACGAGGAAAATACACATATATATATATGTTCGGCTCGACGAAATTCTAGTATATTTACTTAATGGGAAAGTAAATATACGGGAAGGAAAACCGAGACGAGTAAATAATATATATATATATATATGTATACCGAACCGACGAGATCCTAGTATATTTACTTAATGGGAAAGTAAATATACGGTGTGGTGAGTCGAGTTGGGCGTTAAAAATATATTATCGAACGACAAGACCTTAGTATATTTATTTGAATGGGAAAATAAATATACGGTAACGTGAGTCGTGTCGAGCGGTAAAGATATTATATCGAACGACGAGATCTTAAGTATAATTATTTAATGGGAAAGTAATTATACGTTAAGTGAAGTTGAGTCGAGAATAATATTATACAAGTTAATTAATATTCATGAAAGTATAAATGTAACTTGTAACAATGGTAATCCATCACCAACGGACCTAGGACATATGTTTAATTAAACGGGGAATTATATGTAAATGGTGATGTTGGGAGTTGGGTGTACAACTTGCCGGAAAAGCACACGCTATAGACTTAGTGACTTACACGCATGCTTGATCACGGACTTGCTATTCTCTGCTATTTGATTGTACGCTGTACATCAGGTGAGTTTCACGGCCCCATTTTACTGTTTTAACAGGGGGAAAGATATGTTTGTCAAAAGTTATCACATGTTGAAATGTTTTCAAAGGTTAAAATGTGATGAGTGGCATGATGAGTACTTGAGTTTTTGTTCGCCACTCGGGGTTGAGTCCTCGCTACTGTAACCATTAATTCAGGTAAATGAAACCGAAGGAATATTTGGATAGTACTATTGGTGCCTGACAAGGCCCACCCCTAATCGATAGCGTCGATTATGCATCGGCGTATGCCAGGGGTGCACGTATTCTGAACTTAAGTCGTTGGGTTCCGAGAAACGACTTGGAGCGGGGCATATTTATTAGTCTTGGTTGGTTATGGGACTCAAGGGATTGCTCATCATCATTGTTTGTAGGAGCTAGCTACTCCTTACAACGGCCACAAGTTGTGCAGGTTTCGCACATGTTGTAAACACGAAATATCGATCGACAAGATCCTAGTATAATTATTTAAATGGGAAAATAATTATACGGTAAAGTGAGTCGAGTCGATGGTTGTGAAAATGTTGTCGTGAAACTAAATATCAATCGACAAGATCCTAGTATAATTATTTAATGGGAAAATAATTATACGGTAAAGTGAGTCGAGTCGATGGTTGTGAAAATGTTGTTGTTATGAAACTAAAACCTGTGAACTCACCAATATTTTATATATTGACGTCTTTTTAAACATATCTTTCAGGTAACTAAGTGCTGAATAGATATGGGGCTAGTGCGGTGGAATTCGGGATGTCAGATATTGGTCGGGGCTTCATCTATTGTTACCAATGGGTTGGAACATAAACGGAAATACCCCCACATTGAAACTTAATGTACATTGTTTTATGTAATTCTATGTGCAACATTGTAACGAGATACTCGTTCTCGACATCCAAATAAATTAATCTTTTCTGATTAAATATAGTTTGTGTTAATCTTGACTTTGATATGCTTCCGAGCGTTGCGCCACGTGTTTCCGCCATTGGCGTGGTGTGACAAAATAGTTGTAAAAAAATAACCAACTTTACCTTTTGTTGTACATGTTAATATCTTCAATACTATTATCATTAATAAACAATCGACAAACACGATCTCCAAAAAAATTAGAAACACAGGGTTTGCCTGCATAAAAAACAATTACTAAAATTAGAATTCAAAGTATTGGGTAAAATATTAAAGTATTAAAAATACAGATATTTAATAAATTGTAACAACCATTATAAAATTTCAAGCGACCAAACTGAATAATTATAATAATTTGCTTCTCATTTTGATGCGTAGCAACATATTTAGACATATCGGTTGCATACGTATCCCACAAAGTTATATAAATGTTCAAACCCCTTCAAAAAGAAAAAAAAATATTTTAGTGATACATCGAATTCAATTATAAAATTATTAATTATGTAATAATAAATATAATAAAAAACAATTCATACTCGCTATCGTGCATTTTCATTATCAACCTCTTTTTATCTGTGGCCACCTTCTTATCTTTATCGTCATTGTTGAAGAACCTCACAACATGTCCTATAACATCTATATGAAAATATAAACCAAAATTAATGGTGACATAAATTAAAAAAAATATGCTATTTATAATAATAAAAAAAATGATCTAGTAATGACGGACCTTGAAAATCCACAGAAACAGTAACCTGAGTGTTCATATTCAAGCACAATTTGTTGGGATTTGCTGAATACTTGTACTTTGATGGGTTCATGCCAATTCCTGGATTTCTTATGACAAGACAAGCATTTTCCAACAAAAACCTCTCGAATCTGAAAAACAAACGCTTCAACACATTCGCCTGAATTTTGTCACCCTGTAATATTTGTATCGATGAGTAAAAGAAGAATTGTATATTTTCGGAATATGTATATAGATATCTACCTATATAAACGTGTGGTGCTAATAAACTAATATACTAAAAAATAAATGTAATACAAAATATGGATTTTGGAATTACATTCTCGTCAATGAGTATCATCTCAATTGAGTAAACATCTTTAGGATTGCGACGATCAGCTTGCCACCACAACCGAATGATCTTTAGCTTCATAGCAACATCATTTTGATTCACATCAATTTGGTTAACCATGGTAAACTCTTGTGCTTGTGCAGCAGCCATTGTTCTCTTCATGTAATAAAAAAAAAAGTTAAGACTAAAATTAGGAATGAAATAAAAGTTAAAATATTATAACAAAAATAATCAACAAATAACAAAATCATATACAATTTTGTAAGGTTTATCCTACATTTTGTGAATTGTTGCACCTTATGTTAATGGTGTGTATAGCAAGTTTGAGTAATGAGATACCATGCAATTAAATACATAACTATAAAAATAGAAAGCATGATATCAGACTTAAATTTATGGTAAATGGTCAACAATTTTGGCAATGAATAGCTAAATCTTATCTGAATGCTTAAAAATAGAGATATAATCTACCTATATTATAGTATAACAATTTTCCCAATGAATAGCTAAATCTATGCTAAATGGCCAACAATTTTCAAAATGTATAGATAAATTTAAGGAAACAAATTTTTTTTTCCAGTATTTGCATAGCTAAATGGTCAACAATTATATCTCGTAATTATAGCTTAATTTATAGAACATAACACACATTTCGCAATGTATAGCTGAATTTCGGAATGGTAAACAATTATATCTCGGAATTATAGCTAAATTTAAGGAGAGAAGTATCATCGTTCGTCTCTGGATACATGTAGCATTTTGTATTAGTAGCACAATAAAGACATAATTATGTAAATATATATATATATATATATATATATATATATATATATATAGGGTGGAGTTAGGATACAAAGGGTGTGTTTTGTGAGAAGGGTGAGAAATAATTGTGTTCATTGGATCATATAAATGGATGGATAAGATTAAATGAGTGGCAAACTTGTAAATTGTGTGATAATATTATTAATTAAATGTATGTTGTGGGGGTATAAAGGTAAAAAGCTTTTGATTTAAATAAATACTCTCATTAATTAAATAATTTAACCACCATATTTGAGAGGAATTCTCGGATTCCTTATGAAAAAAGTCAACCACAATTGAATTCTTGATTCCTTGCGTACGTTTAGATGAATAGAGGTGGACTACTTTTTTAATTTTGATTTAAATTTAAATAATGAACATGTGATCTGGGAGAGAACCTCGACGAGTAGAGGTCGACTACTTTTTCAAGCGAAGTAATCTTCATCTAGCTTTTTTTCTTTTGTGTGTAATATCATCATCTTGCCTTATTTTTTCTTTTTGTATGTAGTGCATATTATGATGTGTTTTGTGATTATCCCGTAGTGTTAAAACACAATGTAAACCCCATATAAAACACAATGGGTTTTATGTTTAACCAAATAGCGTTAAAACACAATGGGTTGTTGCTTATGTGTTCAGATGGGTTTTATATTTATCCAATATTGTTAAAACACAGTGTAAAACTCAATGTAAAGCACAATGTGTTTTATGTTTAAACAATAGTGTTAGAACACAAATTGGGTGTGTGTTCGGATGTGTTTTATGTCCCTCATAGTTAAAACACACTGACGGATGATTTTATTGTTCCAGAATTCATAGTAATGATAATCAGATGTAGAGTTAATGTTTTTGTTAAAAAAACCCATAAATATCTCAATTTTAATTAATGATTTAAATTTCCAAAATCTTGCTTAAGGATACATTTACCTTAATGCCCTTGAATTTAAAAAATAATAGCACCACATGTCACTATAAGATTCCTTCTTACCTTTCTCACAATATAAGGTTTTTGTATGGGAACCCTTATCTATATATATATATATATATATATATATATATATATGTTTCTGTTGTGGGTGAAAATCCTCAGGATGATTTTACCCTACATCCCTAATGCTCCATCCTCAGGATGCTGAAGGGCTCAGCTGGTGTTAGATCAGTTTGCTCTTTTTGCTAAGTAAGAACTTGCTATCTTGACACTTAAGTGTTTAGCAAGCCCTTGTATATCAGATAATAAGCACAGCGGAATGTATAAGTTAAAGCAACACTTTTTATACTAAGGAAGAGTTATTACTCCCCCTTGATGATTGAAACTAATAAATGATAAGTATTTATTATGAATCCAAGCAGTAAATGAGAATTAGATACTTAGACAGATTCACAATAAATACAGAAATGGAATAGAACAGTGAAAGTGTTTGAAGGATTTTTCTATTAAAATCAATGTCTAAAATAGAAGGTTGAAGCCTCCTATTTATAGACGTTTACATACATGTATCTTGCCCAAAAAGCAAGTACAGAAACAACAGAAACAAGTTGCACAAGTTGCAACATTGAAACAAACAAATACAGCTAAAAGTAATAATAAACAATAAAACTACTGATGCAAAAGACGGTGGAAAATATCTGATGCTAAGTGCTGATGAATGACAAACTACTGATGAGTAGTTTGTCTTCAGTACTTCTGAAGTGAACTTGTCTGGTTTGGACTTCAGAACTTCTGATGAAGTTTCTTCTTTAGCACTTCTCTAATCTTCTTTTCAGCAGTTCTTTGTTTTCTTTTCAGTACTTCTATACTTAGCCAAAATGACAGAAGTGAATTAGACTAAGGTTTCCAAAAGTGGTTTCACCAATCCTCTTTGTCCTAACAATCTCCCCCTGGATTGATGAAGCCAAAACCTTACTAATTCCTTATGTTTTTCTTCTGTCTTGAACAATCTTCCATATCTCTTTGTACATGGTGTTCTTGAGCTGGTTTAACTAACCATCAGATAGAGATCCTCTCTGTGGTTCCAGATGTTGAATTGTGAGCAGGTCTTGTGTTGACAGTTTCTTCAGATCACTGATCTTCTTGTAAGCCCTGCTTGAGAGGTCTCTTCTTGTCAACAATACTGAGTTGTTATCAGTAAGGGACCATCTGATGATAGGTATCTTTGACTTGTTAAAGTCAGAAGAATAGGGAACCAGACTTGTCCCTTGGGTTGATGGTCCTGAGTGCTGGATGCTTTCAGTTTCAGATAGCCTCAGGTGGGAGTCTCTTCCTTGTTGTTGTTGTATATCAGGCATCTGAACAGTTGGGAGATGGTGTTCAGTCACTACTCTGGTATGCAGCTTTTCTTTGATGGTCTTTTGTATTTGGTAGGCAAAAGTGGAAGGATCCCTGAATTGTGTTAACAGAGGTTTCTCCTCAATGTCAAAATCTGAATGGACTATTGAACTTCCTTCAAGTAGTACCATTTTAAAGTCAGTTTTGACATTGTCCTCTGCCTTCTTTCTCTGAGTAGCAGGTCTTCTTGATACACCAGAAGTTCTAACTACTGATCTTGAAGGATCAGCAGTTTGAAACTTCTCTGGATTTGCAGCTTTGGCAGCCAAGTATTTTCTGTAAGTATCCATTAGTCTTTCTTCTTTCCATCTGGATACTGAGGCTTTTGAACCATAGCCCTCTGCTACTAACTCTTCTATTACCTGGGCTCTCTTGGCCTTTCCTTCTTTGCTAGTGGCCATTTTATCTGCAAGCAGTTGTGCCCTTCTTGTCAGCTCTTGCATAGAGAGTCCTTTGAGTGTATAGGCTTTAGTCTTGCTGTTCTTGGTAATGTAAGACACCAGTTGTTGTCTTTTATCTTGTTCAGCAATCTCATCAAGGCTAGCCTGCCTTTGTAGTTCAGCTTCATAAGCCTGAAGTTTTTCTTCATGGCTTAAATCTAGATCATCCCTTTCTTCCAGAGTTTTCCAGATCATATCTTCTCTGGCCTTCTTGTTGGCTGCAACTAAGCTCTTCTCTAATAATTCAGCTGATTGAGAGATAGGAGAAGGGTTTAGTACAGTCATTGTTGTAACAGTTGTAGGCCTGATAGGATTAGATGTTGGTTGAATGGGAGCAGTGGTTCTGGAAGGGTCAGCAGTTTGAGGTTTGGAAGTGTTAACCTCTGATGGGTTGACAACTGCTGATGGTTTGTCAACTACTGAAGGATTGTCTTCAGTACTTTCTGATTCTTCATCAGAACTTTTGCCATCAGAAGTTTCTTCATTGTGCCTTAGGGATTCTTCAGATGTTTGGGTCTCATCTTCTTTTTCTGCTGCTTCAATTTCTTCTACTGAGACACCAAACTGTTTGGCCAGTTTTTCTTTCCTGGCCTGATCTTTTTGATCTCTTTCAAGGATGGCCACTCTTGCCCTTATCCTGGCTTGGAATGACTCCTTAGGTTCCCTGATCTTCTCCCCCTTTTTGGATTCATCAATTTTAAGTTTTGAGGTTGAGGGTTGGGAGAATTGTCCTTGAAGATGAGCAATCTGTTGGTTGTTGAAATCTATCTTGTTGGACAGATCATTCATCTTAGTCTTGATCACTCCAAATTGATTCTTGATAGACAGCTCCAAGTTAGCTGTGCATGTTTGGAAGTGATTTCTGATGAGAGTATTCATCATGTGGTACAGGGGACCCTCTGGGCTGCATAGCTGGTTCAGGTCTATGCTTGTTTGCCCAGGGAATTGGGTAGGCATTTGTTTTGAAGGGGGTGTTTTTGGGTGATCCTCATGTTGTACAGAGGATGCCACTCTAGGGGTTTTAGGGATTGAGTGGGCTTTAACCTGTGCAGGGGTGACTGGCTTCTTGAGCCTGGATACCCCTGAAACAGGACCTTCATAATGTGCCGTCAATTCAGTAGTTTGTGTTTGTGAAACATCATCCAAATTAATGGAATCATCTGAATCCCTGATGTTGCCCTCAATGAGGACTGTCTCAGTTAAATCATGAGCTGAGCCCAACTTAGTTCTCTCATGAACCTCTTGTTCTTGGTTCTGAGGATTTCCTACTTCAGGCATTAAGCCTTCATCAGTAGTTGCCACATCTGAGGTCTTAGCTATGTTACTTCTATCCTCAGATCCACCACTGGGTGGTAACTGAGTAGTAGCAGCCTCAGATGCCCCAAGAGTCTCTAAAATTGGGCTTAAAGACTCTGGTCCACCCTCATCTCTTGGGATAGGGCTAGAGATGTCCACATCCATGTCTGATGTTGTGGTTATGTCCCCTGTTTGTTGTGGTTGTAGGGGACTGACATAATCAGATGTGACCTTCTCTTTTAGCCCAGAGAGAAGCTTGGCAATTTCTATTGCCTCTTGTTCAGAAATTTGTGGGGTTGGTTCAGTAGTTTGGGCAATAGGTGAAATTTGTTGTTCAGCAGTTTCAAAAGAAGAGTGTGTTTCAATAGTTTTTCTAAGTCTTTTTCTTTTGAATAAAATGGTTATGGGTGCTCTTGGTGGGGTTTGAGATGGATGAGACTGAGAGGGTGTTTCAGTCTCACCAATTTGAAGAGCAGAATGCTCATGAGCATGTTCAGGCATCTCAACCTCCTGAACAGCTTTTCTTTTGGGTTGGTGGGTTGTTGTCTTTGTTGGCTTGGGCTTTTTGGCTTTTGGTGGTGTGAGTTTGGAAGATGTGGGCTTCAGGGGGACTTGTTGTTGTTCTCCCTGATCATCTTCTGGCCAGGCAGCCGGTTTGTTATGCCTTGAGTATGCTTGTGATGTTAAAGGATTTAAAGTTGAAATTTTTCCCACAAGCACCTCATTACCCAGTTCCCCTATTATGCATTGCATAATGAACCTTGGGTACAACAAAAACTTTTTCTTGGTATTATTGTGATGTAACACCAACTCATTGAAAAATAGTTTTGATTCCCTGAATTTAGTTTCATTCACAATGGAATGAAATATTGGTTGAAAAGTGGAGGGCATCTGGTCATAAGACCCTGTTTTTGGACTCAAACACATAATAATATAATGAAACAAAAGCTTGTATTTTGGTTCAAAATATTTTTTGAAGATAGTAGCATGGGAGAGAGTACCTTGATAACCACACTCAGTCATGGTTAGGTGAATATCAGAATTAGCAACATGGTCAGGGGCAGTTACATCATCCAGACCCAGTCTTGTTGCCAGTGTGGCCGGTGTGATGGTCAGTGGTTTCCCTTTTATTCTTGAGTTGAGGGAAATTACTTCATCATCCGTTGTCACCGTGTCAGCATTTGCCCAGAACTCATTCAGAGTTTCAGTGTGAATTGGTGGGTTTATTGTGAGAGCAGTAAAATATTGGGATTTTACGACAAGATCAATGATCTCATCGTATTGAGACCAGCCTTCTTGTTTTTCAAGAAAGGCCCTTTGATTGTGTCCCTGCTTTAGAACTAGAGCCATGTGGTTTGGGTTTTGATCGAACTGTTGATTTTGCAGGTTTAGGTTATTGAGAGAGTTGTTGAGAGAGAAGGAGGGATTTTTTGAGTTTGAAAGGATAAGTGTGGAGAAAAAGGTATTTATCAGAAGTTTTAACCGCTTGAATCTTCTTTATTAGAAGTTTTTGAACCGCCTTTGGTTAAAAATCTTTTTATCAGAGGTTTTAAACTGATTAGGTCAAACCTCTGATGATGGGAAAAGTCAGATTTGCCCTTTTGACTAAACTGCTGATGAAGGATTACTTCATCAGTAGTTCCCATTTTCTCTTCAGTAGTTTTAACAGCTGATGAGAAATGTTTTTATAAATACTTTTATTCATAACTTCTGAAGGTTATTTTATCAGAAGTTACACACTTTTCAGAAAAATTATCCCCATACTGATGTTTGTTCATCAGTAGTTTCTCTCTTTTTCAGAAGTTTTGTTTCAGACTTTTTGTCTGTTTTTGTAAGTGAAAAATGAAAAATTGCAGAATAATAAAATAAACACTTACAAATTTAGCATCCCAAGCATGGATACTAACTTCTGAAATGTTGATGTGTCAAGGGGTTTTGTGAAGATGTCAGCTATTTGATTAGCTGTTGCAACATGTTTCACCTCAATCTTGCCTTTTTCATAGCAATCTCTTATGAAATGGTACCTTATCTCAATGTGTTTGGTTTTTGAGAATTATACCGGATTTTGAATGATGCTAATGGCAGATTTGCTGTCTACAAACAAAGGTGTCTTGGTTTCTTTGAGTCCATAATCAAGAAGTTGATATTGGAGCCATTGTATCTGTGATGTACAACTTGCAGCTGCAATGTATTCAGCTTCAGCAGTTGAAGTTGCAACAGATGTTTGCTTCTTTGATTGCCATGACACTAGACAGTTACCCAGGAATTGACAACCACCAGATGTTGACTTTCTTGTCATCTTACACCCTGCATAGTCACTATCTGAAAAAGCTGATAACTTGGTATTGCTTGAAGCAGGACACCAAATTCCCAGCGTTGGAGTTCCTTTCAGATATCTGAAAATTCTTTTGACTGCTATAAGGTGTGATTCCCTTGGTGCTGATTGATATCTAGCACAGACACATGTTGAAAACATAATATCTGGTCTAGAAGCAGTTAAGTATAAAAGGGAACCTATCATGCATCTGTACATGGTTTGATCAACCTGTTTTCCTTGATCATCAGGTTCAACTTGTGTGAGTGGTGTCATGGGAGTGGAACATGATTTACAGTCATTTAAAGAAAATTTGTTCAATAATTCTTTAACATATTTTGATTGATGTATAAAAGTTCCATTTGTTTGTTGCTTGATCTGCAGTCCTAGAAAGTACTGCAGTTCTCCCATGGTACTCATCTCAAATTTTGATTGCATGAGTTTTTTAAAATCATCACACAGTTTTGTGTTTGTTGAACCAAAAATGATATCATCAACATAAATTTGAACAAGTAAGACATGATTTCCAACATGTTTAATGAAAAGAGTTTTATCAATGGCACCTCTTGTAAAGTTATTTTTGAGTAAAAAGGTGGAGAGTGTATCATACCAGGCTCTTGGAGCCTGTTTGAGCCCATAAAGAGCTTTGTCCAGTCTGTACACCCACTCAGGATGAGAAGGATCCTCAAACCCAGGTGGCTGACAGACATACACCTCCTCTTTTATTTTTCCATACAAAAATGCACTTTTCACATCCATTTGATAAACTTTAATTTTGTTGGAAATGGCATAGGCCAGAAATAACATGATGGCCTCAAGCCTTGCAACTGGAGCAAAGGTTTCATCATAGTCAATTCCCTCTTCTTGAGAGTACCCTTGAACTACCAGTCTTGCCTTGTTCTTGATTATCATATCAACTTCATCTTGTTTGTTCCTGAAAACCCATCTTGTGCCAATTGGTTGCTTGTTTGGAGGTAAGGGACAGATTTCCCAGACCTGTTGCTTGTTGAACTGAAGCAGTTCATCTTGCATAGCTTGCACCCAATTATTGTCTTTGAGGGCTTCCTGGTACTTCTTTGGTTCCAACTGTGAAATAAAGGCTGAAAATAGGCAAAAGTTGGAGAGCTGGTTTCTGGTAAGAACACCTGAAGCTATATCACCCATGATTTGATCAAGTGGATGATCTCTGTGTTCAATCAGTTGTTGTAAACCACTGACAGGTGTAGGTGGCTCTTGTTCTTCAAACAAACTACTGAGGTCTATAATATCTGGTTCAGCAGTTTTAGCTTCTTCAGTAGTTGTAGGTGCTGAAGCAGATGTTTGAGTTTGGCCTTCAGTATTTGTTGGATCAGAAGTTTGAGAAACTTCTGATGGTGTTGAAGTTGACTTAATGACTGTTTGAGGAGTCCATGGTGTAGGATCCTCATCTTCAAACCTTTGATCACCATAATAAGTAGGTTTGGAAGGAGTAACAGTCTTTTCAGGTCCAAAGTGGAAGTTGTCAAGGTCAAAGAGTTCAGCAGGATGTGCTGGAATAAGAGTGTGTTTTGACTCATTGAACTTGACATTCAATGTTTCTTCTACTATCCTGGTGTGAGAATTAAAAACCTTGTAGGCTTTTCTAGTTGAGGAGTAACCAAGAAAGTAACCTGAGTCAACTTTGGCAGCAAACTTTGAAATAGATTCCTTGATGTTCAAGATGAAACATTGACACCCAAAAGCCCTGAAAAAGGAGATAAGGGGCTTCATGCCATGAAGAACTTCATAGGCAGTCTTGGAATGTCTCTTGACCACAAGAACTCTATTCTGAACATAACATGATGTGTTAACTGCTTCTGCCCAAAAGTACAAGGGCAGTCCAGAATCAGCTAACATTGTTCTTGCTCCTTCTATCAATGTTCTGGTCTTCCTTTCTACTACACCATTTTGTTTAGGAGTTCTGAGAACACTGTATTGTCTAATAATCCCTTTAGACAAACAGAATTCATCCAGAGTTTTGTTCCTGAACTCTGTCCCATTATCACTTCTAATGGTTTTGACAGATAGAGAATATTGTTTCTCTACTTGTAGAATGAAGAACTTGATGATTTCAGCAGCCTCATCCTTGGAGAATAAGAAGAATACCCATGTGAATCTTGAGTAGTCATCAATGATGACTAAGCAGTATTTCTTCTTACCAAGGCTCATAATCTTGACAGGTCCAAATAAGTCCATATGGAGTAGTTGAAGACATGCAGTTGTTTTTGATTCTTCAATAGACTTATAGGAGGACTTATGCTGTTTTCCCTTTAAACAGGATACACAGTGTTCTTGACACTGGTATACTTTCAAAGGTAGACCTCTGACCAAGCCCATTTTTGTGACTTTATTTATGGTTTTAAAGTTCACATGGCCAAGTCTCCTGTGCCAGAGATCTGTTTCTGAAGTTGATGCCCTTGAGAAGAAACAGGCAGTGTTGTTTAATACTTTGTCTTTCTCAATGTCCACTGCATAGACATTGCCACATCTTTTGGCAATCAGCAAAGTATGATCTTCAATGATCTTCTCTATCAACTTCTGGCCTTCTGGTGAGATGATCTTGCATGCTGTCTTTGTGAAAAAGGAAGAATATCCTTTATCACACATTTGTGACACACTCAGCAAGTTGTATTCAAGGTTTTCCACCAGATTGACCTTGTCAAACTGTATTTTGCCAGAGGAGACATTGCCATGTCCTAGCACATATCCCTTAGCATTGTTCCCAAAGGATACAGATCCTTCTCTTTGGCTGATAAAGTTGTTTATCAGGTATCTGCATCCAGTCATGTGCATAGAGCCTCCACTATCAACATACCATATGCTGTTTAAGCCCCTGGAAACTCTCTGCACATAAAAGCAAATTAGTTAGATCTAGGAACCCAAGCCTGTTTGGCTTTGGGTTTGCTCTTGAGAACAGTTACAGTTTGTTCTTGACCAGGTTGAGAAATCCATGTCTTTTTGGCAATGGATTTTTCATTAAGAACCATGGTGGTATCCTTTTCGGGACCACCATCAACCTTGGTCATCAGTAGTTGTACCATGTTCATTAGATTTTGTATCTCAGCAGTTTGTGAAACTGCTGATGATCCAGGTCTAACTACTGACAAAGAATTTTAAGAAAAAGATTTTGGTTGAGATTTTATCTTTTTCTGAGAAAAGGTGTTTTCAGGTTGTTGTTTCTTGGGTTTAAAGATTCTTTCATAATCATTTCTGATTTGATTTCCCACAACCTGTTGTTTAATTTTTTGATTGAACTGAATTCCTTTTCTGTATCTACAAAATTCAGTTTTGTGGTTGAACAGACCACAAATTTCACACTCTTTTGCCTTTTGTTTTTGATTTAAAGGCAAATTTCTGACATTTGTGAAGAGATTTTGCTCATCAGTAGTTTTCAGGGTCTCAACTCATGATGTAGATGAAACTACTGATGGCTTGTTGTCAGATTTTGTTAATACTTCTGAAGTACTTTCTTTAAAAATGCCAGGATTTCTGTTTAGAAAGTTTTCATGGAAAGATGTGCACTCTTTCCCTTCAGAAGTTTCATTTGAAACAATTCTTCTCCCATCTTCAGTAGTTTTGGGAGAAAAATCTGTTGGTGTTTCAACATGATGGTATCCTATGCCAAACTTAACATTTGAAGCACTTTGTTTGTTTAGCAATAATTGATACCCCTTACAAGATTCCACCCATTTTTCACAAGTGATCCTGGTGTCAGCAAGCTCTTGTCTGACATCTCCCAGGTCATTTAGCATGATTTTAATTTGTGCTTGGGTTTCAATAGCTGAGTCAGTTAATTTAGAAACTTCTTTTGTTTTAGCACACAGTTTTCTTTCTAAATCACATTTTATCTGTGTGTATTTTCTTTCTAAATCATTGGCTTTACCTTGTAAGTGCAGATTTGTCTCTCTTATGAGAGCAAAAGTTTCTTTGCAAGAATTTGAGCAAAGTTTTGTCAATGATTCTTTTGATACCTGTGACAATGCAGATTTTGAAGTACAGCCTTCAAATGCCATTAAGGCAAAGTTCTTTCTGCCATTGTCTGGTTCTCCCCAGTTGATGTCAAACACTTTGTTGTCTGCATCAGGATTGCACTCTGTGGTGTCAAAAGGGAGACTGCTCCAGTCAACATACCCTGAGGTAAAAAGACTTTGTTGAGAGGGTTGTTGAGGCTGTGGAGGATGTTGAGCAGCTGGAAAGGGAGGGATTGATTGTTGGCTCTGCATCTGTTGAGCAGACACTTGAACATATTGTACTTGTGGCATGTATTGCTGTTGAGGAGCTTGTGCCTGTACAAAATGAGCACTCCCTTGAATTCCATTATTCTTATTATAATTGGGGTTATAGTTATTTCCAGATTGTGATTGGTTAAAGCTAGAGCTTCTACACTCTCTAGCAAAGTGTCCCAACTTCTGACACTTGTGACATCTCAATTTAGATTTGTCAAAACCAATTTTTGTATTACTGGTCAATCCTGGAAATTTCCTTCCTGGCCTTTTATAAAACTTATTAGTTTTAATGCTTAGCATGGCCAGTTGGTGTAAAATGTCCATTTCTTCTAAGTCATCACTGCTAAAGTTTTTCAAATCATCCATGATAAAACATAGATTATCAGCAGTTTGACTTTGGTCATTATTGTCATAACCTGGGAAAGATCTTTCTGATGAGATCCCAGTTGTTATGTCAATGTTGTCATAAGATCCATAGGAACAAGTTGGTGAGTCTTGTCCCAAGAGTGCTGTACTACCTGGTAGGTAGTCATCAGCAGTTTTACCAGATGATTGTAATTTCTTCTTTTGATCAATTTCTCTCTCAAAAGTAAGTAATCTCCCATGGAGTTTTGTAAGAGTGAGGGAGCTAAAATATGGTGAGGATCTTAAAACAATGGAGTATGTTTCCCATTTGTCTGGTAAAGACCTTAAAAATCTATGTAGCATAGACACTGTTGTATAGGTCTGACCATTTAACTTTAGCTCAGATATTAATGAGGAGAATCTTTCAAATTGTTGAGTTAAAGTTTCCCCATTAATATGAGCAAATGTCTCATATTGTTGAGCTAAGATTTCTCTGGTGTTGGCAATCACCTCTTCAGTTCCTCCAAACTGTTCTTTAAGACAATCCCAGAGTTCTTTGGCACTTTCACAATGTAAAAGGCCAGAGTATATCTCATTTGGGAGAGCCATTGCCAACATAGAGAATGCTTTTGCATCTAGCTCAAGTTTTAGGAAATCATCATCTGTATATTCTTTTGGGTCCTTAGGGACCTTGACATTAGTTTCAAGATTGACATTTACTGGTTTGTGAGGACCATATATCACAGATCTCCAACAACCTGTGTTGGTTTGTGACAAGGTTTGTGGGGGTATAAAGGTAAAAAGCTTTTGATTTAAATAAATACTCTCATTAATTAAATAATTTAACCACCATATTTGAGAGGAATTCTCGGATTCCTTATGAAAAAAGTCAACCACAATTGAATTCTTGATTCCTTGCGTACGTTTAGATGAATAGAGGTGGACTACTTTTTTAATTTTGATTTAAATTTAAATAATGAACATGTGATCTGGGAGAGAACCTCGACGAGTAGAGGTCGACTACTTTTTCAAGCGAAGTAATCTTCATCTAGCTTTTTTTCTTTTGTGTGTAATATCATCATCTTGCCTTATTTTTTCTTTTTGTATGTAGTGCATATTATGATGTGTTTTGTGATTATCCCGTAGTGTTAAAACACAATGTAAACCCCATATAAAACACAATGGGTTTTATGTTTAACCAAATAGCGTTAAAACACAATGGGTTGTTGCTTATGTGTTCAGATGGGTTTTATATTTATCCAATATTGTTAAAACACAGTGTAAAACTCAATGTAAAGCACAATGTGTTTTATGTTTAAACAATAGTGTTAGAACACAAATTGGGTGTGTGTTCGGATGTGTTTTATGTCCCTCATAGTTAAAACACACTGACGGATGATTTTATTGTTCCAGAATTCATAGTAATGATAATCAGATGTAGAGTTAATGTTTTTGTTAAAAAAAAACCCATAAATATCTCAATTTTAATTAATGATTTAAATTTCCAAAATCTTGCTTAAGGATACATTTACCTTAATGCCCTTGAATTTAAAAAATAATAGCACCACATGTCACTATAAGATTCCTTCTTACCTTTCTCACAATATAAGGTTTTTGTATGGGAACCCTTATCTATATATATATATATATATATATATATATATATATATGTTTCTGTTGTGGGTGAAAATCCTCAGGATGATTTTACCCTACATCCCTAATGCTCCATCCTCAGGATGCTGAAGGGCTCAGCTGGTGTTAGATCAGTTTGCTCTTTTTGCTAAGTAAGAACTTGCTATCTTGACACTTATGTGTTTAGCAAGCCCTTGTATATCAGATAATAAGCACAGCGGAATGTATAAGTTAAAGCAACACTTTTTATACTAAGGAAGAGTTATTACTCCCCCTTGATGATTGAAACTAATAAATGATAAGTATTTATTAAGAATCCAAGCAGTAAATGAGAATTAGATACTTAGACAAATTCACAATAAATACAGAAATGGAATAGAACAGTGAAAGTGTTTGAAGGATTTTTCTATTAAAATCAATGTCTAAAATAGAAGGTTGAAGCCTCCTATTTATAGACGTTTACATACATGTATCTTGCCCAAAAAGCAAGTACAGAAACAACAGAAACAAGTTGCACAAGTTGCAACATTGAAACAAACAAATACAGCTAAAAGTAATAATAAACAATAAAACTACTGATGCAAAAGGCGGTGGAAAATATCTGATGCTAAGTGCTGATGAATGACAAACTACTGATGAGTAGTTTGTCTTCAGTACTTCTGAAGTGAACTTGTCTGGTTTGGACTTCAGAACTTCTGATGAAGTTTCTTCTTCAGCACTTCTCTAATCTTCTTTTCAGCAGTTCTCTGTTTTCTTTTCAGTACTTCTATACTTAGCCAAAATGACAAAAGTGAATTAGACTAAGGTTTCCAAAAGTGGTTTCACCAATCCTCTTTGTCCTAACAGCTGGCTTCAGGATATTTCAAGATATGCACATCCTGAAGATATACTAACAAGCTATCTTTATATGATATGATTGCAGGTACAACTAAATTATAATATGAACCTGAAACTGACTTCCAACGTCTACATTAGTTGGTCAAAGAAGCTAAATATGGAGGAGGTTACGAGCCAAGGTCTAAGCATAAAGAAGAAGTCAAGAATGTAACCGATATACATTTATTATCGGCGATAAAAGAGGAAACAGCTGAAAAAATAACTAAGCTAGGAGGAGACCGTTATCTAACGATTTAATTCAGTTGAAACACCTCCAACGTTCACCTGAAACAGCCCAACCGATATTGAAGGAGTTTAACTACATAACGGATTCATTGTTGGTTTCATGTATTATATAAAGGGGAGTATTGGACGAATATAGGACACTTACATACACACTGCTTACACTATAGCTACACACACATACACTTAGCTGATCAAAAACACTCACACAATCATTGTAATCATAGTACACTCATCCACATACTCATCCAAAGTTGTATCTTTTTACTATTTTAATATTAACAAACAAGGCAGGGGCCTAGACTCCTCCCGAAGTTTTATGCCGGCGATCTACAATTGATCAAGGGCTTTCCTCGTAGATCATGTGTTGTTCTTCTCGTTATTTTCTTTATTTGTCTATTTCTAACAGTTCCATCCTGAGGATATAACTGTCCATCCCGAGGATATAACTGTTCATCCCGAAACTAACCTAAGCCATCCCGATCATAGTTATCATATTTTTGCCTATTAAACATCCTGATACACCATCTTAAGAATATTATTGATTTACAAACATATTTCTACACATTTAGCACTCTACCTCACATAAACTAATTTGGAATACAAAGTTATTTTTATTGGATAATTTTTGACCAAAACAATTTGGCGTCCACCGTGGGGCAAGTGGTGCTATTTTAACAAAAAACTTTGTTAAAACTCTCTTTTATTGAATTGTTGTTTACAAAATTTGACAACTATGGCTTTTTCACAAAAATCTGTTTCAACATCCATGCCATCTACAACCTCTGCCAGAAACACTGCCTTACCACCTCCACCTGCACTTCCAAGAAGTTCCACTTCTCAAATCCCACTTAGACCATCTGGATCTACTCCTCCTGTTTTTTTATCGAATGATGAATTACTTTCTATGTTTGCATTGATGAAGGATTCGATACATCAACAACAAGACACAAACCGAATGTTGATAAGAGAAATACAAACTCTTAAATCATCCTCAAGGAGGCCAAGTGAAGACATGGGGACACCATTGCAACCCAGGGCGTTAGATTTTAATTCTAGCATCTCTGGAGGAGTACATCAAGGAGATTTCATCCCCATGAGTTCTTGTGACATCCGTCACTTTTCGTATTTATTTTAACATTTCGTATTGTTCTATGTACATTTGAGACTTCAAATTAATAAAACGTGGCATTTTATCATTTCCGTACGCTCTAAAAAAATATTTTGTGACACTTTTAGACCCATATAATCATACTCTAAACATATATTAATATAAAACCTTTGAAATAATTGCCCAAAAAATAAATGTTTGGGACGGGGTTCGAACCCGCGTCCCAAACCGGCCCAAACACACACACGTTTTAACCAGCTGAGCCACAAGCTTCTTTGTGAACATATCCTAACCCAAATAAGTATATACCTTCCTTACATACAACAGTTGACTTCCAGAAGTCAACTGCGAGCCTTTCCCTTCCAATTATACATCCAATCCGCGTTCTTTGACTACGATTTGTTATGGCAAGTATAACCGACTCATCACTGCTTGATTTCCACGCAAATCACAATTAAAACATTCCTAAAATTGACCCATTACGCGTATTATCATAAAGGTGGGTCAAAATTTCTATAATTACGAACCCGTGTGTAATAGTATAAATTGAGGCCTTCTTTGCAAGCTCTAATCGCCGAACATCAAACCCCCATACTCAATTTACCCTTACACTCTTTCAAATCTCCAAATTTTGCTTCGGTTTGACTTCTTGTTTGACCCGACCAATCGCACTTTAAACCCACTGTAAGTCCAATTTCATTATTGGGGTATGTTAATCGGCCCTTTACAAGCAATAGCCCCAACATTACAGGGGCTATTGCTTGCTAATTAACGTTATTGAAAAAACTAGGGTTCATAAGTATTGAATTGGGGAAGAACATCGCTGCAGACAAAGGATTAAAAGTATTTCGAAACAAAGAAATATCAACCAACTGATCTAGATCAGTTGGTAATGGCCATGTTTTAAACAAAACAGAACCGGTCGTAGGCCAGGGTTCGAGTCCCACGAGTACCATTTTGTTTTCTTTGTTTAAAATCATTTATATAATCAAATCAGATAGCCTTTATAATTAATTGAAACCAAGATTAAACGTTCTCAGGATCTAGACCAAATGGTCTAGGCTTGTGATATAAGACACGAACCGGCCAGAGGCCCGGGTTCGAGTCTGGGCACATGCAACTTTTTTTCTTATTTTTTTTACTCTTTTATACTTATATATTCAATATTATCTTTAAAAATAGATTTTAAATACTAAACATGGCTTAAAATTCTATAAAATTTATTTTAAGTTATTCTGAGGATAAAGTTTATTATCCAAATTTTAGTTTTTCAAAAATAATTTATTTAATATATATTATAAATATTACAAGTTTATTCATTTAAAATTTTAAAATTCTATAAAAATACCTAAACGATTTTATAAAATTCCACAAAAATTATTCTAAACTTGTATAGCAATAAACATTTCAGAAATAATTTTTATTCCAGAAAAATCGTTCATTTTATATTTTTTAATTGATTTTTGTTATTTTAAACCATAATTAAATCATAATAAATTCATTTTTCAATATTTTTATCCCAAAATTTTACATAAATTATTTCTGTTCATATAGAACAGAAATATAAATTTTAATTTGAAATTTCTTTAATTTTAATATTTTTAGATATTAAAATTATATCTTTGACAAATAAGAATAAATATACTAAATATTTGATTCTTGAGGAAATAATTTTATAAAAATTATTTTTATACTTAAAACCCTATAATGTGATCATCCTAAATCAAAAACCTATAATAATCTTTTATTTAAATTATTTACCGAATTTCTCCCATTTATTAATAATTAAACAATTACATATCCCCAAATTAGGAACCCTAGAATTACTTGCATCCTAGAATTATTTCCCTTACACATTATCAAATTCTTTAGGTTAATCCTTTGGGATAATCTCAATTCAAATCACGTTGTTCGGTAGAGTTTCAAGTTATTTACGCGAACTGTGAGTATTTCCTATCCCCTTTTTGCTTTTATTCATTTTTGGGGTGTTACATGTACACTTATACAAATTACAAATACAAGTTCACATTTTTACAATACAATTCTAGTACTATGTGCATTTGCTTACAAATGTGCTTTATGCTTAGACATTACATGTAGAATACATTTGTACTTAGTGAAATCATTAACATTGTACAAGCCGACCTTAACATTGGATAGCGCTATTGGATTGACAACCTGCCTAGGTTGATTCTCCCCCTTTTTCATCGGAGAATCCGTGGTCATTGTTAAGCTTTTTATCCATTTATTGGATAAGTACACCGCCGTTCATTTAGTACATTATACAGTCACAGGGTTGATTTCGCTCATTTGTATGATACATAGTTTACATATTTGCACTGTAGCTTGCACTTGAATTGTATACCTTTTTCAACTTACTATATGTATTAAAACTAGGAATGCTCACCAACATTTCTTATGTTGACCAAACCTATTTTGTACATGTTTCAGGTGCAGTTTGATCTAGTACTATAGCATGGGACTTTTAGTGCTTGTTTTTAATAAGTTATTTCAATTTTCATGTTTCATTCAGACTTTGTATTTTTCGTTTCCATGTAAGACAATTTGAATTATTCAATAATATATTTACATTTTAGTACCATGTGCTTTTGAACAATCGTCACTACGTGACACCTCGATGATTCCGCCATCGGTTGGGGTGTTACAGTTCTGGATTCTCTGCCCCAGAAACGATTACTGCTCCCAGGATGGCGACCACCAGGGATACAGGATATGCACATGTGCCATCCCAAGGATATAATACCAACGGTAACAATTTAAGTTCTAGTACTTTTACTACTAATGAGGTTGCTTCTTTGCAGGATACAGGAATAAGCCCTCAGTTAGCAAGGGAACTTCAGAAGATCAAGGATATGGTATCGAGTGTTCCAGGGATAGTACAACCCATCCCTGAAGTTTCCTCGGCGTGCCATAGAGTGTCAAGATTTGCACCCCCCATATGCGATGCAGAGATTCCAAAACGATTCCAAACTCCAAGCATGAAGCTCTATGATGGATCTACAGATCCCGAGGAGCATGTGGCTCAATATAGGGAAAGGATGGAAATAAATCCAATCCCTGCCAATCTGAAAGAAGCATGTTTATGCAAAGGATTTGGTTCAACTCTCACCGGTCCAGCCCTGAAATGGCTCCTAAGTGTTCCACCCTATTCTATTACTTCTTTTGCACATTTAATTAACATGTTTAACAATCAGTTTTCTTGCAGTCGGACATTCGAACGTTTGACAAGTGATCTGTACAGGGTAACTCAACCACAGGGGGAATCACTAAGAGAATATATTACCAGGTTTGGAAAGGAAGCACTTGACATCCCGAACCTGGATGTCACTACAGCAGTACAGGAATTCAAGATGGGGCTGCAGAAAAATTCACCATTCTATCAGGAATTGGTAATGAATCCATGCAGGAACTTGGATGAAGTCAGGAACAGAGCTTTGAGATTCATCCGACTCGAGGATGATAAGAAGATACAAGATAGGATAGAATCATCCTCAAAATATAACCATCCCAATCGAAAATCCACTCCCACATACGAGCCATATAAGCATAAACCATATGCTAGACATGATAATAAGAAGGTCAATGTGGTAGAGGATGACTGCCCTAAATTATCAGAATAATGTTTTTCTGTCGATGTAACAGGTTTGATGTATGCCATGAAGGATCTAGGAGACAAAGCAAGATGGACAAGGAAGGACAACAAGGCAGGATGGAAAGACAAATCCAAATGGTGTGCCTTTCACGAAGATTTTGGCCATATCACTAAAGATTGCATTGCACTAAGAAAGGAGATAGCATATCTCTTAAGAAAGGGTCACCTCAAGGATCTCCTGGGCAAAAAGAAATCAAGATCTCAGGATGGCGCAAACATCCCGGAAAGAGCAGCATCCCCACCTAAGGATGCTGGCATTATCAACTTCATTTCAGGAGGGTCAGATATTTGTGGAACCTCATACTCAGCTGCTAAAAGACATGCGAGGGAAGCGAAATCTGAAAAAGGAGAAAGACCAACGAAGACGACCATCCTGACAACCTCAAAAGTGATAAGTTTTGAGGAAGAAGACAGAGAAAACATCCTTGACCCTCATCATGACGGTTTGGTTATTACTTTATATATTGCTAACCACTTTATTCGCGGGATTCTTATAGATGGAGGAAGCTCAGTAAACATCATCCAGCTTGAGGCCCTCAAGAGGATGAACATCCCGGAATCAGAGATAGTTTCCAGGTCATCAGTTTTGGTGGGCTTCAGTGGGGAAACCAAGAGCACAGTGGGTGACATCAAACTACCAGTATACGTAGAAGGGGTGAACTCTATCCAAAGATTTTGTGTGATAGATTCCCTATCCTGCTACAATGTCATCCTGGGGAGACCCTGGATACATGATATGAAGGTCGTACCTTCAACCTATCACCAATGTGTGAAACTACCCACACCTTGGGGAGTTGTGAAGGTCAATAGCGATCAACAAGAAGCCAAGGATTGCTACACGACATCAATGAAGGCCTCATCCCGACAAACATAGCAATTACAGCAGAATGCACAATGCCATCCTCAGAATATTAAAGCACATCCTGATCAGGATGTAAAAGCCATCTGCCTTGACGACAACAACGAGGATGTCACTGTGCAAATCGGTAAGAATATCCCACATGATATTGAACAATCACTAATATCTTTTCTTAAATGTAGGATGTCTACTTTTGCTTGGAAACATGAAGATATGACCGGCATATCAAAGGATGTCATCACTCACAAACTTGGGATTGATAAGATTTTCAAGCCCATTCAGCAAAAAAGAAGGAAGTTTGCTCCAGAAAGAAATGTCATCATCCAAGAAGAGGTAGACAGGCTGCTGAAGTCTAAGATGATAAGGGAAGTAAAATTCCCAAGATGGCTGGCGAATGTTGTGGTAGTCCAAAAGAAAAATGGAAAATGGAGAGTGTGTGTGGACTACACAGACCTTAACAAGGCCTGTCCTAAAGATCCATTCCCACTACCACACATAGACTCAATGGTGGATGCTATAGCAGGCCACGAGATGCTGACATTCATGGATGCATCCTCAGGATTCCAACAGATACAAATGGAACCAGATGATCAGGAGGACACAGCATTCATGACACCGTCAGGTATATATTGTTATATAGCCATGCCATTTGGATTAAAAAATGCAGGTGCCACTTATCAGAGGCTAGTGAACATGATGTTCAAAGAAAAGATTGGGGACACGATGGAGGTCTACATTGATGATATGGTAGTAAAATCCAAGAAAGCAGAAGATCATCTTCGGGATCTCAAAGAAGCTTTTGACATCCCGGATGCTTACAACATGAAGTTAAACCCAGCAAAGTGTCATTTTGGAGCTGGAGCTGGGAAGTTTCTTGGATATTTGGTAACAAAAAGAGAGATAGAAGCCAGCCCTGAACAAATAAAGGCCATCCTTGATCTCAAATCCCCAATAAATATTAAGGATGTGCAAAGGCTGACTAGCAGGATAGCAGCCCTGAATAGATT
Source organism: Ambrosia trifida (assembly GCA_028751855.1). NCBI lineage: Eukaryota > Viridiplantae > Streptophyta > Magnoliopsida > Asterales > Asteraceae > Ambrosia > Ambrosia trifida. The sequence continues at coordinate 32,748,863 of CM054133.1, read as the reverse complement.
CATCTCGAAATCCTCAGAGAAATGTTAAGAATTCTATGACATCCTGAAAAAGAATAACAAGTTCGACTGGGGACAGAGACATGAAGAAGCATTAAAGAAGCTCAAAGATTATCTTGCAGCAGCTCCATTGTTGATGAAACTGGAGGATGGAGAACCTCTCAAGCTGTATCTTGCAATTTCTAGGAATGCAATAAGTGCAGTATTGGTAAAGGACTTCGAAGGGCAACAACATCCTGTCTATTATGTAAGTAAAACGCTCATAGATGCTGAAACCAGGTATTCACATCTCGAAAAACTCATTTTAGCTTTAATAATGGCTTCTACTAAGTTAAGGCATTATTTTGAAACACATAAAATATATGTTCAAACTAACTATCCCATTAAAAATGTATTAAGAAAACCTGAAATGTCTAGATGAATGGCAAAATTGTCAGTTAAATTAAGTGCCTTTGACTTAGAATATGAGCCTAGAAATGCAATCAAGTCACAGGCCCTAGCAGACTTTGTGGCTGATTTCAGTAGTGACATCCTGACTGAAGTAGAGTCTGACGTTCAACAACTATATGAAAATTTAGGAAAATGGACTCTATACACTGATGGTGCTTCGAATAAAAGAGGTACAGGTTTGGGAATACTACTAAAATCGCCACAAGGGGACAAGATACCCCATGCCATTAGATGTGCATTTCAAACAACCAATAATGAAGCTGAATATGAAGCTCTCATTGCTGGTTTACAACTTGCTAGAGATTTACATATTGTTAAAATTGAAGTCCTTGTTGATTCTTTGTTGATTACTAACCATTTCAATGGATCATATGCAGTAAAAGGACAAAAGTTAGCCATTTATCTTGAAATCGTTAAAAATTTAGCTACTTCCTTTGTAGAATTTTCACTAACACAGGTACCTAGGGAAGAAAATGCTGAAGCTGACGCCCTAGCAAATCTGGGATCCTCCTTTAATTTACCAGAAGGATCCAAGATTCCTATCATTCACATCTTGAAACCGGCAATCGAAGAGTGGCATCCTGAGGATGGCCAGGCACATCCTGAGGAAAAAAACGGACCATCCTGAGGATATCACTGTTTTGGCCACTCAGAAACAAGATGACTCATCATGGATGACTCACATAATCAAATATTTACAAGAAGATGTCATTCCTGATGAAGAAAATCCAATGGCTTTCAGGATAAAGGTATCTAAATTTACAATTATAGACAATATTTTGTATAGAAAGTCTCTTGCAGGTCCATATTTGAGATGTCTCAACAAGGATGAAGCAAACGAAGTACTCAAAGACATCCACGGAGGAGATTGTGGAAATCATACAGGAGGAAGATCTCTCTACTCGAAGACTCTGAGGACGGGATACTATTGGCCTACTATGAAGAAGGATGCCATGCTGTATTCCCAAAAGTGTGATGCATGCCAAAGACATAGCAACATACTTCACCAGCCTGCTGAACCACTACTGTAACACCCCAACCGATGGCGAAAACATCGAGGTGTCACGTAAGAATGAGTATACAGTAGCACATGGTATTCAAGTTTTAATTTGAAATTTATTTAAAGTAAAAAATATCCAAAATTGAAAATACATAATAAGTCTTGAATGGAATTCTAATACATCAAATAACCAAATAAAGCATAAACTTCAATTTGTCTTCTCATGCTAACACTCTAGTCTTCACGCATCATTATTTCCTGTTGAGTTGTAAAAATGGGGGGGTCAACTAGAAGTTGGTGAGAATACATAAGCCATGTCAAGCAATTAAGTTTAAGAATAAAAGTTTAGCAATTCATATGTCTATCGTAAGTTTAAGTCTACATGAATAAACATGAAGTGTTGAATGCACATAATCAAACCTCCGATTAGTTTAGGTCCATCCCGTCATCCACGGTTCACCTTAATATTATGTTGGAACGATAACAATCACCCGCGCTCCCCATAAAAGATGGTCAACGAATCTAGGTGGGATTGTCAATCCAATAGATCTATTATTGAGTATCGCTGGCTTGGCCATAGCTAATGATTATGTAAGTTGAAGTTTAAGTCTAACAATAGTTGTCTAAGTCATGTAGCATTAAAGTTTACAACTAGACATGTATGTAGAATTGCTTAAGTATAAAGTTTCAAGTACAAAGAATTGCATAAACATGGTTACGTAAACTCACATTCGCTAAGCTGAATTATCCTCTAAGCGTTGTGAATGTATGTGAGGCGAATCCCAACGACTCAACAATGTAGCTAGTCCAATTTGAAGAAATAAGAAATCCGAAAAAAAAGAAAGAATATCATGCTTCCAATTCGCCAATTACAAGAGCTTATAATCAAAGCTTCAATTGTAGAAGTAATAGACTATAGAAGAAAAGTATGAGGGAAAGTTTAATCGGATTGAAACAATCGATTTAGAGGTGGCAAGTGTAATGGTTCATAGGTGGATTTTTATACTAGTTTTGGATTCAATTAGCCATTAAAATTGGTCAACACCATATAGTAAGGTTTTATGATGAATTGACTATTTGACTAGGACTTTGACTGTTTGACTAAGACTTTGACTAGGACTTTGACCAGGACTTTGACTATTTGACTTTCTAAAAATATCTGATTTTATTATCATTATTATTATTATTATTATTATTATTATTATTATTATTATTATTATTATTATGAGAGGAGTTTAAAATGTATAGCTGGTTGGGAAAATTTTGGGACCTATGAGCTTATTTGTTGTAAACGACGAATAATAATGGAAACATTTAATGAATAAAATTATTTGAGGAAAAATACAGGATGTTACAACTACATCCTATTGTTTCACCATGGCCCTTCATGAAATAGGGAATGGACATAGTAGGAAAGCTACCCAAAGCTCCTGGAGGAAAGGTATTCATGCTAGTAATGACAGACTACTTCTCGAAATGGATTGAAGCTGAAGCATTTGTGCAAGTTAGAGATAAAGAGGTGGTCTCATTCATCAAAAGAAATATCCTGGCACGATTTGGAGTACCATCTGAAATCATTTGTGAATTCATTAGCAAAAGAACAACTGACTTTTGTGAGAGTTGGGGAATCAAGATGGTAACTTCAACACCAGTCCATCCTTAAGCTAATGGAAAAGCGGAATACTCAAACAAAATCATCGTCAACAACTTGAAGAAGAAGCTTGGGGAAAAGAAAGGAAAATGGGCAGAAGAACTTCCATTTGCACTTTGGGTTGATAGGACTACTTCAAAGAATGCAACTGGTCAGACACCTTTCTCTTTGGTCTTTGGAACAGAAGCAATGCTTCCAACAGAGATGGTCATGCCTACAGCAAGGAAGCATCTTCAGGATGCAACTACTAATTCTGAAGCATTACTACAAGACTTGGAAACTGTGGATGAACTCAGGGATGCTGCTAAATTAAGGATGGCAGCATATCAACAAAGGATTGCTAAAGCATACAACAAAAACCTCAGGATAAGAAGATTTCAAGTAGGAGACTTGGTATTTAGAAAAGCCTTCCAAAATACAACAAAACCAAGTGGTGGTAAGCTGGCTCCCAAGTGGGAAGGTCCATATTTAATCGATTCTGAAGCAGGGAAAGGAGCATATTGGTTGTCAACGATGGAAGGAGAGATTCTACCAAGAGCTTGGAATGCTATACACTTGAAATACTACCATGCTTAAGGATGCATATGAGAAACCATGATCCGAATCACAGATGGGATGAAGGTGAAGGCTGATAGAGATGAATCATCTCCATATGTAAGTATTTATCCTTGATTTATTTCGATCGATTATATTTTTACTAAACATGGTCTAGAAATAGTCCATCCTGAGAATTTTGCAGTACCATCCTGAAGATGAAATGCTTAGAAGACTAGGGGCTGGCCACCCTCTCCTCCGTTAAGGTGTCCGACACCTTCCTAAGGTTTAAAGGTTTTCACCTTTCACATTGGGTTAGCAACCCTCGCCTGGAGCGCACGATGCCCATGTATATTCTCGGGATGGTGGGACCAGTCCATGTAAAAGTGGCTGACAATTTCATTATCTTTGAGGTATACGATGGAGCTCTTAAGGTTTAGACATTTTTCAATGTCTCAAATGGTTAGACGTTTTTCGACGTCTCTTCGGGCCTTGTCGCCAGTTATTCCTAAGGGCATTGTCGCCAGTTATTCTCAAGATGTTACATATTGATCTTGTCACCAAGATTATTTCAAAAAGGGTTTTTGATCCCAATTAAACCAAAGGCCTTGTCGCCAGGATAATAACAAATCTTCCTTTGCAGGATATTATCAAAACATAAGTGTTTCTTGTGAAAGGTTACGAGATCTATTCTGAAGATATCATATTGGGGACATCCTTAGAATGCGAGACCATCCCAAGGATGGAAAAGGAACTAGATTGTAACATCCGGCCCCTCTCACCACCAATATTGTCCGCTTTGCCTTGATGGGTTGACCATCCAAGGCTCACGGATTTGTTTTTGGTTGCTCAGTGGAGACTTCCCAGGAGGTCACCCATCCTGGTAATGCTCCCATCTGAGCACGCTTAACTGTGGAGTTCTCCTCTCATCCACTAACATTAAGCCCCAAAACGCGTTGGTTATTTAAGAGGCAAGACATTACTTATGAACCAAGGATCTCTCCTGGCCACGACCGATGTGGGATTTTCCTTGGGTGTCACATTCACCCCCCGTTAGAGTCTCATCGTCCCTGATGAGGTTAGAGTCTCATCGTCCCTGATGAGGTATGCACCCACTGTAACACCCCGCCCCTCTCATCACCAATATTGTCCGCTTTGCCCATCCAGAGCTCACGGATTTGTTTTTGGTTGCCCAAATGGAGACTTCCCAGGAGGTCACCCATCCTGAAATTTCTCCCACATGAGCACGCTTAACTGTGGAGTTCTCCTCTCATCCACTAACATTAAGCCCCAAAACGCGTTAGTGATTTAAGAGGCAAGACATTACTTATGAACCAAGGATCTCTCCTGACCACGGCCGATGTGGGATTTTACTGAGGTGTCACATTCACCCCCTGTTAGAGTCTCATCGTCCCTGATGAGGTGTGTTCCTGGGGTGTCACATTCACCCCCTGTTAGAGTCTCATCGTCCCTGATGAGGTGTGCACCCACCATCCCGGACGGCACAGGAGTGGCTCTGATACCATCTGTAACATCCGACCCCTCTCACCACCAATATTGTCCGCTTTGCCCCGATGGGTTGCCCATCCAGAGCTCACGGATTTGTTTTTGGTCGCCCGGTGGAGACTTCCCAGGAGGTCACCCATCCTGATACTACTCCCACCTGAGCACGCTTAACTGTGGAGTTCTCCTCTCATCCACTAGCATTAAGCCTAAAACGCGTTGGTGATTTAAGAGGCTTTGGATTACTTATGAACCAAGGATCTCTCCTGGCCACGGCCGATGTGGGATTTGCCTAGGGTGTCATACAAAGGTCCATGTTAATCTCCCAGAAATCAGTACTGTTACAATCACCCCCCCCCCCTTAGGGACTCATCGTCCTCGATGAGGTTTGCCCCACCATCCCGAATGGCACAGGAGTGGCTCTGATACCAATCTGTGACACCCCAACCGATGGCGGAAACATCGAGGTGTCACGAGGTAACGATTGTTCAATAGCTCATGGACTAGAAATGTAAATATTGATATATTGACTAAGTAATTTATTACATTGAAATGAAATTACAAGAATACAACGTTTAAGAACTAACAATCTAAAGTAAAATTTAGTAAATCTCAAGTCTAAGTTCCAAAAGCTTAACAATGATCTCATAACAACCTGAAACATGTACGAAAATAAGTTTGTCAATACAAAATGTATTGGTGAGCATAACCTGCTTGAATAAATATAGTAGGAAAAGAGTTTCGCAATTCACGTGTTATACTGTCTACAATTTAGTGTTCAAGCTATGTATAAATGTCACCTAAAATCAAGCCTTAGTAGAAATGATATCTAAGAATAATGGGATATCTAGTATATATGTATAGTAGCACAATAGTATGATTATATATAGTAGGCGACAAAGCAAGTAGTTTACACATAACAATAGTTAAGTACTATTTATTGCTATGCTAGGCCCACACCGGGTTAATGATTAAGGTCATAAGTACACACTATCAACGATCAACAAGTAAAACACATACAAGAATTGCGATTGTGAATATAGACTAAAATATGATTAAGTGAGTGAAGTAATAAGCGTACACGAGTCACCCCAAAAGTGTAAACATGAAAAAGGGGAAAGATATACTCACATTCGCTAAGCTGAATTACCCTCTAAGTGTTGTGCATGTATGTGAGGCGAATCCCAAAGACTCAACAACGTAGCTAGTCCAATTTGAAGAAATAAAAACCGAAAAAGAAAGAATATCAAGCTTCCAATTCGCCAATTACAAGAGCTTATAATCAAAGCTTCAATTGTAGAAGTAATAGACTATAGAAGAAAGGTATGAGGGAAAGTTTAATCGGATTGAAACAATCGATTTAGAGGTGCCCAGTGTAATGGGTCATAGGTGGGTTTTTATACTAGTTTTGGATTCAATTAGCCATTAAAATTGGTCAACACCATAAAGTAAGGTTTTATGATGAATTGACTATTTGACTAGGACTTTGACTGTTTGACTAAGACTTTGCCTAGGACTTTGACTGTTTGACTATCTTCGCGGACCGCGAGAACTAAAAAAATTAATTTTTCTAATTTAATCAATTTTAAGTTCCAAACTTGTTTCCTTCGGTTTCTAAGTTGTTTTAAGACCGAAAATTAAGGGTTTTGAGTATCAAGGTCTGAAACATACGTGCTCGGTGTAGATGTGAGTATAAAACGTGCAATAGTTTTACTTATAAAATTTATAAGTTTTATTAAATTGTGACTTTTGGTCCTATTAAAATAGGAGGGTTAAAAATGAAAATTTTGAAATAGTTGAGGAACCAATTATGCACATTTATGAAAAGTGAAAGGTGCAGGTTGTCACATTCTCCCCTACTTTAGAAAATTTCATCCCGAAATTACTTTCAAATGAAAGTTTCCATGAAACAATAGAGTTTTAAAAAAAGTTAAGTAAGTTTTAAGGAATACATCAGTCATAAATCTGACAAAGTTTAAAGTAGTTATTCAAAGCGAAAGGTATAAAATCTTTGACATTTGACTCGAGACTAGGAAGTTGAGAGTTTACAAGGTTTGGGAAAGTATGTAACTGGTGAGGACAGAGCGCTGATATAGCAGTCTCCCCTACTTTAGAAAAGTTTCTGACCGAACTTTGCTAAGGACATGCAACAAGATTCCAAGTAACAGAGAGTGTAAGTGTATGCAAAAATTGAGTTTTCGGTGGGTGTGGTTAAGTTTAAAGGATGAAAAGAGCTTAGGGTAACGGAACAAACTGTTTTCCAAAAGAAATGTTATGTATGAGCTTTAAGATGAGGTTGAAGGTAGAATGTTGTTCAGGATTATCAGGAGTGATCAACGTTCATAGTAACACAACCACTAAGTTTATAATGACGATGTTCGGAATACTTTTGGGGCGATTATGTTGTAGACTATGAAAGGACTTATTGAAACTACTACTACACTGATGCTTGGTTCGATTCCCAGTCTCACTTCCGTCCCACCTTCAGTGTTTATATATAGGGTGTACCGCAGCTAACCCACCACACCTTGAGTTTTCCGAAAATGCACTGATCATCTACCCGAGCGCTTGGTTCGATCCCCAGTCTCACTTTCGACTCACCATCAATGTTTATATATAGGGTGTACCGCAGCTAACCCACCACACCTTTGGTATTTCGAAAGTGTACTGAACATCTAACCGGTTATCCTAAATAGATTTTCACACCACCTTAATGTACCTGTAAATACATGATTACATTCCAGGGCGCAATCACCAACTAACCTTACGTTAGGGTGTTGTGTCCTTCAATAACACTAACTTGGAATATTTAAGAAATAAGGGGGTATGTGTTGGGACAAGGTTGTAAGTACATGGTATGGTTAGGACCTTCCCCTTTTGTGTTCGCCTTTATGTTAACCCACCAAGTACTATTGGGGTCACAGGACAAAAGATACACTAATCGAAAGAATTTCATCTCTCGAGTTTTAAAGAATGCTTCAACCCGAGATGTTGAATAGAATACTTCAACATAAGTACCAAAAATGTTTCGAGTTAAAAATAATACATTAACTCAAGATGTTGAAAAGAATACTTCAACATAAAACTAACAATGTTTCGAGTTAAAAAGAATACTTTAACTCAAGATGTTGAAAAGAATACTTCAACAAAAAAACCAACAATGTTTCGAGTTAAAAAGAATACTTTAACTCAAGATGTTGAAAAGAATACTTCAACATAAAACCAACAATGTTTCGAGTTAAAAAGAATACTTTAACTCAAGATGTTGAAAAAAATACTTCAACATAAGTACCAACAATGTTTCGATTTAAAAAGAATACTTTAACTCATGATGTTGAAAAGAATACTTCAACATAAAACCAACAATGTTTCGAGTTAAAAAGAATACTTCAACATAAAACCAACAATGTTTCGAGTTAAAAAGAATACTTTAACTCAAGATGTTGAAAAGAATACTTCAACATAAAACCAACAATGTTTCGAGTTAAAAAGAATACTTTAACTCAAGATGTTGAAAAGAATACTTCAACATGAATCCGACTAGTTTGTAAGCGAATATCGATTGATGTATCTGATGTCCATAGATTGAGATAGTGTGAAGTTTTATATTTGAAGATACTTTTTAGAAATATGCAGGGGAGAGGCTTTTTTTTTTTTGAATAACGACAAGGAAAACACAGAAAGTGATGATGTTATGAAGTATAAGTATTTATTTGTTAAGATTTCGAGCATGTAATTGGAAAAAGTTAAGGCTGTGTGAAATAATGTATCACTAAAAGATGAAAGTTTTTTTTTAAACATAGAGCAAATTATTATGATTTCAAGAAATCAATAATAAAACATTAGAGTGTTCTTATCTAGTCATAAGACCCGACAAAAACTTTGACTGTTCAAAGAATTAAACTCAGTTAGAGATTAACGAAGACGTGCTTTAGCCTATAAGTGGACACTCACTCCAGGAATCCCCAGGTAAGCATAACAGGTCCGCTTTCGGATTTATGCGCTATGCTTGCCTATGCCAGAAAACCCAATGTACAGGCATCCACCCTTCCAGATTGCACGTGTTCTCTCACTTAGAGTTCAACACTTTGAAGGATGAAAAATTTATAAAAAACAAAAGTAGGCAATTAAGCCAAGAATATCCAGCATGCTCCAAAGTGTAGACGTGTCCTCCAAGTAAAGTCACTCCTCAAAAACCCATGATGAAGAAATAAAGAAAGAAATAGAGAGAAATAGAGGGAAGAATGAGAGGTGACAAAAGAGAAAGGTTAGTAGGGCAAATAAACAAATAAACACAAGTAAGGTCATGTATAGGTTCTTAGTTATAGTCTAGGTCATTTACTAATAACCTAATTCCCTATAACCACGGCTCTGATACCAATCTGTAACACCCCGCCCCTCTCATCACCAATATTGTCCGCTTTGCCCATCCAGAGCTCACAGATTTGTTTTTGGTTGCCCAAATGGAGACTTCCCAGGAGGTCACCCATCCTGAAATTTCTCCCACATGAGCACGCTTAACTGTGGAGTTCTCCTCTCATCCACTAACATTAAGCCCCAAAACGCGTTAGTGATTTAAGAGGCAAGACATTACTTATGAACCAAGGATCTCTCCTGACCACGGCCGATGTGGGATTTTCCTGAGGTGTCACATTCACCCCCTGTTAGAGTCTCATCGTCCCTGATGAGGTGTGTTCCTGGGGTGTCACACCCACCATCCCGAACGGCACAGGAGTGGCTCTAATACCATCTGTAACATCCGGCCCCTCTCACCACCAATATTGTCCGCTTTGCCTTGATGGGTTGACCATCCAAGGCTCACGGATTTGTTTTTGGTTGCTCAGTGGAGACTTCCCAGGAGGTCACCCATCCTGGTAGTGCTCCCATCTGAGCACGCTTAACTGTGGAGTTCTCCTCTCATCCACTAACATTAAGCCCCAAAACGCGTTGGTTATTTAAGAGGCAAGACATTACTTATGAACCAAGGATCTCTCCTAGCCACGGCCGATGTGGGATTTTCCTGGGGTGTCACATAGATGCACCCTTAAGATGCAACACTATCTCAAAAATGAAGAAGAAACTGGGGACATCCTCAGGATAATGGAGACTATCCTAATGATGAGAAGAACTTATATGGAATATGACAAGATCAGGTATTATTTTTCATTCCTTTATAACTCTAAGTGTTTGCTAATGTTTGCAGAATATTGGAGAACACAAAGCTGATAGCATCAAAAAGTTGTTATTATATTATTTATGCATCATGGTCAAAATATGATGCCAACCCCTGGCTTCATCCTAAACCAGGACCCATCCACCAGGGGTCAGCATTTCAAAGTCAGGGTTGAAAAAGAATTTGGGGCTTCGTCTTGAAAATCAAGATCACTCCACCCCAAAAACTTTCATTGTTCATACAGACATAAAAAGAAATTGTTTAATTGTTCACAAACCAATCAAATATCATAAAAAGTGGGCTCTGGCCTAGTCATCTTATCCTTCATTGCCCACCGGTTCATCAACATGAAACTCCTTGGCCACACCAGCATCGTTACCTCAGCCTCCTTGCCGGTATCCTGAGGATCAGCAACAGGGACGGACTCAGATGCCACATCCTTTCCACCAAGACTGAGAATCTTCTCCTGCCAAGCCTCCACATCCCAGTCTTCCATCTTGAAATTGGGATCCCTAGCCTGTAATGCCATTCTCACCCTAGCTTGAAAGACGAAAATGGTGGCAGACTTCATCAAGCCTTGTTTATATTCTTCCATATCCTTTTCGTGATCCTTCATGCTTTTGGCTTGAGCAGACTTCACAACCTTTAGCTCAGTATCCACCTTGCCTAGTTTCTTCTCGAGCTGTTTGCTCTTGTCAAGAGCAGATTTCTTCGCGCCTTCAAGCTTGGTCTTAGTATCAGCAAACTCTTTGTTCATATCATCCAGGGACTTCATCGCGTATTCATGCCCCTGTAGGAAAGAAGTCAGGTAAGTACTCGAACCCTATTACATGTTAATAATAACCATAACCATCCTCGGGATGAGTAACGAACCTGAAGAACAAACTGAGAGACTTTGCCCAAAATGGCATCACAACTGAGGCCATCAAAGGGAGAAGTTTCTTGAGTCAAAGTGCTGACAGCCTTCCTTTTCATAGAAGAAGGTGCAGCTCTGGCCTTAGGGGCAGGGGGAGGACTTGTCATCCTGAAGCTGGATGGAGAAGTTATCTTTGAAGACTTGATATCTTGACTGTCAATCTCATCAAGATCAAAGTAATCAGGCTTCTTTGCTGAAATCAAGAAAAACATATATAGGTTAATATAAAAACCAAGGATAAACATATTCTCAGGATATGACTTACCAGACATCTCGGTGAATGGCCGACTTCCCTTCTCCTCAAAGGTTCTGACAGAAACAGGTAATTCGAGTACAGCCTGGTGTTTGAGGTAAGAGTCACTAAAAGGGGAAGCGAACTTCGTAAAGAAAGCACCTGTGAAACAAAAAAAATTATATTAACGAAATACTCAGAAAGACGACATAAGCTTCTTTTATAAAAACTTTTACCATTCTTCAACCAATACATAGGGATATCATGCCCGAAAAGAATGGAATCTCTCTTTACGAAAAAGAACTTTGATCTCCAAGATCTTTCAGACTTGGTAACGTCATATAGAAAAGTAGGTTCTTTTTCAATAGATTGAAGAGTATAACGACTTGAACCATATGTTTTCAATTTATACATATAAAATAGATCCCTGATGCGAAGATAGATGCTATGCTTTTCTATAATGTTATTGCAAACCATCAGAATCCTCCAGATCTCCGGTGTGGCTTGGACATAAACCATCCCAGTAGTGTCAAAGAAATCTTGAATAAATGGAGGGAACGAATACTTCAAACCTAGTTGAAAAAGGGAGATACAAAAAGCATACCCATGTAGGGGAAGCAAGATCAGATCTTGTATTAGGATCGTAAGGGCGAAAGACAGCAGAGTCGGGAAAGACCCCTGAAACCTTCAAAGCTTGAATATCTTCGTCATAAAAAGAACAAACTTCTTATTCAGGGTAGCTCAACAGATTTTAAGGACGAAGTCATTCGAGACTACTCCAACCCCAGAAGATTTTTTAACCATCTTCAAAAATCATGCATGTTCTGAAGATATAAGAAGTAGAAAGCTTACCTTCTTTAATAACCTGGCGAGAATATAAAGAAGGAGATATGGTCAAGAAATAAATAACATCGTATAACGGTTATTGCATAATTATAGCCGAAGAAATAGCTGTTATCACCTAACAGAGACATCCCACCAGAGAAGATATTCGGATTGAAAGAAAAATATTTTTACCATAAAAGATATTGACGGTAAAATATTTTTGGGGACAATTGTTGTGGGTGAAAATCCTCAGGATGATTTTACCCTACATCCCTAATGCTCCATCCTCAGGATGCTGAAGGGCTCAGCTGGCTTCAGGATATTTCAAGATATGCACATCCTGAAGATATACTAACAAGCTATCTGTAACCTCACGAATTTTCCCATTTATTTTGCATTAAAGTATTTCCCGATCCATGATATAAAGTCTAATTTATTTCTAAGTATTCTTATCTTTATCCGTGCACTCTATTTTTCAAAGTTCCTTTTATCATTGTACCTAAAAAAAAAATCTTCAATCATGACATATGTCCTTCCTAATTCTATTTATAAAATCATCATTTTATAAGACGGTGTTTTTTTTATTTTCTAATTCAAACTAATGATTTTTTTTATTTCTTATTTAAAGCTAATCATTTTTTCAATTACATTTATAATCTCAAACAAGGAAGATATAAATTCATTTCAAAATAAAGCCTTGAGTCAAGAGTCAAAGTCTTGACAACATAATTCTTGGAGTCAAAGTCTTAGTCAAACAGTCAAAGTCCTGGTCAAGTCCTAGTCAAAGTCTTAGTCAAACAGTCAAAGTCTTAGTCAAATAGTCAATTCATCATAAAACCTTACTTTATGGTGTTGACCAATTTTAATGGCTAATTGAATCCAAAACTAGTATAAAAACCCACCTATGACCCATTATACTTTGCACCTCTAAATCGATTGTTTCAATCCGATTAAACTTTCCCTCATACCTTTCTTCTATAGTCTATTACTTCTACAATTGAATTTGATTATAAGCTCTTGTAATTGGCGAATTGGAAGCTTGATATTCTTTCTTTTTCGTTTTTTTTATTTCTTCAATTTGGACTAGCTACGTTGTTGAGTCTTTGAGATTCGCCTCGCATACATTCACAACACTTAGAGGATAATTCACCTTAGCCAATGTGAGTTTATGTAACCATGTTTTTGCAATTCTTTATGCTTGCAACATTATACTTAAGCAATTCTACATACATGTCTAGTTGTAAACTTTAATGCCTCATGATTTAGACAACAACAACAGTTTCAACAAGTTTCAACAATACATAATCATTAGCTATGGCCAAGCCGGCGATACTCAATAATAGATCTATTGGATTGACAATCCCACCTAGATTCGTTGACCATCTTTTATGGGGAGCGCGGGTGATTGTTATCGTTCCCAACATATTATTAAGGTGAACCGTGGATGACGGGATGGACCTAAACTAGTCGGAGGTTTGATTATGTCGATTCAACATATCATGTTTATTCATGTAGACTTAAACTTACGATAGACATATGAATTGCTAAACTTTTATTCTTAAACTTAATTGCTTGACATGGCTTATGTATTCTCACCAACTTCTAGTTGACCCCCCCATTTTTACAACTCAACAGGAAATAATTATGCTTGAAGTCTAGAGCTAGCTTGAGGAGACAATTTGAAGTCTATGCTTGTTTGGTTTTTGTGATGTATTAGATTTCCACTTAAAACTCATTATGTATTTTCATTTTTGGATATTTGCACTTTAAATTAATTTCAATTAAAATTTGATTACCATGTGCTACTGTATACTCATTCTTACGTGACACCTCGATGTTTCCGCCATCGGTTGGGGTGTTACAGATTGGTATCAGAGCCATGGTTATAGGGAATTAGGTTATTAGAAAAATAATCTAGTCTATAACCATAGGATTATAATCAGTACTTGCTCCTTTTACTTGCAACCCTACTTGTTTCTATTCTCTATCTCCATCCTACTTCTTATCCCTACTTTAGTCCCTACAAGAAGATTGTTCTCCATCACAAGATCTACTCTTAGACTAATAGGACAAATCCTCAGGTTTAGCCTGAACCACCTTGAAGATCTCGTCGAAGTTCTAAATTTTAATAACGAACACGTGCAATCTGGAAGGGTGAACGCCTGTATTCTGAGTTTACTGTCTAGGACTGGCATTGCGCATAAATCCCAATCAGACGAGGGACCCGGATGCCTACCTGGGAATTCTCGGGATGAGTGTTCACTTATAGGCTAAAGCATGTCTTCACTATGTTATTAGAATCTAGAAGTTTTGATAAGTCAACGTTTTCGTTTATTCGTTTTAATTAATGAATAAATGATTACACTCACTTTACTTAAACTAAGCTCTAAAATCTCAAAATTTTACAGCTTAAATCAATCTCATTTCATAACCATCTATGGATTTCACAATCACACTTCACCTTACCATCTTAGACACTTTTTAAATATTCAACACCCTACCCAAATCATGTTATTTCATTTCTCCACATGTTACTTATTTTTAAAAACTATAACCTCATACCTTAGCACAAACTAAAGATTTCTAAATCTTGTTGTATTTTCATTACCTAGTAACTTTACAAAGTACATATTTTTATCAAAAGATGTCCTCAAACTTAAATTCAATTGTTTATTTATTGACGTAACAAACAATTTTCTATATAATGCTTTAAACTATTAAAAATCACTTAATAGAACCTTGATCTTCAAAACCTAATGTCATGTTTGAAATCTCCAACTAACGGGAATATTTTAATCAAAGCCCACTTAGCTTGTACTATTTAACAACTTTTGCTTTATGTATAAAACCAATTTTGAAAATAAGATATTTTTTCCATAGGAATAATATCTAGTCTCTAAATTCTCTATCGACACTCACTCATTTTCAACTTGTTCAAAGTTTTACAATATTTGACATATATCACAATCATGTTTTCTTATACACTTGATTATAACCTTTGATCCAAACCCCAAAATTTACACTGCTACATAATCTCCTTACTATAAAATAAACTCTTTATCAACTATCTTCACATTCACTATCTCTCACAACCTTGATTCTGCTTCAAGATTTTTCATCATCCTCTCAAGAACTAAATTCATATCCTTCACCTTCTCAAACATGGACTAGTTACCCATGATAACCAAACTATTGAAACTCGGTTGTGTGTTGCATCAAACTTAATCCTTAGTTATACATGAGGATTCAATTATCTACCATATTTAAACATTGATACTAGAAATCATGGAATATAAACTATTTGCTATAGACACACCTAGAGTCATTAACCTTGTCTAGGACAACACTATTACAACTCGCATGCTATGCTTGATACTTGATTGTTTATATGTACATATTATCAATTTGCAATTTATGTGTGAAATAATTGGTACACTTAATCAAACAACTGGTAGAGGATGAAGTACTTGCTCAACAGTTAGTTGAGTACCAAATAACCTACTCAACGATTGGTAGAGGTCATCATGCCTGCTCAACAGTCGGTAGAGGCCCTACAACCTGCTCAACGACTGGTAGAGGCTATCGCACCTACTCAACAATCGGTAGAGGTTCTTACTCACTGACTGGTAGAAGTCTTTTTCCTACTCAACAGTTGGACTCATCTTTGGATACATTGTAAACGATTCAATCACAAGGTTATTTTGCATTACTTACATGTGTGTTTAGAGTCATAGAAGGACACAAAACCCTAATGTAAGGTAAATTGGTGATTGCGGTCCGGAACGTAATCATGAATTTACAGGTACGTTAAGGTAGTGTGAAATTCTATCAAGGTTTTTGGTAGATAACCAATTATAAACTCTAGTTACCTGTTTAGTATTTCTATAGTCAATTAACTCATGCATTTCTTTTTAAGATTCCTAAAACTTAAAGTTTAGTGTTTTGCTAGATTCTTATTCTCCTTGCTATTTTAGACGAACCTAATCCAACCCTTAAAACCCACACCTATCAAACCTCTTACCAAATTATTCGAAATAGTTTATTCTGTTACCTATAAATTCATGTCATGTCTTAACACAAATTTTCCAAACCACGGTTGCCCTAATTTATACCCAATCACTGTCAACCCGGTGTTTTTTTTTATAACTTCGGGACGAAGTTTCTAAAAGTAGGGGAGACTGTAACCTCACAAATTTTCCCATTTATTTTGCATTAAAGTATTTCCCGATCCATGATATAAAGTCTAATTTATTTCTAAGTATTCTTATCTTTATCCGTGCACTCTATTTTTCAAAGTTCCTTTTATCATTGTACTTAAAAAAAATCTTCAATCATGACATATGTCCTATCCTAATTCTATTTATAAAATCGTCATTTTATAAGACGGTGTTTTTTTTATTTTCTAATTCAAACTAATGATTTTTTTTATTTCTTATTTAAAGCTAATCATTTTTCCAATTACATTTATAATCTCAAACAAGGAAGATATAAATTCATTTCAAAATAAAGCCTTGAGTCAAGAGTCAAAGTCTTGACAACATAATTCTTGGAGTCAAAGTCTTAGTCAAACAGTCAAAGTCCTGGTCAAGTCCTAGTCAAAGTCTTAGTCAAACAGTCAAAGTCTTAGTCAAATAGTCAATTCATCATAAAACCTTACTTTATGGTGTTGACCAATTTTAATGGCTAATTGAATCCAAAACTAGTATAAAAACCCACCTATGACCCATTATACTTTGCACCTCTAAATCGATTGTTTCAATCCGATTAAACTTTCCCTCATACCTTTCTTCTATAGTCTATTACTTCTACAATTGAAGCTTTGATTATAAGCTCTTGTAATTGGCGAATTGGAAGCTTGATATTCTTTCTTTTTCGTTTTTTTTTTATTTCTTCAATTTAGACTAGCTACGTTGTTGAGTCTTTGGGATTCGCCTTGCATACATTCACAACACTTAGAGGATAATTCACCTTAGCCAATGTGAGTTTACGTAACCATGTTTTTGCAATTCTTTATGCTTGCAACATTATACTTAAGCAATTCTACATACATGTCTAGTTGTAAACTTTAATGCCTCATGATTTAGACAACAACAACAGTTTCAACAAGTTTCAACAATACATAATCATTAGCTATGGCCAAGCCGGCGATACTCAATAATAGATCTATTGGATTGACAATCCCACCTAGATTCGTTGACCATCTTTTATGGGGAGCACGGGTGATTGTTATCGTTCCCAACATATTATTAAGGTGAACCGTGGATGACGGGATGGACCTAAACTAGTCGGAGGTTTGATTATGTCGATTCAACATATCATGTTTATTCATGTAGACTTAAACTTACGATAGACATATGAATTGCTAAACTTTTATTCTTAAACTTAATTGCTTGACATGGCTTATGTATTCTCACCAACTTCTAGTTGACCCCCCCCCCCCCCATTTTTACAACTCAACAGGAAATAATGATGCTTGAAGTCTAGAGCTAGCTTGAGGAGACAATTTGAAGTCTATGCTTGTTTGGTTTTTGTGATGTATTAGATTTCCACTTAAAACTCATTATGTATTTTCATTTTTGGATATTTGCACTTTAAATTAATTTCAATTAAAATTTGATTACCATGTGCTACTGTATACTCATTCTTACGTGACACCTCGATGTTTCCGCCATCGGTTGGGGTGTTACACTATCTTTATATGATATGATTGCAGGTACAACTAAATTATAATATGAACCTGAAACTGACTTCCAACGTCTACATTAGTTGGTCAAAGAAGCTAAATATGGAGGAGGTTACGAGCCAAGGTCTAAGCATAAAGAAGAAGTCAAGAATGTAACCGATATACATTTATTATCGGCGATAAAAGAGGAAACAGCTGAAAAAATAACTAAGCTAGGAGGAGACCGTTATCTAACGGTTTAATTCAGTTGAAACACCTCCAACGTTCACCTGAAACAGCCCAACCGATATTGAAGGAGTTTAACTACATAACAGATTCATTGTTGGTTTCATGTATTATATAAAGGGGAATATTGGACGAATATAGGACACTTACATACACACTGCTTACACTATAGCTACACACACATACACTTAGCTGATCAAAAACACTCACACAATCATTGTAATCATAGTACACTCGTCCACATACTCATCCAAAGTTGTATCTTTTTACTATTTTAATATTAACAAACAAGGCAGGGGCCTAGACTCCTCCCGAAGTTTTATGCCGGCGATCTACAATTGATCAAGGGCTTTCCTCGTAGATCGTGTGTTGTTCTTCTCGTTATTTGCTTTATTTGTCTATTTATAACAGTTCCATCCTCAGGATATAACTGTCCATCCTGAGGATATAATTGTTCATCCCGAAACTAACCTAAGCCATCCCGATCATAGTTGTCATATTTTTGCCTATTAAACATCCTGATACACCATCTTAAGAATATTATTGATTTACAAACATATTTCTACACATTTAACACTCTACCTCACATAAACTAATTTGGAATACAAAGTTATTTTTATTGGATAATTTTTTACCAAAACAGTTTCTTTTTCTAATTATTATATAATGATAAGTTTATATCATTCTTTTTCGTATTTAAAGTTTGTTATGTATAAGTAACTATCATTTATCACATATCTATGGTCAACATTTATCACAATGAATACGTAAATCTTAGGAAAAGCAACACACATTTTGTTATTTTTAATTTTTTTTGCCAAACAAAGCCGTTAAGATGGTAATTGTGATTATTGAGTTATGTTCTATGGGTATATATCTCATTGTGAGATTTCAACAGCAATTGTCCTTGCAAAATTCTTATAACAATCATCATAATGTTAATATAAATTCGGTAAAGAAAATAATAAATGTCATTATTGCGGTCAACAAAGTCATTAATGTAAATATTTACTTTGTATAATAATCAATGACGTTATTTAATGTCAATTGTTTCTGTATTTAAATAAAATTATTTGGTAAATTGACATTAAATTTTTAATTTTGTAGGAACAATCAATATGTTGACTTTCAAGTTTTAATTTAGTAGGAAAAATAAACATTTTTGACTGAACATTATGTATTCAGTCAAAGTAACATTAAATAACAATTATGATGATGCTAATCTAAATTCGGTAAATTGTTAAAAGAATAAATGTCATTAAGTCCGGTCAACATATAAATTAATATAAATAAATAACAATGATTAATATTCAAATTCTAGATTAAATAAAATTAACATTAGTCAACACTTATTATTGTAAATAAATAACATTAATTTTGAATTAATGACAATAAATTTGGTCAAAAAAAAATTTAATGACATTAATCAAAATTTCAAAAAACATCGAAGTATTTCAATAACATTAAACATAAATTCGAAATACAAAAATTAAAATAACTTAAATTAAAAACATTGACGAAGGATATATCAAACTTGAAAATCAATGACTTCTTGTTGTGCAATCTTAGTAACAAAGAGCCTGCGCTGATTTGAACACCACTTAAATACACAATATTCGCCAATGGCAATACCTTGGATTCAAGCATATCAGGTCATCCAATCACCGAAGGGTCATGCAGTATCTTGAAGAACTTAGAACCATTATGATAAGACATAATAGCCTTTGTGTGTTCAGATCAAATCCTGTGGTATAATAGATAGAGAAACATATATTATTAAAAAAAATCTTGAAGGCAAAAACAAAGTTGCCATAATCAATGATATCTACATATAAGAATGAATCAGGGATTGAATAAGAATTAAAACAAAAACAATTATACTACAATCGATGATATCTGCATACACCATGAATAGAAATCAGAAATGTTTTCAAAAATTAATATATCAGGAATCGATAATATCTACCTATAAGAATGAATAACGAAATCTTTAAGAATGAATATACCAAGAATCTATCTATATAAAAAAAACTGAAGATTGTTTGATTGTTCGAACATAAAACAATGAATCGAAATCAGAAATGTTTTCAAAAATTAATATATCAGGAATCGATAATATCTACCTATAAGAATGAATAACGAAATCTTTAAGAATGAATATACCAAGAATCTATCTATATAAAAAAAATTGAAGCTTGTTTGATTGTTTGAAGTTTATGAACATAAACAGAAGATTGTTTGATTCGGACCCATTGTAAGTATAACGACAGATACATAGTTTTGAAAGCAAAATAAAGAACATTGGTTGTTTTTTTTTCTAATCCTTATGATCATAATATTCAGGAGTAGAATCTTTGAAACCAAGATGAAAATCAAAAGAAAAATTGAAAATTGGGAAAAAAAATGATGCAATATTACTTTGAAATTAATCGGATGGAAGAATGGAGAATGAAAGTTGAAGACTTCTAAAGGAAGAATGAAGATTGATGTAGAATGAAGGAAAAAAAAAAGCTTTTATATGTAAGTTGATGGAGCTCCATATACAAATCTGGATCCTAGAGGCCCTCTCTAAAGTCTCCATTCAATCCGAAATGTATTCATTTATTATATAGATAGAATAGATTTCCATAGTTCAATTAGGCCAGCAATAGAAGATAAGCCCGTTAAACTAGATTCATGTAAAACTAAAGGTTGATTTTAATATAACTTATTATTATTTAGTTATTTATTAAAATACTATTATTAGGTGTAAATCTAAGAATGAATAATTTAACAAAAAACGGTCTCGCTCCAGATTTAAAAATATTCTATGAAAAATTGGGTTTTAAATCCGTTGTATATGTTGTAATTGGTTGGCGGTGATCCTTACTTTGAGGACCACTTGCATTTTTAATGAAATTCATCTTAAAAAAATAAGCCCATTAAACTAGATTCATGTAAAACTAAAGGTCAATTTTAATAAAACTTATTATTATTTAGTTATTTATTAAAATACTATTATTAGGTGTAAATCCATGAATGAATAATTTAACAAAATGAAATCGCATACTGTTAAACCAAACTTTATATAAGAGCGCAAACGATTAGGATACATCAAAGTCAAATTATTTCTTTCAAAACAATGAAACTGAAAAATTAAAAACCAATATTAATCTATTAATAATTTTCTTCAAGAACAATTCAATGAAACATAACTAGTAACATAGATTTCAATTTTCACCACCCCGCTCTTTGCCAATTATACATAAAATGCCAATCTGACGGTCTACCTTTTGCAAAATAAAAACCATCTTTTGTTACTAGCCAAAAACATTTGTTAACCTTTAAACGGTCCTCACCACATTCAGCCGCAACATCATTGTCGAAAACATGAAAATTAGCCTTTCTAAAAATAGTATTGTCGGGTTTCATCCAGAAAAACTCGCCTCTGAACCGGGTCATCTCAACATCATCTCTAAAGAAGTTCCACTTGAATGAGCCTTTTGTAGTCATTGTTTTGTTTACTAAATATTGATTGTTCGAGGAAATACGAGCAACCAAATGATTGATTGTACCATCGATGACGTGCACTCTGTATGGTTCTAAAGAAGATGTTACAAAGTAAACATGATACAATGTTAAAACACAAAGAAATAAGAATATGTTGGAACGAGCCATGTGTTTTTTTTTATTGTGATTTCGATAGTTGTTCCCTTTATATAGATGTATTCATAGTTATTACATATGCAATCATATTTTATATGTTACAATAATCTTTTAATAGTATTTACGTTAATATTTTAATTGGATTAAATGAGTCAATATTTTAATTAAGACAATGATTCGGGACACCTAAAAACAGTAATAAATTTATGCGGATGGTGTTCTTATTGTGGGGAAGTGGTCCATGACGAATTTCAAAAATATGATCCGTCTTCTACGTGTTTTCCATCTATGTTCCGGCTTAAAGATAAACTTGCACAAGTCAAATATTTATTTTTTTTATTTTTTTGCATAAAATATCTATGGAGGATATTCAACTAAAACCAACAAGAATTACAAGTGAGGCGCGGGTAGACGGGCAACAAGCTGCGCCGCAACCCCCTTTTGAATAGCAAAGCCTACTCTATTAAATATAAAGCTTGTGTCCTTGGCCGCAGGAGAGTTACTTTGCACCACCTTCAGCACTCGATCTAAAAACCGGATTGCATCGGGAGCAAGGCCCCCAAATGTGTCAAAAGCGAAGGGCACAAAGACGTGTTGGTTTTCAAGACAAGCAGCTTCATGTTTGTCAACTTTCTTGGATTCAACTTTTAAGACTGCTTGCCCTGCCACAAACCCCGAATCCCGAAGTCCCACCAAAGGAAACACCCCTGTGAGATCAACGCACGCGTGTTTGCCCTGCGCCCACTCGAACACAAGGACATCCGCTGGTCTTAGGGTGGACCGCCCCTCAAGTGGATCCGTCAAAAAATTAACCGGAGCTTCTTTCCTAGCTGAAATCCCTGCTCTTCGTAAGACGTCCCATAAGACATCCCTGACCAGGTCATGTCTGTATTTAAATCCTGGCAGCTCCTTACAGTGAAGGGCATGCTCCCCAAATTTGTCTAAACATGCCTTTTTGCAAACTGGACACGACTCATCAACTGGGAACATGGAAATCATGAGTCTATACTTAAGGATAGCCCGATATTCAACAGCCGACATGTGTTGTCCAAGCCCATCGATGGGAAGGACAGTCAAGAAATCTTGGGCATGCGCTCCTTTAAGGCATTCAAGCACAGCTTTCTGGCGCGGGGACATAGAAAACTTTTCTCCCATGGTTTGAAGGGTTTTACCGGTAAAAGCACTCGCCAAAATATTTTGAGGTTTTTTTGGGTCGGTGTCCTTATCTTTTTCTAAAGATCTCAAATCTTTTTCTGGAATTTGTGGTTGTAAGTATGGGTCTCTTCCTTTTGATTATCTTGGGATCAAAGTGGGCGCGAATATGAACCGAATCCGAAACTGGGACTCGGTGATAAAGAAATGTAAATCTCGGCTTAAATTAGGGAAGGCTAAAATGCTCTCCATTGGTGGGTGTCTTGTTTTCATAAAGTCGGTTCTTTCGAGTTTGCCCATATACTATTTTTCCTCTATAAACATAAATATTAAATACTAATACAATTTGCAAAGTCACGTCAATTATAAGCTTCGAAATTTCTAACTTTGAAAATGGTCTTCTATAAACGAGTTCATACTCGGTCATAGATTCTTCAACAACATGGTCGTCGTTATTTTGGTCCTCCAACTCATCGATCCGTCGGCACCAAATAACATGAGATATTCCAATTGGGTAGGACATACTTATGAACTTTGCTTTGATATCATCACTAGAACGGGCGGATTCAAAATCCATTTTCTTATTAAACCTCCCTTTAAGATGATTTAAAAGTTTAGGACTGGGTCGATTCCTTATTGTACTCTCAACCCGTATTTTTCAAACCCTAATGTCTACAAAAGCAAGTGCCAAACATTACTCCTCAGCATTGCTCCAAGGTGAAGACATTTTCGTATGTGTTAGATTGGGGGGGGGGGGGGGGATTCCAGCGGTAAAAAAATTAAAAACAAAACGACTATATAGATGTTATAAACGGTCTAAAATCGATTTCACCCAATTATAACCGAAAAACGGTTCCTACCCAGTTTTTTCATGTAGGTAGGAATTGGATAGGGCTCGAAATTGAAATATAAAATGAAAAGCGGATAGGAACCATCGACAACAGCTACCGTGATGGTTTGTAGTGGTTCATTGTTGAAGGAACATGTGATGCTATTATAGGTATGTACCGCATGCATAAAGCCTTGTCCAAATAGCTACGGTGATCTTGTCTCACATAAGACTGAAGGGTTTGGTTCGGTGAGGGTGATCGGTGGGGTGACGTGGGGGGTCTCCTCCTCGAGGAACACCCCCGCCCTTGCTTCAAGTTCGGCACCAATGGTGGAATATCACCGTTCACCCCGATCTTCAATATAAATATATAATATTAATTTGGGACACTTGTTAGCCTGAGAAAAAAAAAAAAGAAAGGGGAAGGGGAAGAAGTGTGAACCATTTTCCTAGTCTGGGGGAGGGGAAGGAGGAAATAACGTGGCGCTGATATAGACAAGGGGAAAAGAATTGAGAAGGGTGACCACATCCTATAGCCTAAGAGAGTTGTCAGCACCAGTACATGTGAAACACCCGGAATACCCATCAACTACAAACTGAAATCCACAGATTACCCTTACTAGTGTTTTAAAAACTGGTATATACCGGCCGGTTGAACTGGTTATGCCGCTTATCGGTGTCCAGGCCGGCACGAATCAGTCCGGTAATATGGGAAAACGATAAAGGATTTGAACCGCCGGTATACCGGTTTATACCGTTATACCGGTACAAGGTTAAATTTTGGACTTTATCGACTCATGATGATGATATAGATGTCATGTTAAGTGAGAAAGAAGATGAACCGGTTTCTCAAAGACAAGGCTACTTGGTATATATGTTACTTATCTTACATAATTTTAGTATATTTTGATTATTAGTAACTAAAACTTCTTATTAGAGAATATGGAAAATGAAAATAATTATACTTTTATTGATGAGGATGACGATGATAACGAATTTTATCTTTTAAGCGATCATGAACTTGATGTTTTTTATGTTTCAACACTCTAATGACATAAACCAATTATACCCTTTTATATAAAAACAACTTTGTTCAAAATTGAGTACTTTGGGATTCTTTTTAATTATGGATTCACTTTTAAATTATTATTATTTTTTTTACTACGAAATCATATACTAATAGATTATTTTTGAGTTAAAGTTGTATTTATAAAATTGTAGGGTTAACTAGTCAATCCGGTTAAACCACCCGATATAACCCGGTTCAACCATTTTTAAGTTCAATCCGGTATGGTTAAAAAACCAGTTTTTAAAACATTGACCCTTACTGTTTAACTTCACTTTTTTTTAACGGCAAAAACACTTTATATATCATATAAAGAGTCAGCAACCGGCTGGGAGGACAAAACAAAAACAAAACAACATAAAGAAAACGAAAAGAAAGCCCAACACGCACCTACAAACAAACCCCAACATCAAAGTTTAGCCAATTCTCCCAAGTGGGCTTTGGGATATTGGCCCGATTACACACCCAAACAAAAGTGTCCTCCTTTATGAGCTCCACAACCTTATTGATCGGGATGAAATTGCCGTCAAATATCTTCATGTTTCTAGCGAACCACAAATGCCACAAGCAACGAAGAAAACCAAGCGCTTCCACTTCTTCAATCCGGGACTTTCTTTTAATACATAGTATAATAGTAATTAGTTTGTATTTGTATTTTTATTTTTTATTATAATATCATATGTTCCAAATAGTTAAAAGTTGTTTACAAAACTACAAATACAAGGACACTCACTAAAACCAACTTATAAATTATTACACTTTCCACCCCTAGACTATAATTCACTCCTAGGAACAACATACACCCTGGCTTTAACAACTGACCCATCCCCAAGCTTAAACCCTGGACTCACCGGAAACCCAACCACATGTCCGGCTGCCACCCTACCGCCGGGAAACCTCACCACGCTCTCCATATACCGCGGGTTGAACTCCGCCCCTCGACTCCCTTCGAAACTACTCGGTGGCGGATCAAATGAGAATGCAAGCAAATGCAGCAGCCAAACTGCCTTAGCCAGCACCAAAAACTCTCCATAAAACCGAGTCCTCGGGTGGTTACCAGCCAACACCTGCCGCCGTTGCTCAAGATCCCCAAACAACGATTCCTCCATCTTCGGGTGGACAATTGAAATGTACTTTTTGGAGCAGAATTTCCCGAACGGACAAGTGGGAAGGATTCCAAGGAGCTCGATTGGATCCATCGCTTTCATATCGCGGTATTGAGTGAAGCATTCGGTTCGGAATTGGTTTGGGTTTAGGAGAGATGATAGGCTTCCGTCCATGTAGAATGTTTCGTGGTCAAAACCTTGGAAGATTTTCCTGTTGACATATGATTCAAGGGCGTATTTTGCGTGATTTGGGCCGACGATGGAGTCTGCTGCTGCGGCTGGTGTACTAGTGGCGGTGGATGCTTCGATGGATCTAACAGTGGCTGCTATGTCCCAATGTGCTGATTTCATTAGTGAGAGGAGTAACGATGTGAATGATTTTGATCCTTCTTTTACTGAGCTTATACATGATTCGAAATGCTCCGGCATCGGCGACGGCAAAACTGCATTAAACGGTAGCTGGTTGTTAAGTCCGGGAACGTTTTTGAATAATTTGCAGGGTACACAAGTAAGCAACAGATAGATAAAAATAACTTGATATTGAGATTTCTACAAAGTGGTATTTTCGTAATTACTCTAACCAGAGTAATTATGCTATAATAAGTTTTGAGCTAGTGTAATAATATTTCTGCTACAATTTACAAGCAGGGAATTAGTATACATCAAGTTGAAATAGCGTAACAATCATAAGCCGTAGCGTAACACCTATGTATATTATTACGCTAGTTCAAATTTGCATAGCATAATTAGACCGTGCGTAGTGTAATAGCGCCGCCCATCAAGTCAACAACGAAGGGCACCAAACACCGCACCATACAAGGTCGCCAAAGGGGTGGGGCGTAAAGGGAACATGTAGACACTAGTCCAATTACACTCTTGTGAACGTGTAGTTTCCATAGGCCTTAGGCCTGGCAAATCGTGTCTTAATAAGTGTAACATGTCATTGATGACGCGAACAATATGCGTTCTAAACTTGAACACAATTATTTTAACTACCTTATATCACATGTTTATAACACAGTTTTATGTTACCAAAAGGTCTTTGGCCTGGCGGTATCAAGGTGTTGGATAAGGCTTTGTCTTTTCAAATAGTGAGGGATCAAATCCCATGGGTGACAAAATAATTAGCCGTTCAAAAAAAAAAAAACACAGTTTTATATTTACCTACCAACAAAAAGTCATATCCTCATAATTCTAATTATTTATAAAAAAAATACGTACTTTTTAGCTGACAGGTCTGATCGTGCTTTATCAATGTTGCCTTTTTCCCATCGCGTTTGTGACAATGACGTGACTAAAAATGTAAGGGGCTGTTTGGTAGCCTCTTAATGACTTTTCATAGGCTACCTCTTAATGGTCCGTAACCTCTGAATGGTTAAGAGATAACCTTGAGTCTTAATGGTTAAGAGGCAACCATTAAGATGTTACCTCATAACTATTCATACTTAAGATTACATTTTAACTATTAATAGAATCTGAATCATTCAGATGTAGCCTCTTAATGGCCATTCAGAGGTACCAAACAGCCCCTAACACTTTTTAACGAAATCACTAGACAAAATTTTAACCCACTTTTTTTCTCACATTTTACCCGTTAAAAATATAGCTGTAACGTACAACTACCAAAGCACAATGTACAAGTATCCAGCTGTACCAAACAAGACATACCTTGGAGTTGGCTACTGCAGTTAGCTTTCTTCCTCGATCTAGTTTTCCGACCACCACCACTTCCATTCCCTCCAACAATATTATTATTAATATTAATCTTATTCAGCTTCTCCTTCAAATTCTCAATCTCCACATCCTTATTCTTCACTTCCCTCTTCATCTCCTCCATCGCCGCCTCATACGGCGCCACCACTTCCCTCACCGTAACCCCACCACCAACCACCACCCTTCCACCACCACCACCTCTAACCACTCTCCTCCTAAACCTCTCTCTCAACACCCCTAGCTTCTTCAACTCTCCCACCACTGCCACGTCAGCAACCCTCATCTTATCCGCATCCCACGGACAATGCGCCTGTTGTAGGCTAACGTACGCCTTCTTCATATATGACACCGTTTCGAAGACTTCGGTTATTAATGTCTCCATTTCCGTCTCTCTCTCGGATTTATACAGACATGCTTGAGACTCGGACACTTGTTGTGTTACTTCACCGTTTTCTTCTTCGTCTTCGTCGTAGAATTTGTCTGATTTGTTGTCGGGTTCTTCGGAATTGGAATCGGAATCGTCTGTAATGTTGTTGTTGGTGGTGTAGTGACGGGGGACACCGATTGGGCTGAGTAAGCAGGAGGATGTGACTCGTTGGATTAGATCTGAGAAATTGGAGACCTTATTAGCCATTGTTATTATTATTATTAGTTTTATACAGAGTTAAGGATGAAATTGGTTATGAAAGGGTGAGTGAGTGGGGAGATGGAGATGTGAATGAATGTGTTGAGATTGAAGAGGATGGGGATTAGTAAATGAGACAGTATGTAACTATGTATGGTTTGGTGAGACTACCAAATTCGTCACGAGCTTTTGTTATGCGGGAATTATAACGAATTCAGGATACCTACGGACTACGGAGCACTCGGTTCTTCAGGTCTATCAATACATGGAAAACACGACAACCCATCCGCCCAAAAGCACAACAGCAAATAATCAATAAAATATGGTATCCTTTAAATTTCGAACTTGTAGCCATTAGACCCCAAGTCATATATGATTAAGCCTCCGTATCTAAGCTATAAATTGTGCGATAGATTTGCTGGGGTTTTCTGTAATTAAAGTTACGGTTTGCATTTTATCTTGGCCCATGTTAGGTATCAAATAGTATAGGGACTAGATTGTAATTGTCTAATAGTTAGGTAGTTGTATTGTGTATAAATACATGTATTGAGTATGAATAAAGTAGCTATTGATTTGGATAATCCTCTCCTCTCTTGTGTTCTTCTCTAATTCTCTAGCTCATTCTCTTGATTACCATAATTCACCGTCAACTTTTTACCTGATAACCTCCATAATCACCATAATCCACAGTCAATTTTTTTTTACCTGATAACATTCCTTTCGTCAGTCACCAATCTAGGTTATCCTTCTTTTCAATTTCAATCCGATATTCTGCTGTACACTTCATCTCCGTTCTTGATTTTTTTTTTCTTTCAATCAGTTCTTGTTTCCAATTCAATCGATTTTCTTCTTTCGTTGATTGATCTTCAGTTGGTTTCCTTGAATTCTTTTGTTCCATTTTGTCTCTTCTTACATTCAATCATTTTCGTTCCATTTCGTTCTGTTCAACTTGTCCATTCATTTCAATTTTAATCAGTTTCTTTTGTGTTCTTTAACGAATTTGTGCAATTTTTTTCCTTCTTACAAACAAACCTGATTCAATTCTGTCAATTCCTTGAATTCATTTCAATTAGGTCAACAAATCAAACATGGAATCAGCAATCGAAAATATTATGGCAATGAGGCAACAAGGTACTGTCAAGAAGTACCGTGAAGATTTTGAATTTTTATTCGATCAAGTTAAGAATTCTGAAGAAATGTCTGAAGATTATGCAACATACCTTTTCATTTTCGGCCTTAAGCCAGAAATTGGTGATCTTCTTATGGGGTATCACAATATAGGCCAAGGTATAAAATTGGAGGATGCGTTTTTAATGGCTAGCTTACGAGAAAGAGCTCTCAATTTAGATTCAGATCAAGGAGAATCAACAAATCTTGAGGTATTTGATGAAATGCCAAAAGATTTCGGATATGAGATTCAAGAACCTGTTGATAATGATGCACTCAAGATGTTCGCTGAAATGCCTGGAAGATTTAGTGGTAAAAGTAAGATTCAAGAAGTTGCCGGTAGTGATGTTGGGGATGTATTAGGAATCCAGGATGAGATTCAAACATCAATTGAATATGAGAATGTGAATGAAATTCAAGAATTAGATTTTGTGGTTGAGTCAAGAACTATGGAAAGTGATACTAATGGATCTGAAAATCAAATTAGTTCTTTAAATTTCGTAAAAGCTGACTATGTCTCTAAGGTGTCTGTTGAAATGCCTGGAGAAATTTATGAAGATGACGTTGTATTTTCTGGTGAGGTTACAAGCGAAGTAACTGTGGAAATGGGTCTTTATATAAGGAAAAATGATACACATGTGGAAAACATTAGTGATGATTCTAAGGAAAAGGAAAAGATTGGAACTGGATATTTGAGTATTTCTTGTGATGGTAATCTTAGTATCAAGATAAGAGACTGTCATCAGGAGATGATACAAGGAGAACCACTTTTAGTTTTTGTTCTTAGGTTTGTTCTAGAGATGATATACATAAATCTATTAAGGATGCAGATAATGGTGCGTTTGTGGCATAAATGGAGATCTAAGTTAGATTCCAATACGAGGTTATTCACACGCACGCCTCATGAAGTAAAGGGAAATGAGGCTAAAAGAATAGTTGAGAGGAAGGAGTGTGATGGGGCTGTCAAGACTAAAGGAAGCAAAAACAAAAGATTTAGAAATATTGTTTCATTTACTAGTCAATATTGGGAACGTATTCATCATATAAAAATGGATTCGGTGTCCTTGAAGTACATGATTTGGCTGCAACAGAATGTAGTTTTTCAATCAGGAGGTAATGATATTTGGATGGTGCCATGGATTCTTAGTTCAAACGGAAGCAGGGCGAACCCTGCTCATTTAACCAGCAAAGACAAGATATTTGCTGATATAACCATATGGTTTAAAAGTGGAGGGGATGAGTTTAAGTTGGTAAAGCTTGAAATGATTGGATGGAAACCAGGTTGGCAACGTTGTTTTCCGAAACGGGAAGAAAAGAATAAAACAGGACCCACAACAACATATTTGAGTAATGGTTTGGAAATTATTCAACATTATGATGCTCTTAGTGGTACTTTGATGCTGCTGTTGTGGGAAGATAATAGTAAATGGGTTAGTAAAGTTTTAAAAGAAGTACCAAAAGGTGTAGTAACAATTGCTTTAGGGAAAAATGTCGTTCGAAGGGTTGAGAAACCAGCTGCTCATTTATACTATGTTATAATTGCAAACGGGTCATGTCAATATGTATGTAATACATATCATGAAATGGAAGTTGGATATAGCAAGGTTGTTGCAGATAACAAAGCCTGTACTATTGAATCTGTTCTGATTCCAAGGATGATGAAGCAGGGATGTGTCCATTCTTTTGGTGAAGAAGTTACCGATAGAAAGTACGAACACTATCAATACGGGTCAAATTCGTTGAAGACCAGCTTGCCAAATGCCACTGAGATGGAGATGATGACATTGCTAAATGCCACTGAGGTGGAGATGATGAAATGGTTAAAAGAAAAGGTTTTCATATTAAAAGAACAGGTTCTTCAATCTCAAGATAGTTATATTTCAAAAGAAAAAGAAGCAATGTCAGATGTAATACAAAAACAAGCTCTTGCAACCTTACTGTTTGAAGATTTGATATTAATGGAGATGGTTACTGCTAAAATAATGCATAAAGAGGGTTTTTACTCACAAGTGTTGGCTAGGAAAGATGATTTGAAAAAAGAATACCACAATTATGAAAGGCATGGTGGATGGCACTTTATAAGAGTTCAACATCTAGATAAAACTTCACAAGAGCTGGCCTCGGACAAGGAAACATCATATGAGCTCTACTTTGTTGTGGCAATTTGTGAGAATGTGATAAGTGGAGCCAGTATGACATCCGTTTTACAGTTCGCATTTGATAGTTTTGATTAAATTTTTTCTTTTAGAATCTGATTTTTGGGGTCAAAAATCTTTGAAGGGGGGAGTAATGTTAGGTATCAAATAGTATAGGGACTAGATTGTAATTGTCTAATAGTTAGGTAGTTGTATTGTGTATAAATACATGTATTGAGTATGAATAAAGTAGCTATTGATTTGGATAATCCTCTCCTCTCTTGTGTTCTTCTCTAATTCTCTAGCTCATTCTCTTGATTACCATTTTGTTCGTAACAGCCCACCTGATTATTGATGAGTAATTGTAGCTTTTTTATTTAGGCAAAAATCACTTTTCATGACGGCCTTTTTAAAAAGATCGATTTGATTTTAAAGGCTTTATTTTGAAGTACTACTAGATATTTTTGAATGTGTACTCTAGCGGTGAAATTCTAGACCTTATCATCTCAGAACATTAGCTTATGTGTTGTGGTTAGAGGTGAGCTATAAATTTATCTTCTTATATTGTGTCATGTTAGCGTCTAGTTGGCAGAGTGATAAAGCTGCCTCGCCCATTGTACACTAAAGACAATGAAATAATGTGAAATACAAGCACTCTTTTGATATCTGTCATCTGGTCAGAGCGACTGACCAAGAGTGTGGGTGTCAACCCAATAGATTTATTCTGATGTTTCATGGCTAAGTTCATAGCTAATGGTTACGGTGTGATATATGACACGAGAGCTTATTGGATTCTGAACCTTAATGTCTCATGTTCACATAATAGTCATAATTGTAACTGAAAACTGTATACATATTTTTCCCCCGAAAAAATGTAAAAACAATAAAAAGAGGCCGTGAAAAACTCACTTGATGTCTGGATGCTAGATTGAACTGAATTTGACGCGATGTGTCTGGTCTTGGGATGCCCTAAGTTCAATTAAAGGCAACTTAAGTCTATGTTTGGTTCTAACTACTATGCAATTGTCCACCCGACTGGAACACCTATTGACTAGGTGTTTCTGTACCACTATCCATGAGTGTCACATACTGTATGTGTTGGAAAATGTTCGTTTTTGTCGTTAATGTGACTATGTTTAGTCTGTCTATGGTAAAACAAGTGTCTTGATTTACTTAATGTTACAGAGTGTTACTTATGCCTCAGTTATGTAAGCCTAGAGTGACATATCTTTTGGCAATTTTGTATAAAAACAACATATTTACGTATTTTGCCCTTGCTCATACACGCATATTAGTGTTTATCATAGGTTTCCAAGAAAACTCTTGTGTTAACACATGTTTTTAATGTTTTTAGCACATGTTTATGAAACAAGCCTTAGTATATGTTATGAAACTAAACGAGATTGGTTTATCTTGGGCTGGCCTCGACCCTATACGCTCACACATACACTCATGTGTATGTGTGGGTGCACGTAAATGTCCATATGTGGGTTCTAACATGGGTGTATTCGCATACATATGTGTGTGCATCATTAAGTGAAAACATTGAGTTTTAATCATAAAACTTAGGTGTTTAAGTTAGTTTTACTCGATAAATAGTGGCATAGTGATGTGTTCGAGCGGGTGCCTTCGGGTGAGCCTTTCATGTGCTCGAAATATTATGTAAAGAAAGAAAATGAATCGGTTTTGTACCTTACTTGTGTAGCCGAAGGTTAACTAAGAAATCAAGATGGTTCTCCCCACAATGTGACTCCTAGATGCTAGTTAGCGACTCGTGGTACCCAAATGGTGATGGAGAATGGTCGAACAAGACCCTTTGGAGGGTGTTGGATCTCGGCCGAAAGGAAGCAAGGGAAAAGAAAGGGTGTGATGGTATTATGATAGCTTAGGAGTGTTGGTTGCTTGTGTGGTGTCTTATGAGGTCTCTTGGTCCACTTATATACTTGAGGGAGAGAGTCAAGGGAGTTAGGATGCTAGTTCTAACTAAAGCAAGTCAACAATAGTGGATTGTGGTGAGAAAAATGTGGTTTCTATTTATGTATGAAGAGTTTACCTTGTGTGGTGTGTAGTTTGTCTTGGGAAAGCAATGGCCGAAAATTTTGGATGGTTTTGAGGGTCTTGGGTAGTCAAAATTTCCTTGTCCATGTTGTAAGTTCAAGTATTTTGTTATGTTGGTGAAACATCTTGGGAATGGTAAGCATGAGATGGTATGTTCATGTGGTTTTTGTTGGTTTATGTAGGGTGATGTAGGCCGACTTTGGGAAGGGGTATGGACAATCATGGAAGGTCAAATGTCACGGGGAATGTTTGTGGGAAAAGCTTGTTTCTATGTTGGTGTATATCATGGGTTTAAGTGTTTTCTAGATGAGAATTGTGACTAAGTGATGAGAGGGTATGCGTATGTATATGTGCGATCGTGTATGTGTATGTGTGAGTGATATTTGTCATTTTCTTAAACATATGATTGTGTGTGTAGCCGTGTATATATATATATATATATATATATATATATATATAGGTGTGAGTGTCTCTTGTACAAGTTAGATAATGTCCAAAACATTGCACACATCCTTGCCTTGGAAATGTGAGAGCCGAAACATGCATGGGGAAGGAACAAGGAATTTTTGGCAAGTCAACTTGTGTAAGGTTGGTTGATTATGGTGGTCTATGATCCAATTTTGGCAATTGTCTTGGATTTGATGGGATTGTGTTTTGATATGTACATATATGTGTGTAGATATGGTCGCATGTATGTGTGTATAAATGATAGTGTATTTGTTTGATTCAAACACTCACACAAGTCTATATGGATCAATTCTTTGGGAGCACATGTGGGTACATTGCGCGTGTTCTCACTAGTTTGTCATGGATAATGTGTCGAGTGATTTATTGTTTTCAAACATTGTTTGTTTTTGTCCTTGATTGAAACACACATTGGGAACTTATGTTCTACTGCATTGATTCCCAAAACTAGGTTTTGCATGGTTATTTCTATGGCACATGATAGACTGTTCAACTAGCTATGGAATTGTACTGACTAATGGGCCTAATGCTAGACTGTAAGCATTGAAATGGACTTGTTGAAACCCTGTATGGCCCAATTGTAATGTAACATATGGAATGTAATGCTATGCATACTGTATGCATGTAGCTAGGTGTACGGATATGACCTGTGATTTCGACGGGTGTCACAACCTCACCCTCAAACCTTCATTCACAATCTTCCCCCATCACCTGTCACCAATCATCTAGTAACACCGTCTTCCCCCGTCACCGTCACCTCACCCATCAACACCTCCGGCCTGAAACCCTCACCCTCACCCTTCAACTCTTGTCACCGGTGGGTTTACCCAAATCGAAGGAAATTAAAGGTTGTGTGATTTTGGGAAATCCATAAGTTGATATGGAAGAGGGGGAAAGGAGTGTGATGAGGCATCAATCTCCTGTGATTGCAGATGATTTTAGGTGCCCGATATCTCTTGAATTGATGAAAGATCATGTGATTGTGTCGACTGGGCAGGTATGACAAATTGCAATTTAATGTTTTTTTTTTGCAATGTTTAAGGAAAGTTTTTTCACATAAATTACAAATGTCCTTTCCCATTTGTCCCAATTGGTTAATTTTTGTGCGTCATGGTCACTAAAGATGGCTTTTAACGAGGTAAACATGTCAAAATGATGACTTGGCATGGTGAAGTTATATTTTCTTGATTATTCGGCTGCAACGGTTTCTGGTAGCACCGGTGCAGGTAGGTGGTGGTGGTTGGAGGAGGAAGAGGGGGAGGTGGTGTTGGTGGTTGGAGGAGGATGAGGAGGTGGTGATGGTGGTTTGATGAGGGGATCGTGATGGTAATGGTGATGGTGGTTTCTGTCACACCCTCAAATTTTCACTGCGGGGTTTACACCGTGAGGCGCATGACAAACCAGGATCTCATAGCCATAAGTCACATGAACGACTCTAAATGCCCAACCATTTAGTTCGTTATTGTAAAAACCAAGTTTTAAAGTTTTAACCAAACCAAATAATAGTATAGCGGAAGCGAATGAAAAACAGTAAATAAAGTCTGCGCAAAACACCGCGCCCAAAACCAAAAGAATAGTAAATGTGCAAAATAGTTTAATGTTTGAGACCCATGAAATGATGCATGACCTAACTGTGCTCCGTTCCTAGTTACCTGCAAAAGCATGCTATCGTGTGTCAACATAAAGCTGGTGAGTTCACAAAGTAAAGTAATTTAATATGCAGATGCACTGGTTTTCCAAAAACCACGTAAGTAAAGTAATAACGTAGGTCCTCCAGACCAAAAAGTTAAAGAGTTGTCAGTTTAAGTGTGTCAGGGGTAGCTAGCCCACTCAATGTAACTAAACAAGATTATTGGGAAACCTTCAGAAAAATAGTTATTTGCCTCAATGACTGGCGTCTATTAACACCAGTCGGAAATTGTGGTCAGAAGTTCATGCTCGTGCCTCAAGCACCTCAGACATGAGGTTGTTGCATCAATCTAATAGCGCTATCAACTAATACCCCGTTCGCCTCCAGCGATTAACCCAATAATATGCAAGGACTTTCAATGATAGAGTGTTTAGATTACAAAGGACCAATAAGTTTTAAACTGACCGAAAACCCGATCCACACAAGGAATCGTAAAACTGATGTGTGAAAATGTGTATTAAATAAATTCGGGTCAAGTTTTAAAAATGGATAAACCCGCTAAACCACACACTAACGGCAAGTGCACCGGTCGCAGTGTAGCAGAGCAAGTAAGTCCGGAATATCGATCCGTGGACACAATGTGGCGACTCTCGGTACTAGACCTCTATCGACTCCTAGCCTAGCAAATTGGATTTTTGTGATTTTTTTATATTAATTAATTACTAAAGTAAATAAATTAAAATGCTTAAATTAAAAGATAGAAGAGGATCACTAAGGAGGAAATCAGAGATGGGAAAGGCAACCACCTAGGTATCGAATCCTACTAATGAAATTGGAACTGCCCCGGCTTTGGAAACTATGTTGGCAATCAGGATCTTATAATATTCACCCTTAGTATCCTAGTGGCTCCCGGATCATTTACCAAGACTGACCGAAAAGGAATCCTAAAGGCTACTAATCTCACTGATTGGTTAGATCACCTCTCGGTCTCACTAACTATGCTAAAGTACTCGCTAGACTGGTTTAGATTTCTCACTCTCCAATCACAATACACCCTAAAGTGCAAGGAGTAACCTGTAAAGTCAATCTATGACACAGATAAGCAAATAATACTAGAGAACCTAGGAAAACCTGATCTCTCAGCGTTTCTAGCCTAAACCTCTAACACCAAAGACAAACCTGACTACCTATCACCTCTCGGTCTCAAGAGTAGGAAGAATACTAATCACCTCTAAACTCCCAATTAATGTTCCTATGGAATTTAGGCCTAAACCCATAAAGTAAACTACAAGCACAAAGCAAGTAATTCTAACAAGTGTCCAAACATGAAAGACATTCACTAAGACACTCGTGGAACATTAAAAGATAATAAATTAGTAAAAAGTACGCACACACATCATAGAATCATAAACAAGTTTCTTACTAAAACATAAATCCAACTATAAAATCTAATACCGAAACATAAACCCAAAATCAAAAAGTCGTCATGTCAAACCTAGGTGGCCACTAATGTTTTAGCCAAACATAATTAGATTAAACAATAAAAACATAGGTTTAAGAAAAATAAAAGTTATAGTAATAATATTCATAAACACAAAGTCAATAAATATAAAAACTAAAACTTATTATAGTCAAACCCGTTGGTTCGCTCTTGAACCCGTGCCTTCTTGGCCTTCACTTTCTTCTCCCCTTTTCCTTGTGGCGGCTGTTCTATATTCTTGTGATAATATGTTCCCACCGCTGTTCTTCTATTTTCGATGATATCCTCTTGTACCCTCAAAATAAAGTCTGCCTCCAAATAAAAAAATAATATGCCTCGATAGTAATCCCCCTGTCCCAAGTAAATGTGCCCCCATGATAATTTAGGTCTTTTTATTCTTGGGCTCCCAACAAGTCCACGTTACTTGTTTCAAAAAGAAATTTTAATATTATTATTATTATTATTATTATTATTATTATTATTATTATTATTATTATTAGTAGTAGTAATAGTATACTCCAAGCTCGCATCTCGGGTGTTTCTTGGCTCGACCAAAATTTCTCGCTTACGCTCCAACGTCCATGAACACCGGCTCTCAAGTGTTTGTGTCTCGATAAAAATTCATTTGTTTTGAGCTCCTTTTCCACCAACACCTATAAAATAATAAAATACATAAATATATAATAGAAACGACACAAAATGAATAAAAACTTAACCAAATAATATACAAAATACATAGGAAAAGAGATGTGTTTTGCAACACATCAAAAACCGACCCACACAAGGAGTCAAAACCCGACCCACACAAGGAGTCCATACCTGAGTAGTCCCAAATGGACTAGAAAATGTTTACCAAAGTTGTCTCTAATCCGAGACGCATGCTTTTGAGAAAAAGAGTAGTGAAACTCACCTTAACGTGCAAGCAAAAGAAATCCGAACCGCAAGTAAAGTATGCTACCGACACCCTAATAATAGTGTCACTAAGTGAGTATAGGCGTAATATCATTACACCATATAACTCGTTTGTCCATGGCGTTTTAAACGTTCAAAAGTGTGTATGTGACGCCTAGTGATTCTACATGCAATAGTAAACCCTACGGACTCGTTGGTGAATGTATTGGTTACAATTAGTTTCTACTCTCCGTATGTGTCTCAAACAAGTGTACTTCAGTTACATGTCAATTCCATACCACTTAAGACCTCAATTAATCACATAAGCACATAATACACAATCTGTGTTTTCAGGACAGATTGTGCGCCATCAAAACAAATTTATTTAAAATAGTAATTCAGTGAGTTAACCTCCCAAATTTTTACTAAATTTTCTTTGGGATTCACTCAACAATACCTATTTTTGTTTTGTCTTAAATCCAAACACAAAAATAATTAAAATTCGTCTAATTCAGCTATGTTCAGAAAACCCTCCTAACAGGTCAGTTTGGTAGATAATTTCCCAAAAAATGTGTATTCATCCAAACGGGATGAATCCACTTGGAAAACTCATATTACTCCAATATTAACCTTCTGTAAACATTTCACAACCCAACTCTTAATAAAACTTGAGTTATGATGTTTCAAAGTTGACTCAGTTTGATACCCGAAATTCTGACCTGACCTATTTTCAATGAAAATTCCAAAAACGACTCAACCGACGTCCAAAATACTTGATTTTACACATTATGAAAAGCTAAGACCAAGTGTGACTCGACCATGCAAAGAAAATACCAAAATCATTATGTCAAGGTCGTGTTACAGCTCCTACAAGTTCGTCTAACCATTCTGTCCAGATTTTAGTTTCGCCTAAATCATACTTTAATCGACTATCGTGTGCATAGAAACAATCAACAAACATCAATCATCATTACCAAACATCCCTAATACTTATTATGATCAGATTCTACTACTAAACATGCAAAGATCACAACTTTAAAGACCAAAACATCAATAACTTGCGCAACAAGTATCCTATGATGTTACTAATCATTGATTATTATGTTTGATCCGTTTAATCTTCAAAAACTTCATGTTTTAATGATTATTAAAAACTTTCAGACCTGGAAAAACTTTGTTACATGATTTTTATAACAAAAACACAAGATAAAAGTGTAAGGAATCAAAGATTATACCCTTGGCTCTTCGATTCGATCAACCGTGCGCC
This sequence comes from Ambrosia trifida, assembly GCA_028751855.1. Taxonomy (NCBI): domain Eukaryota; kingdom Viridiplantae; phylum Streptophyta; class Magnoliopsida; order Asterales; family Asteraceae; genus Ambrosia; species Ambrosia trifida. Next base: position 32,709,445 of record CM054133.1, on the reverse strand, counting down.
TTTGGAGCTTCCCAATTGATGATCTTGAGCCTTAGCAGGAGCTTTAGGGTTAATATTTCGTGTGGGGCAGTATGGGGGCGATTAGGGTTAAGTTTAGGGGTTGCATGGGGGTTAAGGATGCTTAAATAGGAGTTTAAGGCGGTTTAGACCCGTCAGACACGTGCGAGCGGCCGCTCGGGCCCTGTGAGCGGCCGCTCACAGGCCCGAGGCCCTCGTGCGTGTCTCGTTTCATCACCCGACGCGTTATCCTTCGACGTTTTTGTTATTTCGGACCGTAACAAGTGCAACCCCATGCGTTAAGACCCTAATCAACCACATACTCCACCTTTAGTGATTTTTATTAACGTATTCGGTTTAGGTTCACATAATCACGTATGGTTTTCACATAAGTTCATCAAATATCACAGAGACACATAAGTTCGTTATTCACCAACGTCCGAGGTTCACTAATCATGTACCCGATATTAACTCACAACAATGCACGTGTGTCCTATCTAGTTAACCCTAGTTAAGTATAATGCAAGGAACGTAACTAGAGTTTAGTTAAAGTGAGAACCTGAATTTGCGGGGTATCACAGTTTCCACAGGTGAAGGAGAAGGGGGTTTTATTTTTTATATGGGGAGGGTATTTTGGTCATTTTACATGACTTAACTAACAAAACTTAACAACGTTAGCTGGTATGGACCAAAATTATTGCCATTAAAGAGATGGGGGCATCTGTGCAATTCGTGCAAACCACAGGGACCATCCGTGCAGTTTCCTCTTTAATGGGAATAATTTTTCAATGGACGAGTATCGAATTGGAAATTCAACCCGGGCGGGAACCTACCTAAGTGATAAACCATCCCACCTCAAACCAGCTGAGCTGGAGAAGTACTACTTTTTTTTGAATGACCAATCGGAATCACTCACGGACCACTGGAATATCATCGTGCCACCGGTGTTACCATGTTGTGACACCCGGTAAACTCAGGTTAGTAACTTTTGTCAAACTAGTAAGTCTACTTTAGCGAGTCATGCATACATTACACTTAACTGGGTCAGTTGAGTCGCTTTGATGGTTTGGGAAATCATCAGGAGTCGTTACGATGATCCAAGGGATCATCGGGGGTCGGTCCATAACCATGTGTACAAGGATTGGTGATTTGTAGGATCGTCGGATTTAATGCACACACGCAAGTCTCGAGTCTCGGGGATTGGTGGACGAAAGTGAACGTGTTAGTTATCAAGTAATATGTGTTTATAATCATTATATAACTTGTCGGTATGCGAATACGTGCTTATATGTCTTAAAATAGTGTTTAACGCACTGAAAACCAATATCTGCTGCAGGGGCGACTAGGCCCCTAGTCTCCTAATGTAAGTGGCTGAAGAAACATTAAGTTCTATACTTTGATGTTGTAATTTCTCTTTTCATGAAAACAATTTGTATTCTGTTATCTTTTTAGACGATGATTATGCTATGAATGAAATTTTATCTTTAAATCATATTGTCACGAATTCTAGTGTCATGAAGTCTTTGAACAATCTATCCCAAGTCTCGCCCCGATGTATTCCGCCATCGGTTGGGGTGTTACAGTAGTAACAGTACTTAACTGTGACAACCTGCACCCTTCACTCTTCATAAATGTGCATAATTGGTTCCTCAACTATTTCAAAATTTTCATTTTTAACCCTCGTATTTTAATAGGACCAAAATTCACAATTTAATAATACTTATAATTTTTATAAGTAAAAGTATGCACGTTTTATACTCACATCTACGCCCGAGCACGTATGTTTCAGACCTTGATACTCAAAGCCCTTAATTTTCGGTCCTAAAACAACTTAGAAACAGAAGGAAACAAGTCTATAACTTAAAATTGATTAAATTAGAAAAAAATATTTTTTTTAGCTTTCGCGGTCCGCTGAGACAGTCAAACAATCAAAGTCCCAGTTAAAGTCTCAGTCAAAGTCCCAGTCAAAGTCCTAGTCAAAGTCTTAGTCAAACAGTCAAAGTCCTAGTCAAATAGTCAATTCATCATAAAACCTTACTTTATGGTGTTGACCAATTTTAATGGCTAATTGAATCCAAAACTAGTATAAATACCCACCTATGACCCATTACACTTTGCACCTCTAAATCGAATGTTTCAATTCGATTAAACTCTCCCTCATACCTTTCTTCTATAGTATATTACTTCTACATTTGAAGCTTTGATTATAAGCTCACGTAATTGGCGAATTGGAAGCTGGATATTTTTTCTTATTCGGTTTCTTTTCTTCTAAATTGGACTAGTTTCGTTGTTGAGTCTTTGGATTGCTCGCATTTTCACGCTCGCTTAGTCATCTAGTTATTTGGCGAAAGTGAGTATTTCCTATCCCCTTTTTGCTTTTATTCATTTTTGGGGTGTTACATGTACACTTATACAAATTACAAATACAAGTTCACATTTTTACAATACAATTCTAGTACTATGTGCATTTGCTTACAAACGTGCTTTATGCTTAGACATTACATGTAGAATACATTTGTACTTAGTGAAATCATTAGCATTGTACAAGCCGACCTTAACATTGGGTAGCGCTATTTGGATTGACAACCCGCCTAGATTGATTCTCCCCCTTTTTCATCGGAGAATCCGTGGCCATTGTTAAGTTTTTATCCATTTATTGGATAAGTACACTACAGTTCATACAGTACATTATACAGTCACAGGGTTGATTTCGCTCATTTGTATGATACATAGTTTACATAATTGCATTGTAGCTTTGCACTTGAATTGTATACCATTTTTTCCAACTTACTATATATATTAAAACTAGGAATGCTCACCAACATTTCTTATGTTGACCAAACTTATTTTGTACATGTTTCAGGTGCAGTTTGATCTTAGTTCCATAGCATTGGATTTTAGTACTAGCTTTTAATAATTTATTTCAATTTTCATGTTTTGTTCAGACTTTTGTATTTTTCTCATTTCTTCCATGTAAGACAATTTAAATTATTCAATAATATATTTACATTTTAGTACCATGTGCTTTTGAACAATCATCACTACGTGACACCTCGATGATTCCGCCATCGGTTGGGGTGTTACAGATTGGTATCAGAGCCATGGTTATAGGGAATTAGGTTATTAGAATGCCTTTTAGCCTAGTCTATAACCAAGCTTACATTCACGAGTCCTCTCGTGTTTATTTCTCTTTATCCTATTATTTTCTTTCAAGATATTTTCGCTATGATTCTTTCTTGTCATTCTTTCGGTGTGTTGTTTAAAGAAGAAGATACTCGTATTTCACAAACGAAACGATATCACCAAGTTAGGAGTGACATCCATACCTTGGTGATTAGTTTCACTCCTCTATATGTTATTTATCTTAGGAATATATCTTTGAGATAAGAGTGACATCCATACCTCAAAGAGTATTTCTTTCAAAAAGGAACTTATCCACTAAGCTGGGAGTGATATCCTTAACTTACTGATTGGTTTCATTCCACAATCGTTTTCAATTTTGAAATACATCTTTGAGTTAGGAGTGAAATCCAAATCTCAAGGATCTATTTCTGCATCTCGTTTTTAATCTTGCTAAAGTTTTGGAATTCACTATTGATGGGGCACGTGCAATCTGGAAGAGTGAGCGCCTGTATCCTGAGTTTTCTGTCTAGGCCTGGTATTTCGTATAAATCCCAATCAGACGAGGGACCCGTATACCTACCTGGGAACTCTTGGGATGAGCATTCACTTATAGGCTAAAGTACGCCCCATAAGTCACTAGGAAATTTCAAATACTTGAGTTGGTCAAAGTTTCTTATGGAAACAATTCCAATGTTTTATATCATTAATATTTATGTTTGTTTATCATTTGAAGATTCCATTTAATCACTTGATGTTTCATATGTCATTATTCATTGATCATTCGCTTTTAAATCCCTTATCATCATTACTAAAACTTTTGTTCGCTATATTATCGCATTAAAGCTTACACTATTTCACTTATGCTCATGATTCTTACACTATAAGGTATTACTCGTTTTGCGTTAAAACATTTTTACCCACGACTTAAGTTTTAAACTCTGTGTTTAACTTTGATCACATCCTGAGTTTAGGAATGTTGTGTCATCATACAGTTAAAAATGAACATGGTTTTTCCAAACTTATTATTTCAACCTGTTTTATACCTTCATGTTTACAAACTTACTTGATCGAAGTCACAGTATATCCTCATATACCTAATACTAATATTGCTGCACCCAGTCTCCTAAGCCATAGCCAACTACCATTAGTTAGAACTTCTTAGTCTGACTAAACTCATACATAAATGCTACACGATACGCACTAGTACACTAGTGTCTAAAACGATCAATTTGACAACTTATTCTATAAGTCTTTTCACAAAGCCTATTCGCCAAATTAGAAACACTTTTCATACACCTTGTGCCTTGAAACAAATAGCCTGCTATGAGCCCAAAGAGATGCCTTAACGATCCTGCAAATAAATGATCTTTCAATGTATAAATTTCGTAAAAGTTTGAAAATTTAAAAGGTTTCAAGTTTACCCAGTCTTAACGGGTAACACTTCGATTTTCTCAACATTTCATAACAATTAAAAATTTCCGACTTTTCAACCCACAAGTTAAAGAAATGTTTAAATACAGAAAATTTTATTTTCCAAATTCGTCAAGGCATCTGGGATCATTCACAGCCTTCACATCATTTTAAATCTTGGTCTTTCAAAACACATTAGATTTACACACACTTCATGAAATGGTTTCATCTTGCATTTTATAAACTTGCATTGCATATTTTACAAAAATAAAATGTAAATCTGCATGTTTTCATATAACATATCCAATATATGTTTTCGGGAGGAATTTGCAACTAATAATATACCTTATAACACTTTTCAAACTCGACTTCTCGTAAACACATGAAAATGTGTACCTACGAAATCTTTTCAAGTGAACCTGTTTTGAACTTAAAACATTCTTCGGTTTCCAAAAGGTTATCCTCATACCAGTAGACTATACGTCTGTTCTGCGCACCTTCATTTACAGTAAATTTCAGTATTATTTTTTACACCATTCTATTTATAGTTACGTTCGTACATTGTCTTATTATTTTTGTATTATTCTTTTGTTGGTAATTATTTTCACGCGTTATTCGCAACTATTCTCACACTAGTTATTAGTAGTTATTCTTACAACACTAGTTTTGAGCATTAATTTAACTCGTTTACTTTCATTTTGTGCAAATTGCGCGATTTACTTGATTTACGTTATGCTATTCTTTCAATCGAAATTTTATGCTATACGTATATACTTACATGAACGCATATTTGGTATGCATATTTTTTTTGTTGTGAGCAAAACCCTGTTATACTTTACATTATTTTGTTCATCATCATGGCCAACGAACATACTATTTGATAGCTCGTATGAGATCTAAGCCAGTTCCCATGTACGACTCGGTTCAGAGTATTCCTCTAACCCGAGGGGAACGATTTAATCCTCAGAGTTTATCAATATAGTTGTTTAGAGCCCAATGATGTGAACAGAAATTTACCGGTTAAGGGTTAACCCGAAAGGTGAAGAACCCCTAATCATGTCTTATACTTACACATTAATCTCATTACGGTTAAAGGGTGAACCTGAAAGGGGAAGAACCTCTAACCGCATCTTATACTTGAGCAATATCTACTACTTAACACAGTTTGGTTGCACGCATTGTTTCTTGTATTACCTATGTTAGTGTTATGGAAAAGCATAACACCCTAGTGTAAGGTAAATCGATGATTACGGTCCGGAACGCAATCATGGGTTTACAGGTACATGAGGGTGGTGTGTAATTCTATTAAGGCTGTTGGTAGACAATCAGTACGAGTCCAAAGTATCGGGAGTGTGGTGGGTTAGCTGCGGTACACCCTATATATAAGCACGAGCGATACTGCGGGAGTGGACTAGGAGTCTGACCAAGAACCTACCCATTACTATCTCTTTAATAGGTCGTTGACTAATAGCTAGCATTTTTGATAAAGAACATTTTACATAAGCTTCAGTTAGTTTTGTTGGAGCCTTCCTTGCTGACCACCTCTATAGAAAACCCTAAACTTTCTATACTCTTACACTCTCTGTTAGTCGAAATCCTGTTGCATGTCCTTAATAAAGTTCGGTCAGAAACTTCTCTAAATTAAGGGAAACTACTATAACACTGCCCTGCTCTAACCAGTTACATACTTTTTCCCAAACCTTGCTCATTATAAATTCTTAATTCTCTAACCTTAGGTCAAACTTTAAGGATTTTCAAACTCTTATTTTGGGTATTAAACAACTACTTCAAATTTTGTCAAATCATGGCTGATGCATTTCTTAAAATCTACTTGTCTTTTTACAAATGTCTTTTGTTTCATGGAAACCTTCACTTGAAAGTAATTTCGGGACGAAATTTTCTAAAGTAGGGGAGACTGTGACAACCTGCACCCTTCACTCTTCATAAATGTGCATAATTGGTTCCTCAACTATTTCAAAATTTTCATTTTTAACCCTCGTATTTTAATAGGACCAAAATTCACAATTTAATAATACTTATAATTTTTATAAGTAAAAGTATGCACGTTTTATACTCACATCTACGCCCGAGCACGTATGTTTCAGACCTTGATACTCAAAGCCCTTAATTTTCGGTCCTAAAACAACTTAGAAACAGAAGGAAACAAGTCTATAACTTAAAATTGATTAAATTAGAAAAAAATATTTTTTTTTAGCTTTCGCGGTCCGCTGAGACAGTCAAACAATCAAAGTCCCAGTTAAAGTCTCAGTCAAAGTCCCAGTCAAAGTCCTAGTCAAAGTCTTAGTCAAACAGTCAAAGTCCTAGTCAAATAGTCAATTCATCATAAAACCTCACTTTATGGTGTTGACCAATTTTAATGGCTAATTGAATCCAAAACTAGTATAAATACCCACCTATGACCCATTACACTTTGCACCTCTAAATCGAATGTTTCAATTCGATTAAACTCTCCCTCATACCTTTCTTCTATAGTATATTACTTCTACATTTGAAGCTTTGATTATAAGCTCACGTAATTGGCGAATTGGAAGCTGGATATTTTTTCTTATTCGGTTTCTTTTTTTCTAAATTGGACTAGTTTCGTTGTTGAGTCTTTGGATTGCTCGCATTTTCACGCTCGCTTAGTCATCTAGTTATTTGGCGAAAGTGAGTATTTCCTATCCCTTTTTGCTTTTATTCATTTTTGGGGTGTTACATGTACACTTATACAAATTACAAATACAAGTTCACATTTTTACAATACAATTCTAGTACTATGTGCATTTGCTTACAAACGTGCTTTATGCTTAGACATTACATGTAGAATACATTTGTACTTAGTGAAATCATTAGCATTGTACAAGCCGACCTTAACATTGGGTAGCGCTATTTGGATTGACAACCCGCCTAGATTGATTCTCCCCCTTTTTCATCGGAGAATCCGTGGCCATTGTTAAGTTTTTATCCATTTATTGGATAAGTACACTACAGTTCATACAGTACATTATACAGTCACAGGGTTGATTTCGCTCATTTGTATGATACATAGTTTACATAATTGCATTGTAGCTTTGCACTTGAATTGTATACCATTTTTTCCAACTTACTATATATATTAAAACTAGGAATGCTCACCAACATTTCTTATGTTGACCAAACTTATTTTGTACATGTTTCAGGTGCAGTTTGATCTTAGTTCCATAGCATTGGATTTTAGTACTAGCTTTTAATAATTTATTTCAATTTTCATGTTTTGTTCAGACTTTTGTATTTTTCTCATTTCTTCCATGTAAGACAATTTAAATTATTCAATAATATATTTACATTTTAGTACCATGTGCTTTTGAACAATCATCACTACGTGACACCTCGATGATTCCGCCATCGGTTGGGGTGTTACATTAACGTCTAGCTAACGTTCATATAACATAGTAGTAACGGGATTGATCTTTTAAACTTATGGAAATGTTTTATAAAAACCTGTGAACTCACCAGCATTATATGTTGACATTTTTGGCATGTTTTCTGAGGTCGCTAAGGTAGCAGTACATGGATTAGGCTCACGAGGTCTTGCACGACGTCTAGAGTTTAGTTGCATGTTTTTTCAAATAATTTCAGACTACGTTTGTTTTAGTATGGATTGTAAACATATTTCAGCTTCTGCTAATGGTTTTGTGTTATGAAACTTAATGGTTTTTGTTTACGTATTTTACATATAGTTGTCGTTTATTGTGACCGTTGACTTGGATCTTGGTGTGTCACACGCCTTGCGGTAAATCCCCGCACGTGGAATTTGAGGGTGTGACACACGCGATCATTATCCACCACCAAGTCACCCATTCAGGAGGAAACTCATAATTATATGTGACAACCGGCAAATTTTGTACAACGTTTAACTTAATTTATTCGTGTTTTCGAAGTGATTAACATATTTTAAAGTTAATTAAGATAAAATGGGCTGTTACGAGTCATACGATGTCCTTCTCGAAGTTCGTGGATGCCCTAATGCCTTTAAAGAAAGACTTTGTGTATTTAACGTTAACGAACTGACATCAGTAAAAATTTGTCAATCTGGACTAGCATAAGGTCATTCTATGTAAATGCGACACGTATTTACTATTCGAGCGATCGAATGTGAAATCGGCTCGATAAACGGCAAAAAAACGCAATGTTTTGGAAACGCAAAAAGTAACCGACGTTGGAATCGAACGTCAAAATGCATGGGTTTAACCATTATCAAACTTTTGGAATAATTATTTTTTATAAATAATAATGTTATTTATCAAATTTTGAAGTTGACGGATCATTGTAATGAAGGAAACCGTGATCGAAACCAATAACGGGAATTAAACGCGTGTTTCGAAAGCACACATCGGGTGACGAAAATAATATTTAAATAACTCGGTTGGGTTGTAATTGAAGTTACGAGCTTAACCGACTAGTTTTTTGTGATAAGTTATCGAGCCTAAATATAAACTGAGGCGCCACACGTTTAAAACGGGTTCAATACGCGGTAGACACCCACCTACACAAACCCTAGGTATAAAATGTACACTTCTCCTCATCCCCTCTCATTTCCCCTGCAACCGCATCCCCCGTTCTCTCTCTAGAAACCCTAGTTCTCTACATTCTCTCTTTCTACGATCTCACTCCCTCTCCACTACATCTCGTTCCTCCCTCCTCCTGTCACTTGCAGTGGCCGGCCACCACACTGATCGGTGGTGGTGCGATGGTTTAAGCCCAAAACGGGCAGAGTTGGGTGGCTCCCTTAGTGTTTGGTGAATATTATTGTCCGATGGTTGTGGGTTCATTTGGTGGAGTATATGGGTTGATGGTGGTGGCGTCATGGGAGGTTGATTCGTGTTTTTTGGTCCGATTGAGGTGGCTTTGGGGTCGAATAGAGGTTCACGACGGAGATGGTGGTGGTTCTGTGGTCGTGCAAAGGAGGAGAATGGTGACAATGGTGGTGTGTATGTGTGTTTATATACAAAATTTTGTGAATGGTTTTGCATGTAACACTTAATTTTTTGACCGTTTGGTGGATATGGTTAATGGCAAATTTATTTTTTATTTGTCTGTTTGCTACCGTTTGGTAGCTACGCTTTGAATGCAAAAACTTAATTTTTCTGACCGTTTTTGATGCTTAGGTAGTTATGATTTTAAACCGTGTGAAATAAAAAAAATGTTTAAATTTGTATTTATTTATTTAAATGAAAAATAAATAAACGAATTAATGTAGTACTGTCTTCGGAAACAGTTTAAGTAAAGTGATATACAATACATGATGAGTAGAAATCAGTAAAGTTAAAAAAGTTTACTTGAGTGTCCCTCCCGTTTAAGTAATAACCTTACCCTGTAATTAGGGTTGTACAAGAGCCGAGTCGAGCTAGGCTAAGCTCAAGCTCGAGCTCGAACTTAATCGAGCCAGCTCGGCTCGGCTCATTTTTCTGGTTGAGTTGAATATCCGAGTTCGAGCTCGGCTCGTAAATGTTCAAGCCGAGCTCGAGCTGGCTTGAGCCAGCTCGTTAATTTTTTATTATTTTTTTACAAATATTTATTAAATAAAAAACAAACAATAAATTAAATTTCAGAAAAATAATTGCCTGAAAAATAAAATTCACATATACATGTATATTTTTTTTATTTTTCTATTAATTTTTATAAAATTACACATATACTTCAACCCCCTCTCGCATATTTTTTAATTTAAAGATTTAAATATAAAATTAATACATATAAAAAAATAATTCGAGCCAGCTCGCGAGCCACGAGCCGAGACATGCCTAGCTCGAGCTCGAGCTCGTTTACAATCGAGCCGAGCCGAGCTGGCTCGTTTTTTTGAGCTTTTTTTGAGCTTTTTTCGAACGAGTTTCGAGCGAGCTTCGAGTTGCGAGCTTCGAGTTGCGAGCTTTTTGTACACCCCTACCTGTAATCCTATATATAATAAGATAACAAATATCACGTTTATTGAAATGGATATTTTTATTATTAACGGCACCTCACAATGACATGATGGTTAAGAATTTCATATTTGGTTACTTTAATAAAAGTAAGTGGGACTCACAATTACGTAGATGGTTAAGAATTCAAGATATGGAAACAATGAAATATATTTTGTGTTGTGTTAAAAGAAATGATCGATAAGAATGTGATATCTTACCAAAACTTCAACTTTACAACATAACGTTTATTAAAATGAATATTCTATACATCAAAACTCTCTAGAAAAACTCTTTAGAAAATTCATTTAACATGCATTTTAAAATGACATATGAAAAATTTCTTGCTTCACATTTAAAATGTCATAAAGAATTTTTCAATACTTTCACTATTTACAAAACTAACTTGTATATTGTTATCATAACCTCTCATTTATAATTTCACATTAATTAGTAAAAGGTTTATTATGTATAATATAAGTTTAAGGAATTTAAGAAGTTGCAAACACTTGTTAAAAATGCTCATATTGTATGAGTTTTTTAGTTAGTTTTACACTAAAATACATTTTGGTTGACTTCTAAATGTTCAACCACTTTCGTTTTACATTATATATCAAGCTCACTCACACGGTTTGTTAGAGACAAAGTATAACTATAACTATTTCTACATTGTAAACTTTAGCCTGTTACGATGTTTGCTTTATTTTTATATAATACATACACGAAAATAGTAACACAATAAACAAATGATATATAAGTATAAATATATAGGGGATGGTTCAACAGAGAACTCATTTTATTGAGAGAACTCGAGAACTCCTAATTAAATACAAAAAAATATAATAAAAAAATCATAACTCAAAATTTAAGTAAAAAAATAGTAAACTAGTTCGGAGCTTCTCTTTCCCACGTCATACCCGTTCGGAAAAAAAATAAAAAAAAACACACCTAAAAACGCTACTGCACATGTGTAGTATAACCCAAAAGCCTAAACCACCTACCCCAACTTACCCCCACCCAAAAACCTAATTCCACCCCACCCACCCCCACCCTCACTAAAAAACCTAAATCGCTTACCCAAAAACCTAAACCACCCATCCACCCCCCACCCAAAAACCTAAACCCACCCCACCCATCGCCTACCAAAAACCTAAGCCCCACCCATAACAACCAAAAACCTAACCCCCACCAAAAAACCTAACCCCTACCCAAAAACCTAAACCCACCCTACCTACCCCCACCCCACCCTCAAAAACCTAAACCTTACAAACTAAACTAAAAAAAAAACTAACCCTGAAAGCTAAACTAAACCCAAAAACTAAACCCTAAAGCTAACCGGACATTTACTACACAGGTGCATTAGAAGTCGCCTATTTTTTATTTTTTTTATTTTTATTTTTTTTATTTTTTTTCTAAACCGGGATGACGTGGGAAAGAGAAGCTCCGAACCAGATTTTTGGTTTTTGACTTAAATTTTGAGTTATGATTTTTTTTTTAATTTAAGTAGGAGTTCTCGAGTTCTCTCCCTAACTATGAGTTCTCAATTGAACCTTCCCCTAAATATATATTCAACTTAAATATAAATATAAACAAAATATAAACCATTCAAATTCTTTAATTCATAATTAAATATGCCTATTGTCCACGGGGCTACGTAGTAGATATTTTGAAAGTAACGTACTAAGACATGAAAATGGAATATGTGTCAAAGACCAGAAAATCAAGTCTTAACAAAATCAACTATTGAAAAATTGACATGCTTACTTATTCAGCACGGTTCAACAAATAACATTACTTTCAAGGTTTAATTTTTTAATTGTATATAAAATTGAACATGCATAATTCAAGTATTAATAAAAAGTTCTTATACACAACATTCATTCCTTTTAATTCCTTTTTTAATTAGGTATCTTATTAAAACTAGGAGCAAGTGGTGCATGCAACAGTGATTTACATATGCTATTGTTATAATCTACAAAAGGTTTATATGCTAACAGAGTCTCAAGTTTCTTTTTCGTTGTTAGCAAAAGTGTTTTACGATAATGATTTTTTCTCAGATTATGTTAAATGGTTGTTTTCTGATTTGTAATTGATTGTTAGTTGACAGATGCTGGTGTGAATTAACTAACCCTCAATTGCAGCTATTAATATTGAGTCACCCCAATCAAAGCACTTTTGGAAGAAATATGGATTTGAGGTATGTAAACCTTTGATGTTGTAGTGGTTAATTGAGGCATTATTGACCCGTTTGCTTATGACTATATTGAATCGGGCATGTATTATTTGTGAAGGGTCAAATGGTAAAGTGGTTCTTGCCAACTTTTTTTTTTTTTTACTATAATAGTTAATGATAGGAGCTCTTAAGCAACTATGTATTATTTATGGATGTTAAAACTCGAGACTACAACTTGGTTTTTATTCATTAGGAATTAATTTCTATTAATCATTAGTGTGTATGTTCTTCTAACAGGCAGTTGCGCAGGACTATGAGTACCAAACGACTTAGTGAGAGAATTGCTAAATTCGTAGGTGGTGTTGTTGTCATTCATGTTCGTATTGAATAATTTGATGGGTTGTCATTCATGTTCGTATTGAATAATTTGATGGGTTGTTGTCATTCAGGTTCGTATTGAATATTATATAGGTTAGAAGAGCTTGAAAAGGGTAAAAATGTCGAATAACAAATTATATTTTATATTAACATTTTGGTTCAAGTAAATTTGTAATTATTTATACTTTTAAGAACCTGATCACTGATCAGCATTATTGCATAAAAAAAGCAAAACTGATCAGTTCTCATCCTTAACTTTGGGATTGAATATGATTTGATGTTGTTTTTGCAGAATTTTAATCATTAGTCAACTTCACGGAATTATTCTTCAACAAATGTGAAACTTTAGCAAGCGAAGAGGTCAGCCAAGACCTCTCAAAATATATGCTTTAGGAGGTATAGTCGCAATTTCATTCCCTGATCTTATTAAATTAAGTTTTTTCACCTTACATTTTATCATGTCATATTATATTTGTCAACCATGAGACCTCCCACATATAAACTAGTAAATAAATAAATAGGGTTAGGATCGTGTGAGAACCACATTGAGTTGTGAGAACTAGAGAACTCTTGTGGACCATTGATTGTGTTGATCCTATGGTTAAGATTTAATCTAGATGTTTTTTTGTCTTTACATGCCAATTAAAAAATTATTAGTATATTTTAATACAAAAAAGTACAATAAGGGTATTTAGGTAAAAGCACCATGAAAGAGAAAATAATTATTATAATACTATTTTAATTTTTTATTTAATTATTCAAAAAAATCATATTTTTAAATAAAATCTGCTGAGATGATCTACCATGATTTACACTGGTGTAATTATTTACACTAGTGTAAACTGGCATACACAAACTTTTACAAAAATTATGCTGGTGTAAAATACCAAACAAACATATGATGAGGATGATTTACACTGATGTAATCCACCATGATTTGCTCTGGTGTAGTTTTTTTACACCAATGTAAATCTACCATACACAAACTACTCCAACAAATGCAAACCAAAACATTTATAAAAAATGTACATTACATCAATGTAATAACCAAATATTTATAAAAAAAAAACATACTACACATTATTTAAAAAAAAAACCCTGCTGCATCTTCGAATAAGCATCATCATCCATCAAACATCATCTCCTTCACATCAACTCCCTGCCAAAAACCCTGCTACACAAAAACACTAGTGTAAAAACCAAAAAACAACATATATCACAAACTTCTAAATAAAATACACTAGTGTAAAAACCAAAACTACGAAAAGATCTACACATCAATACCTTTACAGATTTCGTATTTTACACCGGTGTTTTTACATAATAATAATAATAATGATAATAATAATAACAACAGAAATAATAATAATAATAATAATAATAATAATAATAATAATAACAGAAAAATAATAATAATAATAATAATAACAGAAAATAATAATAATAATAAAAATAATAACATAATAATAATAATAATAATAATAATCAGAGGGTTAATAATAATAATAATAATAATAATAATAATAAATATAAATGGGGTACCTGATCGGAAAACACCACCGGAAAACCCCCCACCACCGTCCTCCGCCTCCCCTCCGCCATCTCCTCCACCCCCCTCCGTTTCCCCTTCACCCCCATCTCCTCCGCTGCCACCTTCACCATCATCCTTAGATCTGTTCGTAGATCTGTTTAGATCTGTTCAGATCTGCAAAACCCACCATGTTCGTCTTCAACCCCTGCAAACCACCGGTCATCACCATGTCCGCCGCCCCGTGCAAACCACAATCACCGGTGGAGAAGAGAGAGAAGAGAGAGAGAGAGAGAGAGAGAGAGCAGAGAGAGACGACGAGAGACGAGAGAGAGCAGAGAGAGAGAAGAGAGAGAGGAGAGAGAGAAGAGAGAGAGAGAGAGTCACGATTTTAAAAAAAATCTGATTTAAAAATGGTATTTATGTGAGTGGGTGTGGGTGTGGGTGGGGTGGGGTGGGGTGGGGTGGAGTAGGGGAGGTGATAAATTACTATGCTACCCTTTCATTATTATATTGATAATATGCTTTTGTGTGGTCCAAATTAGTTCTCCAGTTCTCACGACTCAATAAGGTTCTCATATGATCCGGATCCTAAATAAATAAATAAATAAAAGTAGAATTTAATGTTATTTGTTATTTTATGTTTGTATGGTTGTTTGGAGAGGTTACTTTTACCTCTTTTGGCATCCAAAGTTTCCGATAAATAAGGTTACACGATGCATCGTATTGCGGCAATGTTTGCGCACAGTTCCCCATACTTTGCAGTACGCACGTGCACCCACCCGAGTATAATTTCCAGATCTCCTCAAATTTCACTTTTTGCCTCACTACTTCTCCAAATAAGCATTTAACACCACTAACTTAAGAAAAAAAAAACCCCTCCTTTCGTTTGTATATCGATTCCAGTAAAACATATGAATAAGTGGATAACCATGTCCACAACACAAATGACTTAAAGGGGTGCAGTTTCTTTAGGGCTCGAGGGGGCCTGACTCCCACCGATTTTTGGCGTAATGGTAGAATTTTATGATTTTCGTAGGTAAATTGAGTCCGGATGAGTTCGGTCCCCACCGATTTGATCTTCCGGCCAATATTGATCAAAAAAATTGAGTCCGGCCCCACTGATTCGAGAACCAAGCTTCGCCACTGACGACTTCAATGATTATGCAAACCGTCAATTAAGTGATTGTGCGTAGTGCAATACAAACATACATTCTAGAGCGCAAGTTCATACATTATTACATTCTTATAGAAGTTTCTAATAATTGGCATCATATTAGTGGATATGCACTAATAGCTTACCTTGTTTATAGTAAAATTTATTATCTATTATATGCTATATAGTATGCGATGTATCTTTTCTACACACAATATAAGTATTCGACTCAATCAACATTTTCCAAAAAAAGCTATAACGCCAAATATATAATAGGTTCATCAATGATATGTACCATACACATATACACATGCATATTTTTTCACTACATTTTTAAAAGACTCGATAGATTATATACACACGCTTTTTTTAGTTGTATCAGCCATAGTTGTCAAAGCGCCTAGGCACACTCAAGGCGCATAGGTCGAGCCCGGAGCCTAGGCGTAAGGCGCATAAAAAACGACGGCTTTTTATAATTACGTGCATAGTATAAAATACATTTTTAGGGATTCTAGAGATGTTTTAGGCTTGTTTAGGGCTACTTTAGAATATTTTAGGGTTGTTTAGGACTTGTTCATGACTCATTTAGGATGTTTTAGAGGTTTATGCAACTTTTAGCCTGAATTTGGCCGGAAATCAGCCCTGATAGTGCGCTAGGCGCGCGCCTCATAGGGCGTAGCGCACTTGGTGCGCCTCGAGCCTAGGCGCGCTTTTAACAACTATGGTATCAGCTATCAAAGTGCTTCATTAAGCCAAATAGACCAAGTCAAGCAATTGTAAAGAAGTAGGGGGCTAAAATTCATAATTTGGTAAATGAGTATTATTTTGCTAAATTTAGGTTACAAAGTGACCAAGAAAAGACGTTGAGGGGCTAAATTTCATAATTTGTTAAACATTTTAAAACAACGTTACAGATGAAAAGTCATCATGTTCTTCCATGGCGGGTGGGGTTTATCAAAGGTTTCTCTGCTAATTCACTCACTCATCTGCTCCTTTTTGTCATCACCCCTTCTCTCTCTCTCTCACACACACACACACACACAGTGTACAAATGACTGTCACTGCATTTACTCTGCATCAGTCCCTCACAGAAACCACCCCTTAACCTTAACTATGATACAACACATCTCCACCGTTACACATTACCACCACTTCCGTCAATAATAATAATAATATTAATAATAATAATAATATTATGCCGCACCCTATAACCCGTACCGTCACCAAACACCGCACACGCACTCGCCGCTTCTACGCCTGTCACCGTCACCCTAACCAACCCGTCACAGGCTTCTGTGCATTATGCCTTAAGGATCGTCTCAACGGTCTAGACTCTTCTTCCGGTCAACTTGCTTCTTCGTCGGCGCCGGTGCCGGAGTTTCGCCGGAGCAAATCTGTTGCCGTTGAGAGATGTAAAGATGTTAATGATTTGGATCCAAGGAGAAGTTCGTGTGATGTTAGGGCTCGTAGTACTCTTTCCGATCTGTTCGTTGTGGATGATAAAAGGAAATCGATGAAATTAGGGTTTTCGACGAAGGAATGTGTTGAAGAAGAAGGTATTGATGATGATGATGATGAAATTAGGGCTTTGGATGATGTAATTGAGTTGAATCATGAAATTAGGGTTTCGGATGATGATGAAGTTATAGAAGGGGATCTGAAGACGATGAAGGAGATAATTGATATGGAGTTGAATAATAATAATATTATTAATAATAATAATAATAAGAGGAATTTACGGTCTGCAGCTTTTGCTTTCAGTCAGAAATTGAGGAAATGGCGGGAAAAGGAGAAGGAAAAGAAGCAAAGTAGAAATGTTAATAATAATGGTGGAAATGAGACAACTGAGAATGATAGGTTAGATTTAGGGCAATTGACTCAGTTCAGGGATGCTCAATCTGAGGCAGCAGATTATGGATTGAGTCGAAGATCTTGCGATACGGAACCTAGGTTTTCGATTGATGCACATCGGTTGTCTGTTGAAGATCATCCACGGTTTTCGTTAGACGAACGTAGAGTCTCTTGGGATGGTTATATGACGGCGAGAACGATTCCTAGGCTTACGCCGATGCTCTCTGTTGTGGATAATATGATGTTAGGTCCGGTAAACCGAGCCATGGTCACTACGGTGGAGAACAACCTGCAAATGCATTCGATAAGTGAAGACGGTGCTAGTTCTGGTGGTTCGGGTCTATCGAATTCAGATTGTTCTAGTTCGAATAGAGGAAGTAGTTCGAGTTCGAGTACTAAAACAGCAGGGTTTGGTGGTGATGATGTGAATTCTGCGTCAAATGCTCGTGTTTCGCCTGCTAGTAATGTTATTTTTCAAGGGACAAAGTTGGTTATTACCGAAAAGGAGTTAAAAGATTGGCATTTGAATTCTATCAAGAGCAACAACAGCAACAGCAATGCTGAATCCGCTTCAAATGCACCCAATTCGACTAGTAAAACAAGCATGATAAACATCGCGAACCCGTCAAACGAGCTGAAGAAAAAGGCAATGTCAAGTAGGTGGAGAAAGGTATGCAATCTATGGGGTCACAATCATAAACTTGATGACAAAATTGGTGAGATCAAGAATGCAGAACATATCCCAGTAAGCCGAGCCGAAATCGGCAATTCAAGCGCAAAACTTGTTAAAAACACTGGTTCTGTAAAATCAAGAACAAGAAGGGATGAGTTTGTGTTGGATAGAAACAGGAGCACAAGGTATTCAACCAGTGATATTGACAGTGGTTTACTGAGGCTGTATTTGACACCATTTAGGAACTCTAGAAGGAATAAATTTGGAAGAAGCAGAGCTCCTCCATCAATGATTACCAATGGTTTGCAGCTGCACTAAGATGTTCCTTTTAGGTACTCTTATAATCCTCCCATAAGTGCATATATCTGTAGATCCTGTTACTTTGTTTATGTTCTTGTTATGTGCACAAAAAGATGGCATAATGTTAGTTGTATCGCGCTTGGCGCTCTCTTTCGTTTATGGGAATAATAGTTATTGTTACATGTTACTAGTTACTATGCGTGGTGTTGTGACAATATTGATGCATAATTCTAATCAAATTGATAGCTCGAGGTGGATGATTCAAATCATGCAAGGTACAGATATAGACTACGATTAGAAGTCGTTCCGAAAAGAGTGTGTATAAATTTGTTTATCAATGATTACATAGATTAAAAGTTTATATTTTGGTTTGAAGAAGGGGTGCAAACGAGCCGAGCCGAACCCGAGCTCAACCAGGCTCGAGCTCGATTAACTTTTGAGAGCTTGCGCTCGAGCTTGGCTCGTGTGGTATCTATTAGTTAATGTATTAAATAAAAATAATATAAATCATAGGCTTAGGGCTTGAGAGTTAAGTATTATTTAATGTTAATAAAACTAATAATACACTAAGACTCAATAAGGCTCGACGAGCCTGACGAACCTCGATTACTAGGCTTGAGCTCGGGCTCGATAAATAAACGAGTTTTTTTTAGGCTCAAGCTCGGCTCGTTTTGAGCTTTTCACCGAGCTGAGCTCGAGTAGTTGCTACTTGAGTGGCCTGGCTCGTTTGCACCCCTGATCTTCAATCTGCTTTACCTCACATCTCCCTTCTTTCTTTCTCATCCACCCTATGATCTCTGTTTTACCAAGCTAGTTAAGGCTCGGCTCGTTTTTTTGAGCTTTTCACCGAGCTAAGTTCGAGTAGCTGCTACTCGAGCGGTTCGGCTCGTTTGCACCCACGATCTTCTATCTGCTTTACCTTATCTCCCTCCTTTCTTTCTTTCTCATCCACCCTAAGATCTCTGTTTTACCTCTCACATCCGTGTTACGATTTTCTCTCAATATTATATAGATTCCATCATTCCAGTTACTTTGTAAAGGTGATTAGAGCATGTGTTTCTGTGTAGAGATATTCTCTGCACCAATTCTATACTAAGGTGTTCTTTTATAAGATACCATGAGTACTCTTACTATATATTTTATCCAACCGTACCATAATCTTCACCTGTCATTTTTTTTTGAACGGCCAACAAATTGGAATCACTTATGGAATACTGGAGTATCATCGTGCCACCAATGTTGCCACGCGATCATATTCCACCACCAAGTCACCAATTCAGGAGGAAACTCATAATTATGAGAAAACTCCCTTTGTGAGATTCGAACCCAGGACCTTATGGTCCCTAAGTCTTATTTCACCACAAAGATGCCGCTGGGCTATGATGCCTTTGGCTTCCCCTGTCATTTCTATTTTGCACTTTGGC
The DNA here is from genome assembly GCA_028751855.1 of Ambrosia trifida. Taxonomy (NCBI): domain Eukaryota; kingdom Viridiplantae; phylum Streptophyta; class Magnoliopsida; order Asterales; family Asteraceae; genus Ambrosia; species Ambrosia trifida. Next base: position 32,689,493 of record CM054133.1, on the reverse strand, counting down.
AACCTGGGAAAATCTTGCTTAAATTAGACGTGGCCGGAGACTTTATCAAGTTTATAGGCTTATAACTAACGTTTTCATAACCGGACGTTTACTTAAACCAACCATTTTACTGGTTGAATGGTTGAGCCGGTTTTAAATACCATATTATTTTATCGCTTAAACATTTTTTTAGGCAATAGGGGCACTCTCACTCGCTTGAAAGGGTGTAGTAGTCATATCGGTGTGAGGTTTTGTAATTTTTACCAAATCATTAGTTATTTAAATATAAATAAGAGAGAATTACACAGATTGTCCTTTAGTTATACATCAAATTGCATCCTATGTCTTTTATGGAAATTTTTCACTCCTTATGTCCTTTGTTTTATACACTTGTTACACCCTATGTCCTTTAGACCAAACCCAGTTAAATAACTCAGTTAAGTTGGTCATGTGCCCCTCATGTGAGGGGCAATCCTGTCTTTTCACCCTCAATGAATGACAATCTGTGTTATAATAATAATAATAATAATAATAATAATAATAATAATAATAATAATAATAATAATAACAACACTTTATCTCTCACCTCTCTCTCTCTCTCTCTCTAAAACACACACACACACACACACCAGACACAAACAAACACACTTTCCCTCTCTCTCTAAAAATCACCACCACCTCCACCACCTACTACCACCCACCACCTGAGCCATAAAACCACCACCTGTGACCACCCATCACCTGCTACCACCCACCACTGAGCCATAAAACCACCACCTGCAACCACTACCCCTTGCTACCACCCGCCACTGAGCCATAAAACCACCACCTGCGACCACCCACCACCTGCTACCACCCACCACCTTAGACATAAAACCACCACCTGCGACCACCCATCACGTGCTACCACCCACCACTGAGCCATAAAAACACCACCTGCGACCACTACCCCCTGCTACCACCCACCACTTGAGCCATAAAACCACCATCTGCGACCACCCACCACCCGAGCCCTCAATAAATTGTTGGAATAGCAAATTGATAGCCTTAAATAGAAAGGGGACGGGCCGAATCTAGGGTTTTCAGTGAAGAATAAACGATTAATTGGATTAGCCCTAAAACCATCTCCTACTAATTGGCTCGATTTCTTAATCTAGGGTTTAGGGTTGTGGTTGCAGGTACAAAGTAGTTATTGGTGATGGCAGGTGAAGGCGACGGGGTGTTCTAGGTGAGAGAGAAAGGGTGGGTTTGTGGGTTGACTTGTGGTGATACGTGCCAAGACAGTGACGTCGTTGCCTGGGTTTTAGGTTGGATTGATTGACTTGTGGAGACCGAACAAAGAGAGAGAAGGAACAGGGGTGAGGAGGATGATGAATGGAGGTGATGCACGAGATATGGTGAGGTGGTTTAGGGTTTGGGTTATTGAAGAGAGGTGGAAAGATGAAAACGATGATGATGACTGGGATGTTGAAGAACATATTTTTTTTATTAAGTTTTATTATGTTTTATGGTGAAAAGACAGGTTTGCCCCTCACATGAGGGGCACATGACCAACTTAACTGAGTTATTTAACTAGATTTGGTCTAAAGGACATAGGGTGTAACAAGTGTATAAAACAAAGAACATAAGGAGTGAAAAATTTCCATAAAGGACATAGGATGCAATTTGATGTATAACTAAAGGACAATCTGTGTAATTCTCTCTATAAATAAAGACGTTTCGATAGGGCTGGCAATTTCAGACACGAACACGATAACACGACACGAACCTGCCTATTCTTAACAGGTTTCGTATTTAACCTTAATAGGTTTCGTGTCTTAAACAGGTCGACACGTTAAGACCTGTTTATTTTCGTGTCTTAATAGGTCAAATACCTGTTAACCTGTTAAGACCTGTTATAGACCTGTTAACTTTTGGTGGCCTTGGGTATTGGGTATCACTATCAGATTCCATTATTCCATTTATGATAACCCTGTCTTTAGTATCACAAGTTCATAATTCACGCCTCCATCTCATCTCTTACCTACTCTCCTCACCACACACACACACTCACATATCAAAACCACCAACATCAGTAACCACCCCACAAACACAAACTCATATGCTGCACATAATATTGAGAGACAGAGAGAGAGAGAGAGAGAGAGAGAGAGAGAGAGAGAGAGAGAGAGAGAAAGAGAGAGATATGAGGCAGCAAGAGAGAGAGAGAGAGACGGGGGAGCGAGAGAGAAAGGCGAGGGAGAGAGAGACCCTACGGGTCGTTCATGGGGAGCAACCGACCAAGAGCAGAAGCCAACCTTATTTTTTTCTTTGGGTCTCGGCTCCTTGAGGTTCTACAATAACATCTCTCGGTAACCCGTTTCCTTTTCGCAACCAGGTGAGCTTCGGATCTGTGACCGATGCTGGGTTAGGGCTTACGAGCAGCCACAATGGCCAATTTGGGCGAGTTATTAGTCGACTTCGATCTGTGACCGATGGTTGGTTCGTTGGTGTTGGATTCGGGTCTTGATAGTTTTCATGGGTTCGTTGGTGTGGAATTCGGATCTGTGACCACCAAAAGGCCGATTTGGGCGAGTTATTGCTATGGGTTTTGTTTGGGTCTCCATAGTTCTTGTTAACCTGTTGAAAGATGTGATTTTTATAGTATTTCTTATCGTGTCTTATCGTGTATTATCGTGTTAACCTGTTAAAAATTGGTTCGTGTTCGTGTTTGGAAAAATAGACACGATAAGTTATCGTGTCGTGTTCGTGTCTAGGCTTTCGTGTCATCGTGTCTTATCGTGTCGTGTCTTATCGTGTCGTGTCTGACACGATATGCCAGCCCTACGTTTCGATATTAAAAATAAATAAACATTAGACGTGATAGAAGATGTTGTGTAAAATATTAAGTTGACGAGTTAATATTATTTGAGTCATGTAATTAACCCTTTATAAAAGGGGAAATCACCAAAATAGCCATTGACCAATTTTTTTTTTTTTTTTTACCAAACTAGCCACCTCCCGTCTCTTGGGAGAGTCGGCTCACAGGTCCCGATGCGTCTCCGTGAGACTTCAGTGGAGGACCAATGACTAAACTACACGTGTTCAAAAAATAATAAAAAAATCATCACACTTCCCAACTCACCTCCTTTCACACTTCCCAACTCTCTCCCCCCCTTCTCTCCACGGTAAGAGACGATTGAAACATCGGGCCCGTTTAAACTCACTGAGTTAACCACCTCTTTTACATTATAATCCATTATAAAGGCCCCATGTGTAAGATGGTTATTCACATACTCAAGTGTGCAAGAAACACCGGGAAAAAATATACACAAAGACGCCACCATCACCGGAGATGCCACCACCACCGGAGACGTCACCGGGAAAAAAAAAAAACACAAAGACGCCACTACCGGAGACGAGAAACCCATCGGAAACGTCATTAGAGCCGTCACCGGAGACGTCACCGGAGATTAATATTAAGCGATACACAAATAGTAGCAGCTTATTATTATTATTTCTGCAAATTTAATGGCTGTAGAGGGAGTCAACGGAGGTCTCCGGTAAAGCTCTGGTGACGTAGAGAGAGAGAGAGAGAGAGAGAGAGAGAAAGAGAGAGAGAGAGAGAGAGAGAGAGTAGAGAGGGACAAGAGACAAGGTAGGTGCAGTTTTTATTTGATTTTTTTTATTATTTTTTGAACATGTGTCGTGCTGTGGTTGGTTAAACGGGAAACCTCTTAAAGACGTCTCGGAAATTGTGAGCCGACTCTCTCAAAAGATGGGAGGTGGCTATTTTGGTAAAAAGGGTGGGTCAATGGCTATTTTGGTGATTTCCCCATTTATAAAGCTGTAGTCACATACTCCCATTCCAACGGTCATTTTAACCACTTTTCTCTTGGCCACACCCATGCCTTTACGGCTCTACCACTGTGGTGTGCAACGCAACCCTCAAAAGAGCCAACCGACGCTTTCCACACTTCAGTTGGATAGCAGCCGGCCGCCGTGTGTTGCAAGAAGCGCTCGGGTTTGAATCCGTTCCTCACCAGTTTGCTAAAACCGAGTAGAGTCTGCCCCTTTAGGCTATTGGGTGTGGAGACATGAAAAGGTTCATGTCTCAATTCCACTTACGATGGCTCTTATGTTCTCTTGGTTGGGACATAGCAAGGGTGTGGAGACATGAAAAGCCATGGCTTTTGCCTTTATTACTTAATTTATTTATTTTAATATTAATTTTAATTAGTTATAAAAGTAACAAATAAATAAAAATAATGTTAAAATAAATACTAAATTTTATAAAAAAAAAATTACAAACCATGCTAAAATAAAACAAACAAACACACCGAAAAAAAAGATACGATTTCATAAAATTTTAAAAAACTACTTCCACTTTTGAATCAACTTGTCTTGCATATTCTTCAACGCGACTCGTTGTTCTTCGGGATAATGAGAAATGTTGGGCGACATAATTTTCCACTCTTCCACCGCCTTCGATTCATCAATTAACTTAAGGTTATCTTGTTTGATTTTTATTTTTTTTCATTAGCTTGGTTGAAAGCTTCCATTTGAGCGCTTAAAGTGTCAAGCCTTGAAGCGCTCCCGCTCGTGCTACCCGGCGCCGCTTTCTTTCCTGCCGCCGCTTCCTTTCGAGCTTTGTCCCGACCTACATAAAAAACACAATCATTATTATATTTCAAAGAAAACGCAACCATTTATATATAAAAAAAAAACTATAAATTTAATAACCTATGGGGCGTGGCTCCTCTACAAATTGTGGTTCGTAGAACTCGGGCTCGTCGTTCATATCAATATCAATTGGAACCGACGGACCTCCTGTTTAAGCTTTTTTTTCCTCGATTGGCCCGTTGAGCCTCGTTTGGAACCGTCGTCCATTTTGGTTCATCTTTCAAGACCGTCCAAGCCCGTATCATCGAGAAAGATCTTTTCGTCTCAGTTTTATACAGAAAGTCAAAACAGAAAGTGCTTTTAGGTTACACAAACAACTTATTGACTTATTGGTTTTTTGAAAAAGCCAATAAGTCAATAAGTTGTTTTGAAACTCAATCCCAAACACCCTTTAAATGTGTAGGCAAGAAGCTTTAAAGGCGAAGTTGAAATTGAAGACATGAGCGGAGAGAAATGCACAAATTATTGGAAATGTTACTTAAAAATTAAACGGGCCGGGTTAATAGATTTAAAGACATGAATTACTATTGCATCCAATGTACCGTCTTTCTTATTCTCTTTGTGCAAACATTACATAAGTCAAATTTAAAAACATATATATACTACAAAATGATTAGTTAAAACTATTTGTTTGTGGATTAATGAATAATGATTGCTATATAAATAATACAAAAACATATGCAAATTTATACTCTCGGGGAGGCTGGTGTCGACCTCGGGTGCCTTCGTGGGTAGCAATCACCGCTTGGCTACAACAACCCAGGTTCCACTGGTAGGGTGGCTCGGGTGGTACAAGCCTGGCTTGGCGTATTACCAGAGTGTGTGTGTTTACATTAACCTTAGTACTGTATGGTTGTATTATAATACAATATGTATGTATTTTATTATGTATAAATTCGTCACTACCCGGACTGGTACTAGTTGTTATAAAAGAGAGTAATTTTATAAAAGTTATTAATGTCATGATTTACTTTCATTGTTGTCCAATTTTAGTCATTTTAGTTATTTTGGTCCCCAATAAGTCATTACAGAAAATGGCAAGTCCGCATATAACCACCACATCATTAGTAAGTTGTCTCATTTAGTACAAAAGCGTTAGTAATGTGCTATTTTAAATTAGAAAGATACATCCTTATTAAATTAAGTTTTTTTTTTCTTTTCAAAACAACACATATGTTAAAGAATCTTTAGGATTAAGTTAAAAACATATAAAATTATATTAAAATAACAGACACAAATTTCTATCATCTATAACATGGCCGTCTCAAACATATATGATATATAACACAACAAAGGCAACTAAAATGACACAATGGCACAAGGACAAGGAGTACAAGACCAGTCCAAAAGTATACAAGAATGAACAGCCAAATAAGGAAACCGAGCCTGATCAACATCATAGTTGCAGTTGTAAGGGGCCTAACTTAAAAAAAGGCGTTAATCGAGGATCTGATATATGTGGAAGGCCCGTTCGAGCTCCTAAAGCCCGACAACTTATTGCTACCTGTGTCATTAGATATAGAGAATTTAGGCCTGGTTTCCAAGAATAGATTTCTTCATTACACATAATTTGTTTTGGGTGCGCGTGAGAACTTGTTATTGTTAAACTCATAGGACCCGCCAATTCCCCGTCAACCAATCGATTAAGTAGAACACAGCTTGGCCTAGGGAGGTGGCCAAGTTGCAAAAGGTAACATTTGTTGCAATGGCATGTTGGTGCATATAGCTACAAATTACATATAGATTAGAAGTTGTTAGTTTTGTCAGCTATTTCAATAACCAAAATGGATAGAAAAACATCAATGAATCAATCATAAAGGTGATAACTTCGATCTGCTTACTTATGAATGGGTAAATTTGGGTTACGTGTTATGTCAAAAGGGTCAAATAAAAAAATAGCTAAAGAGGAGTGAGATCAAATGGAAGTCGCTCATAGTCTATTTTTAAAGTATAGGAACCCCTAAGCGTTTTCTTTAAAGAGTAAAATTGTTAAGGAAAATAAAAACAATATCACATTAACACCACCAGTTATTTACGATTTTTGGAGAAAGTATCTACAGGGCACAGGCCAATCCGACCCGCATCAAATCCTAAATCTATGCCTAGCTATCTGACCCAGTCATTTTGCCAACTCTAGATTCATGCACACCACTTTATGTTCAATCTTAGCACCATACAGGTCAATTAAGTAATGGGTTGTAGGTCGCCCAAAGGCTATTTTTAATGCACGGATATCTTAAAATGATTTATTAAAGATTTCAAAAATTATTGTACTAGTCTAGTTTTTGTAGTCACATTTAACAGATTAATTATTTTTTTGGATTGTGGAGAAAAAGTGTCAAAACGGGTAAACCCAACACCACCCACTTTGACCTGCACCAAAATTTACAAAATAAATATATTACCAAACCTGCCCGTTTTGCCACCTACACTTTCATGCATTCAACGTTATGTTAAGCATACAGACCTGAAGGGGTTTTTGAATGGTGTAATTGGGTCCCTAGGAAGGTGGGGATGGTGGCTTGGAGAGCGTTTCTTGATCAACTACCGACTGCGGATGTGTTAGCCAGGAGAAATATTCAAGTTGAATCCTCGTACTGCCGAATGTGTGATGATAATGTTGAGTCTGTGGAGCATTTGTTTACGGGTTGCGCGGTGGCAATGGAAATATGGCAGGCGATTTGGGCGTGGTGTCGGGTTCCAAACCTGATCGCTTTTCATGTTCGGGACATTCTTCGGTATTACAAGACGGCTATATCCAACAGGCGGGCAAAGAAAGCGTTTTATGGCGTGGTGTTGACGACCTTTTGGAGTTTGTGGAAAGCACGGAACAACCTAATATTTAATCAAAAGGCGATTGTGGTTCGGAATGTTTTTGAGGAGATAAAGATTATGAGCTACTTATGGATTTCCAACCGTGGGAAGATGTCAGACATGACTTGGGACTCTTGGAGTAGATTTGATATAGTTAGAATGGGGTAGTGCTCGGGAAATGTTTTATTGTATTTCGGATTATGTACTCGGATTGTGTGCGCTAGCATCTTGTTAGCTTGTTGAATAAAAGTTTTGTTGGCCGTTCAAACAAAAAATATGTTAAGCATACATACCATAAAGGATAGCCCCTATAAATGCATCTCCAGCACCTGTTGTACCAATGAATTCTGCATCGGGAATTTTCTCAGCTATTCCAAGAAATAGCCTATCACAGACACTCCCTACTCCCTTGGCTTGCAATTTTGTAATTCCCTGAAGAGAGAATTGAAATAGTGTACTTAAAATAATCTGATGTTTTATGGGTTAATATTTAAAGCATTTTTAAAGAGTTACCGATGAAATGCATGTAGGAGCAGTTTCACCACAATCAATTTTCTGATTTAATATTTCAAGTAGATTGTCTATATCCATTTCTTCAGTTGTAGCATCATCTGCCAGAAGCAAAGTCTATATCAGAAGCTATCACCATTGAGGATAGAATTAGAGATGGCAATTTCAACCCATTTACTGATGAACAGATAAATTCAGGAATTTATATCTCAAACGGTCGAACGGGAAAAATAAAAACAAAAGTTAGCTAACACATATACAAGCTGAATGGGTTTAAAATTGGCCAAAGTGTAATTTTAATGCATAAGACCTCCTAAATCAATTTATTAAAAAGTTACCTTACCATTGAAATACGTAGTTGGAGTTATGGTGGAAACACTGATTGATCATTAAAAAAACCCAAAATTGGACAAAATGTCCAGGGCTAATATGACTGAACCATGAAAAAATTAACCCGTTTTACTTGTTTACTGCCCCAACAGTTTTCCACCTCTACCTAGAATGATACTCAATACATAGAATGAAAAGAAGAAAATCATCATCATCATCCTCAGACCTTAGTAAATTCCACCAATAGCAAAGCTAAGGTAGGGTCTGAGGAGAGTAAGATGTAGACAACCTTACCTCTACTCCGTAGGAATAGAGAGGTTGCTTCCAGTGAGACCCTAGCTTCATAGTAGTTTTGCATCAAGTCTTGGACATAAGACACATAACACTCACAAACCGGGACAAGCCTGATTGGTGCATGTACCCCCTTGTCTTTTGGCTATCAATGCCACCACATGATGCATGATTAACTTTCCATCATTTTTAACGTTATTTTCACGAAATTTGTAAAATGACGTTAAAATTAGTGCGATTTTACTTTTGGCTCCTAAGGGCCCACACATACATACATCATATTGAAAGTGCTAGTAATATTATTGATTGAATGAATCATTACATAGGAGAGGATCCTTATTTATAGATCACAATATACAAAACCCTAGCACTAAAATAGGAAAGAGATAATTCTAGAATAAACTTAAAATCTCTCTCTAAATATAAAATACAATCGGATAACTATGGTATCCGCTAATAGCCCCCCGCAGTTTGATCGGTCGTAGGACAGACGGTTAAACTGGACCGAAAAGATTGAAAAAGTTGTCTCGAAAGACCCTTCGTGAAGATATCTGCATACTGAAAAGCGGAGGGAACATGCAACACTCGAATGTGACCAATTCGAACCTTCTCGCGCACAAAATGAATGTCAATTTCGATGTGTTTAGTCCGCTAGTGTTGCACAGGATTATCAGAGAGATAAACTGCAGAAACGTTGTCACAATAAACAATAGATGCCTATTGTAAGGGGACCCGCAACTAAAGCAACAAATTTCGAATCCAAGTTGCTTCAGCAACTGCATTTACATAAAAACGGTTCTTTGTTTGTTACTTCCTTATTACCTAAACCGAAAATTTGTTCTCCTTGCCAGTTATCTAAATCACATCGTTTGCCATTTGATTTAAATATCAAACGTTCATTGCATGCTTTAGACCTAATACATTGTGATCTTTGGGGACCCGCACCTGTTATGTCCACAAATTGACATCGTTTTTATGCTATATTTATTGATGATTATTCTCGTTTTAGTTGGTGTTACCCTCTCAAACATAAGTCTGATTTTTATGATGTACTAGTTGCTTTTACTGCTTATGTTCAAAATCAACTATCACGCACAATTAAAGTATTTCAAAGTGATGGGGGTACTGAATTTACAAACAATCGAGTACGAAATTTCTTTCGTGAAAAAGGCATTCATCATCGCCTATCTTGTCCCCACACTCCACCGCAAAACGGTCGTGCCGAACGAAAACATCGGCACATTACTGAAACTGGCTTAGCCATGTTATTTAACTCGCACTCGCCTGCTACCTTTTGGATTGATGCCTTTTCATCAGCCACTTTTATCATTAATCACCTACCCACTCATTGTTAGACTTTAAATCTCCCTTTGAGGTCCTCTATGGCCACGCCCCAACCTATTCAAATTTTCGCATTTTTGGTTGTCGCGTCTTTCCTTACTTAAGAGATTATGCTAAACACAAACTATCCCCTCGCAGTGCTGAGTGTGTTTTTATTGGCTACGATGCCCGATACAAAGGATACTGGTGCCTGGATCCTCAAACAAACCGCATTTATATCACTCGGCACACTCAATTTGATGAGGAAACCTTTCTTTCAGTGGCCATGTCTCTCCCGTTGACGAGTCCACTCTCGTCTTCTCAAACTTTGATGAGTCTATTCCCGTTCCGCCTCTCCCAAACTAACCTCCTATACTCACTGTTCCTTCTCCCACGCCTTCAAGTGCAACCTTTTCACCACATTGCACCTTATGCCCAACTCATTCGTCTACCCCTCCATCTTCTGGCCCATACCAAACTCCATTAGCCAAATCTTAACAGCCCACTTCTATATCTATTTCTAATCAATCTCCCGGACCTACAAACCCAACTGGTCCCATTCCCACCGTTCCTACTTCCTCAGCCCACTCCAACCTCGGCTCCCACCTCATCGGCCCAGCCCAACCCAACCAATTCGCTCCCACCTCATTGGCCCAACCCAATCTGTCTGTTCCCAGCCTCTCTACCCAAAACACTTCTCCCGCACCTACGCAACCATCTACTCATTCTCATCGATGACTACCTGCTCCAAAAACGACATCTTTAAAACAAAGCATCATGCCGATTTATCTCAGTTTTCCGGTACCTTACACACCGCCTTACTAGCTTCAAATGATCCCCGTGGTTTCAAAAATGTGTCCAAACATCCCCGATGGTTAAGGCAATGGAAGAGGAAATAACTGCTTTGCGAGCAAACAATACTTGGGTGCTGGTCCCTCGACCAGCTCACACAAATATTGTAGGCTCCAAATGGGTTTTTAGGACTAAATATAAGTCGGATGGAACTGTGGATCGATACAAAGCACGATTAGTTTCTCAAGGCTACACTTAGATTCCATGGATTGATTTCTCACATACTTTCAGTCGCGTGGTCAAGGCATTTACAGTTCATGTTGTCCTTGCTCTTGCCATAATGTATGACTGGCCGTTACGGCAACTTGATGTTCGCAATGCTTTATTAAATGGAAATCTCACTGAGACTGTTTTTATGGAACAACCACCCGGGTTTATAGATGACCGCTTCCTTACTCATGTCTGTTATTTAAAGAAAGCTCTTTATGGTCTCAAACAGGCCCCACGCGCGTGGTTTCAACGTCTTAGTAGTTTTCTCACTAACAATGGTTTTATTTGCAGCAAAGCGGATACATCTTTATTTGGTTTTAAACAGGGACAGGTGCTGGTTTATCTTCTTGTCTATGTGGATGATATTATCCTTACGGGTAATGACACAGACTTCATCAATAAGTTTGTGGCCAAACTATACAAGGAATTCTCAATCAAAGATTTAGGGGCATTGGGATATTTTTTAGGACTTGAAGTTACTCACAAAAATCACAGCATATTTTTGACTTAAACAAAGTATGCCTATGATATTTTAGCTCGTGCAGGTCGGGTGGATGCAAAGCCTGTCGCTATCCCTTTGTCCTCAACAGAAGTCTTTCTTTCCAAAGGGGAACTATTTCATGATCCGACTCTTTACAGGTCATTAGTTGGAACTCTTCGATACTTGACTATCACACGTCCAGATCTGTCTTATGCTGTAAATCAAGCCAGTCAACATCTTCAGTCGCCCAAAGTTTCTCATTTTCAATCTGTTAAACGGATCCTCAGATATGTCAAAGGCACTTTTGCCTTTGGTTTACATTTCTCTAAACAGTCTACTCCTACCTTACTTGGCTACTCGGATGCTGATTGGGCTCGTTGCATTGAAACTCGCCGCTCTACTTACGGTTACTCTATTTATTTAGGTGGTAACCTAGTCTCTTGGAGTGCTAAGAAACAACCTACAGTTGCTCGGTCTAGCTGTGAGTCTGAATATCGTGCAATGGCTAACACTGCAGCAGAAATTATTTGGCTCACTCATCTACTTCATGAGCTTCATGCTCTCCCTATGGATCGTCCAACCCTTTTATGTGATAACAAGAGTGCTATTTTCCTCGTTCAGAATCCAGTGTCTCATAAAAGAGCCAAGCACATAGATATTGACTATCACTTTGTTCGAGAACTGGTATCCTTTGGGCGTCTTTACACTAAGTTTGTTCCTTTCAATCTTGTAACATTTCGTATTTTTCGCAAATTGGATTAATATAAAATTTCCAAATTTATTCAATTTTTTTTACCTACTCATTTTGTTTATCTAATGATAATAATTATAAATTAAAATTTAAAACTAAAATGGGGAAACGACAAAAAAAGGGGGAAACAAATGAATTAATTGTGACTTCATTTCCTTAAGTTGTTCAGACCGTAATTCTCGCAAAATTCCGATCACCTCTTCGTGACCTCAAAAGTCAACCCAAACTATTGCCATTTTAAACCTCAATCAACCCACATACCAAGCAAGTTTCCGCGTGAAAGGCCTTTAATTCTTTCTCGTTCCAACTGCAAATCACGCGGAGGATTGGCATGAACTGAACCTGCACACTAAGACACTATAAATAGAAATCGCTTCACTTTATGTCGCTCGTACCTCACCACAAATGTGTCTCCCTCTTTTCCTGGTTAAACCATATGCCACTACGACTTATATTTTCCGTCAAGTATCACTATTCCTACCGTCACCGGACCAACCATTTTGCAGTAAAACCACAACCACCTATCTTCGCTCTACATCCTTATCCTAATAATTTTTCCGACTCCGTTTGGAACCGGCTCCACCGGTAGATACATCGGCATCGGCATCGCCTCCGCCAACATGTGTAGCCACCACCTAACCGCTATCTATATTTCAGTCACTCACTCGGATTCCTTATTCGATGTCCAACTCGAGGTAATGACTTTGATTTTTTTTTCTAGCGATTAAAGTATCGGTACTCAAAAATTGGTTTACAAGATGACGAACATACTAATAAACTCAATTCATCTTGAAGGCAATTTTCACAACCCTTGTACCATCCTAAATAATATATAAACAACTTGGCATTTGATAAACATATGTACATATTAATACGGATGGCATGTTTCTACAATAAGTCTTTTGAGTTTACAATATATAACTACTCTTGCTTGAAAGCATACAAACATGTACATAAGTCTTTTGAGTGGTTTAACTAATGGTATTTTTCCTATAGTCATTTTTTTAATTTCACATGCGTTTTTTTTTTTAACAAATAAAAATGGTTTTATTCTTGGTTGACTTGCAAATTGATTTGTGAATACGCGTCAGAAGACTAAATTGAATTGAAGTTTTATTTTCCTAAATGGAACCATGGCATTGATTTTCAAAAGCAATATTATTTTGGGAAGTTGAAAAATTCTAAAGCCTAACATGGTTTATGGTATTTGATTTTCTTTAAAACTTTTAATAAATGTTTTGTTTTTGTAGATGATGTCGTCATCCGTTGAAAAACTAAAAGTCGTTATAACTATTATTCAAAACCTTTAATATGAAGCATAGTAATATTCGATCACTATAACTACCATACTAAAACATCACTCTTAATTAGGTGCAAGTATAATTTGTTGATTCCCGTTAAATTATAGAAGGCCCATCACAATCAAGGTGAGTTTACGTAACCATGTTTATGCGATGCTTTATACTTGCAACATTTTATTTAAGCAATTCAACATGCATGTCTAGTTGTAAACTTTATTGCCTCATGAATTAGTCAACAACAGTTTCAACGAGTTTCAACGAGTTTCAACATTACATAATCATTAGCTATGGCCAAGCCGACGATACTCAATAATAGATCTATTGGATTGACAACCCCACTCGGATACGCGTACCTCCTACATAGGTAGCGTGGGTGATTGTTATCGTTCCAACATATTACTAAGGTGAACCGTAGATGACGGGATGGACCTAAACTAGTCGGAGGTTTGATTATGTCGATTCAACATATCATGTTTATTCATGTAGACTTAAACTTACGATAGACATATGAATTGCTAAACTTTTATACTTAAACTATTTGCTTGACCTGGCTTATGTATTCTCACCAACTTCTAGTTGACCCCCCCCCCCCCCCCCCCCATTTTTACAACTCAGCAGGTAGTAATGATGCTTGAAGTCTAGAGAGTTAGCATAAGGAGACTATTTGAAGTTATGCTTTGTTTGGTTTTTTTGATGTATTAGAATTTCATTCAAGACATATAATGTAATTCAATGTTGTAATAAAGGATTATGTAAACATATGTATTACCATGAGCTACTGAACAATCATCAATACGTGACATCCCGATGTTTCGCCATCGGTTGGGGTGTTACAAATCTCCAGGTGGCTGATATCTTCACCAAAATTCTCTCACGCCCCTTGTTCGAAAAGTTCCGCAACATGTTACGTGTCGGTCCCCCACCTGTTCGGTTGACGGGGGGCAACAGCAAGACGTAAATTAAGGATTCCAATATCCTTGATTTATTCTCATTTATTATTGCATTGATTAGTAAATATTGTATTTCCATTAATATGTAAATTACTTGTGTATATTTGGTGTTGGTTATCAATGAAAGAATTATCTTGGAAATTATTCAAACTTGTTAGAAATTAACATTATATTTTCTATATTTATATACAAAGTGTTCAGAGAATCTATCCGGAAATATGATGAAATAAGTTGGCAGCCATGTTCATTACCACAAAAAAGGAGACATACACCATCAGCTCGTAATTCTTCCAAAACTCCTCGCCCTTGCGCGTCATTGACAACCTGAATAGTATTATCAACTCATGGGGAGATGTTTAAAACAGCTAAAAAAGTCCTGAAACAATTAGGAGGAAAAAATAATATATGTTTCTTAAATGTGCATTTAATCATAAATGAGTTGCACACGTTAGGGTATCCCCTGCATTACCACCTCCTTGAACCAAAAAATAGATGTAAGTAAATGATCGTTAACCTTTAAACCCAGAGTAACTTCTAAATTCAAGCCTTCCAGAAAATTTAACTGATAATCTTTAAAGAAAATGGGTACCCCTATGATTAAAAGAGTAAAAGTTTACATATAATTCAACCAAAACTGAATTTTGTAGCCCATGATCATTTGGACATTTAGGATCATCGGATGAACAAGTTTTGGGTTCTACACATGTTTGTGCAGAGAATCCGCGAGGGACAAAACACACACTAATATATATCAAAATGTCGGTACATCGTAGGTTATTCATACCCTAACATAATGACAGTTAAAATAACCATTTTAAACTAACTAATACCGGGTACCGTTTGGCTAAACATTGGATCAGAAACCCACATTCTAACCTAGTTTGACTTTCAAACAATAGTTTGACTTTTATATTTGACATATTTTGACTCTTAAGTTATACAAAATTTCTAGATTAATTCTAATTCTAACAAAGTCGGAATGGATGAACTTAATAATAATAATAATAATAATAATAATAATAATAATAATAATAATAATAATAATAATAATAATAATAATAATAATAATAATAATAATAATAATAATAATAATAATAATAATAATAATAATAATAATAATAATAATAATAATAATAATAATAATAATAATAATAATAATAATAATAATAATAATAATAATAATAATAATAATAATAATAATAATAATAATAATAATAATAATAATAATAATAATAATAATAATGGAACAAAGGTAAAAAAGAAGCACATCCCAACTGTTTGCATAAAGCTAAAGAAACAAAACTAATAATGAGTATAGTAACTTAACCATCGTTTTTGTAACAAAACAAGAAAATAGTAAGGTGGCGTTCGTTTCACGGAATAAAATCTAGATGGGAGTGGAATTGAAAAAAAATCGATTGATCTGCAGAAAATAAACGAACACGAGAACACAAGGATTTACGTGTTTCGGTCAGCTGACCTACGTCCACGGGCTGCAACCAGGATATTTTTATTATTGCTTTCTGCCTTACTCGTGATGATGAATTACAAGTACAAGATGTCTATTTATAATTATAGATTAGGGTTTACTACTTAATCCCCAAGAAAACTAATAATGAGTTACAATTAAATAAAACGGGCCAAGTCTTCAATTTAATTAGTCTGCCATTTAATTGTCTTCTAATCGTAGCCCAAATCAAGGCTCCACAAAACCCAATAAAACAAGGGGAACCTAGATTCATACACCAAGTCCTCTAGAATTCATACACCCCTTTGAAAAAGCATACAAAAAGTCTAAAAAGCTGCATGTTGTTTTGGAAAAAGTGCAAAAAAAGCTGTCAAATTAACTTATACGGAGTAATATTTTCTCATGCTTTATAAGTCGTTTTTTTTTTCTGAACGGATTTTTTGTAAGTTAAGTTTTTGAAGTTATGTTGGAAAAAACGGCCAAAAAGAATTTTTTTTATGTATCACCCATTGTAGTTATCTAAAACTTGCTTTTCATATTTTTTTAACGGACATATTATGTTGGAAAAAAAACGAATTTTAATTTTTGTACACCGCATTTTATGTTGAAAAAATAAAACGAATTAATGTTTATAGTGTTAGAATACAAAGTTAAAGACTTTTTGAGGAAAATAAACACTTAGTGTTACGTGACACATCAAATGAGGGGAATGATCAGGCCGTATTAAAATTCTTTATTCGTTCAACATAACATGTACGTTAGAAAAAAATGAAAAGCAAGTTAGAAAAAAAAAAAAAGCAAGGATGGGATGTGTTCTAAGGTTAAATAAAAAAAAACAATAAAAATAAACTAAAACGTAAGTGATAACATAGTTAAAATAAAATATACTTTTTATATTAATTTACAAAATAGTTAACTTAAAAGATAAACAATAATACTTACTAACAACTTTGGTAAATATCTTTACAAAGAAAGTAAAATTATAGAACTGGAAAAGCATTTAAAAATGTTTTATAAAATCTTACGAACCATTTTTTAATTTAATATAAATACTTTTTTTTGTTAAAAAAACACATTTTAAAAAGGAAATTAGCTTTATCCAACAACATTAGGAGTGAGAAAAGTTAACTTTTTATAAGACCACCCGTAATGGGGCGTTTTGCCTACCAAATAACGCCGGAAAACGCCACCCACACCGGCCCCTCAGGCGTTATAGCAGCGTGAGGAGGGGGAGGCGTTTTTACAATAACGTCGTGTGAAAGGCTTGGAATTTGGACAAAAACAAATATGGCCGTTGCATATCAATACGTTAGAAGCTCTGGCATCGTTGCAAAGAAGAAGAAGAAGAAGGGACAAAAGTGTAGATCTAACCTTTTATTTTCATCTGTAAATAGCTCAGCAACGGTGCGAAGAAGATGAAGCGAATGAGAAAAATAATAATAAATAAATGAGTTAATTGCTAATTTAGTCCCTGAGGTTTGTTAAAAATTGCCACTTTCATCCAAATCTTTTTTTTTGGTCAATTTAGTCCTTGTGGTTTCATTTTTTTGTCATTTTAGTCCCTGAGGTTTGTCAAAAATTGCCACTTTAATCCAAATCTTGTTAGTCCACAGGGACTAAAATGACAAAAAAAAATGAAACCACAGGGACTAAATTGACCAAATAAAAAGATTTTGATGAAAGTGACAATTTTTGACAAACCTCAGGGACTAAATTGACAATTAACTCTAAATAAATATTATGTAACTCTATTTGAACCACAACATTATCAACACTTTTGTTTTTTTAATAATATTTGTTACTCAACCTTTTATCTTCTTTTCACTTTTCCTATCCAACACTTTTGTTTTTTTTTTTTTTCAAAAATTTTAGTTGAAAAACGAGTTTACTATTTGATTTAATTTTTTATTTTCGGTAGATTAAATATTAATGAAATATTCAACAAGTTTTTATCATGTTCAAATTTATTCTAAAAATAACTGAATAGAAAATTATAAAATTATTGAAATAATGGTAATAATTGAAGTGATAATGAATGAGTTTGAACCACTACACATGATCTTAGTAAAAAATGCTCATGTTGATATGGCGTCCACATGGCAAAAAACGCCCCATAAAGGCTTGAACCACTACATACGGTCTAATATATGGGTCAATGGGTGTGTGAAATCTGATGCTGAGGTAAGCATGACGTCACGTGATGTGTTAATCCTAGATCTCTAAACAAGATTAAGTTTGAAATATTTTTTTTTAATCAAAGTGTCTTCTTGAAGCTTTGGTTTCCTTGCGTCAGTAGCTTTGGAGTTAGAAAGCCAACACTTAAAAAAAAAAATACATCATTACATTATATATAAGTATGATAAAAGTGTAAAAAATTATAACTACAAATAAGACAAGGTCCAAGCCAGCTAGAAAAATTATCCACGAGCCAAATTCAATAAACAAATATAAAGCTGAAAACAAGCCAAGTTCAAGCTTAGACGAGCTCTAACTCACAGTTACATCCTTCATGCGTATATTTTGTTCCTTAAACACAATAACAATAACAATAAATCGAAAGTCAGACACCAAACATGAAAGTTAATATTCTAAAGAAAAAACCCATGTTTTCATTTCTCTTTGTTCAACTATTCATTTCTATCTGCAACGATTCTAACTAACTAACCACAAAAACCCATGTATTCATTTCTATCTGCAACGATTCTAACTAACCACAAAAACCAGATTTTTTTTTAATATTTTCAGGTTTTGTACATTTCAAATTATAAGTTACTACTACTAAAAAGAACCTTCGTTCCATAAAGGCTTAGAGATGTGTCTACCCCCATCTTAAGCGGGCCAGATCTATAGCCGCCAATGTGCACAGAAGCCCCAGTCATGTCATGCAAACTCGGGCTAGCGTTCCACCAGCTGCCATCGGAAGACGGGGATTCAACGGTGGAGTCTTGTTTCAGGGCTTGGACTACTTCTCCCATGCAAGGTCGTTGAGCGATATCAGGGTGCACACACCAGTAAGCGATTGCAGCCACTTTAGCAAATTCGGTGAGGTTGTAGGTCCCGGATAAGAATGGGTCGGCTAATTGCTGCAGACCTTGTTGGGTTGCGAGAAGTGATCGGGACCAGATCACGAGGTTTTCTTCGCCAGGAGGTCGAGACATGTCTATTGGTCTTTTTCCGGTGAGAAGTTCTAGTAGCACAACACCGTAACTATAGACGTCACTTTCGAATCGAAGATGGCCTGTCATGGCGTATTCAGGTGCCACGTAATTGTCATCCATTTAGTTAAAAATAATAAGTGAAAGTTCGCATCAGAATTGAAAATGAAACAATTAGCTTTGAATAAAGGATTATATTTTGGGCGGGTCAGTTGATGTCTTGTCATCTTGATGAGTCAAAAGTGTATTGATTTGACTTTCTAAATGGGTCAAGGCGTGTATAAACAAACATCAATACTAACAAAATATGCTTTTGACTCAACAAGACATCAACTAACCCGTCCAACATATTAAATATACTCCTTCAAAACACTAGAATTCCAAATTTACTAATTTTAATATATGACCATGCCTTCTTCTCATTCTTCAAATCCTAAACACGTAACCCATTGGAATTTGAAGATCACAGAGATTCAAAGATTCCTCTTTTTTGTAGAGAAGAGAAAAAAAAAAGGGTATAATGACATACATTTGAAAACATGAATATTTGATATTTGATACTTTCAGAGTTGACTCATTACCCTTTATATTAGTTTTATGTTATTTTATCTGCATGGCCCACTATAGAGATAATATAACCCGAAAGGACTCTTGCATAAGCTTATCTAACTTCACTTTGAGAAGAAACATACCCGAAAGTTCCCATGACGCCTGTAGAAATATGATCACAACCTTCTGTAGCTTCCCTTGCGAACCCGAAATCCGATATCTTTGGGGTAAAATCATCTTCAAGCAAAACATTGGCAGGCTTAAAATCACAATGAATCACACGAGGACTAGAATCTTCATGGAGATAAGCCAACCCTCTTGCTGCACCAAGAGCAATCTTTAACCTAGCATCCCAATCAAGAAATCCTTTTTGCTTATCTACACATGAAACACAAACAAAGAGATGAATTTTGATGTCAAGAGAAATAATAGCGGTGTCGAATTCAACCGTGATCTCATTTATAAGGATTTATTCGGGTTATGTTTTATCTTACGGGAAAATTTTTAATATATATAACAACCATACACAGTAAATTCCACAAAATAGCAAAGCTATTTGTAGGGTATGAGGATGGTGGGATGTATGCAAACCTTTCCCGTATCCCAAGGGATAGAGAGGTTGTTTCTGGTGTATATGGTATGCCTAAGCGTCCTAAATCATTTATACGACATAGAATACTTTTTTTGAAACTTTTATGGTATTTTGTTGCCTAAAAAAATTTGATTACATAACAATAGAAATTTAGCTAAAGTTGGTTAGGTGCTTATGCAAATACCCTTTCGTTTTAACCATGTCTGACACGCTAACTATCATAAATAAAAAACAATTAAACTGACAAATGATGGTCCAGACCAATCCGGCTCACTTCAATCAAAGAAATAACATACCGTGCAAATGAGATTCAACGCTGCCGTTTGGAACAAGCTCATATACCAAGCAACGTTTGTGTCTTTCAATGCATATACCAATGAGTTTAACAAGGTTACCGTGACGCAACCGGCTTAACATCTCAACTTCTGCAAAGAAGTCACGGTCTTCGTTCTGATTATTGTTTTTAAGGAATTTAACAGCAACTTCTGATCCATCTTCCATGACCCCATAATAAACACGACCAAAACCCCCTTCACCTAAAACTCGTTTAGAGCTGAATTTTTTAGTAGCTTTACTTAATTCAGCCAGTGAAAATGTCTTAATAGAAAGAAGAGAGCTAGGCATGGTGGAGTCAGTAAATGCAGATGTGGAAAACACTGCTCCAAGTCCTGCACACTCGCATTATTTAAATTATTATTAACCTGTACACCGGATTAAAGCAGCACTGCAGCTAAAGGTGTCTGATTTCTACCACCACTTTTGCAGTAAGTTAGAAACAGCAATATTAGTTGCAATTTCAACCAGAGGTAAAACAGGTTAAACTTGTCAAAATAGAAGAGAAAAGGTAACTTTACAGAAAATGATTAAATATGTCAAAAATCGCCAAAGTAGTTTTTGAAACATAAAACCTCCAAATCATTTTACACACAAAAAAAAAAAAGATTACTAATAACGTATTATATCTTATAACTGTATTGACACGTTAATTATGTATATAAGATTCAAAAATTTTGGACAAAAAATTCAATGTAGGAAGGAAAAAAACTACTGTAACTAGTGAAATAGATCAAAGGTACATGCTTACCACATCTTTTGTACATCAAGAGAACAAAAGTTGCCGCACAGCAAGCAATCAACAGTACTACTACTGCTGACAAAGAAATAATAATAATGGTTATCTTCTGACTTCTTTTATCAAAATTTGGAGTTACGGGGAGTGATTGGGTGACAGGACTTCTTCTTGGTCCGTCATTGGGTTCATTTGGTGCAGTAGGAAGCCCTGGTTGCAATATCTCATGTTTAGAAACCACATGGTTAAATAATGGAAAAAAATAGATGTGGCAATTCAATAGATTTATCTTGAGATGGGTTCATCGAGGTATATTGTACCTCTTATCAGTTCAACAGGGTTACACAGATACAAAATGTAGTGTATCTACTATATATACTTAAAACCTCTTCAATAGTTATTATCTAAAAAGCTTATATTGGCATCTATAATGCAAATGTATCATAATCGTATATAACATGTAGAAGTGATGCAAGAAAATTATGTAAAGTAGAGGCGGCAATGTTGTCCATTTACTTATATATGGGTTGGTTCGGGTAAAAATTAAATAGTTGCTTATAAAGAATGGATCAAGGATGTCGGAAGTCGCACCAAAAGTGTTTGTTATGCATAAAACCTCATAAACCCTTTTATTTGGAAATTATACTATTATTGAAATAATAACATTTTTGTATTCATGTTTGAAATGTTATATACTATATATTATTATTTATTATTTTTATATAAAAGTGGACAGCATGTACTAAAGAATTACCATTTGATGCCATTTACTTATGAACATGTCACTTCAGGATAAGTTTTATTTATAATGGATAATATCAAATGTTAGCTTAAAAGAAAACGTGTCAAATGGGTCAAAAGTCGCCTAAAGTACAGTTCCTAATCATATTTGACACGCTAGTTGTTACTAGCAAAAAATAGAAATAAAAAATAGAGAGAATCGCATGGTTGGTCCTTGTGGTTTACAAATATTGCATTCTTGATCCTAAGGGTCAAAAGTCGCCTAAAGTACCGTTCCTAATCATTTTGGGGCATCCTAACCCATTTCGACATGTATCTAAAACCTACCTATTTGATCCCTTGCCCAACCCACCGAGCTATGGCATTTTGCTATCGCTACTAACAGGTTGGCAATGAGAAAGAAATGTTAAGCAATTAATGTATCAAAAATGTAAATAAAAGATAACCTGATATGGAGGAAGGAGATGGGGAGATTGCATGAGTCCTTGTCCTTTGAGGATGGCGGTGACGATGGCGATGGTAATGGTCGTGGTGGTGATGGTAATGGTCGTGATGGTGATGGTAATGTTCATGGTGGTGGTGGTGATGGTAATGGTCATGGTGGTGGTGGTGATGGTAATGGTCGTGGTGGTGATGTAGCAGCTTCCTGCTACCAGTAGAAACAGCAACACGACCTAAAAACAAAGATGTTTCTTAATGAAAAAAATACCCTATAAGAGTTTAAAATGTGGTTGAAAGAACAATGGACTGTTGAATAAGTATAAACAGTTGAATTGAAGCTCTTAATAGGATCCATGTTGATGTCTATATGGTAAAACCAAGAAGAAAAAGACACTAATTGATATAAATTTCTACGTAAACAAATTATAACAAAGATGACAATTTGTTGGGTTAAGGTATATCTAGACTCAATAAAGTAAATCTAAGGAACTTAATCATATACCGCCAAGATTTTATTTAACATGGAATATCAATGATTCAATGGTGATCTAAAAGTTATTAAATGTTTGCCATCTGGCCTAAATAAATTCCTAAATGATTGACCAATCAACCACACACGCTGCCTTGCTTAACAAGATAGCTAAGATAATATCTTATTGATCTACGTGAGATAAATCAACTATTATTTTGCATCATTTATTGAAATCAAATATATTTTTAATTAGTGTATCATACATTTTCAACTACATGATATACCTTTGACTCTTTGAGCAGTTACAAGAAGACAATAAATACCTAAAGAAATTACCACGCAACCTATTTTGGAACGCTAAGACTACATTCTTACACCTGATATCAACGCAACTTTCTTTTCTTCAATTTAAACTTCTCCATAATATACGCAAACATCAACTTGTGCAGTTGTGCATAGCATTGTTTTATTAAACAAACAAAGATGATTAATCTATGAATGCATGTTCCATTGCAAAGAGCAAGTCAATAAGCTTATGTGTTTATGTCTTACTTCACTACAAAGCCCCTGATTTCTTTCCAAAATCAGATAACTCATCATCCCCTGATTTCTTTAGAGGATTATATACTAAAAAGAAGCCACTAGACAAAACATATGCACGTGAGCCTAGTTTTAAATAAAAAAGTTAAGATATAGGTCAAACCCACAACAAAAGGTGACAACTTGAGTGAAATCAGCAAGCTGGTTTCCTTTAGGAGCTGATCACAGTGCTTCTAACATAAAAGTTAAATTTACATGGTATCGAGCAAAGGATGAGGATAAATCTACCATTTTATGTCGAATTATCACAACAAAAAAAGAAATAATGTAATTACTCTTGTAAGGATATGACCACCATAACCCTTTGCCCTTCTATTTTAGTTTCTAGAAGTATTACCCTTTTTGCCCATGAACGGTTCAAAAGGTGGAGGAACCAAGGATGAATGAAGATTGAAAACGGATCTTTTATATAAACTGATGGGAAGCAGTGCATTACTTACTGGTAAACTGCAAAGCATTTCCAATAAGATTTTGTGAAAAAAATGAACATTTTTTAATGTGTTTGGAGTTCGTAACAGCAAAGTACAAGAATAAGTAACATAATTGCCCCTCTCAGTTACTAGGAATAGCCATGGTAGATGGTCCGAAAGAAAGGAACTGCTTGTATAATGCGTCGAATACCAAAGCAGATTTTCCTGTTATAGATTCATAAATACATTGCCTAACTTGACCTATGTCCTGGTGAATTATTTTTTTTCGTGCCTTTATGGGGTAATCTTTTGAGCCCTGCTTTTTGTAAACCGAATAACATAAAAATATAGATTAAAAATGTGTCAAATGGCGCACAAAACACCTTTCCTAATCCTATTAGGCACGCTAGTCATTTATAACAAAAATTAAAGAAAGAACTGTTTTGGGGCATCACGACCCACTTCAACTTGTACTAAAGAATTACCATTTGACCCCATTTACTTATGAACGTGTCTCTTCAGGTTATGTTTTATTTATAATGGATAATATCAAATGTTAGCTTAAAAGAAAACGAGTCAAACGGGTCAAAAGTCGCCCAAAGTACCGTTCCTAATCATATTTGACACACTAGTTGTTACTAGCAAAAAAATCCGACCAATTTCAACATGTAACTAAAGGTTACATTTTGCTATCACTACTAACATGTTGGCACTGAGAAGGAAATGTTAAACAATTAATGTATCAAAAATGTAATAAAAGATAACCTGGTATGGAAGAAGGAGATGGGGAGATTGTATCAGTCCTTGTCCTTTGAGGATGGCGGCGGGGTTGGTGGTGGTGGTCATCGTGGTGGTGATGTAGCAGCTTCCTGCTACCAGTAGAACCAGCAGCAACAGGACCTAAAAACAAAGACGTTTCTTAATGAAAAAAAAATACCCCATAAGATGATAAAATGAACCAAACCAACATCATCTAAACAACATTGGTATCGCTACCGGTATCAGTTTCGTTTTCATGATTTTTGAACAATGCAAAACATGTGTTAATTGTTATACCAAATGTTTGCATCGTATTTGTACCGCTAGTGTATCAAATCAAATAAAACCAATACCTACCGAAAACCAACCGCGATAACCTAGGAGATACCACTAATATAAATATTGAAAAAAATATAATACCATTTTAAGATTAGATATATACATGATAAATTGATAATGAAAGTATAAAAAGGAGAAAAAAAATGATGGCTTGGATGGCCCGTCTGGACAAGTATTTAAAGTTGGCCCATTTCGCTAAAATGCGAATTTATCAAAATCTTCTCACTTTAGAATCCCATATCATATCAAATTTTCACACTTAAAAGTTATGTCGGTATCATTTTTAAATTACTCCTATCCAGAAAAAACATCAAACATTTTAGTTTTCAACTTGAATTTGTAGTTAGAGAGAAAAAAATAGCTCTAAATTCTACAAGCTATGCAAATGAATGTTTAATTACCGTAGAGTTTTATTAGATGGGCAGACGATGAGTAAAAGGTAGAAGGAACATCACTAGCAGCAGCAGATGTTGCTTGGTTCTTAGTTGCTGAACCTGCAAAATGACCCAATTAGCTGCAACCCTAGATTGATATTTACATATGAACAACAACTATTACAGATCGAAATATTGTGTTATGAACAACTAATATAAATCAAATTCAACATCAATT
Source organism: Ambrosia trifida (assembly GCA_028751855.1). Lineage (NCBI taxonomy): Eukaryota > Viridiplantae > Streptophyta > Magnoliopsida > Asterales > Asteraceae > Ambrosia > Ambrosia trifida. The sequence continues at coordinate 32,663,835 of CM054133.1, read as the reverse complement.
AGCTATTTCTGTTGTCCAAGGTGGTTTTTTCAGAAGCCAAAGATAAGTGGGTGTGGGAAGCCGATTCTGGTGGTATTTTTTCGGTGGCGAGTGTTAAAAGCTTGCTGAATAGGGGGCGGAATCTGCAGAAAAATAACGAGATGCGATGGGCTTCTTGGGTTCCTATAAAACTTAACGTGCTGATGTGGAGAATTGAGATGGAGAGGATTCCGACCCGTTTGGCCTTAGTTAGAAGGAACATCAGAATTCAGGATACTTTGTGCCCACTATGTGCTGCTGTTACAGAATCTGCAGGTCACCTTTTCATCGACTGCAGCTTTGCGTTTCAAGTCTGGCAAGCGGTTTGGAGCTGGTGTAGTATTCAACAACCGATGTTCAGCAATATTAAAGATATGCTGCTGTTGCCCAGCCTCGGCAAGCAGAATAAGTGGCATAAACGGATCTGGCGCGGCATTATGATGATTGTTTGCTGGACTATTTGGAAAACAAGAAACAAAAAGGTTTTTGGAGGGTTGTCGTCTAAGGCTATAGAGGCGGTTGCTTTAGTTAAATCTTTGTCGTTTTTTTGGCTTAGAAATCGCTCTAATTTTAAAGATTTAGAGTGGAAGGATTGGTTAGTAAACCAGATGTATATATTGTAATCTTTTTGGTGGTGGCCCTTTGTTGAGGGTGGCGGTGTTTTAATGAAGTTTAACGTTCAAAAAAAAAAAAAAATGCAGCAGCAGGTAAACCTATTACGTACAGTGATGTATCCTAAACAATGATCATCATCTCTATGTTCCTAAAACAAATCATTAGCCTTTCTGTAACATGTTTTGGATATTATTACAATGATTGGAATTGGAAGCCGAAGTTGCAAAACTCAAAAAAATCAACCATGAGTTGCAGAAAAAGCAGGTATGTAAATGTTAATTATGACATCAATTAGCTGCAAGTTAAATGTCCAAATGCAGCAGCAGCAGCACAAACAATCCAAATCCAACAAACAATTAACCTTCTGGCCAGCAGCATCAGTAGACGCTATTATCCTCAACTTTAAAAAAGAGATTCAACATCAACAGTTGAATATTCCGTCTCATGTTCCAGTGTGGATAATAATATTAATAATAATTGAAGTTTAAGCAATAGAGAGTGAGCAGAAACAACGAAAACATTAAAAAATTATAGGATCTTACCGTAAGTAGCAGCAGCAGCTGTATGATCGAGAGTGAGCAGAAACAACAACAGCATCATCAAAACAGCCACCATTTTGCGATTGAATTTTGATAATAATAATCATAATCAAAGCCATTGTGAGGGAGGGGTTGATTAAATAATAAAGCCTACCGTGAATTTTTATGGAAGGTTAGGGTTTCCTTTGTACACAGACAAAGCCCTTCCTCAAGACGTTCCCTTCCTTTCCTTCTACAAAATATACTTATTTTAGGATATAGATTTTTATATATTATGCCTAAAAATTGCTTCACGTAATCACCGGACAAAACCGGTTTTTTTTTTGGAAAAGAAAAAAAAAATCGAAACTGGTTTTAGAAGGATATAGATTTTTATATCACCGACAAAGCCCTTCTTCACCTTCCTTCTTTAGTAGAGCCCTAAAAATAAATTTTAGGAGGATATAGATTTTTATATTTTAATACTAGTTTATACCCCGGGAGCGTCCCGGGTTGAGAAATCTAAGTAAAGTGAATAAAATTAGAAGTATCTAAACTATAAAAATGACATCTGCCAATATATGATTAATAAATATTATTATTATTATTATTATTATTATTTTAAACAAATCTCTGCCATAAGTTATCATATTCTAAAATATAAAAAAAGGGTAATTGGGTCGGGTATCACCTAATCCCAGGCCCGACTCAAACCCACAATTTTTTTAAACTAATTCCAAACCTGACACAATACCTGTCGGGTTACAAAAAATGGTCGTTTTTTTTCTCCGTTTTTTTATATAGCACTATGGTACTCGTTGGAAAGATAATAAAACGCTCGTTAATTTGGTGTAATTTTTTCCTTTAAAAAAATCTCGTATATAAAAGATATTAAAATTTAAAAGTTATGAGAGGAAACATGAGAGAGAAAATAATAAAGTTTTAATATTTACATTTAGTAGATTAGGTATTTAATAGATTATGTTAAATCATATTTAAACCATATTTATTCCTTTTTTTTAATTGGTTAGAGTTGCCACATGACATCCTATGTGGCATCTCTCAAAAGAGAGATTGCATAATATTATGACATGTCATTAAAAATGCTTTGATTTATTATATATATAGATATAGATATAGATATAGATATAGATATAGATATAGATATAGATGGTACACCACCGACAAAGCCATTCTTCACCTTCCTTCCTTAGTAGAGCTCTAAAAATATATTTTAGGAAGATATAGATTTTTATATTATGCCTAAAAAAACCGGTTTTTCAAAAACCCCTCCCAGTTTTTAATTGATTACACATTTAGTTTCTGTAGCGGATCTAGACTAGGGATGGCAATCAAACCAGAACCTGATGGGTAAACCTGAAACCCGACACATTTAGGACGGGTTTGGGGTCGGGTAATCGGGTATGGGTCCGGGTATGGGATTAGTTTTTATTTTTTTTGCGAGTTTGGGACGGGTTTGGGATTTGATGATATACCCGTTTACCCGACCCGATTACCCAATAAAGTATACCCGATTACCCGATTAGATACCCAATATAATTTTAATATATCTTTTTAAATACGTATGCATAATATATCTAATTGTCCATCTACATTGTCATCTTGTGCTAAAATTACCAAAAAGTTAGTGTATACTATTTGTTATTTATGTTTTTTATTGTTTTTATATGATTTAAGTATTTTATATTTATACATTGTAATCATTTACATATATTTATTAATGGTAAATGTAATTGGTTAATAGTTACCTAATAGATGTCAGTCGGGTTTTTGGTCGGATATACTTAATGAGTAAGTTTTAAAAATTAATGGATTTACCCGAAACCCGCGGGTATACCCGATACCCGATGGGTAATTACCCGACGGGTTTTGGGCCGGGTTTGGGACAAGCATACCTAATCGGGTATGGGGTTGGGATTACCTAAACCCGTCCCAAACCCGACCCATTGCCATCCCTAATCTAGACTAAAACTTCAGGGGCAACGTTTTAATTTCCCCCTTATTTTTAATGCAATATAAACGCAACAAAAATAAAAACACAATAATAAATAATGTTTAAATTTCCCCTTGCTCTTAGGCTCGAGAGCTCGATAAGTGAAAAGCTTGGCTCGACTCATTTACGAAACAACTTTAAATGAGTGCTAAATAATATAATATATTAATAAAACTAATATTACGAGCATGACGAGCTTCACATGCCAAGCTCGGGCTCGAAAAATAAACGAGCTCTGTTTAGGCTCAAGTTTGGCTCAGACTCGATAAGGCTCAGCTGGTTTCGAGATTTTTATCAAGAAAATCTCGACTAGCTTACGAGCTTCTCGGCTCGTTTGCACTCCTATTCAATATTTTAACCATGGTCATTGTAGTGGCGAAGATTGAAGATCAAATCGGCGGGGGACAGACTCAATTTTTCGTATCGGTATGGGTCGGAAGATCAAAATGATGGGGTCGGACTCAATCCATATAAAAAGTACCTACGAAAATCGCAAACTTTCACCGCTGAGCCAAAAAACAGTGGGGTCGGGGCACCTTGTGACCCAAACTAACCTTCACCACTGGGTAAATGGGCTTGTATATTTTAGTTAAGAAATTGCAAATGGATTGGGTTAGGACTTATAAGTTTCTATTTTTTTTTATGTTAGGCTTATATTAATTTTGAGGGTGTGTTTTGAGAGGTAACGTTGCATAACTTTCAGGGGTAACGTAATACAAAAAATGTAAAAATACGTAAAAATTTACACTACGCTAGGAAAAGTTGAGGGGTGGTGGACACCACCCCTCATTATGATGTATATCTTCCCCTGTTTAGTCCCCAAATCGGTTTCTAAAGAAAACACGGTGTTATAAAAGAAAAAATATTTATTACCTTAAAAAACCGGTTTATTACCATTAGAAATGTTTTTTTTTTTTTTTGAACGGCCAACAAACTTTATTTATTTAAAAAGCTAGCAAAGAGCTAGCAAGAAAAGTCCGGAGTACATATATAAAAAACAAACCGAAAAAACAAGTACAAGCCGACCACAACAAATTATCCCATTTTGATCGCATCGAATCTACCCCAAGAATCTCACGTCATATCCTTCATTCTTGCACGGTTCATTATCCACAAAAAACTCATAACCTTAATTTCCTCCATAATTTTCCGGACCGAGACTTGTTTTTGATTGAAAATCAAGTGATTCCTTGCACGCCATATACTCCAAAACGTTGTCATGATAACCGCATAAAATGCTTTCCTCACACGAGCCTCATGCTTTGCAGTCAAATGATAAGTCAAAATATCACGCACATGAAACGCAAAAAAAATTTGGACATGACACCACGCAAAAACAAGCTGCCATTAGAAATGGTAATGGTAATATTACTAACAATTATTTTTCACCCCTTTTTTCATATTTTGTTCTTATAAATACCTTATAGTTGTTTGGGTTAATTACAAAATACGAAAACGCTTACGAACTTAAAAAAAAAAATTAAAAATCTCAAATGGTTTCCGCTAGCGATCAAGATTCCATTAACGTTGGTGCTTCAACCAACGATGTGGTACTTCTAGTCGTTCCTACAAAGCGTAACTAAAATGTTTGGCAACACTATGATACTAGCAGTGTACCCGTCCACCGGACAGGTTCCAAAAATTTACAACATTTAAACTATGTGTACATTGAAGACCCCGATAATGTCTTATCAAACTTGGATTAGCAGTCACAGAAGTTGGTTAATTCCACATGTTAACTCAAAGTTAGCTATTTAGTTGACACAATGAATAGACAACAAGGATGGTTGTAAAATTGGAAAACAATCTTTTTTTTTTTGGTTACAAGTTTTAAATGTAATTAAAAGGTACATCTAGTACAAGCAATGACATTAGCAAACATTAAAATGAACAAAACAAGGTAGTATAATTGGTGAAACTAAATACTTGACAACACAAGAGTCTCACTATATATAAAAAAATTATATACAATAGTCAAATGGTAATATCTTTTGTGATTAAAGACAGATTGTTAAAAACTTCTTTATACACAACACTCTTAACTAGTACTATACCGTCCGCTGGGACGGGTTTTTTAAATTTACAACACTCACTGTGTAAATTGAAGATTCTGATAATGTCTTATCCAACTGGGATTATAATACATCTGATTTTGTATCTGACCGGTGGTCGTGTACTTTAATGTAATAATATGGCAAAACTAATTTTCCAATCACAATATCTTGGGATCGTGTGCTATTAAGTCATGCTTAGTTATCAAACCGAGATTTCCCTTGTTCGTTTCTTGACACCTCTTGCTAGCTTCTTAACATAAGCAATGCATCCATCAACATCGAATTTCTTGGTGAAACCTCCATATGTCAAGCTTCTTATTTTCCTTGTAATACAGTCTCTTAAATACATTGGAACAAAATAAATAATGTACAAAGAAGAAAAATGATATTAATAAAGAATATAATATATTAAAATAACCAAGTATAAACATGTAACAAAACACTGACATTGTCGTGAACACCACAAATGGACCACATTATGCCAACATATCCATTCGGAACTCCCCATCAAAGCGACACGGTTATAACAAAGCGGGTCAAAATTGCCACAATTAGAAATGGCTTCTAGTTCATCAGTCTCCCTTAAGCAACTCTCAAGTTCAATTCTAGCTTCATTGTTGGCCCATGCCCCGAATAGTGATTTTTTTTTCTTAGGGTGCATTTAGTGAATGCATAAAATGTTTTTTTTTTTTTTAAGTAAGTTTAGCTTTGTTCTTATCTATTGTTTCTTGCAACATCTTCTCTGTGGTTATTGATATTCAAACGGATTTTTTTCTATCTCAAAGTGTCTTCAACTTTGTGTTTTTTGTTGTGATATGTAAAAGACTCTGTGTGTATATAATTCACTTACAGTTGTTAGAGATTGGGCATGGTGCCAAGGAAATCAGGAATTGTTCCAGTCAAGATGTTATTGTGCAAATCACTACAATAAAAACCAAAAATAATAAAGAAATTAAAAAAACTACAGAGTTTGTAAAAAAGTTATTTGACTCTTATTAAATTATAACAAAAATAACCAAAAAAGCATTTGTAAAGACAAGTCTGTGACAACAGCCTTCTCGCCATGAGTTTTAGCACCAGGAACTATAATCAAGTTCACGTTGTGGTCAGCACAAAGTGCTCTGACTAACTTTGGATAATATGGTTGGTAATAGTCCTTATCCAAGATACAAAGTAGAGCAGCATCAACTTATTCATGACTGATGACCTTTTATACTTATGTTTTTTTTTTTTTTTAATTCGACGGGTCGTGTTCGGGTTGACCCGAATTTATGTGTGTTCACGTTAAATTTGAAATATTTGACATGTATAACAATATGGGGTGTGTTTGGTTCTACAATTCAACCCACCATCCCAACCCGACACAATTGACACCCCTACACACGCTACATGATAATGCGCGAGTGCAATGGTTTCCGTTCAGTATTTAACGTTGGTTTACATAATTCAAAGAAAACCTAGTCATCATAAGTCGCCGGTTTTCACATCTTGAAAAAGGACATGGCGTTTTTCGGTGCTGCGTTTTTAGAATCTATAATAGGTTGTGGGTTTTGAATGCTATATCATAAGGAAAAGTATAATGTTTTGATTATTCATGTTACTATGAAGCATGAATTTAATAAATATAATATATCCAACAGTTTCATTTCATCATCATATACAAATGGGCTGTTCGTCTTATGTCTACAAGCAAGGCAAACGGACTCTGACGAATATCAGCACCATCATCCTGCACCATTGTAGAAGAAGGAGATCTCTTTTAGTGCTATTGTGGCAGGCTTCCGTAACGCTATTTATAGCCACACTTCTCATCGCGTCAAAATTTTCCATCAGGTCAGAAGTAGAACATACATAAAATTAACCTGTTGCGTTTTTGCATTTGGGTGAAATGGTGTGGAGGAACAAACTCATTTTTTATGGGGTCAAAATGGGTGTGGTCGGGTTGGGAATAAAACTGAACCCAAACCAACCCGTTTGCATTCTTAGAATGGGCCAAAACGTGTATTGTTTGTTGGGTAAAAAATAAAGCATAACCAACATCGACCCAAACATTTTTATAACGGGTCAAATTAGTTTGGTGGGTTCATAGATAAAACTTGACTTAGATCAGCCCCCTGCCTTTTGGTAATGGGTCAAAACGTTTTTGGTTCTAGGTTTGTTATGAACTGAGCAAAAGTTTTTGTTTAATGTTACATTTTTTTAAGACTACTGGGTGTGGAGAGGGGTGGCATTTTCATGATGGGCCGCCACGTAGGAGTGGGAGGAGATGCATCTTGATGATGGGCCTCCAAGGGGGTGGTGTGCACTATGATGACGGGCCTCCTCATTGGTCAGAATTATTAAAAATAATAAAAAAATCAATTAAAAAACAAATAAGTGGCACGGCATAGAAGGCATTTCATTGCCGCCATTGCCGTTGCCCACCCTAGGGGGGCGGTGTAGCCAGGGGCATCAACACATTGCCCAGCCTCTACATAGGTATGCCGTGCCCAATACCCATTAGTCTAATTGGTCAACTTTGTTTGTTTGGGTCACTCTTCAAAACATTATTGCTTTTAGTCCAGACAACTATTCTCTCATTGAGTGAAATGTTAAAAGAAAAATGATAATAGTTATGAGAAATGATATACCTTCGAGTATCCAAAGCATAAGAAATAGCAGCCTTGTTTATTGGAGAAATGATTCACCAATTTAGTTCTAGATTAAATATCCTATATAACACACAAAAAATCCAATCACACGCCAATGTTATCAACACAAGAAGTACAAAAAAGAGCAATTTATGGTCAATGGTCAACAGCCCAGCTGGTTTGAGGTAGGGTGAGTTTTCCCTTAGGGGTTCCCATCCTGGGGTAGGTCACGGTTCAATCCATGCACACCACAAAAAAAAAAAAAAAAAAATTCCCCGTGACGGTTTGAGCTTAGGCAAGGAGGACATCGGTGTATGGGTAGGGATTCGAACTTGGGACCGCTAGATTACGGTTGTACAAGTATTTTCACTGAACTAAGCCTTTAAAAAAACCAATGAACTAAAATTAGATATCAAACTAATATGGAAATGTGTTACATTCAAAGCAGAGTTACCTCATAATAAATGTTGACAACGGTGTCAATATTTTTGAATTGGGTAGGGTTAAAATCACACAATAAAAAGCGATGTCATTATAAAAGTACAATATCATTGAGATAACACACGATATAAATGCAAAGTCATTTAAAATATATAAAAAAATTACCTTTTATAGTTGCTCCCTATGAGTTTTCTTGTTTTGAAAACGATTCATAACGTCTTCAACTGTAACTTTCGCCAAAAACGTCTTCAACAAATGCAAGCATCATTCAAATAATCATCACTCATCCGATTACGCAAATCTGTCTTCACATGCTTCATAGAAGAAAAACATCTCTCAACACTTGTCGTTGCAACCGGTAGAACTAAAGCTAATTTCAATAAACGATAGACCAACGGATATCCAACATGTTTCTTTGTTCCCACCATCATTTTTGCAAGATTAGATATATCTTTCACGTCGCCAAACATTTTGTCGCCTCTTATGTTATTAATGTAGATGTCGAGCTCATGCATAAGATCATCTTTTTCTTCACAATTAAAATCATACGGGCACATCTCCGCTAACCTTAGTTTCTTTGGAACATCAAATGCACTAAAATTATCATCTAGGCTTAAGGCACTCATACACAAATAACAATCACATAAATAAATTACACATTCTATTAACTACTTTAAACTCTATTAAAGCATTCAAAATTCAGGTTATCAAGTATTCATGTCTCTTTAAAAAAAAACTCAAACCTTCTTCCGGAGCCCGCTGATTCAGTTTTCTAGCCTTCGATCAGCTTTGTAGGAATCACATTCACCTATTGATACAAAACACCGGATCAAACATTCATCACGTTTTAACTTTGAATTACATGATATTTATAATTTATATATTCAAACATAATTATCCATACCTTTAGATCCTGATACTCAGTGAACGTTGTAGACGAAGACGATGTGATAACGAAGAGTCTTGTCGGTTTTCGAATGTAGTTTAGTGGAGAACAGTCCAGAGCACGGCGGAGAAGATGTATGGAGTAACAAAAAGGAATAGGAAGTTGTACCTGTGGCGGTGGAGTGACGCCTGGTGGCCATTGGTGAGTGAGTGTGTGGATCAGTAATGGTGTAGTGGGATGTGGTTATGGAGAAAATTGTTGGGTAGTTTGAAACGATTGCATTTGTTGCATTTGTTGGAAATATTATTGCATCGGGTGTAATTGGGCGAAAGCTACCGGGTTTTGTTGCATTTGAGCTACCGCCGGAATTGGAGGAACTGATTGCAATATTGGTAGCTCGACTACCGGCGTGTAACCCGGTGTGGTGAAAGGATGATTCGGGTTTTGTTGATTCGAGTTTGGTTGATTCGGGTTTTGGTTGAATGGATCCACGAAGTTTTTTTATAAAAATTGGATGGTTTATAAAAAAATATGAAAGAAAAGGTAGAAGAAGATAGTGGGTGTGGTATAAAAAGGTTTGATTTATAAAGGTTTAATTAAAAGGTTTGATTAAAAAAATTAATAAATAAAGTAGCCGTTGGATTTAGCCGTTAGACAACGTTCAAATAAAAAAAACTAAAATAAAAATAAGTAAAAGATATTACCTGATTGGTTCGTCCGTTGCGTCCCAAAGAAGACGGGGGAGACGGGGGAATGGGGTAGGGGTGGTGTAGCTGGTTCGAGACGGGCAAAAAGTGCAAGAAGGGGGTGGTGCCCCATCTACACCGTACAATCTTAGTCTCTGATGAGGGGAAGCCTACACGTTTTTTTTTTTCAGAAGTACACTGTAGTTGGATTAACATTTATCACTTACATAAAAAGAGTTGATATCAAATTGAAAGAAAAACGTTAAAAATTAACATAACATAATTTATAACTGTCACCTCAATGTAAAAATATTTAAAGACATATATACGTTTACGATTGTATCTATTAACATGTTACATTAAATTTTATTCAAACATTATAGTACACATGTTTATTCAACCCACACAATATACAATTTTTTTAAACATAACTTTTTTATTAGCATGTATATAACATTAATTTATTTAATTCGTATAATACGCTATATTTTAACACCATTCACAACCCACCCCCTTCTTAAAATTTAGACAAAATTACAGAAAACAACCTTTATGTATTACCCAAACTACACCTTTTACCTTTATCTTTAAAAAGCACTATAATCAACCTTAACCTTCATTGTTTGTTGCAAGTCCAAACCTTTACCACTAACTCAGTTAAAATTCCCTGTTAACTCCCCTCACATGCAAAGCATGTGAGGGCATTTTAGTCATTTTAAGCTCATTTTAAACAACACAAACATAACCCTGAAAACATAAACGATCAGATCAAACAACATCCAGGATCATCTTCAAACAAAATTTTTGCAAACCCTAATTCTTTCACCATCAATCAAATGGCCCCGATTTACTGCAGATGTGGGAGATAGGCAATAGTCAGGACCTCGTGGACCAGCAAAAATCCAGGTCGTCGGTTTTATTCATGCCCATTGAAGGTATGACCTAATTAATTTCGAATGTTATTGATTCCCCCAAATCATGTTTGACCTAAATTCTTTTCATCATGTAGGCTTCACAATGTGGAGGTTTTCTTGGCTGGGTTGAGCCTGATAATGTCATAGCTGGATTATTAAGGTCAAAAAATGAACTTGAGGGTTCAATTACTGAACTTAAAATGACTAAAATGGTTTGAACTTGAGCCTGATATGTTTTTTTATGTTGTTTAAAATGAGCTTAAAATGACTAAAATGCCCTCACATGCTTTGCATGTGAGGGGAGTTAACAGGGAATTTTAACTGAGTTAGTAGTAAAGGTTTGGACTTGCAACAAACAATGAAGGTTAAGGTTGATTATAGTGCTTTTTAAAGATAAAGGTAAAAGGTGTAGTTTGGTTAATACATAAAGGTTGTTTTCTGTAATTTTGTCTAAAATTTAAGAAAATCCCACAAAAACTCACTACATCCTAACTTCTAAAATTTGCAAAAAAACCAATGTTGAGCCCCCATATATGGGGTCTTTCATACTTCCCCATCTCATTTAATAATAATAAAATAATACAAATTGAAGGTGGAGTGGTTTGATGTTGGTTGTGAAGAAAGAAAATAATAATAAAAAAAACTTATAGGGGATATGAATAGGGAATTGGATGTGAGAGACTTTGAAAAAGTGAGAGGCAAATTTAGAAAACTATGATTTTTTCTTAAATTATATAGTTGGGGACGAGGGACGGGCAGTGATGTAAATGCTCTAATACATAGTATGTTAAACCAAGTGCAATATGTTTAACATCGGCTGCTTTAATATGCATTATGACAAACTGAATTTAGTTTCTCCCGCATCTAATTCCACCATCTCAGCCCCTCTCTCCATCTACGGACGCCCCCGCTACGGTGGCTCATCGGCGGCCACTCGCAGCATTGGTGACGCATTCTCTAATCTTCTCCATTTCACTCTATTTCTCACATCTTTTCTGTAAGTTTTCTGTTCTTTTTATCATAAATAATTGCAATGTACGTGTAATTGTGTATAACTGTTTGTTTATTTACAATCATAAAATGATAAAATCTGAATATCTACGTCCTAGTTCTAGGACCGTTTCCATATTTGATATGATCAGATTTGTTCATTCTTTTTAGCCTTCGTTATACTCATTTGTGCAGATTAAATGTTTAAGTTACATATTATTATTACAATTCTGAGCTTTGTACGATTAACATATATAAATAAATCTCAGGAATATTAGTAACGATTACTTTAATGAAATTATGTAAGATAATAGAATACTGAATAATATTATTGAAAGGTTAGGTTACAATATATAGAGATCACAAGAAACCCTAGAAACCTAACTGAACCCGTGGCTTATCCTAATTAACCCTAATAATAATAGGGTCCAATACGGTCATCATTTATGCATAAACAAAACTGATTCTTTGCTTCGCGAACGAATATGTGTTCATGCTTCATTTAATTTGGAATCCAATTGAATATTGTGGTTAGATGATCTTAGTTATGAGGAAAGACATAAATACCTTACTTGTGATTTGGACTCTATTAATTGATATAAAGTATGAACAAATGTTATTGAATCATGTTATCCTTTTCAGGTCTGAAGTAACCGGTCTGTGTTCAACCTTCCATCTGTTTGAAAGAACTGTTTAAAGTTTGATAAAGTTATGGAAACATTAAGTGATTGTGCTCACAGACAACTGTCACAATTGTTGTATACATTACTCTTCTTTCATGTTTCCGAATACCTTTTAGCAATCGCGTGTCATGGGAAATCCAAAGTGACTACTGAGTCTCTTTTAATCAGCAAAGATTATGTTGTGGCAATGACATTCTCAGTTACAGAATATCTAATTGAACTGTACTATTTCCCCAAGTTAAAACAACTTCGGTCGATAAGCAACTTGGGTCTTTTCATGGTGATTTTTGGGGAAACAGTTAGGAAGCTCGCGATTCTTACTGCTAAACGCGCTTTTACTCATATTATCCGAAGATATCATGAAGAACATCATAAGTTGGTTACTACTGGTGTTTATGGTATCGTCCGCCATCCAGGGTATACTGGTTTCTTCATTTGGTCTGTAGGTGCTCAAATAATGCTGTGTAACCCTGTGTCAACCGTTGCGTTTGCAATAATCGCTTGGGGTTTTTTCTACAACAGAATCCCGTATGAGGAGTTCTTCCTGAAACAGTTTTTCGGGATGGAATATGACGCGTATATGGAACGAGTTCCATCTGGCATTCCTTTTGTGAAGTGATACCAGTATACATCTAACCTTTTTTTTACACACCTAGTTTTGCTGTTTTGGGCAAAAGTATGATGCCATATAAGAACTTACAACATATCAGATGTAAATGAATCTTTGATATATTTGACTTTTTATTGCTTAACCCAAGATGGATGTAATTCCTTGCACATTGTAATTTCATGGTCCATGGATACCGAAAATTTTCTGCTTTTTAATCTGTGGCAAAATGTGCGGTTCAGGTTTGACTCGTCAATAGCTTTTAGAAATGGGCCATGCTGCTCGTGAAATACTTGAGATCTGCTTGTTAAAGATCAAATCTAGATGAGCTTAAGCGAACATGAGCCTAATTTGAAGCTCATTTAGTAAAAGGCTCGAGCCTAAGCTTCATATACTGGGCTTGACTTGGCCCGGTAGCCTACAAGTTTATTATTTATATAAGGGAAAATTTGAAATTTATTTTGTTTCAATCTTGTGAAATTCTTTTATAAATGTGTTTTAAAAAGAAAAACAATTGTGACAAATGAAAGACATGAGTCTTGATTAATAATTTCTTTTCTCTTATTTTTTAATTAACTTGGTGTAGGAGATGTCTTGAAGCATCATGTGATATTTGTGGGACCCATATGTGAAGGGTGAAAGTCTCGCTTATGGTTGTGCACATATAATGTATATATGTGTGGCCCTCAGGGAGCAAAAGTAAAGTTGCACTAGTTTTAACGTTATTTTACTAATTTCGTGAAAATAACGTTAAAAATGACGGACGGTTAATCATGCATCAGGTGGTGACGTTGATAGCCAAAAGACAAGGGGGTACATGCACCAATCGGGTTTGTCCCAGTTGCTGTGTTATGTGCCTTATGTCCAAGGCTTGATACAAAACCACTATCGAGCCGGGGTCTCATTGGAAGCAGCCTCTCTATTCCCACGGGATAGAGGTAAGACTGTCTACATCTTACCCCTCTCAGACCCTACCTTAGCTTTTGCTATTGGTGGGATTAACTGAGTATGATGATGATGATGTGTGAAAGGTGAAAATTGTGGGGAGTGTGTGTGTGTGTGGGGGGGGGGGGGGGGGAGGGGAGTGCCACGTGGAATTTGTTTTTTTTTTCTTCTAAAAAATAGAGAGAATTACACAAATTGTCTTTTAGTTATTACTGAAATTACATCCTCTGTCCTTTATAGAAATTTTCCAGTGTTTTCAAACCCGGACCGGCCGGTCGGACCGGAAAACGGGACCTCGGCCGGTCCGGGTTGGAGGACAGGACTGCCCTTTCATCAGGCCGGTAGTTGAGCCGGCGGACCGACGGTCTGACCAGATAACCGTATGGGTTGAACCGCCGACCGGAGTTCTTTCCAACTACACCGTAATTAGTTGGTTGACGAGAGCCCTTTCAGATCTAAACAAAACGTAGGCGTCTTCGTGCCTCATCGTGTCTCCGACGCTTTCCACATGACGAAAAGCTCTAATGGAGGAGGTTCTATATATGAAAATGGTATAGGATGAGGAATCTTGTTTAGATCTAAAAGATTTTAGATGAAGAGCAGTGGCGGACCCAAAAAAAAAATTTCATAGGGTGCGGAATCTCGAAGCCCTTGGGTCGTTTATTGATCCGGTGGCCCGGGTCGGGTTGACCCCTATGCAAAAAATAATAATCATAAAATTATATAATCAACAAAAGGAAATCAAAAGCCAAAATTAAAATAAATATCGTTACATATGCATAACAAAATTCTAAAATCTAAAGTTGTGAATACATCTCGGCTAATCGTGTAACATTGACACATTGTGAATTTTCCTGAATCTTGAATTCACAAAACATTTTGACTTTCACCCATCATCATTTATTGTACTATATTAAAACTTATCCCAACAAATTCTAGACATATCAAAGTTTATTTATAAACACCAAACTTAAAAAAGATTATATATTTATCCATTAATATTTATAAACACCAATAATGTTTAAAGAAATGGTCAAAGGAAAAAAGGACAGTTAATTTTTCTTTATCCAACCGCACAACACAACACACACCCCAAAACTTGTTGTAGGAACTCCCTAGTTGAAGATGATGATTCAATGTTTGATGATGGTTGACTTCGAAAAAATTTACTATTTAAATAATTTATTTGTAATCTCAAAATCAGTCTTAACAAGTTTTTTACACACGTGTACATACAACAAATCTACACATTTGTAAATGACAAACTTACGCATGTTGAAATGATAGTTATTTACTAATACATATACATTTAAACATGTAAATTTAGTTTCTAATATTGTATGCAAATAATAATAATAAGTGTAAATATTTTTTTTTGAATTTATGTGGTTTTTGACTAAGTTTAATGAAATATATTTGGTCTCATTTTAACTTCTAAGTAAAATCTTATGATATAATAAACTAAACAAAAAGATAATTAAATAAAAAATTAATATCTCTTATACAAATCAACAATATCACTTATATAAATAAAAAAGGAAAATAAATTGTAAACAACAGTTTTAAAGAGACTATTTTAGTTTATTATATTTTTTCTTTCACAAACAAAGCCCAAACGAAAGATTAAAATTTAAAGATACTGGGCTTTTAATTTTTAAAAAGGTCCATTATCACATTAGAATAGGACAATAGGTTATACTGTTATAGACTAGTTCGTTAGGTAAATTATTTCTTTTCAGTTCTTCACACAAACCGCTGCAAGTCTGCAACTACCGCCGTTGGCCGGAGCTGGGTGGAATAAAAAAATTCCGATCTTTCGAACTTCACTTGGTTTCAAAAGTCCAAGGGGACAAGGGGTGTGATTGAAAATTTTCAAGGGGTGCGGACGGGATTAACGCGCGTATATAACGCTAAAAATTTTCATTTCAAGGGGGCGCCCGCCCACCTTCAGGTGGCCTGAGTCCGCCACTGATGAAGAGAAAAAAATAAAAAAGAGAAAGAAGGTGAAATGGTAAGAGTCACGTGAGTTGGTATAAGTAAAGGAGATAAGACAGAAAGTTTGACTTCATATTGCTTCTTTCCACTAGCTTTTTAAATAATTCATTCATATGTGTATATTGTTTAAATATGTGTATATTGTTTTAAATTATATAATAATAATAATAATAATAATAATAATAATAATAATAATAATAATAATTTTCCGGTTCTTTAATCCGGTCGGACCGGTTCGACCAGTCCGACCAGTGAACCGATAGTGGGACCAGTTTAATGTCCGGTACGGTTATGAAAACATTGAAATTTTCACTCCTTATATCCTTTATTTTATCAATTTGTTACACCTTTTGTTCTTTAGCTTAACTTATTTAAAAAACTTGATTAACTTTATTTTCTTAGTTCACACTTTTAGCCCCTATAGTTTTGATCAAACCATAACCCTTGATTGGCCTCGAATTCGACCACGATAATTAACAAAATCATAGGGCTATTATAGAACATCAAATTTCGTTCAAAAGCATGTATAATAATCGTACTGACCTGATCGTTTTCGAGGCTAAATCGAACGATTAAAATTGCGACTGGTTGATCTTGTTCTTCAAATTGCGAACGATTTTGGTGAGTGTTTATGGTATAGTTTTGCACAGAAACGGTCAACTAAGGCATAAGACGTTTAGCATGTTCCATAAACGTTTAAAAATGTATTTTGAGAAAATAAAGGTCTTCAAACGTTTAAAAACTCACTTGCAAACTGAGCCTCTATACCATAAATTGAAACCTGTTATAACATCTTATGCCTTAGTCGACCGTTTCTGTCCAAAAATATACTATAAACACCCACCAAATCGTTCGCAATTTAAAGAACAAGATTAACTAGTCGCAATTTTAATCGTTTAATTTAGCCTCAAATACGATCAGGTCAGTACGATTATTATACATGCTTTTGATCGGAATTTGATGTTCTACAATAGCCCTATGATTTCGTTAATTGCCGTGGTCGAATTCGAGGTCAATCAAGGGTTAGGGTTCGATCAAAACTATAGGGGCTAAAAGTGTAAACTTAGAAAATAAAGTTAACCAAGTTTTCTAACTAAGTTAGGCTAAAGGACAAAGGGTGTAACAAATTGATAAAATAAAGGATATAAGGAGTGAAAATTTTTCATAAAGGACAGAGAATGCAATTTCAGTAATAATTAAAAGACAATTTATGTATTCTCTCTAAAAGATATTATTCAAACGGATACTTTTCAAACGGCTACTTTTCCAATGGCTAGTTTTCCAACGGCTACTTTTCAAACGGCTATTTTTCTAAGCCTATAAATAGAAGACATATTACTCATAGTCAGACACAATTCAATCACACACACACACACACAAAGATATGGGTGGTGGTTATCATAACGATTCAACCGGTCCTTCAAACCTCAGGCTATACTCTCGCCGACGACGATGTTCAAAACCACTGTCCTCTCCTCCTCCACAACCTCAACCACTGTCATCTCCTCCGCCTACAGTGTACACTCCTCCTCCTACACTGTACACTCCTTAGCATACAGTGTACACTCATCCTCCCCAAACTCAACCACTGTTATCTCGTCGATTGACAACAATTCCTCCTTTACCAGGCTACAGTCCCCCAACTCCGGATGCTCCTTGATATACGTTAAAATATACATATTTAAATCCCCGATTAAACTCCTAAATTACGCATTTTTGACCATAATTGCACGAATTAGGTACTTAACCGCTTCATATGTTTATTGCAGGTCTTAAACGACGTCCCACGAGCAAAGTCGAAGAAACCGGGCGAAAAACGGACAAGACGGAAAGTTTTTGCAAAAATCAGCTAAGTCTGGAAAACGTGCACGGTCGTGCACCTCAGGTGCACGCCCGTGCGGACTCACTTGGCTCGGACACAGGCGAGCTGCATTGCCAGTGCGACCAGGAGTGCACATCAGGTTTTCGGGCACGTTGATCAGCACTCCCGTGCACATGCCCGTGCGACTCAGTTTCTCGGGTGCACTGCCAGTGCACCAGGCAGTGCACACCTAGTACCCGGCTACCACCAGACCCGCACGACCGTGCACCCTAGGTGCACGGCCGTGCGGAATATCTAGATATTTCCAGGAACGAGCCAGCCACTTGCCCACTTGCACGTCACTTCGTCAAGATAAAGTGCACGACCGTGCACTTTAGGCGCACGGCCGTGCACAAAATCAGACTTTCTATAAAAACAGAGCACAACACACTGATCAGTGGTTGGGTATTTTCTAGGCGATTTGGGGCGATTTCCAGGGCCGAAGAACTGGTGTAAAGGCGAGGAACAAGCTCGGGAACTCATCCAGATCATCAAGCGTTATCCAATCCATCACATTCAAGATTTATGGTTTGATCTATTAAACTTTAAGTTGATTCAAATTTGATTATTTTGGCTTGAATGTGTTGTTTATGTAGTACATTATCGTCTATGAATCATGTTTAGTAATCGTTAGTAGAAAAAACAATCGTTTGTATGTAATCATGTTTTGTATAAATTTGGCGTTTTTCATGTTTAGATCTTAATGGTCATAGCGCAACCTTGTTTCGTTATTGTTGGATTTATAGTTGTATTTGAATGACTTTGGCGATTGTCAAATGTGTTAGGCGGATAAATGTTGAAAAACCGTCCGTTTAATCGTCCGGTAGTAGACTAGTTAACTTGTTAAATAGTTTACGCCATGAAATTGTAACCGGGTATTGGTTTCGTTAAAGTCAGTCAAATAATGGTTAAAAATGCTTACCGGCACGTAAAAGGGTTTTAAAAGCTTAATGGTGCCGTTACTAATCTTTGACACGGTTAATGATCTTTGGTAGTTATTTTGGTTAAAATAGCAATCTTAGTAGATTTGTGTTCAAAGTTGGTAAAATGGAATAGGTTGTGAAATGTTCTACTTTATGCTAGTTTAGGTGGTTGTATTGTGTATACGGTATCGCTTTCCTGAATTAGTGAGGTTAGAATACTCTTAACAGATGACTAACTTATCTTTAGAAGATCTGCATAAGATCATATCAGCTGCTCGCTAATAAACGACTTGAAGTGGTTAACGTGTGTATTCGTGTTAGCTTTCTGTATAGTTGTCATGTTAGGATGCCCGAAAGGGACACTAACTGTCGGAAAATGGGAATGTTGATCACACGCCTGTATTACTTATTATATGTAGATGACATGCTAGGATTGGTATATTATAGTTTATATAGTTATATTTTGTATTTGGAGTCTTACATATGTTATTTAGATATTTTAGAATTAATTTAGTTAAAAAACAAACTTTCACTATCTTTTCTTACTGGTAAATCGGGGATAGAGTTTTAGTACCATTGCTCCGCGCGCGTCCATGGATCGATATCTGGTTCTTATTTGTACATTACTACATATATGACAGGGTCACTTGCCCTATTGTGTGTGTTTTAATATTAAGGTCTAAACCATTTTTATAAATATTAAAGCAGAAACGTGTGTTATTTCATCGCTAAATTATGCGTACTAGCGCACACGTCAAGTTTTTGGCGCCGTTGCCGGGGACGCGACGAGCATTAGGAACGAACCGAGTCAACTTTTTACCAGTGTACATGCTTGTGAATACTTGTTTATACTTCGTTGATTCGTTATTTCCTTCATTTATTTGCATATATGATTATTTGAATTTTTATTAAATTTATCTGTCTGTAGATATTTTGGATTGATTTTAGATTGGTTTATAGGTTTGCATATAGATTCGTTCATTTATCTGCTTATAGGATTGTTTGATTTGATTTTTCGTTCATTAGGGTGTTGATAGATTTAATTTATTGAATATTGGATTAATTGGTTTGTCTATGATTTGATTTGTTCTTTATTTGATTAATTAGATTTATTTGTTAGTATTTGGACTAATTATTAATTTCATTCTTTGTATAGTTTTAGGCTTAGTCTGCTTATTTCTGTTCAGTCTATTGATTCTATTAGTTTTTATTTGATTTTATCGAGTATATAGCTTTTCGTTATTTTCACATGAATTTATGGATTCTTTATTTCATTTATTTGTTTTTCTGTCTTTTATCGCCTTTTGGGTTTGTCATATATTCGCCTGTTGCAACTGTATCATTCTTATATGCAGGTTGATGTCCGCGAACCCCGGGCTTTCTAGTGATCTTTCTGACGAGGAGCGAAGGCGTGTCCTAAGGAGAAGCGAGAGGATTAGACTTCATAAATTGCGTCTTGTTTCTGATATTCTTATTTCTGCTCCTATAGTTGAGGTCCCAGTTGTCGAGGCGAGGCACGATCTGGCTGACGACGAGGGGTCGGAAGCCCAAAGTGACATTATCATGGCGGACGATGACATTTCGCTTAATGATAGTGGTCGTCCAGGAGGAGATGGACTGGCGCCGAGTATTGTCCGACCGGCTATTTTGGCGGACCATTTCGAAATCAAATCTAGTATCGTTAATATGATACAAAACTCGGTGCAATTCGGTGGACTGGAGCATGAGGATCCAGGCAGACATATTGCTGCATTCTTTGAATGTGTCGGTGTGCATGCCCGGCCAATAGTACCCTGCGTTCATGATTTTGGCGACCACCATCCGTGGTCCTGCGTGTAGTCCGCATGTGCCTTCGTGAATGTCTCTTATAAGGAACAATGCGTCTGCGGAGTCTACGCAGCGGAGGAGTGGTCCCAAGTAGGATCGGCGGTATAATATGTCGTCCCTTAGTTGATAATGTAAGGCTTTGTGTTGTATCCTCCGGGCCTCTGACTTGTCGTCAGGCAGGGTTCCGGAGGAAAGGTAGGCTTTGATGGGAGTCATCCAGGACGCGTTGCCTGTTTGGATGACATTAACTTGTCTCAGCGGGACAGACGGGGTGCTGAGGATTTCGACGCGGACTTCTTTAGCCATGTGTTCGAAAACTGTGGAGGCTATCTTGCTCAATGCGTCCGCTGGTTTGTTTTCACTGCGCCTGATGTGTTCTACAATGCAGAAATCGAATTTGCGCATAAGCTGCTTGGCCTGTTCCAAGTATAGTGCCGTGGTTTCGTCCTTCGCGTTGTAGACCTCGTTTATCTGTCGAGCGACAAGTAATGAGTCCACGTGTGCCTCCACGTGCCTGGCTCCCATTTTTTCCACGATGCGGAGGCCTGCCAGCAACGCTTCGTATTCCGCCTCGTTGTTCGTGCTTTTAAAGTCGAGGCGGATAGCGTATGTGAACTCATGTTTATCTGGGCTGATAAGGCGCAGACCCGCGCCTGAGCCGTCATCATTGGAGGCCCCATCTGTAAAGAGGGGCCATATCTGTGATGGGTTTTGGTCTGGCGCGGGAGATTGCTCTGCTTTGCATTCCTCGAATTTTTCGGTTGGTATTTCGCTAGCGAAGTCAGCCAAAACTTGTCCCTTGACTGCGGGTCGGGGCTTGTAATATATGGTGTGCTCTCCAAGTTCGATGGCCCATTTCTCCAATCGCCCCGAAAGTTCTGGCTTTCGCAGGACATCACTAATCTTGTAGTCTGTGAGAACATTAATTGGGTGTCCTTGGAAATACCTCCGCAGCCTTCGAGACGTGTGTACAAGAGCTAAAACCAGCTTTTCCATGATGGTGTACCTTGTCTCCGCATCGAGTAAGGTGCGGCTGATGTAGTAGATTAGCGTTTGGACCCCTTTGCGGTCTACCAAAAGGACTGCTCCTACCGCCCGTTCTGTGACGGAGAGGTAGAGTGTGAGCGGCTCCTTTGGTGTAGGTGCAGTTAGGGTTGGTAGGTTCATGAGGCATCGCTTCATTGCTTGAAATGTTGTTTCTGCATCCGTTGTCCAACGGAAGTTGCTCTTCTTTAAACAATTTTTTAGGGTGTCCACGAATGGGAACGACTTTGAAGCGTAGTTGGACAAGAATCGGTTAAGCGCTACTAGGCGACCCATCAACGTTTAGACCTCCTTGATTGAAGCGAGGTAGGGCATTCTTTCAATTGCTTGGACTTTCTCGGGGTTTACTCGAAACCCGTCCCGAGTAACGATGACGCCCAAGAATTTGCCCTCCTCCATTCCAAAGGAACACTTGCTGGGGTTTAGCTTCATGTGCACTTTACGCAACTGGTTGAAGGTCTGTTGGATGTCCCGCAGCATGTCGTTTTCTTCTTTACTCTTGATGACTAGGTTATGCACGTACACCTCTAAGCGCACACCTATTTCGTCGACGAAAGCTGTGTCCATGAGGCGCTGGTATGTGGCGCCCGCGTTCTTTAACCCGAATGGCATTTTTGTGTGGCAGAATGTGCCCATGTCAGTACGGAAGGCGGTTTTATCCTCGTCCTCCTTTGCCATCTGTATCTGGTGGTACCCCTTATACGCGTCAAGGAAACACTTGAAGCGGTAAGGGGCCAAGGAATCCACCTTTAGATCGATTTCTGGCAGTAGGTAACAATCCTTGGGGCACGCCTTGTTGAGATCCTTGTAATCGACGCACATGCGCCAGCTGCCGTTAGATTTCGCGAGCATGACCGGATTTGCAAGCCAAGATTGGTACCGGATGGGTCGTAATATGCCCGCATTGAGCAGCTCGGTGACTTGCTCGTTCATGGCCTTTGTTTTCTCCGGCCCCATGCTTCTTTTCTTTTGAACCACTGGCTCGACTGATCGGTATACGTTGAGCTTGTGTTCCGCTATTTCTCGCGGGACACCGACCATGTCCGTTGGTTGCCATGCGAACACGTTCATGTTGTGGATCAGTAGCTGTTTCAAGTGGTTGCGGATGGAGTCGGAGATTACATGGCCTATGACCACCGTTTGCTCTGGAAATTTAGGGTTAAGAACCCAATTTTCCAGCTCTATGCGGGCGTCTGTTTTGACCATATTTGGTGGTTTAGCAGCTTCGGCCGAATGACAGTCTTTGTTACCCCGGATAATTACGACGCCGGTCTTGGTTGGGAACCCCACCATTGCGTGAGCGGTGGAGGCGTTGGCGTTGAAACGTGCGATGCCCTCGCGGCCCAATAAGATGTCGTGGTTGGAGTTTGCTGGCAGAACCATGAAGTCGCAAATTTCAGTGTGCTCATGTGTGCCATCGGACATTGTTACTGGCATAGAAATCATACCGAGGGGCATGATTGTTTCATGAATGAACCCGGAGATCGGCTCATTGACCGGGACGAGCTTTGCCTTGTCCTCCTCATCCAATTGTTGGAAACACTGGTCGTACATGATATCTGTGCTGCTGCTGCCATCCATGAACATGTGCCTTGTTCGATAATGACCAAAGACGGCGTGATGACTAGAGGAGAGGTGCAAGATGCCCCGCCACGGACTTTGGGTAGGAGGATTTCCGCCTCCTTCCAGGAGTCATTGTGGATTGGTAGCCGGGCTCTTTTCCCTTGCTGGCTCTTCTTTCCCGGCCTTGTCATGTTGCATTGATGGCGCGGGATGATCGTGGCGGTATGTGTGTTTAAGTCACGGATTTTTTTCCGCGATCCTTCCGCTTGTGCGTCGTCGCCAGCTTGGCCCTTAGCAGCACGGTGGACATTTTTGACCAGATGACCGAGCTGACTGGACTTTAGCGCGGTCTCAATCTCCATCTTGATGCTATAACAGTTATATGTGAGGTGACCAAAGTCGTCGTGGTACTCGCAAAACTTGGATGTGTCGACATTTCGTCTTCTCCCAAGAGGTTTGGGCTCCTTGAGGGTGACTTGTTCTGTCTTTAGGACTTGAGACGGACTCTTGACCAGCGGGGTCCAGTCGTGGTTTTTCTTGGAATGACCACGTTGTTCCCTCGATTGTTTGCCGCTGATGATGTGGCGGGCATCATTTGCGGGGGAGTACTTTCCCTCGTCTGTTGAGCCGGAGATGCGGTTCCAAACAGACTTTCCCTTGTTTTTATTATTATTATTATGGTGGTGTTGCCGCTGGAAGCCGTGCATCTGATTGAATGACTTTTCAGAGGAGACGTATATCTTGGCGCAGTGAATGACTTCGTCCCAGGACTCTGGGATGCCGTCTTTGCCTGTAAGGCACTTCATGAGTTCCGGGCTGCGCACGTTGTGGATGAACGCAGCACGGTTGAGTTCTTCACCGCAGCCTATCTGAAGGGTCTCCTTGTTGAAACGAACAATGAAATCTTCAATGGACTCGTGGTCATATCGTCGACACAGAAGAATGTGCACCTTGTCTTTCTTGTGTTTTCTGAGGTGCGAGAAATGGTTACCGAACTTGTCGGTGAGATCATCAAAGTCGGCAATGCTCCCCGCGGGGAGATTGTCGAACCAAACCCTGGCTGCGCCGGTCAATGTTTGGGCAAAAAGATGGCACCAAACTTTGAACGACCAGTTAACCGAACTTCCCGCACATTTAAAGTCGTGAATGTGGTCATCTGGGTCACGCAGGCCATCGTACTTGCTGATGCTGCTGGGGAGTTTGGCTGTTCTGGGAATTGCCGCCGTTGCTATGCGGGCAACGAATTTTGACTTTTTCGCAAAGGATTTCGGACGGAAAGGCTTGACCAGGTCGTCGTCCACATCCTTGCGGTGTGGATGGTGGGTGTGTGCCTTCCTGTTGCGGTCAGAGTCCATGCTTGATGACTCGTAACCATCTGATTCGTCATGTGCACTGGCGCGGCCCCGAGCTCCCCGCCGCGACCACCACGACGACTAGTGGTTTCTTTGTTCTTATGGCTCTTTTTTGGTGGGGTGCCATAAGTCAGGGTCTTGCCCTTCTTTTTTGCTTGTCTTATGAGCATCCGCTGATAGATAGCAGCGCTCTTTGAGCTTTGACGGGGGAGCCACTGATCTGGGTCCTCCTCGGAGTTGTCGTCACTGTCTTCATCAGTTTCCACGTCACGCACCTCGAAAGCATGCTTCTGGATGCGTGAGGTGGACTGTTTTACAACA
The DNA here is from genome assembly GCA_028751855.1 of Ambrosia trifida. Taxonomy (NCBI): domain Eukaryota; kingdom Viridiplantae; phylum Streptophyta; class Magnoliopsida; order Asterales; family Asteraceae; genus Ambrosia; species Ambrosia trifida. The sequence goes on along the minus strand of CM054133.1, from coordinate 32,638,948 downwards.
GTGGCTGGGGTACCGTCGTTTCCAGTTAGCTGGACGTCGACGTCCTCAGTCTGGTTGGTGACAGTTGTGTTGGGGTTGGGTTCAGCCATGGGTGGGTTAAAAGAAGAGAATGTTGTAACCGAACGGATGGCGCCAATGAAGAAACAATAAGTATCTCGGTGATTATCACTAATCACCGAATGGTTCGTACTTACGTTACTGCACATACGTTCCTTTAACCAAACCTTTGGATTAACCCTAGGAAGTAAATACGAGTGAGTGTGTGTGTGGTAAACAATAAGAACACAGAGATGTAAGTGGTTCGGTCAAGAGTGACCTACGTCCACTGTGAAGAGTCGGGAGTATTATTACTTGAGAGATTATAAAACATGCAAGTAAGCCTAGCTCTACGTTACAAGTGATTAATTTTCGATCCCTTTGGAGGGAGTCAATGTCTTCTATTTATAATGAAGGTCGTGGGCTTGAGGAGAGGCCCACGACGAGTCTTGTAATCTTTGGGCCTTGGCTCGGCCCAACTATTTTTGGTATCTGAAAAAAGGCGGGGAAAGGACGTTCACTGTAGATGACGTCAGCGGTGAGCTTGCACGTGGACATGTGGCGGCTTGTGACTGCCCCTTGGCGGCATGTTGTTCTGAACCGGCATGGTTGACTTACCTGCCGGCGTCTGACGTGACCTTTGGCAGCAGGTAAGCATGCCTGATCAGAACAGTAGAGGCAACATGGAACCAGTCACGTCACTGTTGAACCTCAGTGGTTGTTTGGCAACCGTGGACAAGCGTCCTTATCCAGTTGGTGGTGTCAGTGGTCCTGTGCAGGTAGATCTTCCTGACTCTTGATCTTCCGTACCGCGTACTTAAGAATGTTATGATGTGAAGCAGCCCGCACGTTGGAAGACGCGCCCGTGTTTTCCACAGGTGTGTAGGGTTGTGCCCAAGTCCTTTCCACCGAAGCTGTGCTACGCGCTCGTTTTCCGCGGATGTTCTGTTAAGCGGGGATAGGGAGGTTGCGTCCGCTTAAATTAGGCTCTCTATCCCTTCAGAGGAAAACCAACAGGTTTTGTAGAAAAACAATTGGATGCGTTAGGAATGTATTTTTGTTATTAAATATCCGAGTTAAACATTTAGGTGAGTTACACAACCTAATCCGACGTCACATTAAAAAGGGATGCCACAACAACCACGACATAAGGAATCATAAATGAAAACGAGAAATGAACTACGCGTGAATATTTTGCGTTAAATTGGCAGATGTTTAGTTATATTTAGTTGGTATATTTTAAGTATATCTTTTTGCCTGCTTACAGCTGTGCGCATATAATGTATATATGTGTGGCCCTCGGGTGACAAAAGTAAAGTTGCACTAACTTTTACATTATTTTACTAATTTTGTGAAAATAACGTTAAAAATGACTTACGGTTAATCTTGCATTAGGTGGTGACGTTGATAGCCAAAAGACAAGGGGGTACATACACCAGTCGGGTTTGTCCCAATTGATAAGTGTTATGTGCCTTATGTATAAGGCTTGATACAAAACCACTATTAGGTCGGGGATCTCATTAGAAGTAGCCTCTCTATTCCTACGGAGAAGAGGTAAGATTATCTACATTTTTCCCTCCTTGGACCCTACCTTAGCTTTTACTATTATTGATATTAACTGAGTATGATGATGATGATTTTAAGTATACCTTTTATATAAAAACTATTAAGGTAAATGTTCATCAACCAATATGACTGTTAGAAGGATTAGATATTAATAACTCAAGTTTTATGTTCATGTTAACGTATTTAATTAGTGCTATTAAGGCGATGACTATTTTTTTTACCGCGCTGCAATGCTCGCGATGTATCTCACTATTTTGTCAATATCACTTACTTTTTATACATTTTTTTTCTATTAAGATATCTACTGTTTGATAAAAGAGTGTTTAGATGTCAAGACAAGTTATTATGTGATGGTCATTGCGGGTTTCTTATATCCAATAGTAGGGATTAGGCCTGTAAACGAACCGAACGTTCATGAACTGTTTGACGGGAAGTTCGTTTATGTTCGTTTATTTAGATAAATGAACGAACACGAACACAATTTTTTGTTTGTTTAATTAAACGAACGAACATGAACACACGTTTTGTTCGTTCATTTATGTTATGAACGCTCGTTTATTTTTGTTCGTTTGTTTAAACTTTACTTTATTTTTATTATTTATTTCCCTTTGGCTAAGTAACCTTAATTCATATTATACTACATATAATATAGTTGATATGTTCTGAAATTTAATCCTAACCCTAACATTCTAAACATATTAGCCGCTCTCCACGCTTCACAGCCCTACCTCCCTTCTTCTCCACACTCCACAACCCTACTAATTTAGATTTTGTTTTGATTGCATTGTGACGTATTAGACTTGGTTGAACTGTGATGAATCATTATTAAACTTTTCTTTTTTTGTGTATTTATGTTCATTTGTGTTCCTTTATGTTCATGAACTATTCGTTTAAGTTTTAATTGAACGAACATAAACGAACACGAACACGACAAATTTCTTAATGAACGAACACGAACACAAAAATGTGTTCGATTATGTTTTCATGTTCGTGTTCGGTTAAAGTTAAATGAACAAACACGAACACGCATGTGTTCGTGTTCATTCGGTTCATTTACAGGCCTAGTAGGGATGCAAGCGAACAAAACCAACATGAATAATTAAAGAAATAATGTGTTCACGAAATGTTCTTAATAGCTATCAAACAAGTTCATATGTTCATGTTCGTTCATTATAGAAACGAGCGTGTTTGTGTTCGTTCGTTAATTTTAGGGAACTAACATAAAAGACTCAAACGAACGCATACAAACGTTCATTAAAACAAAAAAATAATCATCAAAACAAATGAATACAAACGAACACAAACATTCATTAACAGAATCGAACACAAACATAGATTAGTTTTCAAATAAAATCAACATCTTTCATTACAAAAGTTACGTAGATCCGTCTAAATTATTAAAAGATATGTAATATGCAATACACCAATATTTATTAAATACTATTTGTGATAATTTAAAAGCATTTAAATTTAAATAAATTCTAATAACAATTGAAATCCCTAATGAACTATGGAAGACAAACAAACATAAACGACACATTATCGAACGTTCATGAACATAAATAAACGAACTTACTGGCCAAACGGATCACAAACTGTTTGGTGAACTCTTATTCGTTTGCAGTCGTATCCGATAGCGTAAGAATTGACATGACAACAATAATTACATTAGGTTATTTATTAAGTCATGTTTAGTTATTTACACAACATCGACATTTCCATAAAAGATTTGACATGTTTATATGACTTTATTTTTTACCTATTATTTATTATGTTTAGTTAAAATTTATACCACACAACATCTTAAGCGTTATCTTCAATAAAAACATGAATCGCGTCTTCTTGTACAATTTCCACTTCTCCTGTAACGATAACTTGAACCATGTCTTCTTGTATGATGACCCTTCGTCGCTGCAAGAATAAACAAACTAATGTTTACTGTATGGCTCTTGATTCATGTTTTGCAAGTCCCTTAAAACAGATTTTACGCTTCACTTAGACAATGTGTTTGTCTACCAAGGTAAAACAACTGAAGCAAAGTATGTACTGCCCTAAAAAGGCGCGCACCCAAGGTTACACCAAATAAACAGTGCACTTTAGCTTCTATGAAACATCATATATTAAAGTAACAATAAAAAATAAAAATAAATAAAATAAAGTCACACCAATGTGTTAACTTGGGATACAAATGGTGATAGAAATGAATAGTTTTGTTAATGTGAATTAAACACACTTTTACTGGATTATCCTTGTTTAAACTCAACACTTACACCGTGCAACAATGTAAAAGAGTTCATGAGGGTTAGGAAGGCAAAGCCGATTTATAGAGGTTTAAGTGAATGTCACATGATCCGTTGTATGTCATCTTTCATTGTCTCTTGAACAAAAGAGATCACCGGCATACAAGCGTTTCACTATGGCAAGCGAGTGATCACCCTACGTCTCACTAAACTAAGATAGCGGTCACCTTTTTGGTTTCACTAATCTCAAGAGATAGTGATTACCTCTCTAACCCTTCACTAACTCTAGCAAATTCTTTCACAAGTTTCTCACTTACAATGGTAGTAATATGATAACCTTACAATACAATAATAGTAACACTAAAATTTTAGCAGAACTCTTGTTTTTGTTCTTTTATTTTAAGAATCTCTTTGAACCATACCAACATTGTCAAAGAACATTAAAAAGGTCCTTGTTATTATCACATATAGGTCCATGTTTAATATTTCATTTTTCTTAACCGCCACATCATAAAGTGTCTACGACATCACTGCCAAGTAATGATGAGCTATCACTCACTTTTTTTTTACCTTTACTAATAATAATAATGGTTTTACAACTTTTCACTACTCACTACCCCCATTAAAATAATATTTAAAGAAAATAAGTTAAAAAATGTAAGGAATTTTTTTTTTGAACGGCCAACAGATCAAACCCTGGCACTCTCGAGGAACCCTTCGACAAATTCATGTACTTCGAGAGTACCCGAGTTGTCAAACACCAATTCCAGGGAAAACCCGATAACCCACCCGCCGTAGAGGTGTACAAAAATACCAGTTTGAAAAAAAAAAAACGCTTAAGAAAAAACCATTTTTTTTTCCAGTTGTCTAACCTTTAGAGAAAAAAATGGTTTTAAAACTGGTTTAAAAAAACAATTTTTAAAGAGAAAAAAACTGGTTTAAAAAAAAGCAGTTTTAAAACTAATCCCAATCGATTATATCGGTTTGGGGGTTTCGTAAAAAAAAAAAACATTTTTAAAACCGAACCAGCATTTCCTCTTGAAAAAAAAAAAGTTTTTCAAAAACTCGGTTTCTAAAAAACCGATTTGTACACCTCTACCCGCCCGTAGACACGACGATGAAATTACCGGTAAAACCTGTCTGGCTCAAGAATCGAACCCAAGATCCCCCGAGTTTTCTGTCATTGCCCACCAATGTCTAAAAAATGGAAGGAATTGATTGTTTGGTTATAATGGGCCCCATCATCACTCCTTCACCCTTGTCAACCGACTAATGTCGCTTCCTTTCATGCCGCATAAAGCCATCACTGTACCGTTGTTTAATGTAGGTAATATTGTCGCCCATGCCACATGGCATGGACACTAGTCGGTTACAGATAGTTTATGTGATAATTGCCCCATACGACCTTGGCTTCCGATGATGTGGTTGAAACCCAATAGAACTTAATCACATATCAACACAACATACCATTTACACCTCTTAACATGTTAATGACACATTAACCGGGCACAACCATGTAAAAACGTGTTCCTAGTGCATCAAGGACCATTTACTTGATGAGTGGCGGTGACTATATTGCCATGAAATTATTTCCAGGACATGGGATTTACTTATAACTGAACAGAAATCCAAATACGCTTTGTTATAAGGGGTGTGGCGTGCCCACTTGTTCGAAATTAATCTGATTTTCGGCTTCAACTAATAACGAGGGTTGTGAGGACAACACTCCCCTTGAAAGGTCCAACCGAATTATTTCAACCATATGATCAATTTTGGGGTTAAGAGAATTAAAAGAAAACCACATATTGGTTCCTCATCTCTAAATTATCAAACTGAAATTTTGAATAACCAAACAAAATATACTTCAATAGGAAAGTAATACTCTGATTTTACGATTAGCACGTGCAAGAAAAGTATTTATGGCCATATACCATGCACGATGTTCAGGAGTGGAGCACAAGATAACTTACATAACCAACAAAATCACATGAAAAGCGAGAAAAAGAAAAACAACACAAAGCAAGTTGAGTATGTAAATCTTAGAAGCAAAACTCCATCCCCTCCCCCTCTCCAATATATATATATATATCAATTTTGCATGTAGATTCCCAAAATAATTCAACTTTGGGGGAGATACTTGTGAGGGAAAGGAAAAGATGAACATTATGGGTGGCATGAGACTCACTCACTTGTGCTTAAAACATGAGTAGTAGTAGTAGTACATGTTCCAAATTTCACCTAAACGATTTCCAATAAAGGATCATCTTCTTCCGGTCAAGTACCTCACCTTCACAAGTTTAGGACTATACACCGTTACACAATCAACTCGAGCCTTCTTTCTAGACCCTTTATAAGGACTCTTAAACTTCTCTTCTTCTTCATCGTCACTATTAACCATCATGCATCTCGATCTTCTTTGTATACTCATTCGTTCAGGGACATATACATTGAAGTAAAAGTTAACTATATCTTTCTTCGAATTGAACGGAAAACATTTCAAAGCGGGTTTAACGAAATCTTGACCTTCTAAGAATGGATTATTTTCCAAAAGATGGGTTAGCCTCTGCCTGTCTGGTTGCTTCCATAATTTGGCAACCCCTTCTCCCATTAGATCAAACTTCCATTCATGGAAAGCGGGTCCCAAGATCTTCAGTAGGTAGGTTGTTTCCTCGCTGATGTGGCGCTTGACACAGAAGACGGAACCAGGTGTCATACAACCACAAGATTCCGGTCTTCCTTTCCCTATGACACACCCTTCAATTTCTGGGGTAGTATCTTTCATCGACCATATCACAGTGCCCAACCATTTTAAGGAGTCTAATTCATTAAGATAGCCCTTATTTTTACGAAGTGGGCACGTCCACTCAGGCACATCAGCTTGAAAACGAGGCCCAATTGGGATTACCAACTTCGCTTTATCATCATTGATGTAGGAGAACCGGTCCATTTGAGTTGACTTCATGGTTAATGTGTTCAAATTTTTGTAACACCTTATATTTCTCACAAATATGCTTTGTAGATGGAATATATACTTCTAGCACGGCTGTGTGAATGTTTCTTCCTAAATTTTCTGAAATTGATATAAATGAAACTTGTTCTTGCGATTTGGCATTAACGAGGTATGGCAGAGAGTATGAAAAAAATGAGTGGCAAGAAGTCGGTAAATAAATTATTAGTTAATGTAGTGACAATTAGTATACAAGAGATGAGTGCAAGATTAGTTAGCATACAAAATATGAGTCGACTTGATCAAAGTTATGTAAACTTCCACTTCATCGCTATATACCCAATTACCTTAAATCTATCATTTGCTAAAAACTTAAATCAACTCAAGTTGGTTACATTTTTATGTAATAGTTCCTATACAAAATCTAGGGCTGGCAAAACAAGTATTATCGTGTTTAACAGGTTAGAGACGACGCATTAACACTAGTAGTCAAACGATTCGTATTCATATTTGATACTTGTATGTTTTATGTAACAAGAAGAAATGATAGTATAGCCTTCTAATTTTAATTATTTAAAAAGCATAAAATTGCATATATATACTTTTTATTTAACATGTCTTATCAAGTCCTAAACATGTCAAGAATTGTCAGCCCTATTACAATCCCATATTGGTTGGCAAAAATGGACAATGAAAGGGAGAAAAAACAAAATAAAATAAGTTGCGCTACACAAAAGTTCGATTAATGCATATATTTGTCTAGACCTTGATTGTTATTATTATTTTCGACAAATAAAGAACCTTGAGCAAAGAGGCTAGCCACTTGGTAGAAGCTAAATAAATAAATTTACATTTTCCTTCATATTTCGATATTTTCATGATGCTGAAATATAGTTGAGAAAAAAGTATTACATAACCCTCTCAAGTATCACATTTAACGTACTAAAAAAAGCGACCGGAAAACTTTTTCACCCAGGTCGATGTTTTTGGTTATAAGATGTCTCCAAGTTTGGCGTTAGAATTTTCGGGTCAAGTTGGATATTTAATAAAGATGTTTAGTTTTTGGTTTATTCAGGAATTAGATAGCCGGTAGTAATAGAAGAAGCTCTAAGGCTGCTATTCTTGACAAGGAGTGAGGGTTGTAATCGAAAACCGAATCAAATAAGTTAACCAAACCAAATACAAATACACCAATTTCAATTGAATATAAGGGGTGCTAAAAGGGTCATCTTCGCGAGTTAATGGGTCTAACCTGACCTGAACATGAAAATTTTATACGAACCCAACCCGACACGAATCCAAAAATCGTATGCATATGAACCCTAACACGACCCGAGTATTCGTGAGTTGACCTTAACACAACCTGTTCAACCTGAAATTATATATATATATATATATATATATATATATATATATATATATATATATATATATATATATATATATAGGATTTGGTTCAAATGAGAACCTTTTCCCAAATTGAGAACTAGAGAACCATTCTGGGCCACACATTTCTCTAAGGCAAAATTTTTTTTTTTTTTTTTTTTTTTTTTTTGCAAAAATCGCTGCTTTATATGTAAGGAAATTTTTTTTTTATTTTTTTTGTATTTTTTTTTCAGTATACACATGTGTATAATTGCATTATACACATATGTATAATGCTATATACACATATGTATAACTGAAATATACACATATGTATAACTGAAATATACACATATGTATAGCTGAAAAATGCTATATACACATATGTATAATTGCTATATACACATATGTATAATTGTCATATACACATATGTATAAATGAAAAAAAAAATCAAAAAAAATAAAAAAAAAAATTTCTTTGCATAAAAATGTGCGATTAAAGCAATAAAAAAAATGGTTCTCTCAGTTCTCAAATAGGGGTTGGTTCTCTTAGGATCTCTACCCTATATATATATATATATATATATATGTTCCTATACAAAGAATATTTTTCGTACACAGTGTAAAAACTCTATGTAGTTATTGTGTTTTAAATTTTGGCTATGATATTTTTTATTCTATTTGCATTGTATTATATAGAAAAACACCAAACATAACAATTTAAAACACAATAAAATAAAATGTATTCTAGACATGAAATTTAAGACACACTAATTACTTTTTTCGTATAGTGTTTTATGTTATAAAGATACCATAAAATATTTAACCAAATTAATTTTTTTTATGTAAAACATATAAAAATATAAAATATAAAATATTATATAAATTTGTCAACTAGCCAACGCGATTGGATTGACCCGAACTCGTTTATATTAAACACAAACACACGAATTTCGTGTTAGGTTCGTGTCGAATTTTAGGATCGTGTTAGAAATTCACCCCCTAAACGAATACACCGATTTCAACCAACTCTAATCTAATTATTATACAAATATTCAGATTTTCACTTGCTTTTAGGGTTAATTTATGTATTTATGTGATCCTATTCCCTATGCACCAATTTTATTTCATAAATAATAATGAAATCAAACCATAAGTCAAAACGTATTCTAGCGATTCAACTTTGACTTTAATCACATGATTTGTCAAAGAAAAGGATAATATAAACTTACCAATCGGAATACCTATGATGATAGATTTAGGGATCTGCTGTATCAAGAAGACGATAAGCTTTCACTGAGCAGAAAAGTGGTCTTCATCTTCCGTTTCTGATTTCAAAAGGGAGGAGCAATTTAGGGTTTTTGTAAAGTGACTATTAATGTACACAAAGATGAATATATAGCTCAAAAGTGGGCTTTAAATGGGTCTTATTAATTGGGCTGGGCTTTTAACATTGTGTTTTGGTAACAAATATCAATTATTATTATTTTTTTTAAGATAATATATTTCATTGATAAAAAGGCGTAAATTACATAAGAATGGTAGGTAGGCGGACAACAAGTTGCGCCGCCATCCCTTTTTAAATAGAAAATCCCAATCTGCTAAAAACAAAACCTCGCCCTTGGGGGGTGGAAAAGTTGTTGTGCACTACTCATTGAACCCGAGCCAAAAACCGCACCGCCTCCGGTGCCAAAGAACCGAACGTGTCGAAGGCCAAGGGAACGAAAATATGCTGATTATCCTCACATGCTTTAGCATGCTTTTTCACTTTCTTGGATTCAGCTCTCATGACCGCTTGCCCGGCCACAAACCCACTATATCAATTATATAGAAAGTAATTTATAATATATTATCATTTACAGTGCGATGTAGTGGGAACACAAATACTTTTAAGGGTGTATATGATTCGGTTCAGTTTGATTATTAGTCTCAACCGAAACTAATATCAAAGTCATAAATTAATCAATCTCATTAACAATCGGTTCCTTGGTTCGGTTAGTATTGTTAGCTTATCAGTTTTTAGTCTGGTTTAGTTAATTTTTGTGAATAACAAAAAACAAATTTTGGCTAATTTTTTTTACCTAGAAGTATATGAAATGGAGGTATAAATAGGCCTTTAATGAATCAAACGTTCATGAACTGTTCCTGAACTTGTTCGGCGGGAAGTTCGTTTATGTCGTTTATTTAATAAACGAAAAAACATTGACAAAAAAAATTTGTTCGTTTAGTTAAATGAATGAATATGAACAAACGTTGTGTTTGTTCATTTATGTTCATGAACGCCCGTTTATATTCGTTTATTTATATTCGTTTAAGTTTATTAATTACATACGTAGTTATATTTACATAAATATAAACATAAATTGGGCTTTAGCTACTTGTATAAATATATAACCAATTAGTAATTGGGTTTTTTAGTAATACAAAATCGTTCACATTTATTATGTTCGTGAACATTTATTTATGTTCGTGTTCGGTTAAAATTAAATAACAAACACGAACACCGTGTTCGTTCGGTTTGGTTACAGGCCTAGGTATAAAAGCTAAAAATATATGAATATATATAAATGGTTATGTTTCGGTTTGATTGATTTTGGTGAACTAAGTGTACAAAAAACAATCACCGATTTTAAGTTAATTTGGTTTTTGATTAATTCAGTTTTCGATTGCTTTAAGTTCAGTTCTTCTGATTTTTTGTTCGGTTTCAGTTAGATGTTCAATTATTTCTCACCCCTAGATATCTATACTATATATAACATATTTGATAAGGGCATTTTAAGATACTCACAAATTAAGAGTTAACTTTTGTTTATTTAAATAACAGTTGCACATTTTCTCATTATTTTAAGCTAACTGCTAACTACCCCTACGAATTGTAAAAGACCATACGTTAATACTTAAAAAAACAGTCATTTTATTGTTTATAATTTTTTTTCATACGTTTACTCACTATCCAAATGTAACTTGCTATTCAAAAAGTTTATGAACTATATCTATTAATTTGAGTATAGTATAACAATTCTTTTAATAAAAAATATTGATATGTTATGTGATTAAAAATATCTAGGGGTAAAAAATAACTAAACCTTTAACCGAAATTGACCAAAAATTGATATGTTATGTGATTAACAATATTCGTAGCCTGGCTTTGTTTGAATGAACCTCAACATTATTGATGCAGTGTGAAAGAGGGAGACGTCGCCATCACTTTTTATTTATGAAGTCTGGCCAATTTGCCGTAAGGCATGCTTGGACAAATACGGGGAACATGCGGTTCACTGTAAGGAGTTGTCTGGTTTCAAATATAGGTATGACTGGGTCCGAGACGTTCTTTGGGACATTTTAAGAAGGGCTGGGATCTCAGCCAAGAAGGAGGCTCCTGTGAATTTCCTCTCGGACCCCGCAGACGGGAGATCCACCCTACGTCCAGCAGACATGCTTGTCTTTGGGTGGGCCGGGGGAAACACGCTTGTGTCGACCTAACAGGTGTATCTCCCCTAGCTAGTTTGAGGGATAGTGGTTTTGTAGGAAGGCTAGCGGTGTGGAAAGCAGAGGCGAAGAAAGTTGTGAAGCATGTTAAAGCTTGTGAGGAGAACCAACACGTTTTCGTTTCCCTGGCATTTGATACCTTTGGCTCCTTGGCACTGGAAGCCATCCGTTTCCTGGCCAGAGTCCAACGGGTTATTCATAGAAATGTCTTGACTCCGGGGTCCATGGGTTCGTTTTTAGTAGGTTAGGGTTTGCCGTCCAGAAAGGGGTGGCGGCGCAGCTTGTTGCCCGCCTGCCCGCTATCTTGATGTAATTTTTCGCGTTTATGTGTTAATAAAAAGTTTAAGTAAATGAAAAAAATAATAATAATAAAATATATAAATAACAATAGTGCATTTGAACTTGAAGTGATAATTGAAATCAAGATATTTGTACTAAAAGTGCATTTGAATGGATGATTCCTAACACCCCGTTCAATTAATGTGTATATGTATTATTATTATTATTATACCTAGATGATGTTGTCTCAACAATTGCTACAATATACTTCATGACCAACTTGCATTATGCTTTAAGCCTATATGAATTCCATCAGCACGTTAATCCAACCAAATTAGATCTTTTAAGAGCCTTCAAATTTGAACAAAGAGATTAGAACGAAAAACCAACGATCAAGATGAATAAAAACATTTGAAACTGTCAAAAAATAAAACTTTTGTAAGTCTAATCTCACAAGTTTATAAAGATTCATATAATGGGAAATCACAAATTTCTCAACCAGCTATAATATTAAACATAGGATAATCAACAATATAAGATTTTATTGGCAAACAAAATATATGAAAAAAAACTTGCTTAAGAACGTGTTGTTCTCTTGCGAGTTGTATATTTCCGGAGACAAAAACAAGCATATCGTCGGCAGGTCCTAATGGCTAAGTGGCTGACAATTGACAGTTGGAATGTTGTGGTTACACTACTGGAACATGAGAGAAGTGATGTCACACCCCGCCAAGGCGGAAACGCGATGTACGACTTCGAATGATTTCCAAGCACAAAGGTCACACGAGCATTAATTAAAAACAAAACAGGAACTTCCATTAAAAAACCAAGTTTGTCAACATAAAGAAAATTGTTCAATTTCAAAACCATTGCATAAAAGTGTTTAGTATTAAAACAACAACACAACGGTTCCAGGGGATGTATCCATAAATGCTCGCACACGACCCCCCCCTCCCCCCACAAGTTCTATTATCCATGCTAATTTCCTGAAAAACATGCATGAAAGATATACGTCAACATAAAGTTGGTGAGTTCACGAGTTTTCTATATGATGGACATGTAATCCAAAACCGACTAAATCATTGCCTAGCTAGGGCAATAATTATTATGTGATCTGACATGATCCCATAACCAAACCTTGACATTTTGAGCCTTGCCCATTGTACACTAAAGACAATGAAATAATGTGAAATACAAGCACTCTTTTGATATCTGTCATCCGGTCAGAGCGACTGACCAAGAGTGGGGGTGTCAATCCAATAGATCTATTCTGGTGTTTCATGGCTAAGTCCATAGCTAATAGTTATGGTATGATGTATTAGGGGTGTTCATCGGTTCGGTTTACAGTTTATTTGGTTTATTCGATTCGGTTTATTTGGTTTTCAAAATTGTGTACCTCAAACCAAAAACTAAACCAAACCAAATTAGGAATATGAAAACCAAACCAAATTCAACCAAATTAAATTCGGTTCGGTTTCGGTTTAAAACCAAACAAACCAAATTTAACCAAACAAACCAAATTGAAACGAAGTTTTTTTTTCTCTAACTTATATACCTATATGTTCCAAAATCCGAAAAGAAAATTTGCAATAAATATAAACCAAAAAATCAAACCACGCAAACAGAAACATCATAAAAATTAGAAATAGTAAAATGAATCCTAGTTTACTAGTTTATACTCAGATTATTATCTCTATAAATTGGTGGGCTTTATTTATTTTGGGTTGGGTTTAATATTTTGAGCTTATATATTATATACGAGTTATTAAATATTATTATTTTTATTTAATAATTAATTATTTTACCGGTTTATTCGGTTATCCAAATAAAAAAAAATGTAGAACCAAAAACCAAACCAAACACCGAATAAGCAATTCGGTTTCGGTTAAAACCAAACCAAACACCAAATTCGTTGTTCGGATTGATTTTTTCGGTTACGGTTTCGGTTCGGTTTTCGGTTTTTATTTGGTTTGCGGTTTTTCTGAACACCCCTATGATGTTTGACACGAGGGCTTAATGGATCCTGAACCTTAATGTCTCATGTTCACATAATAGTCATGAATGTAACTGAAAACTGTACGCATGTTTTTCCCCCCGGAAAAATGTAAAAACAGTAAAAAAGGGCCATGAAAAACTCACTTGATGTCTGGATGCTAGACTGAACTGAATCTGGTGCGGTGTATCTGATCTGGGATGCCCTAAGTTTATTTAAACGCAATCTTAAGTCTATGTTTGGTTCTAACTATTATGCAATTGTTCACCCGACTGGAACACCTACGGACTAGGGGTTTCTGTACCACTATCCATGTGTGTCACACACTGTATGTGTCAGAAAATGTTCGTTTTTGTCGTTAATGTGACTATATTTAGTCTGTTTTTTTGGTAAAACAGGTGGCTTGACTTACTTAATGTTACCGAGTGTTACTTATGCCTCAGTTATGTAAGTCTAGGGTGAGATATTATCACACCCTCAAATTTCACATGCGGGGTTTTACCGCGAGGCGCGTGACACACCAGGATCCCAGTCAACGATCACAATAAACAAACAACAAACATGCATACATATATATATTAAAAACCAAAACATCATGCTTTGAGCTGTAAACCAGCAGCGGAAGCATTTCTTGTTTACAACCAAAAGACATATTATAGTTTACAAAACATTGTTTAATATGCATCAAAATTCTAGACGTTGTGCAAGACTCCGTGCGCCTAGTCCATTAACTGCTACCTTAGCGACCTGAGAAAACATGCCAAAAATGTCAACATATAATGCTGGTGAGTTCACAGGTTTTCTTTATAAAAGAGTTGTTATAAGTTTGAAAAGATCATTCCAGTTACTACTAGGTTATAAGAACGTTAGCTAGACGTTAAGTGTTTTTACTACTACGGTTGGGAACCCATTACTAAACATGTACCAATGTTGAATCCAGCCCAGATTGACTGAGTTACCGATGCCTCGATAACCCGAGAGTTAGAGACAATATGCACCCGCCCGGCATCCCCGCCGTCGGGTGGGGTTTGTGAGGCCCAATAGATCTATCCACATTTCCCTCGTTGTGCATTCCCGCACATTCATGGTTTCCCCCTGGGACTTTCCGTAAAAGCCGCATAGTAACATGAAGTAACCATAGTATAACATGACCTTTAATAAGTAAACAAGTAGCATGTTTCTCCCCCGAAAGCAAAACGGTAAAAGTGGGGCTGTGACACTCACCTTAGATTGCGTTACTTGAAAACAGTTAAATAAGTATGCTATGATAGCCCCAAATAGCGGCGACCTATCATAAGATGTGCATAAGTATCCGGACTAATAACCCGTAGGTTAACTAGTCCCCGAATGTCCAGACCATAACCATAAACGTTTGAAAACACCTTTGACTGTTAAACCGACCGTACTAGACAAGACTCGACATCCCATTGGTGACCCGACATCCCACGTGTTAGACGAATACAAGACATCATGCAACATATGCAATTAAACACTTAATACGCGCAAGAGTTCGCCTTGTCTAGCATAATGCTCAATTAACGCATAAACAAGTCCGAACACGTGTTACTAAGTCATTGGACGTATCCCGGGGTTCCTATCATGTTCCTAGGTGTCAAATCATGTTTCGGGATGTTAAAATACGCTTACAACAGTAGCACACGCGATTAGGAAACTAGCATGCAATTAGGAAAAGTCAACTAGTGATTAGAGGGAGTCAACAGGCGAATAGAAGGCTAATCGCCTGATACATCAGGCGATTATGTGGCTAATCGCCCCTGCAGCAGGCGATTGCAGCTCCAAATCGTCTGTTGCAGGTTCATGACGTGTTTTCGCGCGTTAAACCCTCCAAATCAGATCCGAAACATGTAAAATCACCCAATATCAAACCTAAACTATTAACCAACCCATTTCAAGCAAAAACCCCCAATTTATCTCTGCTCTAACGGCCTCGGTGCAATTATTTCCAAAAATGGCAAAGTACTAGGTTTCATTAACTATGAAATCTTTCCTTAAATGGCAATAATCAGATTACACATCCTACAACCTTGCAAATCATCATCCCCTTGTTATAATATCATTCTAATGTGAATCCTAACAACAAACAAGCATTGAATCATATCATAACATCCTAATTCTGCAAGAATCATTCAAATGGGTCAAAATGCATACTTTCATCAAAACACTATAACAATAGCTCAAATCCTTAGATAATCATCCTAATAACTCCTACCCATCAGAAGTACATCAATTTCATGGAAACATTCATGTTCTAACCACCAAAAATCATCATATGCATAAATACTTCACATGTAGCAATTAGTATGGTGTAGACTTGTTTTTAGAACTCATTTCAAAGGTTTTTAAAGACACATACTTAGCAAAACAAGGTCTGGACTTTTGGGAACCAAAACAATAACATTACAAAGGTTTGGGAAGAAGAACACACCTTGGATTTTATCAAAGAAAGGTGTGTAAGCTTGGAAATGGTGAGTTTTGAAGCAAAATGAGTTCCAGAAGTGTTTTGAGGTGTGTGGGAGGCTTAGGATCTGTTAGGGTTGCACAAATGGTGTTTGGGGGGTTAAGGGTTGTATTTATAGGTGTTTTTATTCGTGCAACACTCATCAGGCGATTACAGGAACAGATCAGGCGATTACAAGCCTAATCGCCTATACTATTGGCGATTAGAGCTAATCACCCCTTATTTACATGCAATTACGCGTAATCACCTATAATGTCATGCAATTACGCGTAATCACTATTTTAACACATATAAACACGTATTCACATACCGATAAGTCACATAATGATTACAAACATATAATGCACGATAACTAACACGTTTACGTCCGTTCACCAATTCCCGGGACTCGAGACTTGTGTGTGTGTGTGTGTTAAACCCGGTGATCCCACGAATCACCAATCCTTGTACACGTGGTTATGGACCGACCCCCGATGATCCCGCGGATCATTGTAACGACTCCCGATCATTCCCCAGAATCATCGTAACGACTCGACTGACCCAGTTAAGTACGTAATATGCATGACTCGCTAAGGTAGACTTACTAGTTTAGTCAATGTTACTAACCTGAGTTTGCCGAGTGTCACAGATATGGACATATTCTTTGGGATACTGTATAAAAACAACATATTTATGTATTTTGCCCTTGTACATGTACGCACATTAATGTTTTTTCATAGGTTTTCAAGAAAACTCTTGTGTTAAGCTTATTAACACATGTTTATAAAACAAGCCTTAGGGTATTTTATGAAACTAAGCGAAATCGACTTGTTTTTGGGTCGGCCTTGACCCTATACACTCACGCATACATACATATGTATGTGTGGGTATACGCGTATGCCCATACATATATTCTAGGAGGTATGTAACCGTATATATGGGTGTGTGTATCATTAAGTGAAAATATTGGACTTTAATCATAAAACTTAGGTGTTTAAGTTAGTTTTACTCGACTAGCAATAACTTTGTGGTGTGTGCGAGTGGGTGTCTACGGGTGGACACTGCATGTGGCCAATTCATTGTAAGAAAAGAAGGAAATAGCTTGGTTCTAGTACCTTATGTGTGTAGTCGATTGTTATCAAAAGAAAATAAGCTATCCCCCCACAATGTGATTCCTAAGTGCTTGCTAGTGTCTTGTAACTCCCAAATGAAGATGGTGATCGATCGAACCAAGCTCTTCGGGTGGGTGTGTCTTCGGCCGAGGGGCATCAAGAGAGGAAAGATGTGTTTTCAAGTGCTGGTAAGATTTGTGGTGTTGTGGTGTGATCACAAGTGTTCAAGTGCCTCTATATATAGCCGAGAATGGGGAAGGAAGCCAAGAGTTCATTGGTTCACAATTATAGAAGGTCAATACTTGCTTTCTTGGTGTGCATTCCACTAGAGGCCTTAAGAGTGAAAATGGTTGACTTTGGAAGTTTTGGTTTGACATGTAGGGGTGGTGTAGCGGCCGCAATTTTCATGTGGAAGAGGCAATTCATTTGTGGAAAGGTTGACAAGGTATAATGGTTCATGTGTTTTGTGTTTTTCCATATTAGTATAAAGAGTTGACTAGTGTTTTTGGTTGTTTGTGTGCACTCCTCTTGGAAGCCGAAAATTATGGGAAAAAGGGAGGTTAATGTGGCTAGTCAACTTAGCTTGGAGGTTGTGAGAGCTTGTGTTGGTTCCATGTTTGTATAAGGGTTCAAGATTGGTAGTTTGGAAGGATAAGAATGGTGACTTGGTCATGAGTGTATGTGTGTCGTGTATATGTATGTATATATATATGGTGAATGAGAGTTGTTTCTACCAAGGCTATACACGCATGCTCCTAATTGATCTTGGAACTTGAAATATGGGTGTTAGGGTAGTCATCCAAGCATGGTTTTGTGTGATAGGTTGCTAGAGTTCTAATTTGGTGAAATGGTAGCTTGGAACTTAGGTTGGTCTAGTGTGTTCATGTCGTGATGTATGTGTGTGTGTGTGTAGGATGGGATGTTCAAGCAAATGATAATATATATGTGTGTATGTGATCATGTATATATATATACACACACACACACATGGGAATTGACTCTTGTTGATACAAGCATTTATACATACATGTATGTGCATCGCATCCATATATACATAGTTACATGGTCTCAAATTTTGCTTATCATCCATTTGTCTATGTGTGTCCATATGAATATGTAGATGCATTTCAAATGGTGTCTATGTACACATGTTAGATGGGAATCTAATCACCCTTGTAGCTTGTATGGATTTCCTATAATCAGTTGTGAATTATTTGACTAAATAGGACTTTGTGTTAACTAATGTGTCTACTGTTAAACTATGTGTCTCGTGATTGTCTTGTCGGAACCTTGTATGGCCCAATTGTAATAAGACATGCAAAATGTAATGTCATGCATAGTGTATACGTGTAGTTAGTATACGGATATGACCTGTGATTTCGACGAGTGTCACAAGTGAGTTTGGTGATGATGTATTGAAATCACTATTCAATGGAATGAGATCTAAAAACTACAAAGACATAAATAACATATAAGCTGAAAAATACTATTTAACAGAATCCATGAACTCCATAGCGAGGCATAGCGTCTGCGTGAAGCCAGAGACAAAGAAGATGCATTTGAAGGAAATACAGAGAAAATGCGGAATAAGTGGCGAGAATACATTATTCGAATTTCAAATTTTAAAATTTCAAAACACCCTCTATTTCTACCGCCACTACAATTCAAAAACATATCTACTCACCTTCAAACAATATTAGAGTATAATTTGCTATATACTTTTAATTAAAAAATCGATTTTTTACATGATTAATAATGTCTAGGGGTGAATAATAATTGAACCCTCAACCGAAATCAAACAAAAACATACAAAACCGAACTGAAAATTAATCAAAACCGAGTTAACCTGATATCCGTTTTTTTGTACCCCAAGTTAACCAAAATTAACAAATCAAAATTGAACCATCCATACATTTATATCTTTTATACATTCCTTACATGTATTTATACTTTCATTTCATGTGCTTCTAAGCAAAATTTTAACTAAAGTTTGGTTTTGGTTATTAACCAAAATTAAATAAACCGAAATAAAAACGAAAATCTAACCAAATAGACTGAACCAATTAACCGGTTGGTTAATAAGATCGATAAACCGATAATGTCGATTTTTGTTTCGATTGAGGCTTAAACTGAACCGAACCTAACCCAACCATGAACCCTTAGAAGTGTCTGTGTTCCCAACCATATCATATGTGCACGCTGTTTAGAATATATGAATGTGTCCGTTTCAGTTTAATTAATTTCGGTTAACTAAGGGTACAAAAAGAAAACGATAACCGATTTTAAGTCAAATCAGATGTTCAATAGACTTCGATTCAGTTTTGTCTAGTTTTTGGTTTGGCTTCGGTTAACGGTTTAGTTATTGCTCACTCCTAGATATTGTTAATCACTTAGCATATAAAGATTTTTAAAATAAAAAATAGCAATACTATACTCAAATTAAAGATAATAAAATGCTCATTATTATGAGTTAATTTTTTTTTATAAAAGTATAAACATATGAAAAAATATGACTAGTTAAAAATCATGGGGGATAGTTTGCTTAAAATAAGAAAAAAAAAAGTTTTAACTATAATTTAAATAAGCAAAAGTTAAGTAAAGTTTAAGAAATTAATGTGTAACTAAAATAGGGTATTAAAATGTAAATAATGCATGAATGACTATTTTACCATCATTTTAAGGTTATTAATGAAAAATAAGTTCTTAACTTTTGGGTATATTAAACTACCCCTCCCTCAATCGGTGCGGAAAGGAGAGGCGAAGAAACTTGTGAAGCATGCTAAAGCTTGTGAGGAGAACCAACACGTTTTCGTTCCCCTGGCATTTGATACCTTTGGCTCCTTGGCACCGGAAGCCATCCGTTTCCTGACCATAGTATAACGGGTTATTCATAGCAATGTCTCGACTCCGGGGGGCATGGGTTCGTTTTTAGTAGGTTAGGGTTTGCTGTCCAGAAAGAGTGGCGACACAGCTTGTTGCCCGCATGCCCGCTATCTTGATGTAATTTTTCACGTTTACATGTTAATAAAAAGTTTAAGTAAATGAAAAAAATAATAATTAAATATATAAATAACATAAATGCATTTGAACTTGAACTGATAATTCAAATCAAGATATTTGTACTAAAAGTGCATTTGAATGGATGATTCCTAACACCCCGTTTAATTAACGTGTATATGTATTATTATTATTATTATCATTATTATTATTATTATTATTATTATTATTATTATTATTATTATTATTATTATTATTATTATACCTAGATGATGTTGTCTCAACAATTGCTACAATATACTTCATGACCAACTTGCATTATGCTTTAAGCCTATATGAACTTCATCATCACGTTAATCCAACCAAATTAGATCTTTTAAGAGCCTTCAAATTTGAACAAAGAGATTAGAACAAAAAACTAACGATCAAGATGAATAAACACATTTGAAACTGTCAAAAAAATGCAACTTTTGTAAGTCTAATCGCACAAGTTTATAAAGATTCATATAATGGGAAATCACAAATTTCTCAACCAGCTATAATATTAAACATAGGAGAATCAACAATATAAGATTTTATTAGCCAACAAAATAAATGAAAAAACTTGCTTAAGAACTTGTTGTTCTATTGCGAGTTGTATATTTCCGGAGACGAAAACAAGCATACCGTCGGCAGGTCCTAACGGCTAAGTGGCTGACAATTGACAGTTGGAATGTTGTGGTTACACTACTGGAACAGGAGAGAAGTGAGCTGGGTGATGATGTATTGAAATCACCATTCAATGGAATGAGATCTCAAAAACTATAAAGACATAAATAACATATAAGCTGAAAAATACTATTTAACAAAATCCATAAACTCCATAGCGAGGCATAGCATCTACGTGAAGCCAGAGACAAAGAAGATGCATTTGAAGGAAATATAGAGAAAATGCGGAATAAGTGGCGAAAATACATTATTCGAATTTCAAAATTTCAAAATTTCAAAATCCCATCTATTTCTACCGCCACTACAATTAAAAAACCTATCTACTCAACTTCAAACCATATTAGAGTATTGTCACACCCTCAAATTCCACGTGCGGGGTTTTACCGCGAGGCGCGTGACACACCAGGATCTCAGTCAACGATCACAATAAACATACAACAAACATGCATTCATAAATATATTTAAAACCAAAATATCATGCTTTGAGCCGTAAACCAGCAGCGGAAGCATTCTTGTTTACAACCAAAAGACATATCATTGTTTACAAAACATTGTTTAACAGGCTTCAAAATATTAGACGTTGTGCATGACTCCGTGCGCCTAGCCCATTGACTGCTACCTTAGCGACCTGAGAAAACATGCCAAAAATGTCAACATATAATGCTGGTGAGTTCACAGGTTTTCTTTTATAAAGTGTTTGTTATAAGTTGTGAAGATCATATCCGTTACTACTAGGTTATAAGAACGTTAGCTAGACGTTAAGTGTTTGTTTACTACTGCGGTTGGGAATCCATTACTATACATTTATAAGTTGTTGAAGCTTGCCCAGCAGTTTTGGCTATAACCGATGCCTCGGCGAGCCAGTAATAAGAGACAATACGCACCCGCCCGGCCCAGCCGTCGAGTGGGGTTTGTGAGGCCCAATAGATCTATCCACATTTCCCCCGTTGTGCATCCCCGCACATTCATGGTTTCCCCCCTGGGACTTTCCGTAAAAAGCCGCATAGTATATGTAAAGTAACCATAGTATAACATGACCTTTAATGGGTAAGTAAGTAGCATGTTTCTCCCCCGAAAGTAAAACGGTAAAAGTGGGGCTGTGAAACTCACCTGATGTACAGCGTACAATCAAATAGCAGAGAATTGCAAGCCCGTGGTCAAGCACCTACGAACGTCAACTAGCACAAGGCTAGGGAAGCTATCAATGCTTGATTTTGATGGGGTTTAGTGTGTTCTTCTTAAGTGGTTAAGCTCCAAGCTTGAAATACACAATGGGGGTTTGGAAAATGGATGTTTATGAGTGATTTGGAGGTGTTAAAACTTGAAAGAAAAGTGTGTGTGTGCCCTTGCAAACCTATGGCCAAAGGAGGAAAAAGAAGAAGAATTTTGGTTAAAGTGTTAAGCTTTGTGATTCTTTATATCCTCCACATATCTTACAATGATCTTCCAAGATTTCAAGGATTCATCCCTAGATTTTAATCTCATATGAAATGGACATGTATGTACTAGTGATCTTAGGAAATCTTGGTGAATTGTGTTGGGAGGATATATGGCCGTGAGTTTTTAAGGAAAGGGAAGGATTTCTTGTAAATCTTATAAGGACACAAGGATCTCATATGCAATCTAGTTAGATTTTAAATCCCTTGAATCAAGGATGTAGTGTACCATGGCAATCTTATGGAGATTATGGTGGGAGTGTTGTGGCCGAGATTTATTAAGAATGTGGAGGATTTTCTAATATCTTCCAAGGACACACAAATCCATCCAAGATCTCATAATATCCAATATTAGATTTGAATCCCTTGAATTATGGAGAGGTGGTACAAAAATGATCTTGGATAGTTTTTTAGAGGGTGCTTGGGCCGATTTTTATCATGGATAAATGGAAGGATTGTGATCTTGGAAGGACACCATATTATCTCATATAATATCTACTCAAGATATCCCATATCTTCAAATGATTTTTCAAGATCCATCACTAGATATTATCTCATATAATAAGGACATGTATGTACTAGGAGATTTAGATGATCTTGATGAATTGTTTTTATGGGTGTTTGGCTGTGTATTTTTAAAAGGAAATAAGAGATTGTATGAATCTTTATAGTACATGTAATCTTCTTAACAAATCACTCCATATCCATCCCACACTCTACCATATCTAGCTAGATATGGATGTGTATATATTGGCCGATTCTTGAAAGATTTTTTTTTTTTTGGCTTTTTATAAATATTGCAAGTACCACAAAATCTTACACAAGATATCATCCATATCCACTCATGATCTTCCTTAGATCCTCATGGATTTACTTGTACAAAGAGATCTTGGACATGGTTATGGACCGACTCCCGATGACCCCGCGGATCATCGTAACGACTCCCGATGATTCCCAGAATCATCATACCGACTCGACTGACCCCGTTAAGAACGTAATATGCATGACTCGCTAAGGTAGACTTACTAGTTTAGTCAACGTTACTAACCTGAGTTTGCCGGGTGTCACATCATCCCCCTGTTGAAAGAATTTTCGTCCCGAAAATTGCCCAAGGCCCAAAAAGGAAGAGACGAAAGAGAAGAAAAATTTTCCGGTTGCCACATCATCCCCCTGTTGAAAGGAATCTCGACCCGAGATTCATTCAGCTTCAGCAGAGACATGCCTTGATTCGAACGCGCGTTTAGGAAATAAATGGGGATACTTAGCCTTCATTTGATCTTCCCGTTCCCACGTGAACTCCGGTCCACGATCTGAGTTCCAACGGACTTTAACAATGCGGATTTTACTCCGGCGAAGGCTACGGATTTTATAGTCAAGAATTTCAACCGGTTCCTCCACAATACGCAGACGATCATCCACCTTGATCTCCTCGAGAGGAACAACCAAAGATTCATCCACCAAACACTTCTTCAGATTAGAGACATGGAAGACATTATGAACATTATTGAGTTCAGCTGGCAGATCAAGCCTGTATGCTACCGGTCCAATCCGTTCCAGAATTGCGAACGGTCCTACATACCGAGGATTCAATTTGCCCCGCTTCCCAAAACGTATAACGCCCTTCCACGGAGATACCTTCAACAAAACCCTGTCGCCAACCTCAAACTCCAAAGGCTTGCAACGACGATCGGCATAGCTCTTTTGACGATCCCGAGCTGCTGCCAAGCGGTTACGGATTTGTACGATCTTCTCGGAAGTCTCGTACATAAGTTCCGAGCCGGTGAGTTGACTCTCACCCACCTCGGCCCAACAAAGAGGAGACCGGCATTTCCGCCCGTAAAGAGCCTCGAACGGAGCTGCCTTGATGCTAGAATGGTAACTGTTGTTGTAGGAGAATTCCACCAACGGTAGATGACTCTCCCACCCCTTGCCAAAATCGATCACACATGCCCGAAGCATGTCTTCTAGCGTTTGGATTGTCCGTTCACTTTGACCGTCAGTTTGCGGATGATACGCTGTGCTCATGTCTAACTGAGTACTCAGAGCCTTATGCAAGGATTTCCAGAAGTTAGAGGCGAACCGAGGATCACGATCAGAAATAATAGAGACAGGCACCCCGTGCCGAGAGACCACTTCCTTGAGATATAACCGTGCCAGACGTTCGAGGCCATCGGTATCTTTGATAGCGAGGAAGTGTGCAGACTTTGTCAACCTATCGACAATTACCCAGATCATGTTACAACCACTGGGCGATTTCGGGAGTTTGGTCACAAAGTCCATCGTAATCCGCTCCCACTTCCACTCAGGAATTTCAGGCTGTTGCAGAAGGCCGGATGGCTTTTGGTACTCGACCTTGACCTTGGCACAGGTCAAGCACTTGCTCACGTATGAAGCCACGTCCGCCTTCATGTTCGGCCACCAATAAAGTATCTTTAGGTCTTGATACATCTTATCGGAGCCAGGGTGAATAGAATACCGGGACTTGTGAGCTTCATCAAGAACGAGCTCCCGCAAGCCCCCAAATAAAGGAACCCAAATACGTTCAGCGAAATAGTGTAACCCATCGGACCTGAGCTCAAGGTGGCTATCAGCACCATGCATGGTTTCAGCTTTAAGGTTTTCCTCCTTCAAAGCTTCTTGCTGCGCTGAACAACTTCAATCAGGTAAGCCGGAATGGATGGTGAGCTGAAGAGCTCGAACACGACGAGGTTTAGCCGTTTCCTTCCTGCTCAAGGCGTCTGCGACCACATTCGCCTTGCCCGGATGGTATTTAATAGCGCACTCGTAATCGTTAAGAAGCTCGACCCAGCGACGCTGTCTTATATTCAACACCTTCTGATCAAAGATATGCTGGAGGCTCTTGTGATCGGTGTAAATAGTGCATTTGGTACCGTACAAGTAATGCCTCCAAATCTTTAAAGCAAAGACTACAGCACCCAATACCAGATCATGGGTGGGGTAGTTTTTCTCATGAACTTTGAGCTGACGAGAAGCATAGGTGATGACCTTCTCGCGCTGCATCAGTACACAACCGAGACCCCAGATAGAAGCGTCACAATAAACCACAAAATCGTCCGTGCCCTCAGGCAAGGACAAGATAGGAGCAGAACAGAGTTTAGCCTTTAACATCTGGATGGCCGACTCCTGCGAATCACCCCAGTCGAACTTCATGTCCTTCTGGGTAAGCGAGGTGAGGGGTTGAGCGATCTTCGAAAATCCCTCGATAAAACGACGATAATAACCTGCAAGACCCAGGAATTGCCGCACCTCAGATGGCGTCTTTGGTGCTTCCCAGTCTTTAATGGCTTCAATCTTAGCTGGGTCAACGTGAATTCCTTTCTCATTAACTACATGACCAAGGAACTGGACTTCACGCAACCAGAAGCTGCACTTAGAAAACTTGGCGTACAACTGTTCCCGCCTCAGGAGTTCCAAAACAAGACGCAAGTGTTCCTGGTGGTCCACCTCGTTCTTGGAATAGACTAGAATATCATCAATGAAGACAATCACGAACTTATCAAGATAAGGCTTACAAACACGGTTCATCAGATCCATAAAAATGGCCGGTGCATTGGTGAGACCAAAAGGCATGACCAAGAATTCGAAATGGCCATAGCGAGTTCGAAAGGCGGTCTTCGGAATGTCAGCTTCTTGAACCCTCAACTGATGGTACCCCGACCTCAAATCGATCTTCGAATAGAAACTAGAACCCTGAAGCTGGTCAAATAAGTCATCGATGCAAGGAAGAGGATAACGATTCTTGATGGTAACCTTGTTCAATTCCCGGTAGTCGATACACATCCGTAGGCTTCCGTCCTTCTTCTTGACAAACAAAATAGGGGCTCCCCACGGGGACGAACTAGGTCGAATGAAACCCTTCTCTAACAGCTCCTGCAACTGGTTTGACAACTCCTGCATCTCGGGAGGTGCAAGCCGATATGGGGCTCGGGCAATAGGGGCCGCACCTGGAGCAAGTTCAATACCAAATTCGACCTGACGATAAGGTGGAAGACCAGGTAAGTCTTCAGGAAATACATCGGGAAAGTCACGGACAACAGGAATATCTTCAATCTTCTTCTCTTCTTCAGACGAAACCGAAACAAGTGCCAGAATGGCAGAATACCCCTTCCGAAGATACTTATAGGCTTTCATACACGAAATGATACTCAATGGGACCCCGCTCTTCTCACTGTGCACCAACAGAATTTCTCCATCAGGGAGAGGAAGACGAATGACTTTATCAAAACAAACGATCTCAGCATGATACAGAGACAACCAGTCCATACCCACGACAACATCGAAACTACCCAAGGACACCGGCATAAGATCAATAGGGAAGGAATAACCCGACAACTCAAGGTGACACTCCCTAAGGACGTGCGTCGCCTCGACTTTCCTACCATCAGCCAATTCTATCAAGTACTTAGCCTCTAAAGGTGTAGGTACCCTATCAAGCAATTGGCTAAACCCAAGAGATATAAAACTCTTATCGGCACCGGAATCGAATAAAACCGTAGCATAGCGATTATCGAGAAGAAACGTACCAGTAACAGTGTCAGGATCCTGTCGAGCCCCGCTCGAACCAATCACGAAGGCGCGAGCATTCCTGCCTCCGCCCCCATTGTTTCCATTACCCGACCCGTTCTTCCCAGCCTCGCCCTGCTTCAACTTGGGGCATTCACGCTTGTAGTGACCAAGTTCACCACAATTGTAGCACCCCTGCTTACCCTGGTTTCCCTGGGGAGCAGCAACATGAGGAGCCGGAGTAGGTGTGGCAGGAGGGTTCCGGTTACCCTGAAGGTTAACCCTGCAGTCTTGGGCCACATGCCCGGCCTTGTTGCACCGGCGACAATGGTTCTTGTCGCAACGACCAGTATGATGGTACCAGCATCGTTCACACTTCGGCAACCTCCCCTGATAACCCCGCGTTTTCTGTTCAGACGACGATCCCCCAGTATCAGACTTCCTTACCTGCTGAGGCTGAGCCGAACTCGAGCCTTTCCCCACAGCTTCCCACTTCCGCTTGTTACTATCAGGAGCCTTCACAGTAGCGCCTCGAGGAGGCAAGACCCCTTCAGCCACCTTCATGTTGGTCAGCCTGTGAGCCGACGAACCACCTCAGAATAAACAGTGAGATTACCCGCAGCAACCAACCCTGCAATCTCCGGTACCAACCCAGCGACATAATGTTCAATCCTTCGGTATTCGGGTGCGTGCAGATCAGGGCACAACACCGCCAACTCATTGTGCCTAGCAGTGTAAGTTTCAATCTCGGACCCCACCATCTTATGATTCCAGACTTCGTGCTCAAGCTTTTGGATTTCATCCCTCGGGCAGTACTCGTTTTTCAGCAACTGAATGAACTCCGCCCAGGGCATAGCGTGGGCTTCCCCAATACCCATAGTCTGGGTGGTGGAGTTTCACCAAGTCAGAGCTTGACCCTCCAGGGTCGCAGAAGCATATTTCACCCGGTCGCCTTCCGGGCAGCTGCACATCGAGAAAACCGACTCAATTTTCTCCAACCAGCGGAGCAGTCCCACTGCCCCTTCAGTGCCACTAAAGTTGTGGGGCTTGCAATCCATAAACTTTTTGTAGGAACACTGGGGTGGAGGAGGATTGACAGCACCACCTGGGACAGACACGTAGGTGAGAATCAAGAAAAGGTACAGTACCCCAGAACAAGATAAAATAGGCGAGAATCGACGTACCACCCATAGCATTATGAGCGGCTTGAAATGCAGCCAGAGCAATATTCACGTGCTGCTGCATCAGGTTATCCAACTCCGCTTGGGTCATATTAATGTTCCCACGGCCACCGCCGCCACCACGGCCGCCAGCACGACCGCCAGCACGGCCGCCTCTGCGACCTCCACGAGCTCCCGACATCTTCTTGTCATAGCATAAAACAAAAGATTTAGGCTTGCCCGTGATATAACCCATTAGGAATTTCAAGAAACTAGACCGAGCCCAGTTCGGGTCCATTCGTTCAAGCCCAAAGTCCGCCAGGGATCCCATGCATCACAGTTTATGATCTCGTGTGCACCCGACATGATAAACTGTTCTACATGGTCCTCCAGGCGCGCTTTAAGTTTGAAGTTCAAGTCACCGAACACTAGCGCCCAATCATGGTATTATCATAAGTATAAGTACAAGATAGTATGCATAAGAACGAGCGTGTTCATTAGGGCGTAGAAGGGAGATGTCCAAATCCCTGGACAGATCTCAAGAGTACGCCGAAGCTACCCCAATGTACACCGCCGTCAAGAAAGTCCAATAGTATATCGTTCGCCATCGAATCATAGTAAGGATGAGTCAAGAAATAGGATGATAAAGAGTAAATAGATGATGTAGCGTAGAAGATGACGACACCGACACCCCGACAAGTCATATCGTTACTCACTTGTTAAGACTCGACTAATTGTGACCGTCTAGTGTGTGCGACTCAGTTATAGACTAGACTCTACATGCAGTCCTAGTTCACTATAACCGTTGGCTCTGATACCAATCTGTCACACCCTCAAATTCCACGTGCGGGGTTTTACCGCGAGGCGCGTGACACACCAGGATCTCAGTCAACGATCACAATAAACATACAACAAACATGCATTCATAAATATATTTAAAACCAAAATATCATGCTTTGAGCCGTAAACCAGCAGCGGAAGCATTCTTGTTTACAACCAAAAGACATATCATTGTTTACAAAACATTGTTTAACAGGCTTCAAAATATTAGACGCTGTGCATGACTCCGTGCGCCTAGCCCATTGACTGCTACCTTAGCGACCTGAGAAAACATGCCAAAAATGTCAACATATAATGCTTGTGAGTTCACAGGTTTTCTTTTATAAAGTGTTTGTTATAAGTTGTGAAGATCATATCCGTTACTACTAGGTTATAAGAACGTTAGCTAGACGTTAAGTGCTTGTTTACTACTGCGGTTGGGAATCCATTACTATACATTTATAAGTTGTTGAAGCTTGCCCAGCAGTTTTGGCTATAACCGATGCCTCGGCGAGCCAGTAATAAGAGACAATACGCACCCGCCCGGCCCAGCCGTCGAGTGGGGTTTGTGAGGCCCAATAGATCTATCCACATTTCCCCCGTTGTGCATCCCCGCACATTCATGGTTTCCCCCCTGGGACTTTCCGTAAAAAGCCGCATAGTATATGTAAAGTAACCATAGTATAACATGACCTTTAATGGGTAAGTAAGTAGCATGTTTCTCCCCCGAAAGTAAAACGGTAAAAGTGGGGCTGTGAAACTCACCTGATGTACAGCGTACAATCAAATAGCAGAGAATTGCAAGCCCGTGGTCAAGCACCTACGAACGTCAACTAGCACAAGGCTAGGGAAGCTATCAATGCTTGATTTTGATGGGGTTTAGTGTGTTCTTCTTAAGTGGTTAAGCTCCAAGCTTGAAATACACAATGGGGGTTTGGAAAATGGATGTTTATGAGTGATTTGGAGGTGTTAAAACTTGAAAGAAAAGTGTGTGTGTGCCCTTGCAAACCTACGGCCAAAGGAGGAAAAAGAAGAAGAATTTTGGTTAAAGTGTTAAGCTTTGTGATTCTTTATATCCTCCACATATCTTACAATGATCTTCCAAGATTTCAAGGATTCATCCCTAGATTTTAATCTCATATGAAATGGACATGTATGTACTAGTGATCTTAGGAAATCTTGGTGAATTGTGTTGGGAGGATATATGGCCGTGAGTTTTTAAGGAAAGGGGAGGATTTCTTGTAAATCTTATAAGGACACAAGGATCTCATATGCAATCTAGTTAGATTTTAAATCCCTTGAATCAAGGATGTAGTGTACCATGGCAATCTTATGGAGATTATGGTGGGAGTGTTGTGGCCGAGATTTATTAAGAATGTGGAGGATTTTCTAATATCTTCCAAGGACACACAAATCCGTCCAAGATCTCATAATATCCAATATTAGATTTGAATCCCTTGAATTATGGAGAGGTGGTACAAAAATGATCTTGGATAGTTTTTTAGAGGGTGCTTGGGCCGATTTTTATCATGGATAAATGGAAGGATTGTGATCTTGGAAGGACACCATATTATCTCATATAATATCTACTCAAGATATCCCATATCTTCAAATGATTTTTCAAGATCCATCACTAGATATTATCTCATATAATAAGGACATGTATGTACTAGGAGATTTAGATGATCTTGATGAATTGTTTTTATGGGTGTTTGGCCGTGTATTTTTAAAAGGAAATAAGAGATTGTATGAATATTTATAGTACATGTAATCTTCTTAACAAATCACTCCATATCCATCCCACACTCTACCATATCTAGCTAGATATGGATGTGTATATATTGGCCGATTCTTGAAAGATTTTTTTTTTTGGCTTTTTATAAATATTGCAAGTACCACAAAATCTTACACAAGATATCATCCATATCCACTCATGATCTTCCTTAGATCCTCATGGATTTACTTGTACAAAGAGATCTTGGACATGGTTATGGACCGACTCCCGATGACCCCGCGGATCATCGTAACGACTCCCGATGATTCCCAGAATCATCATACCGACTCGACTGACCCCGTTAAGAACGTAATATGCATGACTCGCTAAGGTAGACTTACTAGTTTAGTCAACGTTACTAACCTGAGTTTGCCGGGTGTCACATCATCCCCCTGTTGAAAGAATTTTCGTCCCGAAAATTGCCCAAGGCCCAAAAAGGAAGAGACGAAAGAGAAGAAAAATTTTCCGGTTGCCACAAGTATAATTTGCTATATACTTTTAATTAAAAATTTGATTTTTATGTGATTAATAATGTCTAGGGGGTGGACAATAATTGAACCTTCAACCGAAATCAAACAAAAACATACAAAACCGAACTAAAAATTAACCAAAACCAAGTTAACCTAATACCCGTTTTTTTGTACCCCAAGTTAACCAAAATTAACAAATCAAAACGGAACCATCCATACATTTATATCTTTTATACTTTCATTTCATGTGCTTTTAAGCAAAATTTTAACTAAAGTTTGGTTTTGGTTATTAACCAAAATTAAATAAACCGAAATTAAAACGAAAATCTAACCAAATAGACTAAACCAATTAACCGGTTGGTTAATAAGATCGATAAACCGATAATGTCGATTTTTGTTTCGATTGAGGCTTATAACTGAACGGAACCTAACCCAACCATGAACCCTTAGAAGTGTATGTATTTCCATCCATATCGTACGGGCACGCTGTTATGAATATATGAATGTGTCCGTTTCAGTTAATTAATTTCGGTTAACTAAGGGTACAAAAAGAAAACAATAACCGGTTTTAAGTCAAATCGGATGTTTTCAGTTTTCAATAGACTTCGGTTCAGTTTTGTCTAGTTTTTGGTTTGGCTTCGGTTAACGGTTTAGTTATTGCTCACTCCTAGATATTCTTAATCACGTAGCACATAAAGATTTTTAAAATAAAAAAATAGCAATACCATACTCAAATTAAAGATAATAAAATACTCATTATTATGATGTAACTTTTTTTTTTATAAAAGTATAAACATATGAAAAAATATGACTATTTAAAAATCATAGGGGATAGTTTGCTTAAAATAAGAAAAAAAAAAGTTTTAACTATAATTTAAATAAGCAAAAGTTAAGTAAAGTTTAAGGGATTAATGTGTAACTAAAATAGGGTATTAAAATGTAAATAATGCATGAATGACTATTTTACCATCATTTTAAGGTTATTAATGAAAAATAAGTTCTTAACTTTTAGGTATCTTAAACTACTCATTCCTCATGCATTATAATATAGTATAGATGAGGAATGGACAATTTAATATACCTAAAATTTAATAACTTTATTTTCATTTACATCCTTAAAATGGAGTTAAAATAGTCATTCAAACATGTTTACACTTTATTACCTCATTTTAGTTACTTTAATTCTCTCGTTTTTAGTTAGTAGTTATATTGTTTTCCCATTCCTTACAAAATTATAATTCTTTTATTTAATCATATTATAGCTTTTAAGCTATTATGTTTTAAAAACATTTGAAAAATACCGTGACGATTTGCTCATTTTTATCGACATTTCAATGTTTATCATAGTCAATATTGACGTGTAAATTGAAATGTAGAAGAAAGAAATGCGTTATATACAAATGATCATTGCGTTGCATGTTTAACTGAAAGAATCTAAAAGAAACGAATCTATATCTATACTAAATTATAATGCATGGGACAATGGAAATTTAAGATACCTAAAAGTTAAGATTTTTTTTTTTCATTTAACGCATAATGTACAACCCTAAAATAATGGCAAATTAGTCTTGAAACACTAATTACATTTTCATTCCCTTATATTTTATTAAGTTATAGACTATTAGTTACATTGTTCCACTAAAATCTCTTGAAATTTGGCTCTAGTGTTTTGAATTTTGAAATAGAAAGTCTTCTTTCCACCAATCTCTTTGAACCATACCAATATTGCCAAAGAACATTAAAAAGGCCCTTGTTATTATCACATATAAGACCATGTGTAATATTTCATTTTTCTTAACCGCCAAGCCATAAAGTGTCTACCACATCAATGTCACGTAGTGATAAGCTATCACTCACTTTTTTTACCTTTAGTATGTAATGGGTTTACAACTTTTCACTACTCACTACCCCCATTAAAATAATATTTAAAGAAAATAAGTAAAAAAATGAAACTTTTTTTTTTTGAACAGCCAACAAATCAAACACGAGCATTCTCGAGGCACCCTTCGACAAATTCAAGTGCTTCGAAAGTACCCGAGTTGTCAAACACCAATTCTGAGGAAAACCTGGTAACCCAGCCACCCGTAGAGGTGTACAAAAATAATGGTTTAAAAAAACCACTTATGAAAAAACTGGTTTTTTCGGTTGTCCAACCAACCTTTAGAGAAAAAAACGATTTCAAATCTGGTTAAAAAACGATTTTTAAAGAAAAAAACCGTTTTTAAACCCGGTTTTAAAACTGATCCCAACCGGTTATACCGGTTTGAAGGTTTTGTAAAAAAAAAAAAAAAAAAAAAAAACCAGTTTTAAAACCGAACCGGTTTTTTTCCCTTTGAAAAAAAATGGTTTCTAAAAAATCGATTTGTACACCTCTATCCGTCTATAGGCACGACGACGAAATTACAAGTAAAACGTGTCTAGTTCAAGAATCGAACCCAAAATCCCCATGTCTTTTGTCATTGTCCACCAATGTCTCAAAAATTGAAGGATTAATTGTTTGCTTATAATGGGCCCCACCATCACTCCTCGTTCACCCTTGTCAACCGACTAACGCCGCTTCCTTTCATACCCCCTAAAGCCACCATTGTACCAGTTTTTAATGTAGGTGATATTGTCCGCCCATGCCACATGGCATGGGCACTAGCGGTTACAGATGGTTTATGTGAAACTGCCCCATACGACCTTGGCTACCGATGATGTGGTTGAAACCCTATAGAACTTAATCAAATATCAACACAGCATACCATTTACACCTCATAACATGTTAATGCCACATTAACCGGCATCAACCACGAAAAAACATGTTCCTAGTGCATTAAGGCACATTTAATTGATTAGTGGTAGTGACTATATTGCCATGAAATTATTTCCAGGACATGAGATTTACTTATAACTGAACAGAAATCCAAATATGCTTTGTTATAAGGTGTATGGCGTGTCCGCCTGTTTGAAATTAATCTAATTTCCGGCTTCAACTAATAACGAGGGTTGTGAGGACAACGCTCCCCTTGAAATGTGCAACCGAATCATTTCAACCATATGATCTATCTTTGTGGGTTAAGGGAATTAAAAGAAAACCAAATATTGGTTCCTTATCTCTAAATTATCAAACTGAAATTTTGAATAACCTAACAAAATGTACTTCAATAGGAAAGCAATATTCTGATTTTACGATTAGCACGCGCAAGAAAAGTATCTATATGGCCATATACCATGCACGATGTTTAGGAGAGGAGCACAAGATAACTTACATAACCAACAAAATCACATGAAAAGCGATAAAAAAGAAAAACAACACAAAGCAAGTTGAGTATGTAAATCTTAGAAGCAAAACTCCATCCCCTCCACATCTCCAAAATATATATATATATCAACTTTGCATGTAGATTCCCAAAATAATTCATGTTTGGGGGAGATAGTTGTAAGGGAAAGGAAAAGATGAACATTATGGGTGACATGAGACTCACTTACTTGTGCTTAACACATGAGTAGTAGTGGTAGTAGTAGTACGTGTTCCAATTTTCACCTAAACGATTTCCAATAGCCGATCATCTTCTTCCGGTCAAGTACCTCACCTTCACAAGTTTAGGACTATACACCGTTACACAATCAACTCGAGCCTTCTTTCTAGACCCTTTATAAGGACTCTTAAACTTCTCTTCTTCTTCTTCATCGTCACTATTAACCATCATGCATCTCGATCTTCTTTGTATACTCATTCGTTCAGGGACATATACATTGAAGTAAAAGTTAACAATATCTTTCTTCGAATTGAACGGAAAACATTTCAAAGCGGGTTTAACGAAATCTTGACCTTCTAAGAATGGATTATTTTTCAAAAGATGGGTTAGCCTCTGCCTGTCTGGTTGCTTCCATAATTTGGCAACCCCTTCTCCCATTAGATCAAACTTCCATTCATGGAAAGCGGGTCCCAAGATCTTCAGCAGGTAGGTTGTTTCCTCGCTGATGTGGCGCTTGACACAAAAGACGGAACCAGGTGTCATACAACCACAAGATTCCGGTCTTCCTTTCCCTATGACACACCCTTCAATTTCTGGGGTAGTATCTTTCATCGACCATATCACAGTGCCCAACCATTTTGAAGAGTCTAATTCATTAAGATAGCCCTTATTTTTACGAAGTGGGCACGTCCACTCAGGCACATCAGCTTGAAAACGAGGCCCAATTGGGATTACCAACTTTGCTTTATCATCATTGATGTAGGTGAACCGGTCCATTTGAGTTGACTTCATGGTTAATGTGTTTAAAAATTTGTAACACCTTATATTTCCCACATATATGCTTTGTAGATGGAAGATAGACTTCTAGTACAACAATGTGAATGTTTCTTCCTAAATTTTCTGAAATTGATATAAATGAAATTTGTTCTTGCGATTTGGCATTAACAAGGTATGCCAGAGAGTATGAAAAAATGAGTGGTAAGAAGTAGGTAAATATATTATTAGTTAACGTAGTGACAATTAGTATACAAGATATGAGTGCAAGATTAGTACATCAAATAAACAAATATGTGTTTGTGTAACCATACAACTCATCTTGAATGTATATTTAATAAAATATGCAACCTTAGCTAACATGACAGAAAAAAGTCGACTTGATTAAAGTTATGTAAACTTCTTCCACTTCATCGCTATATACCCAATTACCTTAAATCTATCATTTACTCAAAACTTAAATCAACTCAAGTTGGTTACATTTTTATGTAATAGTTCCTATATAAAATTTAGGGCTGGCAAAACAAGTATTATCGTGTTTAACAGGTTAGAGACGACGCATTAACATTAGTAGTCAAAACGGTTCGTATTCATCTTTGATACTAATATGTTTTATGTAGCAAGAAGAAATGATAGAGTAGCCTTCTAATTTTAATTATTTAAAAAAAAACATAAAATTGCATATGTACTTTTTATTTAACAGGTCTTATCAAGTCCTAAACATGTCAGGAATTGTCAGCCCTATTAAAATCTCATGTTGGTTAGCAAAAAAGGACGGTGAAAGGGAGGGAAAACAAAATAAAACAAGTCGAGCTACACAAAAGTTCGATTAATGCATACATTTCTTTAGACCTTGATCGTTATTATGATTTTCATCGTTGTCGACAAATAAATAACCTTGAGCAAAGAGGCTAGCCCACTTGGTAGAAGCTAAATAAGTAAATTTACAGTTTCCTTCCTATAAAGTATGGAATGTGAATGCTTATGTTGCAGAAATATAGGGAAGAAAGAAGTATTACATAACCCTCTCAAGCATCACATTTAAAGTTCTAAAAAAAAGCAATTGGAAAACTTTTTCACCTAGGTCGATGTTTTTTATTATAAGATAGATCCAAGTTTGGCGTTAGAATTTCGAGTCACGTTGGATATTTAATAAAGATGTTTATTTTTTGGTTTATTCGGGAATTAGATAGTCGGTAGTAGTAGAAGCTCTAAGGCCGCTATTCCTGATAAGGAGTAGGAGTTGTAATAAAAAACCGAACCAAATAAGTTAACCAAACCAAATACAAATACACCAATTTCAATTGTATACAGGGGTGCTAAACGGATCGTCTTCATGAGTTGGTGGGTCCAACCTGATCCGAGCATGAAAATTTTATACGAACCCAAACACGACACGAATCCAAAAATCGTATGTATATGAACCCTAACACAACCCAAGTATTCGCGAGTTGACCCGAAATTATATATATAAAACAATTACAAGTTAATAAATAAAACAATTACAAGTTAATTATAAAATCTTGTGTCGAATTCTCTTTTTATGTTATAAAGATACCATAAAATACTTAACCAGATTAAATTGCTACGTAAAAAGTAAAAAATATAAAATATAATATAAATGTGTCAACTCGCCAACGCGATTGGATTGACCCGAACCCGACCCGTTTAGCAAAATGAGTTCACGGGTTTAACCTGAACCTAACCCGAACTCATTTATACTAAACCCAAACTCACGAATTTCATGTTAGATTCATGTCGGATTTTAGAGTCGTGTCAGAAATTCACACCCCTAATCGAATACACCAATTTCAACCAACTCTAATCTAATTATTTTACAAATATTCAGATTTTCACTTGCTTTTAGGGTTAATTTAGGTATTTATGTAATCCTATTTCCTATGCAACCATTTTATTTCATAAATAATGATGAAATCAAACCATAAGTCAAAACGTATTCTAGCGATTTAACTTTGACCTTAATCACATGATTTGACAAAGAAAAGCGACAATAAAACTTACCAATCGGAATACCTATGAAGATGGATTTAGGGATCTGCTGATTCAAGAAGATGAGAAGCTTTCACTGAACTTCGTCTTCCGTGCCTGATTTCAAAAGGGGTCGAGCAATTTAGGGTTTTTTTTTATAATTATTAAAATCTACAGGAACATGAATATATAGCTCAAAAAGTGGGCTTCAAGTGGGCCGTAAAATAGGGCTGGGCTTTTCAAAAAAAAAAATCATTTCTATCCATTCACAATCACTCACAACGTATATTACACTAAAAATCACTTTATTTATCTCTTCTTTTTTATTTAATAATATTTATTTTATACTTTTATCATTATATTTTCTCTCTTCTCTACTCAAAATCACTTTTAAAAATATTAAAAATTATATAGGGTGAAAAATATCTTCTCCAAATTTACTGATGAAGAGTAACTTTTCTCTCTACTTCACTTACAACCATTTACTTCCGCTTATCAAATTATGGAGGCTTCTCTCACATAAATTTAGAGAAGTTATTGTGAATGCTCTAACAACTTTATTTTTACCAACAACTTTAAGGTAACGTTTGGTATGATGGAATGAAAAGGGGAATGAAATGGACCATTACAAGATAATAAAAAATAGTGTGTTTTGTTGGTTAAAGGAATGGAATCACCCATTCCACAAGGCATTCCATTCCCTCAAAACCATTTCATCCACCCCCATGTTTTTTTTTCATTTCATCCCTCATTCACCCTTTACTAACAAAAGCATAACCCACCATCACCATCGTCACCACCCACCACCACTATCGCCACTACCCACCACCGCCGCCGCCACCACCACCCACCACCACCGCCACCAACCACTACCTTCACCCACCCACCACCACCACCCTCACCACCCACCACCCACCACCGCCGCCGCCACCACCCACCACCGCCGTCACCACCCACCACCGCCGTCACCATCCACCACCACCGTCACCACCCACCACCACCGCCGCCACCACCGCCGTCACCACCCACCACCACCGCCACTAACCACTACCTTCACCCACTCACCACCGCCACCACCCACCACCGTCACCCACCCACCACCACCGCCATACAAAACCACCCACCACCGCCTACCACCATCATCCACCCACCGCCACCTCCACCACCTACCACCGTCACTCACCACCATTTCCTTTACCCACCATTACCGCCGCCACCCATCACCGCCGTCTCCTCCACCCACCACCGCCACTACTCACCATTGTCACTCACCCACCATTACCGCCATCCACCTCCACCCATCGCCACCGTTGCCGCCACCCACCACTGTCGTCGCAACCACCTATCACCGTCGTCGCCATCCACCACCACGCTACCGCCACACACACACCACCACCTACCATCACCACCACCAACCGCCACCCACCACCACTGCCACTACTCACCATCGTCACCCACCCACCATTATGACCATCCACCTCCACCTTCCATCGTTGCCGCCACCGACCACTGACACCGCCACCCACCACCGTCGCTTCCGCCACATATCACCACCCACCATCACCGCCACTAACCACCGATTTTATTCATTTGTTTTTTTCTTGTCTATCCAACAACACAGAGTAATGTTTTGTTTCATTCTCACATGGCAACCAAACAAGACATGGAATGGTAATGATCCATTCCATTACCTAGTCCATTCCATTCCCCCATCCATTCCATTACCCCATACAAAACAGACCCTAAAATTTAGGTAAAATAGTCATTCAAACACATTTACACTTTAGTATCTTCTTTTAATTACATTAATTCTTTCATTTTTAGTTAGTAGTTATATTGTTCTCCCGTCATTTACAAAATTATAATTTTTTTATTTAATCATGTCATAACTATTAAACTGTTATGTTTTAAAAACACTCGAAAAAATTGTGATGATCTGCTAATTTTTGTCAACATTTTGATGTTTATCTTAGTCAATATCGACGTGTAGGTTGAAATGAAGAAGAAAGAAATGCGGTATGTGCAAGTGATTATTGCATTGCATGTTTAACTCAAAGAATCTAAAATAAATGAATCTATATTTATACTATATTATAAAAGAAGAGACACCCGTTGTTTAAAATACCTAAAAGTTAAGAATTTTTTTTCCATTTAATGCATGATGTACAACCCTAAAATAAGGGTAAATTAGTCTTTAAACACTAATTATATTTTAAGGGTTGAGTTATTCTACAAATGTCACAAAAAATGAGAAGGGTGAGAAGCCACTAGAAAATGACATGTGTCCAAAGGATTAAACAAGTGGGAGGGTAATTTTGTCAAAAAAAATATGCACATGCAAGTCACATGTCATTTCCACCTTCATTTTTAAATGCTCGTAACTTTTTTATACGTCATCTTCTTTTAAAAAAAAATATACCATAAAATTGAGCGTTTTTTATTTTTAATATGAGTACTATATTGTTATACTTTAAAAAAAAAAAAAATCAAAAACCCACTTACGTAAGACACAATTGAGTGTAAAACACAATGAGCACCAATTAAATATCTTCTATACAACAAATATAATAAACTCAATGTGGACACATGGCACTCTCATGTTGATCCTTCAATTGTCTAGCCTATCATATTGTGCCATGTGTCACAATGTGAGAATTTATAAGATTTTGATTTATTTTAAAAATAAAATTACTGAAAATATATAAACAAAAAAAAAACACGGACATCTAATGTTTCACAAACTCGCCATTACCTCCCACCTTTAACCAAACCCTAGAAGAGGCGATCGGCTCAATCATCAGGCGATCGGCGAAATCATCAGGCCTACCGTCTTCTTCTTCATCACCTATTGAAGGTATTATATCTTCTATGCTACCATCATCTTCTTCATCTCCTATTTTTGGGCTTTTATTCTGATTCTTTGTCGATTCATGTTTTTTTATGTCTTTTTGGTTTGATTTCAATTATTTACTTATAATACTTGCATTTACATCTATTATTGGTCATTTATATTAATATTTAGTTTTAGGGTTTGATATTTGATGGTCGATTATTTTTATAGGGTTTATATGTACAGATCTGATTTACCGTTGAATCTTCATGTATTGTGTGTAATATGAATAATTTTGTATTGTTTGGTTCGTTTAAATAATTTTTCACATTTTGGGCGATTAGGGTTCATCTTTCTGATTTGGGCGATTAACTGTTTAGGTATAGATTAGGTTTTATGTTTTTTGGTTTATGGTTATTTAGTTTTAATCTGTTTTTCCTGTTACTAATTTTTAGATTCGAATAATTTAGTGATTTGTTCTAATATGTTTCATGTTTTATAATAATTCTATGTTTAGGTTTTGTTTGTTGTTATTTATTATGGTTAGTATTGCTATTAGGTTTCATTCCCTATTAAGTATTGTTGTTTGATACTCATTCATTATGTTTCAATTGTATTCATATCGATCATAATCCAATATTGTTTATTATTGTTGTTTGATTGTCATTCATTATGTTTCAATTGTATTCATATCGATCATAATCCAATATTGTTTATTTACTAATACACGTTTTTCAAAGATTGTTTCATAATGGTTTACGGTTTTAGGGTGAACTCAGAAAGCAACGAGCATGTTTGTTTGGTAAGCAATCTAACAATCTTTGTTATGTAATACTTTTAGATTTATTACAGTTTCATTAGATGCATAAAGCAATCAAATAGATTTATTACAGTCCTATATGTCATTTGATTTAGATTAATTATATTTACATTGTAATAAGTTAGTGTTTGTTTTTGTGTGTAGGGCTTACCTTCCGAGTATAGTGAATGGATTAAGTAGTATAACTACCCAACTGGGACAACCAGAATTCACACCTTGGATGAAAAAATCTTTGACATTAAGGTGAGGCAAATTGCTGGAAAGTGGTTCTTTTACAATGGATGGAAGCACATGGTTAGAACACTAAATTACCCGTCTGGTTGCAACTTTATTTTCGAATACGAGGAGATTATCAACTGTTTCAGAATGATCACCTTCCATCAGGATGCTGTAGCTGCTCCTGGTAAATTTTTCTACTGCACGCTTGACGACCCACTGACTGATGAAAAACGTTTGGTATTTGTTTTCTACTCTCAGTTAACTACATTATATAAGACATAAATTAAAGTAAAACGTATTAACCGTTCAACATTGTTTACCACTTTTCAGCATATCAGTTGCTTTGTTTTTCATGGATTACACAATAAAGCCCTTCCATTGGATCCAATTTTGTGCAGCTCATTTCCAGGTCATGTTTTCAAATCCAAATTTCTAAACTGATTTGATATTTATGGGAAGACATAGGTACATGTCATGTATAGATCAATTAGGGTTGAATGATTTATCATGAAAATTGTTTCTCATAATATCATATGATTTAATGTCTTAATTTGGATTTAATTGATATTAAAACAATTATATTTTGGTTAAATGCTTCATGATTTGAAAGTTTTTGAATGTTGATATTATGATATTGACCTTTACTATGAATCCTTTGCTTATGTTTCATAGTTTATATATTCTATATCGTTGCTTCAGTTGCCTTGATTCGCTGATATCAACATGTTGACATATTATTTTCCAATACTTATGTATCTTTGCTTCAGGTCATGCTTTCCAAATCCAGCTTGAAAACGATGGTGGTGCGATTTACATAACTCAAGGATGGCCTTATATGAAGAAGACGTTTGAGATAACAAGCGATCATCTGATTGTTTTTGAAATTTACAATGAGATTTGTTTGTCGATTTCTAAATATTTGTTTTCTTATTTATCCTAATGTAAATCGCAATACAATATGCTTTTTATTTTTGATTAATTTGTATGTTTTCATGTTTTTGTTTGTTAATAAAACATAAATCATATGAGGTGTCCTTTTTTAAGAAAAACAAGCTTACTCTTCC
This sequence comes from Ambrosia trifida, assembly GCA_028751855.1. Taxonomy (NCBI): domain Eukaryota; kingdom Viridiplantae; phylum Streptophyta; class Magnoliopsida; order Asterales; family Asteraceae; genus Ambrosia; species Ambrosia trifida. Next base: position 32,596,418 of record CM054133.1, on the reverse strand, counting down.
TCCCGAGCTTTGGGAAGACGATATCAAGGTCGAGGATGATGAAAATAAGGATTAAGACATCATTTTTGTTTCCCATAATGATACCGAAGAGCTGAGTGAAGGAGATGATATGGACAATGAGGTTGATGAATCTGATGATGACTAGGAGGAAGAGGCTGTCGATGATGTTGGCGTTCCAGTTGTTTTCACTATTGACAAGCATTTTGTAAGTCTTATATATTAAATTTCGTATATTATATTGCGATTTATGTATATCTACCTTTTTTATTAAAATGCAAATTGTTTTTATTTTTATAGCGTATGAAGGTAGATTGGGCAAGGGATAATGGTTTGAACAGGAAGAGGGCTTTGAGAATTAAAGATTGTGAGGGTTATACTTGGGGAGTTTCTGTTGGTGTTGAAGGTTCGAGACGAAGTTACCGTTACAACATCAGAGGTATGTTAGCCTTTGCTGCCGATAAGGATCTGCAGTCTGGTGATCAGATGCATTTCCTTTTTTTCAACAAACAAGGTCTGTTCCAGCTAACTAAAGTAGTTAGGGTTGATGGTAATTAGTTATGTTTGTGGTGGTAGTTTTTTTGTGATGAAAACATCTTTGGTTGGTAACTTTTTGCACCTTAGTGGTGGTAGTTTTTTTGAACATGATTAACGCTTAGTGGTCACATACTTTTGCACCTTTTACTGCTGATGTAGTAAACTGTGTATTTTTTGGGATGTTATGTCTTTTAAACCGAATATCCTGCTATGGTTTGTTGACAATGATCATGAATATTATGTTCCCAGCAGTAGTGTAAAATTGTAAATGTTAATGCAATGATTTGAAAAGTATTTTATCCATGTTTCAATCTTGAAGTCATTATAATATTCTTACAATGAATTAGGTAAAAATATAGAAATTTTTATACATGTTTCAATTTGATTGTGTTTGAATTTTTTATACATTGATTTTAAGACTTTATTTTGAAGTCATTATATATTTAAAATTTAGTCAACTTTTAATATCATCCTTTGACTTTTTTAATACTCTTAATACAACTTTATTTTGGTAAGTTATAATTAACCTGTTATGATTCTTCTTTTTAAATTTAGTCACCTTTCAATTTAGTCAAATTTTAATTTAGTCAACTTTTAAATTTAGTCAATTTGTAATCTATTCAATTTTGGTAACTTATTAAATTCATATTATTCAAAATATATAAATTACATATAACCAAATTTAGTATATTATAAATAAACTAAAGCGCATCCATGTATGACTTCTTATGTAAAATTTGTACATTTCAACTACATTTTAGACTTTAATAATATAATTCTTTATTTAAAAAAAAATCGTACATATATTTTTTTTTTAAAAAAATCGTACATATAATTCTTTATTTTTTCAAAAAAACTGTTTTTTTTTCATATGCATTTAAAGTCACACTAAATTTATAATATCTAATTTATTACTTTCTATATATATATATATATATATATAGAGAGAGAGAGAGAGAGAGAGAACAAATATAATAAACTCAATGTGTACACATGGTATTATGTATGTTGTATAGACTATAAACTTTTACAACATCTTCATTGTAAAGTAGGTATTTTTTTAAATGATTTAATTCAATCAAATGGTACATTTTCGGGTTTTTTATTTATATTGTTGAGAATATAAAATATAAGACCTTCAATAGGCGGTAAAAATATTTGGAACGCATTGACCTTCATATTTAATTTTGATTGACATAATTTGGGAAACTTTATTAAAAATTATTTTGAATGAAAATATATTATGGAAACATGTAAATTTAATCAATTAGATTGCCATATTATTTTTCGTTTCCTATTTCTATCATATTTACTAAAATTACATGTTTCCAAAGTTACTTACCATAATCTTAACTACATTATAAATACATGTACATCTCAGCGAGTTTTAAATCAATCATTTCTTATACACTTGCTCAGGTAAATACAAAACCTTATTCTTCTTACATTCGTCATTTATATATCATTATAATACTAACATTATACCATTCACTTTTATTTGTGTTACATATTACAAACGTGCAGGATTATGGATCCAAACAATGTAACCTTTTTGAATGACATTACTTGGCGGCTTAGTGAGTATACCATCAAAGTTAAGGTACTTAGACTTTGGAAGAGAGCAAATCGGAATATACCAGGCGAAACTCTTGCAATTGATATGGTTGTTATGGATGAACAGGTTAGATTTTTTATCATCAGTTTGGTTTTCATTTATTGTTTATACAACTGTTTTTATATTATATTTGATTAAAGTTCGTTGTTTTTTGTTTTAATGTTTAAACAGCGTTCTAAAATGCAAGCGATGGTGTGGAATAGATATATGAAGAAGCATGAAATTTTTTTACGTGAAAATGAAGCTTACTATATATTTAGACCACAACTAGCAGACAACAAATCTGCTAAACACTTTGCTAAGAATGACATACTGTCATTTACTTTTGAAACAAATATTACGAAATGTAAAAATTTTGAAGGAAGCCATTATGGTTTTAATTTTTCTTCTTTTGAGACAATTAAATCTGGTAACCTGTCTGCGGAAAATAGAATTGGTTTGCTTACTCACTGTAAAACTTTTATATATCTTTGGTTTTATTCATTTCTACTAATTTAGTAAACTTTTTTATCTTTTAGATTTCATTGGGTTTGTTGATGAATGGAGTTCACCATAGCCAACAGAAACTAAATCTGGGTGGAAAAACAAGATGAATCTTATCTTGATTGATCTAGAGTATGTGCTTCATCTTTTCCATTCAATTGTTTATTATTTAATCATTTATAACATTATGTTAATTTAGTTGTATATTATCAATAGGTAAGAAGACATATTTGAATGTTTTCCTTTTAATAAACAATGTATTTTTATGTAGTGGTGTCAAAATTAGCTGTACTTTGTGGGATGAGTATTGTGGGCAGATGTTCGAGTACATCAAGCATAATGAAGCCGAAGTCCATGTTGTTCTCATTGTTCAGTTTGGTAGCTTTAACAATTATAAAGGTTTGTCCTTTAATACTGTTTTTTTTATTGTACATATTTTTACTTTTTTAATACTTATAACTGTTTCTTATTTTTAATATATTAAAGGGAATATAACTGTGCAAAATGGATTCAATATCACTCTGCTCTTTATCAATGAAGACATTGAGGATATTCGTGCTTTTAAGAAAATGTAAGATATTTATCTATCTTTCTGTTATAATATATATAGATAACTGATACTCTTATTGACTTTTAACAGTTATATTGAAAAGTTTATTGCTACCGAATCCTCTTCTGTTCAACGATCTCTTGGATCGTCTGGTAGCATGAATATTGCCGATGAATTCTTGAATAAAACGCCTTTCAGCACTATTCGTGATCTTCCTTTGATAACAGAGGTAAAGCTTTATCGAGTTATTATAGCCTTCTATACAAATTGAGCTGATACTTTTAGTGAGTAAAATGTTTACGTGAATAATCTTTTTTTTGCAGGTTAACAAACAAGTTATTGTTGTTGGAACAGTTAAGGGTGTCGATGATAAGGACGAGTGGTATTACCTTGGCTGCGAGAACTGTAACCACAAGGTTGAGCCTACCTTAAGTGTACCTGATGATGAAGACGCAACAGATGTTACTTCATTTAAAGAGGTATTGGTTTGCACAAATAAAGAATGTCCCAAACACATCGTATCTGCTGATCCAGTGTATGAAACTCTTGCTTCAAATACATACATTAAATTCGTAAATTATTATGCATTATTAATGTTTTTTAATTCTAAAATGTAGGTTTAGAATTCCAATAAGGGTGCAGGACTCTACTGGCATATCATCCCTGACATTGTTCGATCGCGAAGCCAAAAAATTGTTGGGAATGTCGGCATTGCAGCTGTTAGAAATCTCAAAACATGTAAGTTTTTTATATTCATCACTTAAGATTGTGCTTATTCTTCCCCAAATTACTTATATCGTTGTTGACAAGGTTTCTGGTGAAGATAAAAGAACTCCTGCTGAGTTTCATTCATTTGTAGACAAAAAGTTTGCGTTCAAAATTAAAGTTGGTCGATTCAACATTGATAAGCATCTAGATGGATATGGTATACGTAAACTTACAGATGATTCATCAATAGTAGCTTCACTAGAAGAACGGTTCTCTGATATTCAGGTTATCATTGTCTCAAAAATTCTTTTATTATTAGTTTTATGAATAATTATTATTTTTATTTTCTTTATAATATAACTGTTTAACTTTAGTATCTCATACAAATAAAACGTTTAATGTTTTTAGGTGGATCAATCTGCTTTTGAAGGAGTAGATGTAGGTGACTCCTCTACACAAAATGCAGTGTCTCTTAAGGTTGTTTTTTTTACTTCTTAAATCATTTATTCAATTAAACTTTGATGTCTGTTATTCTTACACTTTTTGTATTTCATTTACTTGTATAGGATTCTGTTGGGGATAACAATAATCCAGAATCATCTTGCAGAGTTAGTTTAATACATGATGAGCAGGAAGTGAAGCGTAGCCTCAACAAAGTGTATGAGCTGGATGATGATGCAACCGAGTCTACAACTAAAGTGCTCAAGACTGATAAGAAATTCTACGCTAACAAATCACCGTAGATCCCTCTTTTGATTCCTAAGGTTGAAAAATAAAAAACAATGATCTGTTTGTTTACGTGTTTTTATATTTTCAGGATGTTTATTTAATTTTTGGTGACAATTTGTTTTTACTTATGGTTTGTTTGGTTTTTGAGACTATTTTCATCTAAATAAATGGTGTGATTGCATTTTATGATTATTTTTATCAACTTGGTGATAATTTTACATTGTTGAATGCGTTTTTATGATATAACCCTAATGTTCATTGTTTACAAATAGAACATTTGTAGTTTTTTACAAAAAAAATGTATAAGACATTTTTCTATCATATTTATATTTATGGATAAGACAACAGCAAATAGTCACATGTAATACACTCAATAATATTAATCAAACAATTTTACAAAAGGTATAATTACATTTCGTTGATAATTTATAATTAACAAAATTTATTCTTATTACTTTAATATACAAATGGTAAGTAATAAAATGAAGTTATTACCTTCAAATTATAAAGTTGAAATGATAACGTTAAATTTAAACACATTTATTGTAATTAACCAGTTACCAAAATTCGAATTATTTAAAAAAATTTCAATTTTAAGTTTTAATTACATCAGAAATTCCAATGTTTAGAAATCTTTAATAATGGTAAGTAATTATACCAAACAGTTACTAAAATTCGAATTAAAAATAATTCGAAAAATTCATTTTCAAAAAGATTCAAAATTTTTAAATTTTAAATTCAAATTACACCAAAAATTCAAATTTTTAGTCTTCTTTAATAATGGTAAGTAATTAAACATATTAATTATCAATTTTAATTACTACTTAAATTCTACGGTCTATAAAAACCATACTACTTTCAAACAAATTTACACACACCTCCTGATTTAATCAACAATCAAACCAAGAAATCAGATCAATCAAACCTTCAAGAGTTCTCATTGGCTGTTTTTATTCTTGCTCAAGTCTTCAATCGTACAAGTTGAATGTATGTCCTTTTATTTCAATATCAATTATTTTTAAAACTTGATGATCATGATTTTTGTTTATTTTTCTTGAATCCATATTTCCCCATAATACTTCACTATTGGTAACCTAACTAAGGAAAAATGTATTGTTAGTTAATTATTATGTATCTTTGAATGTTTATATGTATCACTGTTATTAAACATTTTATTTAGAAATTGCCTCCTTTTAGGTGAAATGGGACGTAAAAGACTGTCTAATACTTCAAAAGGTAATTTTTTTTATATCTACAATGTTTTTCTATTTCTATTAGTTGTGTTGTCTCATCTAAGTTTTTGATTTTTGTATAAGATGATGACAAACGAACGCTGTTATCTAATATCTCAAACGGTACACAAATTTCATATTATTGGCATCTTTATTTACATTATCTTATTACTAGTTTATACCCCGGGAACGTCCGGGTTGAGAAATTTAAGTAAAGTGAATAAAATTAGAAATATCTAAACTATAAAAATGGCATCTGCCAATATATGATTAATGAATATTATTATTATTATTATTATTATTATTATTATTATTATTATTATTTTAAACAAATCTCTGCCATAAGTTATCATATTCTAATATAAAAAAAGGGTAATTGGGTCGGGTATCACCTAATCCCAGGCCCGACCCAAACCCACAATTTTTTTAAACTAATTCCAAACTTGACACAATACCTGTCGGGTTACAAAAAATAGTCGTTTTTTTCTCCTTTTTTATATAGCACTATGGTACTCGTTGGAAAGATAATAAAACGCTCGTTAATTTGGTGTAATTTTTTTCTTTCAAAAATCTTGTATATAAAAGATATTAACATTTAAAAGTTATGAGATGAAACATGAGAGAGAAAATAATAAAGTTTTAATATTTACATTTAGTAGATTAGGTATTTAATAGATTATGTTAAATCATACTTAAACCATATTTATTCTTTTTTTTTAATTGGTCTAGAGTTGCCACATCACATCCTATGTGGCATCTCTCAAAAGAAAGATTGTATAATATTATGACATGTCATTAAAAATGTTTTGATTTATTATATACTAGGTTTGAGACCCGTGAGGACTCACGGTGCAAACCATAGTAAATAAAAAAATTATATGAAACTAAGAGTTGTATTGTTCAAGTTTAGTGGCTACAAACGTAAAGTGTTAAAAATAACGGTTAGCCTGAAATTTTTTTCTTATATAAACGTCATGCGTTGATATTAAATGAGTATTAAAAGTACATATAACTATGGTTTTCATGTTAAAGTGGATATTTTTTATAAGCCCTCAGTAACGTTAGTAATGAAAACCGATTACCTATTATGATCAGTACTAAACCAAAGTATAAAGTTTTGAAAAAAATAACAAAGGTATGAATACATTATGTTTTTGTAAATGACTTTTTATCATATTTTTATTTTTAATGTAATTGTAATTAGTACATAACTTGGTTTATTGACAAAATGCAACGCACTGTTCAAAGCACACAAAAAAAGTTTAAAATAATACTTTATTATTGAAGTTGTATATACATAACGTCAATAAAGATAATTAAAAAATTGCATAAAAATTACTCACATTATTCATAAATCCTGAAAGACTTCTTTGTACACAACGTTTGATGTTTTGTTCGTCAATTCACCATTTTCATCTACTATAACAATCTTAAGTCCATCTCGACTTCTGACCCTTGAAAGCGCAACATACAACTGCCCGTGTGAAAAAACTGGATCCTTCAAATACAACCCAACTCTGGATAAGGATTGTCCTTGACTTTTGTTTATTGTCATTGCAAAAGAAACAGCAAGTGGAAATTGCCTTCTGTTACATTTAAAAGGAATTTTCTTATCTGAGGAGGATAAAGTAATTCTTGGAATAAAAGTTTGCATTCCAATGTTACTTCCTGATATGATTTTCGCTTCAATGACACGTTTTCTCATTTTAACAACTTGTAACCTTGTCCCATTGCACAAACCACTTTTCTGATCAATGTTTCTGAGTAACATTACGGGAACGCCAACTTTCAAAACCAAACGATGGTTTGGTATTCCAGAAAACTTAAGACCATTAAGGACATCAGGAGAAACTAATCTTTCATCAACCTGTTTGTTCACATCTTCAGACTGGCAAACACTATCCGAACTTAGATACTCAACTTCGTCACCGGGAAACATTGAAAGTAATATATCATTAATTTCATGAACAACTTCATTCTTCGGTGCCAATATAGCTCGATCTTGAAAATAAGTCGGAATGTGGATGTTATCCAAAAGTGAAGGATAAACAAAGGCTATCAAATCAGAAACAGGATCCGAAGATTGAGAAATAAGTAAGTCATCAGGTATCAAAATAACATCTTGATCATCACTTATTGTATCAACCTTTCCTTCTCCTATGTCCAGAAGCTAAGATGCAAACTTTTTAGTTTCCTCAATATCAGAACTGCAGCTTCCAGAAAGCAACCGCATATTTTTTGTTAACTCTAAAACAGTGCATTTGTGCCAAATGTATGATGAACTTAAAGAGGCATTAACAATGTCATGTTTATCTGTTTCTTCATTAAGGTCACCAATTACTAATCCAGCAACTTCAGAAACCGTGGGTAGGTTGTAGGTTCTACCATCTTCTTTCCTCATTCCGTTTAATCGAAGCTTGACTTGTGCATCAGGGTTCTTCTGAAAACAATCTCTCGCCATTCTATAAGATTTCACCAAGGAGTTTTTGGCATCCAACATTTTTTTCAATTCCTTTACAATTTGAAATTCAAGGGCCTTTTCTGATGAGTATTCCTCATCTGCATCACTATAAATAAAATGAATACATTAGAATCGAAAGTACTTAAAAATCCTTAAAGTTTTCTACAAAAGACAATAAAAAAATAACATACCCAACAACATTGATTCTATTCGAAACTTCATTTTCAGTATCATATATGTATAGCTGAGAGAATACTGGATTTTGTTCACGTGATGGTAAAAGATTTCCCAAAGCATGGTAGTTCTCACCACTTATACGATAGATGAATGGAGCATTACCATGATTTATAGACCTATCAATTTTTCCACCCATGGATGTAAATGCAAACATAGAGTTGAATTGTCTTATGTTCTTTAAAAAGAATTTGCTTTTAGAATCAACTCCATTAAAATACTCTTTATAACTGTGTGGCGCCTCCTTAAAAGGAGGAAGCATAACTTTTCCATAACCACAACACAGAGAGAATTTTTTTTAGTATTACTTCTATTAAGCCCTCTAATAGATTCACAGCTCCACAGTCTAGCATTACAATCTTCACAAGTGACATTCTGATCACCATGGTCCAAGTAAGCTAAAAAAAGATATTCAAATTTATTAAATGTACCATATTTCTAAACATGAAGTCTGCAAGTTATTGAAAGTATCGAAATATCTTAAAAGTGAAGAAGATCAAGGGTTACTTACATATTGGTAAAGTAGTTTTTTGGGAGAACCGAAAAATATGAAAAAGTGAAACAATTATCAATTAGGTAGGTATATAATGAAACCAATTGTTGTTGGGCTGAATCATACATTAAGAGTAAAACAATCGGGCCTATGGCTAATAATAAACATTCAACCCAATAAGTTATGTAATATGTATGTTATGTATTTTATATGGGATTGTTTTAGTAACATATTGGGCCGATCCATTTTTCCTTGTATCACAACAACATATTTCGGTAAAAAAATTGAAACGATTTACAACATTTATGTTACAATCTTTTAGTTTTAATTAGATATGAATCATACAAAAATAAAACTGAAAATTATGTTTGATGAGTACATCCACCAATCTAGTTGTATCTATATATACTCAACATAATATTCAAATGGATGAAAACATACTTATCAATCAAGCAAACGCATTTATTAAATATTATGATCGTTATGAAACTTAATAAAAAGAGGAAACCATATCATGGTATAAAGAGAAAATAACAAAGTAGAAATTGTTCAAAATTATTAAAAAAACAAAACATAAAGCAATGAAACTGGTTGACCATAAGCATAGAAAACAAATCCTCTTCATTTTGGGTTTAGGAAGACGAGAGGCTCAACGTAATTTTAAGTTACTCCATACTACCACCACTTCCAATCTTAGTTGAAGGAATTGGTGTGCTTTCATCATCAGAGATCGCGTCAATCAGTTTACGCTTAACCATTTGATACTTGGAACTGATAGAACATTGTTCTCCTTCAGCATAAACTTTCTTATCAACAATGGAAATTGGCGTATCATTATCGCCTGTGTCAGATTCCTAAACAAAAAATGGTTACAAACATATGTATCAGAATCATCAGTGATTGTGTATGAAAGAAAAAATTAGTAAAATGTATTACTATGAATATAAGTGTTTGTGCAAATGGTACCTTGGAAACAGAAATAAAATTAGACGGCATTGCCATGAGAGACGTGTGAAGTGATTCTGATTCAACAGGCTGTTAAAAAAAATATGCAAAAACTTAGAAATGTAATAAAGTCTTACATAAATAAAATTTGCTAAGTTATGTGAAATGGAATTCGAATATGTACCTGTCCTACATACAACTTTTTCTTAAGATGCGAGATAATTGTTGGATCATCAGTTATCTTAGTTACACCATAAACATCATATTTGTTGTTTAAATTGAACCCAGAGACAAAGATTTTAAAAGCAAACTCTCTGTCTAACAAAGTCTTAATCTCTTCAGGATATTCAACTGTATCACCAACCTATATATAAGGAATAACCAAATACATAATTATTACAAAACTATAATTAAGGAATTATTAAAAATAATTTTATACTTAAAATGTAGTTAAAAATATGGAATACCGTATTCAACTCAAGCAATTCAGAAGCACTTTTACTAATAAGTTGTGCAACGTCACGATGAAACAACGTAAGCGATACATCACCATTAATGTCTTGCACACGAACCTGAATTTTAAACCTAGAAAAAAAATTTGAAAAAAAAACAACAAAAATTTATAACTAAGTTGGGTTGAAATGAAAGTATATTTGTGAAAATTATAATAGATGTTAAAAATATATCCGACCTTGGTGTAGGCTCAACTTTTTTGGCACTACAACTATCATTCAAACACTCGTAAACCTTTTCTTCCTCAAAATCTGAACTTCCTTCACCAACCTGCTTGATTATATAATCAATACTACATTTTCTGGTGCATTTGGGGCATCCCATGTAGTACCAGCCAATTTCGGTAAACAGGTCTTTAATAGTACCCAATAATACCAAAGCCTGCGCCTGTATGAATATTATAGTTTGTTACCAAAATAAGATAGTATATGGTATACATTGGAAATTAATATTAAATAAAAATTAAAATTTTAACCTCATTACAATTTTTTATATTTAATTATAAATATCGTATTTAAGTATGAACATTATACTTACCTCTTGAATCTCACAAATGTCGCCAATGTTACTAAAAGGAGTGTTATGGACAAATTCATCTTCATCAGAGCAAAACATAGAAGTTCCATATGGTTGATGAGAAGAGGAAGGATTATCAGCGATTTTCTTACCCAACCTGATAAAAATAATTTAATCAATACACATTACATATTTATTGAGACTGTTTATAAAGGTTGTGAAATTCGTATTGAAAAACGTAATAGTACATACCCTTTTTTGTACAGCTTTATATCTTCAATATCTCCATTTATGAACAGTCGACTAACGCGATCTCCAAAAGAGTTAGAAACATACGGTTTTCCTATAAAAAAAATTAGGAAAAAATATTTTATTTATTTAATAAAAAGAAAATTTAGAAGTTAGAACTTAATTTATAATGCAAAATATAATGTATGTATAAATATAAATATAACTATATATATTTATTAACATTATACAACCATTATAAAACTTCAAACGGCCAAACTGCATTATTATTATAAATTCTTTCTCTGTTTGATGAGTTGCAACATATTTAGACATCTCCATGGCATAACTATCCCACAACGTTAAATAGATGCGCAAGCCCCTTCAAAAAAGTACAAATTATTTTAGTAAAAAATAAATAAACAATTTATAAAGGTACGTAATTTTTTTTATATATAAAATGCAAAAAAAAACAAAAAAAAAATAAAGAATACATACTCGATATCTTGAATTTCCATTGTTAACCTCTTTTTATCAGCGACAACCTTTTTTTCTTTATCATCATTGCTGAAGAACTTGTTATCATATCCAATAACATCTAAGATCAATTATAAAATAAACATTAATGAAAGATAACTTATAAAACTATTATTATTGTTTGGTTGTGATAAAAAAAAACTTTAGAACGAAAATATACCTATTGTAACATATTCATCAACCTCCTTATCCAGAATTCTTTGAAAGGGCACAAAAGAGAAACCAAAATCTGGACCTTGGAAACCATGATATTCGGAAACTTGAGTATTCATATTCAAGCAGAGTTTGTTTGGGTTTGGAGCATACTTGTATTTAGAGGAATTGACCCCAACTCCTGGATTTCTTATAATAAGAGAAGAATTTTCAATCAGAAACCTCTCGAATTTAAAAAACAACCGCTTAAATACATTCGCTTGAATCCTGTCACCCTGTTGATTATAAAAAAAATAAGATAATTGATATACATTAAAATTAAAAGCATCACAATTAAAAAAAAAGTTATGAAATTTAAAAATAATAGGATATAAAAAAAAACGTGTTGTTAACTTTTACATTTTCATCACATAGGATCATTTCAATTGAGTACACATCATTAGGATTGCGACGATCGGGTAGACGCCAAACCCGAATAATCTTTAGCTTTAACGCCACACTGTTTCGGTTTACATGAATTTGGTTAACCATTGTAAACTCATTTGCATCTACAGCAGCCATTGATCTTGTTAACTGGGAAAAAATGATGTAAAAACCAAAAGATGACTTCAATAAAACAACAAATCAAAATCAAAATAACTAATGTTTAAGTAATTAAATATGAGAAACAGAAATTAACCTAATAATATATCTTTGCGATTACTCAAAGTGGTTCCAACGTGTCTTATTACAATCGTATGTGAATTGGTTTGACTTGTTTATATAGTTATTGAATTTACCGAATAATAAGAAATGGATGAAATGGTGGGCGGTTAATTAGCATTTGAATTAGCATTGTTTTAAAGGTTATAACATTATGTATTGATTGAATTTAGTCAAGGTCAATCATTTATTGATTAAATGGCGAATGTCAAGCATTATATAGGTATTGATGTAGGAATTAAATAAATTCAATAATAACAAATAGATTAAAGAGTGGAGGGTAATTAGGAACCGAATTACGATTGTTATTATTGTTATAACTTTATGTACTGATTGAATTTAGTCAAAGTCAAGTAGTCAAAGCAAAACAGCCGTATGTTAAGCATTATAGTTAGTTGTAATTTGTTTTGATATATTCAATGTTATTTAACTAATGTTCTTTATATGTTATGTCAAGCATTATATAGGAATTCAATCAATTGAATAATAAAAAACGGATGAAAGAGTGGAGGGTAATTAGGATTCGACTTACAATTGTTATTATTGTTATAACTTTATGTATTGATTGAATTTAGTCAAAGTCAAGTGTGGATGTCAAGCATTATACTTAGTTGTAATTGTAATTTGTTTTGATCTATTCAATGTTATTTAACTAATGTTCTTTATATGTTATGTAAAGCATTATATAGGTATTCAAACAATTGAATAATAAGAAATGGATGAAAGAGTGGAGGGTAATTAGCATCCGAATTAGCATTGTTATTATTGTTATAAATTAATGTATTGATTAAATTTAGTCAAAGTCAAGCATTGAAATCATTAATGGCGAATTTTAAGTATTATACCTAGTTGTGATTTTTTTTGATCTATTCAATGTTATTAAACTAAATGTTCTTTACATGTTATGTAAAGCATTATATAGGTATTCAATCAATTCAATAATAAGAAATGGATGAAAGAGTGGAGGGTAATTAGCATCCGAATTAGCATTGTTATTATTGTTATAAATTAATGTATTGATTACATTTAGTCAAAGTCAAGCATTGAAATCAATAATGGCGAATTTTAAGTATTATACCTAGTTGTGATTTTTTTTTTTGATTTATTCAATGTTATTAAACTAAATGTTCTTTACATGTTATGTAAAGCATTATATAGGTATTCAATCAATTCAATAATAAGAAATGGATGAAAGAGTGGAGGGTAATTAGCATTCGAATTACCACTTATATATTATTGTTATAAATTAATGTATTGATTAAATTTAGTCAAAGTCAAGCATTTAAACCATTAATGCCGAATTTATATGATTGTACATATTTGTGATTTTTTTTTGATCTATTCAATGTTACTAAACTAAATGTTATTTACATGTTATGTAAAGCATTATATAGGTATTGAATCAATTCAATAATAAGAAATGGATGAAAGAGTGGAGGGTAATTAGCATCCGTATTAGAATTGTTATTATTGTTATAAATTAATGTATTGATTGAATTTAGTCAAAAACAATGATTGAAACCTTTAATGCCGCATGTCAAGGATTATACCTAGTTGTGTTTTTTTTAATCTATTCAATGTTATTTAAGTAAATGTTCTTTATATGTTATTATATGCTTTACTAACATGCTTGAAAATTGGACAAGTAAATGCGTATTCAAAGTAAATTTGTTATTGTATAAGGAAACCATAAATTTCGCAATTACATTTATCAATTCATTATGAATGTTGTGAGTAAATTCAGTTGTGAATATGTATTCTAAATTATACCGTATTGCCACCACGGGTTAACGTATACATATTGTTACAATTACAACATACTAAATATTCGGTAAAATTAGACATCTCCATGTCAATATACCAAATGAAAAAAAAAAACACAAAATTTTAATGATTATTGATTCACACATTGTCGTACTCATTTATTGATTTGACCATAATTAAATCTTAGTCAATGTGAATAATTACACATTTAAATTAAAATTAATAAGAAGTTGTTGACCATGGTATGTCGAAACTTTAATGTTGTTGTTTCGTAAGTTTTTAGATAACAAAAACCTGTTCATGGATTTAGGCAATGTCTGCACAAACACGTAAAAACCAACATTATAATAACAAATAAGGTTTTTTTACTTAAAAAATATTAGAAACGTCATACCAAAACTCGTGCGGGAGGGTCATGAATAACCTTGAAGAATTTGTCACCCTTGTGATAAGCCATATTGAAGTTATTTGTCCTAATGAAATCCTGTTCTTCGTATGCAAAAAACAAACTTTTGTTAAAATATACATAAAGTCACTCATACTAAAAACTGATTTTAATTATCTTGTTTTATGAAATCCGGTATTTTGTTTTTTTTTATATAATTGTTTTTTATATTCACACATACTCAAAACCGATTTCAATTGCAATCTGTTTATTAAAAAACACAATCATATATTCAATGATTAAAGCTGAGCAGAATTACTCGCGTATCGATTACATCCAAAGCAGAGAGTTGATTGTAAACAGATTATCAAATGGTTTTAATAAAAAAAAACGATTCTATTTGGTTTAATATGTTAGTAAACCGATGTGGATGGATTTCAAAAATTGTCAGAAACATAATCGACAAACAATAGGATTAGAAAGTTATTTTAATAAGAAACCGATTGTATTTATATTTTATGTAAGATGGTTTCAAACATTTACTTTTGGGATTTTATAAAGGGTCAGAAACATAATCGAAAACTTGTTGATAATCACATATTTTGTAGAAGGTTGATAGATATAGGATTGTCATTTGTCTTTGTATAAAAATAACGATACAATCCTATTGTTTTTATCTTTTATGTAAGATGATTGCAAACATTATGTATCAATATAATAAAAATGCAGAAAAAGATTCAAAAACATTTTCTAGATTCATCTAAGATTGATGAAGAACATACCTTGCAAAAATGACAATGAGAGAGGAATGAGGAATGAGAAAGGAATTAGTAGGATAGGAAGGAGGAAGATGTTGTAACATACAAATGGATGTTGTAACATACAAATGGATGTTGACAAAACTAAATAAAAAGAGGTTTATATAAGACTTAGTCTTGGAGCCCCATTTAGGATTTGGATCCTTCAAGACCCTCTAAAAATCTAGGATTCAACCCTAGTGTTTTCATTTATTATATAGATAGATATATATAGATTATGTAAGTAATTAAATTTTTTTCACAGCTGTGTCTGATGAACAAAAAATTAAGAACGCGGCCGAGTGTCGTAGAATTAGAAAATTACAATTGGATGCAAAGAGATGCAAGGTCACTAATCATAATAATGTACTACAACATTTACCGCCACCTGGAATATTTAATCGTGACTCAATTCAATGTTCTAACCATTCTATTCCGCAAAGCTCAACCTTCCAAAGTACATTGAATGTTTCTACACCCGGTAAACGAATAACACTTTTTAGTTTTATATCTATATATAAAGTTTGAACTTTCAATCCCTATTTATAATTAAAGTAAATTTTATTTGTTTGTATATTTTTATAGGTCAATTGCAACCAACGCCTTTGTCTACTGTCTCAAATGGTATTTTTATTTATTTAAATAAATTATTTCATCTTATAAGAAATAACTACTTTGTTATTCACTTTATTATATAAACTAATATTACTTTATATGTTCTTTATACGCTTGAAGTCAACATTAACATTGCATCAGAGTCTCGAAAATCCAGAAATATGCAAATTGATGCTAAGAGAAAGAGTGTTAAGCAATGTGAAAATACAAATCTGTCACAATTAAAAATAGTTTAGTTTCATTCGATATATCATCCGTTACATCAAGCTTCAACAACCCATTTAACGCATCTTTTTCCGGTAATAATTGTTTGTAACATTTAATAATTTTAAGCGTTACATTTTTCACTTTATGTCAATTTTTTTACTTAACCCGTTTTTTTTATTTACTTTATGTATCAACAGGTTCTACAGAACGCACTCCTTTGTCCAATATTACAAACGGTATTATAATTCTATCTTACTTAAGTTTTTATTATACTTCTGTCCAAACTTATTTTATTTTTATCCATTGTTTCAGTGCTTGAACTCAGAACACAACATTATGTAGAGTTTCGAAAGTTCAGAAAACTACAACTTGATGCAAAAAGACGTAAAGTAAATTCTGTTACTGGAACTCAAAACCAATCTACTGTTACAACTCCTACTTATCCAACCACATCTGGTACAACTTGCTATGTGTCGATTAATTTTCAAAATTTTTAATTTTATTAATATAAAGTTTGAAATAGTTATTATTAATTTCAAGTGGACTCACTAATGTTAATACAGTTTGACTTGCATCATCTTCTGCTCAAACAGAAACCATGAATACATTAAGAAGTAATCGACGTTGCATCTCACCTGTCCGCATGGTTAGTTTGTCTGACGAAGAAGCTGTCAACCCTCAACTAACTAAAGACTTGCAATATAAGGGTGTCTCTAAAGGTAAATATTAAATTTACAAAACAGTTACAACTGTATTGATTTCTTTTATGCGTTAATTATTTTATTGGTTTATATTTGCAATATTATCTGGATCACGGTGAACAAACGGTTGTATGTGAAATGTGTAACGCAAAATTGTGGAGATCAGAAGCTGGTAAAGGCCTTAAGGTTTCTGGAAGAACAACTTACATGATATGTTGTTGTTATGGAAAGGTACAACTTCCAAATTTCAAAGAAATCAGTTTAGATTATCATAATCTTTTCAAGAACATAGAATCGAAGAGCAAATATTTCTTAAAACACATTCGCCACTTCAATTCTATGTTTTATTTTACTTCAATTGGAGGCAAGGTTGACTCAAATATCAATAGAGGAAAGGTTCCCTTCATATAAAGAATAAGTGGTGAAAATTTTCACACCTTGGGTGGTCTTATTCCTAAAGATGGTTCTAAACCGAAATTTTCTCAGTTATATATATATATGACACTGAAAATGAAGTCTCTAACAGGGAAACCATTTATAGGCAATATTCTTGTTGGATCAGTAAGCTGCTCTTTTAGTTGAACTTGCTAGTTGACACTTAAGTGTTTAGCAAGTTCTTTGTGAGTGATAGCACAGCGGAATGTTTATAAGTTTATAGCTACACTTTATCAACAGGAGTTATTACTCCCCCTGGATTCAAGAACTAATAAATGATAAGTGTTTATTGAGAATCTAAGTATTGAATGAGAATGAAACACTTTGATAGATTCTCAGTAAACACGAAATGGAAATAACAATAATAAGTGTTGAAGGATTTCTTGTATTAAAATCAATGTCTAAAACAGAGGGATGAACCCTTCTATTTATAGACTTTACAAATACATGAACCTTGCCAAAAAGCAAGTTCAGAAACAAGTTGCAACAAGTTGCAGTCTTGGAACTTGTACATAAAGCAAAAAGAAATACTAAAGTATTAAACTACTGATATACAAAGGCGGTGGAAAAGATCTTCTGTAAGTACTGATGAATGACAAACTACTGATGAGTAGTTTGTCTTCAGTAGTTCTTCAGTAGAAGTGTCTGGTTTGAACTTCAGAACTTCTGATGACTTTTCTTCTTCAGCACTTCTGAATCTCTTCTTCAGCAGTTTGATCCTTTGTCTTCAGCAGTTCTATACTTAGAGTATTTTGACAGAAGGGAATTAGACTAAGGTTTGCAAAAGTGGTTTCACCAATCCTTTTTGTCCTAACAATCTCCCCCTGGATTGATGAAGCCAAAACCTTACTAATTCCTTATTGTTCTTTTCTGTCCTTCACAATTTTCCATATTCCTTTGAACATGGAATTTTTGATCTGGTTCAGTTGATCATCAGTAAGAAACCCTTTCTTTGGTTCTAAGTGTTGGATTGTAAGCAGGTCTTTGGTTGATAGTTTCTTCAGTTCATTCATCGACCTATATTCCCTGCTTGTTTGATCTCTTCTTGTCACAAGTATTGAGTTGTTATCAGTAAAGGACCATCTGATGATTGGTACTTTAGACTTGTCAAAGTCTGCAGTGTAGGGAACCATGGTGGTACCCTGGGTTTCTCCTGAGTGTTGAATGTTTTCTACTTCAGTGACTCTCAGGTGGGACTCACTTCCTTGTTCTTGTTGCATCACATTAGGTATCTGAAATGTTGGTAAATGATGTTCAGTTACTACCTTAGTGTGCAGTTTGTCTGTGATGGTTTTCTGGATTTGATATGCAAAGGTGGAAGGATCCCTGAATTGTGTGAGCAGAGGCTTCTCTTCTATGTCAAAATCAAAATGTACTACTGTACTACCTTCTAGTAGTACCATTTTGAAATCAGTCTTCACTTTCTCCTCTGACTTCTTTCTTCGTGTAGCTGGTCTTCTTTGAACACCAGAAGTTCTAACTACTGAAGTTGAAGCTTCAGCAGTTTGAAACTTCTCTGGATTAGCAGCCCTTGCAGCCTTGTATTTTCTATATGTGTCCACCAATCTTTCTTCTTTCCATTTGGACACTGAGGCTTTTGAACCATAACCATTAGCTACCAGTTCTTCTATCATCTGAGCTCTCTTGGCCTTTGTGTCTTTACTTGTTGCAAGTTTATCTGCAATAAGTTGAGCTCTTCTTGTCAGCTCTTCCACAGAGAGTCTCTTCAATGTGTGGGCTTTGATTTTGCTGTTCTTCATAATGTAAGACATCAGTTGATGTCTTTTGTCTTGTTCAGCAATTTCATCTAGGCTAGCCTGCCTTTGGAGTTCAGCTTCATAAGCCTGAAGTTTTTCTTCATGGCTTAGATCTAAGTCATCCCTTTCTTCCAGAGTTTTCCAGTTCTGATCTTCTCTGGCCTTCTTTTGGGCTGCAACTAAACTCTTCTCAAGTAATTCTGCTGATTGAGAGATTGGAGAAGGGTTTAGCACAGTCAATGTGGTAACTGTTGTAGTAGGCCTGATAGGAACAGAGTTTGGTTGAATAGGAGCAGTTGATCTGGAAGGGTCAACAGTTTGAGTCTTGGAAGTGTTAACTTCTGATGGGTTGACAACTTCTGAAGGTTTGTCAACTACTGAAGGATTGTCTTCAGTACTTTCTGATTCTTCATCAGAACTTTGGCCATCAGAGGTTTCTTCATTGTGCCCTTGGGATTCATCAGACTTTTCAGCATCTTCTATTTCTTGAATAGAGACACCAAATTGTTGTGCCAGTTTCTCTTTTCTGGCTTGATCTTTTTGATCTCTTGCTAGGATAGCCACTCTTGCCTTTCTTCTGGCTTCAAGTGTATCCATAGGTACCTTGATTTTCTCCCCCTTTTGGCTTCATCAGCCTTTGAAGTTGAAGCTTGGGAGAAATGACCTTGAAGATAAGTAATCTGTTTGCTGTTGTGATCAATCTTGTTGGACAGATCATTCATCTTCGTTTGTATCACTCCAAATTGGTTCTTCATGGACAGCTCCAAGTTAGCTGTGTATGTTTGGATGTGATTCTTGATGAGGGTGTTCATCATGTGATACAAGGGACCATCTGCGCTGCATAGCTGGTTCAGGTCTATGCTTGTTTGCCCAGGGAATTGGGTAGGCATTTGTAGTGAGGGGTGTGTTTTTGGATGATCTTCTTGTTGTACAGAAGATGCCACTCTAGGGGAATCATGGATTGAGTGGGCTTTAACCTGAGATGGTGTGACTAGCTTCTTGAGCTTAGAGACACCAGGTGCAGGACCTTCACTTGTAGCCGTCAATTTAGTAGTTTTGTGTTTTGAAACATCATCCAAATCAATGGAATCATCTGAATCCCTGATTACATCCTCAATGAGGACTGTATCAGTTACATCACGAGCTGAGCCCAACTCAGTTGTCTCATGTACCTCTTGTTCTTGGTTCAGAGGATTTCCTACCTCAGGAATTAAGCCTTCATTAGTAGTTGCCACAGTTGAGGTCTTAGCTATGATACTTCTGTCCTCAGGTCCACCACTGGGTGGTAAATGAGTAGTAGCAGCCTCAAAAGTACCAAAAGTTTCTAAGTTTGGGCTTAGAGACTCTGGTTCATCCTCATCTCTTTGGTTAGGGCTATGAGCGTCCACATCCATGTCACTGTCTGAGGCTATGTCCCCTGTTTGATGTGGTTGATGGGGACTGACATGTGTAGATGGGACTTTCTCTTTTAGCCCAGAGAGAAGTTTGGCTATTTCAATGTCTTGTTCAGAAATTTGGGGTGCTGGTTCAGTAGTTTGGGCAATGGATTCAGCAGTTTCAAAAGAAGAGTCAATTGGAATAGTTTTCTTAAGTCTTTTTCTTTTGAAAAGGATTGTTATTGGTGCTCTTGGTGGGGTTTGAGATGGATGAGACTGAGAGGATGTTTCAGTCACATCTTTAAGAAGTGCAGATTGCACGGTAGTTTGTTCAGGCATCTCAACCTCCTGAACAGCTTTTCTTTTGGGTTTGGTGGGTTTTTGTTTTGTTATCTTGGGTTTCTTGGCCTTTGGTGGAGTAGGTTTGGAAGATGAGGGTTCCATGGGGACTGGTTCTGGTTCCTCTTGGTCATCTTCTGGCCAGGCAGCCTGTTTGTTGTGCCTTGAGTATGCTTGTGAGGTTAAGGGTTTTAAAATTTCAATTTTACCCACAAGCATCTCATTACCCAGTTCAGATATTATGCATTGCATAATGAACCTTGGATATAACAAAAACTTTTTCTTAGTGTTATTGTGATGTAACACCAACTCATTAAAGAAAAGTTTTGACGCCCTGAAATTTGTTTCATTCACAATAGAATGAAAGATTGGTTGAAAGGTTGAGGGCATCTGGTCATAAGACCCAGTTTTAGGACTCAAGCACATAATAATATAATGAAACAAAAGTTTATATTTTGGTTCAAAATACTATTTAAAGATAGTAGCTTGTGAGAGAGTACCTTGATAACACACTCAGTCATGGTTAGGTGGATTGCAGAGTTGTCAAACTTCTCAGGGGCATTCACATCATTCAACCCCAGTTTGTTTGAGAGTATGGCCGGTGTTATGTCCATTTGTCTCCCTTTAATTGTTGAGTTGAGGGAGATAACTTCATCATCCATCATCACTGTCTCAGCATTAGCCCAGAACTCATTGAGAGTTTCAGGATGTATTGGCGGGTCTATGGTGAGAGCGGTGAAATATTGGGATTTGACGACGAGATCAATGATCTCATCGTATTGGGACCAGCCTTCTTGTTTTTCTAAGTAGGCTCTGAGATTGTGTCCCTATTTAAGAACTAAAGCCATGTGGTTTGTGTGTGTTGATGAATCGAACAGTGTTTTTGTGTTGCAGGTTCAGGGGTTTGAGAGCTTTCTTGAGAGAGAAGGAGGGAATTTTTGTGTTTGAAAGGATAAGTGTTGAAAAAAGATATTTATCAGAAGTTTTTAACCACTTGGATCTTCTTTATTAGAAGTTTTAAACCGCCTAGGTTAAAAATCTCTTTATCAGAAGTTTTAAACCGACTAGGTCAAACTTCTGATGATGGGAAAAGTCAGATTTGCCCTTTTTGACTAAACTGCTGATGAAGAGTTGTCTTTATCAGTAGTTCCCATTTTTTCTTCAGCAGTTTGAACAGCTGATGAGAAATTCTTTATAAATACTTTTATTCATAACTTCTGAAGGTTATTTTATCAGAAGTTAATCACTTTTCAGAAATTATCCCGGTACTGATGTTTTGTTCATCAGTAGTTTCTCTCTTTTCAGAAGTTTTTCAAGTGTTTGAAAACAGATGTAAGTGAAAAAAATAAAAAATTTGTGCAGAAAAATAAAGAGAAACACTTACAAATTTAGCATCCCTAGCATGGATACTAACTTCTGAAATGTTGATGTGTCAAGGGGTTTAGTGAAAATGTCAGCTATTTGATTAGCTGTTGCTACATGTTTCACTTCAATCTTGCCTTTTTCATAGCAATCTCTTATGAAATGATACTTGATTTCAATGTGTTTAGTCTTTGAAAACTGAACAGGATTTTGAATGATGCTAATGGCAGATTTGCTGTCTACAAGCAATGGTGTCTTGGTCTCTTTGATTCCATAATCAAGAAGTTGATATTGGAGCCATTGTATCTGTGATGTACAACTTGCAGCTGCAATGTATTCAGCTTCAGCAGTTGAAGTTGCAACAGATGTTTGTTTCTTTGATTGCCAGGACACTAGACAGTTTCCCAAGAATTGACAACCACCAGATGTTGATTTTCTTGACATTTTACACCCTGCATAGTCACTATCTGAAAAAGCTGATAACTTGGTATTGCTTGAAGAAGGATACCAAATTCCAAGTGTGGGAGTTCCTTTCAGATATCTGAAAATTCTTTTGACTGCAATAAGGTGTGATTCCCTAGGAGCTGATTGATATCTAGCACAGACACATGTTGAAAACATAATATCTGGTCTAGAAGCAGTTAGATATAAAAGGGAACCTATCATACATCTATACATGGTTTGATCAACATGTTTTCCTTGATCATATGGTTCAACTTGTGTGGTTGGTGTCATGGGAGTGGAACATGATTTACAGTCTTGTAAAGAAAATTTGTTTAATAATTCTTTAACATATTTTGATTGATGTATAAAAGTTCCATTTGTTTGTTGTTTAATCTGCAGTCCTAAAAAGTACTGCAGTTCTCCCATTGTACTCATCTCAAATTTTGATTGCATGAGTTTCTTAAATTCATCACACAATTTTGTGTTTGTTGAACCAAAAATGATATCATCAACATATATTTGAACAAGTAAGACATGATTTCCAACATGTTTTATGAAAAGTGTTTTATCAATGGCACCTCTTGTGAAGTTATTTTTGAGTAAAAAGGTTGAAAGTGTATCATACCAGGCTCTTGGAGCCTGTTTGAGCCCATAAAGAGCTTTGTCTAGTTTGTACACCCACTCAGGATGAGAAGGATCCTCAAACCCAGGTGGCTGACAAACATACACTTCCTCTTTTATCTTTCCATACAAAAATGCACTCTTGACATCCATTTGATAAACTTTTATTTTGTTGGAAATGGCATAGGCCAGAAATAACCTGATGGCTTCAAGCCTTGCAACTGGAGCAAAGGTTTCATCATAGTCAATGCCTTCTTCTTGAGAGTAACCTTGTACTACCAGTCTTGCCTTGTTCTTTATTATAATACCAGCTTCATCTTGTTTGTTCCTGAAAACCCATCTAGTGCCAATTGATTGCTTGTTTGGTGGTAAGGGACAGATTTCCCAAACCTGTTGCTTGTTGAATTGAAGCAATTCATCTTGCATTGCCTGCACCCAATTGTTGTCTTTGAGGGCTTCCTGGTACTTCTTTGGTTCCAACTGTGAAATAAATGCTGAGAATAGACAAAAGTTGGAAAGCTGGTTTCTTGTAAGAACACCTGATGCAATATCACCCATGATTTGATCAAGTGGATGGTCTTTGTGTTCGATCAGTTGTTGTAAACCACTGACAGGTGTTGGTGGCTCATGTTCTTCAAACAAACTACTGAGGTCTATTATGTCTGGTTCAGCAGTTTCAGTGTCTTCAGTAGTTGCAGGTGCTGAAGCAGATGTTTGAGTTTGGCCTTCAGTATTTGTTGAATCAGAAGTTTGTGAAACTTCTGATGGTTTTGAAGTTGACTTAATGACTGTTTGAGGAGTCCATGGTGCTGGATCCTCATCATCAAACCTTTGATCACCATAATAAGTAGGTTTGGATGAAGTGACAGTCTTTTCAGGTTCAAAATGAAAGCTGTCAAGGTCAAAGAGTTCAGCAGGATGTGCTGGAATGAGAGTGTGTTTTGACTCATTGAACTTGACATTCAGTGTTTCTTCTACTATCCTGGTTCTTGAGTTAAAAACCTTGTAGGCTTTTCTAGTTGAGGAATAACCAAGAAAGTAACCTGAGTCAACTTTGGCAGCAAACTTTGAAATAGATTCCTTGATGTTCAAGATGAAACATTGACACCCAAAAGCCCTGAAAAAGGAGATAAGGGGCTTCATGCCATGAAGAATTTCATAGGCAGTCTTTGAATGTCTCTTGACAACAAGAACTCTATTTTGAACATAACATGATGTGTTAACTGCTTCTGCCCAGAAGTATAAAGGTAGGCCAGAATCAGCTAACATTGTTCTTGCTCCTTCTATTAACGTTCTGTTCTTCCTTTCTACCACACCATTTTGTTCAGGAGTTCTGGCAACACTGAATTGTCTAATAATCCCTTTAGACAAACAGAAGTCATTCAGAGTTTTGTTCCTGAACTCTGTCCCATTATCACTTCTAATGGTTTTGACAGGTAGAGAGTATTGCTTCTCTACTTGTAGAATGAAGAACTTGATGATTTCAGCAGCCTCATCCTTGGAAAATAAGAAGAATACCCATGTAAATCTTGAGTAGTCATCAATGATGACTAAGCAATACTTCTTTTTACCAAGGCTCATGATCTTTACAGGCCCAAATAAGTCCATATGGAGTAGTTTAAGACATGCAGTTGTTTTTGATTCTTCAATAGACTTATAGTAGGACTTATGCTGTTTACCCTTTAAACAGGATACACAGTGTTCTTGAGACTGGTATACTTTTAAGGGTAGACCTCTGACCAAGCCCATTTTTGTGACTTTATTTATGGTTTTAAAGTTCACATGGCCAAGTCTCCTGTGCCAGAGATCAGTTTCTGAAGTTGATGCCCTTGAGAAGAAACAGGCAGTGTTGTTCAGTACTTTGTCTTTTTCAATGTCCACTGCATAGACATTGCCACATCTTTTGGCAATTAACAAAGTATGATCTTCAATGATCTTCTCTATCAACTTCTGGCCTTCTGGTGATATAATCTTGCATGCTGTCTTTGTGAAAAAGGAAGAATATCCTTTATCACACATTTGTGACACACTTAGCAAGTTGTACTCAAGGTTTTCAACCAGATTGACCTTGTCAAACTGTATTTTGCCAGAGGAGACATTGCCATGTCCTAGCACATATCCCTTAGCATTGTTCCCAAAGGACACAGATCCATCTCTTTGACTGATAAAATTGTTTATCAGGTATCTGCATCCTGTAATGTGCATTGAGCCTCCAATGTCTACATACCAAATGCTATTTAAGCCTCTGGAAACTCTCTGCACAAGATAGCAAATTAGTTAGATTTATGAACCCAAGCCAGTTTGGCTTTGGGTTTGCTCTTGAGAACATTTACAGTTTGTTCTTGACCAAGTTTAGAAATCCATGTCTTTTTGGCAATGGATTTTGCATTAAGTACAATGGTGGTTTCCTTTTGAGGACCACCATCAACTTTGGTCATCAGTAGTTGTACCATGTTCATAAGATCTTTAATCTCAGCAGTTTGTGAAACTGCTGAAGATTTAGGTCTAACTACTGACAGAGAATTTTGAGAAAAAGACTTTTGTTGAGATTTTGTCTTTTTCTGAGAAAGGGTTTTTGCTGGTTGTTGTTTCTTGGGAGAAAAAGTTTTTACATAATCATTTTTTATTTGTTCCCCCACAACCAGTTGTTGATTTTTCTTATTGAACTGAATACCCTTTCTATATCTGCAAAATTCTGTTTTGTGGTTGAACAGACCACAAATTTCACATTCTTTTGTCTTTTCTTTCAAAGACAAATCTCTGACTGTTTTGATTGGTTTTAGGTCATCAGTAGTTTTCAGGTTCTCAACTCCTGATGTAGTTGAAACTACTGATGGCTTAAAGTCAGATTTACTCAGTACTTCTGAAGAACTTTCTTTGTGTGATTTTAGAAAGTTTTCATGGAAAGATGTGCATTCTTCCTCTTCAGAAGTTTCACCTGAAACAATTTTTCTCCCATCTTCAGTAGTTTTGGGAGAGAAATCTGTTGGTGTTTCAATGTGATTGTACCCTATGCCAAACCTAACATTTGAAGCACTTTGTTTGTTTAGCAATAGTTGGTACCCCTTACAAGATTCCACCCATTTTTCACATGTGACCTTGGTGTCAGCAAGCTCTTGTCTGACATTTCCTAGGTCATTAATCATTATTTTGATTTGTGCTTGGGTTTCAATAGCAGAGTTAGTCAATTTAGAAACTTCTTTTATTTTTGCATAAAGTTTTCTTTCTAAATCACATTTTATCTGAGTGAGTTTTCTCTCAGAATCATTAGCCTTTCCTTGTAAGTGCACATTTGTCTCTCTTATAAGAGCAAAAGATTCTTTGCATGAATTTGAACATAGTTTTGTCAAAGATTCTTTTGATACCTGTGACAAAGCAGATTTTGAGGAGCATCCCTCAAGTGCCATTAAGGCAAAGTTCTTTCTGCCATTGTCAGGCTCTCCCCAGTTGATGTCAAACATTTTGTTGTCTGCATCAGGATTGCACTCTGTGGTGTCAAAAGGAAGACTGCTCCAGTCAACATACCCTGAGGTAAATAGACTTTGTTGAGAGGATTGTTGTTGCTGTGGAGGTTGTTGAGCAGCTGGAAAGGGAGGGATTGATTGTTGGCTCTGCATCTGTTGAGCAGGCATCTGTACATATTGTACTTGTGGCACATATTGGTGTTGTGGAGCTTGTGCCTGTACAAAACGTGCACTCCCTTGTGTTCCATTATTCCTGTTATAATTGGGGTTAAAATTGTTTCCAGACTGAGATTGGTTAAAGCCAGAGGTTCTACATTCTCTAGCAAAGTGTCCCAACTTTTGACACTTGTGACATCTAAGTTTAGATTTGTCAAAACCAATTTTTGTAGAACTGTTAAGTCCTGGAAACTTCCTTCCTGACCTTTTGTAAAATTTATTTGTTTTTAAACTTAACATGGCCAGTTGGTGCAAAATATCCATTTCTTCAAGGTCATCACTGCTGAAACTATTTAAGTCATCCATGATAAAACACATGTTATCAGCAGTTTGACCAAAGTCATTATTGTCATAACCTGGGAATGATCTTTCAGATGAGATCCCAGCAGTTATGTCAATGTGGTCAAAAGATCCAAAACTATTTGAACAAGTTAGTGAGTCTTGTCCCAATAGTGCTGTACTACCAGGTAGATAGTCATGAACAGTTTTACCAGAATTTTGTAACTTTTTCTTTTGATCAATTTCTCTCTCAAAAGTAAGTAATCTCCCATGAAGTTTTGTAAGAGTGAGGGAGCTAAAATCTGGTGAAGATCTTAAGACTATTGAGTATGTTTCCCATTTATCAGGTAAAGACCTTAAAAATCTATGAAGAATAGATACAGTTGTATAGGTCTGACCATTTAGTTTTAGCTCAGATATTAATTAGGAAAATCTTTCAAATTGTTGAGTTAAAGTTTCCCCATTAATGTGAGCAAAAGTTTCATACTGTTGAGCCAAGATTTCTCTGGTGTTGGCAATCACCTCTTCAGTTCCTCCAAACTGTTCTTTTAGGCAGTCCCAAAGCTCTTTGGCACTATCACAATGTAATAGGCCAGAATAGATTTCATTTGGGAGTGCCATTGCCAACATAGAAAAAGCTTTTGCATCAAGCTCAAGTTTTAGGAAATCATCATCAGTATAGTCTTTTGGTTCTTTTGGAATCTCTTCTTTAGTTTCAAGATTTATATTTACTGGTTTATGAGGACCATATATCACAGATCTCCAACAACCTGTGTTGGTCTGTGACAAGGTATGTGCCATTCTCTTTTGCCATATGTTATATTCATTTCTTACAAGCATGGCAGGTTTAGTGGCAGAACCAGTATTATGAGGATCCATTTTAAAGAGTATTGATTTGACAAATATCTCTTAAAGTGATGGATGTTGATAAAAGTGAGCTTATAATCCTTTATTGAATATCAATAAGAGCCTGTGTCTGATTCTCAATGTGTTAGATTGCTATGTGATCAGATAAACCAGTGCTCTGATACCAATTGTTGGATCAGTAAGCTGCTCTTTTAGTTGAACTTGCTAGTTGACACTTAAGTGTTTAGCAAGTTCTTTGTGAGTGATAGCACAGCGGAATGTTTATAAGTTTATAGCTACACTTTATCAACAGGAGTTATTACTCCCCCTGGATTCAAGAACTAATAAATGATAAGTGTTTATTGAGAATCTAAGTATTGAATGAGAATGAAACACTTTGATAGATTCTCAGTAAACACGAAATGGAAATAACAATAATAAGTGTTGAAGGATTTCTTGTATTAAAATCAATGTCTAAAACAGAGAGATGAACCCTTCTATTTATAGACTTTACAAATACATGAACCTTGCCAAAAAGCAAGTTCAGAAACAAGTTGCAACAAGTTGCAGTCTTGGAACTTGTACATAAAGCAAAAAGAAATACTAAAGTATTAAACTACTGATATACAAAGGTGGTGGAAAAGATCTTCTGTAAGTACTGATGAATGACAAACTACTGATGAGTAGTTTGTCTTCAGTAGTTCTTCAGTAGAAGTGTCTGGTTTGAACTTCAGAACTTCTGATGACTTTTCTTCTTCAGCACTTCTGAATCTCTTCTTCAGCAGTTTGATCCTTTGTCTTCAGCAGTTCTATACTTAGAGTATTTTGACAGAAGTGAATTAGACTAAGGTTTGCAAAAGTGGTTTCACCAATCCTTTTTGTCCTAACAATTCTACAATTTGTTACTTATTTTTAGCTGTTTATGTAAATATTATTTTTTCCAATTTTTAATTATTTTTGATCTTTTCAGTAATGAAAAAGGAGAGTCTAAGGATATTTCTCACAAACTTGACATTGAAATCATTCAGTACTTGAAGTCGATGTTAGACTCAAATAATCAGCTTGTGAAAGCTATAGGATTGTACGTGATCGATTTCAAGAAAATCCTGAAGTTAATCTTAAATTACGTCTTATTGGTAGGAGATCTAAAGACGGCCGAACATACAACTTACCCACTTCATCAGAAATTGCCGCTCTTATTTTGTCAAACGATGATGACCAGCTTGACAATAGAGATATTGTTGTCGAGTCAAGATCAGAGGGTCTTCAGCGTATAAGTGAACTTCATCCGTTATATCTAGCTCTCCAGTATCCATTCTTATTCCCTTTGGAGAAGATTGTTATAGGGTTGATATACCACACAGGGAAGAAAGAAAATCTAAAAAGAAAGTAGATTCAAAGTGTTCAATGAGAGAGTATTTTGCTTATCATATTCAAGACAGAGTTGGTAAGTTCTCATTGATTTTGAATGCAAGGCGACTTCTTCAACAGTTTTTGGTTGACGTTTATACCATGATATAGAGTGAGCGCTTATTTTATGTCTGTTTCCAGCAACATAAACTTAGGTGCAAGACTTATACCAATCTTCAAACGTTGAACCAAAATGGACCTACCGATTTGTCAAAAGTAGGGACGCCTGTAATTTTACCCTCTTCTTTTACTGGTGGTGCACGTTACATGAGGGAAAATTATCTTGATGCAGTGGCTATTTGTAAAAGGCATGGATACCCTGATTTTTTTATTACAATCACATGCAATCCCAAATGGCCTGAAATTAGAAGGTTTCTTAAGGACAAGAAGACAAATCCAGAAGATAGGCCAGACATTTTAGCTAGACTATTCAAAGTTAAGCTAAACTCAATCATGAAAGATTTAAGTGAAAAAGCATTATTGGGCAAGACTTCAGCAGGTAAAATTATTTACGAAAAAAATTAAGTTTCAATACGTATTCATAGATTATCATCGTAATTCACTTATACTTATAAAATATTTATTTGTTTATATAATTACTACCATGTTTATATTTATTAAGTTTCTAACTACATTTTTAACTTAATATTACAGCGGTTTATAGTATAGAGTTCCAAAAACGTGGTCCACCCCACGCTCACATCTGTCTGTTTCTCAAAGATGACAGTAAGTTTCCCACGATTGACCATGTTGATCGTTTTGTTTCTGCTGAAATCCTTGATAAGAAACTAGATTCGGAGTTATTTAGTCTTGTGAGTGACTTTATGATTCATGGACCCTGCGGACGTGAATATCCCAACTGTCCGTGCATGATTGACGGTAAGTGCTACAAGAAATTTCCAAAGAAGTTTTCTTCTGTATCAACGTTAGATTCAAATGGATATCCGGTTTATAGAAGAAGAGACTCAGGGCTATTTGTTGAAAAAGGAACTGCTAAGTTAGACAACAGAAATGTGGTTCCTTATAACGCAAAACTTTTAAGGTGTTACCAAGCTCATATCAATGTTGAATGGTGTAACCAGGCTGCTTCAATTAAGTATTTATTCAAATACATTAATAAAGGACCTGATAGGGCTAAAGTTGCTTTTGTAGAAGATGATGGAGAAGGTCAAGAAGTGGTTCAAAAAGATGAAATCAAAAAGCATTTTGATTGTAGGTTCCTTTCAGCATGTGAAGCTTCATGGTGGATATTTAAAAATGAAGTGCATTACAGATACCCTCCAGTTATAAGGCTTCCATTTCATCTGCCCGGTGAGCAATGTGTTGTATATGGTCCACAAGAAAATCTTCAAAACGTTCTCGACAAAACCAACAGTGTCTTCAACAATGTTTCTAAAATGGATGGAACTAAACCAAAGTGAGGCTGTGGCACGTGAACTAAGTTACATTGAAATTCCAAGTAAATTTGTTTGGAAAACTGAAGAAAAAAATGGGACTTTCGAAAGATAGGTAAGTCAATTGGTCGTGTTCACATGGTTACTCCATCCATGGGCGAGGCGTATTTCTTAAGAGTTCTTCTTAATAAAGTAAAAGGCCCTAGATCATTTGAGGAGATAAGAACGGTCAATGGAGAAGTTTTACCAACATTTCGTGATGCATGTTATGCTCTTGGCCTCTTAGACGATGACAAAGAATATGTAGAAGCTATCGAGGAAGCTCATTATACAGGTTCAGGATACCCTCTTCGTAATTTGTTTGCGATGATGTTGCTGTCTAATACCTTATCTAGGCCTGAGCATGTTTGGGAAAAAACATGGAAGTACCTGTCAGATGGTATTATGCGTAGACACGAAGATTTATTCGAAATTGAAGGTAAAAAATTAACGCTTAAAATTTTAATTTTTTTTACGTCCCTTTTGTTTTAAATTAATAATTACACACTTTATCATTATTAGGGTTGTCTCTTCCTGATGATCAAATCAAGAATATTACATTGCTTGAAATTGAGAAACAGTTGCTTCGGAATAACTCAAGCCTACGTAGGTTTCCTTCTATGCCTTATCCTAATAATGATTCTATAGCATCTGCAAATAACCGTTTGATTCTTAATGAGCTGAATTATCAAGTAAGTGCGCTGGCTGAGGAATTTGCTACAAACGCACGTTCTTTAACCGATGAGCAGCGTTCAATTTTTGATGAAATCATTCATGCGGTTGATTGTAACAAAGGTGGTATATTCTTTGTTTACGGTTTTGGAGGCACTGGTAAAACCTTTTTATGGAAAACTTTGTCTGCTGCAATAAGATCTAAAGGACAAATTGTTTTGAACGTTGCATCCAGTGGTATTGCTTCTCTTTTGTTATCCGGTGGAAGGACATCACATTCTAGGTTCCGTATACCTTTGAATGTTACTGAACAGTCATTGTGCGGTATAAAGCCAAATAGTGATGATGCTGCTTTATTGAAGCAAACTAAGTTAATTATTTGGGATGAGGCTCCAATGATTCATAAACATGCTTTTGAAGCACTTGATCGTACAATGAAAGACGTCTTGAAGTCAAGTTCTTCAGTTAATTCTGAGTTGCCTTTCGGTGGTAAGGTTATGGTTTTAGGTGGTGATTTTAGATAGATCCTTCCTGTTGTTCCCAATGGGAGTAGAAGAGATATTTAAAATGCCTCAATAACTTCCTCTCCTATTTGGAATAGTTGCAAAGTCCTTACATTAACAAAAAACATGAGGTTAACGTTGGGTAACAACACATCTGAATCCGAAGAAACAAAGGCATTTGCAAATTGGCTTCTTGAATTAGGTGAGGGTAAAGTTGGCGATTCAATTCATGATGATGAGGCAGATGTGGACATTCCAGATGATCTTCTTATTAAGGATTCATCAGATCCGATTTCTAGATTAATTGACTTCGTCTACCCTTCACTTCTTCAACTTTACAAAGACAAAGATTACTTTGGAGAATGAGCAATACTTGCACCTACAAACGAAGTAGTACATGAAATTAATGAAAGGTTGCTTGCATTGTTGCCTGGGGATGAAGTCGAGTATCTAAGCTCTGATAGTATATGTCAGATTGAGAACGCTAATAACCGTTCGCAGGAAGACTTATATTCTCCAGATGTCCTTAATGGTTTAAAAATTTCTGGGTTGCCTAATCATCTATTATCACTAAAGGTCGGTGTTCCCGTTATGTTGTTGAGAAACATAGATCAACAAAATGGTTTGTGTAACGGTACGCGATTACGAATCACCAAACTTGCAAAGCGTGTTATCGAGACCGAAATCATATCAGGTGGAAACATTGGTATCAAAACTCTTATTCCTAGAATAAATATGATACCATCTGATATCAAGATTCCAGTAAAGTTCCAAAGGCGTCAATTTCCAATAAGCGTATGTTTCGCAATGACCATCAATAAAAGCCAAGGACAGTCTTTATCTAAGGTTGGATTGTATTTAAGAGAACCTGTATTCTCACATGGCCAACTTTATGTCGCATTGTCAAGAGTTAAAAGCAGGGCAGGAGTGAAGTTACTTATACTTGATGATAATGGGAATGTGAAAAGTAAAACCAGAAATGTGGTGTATAAAGAAATATTTAGTGATATTTGAATAAAATTTGTATTCGTTGTTTTATACTTTAATACAATATTTCTACTGTATTTTTCTTATACGTTATAATTCCCCAAATAGATGTACGTTGGTGAACCGCGTGTACACGCGGGCAAATATCTAGTAGAGTATAAAACATAATCAACAGTCTAATAAAACACAATTGACGACATACTAAAGACACAATGAATAGAAGACTAAAACACAATGAATACTTTTGAAAAAAAAAGTGGAAAACCCAGTTACGTAAGACACAATGGATGACATACTAAAGACACAATGAACGAAAGACTAAAACACAATGAATACTTTTGAAAATAAGTCAAAAACCCAGTTGCATAAAACATAATGGACGACATAATAAGAACAAAATGAACAGAAGACTAAAACACAATGAATACTTTTGAAAAAAAAAGTTGAAAACCCAGTTGTGTAAGACACAATGGAGATAACGTAAAATACAATGAGTATCAATTAAATATGCAATGAACAATAGGGTATAAAACACAATGAACAGTCTAATAAAACACAATGGACGACATACTAAAGACACAATGAACAGAAGACTAAAACACAATGAATAATAGACTTAAACACAATGAACAACATAATAAAACACAATGTACACCTAAATACAAAACTCATTTGCGTAAAACACAATAAAAAGCATAATAAAAACACAACGGACAAAGTTAAATCATGTGTAGACTAAAAAAACATATATAACATATTTATAAAGCACACGTGCATACTATAACACAATGAACGAGCAGAAGACACAACGGAGAAGAAAACCCATTTAACACGAATTTCTTTTTTTCAATTTTAATGTAGCAATGTGGTACTCATATCAAAGATAAAAAAACGCTCGTTGATATGGTGAAATTTTTTTGAAAAAAAAAATATCGTATGAAAAAGTTGTAGAGGTTTTAAAATGATGAGGGGAATTGACATGTGCATTGCATGGGGAGAGAGAAAGTCAACAAATGTGGTTTTCCTTTTATGTCATTCCTCTAATTTATTATTTATATATTTTAAACAAATTAATCTCAACCCTTCAAATATATGATCAATGGATCACAATCATTTTCACTCTTCCTAGAAAAAAGTGTCTTGTGCATTTGATCATAGTACGGTATGCAGTTGTACATGGTCATCAGTAATACCCTTTTCTCTTAGTTGGCCCTTAGTGAGACTTATGGGTAATAGACCTTTAGTTATTGGATACATAAGCATATCATGAATGCATTCGATACAAAATTCTGATTTCCTCTATTTGTTCTTAACATAAGCGAACAATGATTTCGTATCAAACTCTAATGCAGCTCCTCTCAAACTGTTACTGTTCAAGAATTATGGTAGCTAACTTTATCACAGTAAGTCTTCAACTTAGTATTTAAATGGAGTTAATAAGTTATGAGTCAACTAATAAACTTACCAACAACATTTAATGACCATTCTGTTATGATCATCAACACATTATGTCATGATAACTTAGGTTGTTGTTAACAGCTCCTTATGACTCCTCCATGAGATAGTTATGTCTGTTGACGTTATAATATACCCCGAAATTGACACAATCCTTTTCAACCCTTCAAATATATGATCAATGGATCACAATCCTTTTCACTCTTCCTAGAAAAAGTGTCTTGTGTATTTGATCCTAACCATATATTTTAATCCCTTATATTTAATTAAGTTACAGACTATTAGTTACACTTTTCCACTAAAATCTCTTGAATTTTGAAACAAAAAGTCTTATTTTCACCGACCACCCCTCTTTATCTCCTTTATTTTCTCTCTACAAGAATCCTTTCTCTGTTACTTTTGATTTTTTAAATGGATTATCACCCGCTGACTTATTCACGTACGTCTACCTTGCTCATCCTCTTTCTAATTCTCTCACCACCGCTCACATCCACTCTCCCATTCTGCCGCTCACTTCACCACCGTTGTTCATCGCTATATCACCCAAAGCAGGAAATACATTACACTTCAAGATCTTATATTGTCGGGATAGAAGCAGAAAGGAAAATTTACACTGCTTGATTCTCAATCATATACTCAACGAAATTTATCTACTCACAGTGACATCGAACACTTTATAAGAAACATTGTGGATTAAAAAGTCACTATTCAACGATGAAGTTGTTGTCGGAGAGATATCTGTCAACGATGAAGGCAACCTGAAACAACATATAAAACCTGTTTGGATTCTTTCATGGCGAATTCCTATGGAAGTTGCTATAATAGTTAAGCAACTGTTCATGCAAGCAAGTAAAATTCAGTTGTTGGACATCATAAGCAAAAAGGTCGACCACACCACTAGACCACTACTCAATTCCAAAACATCTGTTCATGCAAGCAAGTAAAATTCAGTTGTTGGACATTGTGATCGGGTACGGAGCAAGTTGTTTTCGGAGAGATATCTGTCAACGATGAAGGCAACCTGAAACAACATATAAAACCTATCTGGATTCTTTCATGGAGAATTCCTATGGAAGTTGCTATAATAGTTAAAGCATGCATCATTTTTTTGGAGAATGAGTTCAATTTCCATGAAAATGGATCTCAGGATGGCTGGTAGATCTAGGTAAGAACATTGTGGATGATGATAATAATAACAACTTCTCTTCAGATTCCGATTGCACCGAATCTAGTCTTCAGGTAAGTCCACTTGGTTAATCATCTATACATTCCATGGGTTTGTGTCCAATGCAAGGATCTTCGAATGCGGTATGCACATTAAATTTCATTAAATAAAAGTTTCTTTCTTTATTTATTACTTGCAACTGAGATTGATTGATTGTTACTCTTGATAGTCATTGTAAAGTTGAGAAACTTGATTTTAGGTAAGAACATTGTGGATAATGATGATAATAACTTCTCTTCAGATTCTGATTGAACCGTCGTATTGTATGGTGTGTGGGAATGCTATAAACCTAAAACTAATAAGAATGAACAACGATGGAATTGGAATTAATGTTAGGAATTGGAGTGGACAAACCGAGGCCTAAGGTGAATCCGTTTTGTGATGCTAAACCTAGAAAGGTTTTGCAGAAAGGTGTGGATTGTTGGAAGATTTATTTTAGGAATTGTTTGAGAATATATTTTCTGATCAAAGGATCCATAACTGAACAGTTATTTGGATGTTCTTGATCATTACAGGAGTGGAACGAGCATCCATTGGTATAGAATAAATAATAATATTGTGTGTGGGGTGGGTGTTGGTAGCGCCGATCCGACTGTTGATTTCTTTCTGCAACCAGTACAACGAACTCTGTACGGGTTGCTTGTTAGCGCCGACCCGACTATTGATTTCTTTCCATTTTTACAATAATTATATTAAAAAAATCACTACAAAACAGCAAAAAGTAACGATCGCTTTACAATGTCGAAAACGACTATCATCAATCTGGTTTATAATTCAAAGGAACTAGGTTGCAAAGGAACTTCAGGTCAGCCAGACGTTTGTCAAAATAATTTTGT
Organism: Ambrosia trifida; assembly: GCA_028751855.1. Lineage (NCBI taxonomy): Eukaryota > Viridiplantae > Streptophyta > Magnoliopsida > Asterales > Asteraceae > Ambrosia > Ambrosia trifida. Next base: position 32,559,656 of record CM054133.1, on the reverse strand, counting down.
ACTATGCATTCTCACACAATGTTCAATAACTGAATTTCACTTGCTTGCATGAACAGTTGTTTGGAATTGTTTGGTGATGTAAAAAAAAGGTCACACCTGTACTAAGTTTAATGTCGGAGAAGAAAAAATTACATGCTTGAAATCAATGGGAGGGTAAACAAAATCGTCTAATTTTCATCTGTTTGCTAGCGCCGATCCGACTGTTGAATTCTTTCCACAACCAGTACAACGAACTCTGTATGGGTTGCTTGTTAGCGCCGACCCAACTGTTGATTTCTTTCCGCAACCAGTACAACGAACTCTGTATGGGTTGCTTGTTAGCGCCGATCCGACTGTTGATTTCTTTCCGTAACCAGTACAACGAACTCTGTATGGGTTGCTTGTTAGCGCCGATTCGACTGTTGATTTCTTTCCGCTACCAGTACAACGAACTCTGTATAGGTTGCTTTTTAGCGCCGATCCGACTGTTGATTTCTTTCCGCAACCAGTACAACGAACTCTGTATGGGTTTCTTGTTAGCGTCGATCCGACTGTTGATTTCTTTCCATTTTTACAATAATTATATTTAAAAAATCACTACAAAATAGCAAAAAAAAACCATGATCGTACTATTGAATTCTTTCCGCAACCAGTACAATGAACTCTGTATGGGTTGCTTTTTAGCGCCGATCCGACTGTTGATTTAAAGGCTGAGCACGAGTATAATCAAACTATCAAGAATCAGAAATTAGTAAAACAACTATTCATGCAAGGAAGTAAAATTCAGTTGTTGGACATTGTGATCGGGTATGGGGAAGTTGTTGTCGGGGAGATATCTGTCAACGATGAAGGCAACCTGAAACAACATATAAAACCTCTCTGGATTCGTTCATGGAGAATTCAGTAACTTCAGGTCAGCCAGACGTTTGTCAAAAGAACATACTTGAAAATCAATGGGAAGGTAAACAAAATCGTCTAATTTTCAGCCGTTTGTTAGCGCCGATCCGACTGTTGATTTCTTTCTACAACCAGTACAACGAACTCTGTATGGGTTGCTTTTTCCATTTTTATGAAAACAGTATTGGAAGAATGTTTCCCTCCTTGTTTGAATTATGGATCTCGTTGTCTCTAAGGTTAGTGGATACCATGGATCAAAGTGTCACACCACGCCAATGGCGGAAACACGTGGCGCGACGGTTCGAAGGACATAAAGTCAAGATTAACACAAACTATAAGTAATTAAGAAAAGGGATCATTTATTATTATGTCGAAACCAGTTTTTAAGTTTACATATCCATAAACCACATTGTTTAATACAATAACGGAGGTTTCCCAAATATATCCCAACACTATGGGAAATAAAGGTGAAAGCCCTCCAAAATATCCGACGCATGCGAGAGATCCCCCGCCCTAACCAGCCATGCAACCCTTCATCGATCAATTACCTGAAAGATATGTTAAAAATCGTCAATATATAAATATTGGTGAGTTCACAGGTTTTAGTTTCCAAAACTTTACTTTTGGGAAATAACACATGTTGTGACCATTATAGGAGTTGCAAGTTCCTACAATCTACTTGAGCCCATAACCAAACCAAGACTAATAATAATGCCCCGCTCCAACTCGTTTCTCGGAATCCAACGACTTAATTTCAGAATACGTGCACCCCTGGCATACGCCGATGCATAACCGACGCTATCGATTAGGGGTGGGCCTTGTCAGGCACCAATAGTACTATCCAAATATTCATTCGGTTTCATTTCCCTGAATTAATGGTTACAGAAGAGAGGACTCAACCCCGAGTGGCGATCACTACTCAGGTAATTTATCCCGTCACACATTTCCCTAACATATCTTTCCCCCGAAAACGTAAAATAGTTTAAAATGGGGCCGTGAAACTCACCTCAACAAGTGCGCAAGCCTGAATAGAGAATAGTACGTCTGAGGTCAACACCTACAAACGTCCTAGACGTATGAGTCACTAAGCCTATAGTGCGTGTGTTTCGGCAAGTTGTACGTCCAACTCCCAAACCACTATTTAGTCCAATTCCCCATTTAATTAAACGTGTATCCTAGGTCCGTTGGTGATGGATTACCCTTTTTACAAGTTACACTTATATTTTCATGAATATTTCTTAACTTGTATAATATTATCCTCGACTCAACTCACTTAACGTATAATTATTTTCCCATTAAATAATTATACTTAAGATCTCGTCGTTCGATATAATATTTTTAACACTCGACCCGACTCACTATACCGTATATTTATTTTCCCATTTAAATAAATATACTAAGATCTTGTCGATCGATAATGTATTTTCTTCGCTCGACTCGACTCACCATGCCGTATGTTTACTTTCTCATTAAATAAACATACTAAGATCTCATCGATTCGATAATATATATTTTTATGGTAATGTTCAAATCGTTAGATTATTTACGTTATTTTTCTCTCACGAATAATTTCCAACATTTAGGAAAGTGCTATGTATTTCTCACCCGAATTATATATTTTAAATCCGTTAAAATATATGTCCTTATTTTCTCCTTAGACGTAATATTACAAATACTTATTTGTTTGTTTATACGCCTTAGTCCGTTTCCACGTCCACATCCAATTACTTAACATATATATACATATATTGTTAATTTTTCCAAGTTCCATAATATATGTATTCTTGAAATTTATTCACCTTTTTAATTTCTACATATATTACTTGGAAGTTTTATAAATATAATTGTATTTTTATTATCAAGACTTGGTTACTTATATATAAAAATGCTCCAACACTTTTATATTTCCATTTATATAAAAGTGTTCATTTTTATATAAGTTCTTCCAAGTTTTTAACTTATCTAACATTTTTATAAAAAAAAACCTTTGTTTTTATATATTTCCACATGTTAGAAAATCTATATTTTTATAAAACTCCATTTTATAAAAATACATTTTTATACAAGATACATATGTATATTTGCTAGTATTTACCAAATCTACCTTGAAAAGTTATCATTTTACACTTTTGACACTAAACTTTCCATAGTTATATTTTTCGATACAAGTTTCTAAGAATATCATTTTAAGTCCCTCAACTTTTAAAGTTACTAAAATAGTTCTTTAACTTATAAAAGTTACATTTTTCCATTCTATCTTTCAAGATTAACAATTTTCTACTAAACTAATGGACTTTATTTTTCCATCTTTGTCATGTTAGTTTATTTTTATGTTTCAACACTTTTAATAGTCTTATATCATCTCATTAAGGATACTAATAAGTGTAATTAGTTTATTTTGTCCAACATGTCCAATTTATATTTTTCAAGTGTGTAGACTTTGATAATGAAAAATTTGTATAACTTATTTTCTAACAAAAGCAACATTATAACAAGTCTTAGATGCTTATGTTAAGATGATTAAAACCATATTTAAGTTCATTCAAGTTCCAATAACAAGTTATGTTTAGATCACCATTTTCTTTAAGTCTTTATGAACTTTATATAACTACAAGAATAATACACATCCATCACCAAATTTTCGGCCCATACACACCATTGTAACACCATTTTAGTCTTTAAAATATATGTTTTATCATGTAAATCTTTATCAAGTTAACCCCTTGTACAACTTGCTTTTAGCTAATAAACATAAACTTTTAAAGACAAGAACAAGATCAAGAACACTTACAACTAGCACAAGGCTAGGAAAGCTAAAAATGCTTGATTTTGATGGAGTTTAGTGTGTTCTTCCTATGTGGTTGAGCTCCAAGCTTGAAACACACAATGGGGGTTTGAAAGATTGATGTTTTTGAAGGAAATTGAAGTGTTTAAACTTGAAAGAAGAGTGTGCGTATACTCTTGATAATCCACGGCAATAAGAGGATGAAAAAGAGAAGATTTTTCTTTGTTTTGATCAAGTGTTGCTCATGTCCTTATAACCTCACACATGATCTTCCAAAGATCACCTACAATCTAATATGGATTTCAATCCCTTAGAACATGGATTCTTTGTACTAGATGAATCTTGGTGGATTGTTTTTAAGGGTGTTTGGCCGTGAGTTTGTAAGCAAAAGAAAGAGGATTGCAATAGATCTTATAAGGACATAAATCTTCATATTATATCATAATCACAATCTGCACCATGCTTTCCAATATCCATCTTAGATTATTAGTACAAAAGGTAAGATTTTTGAACATGGTTTTAGGGGTGGCCGGTTTTGGGGTGGGTTTGGTGGGGTCCACAACACAAAACATTTGTTAATTAATTAGCTAAGCTTCACACTTTAACGTTCGGGTGTCGTTCGGGTATTAATCGGATTTTAATCACGCGTTATTTGGATATTATAATAACCTCAAATAACCCTTAAACATGGTATAGTTTAAGTGTTGATAGGTTAATTAGGCTCTTGTCGGGTGAAATTATAAGTTCCGGTACGCGCACTTTATTCGTTACCGGGAGATTTGTATGTAAAGTTTTCACTTATGCTTTTGGAGTTCCAAAACACATTATATTTTGTTAAAATACCCTTTATTTTATATCCTGGGTGTCCGGGATCCTTTTCGTTTATTTAATTTTTACCGGGTAATCACCAACGTCCATACCGGACAAGTTTATTCGCATATGATCCTATCATGCTTCATCATTAAACGTGTGCATTCCTATGCATCTTATGGGGAATTTACTATTCTCTAAGGCATCAGTTAAACAATTAACACGAATTTGCACTTAATTATGTTAATTACACATTAATTAATTAGTACGGATTTACCTTATTTTTGCCGGTTGTTACACAAAGAGATTTAAAGTTAATAAAACTCATATCTCAAGTCGATGCAAGTTGGTGGTTATTATTTTGTTTTTTAGTTTTTTTTTTACAATAATTATATTAAAAAAACAACCAATTCAAAACACCAAAAAATACCCAAAATAAATCTCTGATCCGAAGCGCCTCGCTTTGGCCTTAGCAAGGCGCTTCGGATTTAAAATTTCAGCTTTTCCTACCACCTCGTACTGACCTCGTTGAAAAGTAAGTCAAGTGCCTCGCTTTAGCCAAAACAAGGCGCTTTAGGGGGTGGAAATAGAAGCCAGGGGGTTTTATTATAACCACCCTTATATAAAAGAGAAATATAATAAAAAAAGAATAGGGAATGGGAGAATTGAAGGAAACCATTTTCAAACTTTGAGGGAGAAAGGGGAAAAAAATGAGGTGGCGTTGATTTGACATTTGGGGGAAGTTGGGGGAAATGCTCTCCACACCATATAGCCTAGCTAGTTTTTGCCAAATATACCCTATACATGCTACCTTTCACGTGTCGCCTTGTAGGAAATGGGTTTACTATTTTATTAAAATAATAATAAAATTATATATAATAATGATGCTCTTGTTATTTATAGGAAATATAAAGTACAATACCGGTTACATAATTAAATAAATATAATAAGATACTACAAAATGTACCAAATCTTGATTCAAGCCAATGTCTTCAGAAAACTTCAACCGACCATCCTATGTAAGGCTTCGCTGCAATAAAAAACAAACTTGTCGTTGATGGTTTTGGTTGAGGATCGTGTTTGACACGGGGCCTTAAAACAGATTTCGCGCCTCCTCTCAGACGGTCTATCTCTCAGGATACAACAACCGGAACAATAGCGTACTGCCGGAGATGACTCTCATACTCGAGATAGCAACGGGTGATTTGGTATTTTAGAAATTTAGGAAAAATAAACAATGAAGTTAGGGATGGTGATGGTGAAAGAATTAGAGAGTACTCCTCTCTAAATTCTATAAAACCTTTTGACAAAAGACTTTTATCTAGTATCTCATTTGTCTATTGTCAATGCTTTTTCTTAAACTAATCATAAGGTTCTTTTATACAACAAAAGCAAAACTCCATATTTAATTTCTATTATTTAAATGCAATTAACACCTTTTTATGAGTCAAATTAAACCTTCATTTGATATATGACATGTTAATGGTAAATAAATAAAATTCATGAGAAATATTCAAAGGCTTCATAATGATTCTTGAAAGAGTCAAAATAACACCTTCTATGACAAAGATAAAAATTTCTACTAGATTCACCAAAGCATAGAAATATTCATTTCAACCACTCAACTTCGAGTTTTGATATCTCATTCATCTTAGCTCTAATTTAGACATGGTTTGGTTCTTTTGTGAAACTCTCACACCATAAAACACAAACTTATAAATAATTATCAACATAACTTATATATAAATACATAATTATTTATTGTCTAAAATTAGTGAAAAACTATTTCAATGTCATTTTTCCAACACGCCTAACTAAATTTTCCACATCATGTGTAGATTCATTGAATTAGCATATGCTCTTTTTCTATATAAATAGAAGAATATATGACCAAATAAATTTATAGTTATCAGAAAATGAAGTCCTATGAGTTTACTTTCTTCCTCGTCCTTCTTTTTGCGTTTATTCTCATTGCTTACGCAGGAAGAACTTCTCTCCCTCAAACTCATAATTCAAAAGGTATACATACTATTTTTTATTTATATAATTATACATATAGATACAAGCATATCCGTACATATATTTATACATGTTTTGTTTATCATTTTATGTTTGTACGTAAGTGATCAGTATAAATCTTTTATCGAGGGTAAGATCCATTGTTTAACTGTCGGTGAAGATATCAACCGTTCGCAACTAGTCGTCGACGAAGACTTTTGCCGGTTGATTATTGATAGCCTCGTAGGCATAAACAGTCTTTATTTATAGTAATGAACGTATGTATACTATATACATGTAAATTTGTAATATTAATATATATATATATATAGGCCAATTATAAAATGAAAACCCTCTTGAGTTGAGAAAACCTTGGAAACCCATGTAAAAAATTGTTATTTTTTTTAAAAAAATAACCAATGTAAAATACATGTTTTTAAGTGTTTTGGGCCAAAAAATAAAAAAAGCGCCGAAGGGATTTTTTTAAAAAAAATAAACAAAGCTGCGAAAACACATGTTTACACCTGATAAAAAACAGCAAATATCTGAAAACATATGTTTTTTTAGCAACTTTGTTTATTTTTTTAAAAAAAATCCATTCGGCGCTTTTTATATTTTTTTGGCTCAAAATGCTTAAAAACATGTATTTTACATTGGTTATTTTTTTCAAAAAATAAAAATGATTTTTTACATGGGTTTCCAAGGTTTTCTCAACTCAAGAGGGTTTTCAATTTATCCTTCCCATATATATATATATATATATATATATATATATATATATATATATATATAGGGGAGGGTTATCTTGAGAACGCTAAATATTGTGAGAACTGTGAGAATAAGTAAAAAAAATCAATCAAAATCAAATTTTTTTAATACAAACCTCATTATAATCAAAATACAACATTAGTAAATGAATTTTCTTGCCAAATAATTCATCTTTTCTTGCAAAAACACTTTCAAATTAACTTTTTGCATATGTGTAAATGAAACAGTTTACAAATGTATAAACAGTAAATGTACACATGTGTAAAAACAAATTATTTGCGTATACGTTTGAATTTTTACACGTAAATTGTGTTTTTGAGATTGTATTTTAGTAATAAAGACAAGTGTAAAAAGAAATTTTGAATTTGAATGGTTTTAGATGTCGTTCTCACGGTTCACACGAAATATAGGTGTTCTCAAATTAACTTTCCCCTATATATATATATATATATATATATATATATATATATATATATATATATATATATGTTTAGGATCCTATACAAAGTACATTTTTCGTGAGAAGTGTGAGAAGGACTAAGAATTGACATGTAGACATCATGTTTTGAATTTAGGAATGATGTTTTAGGTTGTTTTAACTTGAAAAACACCAAACACAACAATCTAAAACACAATACAATGTATTATAGTCATTAAATTTAAAAAAACAGCTAAAACACACTACTTAACGCTTAAAACACACTGCTAATGTTCTTAGCATGGTGTTTTAAGCCTAAAATACATTGTTTTCGGTTTTTAATTGTTATGTTTGGTGTTTTTATAGGCAAAACAATCCAAAACATCACGACTAAGTTCAAAAAAAATGATGTCTAAGTATCAATTTTTAATACTTCTCACAAAAAAAACACTTTGTACACGATCTTGACCATATATATATATATATATATATATATATATATATATATATATATATATATATATATATATATATATATATATAGGGGATGGTTCTATAGTAAACTCTAAATATTTGAGAAAACTCCATAAACTCTATCACAACCATTGATCAAGCATGATCAATGGTTGTGATTCATGGTCCCACCATTTGACTAAAATACTCTTCATTAATTGATATTATATTAAGAAAAGGGTAGATTTGTCCATTAATCCATCTTCTCTCTCCACCTTTTTTACCTTCTCTCTCCATCATTTCATCTTCTCTCTCCACCTTTCATTTCACCAACACCCTCTCTCCACCTTTTCCTCTCTCTACCTCCTCTCTCCACCTTTTCTCTCTACAATTTCTTTCACATACTAATTTAAAGATCCAGATTTATTAATAACATATGCCACACGAGCCCTTTAACACATGTTACTTGGTCTCTTCAAACAAACTCATTTCACAGACATCACTAACACGTGTAACTGGTTCAAATAATTATCACGTTAATTTTGGACTAGTATAACAACATAAAAGAACACATGTATATAAAAATTTATTGCAATCGACATTGAGTGTAACAAATTAATTTCATATAAATCTAAACAATTAAAAAGATGATACAAAACTATCATAAACTAACATAAAAAATACATTTTGCTTCGTTCTTTAATAGTCGTCTTCGGCGTTATGCTTCATTCCTTATTAGGCATCTTCGGCTTCATGTTTCAATCCTTAGCACTCCATCTCTAGTCGATCCTTTTGAGGAGTAGCCGGCTTGAAGTCCGGTGGTTGTTCATATAACATCCTACATTAATTATTTTCAATAATTAAAAATTTGTAACTATAAAATGTTAACTGGGTCAATTTGGGTGTTAGTTGGACATATACTAACATGTGTTAGCATCACTAACACATGTAATTGAACCCTAGCATATGTTAGTTAGGCATATACTAACATGCGCTAGCATTACTAACACATGTAAATTGAACCCTAACACATGTCAATTGGGATAGATTCATCAGTAGGCGCCAATACAAACATATGTTAGCATCACTAACAGGTGTTAATTGAACCCTGACACATCAGTAAGCACCAATACACAAAATTCAAACCCTTCACACAGAATAAACATATATATAAGAAATAAAAAGTAAAATTATCAGAGAAAAATCAAAAGATATACCAAGAAAATAAAAAACACATTTGCTATTTAACACATGTTAATTGAACCCTAACACATGTTAATTGGGATAAAATCAGCTCCTAATTCAGAACTAAAAGACCTTAAAACAAAAAATATGCAATAAAAACACATTTACCCAGATTCAAAAAATATGATCTTTTTAACATCCAATCTAACATAAACAAAATAATAATAATAAAAAAAATCAAAAAGGTTAACATAACTTTTTTTTTCATTCAAGCATTTGATCAAACACTTGGTGTGCGAACAAACTATCCCCAAAATTGTTTATATATTATAAAATCATTATCCCCATTAACAACTGTATGATTCTTATAAAATTTAATGATTGATACTATAATTTTTTTGGATAATATATTTTTTTTAAAAGGTATAATAGTATTATAATTAAAATAAACAATAGTTAAGTAAGAATGATGAAAGGTTCTGTGAACATTTAGCTTTGGAGTGTGTTATCAACATCATCGAAACCAGATCCAGACAATTAAAGCCATTAAAATCACCAAATTTGCCCTTTCATCTTTGAAACTAGATTTACACAATTCAAACACAATAAATAAAAAATTAAAATGAACCTCAAAAGCTTTGCCATCAAAAGCTTTCTTCTTTGTAGATCTAAAACATGTGATTACCTTTTTTTTTTTTTGTGGTGGTAAAGGTAGATGATGGTACTCGACCGTCACCTTCGTTGATCTAGTTGTCTGATAAACTAGGTTTATTAGAGACCTTCGATGGTGGCTTCATTTTCCTGGAGACTTTGAGAGAAAAGAGAAAGAGAGCAAGATTTAGATCTAGTTTATGAGAGAGGTTTGTTGTTTTTGAGAGAAAGAAAGAGAATTGAAAGATATAGGTAGAGAGAGGTGACATATGCCAGGAAAGTGAAAAGAAAGAGAGTTAAATTGTCTAGAATACCCTTGCTAATATAATATGCAAGTAATGTTTGTGGGTGATGTGGACAAACCATGGCCTAGTATTGGGTTTACTAGAGTTTACCCAATTTAGAGGGTTTTCTATGGATACTTCCCCTATATATATATATATATATATAGAGAGAGAGAGAGAGAGAGAGAGAGAGTAGGGATCCTAAGAGAACCAACCCCTATTTGAGAACTGGGAGAACTATTCTGGGCCACACATTTCATATAAAGGCAAAAAAAAAACATTTTTTTTTTTTGCATTAATCGCACATTTTTATGCAAGGAATTTTTTTTTTTATTTTTTTTTTCATTTATACATATATGTATATAGCAGTTATACATATGTGTATATAGCAATTATACATATGTGTATATAGCATTTTTCAGCTATATATATGTGTATATTTCAGTTATACATATGTGTATAATGCAATTATACACATGTGTATATTGAAAAAAAATATAAAAAAAGTAAAAAAAAAAAAAATTTCCTGCATATAAAGCAGCGATTAAAACAAAAAAAAAATTGCCTTAGAGAAATTTGTGGTCCAGAATGGTTCTCTCAGTTCTCAATTTGGGAAAAGATTTTCATTTGAACCAAATCCTATATATATATATATATATATATATATATATATATATATATATATCTAATTATCTATATCTATATCTATATCTAGGTAAAGGTTCAGAATAGTTTTTGTATAAAGTGTGAGAAGTCCATTTAGTCATTGTGTTTTAAATTTTAGCTATGATATTTTCGATTCATTTCGCATGATGTTTTAGATTGCACGTCGAGAGTAAATTAATTTGTGTTTTAAATTGTTACGTCTTGTGTTTTTCTGTATAATACTATGCAAAAATATATATATATAAAACATCATGACTAAAATTAAAAACACAATACCTATATAGACTTTTCATACTTTGTACGAAAAATGAAGAACTCCGCCCTCTATATCTATACTTCTATACTACTATATAATGGGTTCTGAATGAGTAAGATTATCATTTCATATTCATTTAAATGGGGGGTAAAAAAGTAATTTCATTTAGTTTTCAAAACAGATTTAATACAATAATTAAATCAACTTGTTTAACCTATTAAAAGTAATTAGTAATAGTAATAAAAATCATTGAAGCGTTTGAAAAGTTTAACATGACATAAAAGATTTTAGAGAATTTCATAATATAAGATGGTATAAGAAGCATTGTTAAATGTAGATGTGATATTTAATCCGTGAAAACTATGAAATTGCACAAATGTTATTCAAAAGAGATAACTACATGGATAGTCCTTATGGTTTATAGCAAGTAACATCTTAGTACTAACTTATTTTTTTAACATGTTAAGGGTTTATGATTTTAGTTTTGTAACGTGTTGGGGTACTAAGACCAAATCTGTTAGTTTTTCTAGTTAAGTTTTGACAAAATGACTAACATGCCCTATAAAAACTAGATATTTTTGTAATTAACTCTATTTGATTACACGACTAATTTTTGCAATAATTTTTTACTAACATGTCCTAGACCTGTTTAACTTCGTGTCAAGTCATACCGTGTCATAAATTGTCAGCTCCAGTGATGATAGTTGAGTTCAACCGTATGTTGATTTATATTCAAACAATAAGATTGATGGGCATGTAATCACTTTTAAATGTTAATCAAACTTGTTGTATGTGTGCAGTTGTGTATTCACAAGGGACAGAATGCCCTAAGGGCGCTAGTTGTTGGGGCGGTTGTTGGAGGTGTTGGCCACACTAAAATGATATCATGATGGATGGAAATGAATATGGTAACATGCCATATGAAATTATATCATGTATTTTGCTATTGTTGTATTTTCATAAAAGTAAAACAACTATGAATAATGCTTAGTCCTGTAACAAGACATTTATATCAATGGACAGCATTTAAGATTATAATCCAAATTAAATTAGACATATTTGTTGTTGATTTAAGTTTCTAAACCATTTTACTATAATAGCGGTTAGGGGGGCGAAGGCGAACGCCTAGTGGTGGCGTACACCATATAAAGGCAGCTATAAGACCCATCGTAGTGGTGGCGTGATAGAGCGTGAAACAAAAAAATAGCGCCCCCCACACCGTTACGGGGGGCGCGCTATGTTCAAAAAACTTGGGCAGGCGCTAAATTACTAACGCCGGGTGACACATTCAACCACCAATCAATGTTTGACACGTGGACGAGGGGTGGGGCAAAGTTTAAAATCAGGGGCGTTATATATAACCCCCTCCACTACACCTCTTTTTCACTTCAAACCTCATTCTGACTCAGCTGCCACGTGGACCAATCAGAATCAGGGGCATTATATATAACCCCCTCCACTATACATGGTCTAAGCGACTGAAGAGTAACACGTCAACATGTCGAATCGACCAAAGAGTAATAAATTAGCATGCCAACACTTGGTTTGTATGTAAAAAGTATAACATGTTACAAAAACCTTGTTACCAAAAGGCACTTGGTTTCATTCAATAAACATAAAATACCAAATCCATCTTTCATAACCTTTATATAGCATTAAACTTAACAACCAACAAACAACAGAATTTTCATAAACTTACAGCAAACATCAAATCAGTTCGATGATGTCCAGCAATCTTTGCACGATCCAGCACACTAACGAAGAGTCCCGACAGCGCGTTTATAAGTGTACCACTTAGCCACAACAAGATAAGCCCCCAAATTTAGCACACTTAAAACACTCAAAAGCCAGAAAAAGTTCTGCAATTGCCCATAGTTCAGATTATCCGGTATCCACCCGGGTTTGCCTCCTTTAGTACTAATCGCCATCACAATTGTCACCAACAACGAACTCAAGTAATTCCCCAAAGAAACAGTTGTAAGTGATAAAGCCGTACACAAACTCCTCATCGAATCAGGGGCTTGATCATAGAAGAACTCCAGTTGTCCAATAAATGTAAATACTTCAGCACAACCAATCAAGAAATACTGCGGGACCTGCCAGAATATCGACATTGGCATGTGCTCCATATCATAGTAATTGTTTCTTTTCACAATCCCGAGCCTGACGACTTCTAGAGTCCCGGCTGATAGCATTGCAAAGATTGAGATGACTAGACCAATGCCCATTCGTTGGAGCTGGGTTATACCCGATTTGTGGCCTGTGTATTTCCGGGCCATGGGTACTATGATCCGGTCATAGACTGGGACCCAGAAGATTACACTAAGAGTGTCGAAGATGCTGAGCGATGCTGGAGGGATTTCAAAGTTGTTGATTGTTATGTCCATGGTATCACCTTGAAGAACGAATAGGTTGCTCATTTGACTGTAAACAGCGCTGAAGATGATACCGGTGGCCCATATCGGAAGTAGTTTGATGATGGATTTGAGTTCCTCGACCTGGGTTACGGTGCAAAGCCGCCATGCGTTGATGGATCCTTTGGCATAATCTGATTGTAACTCCATAGCTGCTTTGTCGAAGAAACTACAAGAAAACACGTTTCAGGTTAAAAGCGAGGGGACAAATGAGTACTTTTATGCGTTGGTAAAAACAGTTTCCGAACGTAATGAGTATTTCTTATGTGCATGTTAAAACAGGTCAGATGGGTTTGGTTGACCCATCAACACATGTTTGTACATTTCTTTCGACTTTGTAATAACATAATTTAGATAGAAGCATTTCAGAAACATTAAATAACCCATTTGACCCGTTATCAAACAAATACAACAAGAATTGACCCATTGTTATATAAAAGATCAAATTGCCAAAAACATGTTAGTTCGTTTACCTAAAATCTTTGGTGTGATCAAGTTTGCGGCTTCCCACAATCGCAGACTTAGTATCCGCGGTCTCATACAAAAGAGACTTATCATCAGGTACACGGACCCTGCGTTTTCTCCACGAAGCTACAATGACCTGGCAAATACGGGTCAATGGGCTCCCACCCGGTTTCTGATTCCGGTACAACCGGGTTCCTGAAAAGAACGATACGACCGCAAGAGCCATGGCTACAGCCGGGATACCAAACCCCCAACCCCAACCCACATTATCTTGGATCCAAACAAGAAGAGATCCAGCAATTAATGCACCAATATTGATTGAGAAATAAAACCAATTGAAGAAAGAACTCTTGTGCTTATTCTCCACCTCATCAGCCTCGTCAAACTGATCTGCACCGTAGGATGAGACACATGGTTTGATCCCACCGGTTCCCAGGGCCACTAGATAAAGTGACAAAAATGTGACTGCAACAGTTGTACTGGTGGCATGGCAATCCTCATGTGACACACAAGCTGGCCTTAATCCAGGAACAGCTGCTGATACTGTCAATAAAGTCATACCCTAGATAACAAAGTCAAAATCATAAATGTTAGAAACTGCGAAATGCGTTGCATGGGTCAGATTAGGCTGGCCCATTTAACACTCCCTAAGCTTTTGAAAACGCTTTGGGCGACTTTGACCATTTCATTTAACAAAGTTTTAACATGTTTTAACTGTTTGACCCATTGACAAGGAAACTACAAGCATTCAAGTATCAAACACCTATATGCTTAAACTCACATATATATTTAAATGTGTATATATACATATATCAATAAACGTACCACGACATAGATCATTGAGAAGATAGCAATGGTCCAGTATCTGCCTAGATAAGCATCAGCAAAAAACGCCCCTAACAACGGTGTGATATAACACGTTCCAGACCAATTCGAGACATTCTTTGAGGCAGTAGCACTATGCTGATTAAGGTTATTTTTGAAATAAAGTACCAAATTTGCACTCATTCCATAGAATGCCAATCGTTCACAGCACTCGTTTCCTGTTAAACAAATCAAATCATCAATAGCAGCCTCATTGAAAACGGGTCAGTTTTTGACTTCCAAGAGTCAAATGGGTCGCCTTTTAACTTCAAAACCAACATTAAACAACCCAAATATTACACAAATAAATAATATTTAGTAACCACAGTAACAAAACTGTTAGGATATAAATAATTCAAAGACTAGAAAACCACTCTATGTGCATCAAATTAAGATATTCTTATTAACAAGTTTGACTTTATAAAAGTCAAAAGTGCAGAATTTACCAAGAATAAAAGGGCAGGCCTTCCAGGTTCCTGTAGTCTTCCTGTTAGCAGGATTGTTTTTATAATCAACTGTACCATCTTTAGTATATGCATCATTTTCTTCTGTATCAACCTTAGTGGTTGTATTTACAATTTCTGCCATCAATTCCTTCAAACTCTAAAGCTTAAGCTTTTGGTTGATTAATAATCAATGAAAAGCATCAATTAATCAATTACTGCATATTTATATGTACAATAATTAGCAACTAAATTGCAAAAGAAACAAATTTGGCAAAAAAACAAGAAAATTAAAAAAATCTTGAATTTTGATTTGTAGTTTTGGTATAAAACATTTTAGTATTACCAAATAATAACTTTACAGACGAATATTCGATCCAACCACCCCACTAAAATAATCTTCAAGATAGTAAAAAAAATGAATCTTGTAATCATGGTTGATCCCAGTCAACATAACTAAATAAATAATATTAATAATTATGACAGAATGAGTTCGATTAAACAAGAAAAACAAGAAATTAGACTGGATATGTATGGAGTACCTGAAAGAATGAATATTTAGTTGGGCAGAGCCGCAAAGAGTGAAACTGTGAGCAAATGCTTTGAATATAGGTGCTTACAAGAAGGTTTGACTTATTAGTCGCAATATGATCATCATACGGAATCTTATACGTATGCCAAAAGATTCAAAACAAATTGCTCAATTAATGATCCATCGGTCCCACCTGTTATTTTCACAAAGAGAAAAGCATCACAGCCTCTATTTATATACTTTTTCTTACTAATATTTTAGAGAATAATTTTTAAAATATAACTTAAAAGATAACTACAACTCACTCTCTACAAGACTAAAGTGCTGAATCATTAAGATGGTCTGAATGGTTAAGAGGCTCTAAATGGTTAAGATCTGAATCATTCAGCATCCCTTATTAGCTTAATGGTTCAGCACTTAATCATTCCATTCAGATGCTGAAACAAACAGTCTGAAGTCTGAATGCTGAATGATTCAGACCTGAATGGTTAAGAGGCTGATTAAGAGGCTACCAAACAACCCCTAAGTGTTGTGGGGGTTGTATCCTGAGTGGCGTTATTCTCTAAGTATGGTAGCCTACGAATGGTCATTAAAAGGATATGTCTGAATAATTCATAGTCTCTTAATAGTTAAAATATAATTTTAAATATGAATGGTTAAGAGGTAACATCTTACTACCCACCCTTGTGGTGGAGTGGTATCAGGTGATGAGGGAGAGACACTTGATCCTTGTGGTCATGGGTTCGAATCCTGAGCCAGCCAGGTTTTACCGGTTTGCTACCGTCGTGCCTTCGGGCGGGTATGCAGGCCGGGTTTTCCCTAGAACTAGCACACGAGTGGGCTAGGGGCTCTCGTGCGTGCGGGTTGAGCCGCCGCGAGGCTCGTGAGTTCGGCTCCGAGTCTGTGGGCTTCCCTTTGCCAATGGGGGCCGCGTACGAGTGTACCCGACGATTCTTTAGTTGGCCGTTCAAAAAAAAAGAGGTACATTTTAATGGTTGCCTTTTAACCATTCAGACTCAAGGTTACCTCTTAACCATTCAAAGGTTATTGACTATTAAGAGGTAGCCTCTAAATGATCATTAAGAGACTACCAAAGAGCCCCGTCATGTGACAATGACTAGATGCTTACTAGATAGTGGTTAAAGCCCCTTCCCAAATAACTTGACCTTGTTGTGGGGCTTTATCCACATTGGGGCTTCAATGACCAAACCCACACTTCAAATACTCTACTAGCGCCCATTACCACCCTCACTTTAGCTCGTTCGTGCCTCCAGTAACCCGCCCCGTTGCGTTGTACGCGAGCCATGTGGCAGCCACTGTGGCTAGCGCCACCCCTCACTTCACCCACAACGGACAATCTAATAGAGCACTTTAGAAAATACAAAAGCAACTTTCTATGTTTAGAGACTCACGTTCAAGCCTTTATATGTATTAAGAAAGAGAAAAAAACAAAAAAAGTGTTTGTTAGTAAGAAAAAAAATAAAGAATGGAATGTGTGAGGTTATTAGAAAATAAACAAATTTTATAGTGTAGATAGAAAAAGAGAATGGGATGTGAACGTTCTTAGAAGAGTTTTCGTAACCTACGTTTCGTATCCAGTTGTAAAATTTTGTTTAATACTGTAGAATATTATGGTTTCAATGCTTGATTATTATTTCATTATCTCATACATATATACAAATGACATTCCCTTATATTTGGGAAGTGATAAACACAACATTAAAGATAAATCCTATCTATAATTACAATTCAAATATATAGTCTATTACACCCCCGCAGTCGAAGCAAGAGGGGGGCGAATGTTGAGACTGGAGCGGAAGTCATCAAATAACACACGAGGTAGACCCTTGGTAAAGATATCAGCAATCTGCAGACGTGTCGGAGTATGGAGAATGCGGATAGTGCCACGCTGAACATGCTCACGAACAAAGTGAATGTCGAGCTCTATATGTTTCGTACGTTGGTGCTGAACCAGGTTGTTAGACAGATAAATGGCACTAATGTTGTCACAGTAAACCAAAGTGGCAGTGGACAAGGGATGACGCAACTCGAGGAGCAGGTTGCGCAACCAGCAAACTTCGGCAACAACATTTGCTACGGCGCGATACTCAGCTTCAGCACTGGAGCGGGAGATAGTGGTTTGCCTTTTCAAAGACCAAGATAGGAGATTAGTGCCCATGTAAACACAATAACCAGACGTGGATCGACGTGTATCGGGGCAACCTGCCCAGTCAGCATTGGTGTATGCCCGAAGAGAAATAGTGGAGCAAGGGGATAAGGTAAGACCGTAGGTAGTTGTGCCCCGAATATAACGAATAATACGTTTTAATGCATTCCAGTGATCAATGGTCGGACTGTGCATATGAATGCAAATTTGCTGAACTGCATAAGTGATGTCTGGTCTGGTGAAGGTCAAATATTGTAGTGCTCCTGCGAGGCTTCTGTAAAGGTTGCATTATCAAGCGGAGCACTGGTCAAGGCACTTAATTTCGGCTTGGTATCAACCGGTGTAGCAACCGGGTTACAATTCTCCATACCTGCTCCGTTAACAATATCAAGTGCATATGACGTCTGAGATTAGAACATAGAGTTACCTGTGCGTGTGACAGAAATACCCAAAAAATAACTAAGAGGTCCAAGATCCTTCATTGAGAATTCAGCCGCGAGGCTGCCCATGAGTTTCAGACGTAGATTGTCTGAAGATGTGGTGAGAATAATATCATCTACATAAATTAGAAGATAAGCAATGTCACCCCCGTGGTGGTATGTGAAAAGAGAGTTATCACATTTACTTTGAGAGAAACCAATAGAAGTCAAGAAATCTGTAAATCGTTGGTACCACGCCCTTGCTGCTTGCTTGAGGCCGTAGAGAGATTTCGTAAGCCGACAAACATGATCGGGAAAATCCCGATGACGAAACCCCATAGGTTGATACATCTAAACTGTCTCAGTGAGATTACCATGGAGAAAAGCCTTAGTAACGTCCAGTTGATGGATGGACCATGACTGAGAAAGTGCCAATGTCAACACAGTCCGTATAGTAGCGGGTTTAACAACGCGGCTAAACGTCTCCCCACAATCAACACCAATTTCCTGATTTCGACCGTCACACACCAATCGAGCCTTAAATACGTGTAAGATCCTTACCCTAACGTTACTTTAATTGAACTGTTTATGATAAAAAAAAGGGGGTACAATATACGTACATACATATATTTAATCAAGGTGTATATCCTACTTACTTAGAACATTGGATCAAAACATTGTAACATGTCGCGATAGTAAATTAATTACACACAAGATATTCACAACGGAAGAAATAGGTTTTAAGATGACAAGTTACGACAAAACCTTCAAACATAGGGCCTCCATTCAATAGTTTAAGGTTTCCCTTTTTGACTCATTTGGTTCGTCCGGTTCGCATTTAACGTTGGTTTGACAGTCTCGAAATACTCCACAACTGGTGTTGCAAAACAAGGTCGAGTTGACCGATTACTCCCCGAGTACTCGCTTCAGGGTAAGTCACCGAGTATAGTCAAGTTGGCCGAGTACTCCCCGCATAGGCCGATTTGAGCCCCGAGTACTGCTCCAATTAGGCTGAGTACTCGCTTTAGGGTAGGTCGCCAAGTACAAGCCCAAACTGAGTTTTGCAACACTACCTCAACATATCATACAAACATAACACAAGGATTAGCAATAGAAACATCATTTGAATAAAATTGAAAACAAAATTTTGTTTTGATTCATGTTCGCTATACGTTACTGTCCGGGATCGTAGCTTACGGTTCATGCCTTCGGTCCTTTTGTTCTGGAAAGTAGCCCGCCGTAAGTTATGGTCTAGGATCATAGCTTACAGTTCATGCCTTCTGACCCTATGCCACTCCTGAGCCGTAGCTTACGGCTCCTGGCCATAAGCTACGACCTGGAGTTGATGTCTTGCTTAGCCAATTCTAATTACCCCATTTCGTGAGCGTTGCAACATGAGAGCATAAACATGACCGAAACACCCGAAATCTCAATTTTTCTATGTTCCTAGGCAATGCCTCGAGCTCTACAATCCGTTTGGGAATCGCCTATACTTTGGTCTTACTTGCCTATTACTTTACTTGAGCATGATCTCCCATTTTGACCCATTTGTATGATCAAAATGATGACTATTTGTACCAATGGCTATGATTGTACTAACCCTACTATAGCTCTCGACCATAGCCGTAGCTTTTTAAATATATTTTTATGCTTGACAAGAGTAGCTAAAGCTTTTAATAAAATATGTAAATGATTAAAATAGACATAACTAAAAACTTTTATGCAGTACTTTTTATTTTTTTCATCCCATATACATAAAACACCAAATCCATCAAACCAGTTCTATGATGTCCAGCAATCTTTGCACGATCCAGCCAACTAACGAAGAGTCCCGACAGCACGTTTATAAGTGTACCACTTAGCCACAACAACATATACCCCCAAATTCATCACACTTAACACACTCAAAAGCCAGAAAAAGTTCTGCAGTTGCCCATAGTTCAGATTATCCGGTATCCACCCGGGTTTGCCTCCTTTAGTACTAATCGCGGTCACGATCGTCACCAACAACGAACTCAAGTAGCTCCCCAAAGAAACGGTTGTAAGCGACAAAGCCGAACACAAACTCCTCATCGAATCAGGGGCTTGATCATAGAAGAACTCCAGTTGTCCAATAAATGTAAATACTTCAGCACAACCAATCAAGAAATAAGGCGGGACCTGCCAGAATATCGACATTGGCATATGCTTTACATCATAGTAATTGTTTCGTTTCACAATCCCGAGCCTGACGACTTCTAGAGTCCCAGCTGATAGCATTGCAAAGATTGAGATGACTAGACCAATGCCCATTCGTTGGAGCTGAGTTATACCCGATTTGTGGCCTGTGTATTTCCGGGCTAAGGGTACTATGATCCGGTCATAGACTGGTACCCAGAAGATGACACTAAGAGTGTCGAAAATGCTGAGCGTTGCTGGAGGGATTTCAAAGTTGTTGATTGTTATGTCCATGGTATCACCTTGAAGAACGAATAGGTTGCTCATTTGACCGTAGACAGCGCTGAAGATGATACCGGTTGCCCATATTGGAAGTAGTTTGATGATGGCTTTGAGTTCCTCGACCTGGGTTACGGTGCAAAGCCGCCATGGGTTGATGGATCCTTTAGCGTAATCCGATTGTAACTCCATAGCTGCTTTGTCTAAGAAACTACAAGAAAACATGTTTCAGGTTAAAAGCGAGTACTTTTATGCGTTGGTAAAAACGGAATGTTGGAAAACATGTTAGTTTGTTTACCTAAAATCTTTGGTGTGATCAAGTTTGCGGCTTCCCACAATCGTAGACTTGGCATCCGCGGTCTCATACAAAAGAGATTTATCATCTGGTACGCGAACTCTACGTTTTCTCCACGAAGCCACAATGACCTGGCAAATACGGGTCAATGGGCTCCCACCAGGTTTCTGATTCCGGTACAACCGGGTTCCTGAAAAGAACGATACGACCGCAAGAGCCATGGCTACAGCCGGGATACCAAACCCCCAACCCCAACCCACATTATCTTGGATCCAGACAAGAAGAGATGAAGCAACTAATGCACCAATATTAATTGAGAAATAAAACCAATTGAAGAAAGAACTCTTGTGCTTCTTCTCCACCTCATCATCGTCGTCAAACTGATCTGCGCCATAGGACGAGACACATGGTTTGATCCCACCGGTTCCCAGGGCCACTAGATAAAGTGCCAAAAATGTGACTGCAGCTTGTGTACTGGTGGCATGGCAAACCTCTTTTGACACACAAATCGGCTTTAATCCAGGAACAGCTGCTGATATTGTCAATAAAGTCATACCCTAGATAACAAAGTCAAAATCAAAAGTGTTAGCAAAGTTTTAATATTTTAACAGTTTGACGTGTTTGAAAGTAAAATACAAGCATTCGGGTATCAAACACCTACATGCTTGAATTCACATATATAATGAAATGTGTATATACAATTATATTATTATACATATACATATATTCATAAATGTACCACGACATAGATCATTGAGAAGATAGCAATGGTCCAGTATCTGCCTAGATAAGCATCAGCAAGAAACGCCCCTAATAACGGTGTGATATAGCACGTCCCCTGCCAATTTGAGAGGTTTTTTGAGGCAGTAGCAATATGCTGATTAAGGTTGTACTTGAAATACAGTATCAGATTTGTACTCATCCCGTAGTATGCCAATCGTTCACAGCACTCGTTTCCTGTTGGAAAAAGACAATCAAATCATCAATAGCAGCCTCATGGAAAACAAGTCAGTTTTTGACTTTTAAGAGTCAAATGGGTCGCTTTTTAACTTCAAAACTAACATTAAACAACCCATATATTACACAAATAAATAATATTTAGTAACCACAGTAACAAAACTATTAGGACATAAACAATTTAAAGATCACAAAACTACTGCATATGCATCAAATTAAGATACAAAATTAACAAGTTTGACTTTGTAAAAAGTCAAAAGTGCAGAATTTACCAAGAATAAAAGGGCAGGCCTTCCAGGTTCCTGTAGTCTTCCTGTTAGCAGGATTGTTTTTGTAATCAACTGTACCATCTTTAGTATATGTATCTTCTTCTGTATCAACCTTAGTGGTTGCATTCACAATTTCTGCCATCAATTCCTTCAAACTCTAAAGCTTAAACTTTTGGTTGATTAATAATCAATGAAAACCATCAATTACTGCACATTTATAGAAAATATGTATAAGAATTTGCAACAAAATTACAAAGAAACAAATTTGACATAAAAAGAAGAAAATTAAAAATCTTGATTTTGATTTATAGTTTTGGTATAAAACATATGAGTATTCCCAAATAATAACTTTACAGACGAATATTCGATCCAACCACTAAAGATTCAAAATAGTAAAAAAAATGAATCTTTTAATCATGGTCGATCCCAGTCAACCTTAATAAACACAAAATAAATAAATAATATTAATAACTATGACAATTGACAACTTGAAAAGCGTTAATCAAATAATAATAAAAAACAATGTTTTCTGTAATAAAATAATCTTGATTATAAAATCAATTTCAATTGAGAATTAAGCGAACCAGATTATCATGCAAACAATGGAAGAATCAGAATTCTACTCAGAAAAAAATCTTGAAATCGCTGAAAAGTTTTAGTGTTACAAATACACAGTGTTCGATATCAAGAACCCTTTTTTCAAAAACAGAAAATTAAACAAGAAAAACAAGAAATTTAGACTGAATATATATGGAGTACCTGAAATAATGGATATTTAGTTTGGCAGAGCAGTCGCAAAGAGTGAAAGTAAGCAAATGCTTTGAACACAGGTGCTTAAAAGAAGGTTTGACTTATTAGTAGCAACTAGTTTTTTTGCCCGCGGTGTGCGACAGGTTGAACCGTGCAGTAACACATAAAGTGTAAAACAAAATGTTCTACATAAAATTTGTATAAACACAATGCGTAAAAGACAATTACTAAGCGTGTAAATACAGTGTTTTAACTTGGTTCGGAACTAAAATCTACATCGAAACGTGGACCAACTGGAAGCGCTCATTTTATAAGTACGAAAACGTATTACATTTGACATTCAAAAGAAGAAAAACTTAAGTCGAAACGTAGACCAACTCGTGTTTATACCGACACATATATAAAATATTCACACGCAAAAAAAAAAAAGTTTTTTTTCCAAGTAAGGTACGAAAAAAAAAAGTTTAAGTCGAAACGTAGACAAACTCGTATTTATATCGATACATATAAAAAAATTCACACGTAAAATAACAGTTTTTTCAAGTAAAGGGGCTAAAAATAACAAATGGCAAAGTTAGGGGGTTAGATTACTTGCAAAACAGTTTTTCATGTAAAGGGGGCTAAAAAAAATGTCAAAGCTGAGGGGCTGAATTTGACAAAGTTGTAAAGTTGGAGGGTCGATAGGAAAATAACCCACCGACATTACTTTTTAATATAGATATAATATGATGATAATAGTGTAAACGAGCCGAGTCGAGCCCGAGCTTGACTAGGCTCGAGCTCGGCATGCTCTATTGAGGCTTGAGGTCGAGCTCGCTCGGGTCGAGTCTACTATTATGAGCTCGAGCTCGGCTCGAAAGTATAATTAAATTGAGAGTATTAACCAAAATTAGGAGTATTGGTAGTCAAAATGATAATTGGAAGTGATATCGGTCAACGAACAATAATTTAAAGTATTTAAATTCAATTTCCCTAAAGAAATGAACTTTGACTTGATAATTATAGATCTAGATGAGTTATTTTTAAAACATTTTGTTGAACTAGGCATTAATTTTTTTTTTATGTAATTGATAAATGTGATTTCAATTTAAATGTACTTGCTCGTGGCATTATAACCTAGTGACATCTTAGGGGTGAGATAAGGCTTAGGGAGTATTTGATTCTGGGTTCGATTCTCACAATGGGGTTTTTTTCCCAGATTTATTGGATTTCCTCTTAAATTGGTATATAGCCATTATTGCATAGTGAAGATGGATATGATCGAAATGTTCCGCTAGTGGCACGATGATACTCCAGTGATTCGTTAGTAATCTCAGTCGTTAAAAAAAATAAAATGTACTTAATCATTTAGTTATGCTTTTAGCACATTTAAATTAACTTAAAAATTGAATTTGTAAATATATAAATATACTAATACAGATAAAAAAAATAAAAATCAAAACTTGGATTTTGTTTTTATTTTTTATTTTTTTTATCATTTAACATATTGTACATTTACCATACAAACTATCAAATCACATTAAGTATTTAAAAATTATAGGCATTGCTAAAAAGCTATTATTATTTTTATTCTCTATTTTTATTTTTTATATTTTAATGAATATAATTATGAATTTGGTGATATTTGAAGATTTAAATATAAGCTTTTATCTAAAAAATAGATTTTCTTTGAAAAATTATTTATTAATTTTATATTAAATTCATTTGGTTAATAATATACTTACCCAATATCACTAATTACTCACTATCACTAATTAAATAATAAGTATCCCTAATTAAATAAGAAAGAGGTGTGGGAAACAACAAAAGGTGAAGACATCAGTGTTGAAGCGAGAGAATTAAACCAACGTGATATTTTCAACAGACAGACACATCACAAGCTTCGAGCGGATTTGATTGAACACATTTGAAATCTTCCTCGATACAATCAACATAATATTTTAAACAGATAGACACATCTCGCCGATTTTGGCTCTTAGAGAGGACTTCTCATTACGCTAATGTGAATGTCACATGTCACTCAATATCACTCAAAGTATGACCACACTGTATAGTCTTAGAATAGTCATAAGTATCCTTAACTATTTTTATTTATTAGTTATAAAGCTATAGATTTGTTATTATGAAAAATATATATTCCATACTAGATTATATATTGGGAGCGTCCTGAGGTTGAGAAATTTAATATGACGCATTAATTTTGTATATGAAATATACTGATGTATAACTATAATATTAATATCTAACCTAAAACAATGTACAACTCCAATGCTAACGCCTAACCTAAAATAATGTAGAACTCCAATACTAAACAAATGTACAACTCTAACATACTAATATTGATACCTAACCTAAAACAATGTATAACTCTATTAACCTATTCGGCTACTGGTTTGAACATAATTAGTGACTTGCCTATACATGATTAATGAATTACCTGAACACGTGTTTTTTTTCATTAATGAACAATACCCCACAAAAAAATAGTCGTTTTTTCCTCCATTTTTATATAGAACTATGGTACTCGTTGGATAGATAATAAAACGTTCGTTAATTTGGTGTAATTTTTTCTTTAAAAAATCTTGTAGATAAAAGATATTAACGTTTAAAAATTATAGGAGGAAACATGAGAGAGAAAAATCCAATTTCGTTTTTAAACTTTTTTTTTTCTAAAATTAGTTAATGCCACATTGCATCCTATATGACACTCTCAAAGGAGAGAATGACTATATGAGTGCCATGTAGGATTTAAGGCTTTTAATTATATAACAGAATAACATTTCACATATATATATGTTTTGTTCATTTTTACTTAAAAGTTTGGGACTCTTAAAATGTGTGCCTCAAATAAATAGGTATAATTTTATGGGATTTCGTAATATGTTTAATAAATTATTTAATATACTTTTATTTAATAAATTATTATACGTTTAGAGTATATTTAAACAAATACAAATTTATAGGACTTTCTAAGATTGTTCAATAAGATAAACTATAATATAGCATCATTTTTAGATTTGCTTCCATAACCTTGCGCGTCACAACGATGCCGTCTTATAAAAATTTTTTTGTGTGGTTTTCAATCGATAGCATGTGTCAATATCATCTTGAGCATATTTCTTCCGATTGCTATATTGAGTGATGATGTCGTCATACAAATCTGGGCCTATATCGACTGAAACCCTGCTACGTAGCACAAGTGTTTTACTAGTAAGTTATAATTGCAATAATACAATATACAAACCAATGTGTGACACCCGACATATTTGGCTTAAACACTTTAGTAACATCTAAGTCTACCTTAGCGGGAAACGTTTATAAACGGACTTAACTGGGTTAGTTGAGTCGGGCCAAGTTAGGATTGTCCAGGGTTCAATGATCTGGAGGATCATTGGGAGTCATTTTGTGAATACACTAGTACCGGGTCCCGTTGTTGGTGACATTACATGAACTAATTAAGTATATGTGTAGATTATGGGTCGTGTGGTGGATTATATACATAGATGTGTTTAAATGATGTGTAAATGATTATACGTGCTTAATTATGTCAAACATAGACTAAGGTTGCATGCTCATGTGTTAAGGTGTGTTAGAATGCGTTAAACACGACAAACTGGAAAACTAGATAAACATGGATTCTGGTTCGACCACTTCGAGTGGTCGAAGGAGGAATTATGTTTTGGTTCGACCCTTTGTAAATGGGCGAACCTGGGATGTGGAATTGAAAGAATTTCCTTCGACCAGGACAGGGCTCATTCGACTCTGTGAAAGGGTCGAAGGAGGCTACCTTCGACCACTGATAGGGGGCGAAGGAGGATTAGTATAAATACCAAACTTTGTCATTTTTCACCATTTCACAAACCCTAACCGTCTCAAAACACTCTCAAACGATTTTAATCACTAAGGAAGGAGTTTTTGCTCTTCTTTTGCATAATCTAACCCATCTACAACATCTAAACAAGAATCCAAGGTGTGTTCTTAATCCTAAATCTTTTAAGGCATTTTAATCCGTTTTATCTAACCCTAAATGTCCAGATCTGTTCTAAGGAAGTTTTTATCAATAAAAACCTTAAACATCTTTCTAAACCAAAACCTTATCATTTAACATAGGTTTTCATGATAATAAACATATGTTAATTATGTATTATGTGGTGTTATGTGTTGTTTAATGATTTGCTGTTGTATCTATGATAGAAACATGATATAGGATTGTTATTGATGCTAGTTTATTGTTGTTTAGGGTTAGAGATGGATAGATGGTGATATTATGGGTATTTTGGGGGTTTTAACGAATCTAGACTCGATGCATGATATTTATGATCAATAGAACTAATTGGGAAAAATCGAACACTCGACAAACTGAGCATTTTTAAGTTGAATATGGATTGATTTCAAAAGTTTCCAAATTGGGTAAAGAATCCATGCATGATTGTGACGTTTTCATAATTTTTACCATTTTGGGAAAGGGCTGAAAAGGACGTATTTTTGGGAGAAATCGGTGAGGTTTTGTAGGGATAAGTTATTCATACTTGACTGCCGTGTTTGATGATGTTTCGAGGTGTTTCGAATGTGTTTGAAGCGTTTTTAGGAAAATTTGTACAACAGGGGCGAACCTGGACTCCTTCGACCAATCGAATGGGCGAAGGAGAGAATCCAGGGTCGAACCTGGATTATGTTTGGGCGAACGAGGTAAACGGTCGAAGGATACATCAAAACGGTCGAACGTGGTAAAAATGGGCGAAGGAAACTTAAAACGGGCGAAGGAGATTTAACCTGACTGGTTCGACCGTTCTGATGCAGAAATGAGATTTTTGATACAAACTAAGTGTTTTATGCTTGAACCTTGTGTGTAATCTATGTGTACTTGATTAGTTAGGGTAATGAGTCACCAACGGGATGTCGGGTCGGTCTAGTGTGTCGGTTAAACATTTAAACACGCTTTAAAACATACTTGGTTACGATCTGGACAATCGGGGACTAGATAACCTTATGGTTATTAGTCGGAACACTTATGTGAACATTTTGATAGATCTCCGGTAGAGGGATTATCAAGGGCTTAGCATTTTTACTAGTAACCGAAGAACGCTATCTAAGGTGAGTTCACGGCCCCACTTTTACTGCTTTAACTTTTGGGGGAGAAAACATGCGCTAAACCATTTTGGTAACATATGTCATACTATGGTTTTTAACTTTGTATTGCTATACGATCTTTGGAAGTCCTGGGGGAAACCATGAATGTGCGGGGATGCACAACGGGGGAAATGTGGATAGATCTATTGGGCGTGACCTGCCCCACTTGTCGGCTTGGAGGGTCGGGCGGGTGCATGTTGTCTCGAACTGGAACATTGGTATCATGCTGAACATTCGGGCTGCTTAAACATATGCTAAACATTGCTAAACGTGTCTAGTAATGGTTTCCAATCGTAGTAGTAATAAAACATACGCCTAGCTAGCATACTTGGTAACATTGATATAGTATGGACATGGTAACGTTTTGGTAACAATTGGTAACATATTGAACAAACCTGTGAACTCACCAGCATTATATGTTGACGTCTTTTTGGCATGTTTTTCTCAGGTCGCTAAGGTAGCAACAAATGGAACTAGGCGCACGGGTCTGCATTGGCGTCTAGATTTAGTTCATGTTTTATAATAAATACTTGGTACATTTGGGTCTATGGTTTGTAACTTGTTAAATGCTTCCGCTACTGATTTTAAGTTTATGAAAACTATGTTTTTTTTTTGATATCATGTATCTTCATATAGAGTTGTTTATTGTGACCGTTGACTTGGATCCTGGTTTGTCATGCGCCTCGCGGTAAAACTCCGCAAGTGGAAATTTGAGGGTGTGACACAATGTTTGACTTTTGCTTTCTAGTTTTCAATAATACAAAAAGTATATTTATTTTAATACTGAAAAGGGCCATTTTACTTGAGACAACTCACTTTATGATAAAAACATATATAAATAGGGTGGTGATGATAAAAACCCCGGCTTCTATTTTCAACCCCCTTTTTAAAGCGTCTCGCTATGGCCATAGCGAGGTGTTTGGGCTAACTTTTTATCGACGTCAGTACGAGGTTGCATAAAAAGCTGAAAAATAAGACCCAAAGCGTCTCGCTATGACCAAAGCGATGCGCTTTGAGTCAGGGGTGAATTTGGGTTTTTATTTTTATTTTTTTAATATAATTATTGTAAAAAAATTAAAAATAAAAAAAAACAAAGTAATAACTCTAATTAAACTATCATTAATAACCCTAAAAGTGTTTTTTTATGTTTTATTTAAAAAAATAATAATAATAACCCTAATCAAACTATCATTAACCAAAATAAAAATTCTACCTTTCTAGATTCTATCCTAAATGAAAATTCAATACTTCCGTGAAAGATACAACATTCATCTTCGTTATCCTTTGATCGGATGCGTCTTATGAAAACCACCAACTTGCACCGGCTTGAGATATGAGTTTTATTAGCTTAAATCTCTCTGATCCATGGTATCCACTAACCTTAGCGACAACGAGATCAATAATTCAAACAAGGAGCAAAACGTTCTTCCATTAATGTTTTCATAAAAATGGAACAAGCAACCCCTTACTTACTATCACCACCACTAAAGCTGTTGAACACCACATTCATCTTCATTTCCGGATGAAACTGGAGCTGTTATCTCTGTAGTTCAATACTTCTGGGAAAGATACAACATTCATCTGCGTTATCGTTTTCTTTTTGTAATACGTTTCGAGAGATTATTTCTCTTCATCGAGATGATCGTTCCACTTTTGTAATGATCAGGAACATTCCAAATAACTGTCTAGTTATGGATCCTTTGATCATAAAATATATTCTCAAACAATTCCTAAAATCAATCTTCCGATAATCCACACCTTTCTTCTGAAGTAAAACCTCTCTAGGTTTAGCATCACCATATGGATTCACCTTAGGCCTCGGTTTGTCCACTCCCTACAATGCACCCGACACCTCAACCGAACTACCAGACTGCACACTCCTCGGCCTACTATTCAAATGCGAACTTGTCGGCCGACTACCCATTCTTTTCGCTTCAAGCTCGAAATCCGCTTTCTTCTAATCCAATCCTTTCTCCTGCAATATTTCCTCCCCCGGCCCCGCATTCCCAAACGGATTCGGCCTATTCCCTTTAGTAGCGCGAAAAGCTTAAAACATTTCCCTCCATAAAACAAAAACTAAAACAATCTTTCCCTCCCTTATTACTAAAGTCATTCTAATTCCAATTTAATAGGATGGAGAAATGGGAAGGAAAACAAAATCGTATGCAGACACAACACCACCGTTGTTCATTTTCTTCTTCTCAACTTTACAATGGCTATCAAGAGTAAGAATTAATAAATTTCAACTGCAAGTAATAAATAAAGAAAGAAACTTTTATTAATGAAATTTAATGCGTATACCGCATTCGAAGATCCTTGCATTGGACACAAACCAATGGAATGTATAGATGATTAACCATGTGGAAGAATGTATACATCCATAATTGAACAGTTGTTAGGAACTGAAGTGTAATAAAAACAGTGAATTAGTTAAAATGAAAAGGTACATTGTAGACTAGATTCGGTGCAATCAGAATCTGAAGAGAAGTTATCATCATCATCATCATCATCCACAACGTTCTTACCTAAAATCAAGTTTTTGTCAGAAAAAAGAAACAACAACAAATTGTTAACACAGAAGGGAAAAATATAAGTATTAACGAAAAAGGGAGAAATTGACGTTGCTCATTTTCTTCTTCTCAACTTTACAATGGCTATCAAGAGTAAGTATTAACGTTGGATACTCTGATGACAAAGCTTGTGTTGAGGGAATGTGTGGATGTAACGATTTTCGTACGTTGCCCAAGTTCTACGACTTTGTTAAACATGTTCTGTATGGCCGAAATAATCAAATTGAAGTGTCTTCTGTCGAACTCGGATTTCGTGGAAAGCTCAGTCAGGCGTTAGTGAAAAGAATTTTGTGTTGGAATAAATATACGTAATGTTTGTATATTTATCGATAGCCATTATAATTATTTATATAATGATGATCAATTATTAATATTATCCTAAGCCCAATAACAGATATATCTTTGATGGGCGAACTATCATTAGATGGGCCTTATTAGGGTGTCCCCTGGGTATGTATAAATATGGAGAGTTATTATGAGGTTAGGGTTGACACATAATCATAACAACATAACACCATTAGCCGTCCCCTATATTTCACTCACTCTCTCTCTCTCTCTCTCTCTCTCTCTCAAATGTGTTCATAACTTAAGAACACATAAACCATCAGAACTGCATTACCGAGGTTTCTGAACCGTTAATCATATCAGATACACATGATTAATTCTTATGTTTATACCTTATGTTCTTATTAATATAATCAAATGTGGTATCAGAGCGACGTTGATTATATAAATTAAATAATGAAATTTGTTTTGCGATTTTTGGTATAAAGGATCGATGAATATCATATTTCATGTTCAATAGCCTTTTTTTCTTTTTTTTTCGAAGATAAATATAAATTTAATTCATCGAAACCTTGTGAAACAAATTTTAGTTATGATATTATTAATTCTCTAAATAAGAATTCAATGATATTTTCAAGTTTTAATGCCATTGACATTAATGTCACTGATTTCATGAAATCTTAAAAATTGGTCATTAAAATATTGATGAACCATATTTGAAATTTAAGAGAATTAATTAAATATCGTTTTGATATATATTTTCTATTCAAAACCGTAAATTAATCATCATGTTCATGTTGACTGGGTTTTCTTTAGTTTTACGATTAACCAAATTTTGATGGTGAAATTTTATTAATGATTTTATGTTCTATTATCGAATTCGCTTCATAAATTCAATCAGAGATAACTACAGATTCATGAGATAAAGATCATATTGTTTATGTTGATTTTTTTTCGGTTGATGTTCTTCACAAACACATAAGAAAACCGAAAATTTTAGTATATTTTTGTTTGAAAACGGATCAGATCATGTTTCCTGAAATTTAGGATGTTAGTTTTATCTCCTATTATTTTCGAAATCAACTAAATTGATAAACTGATTTCGAAATTTTAGAAAATTTTGGAGATAATTAAAATTCCTTTAAAATAGGAAACTGATATTATGTATAATCCCTAAAATTTCGAACCACATTTGTTTAGTATTAGTTCTTTAATAATAAGTTTTCGGTTTTAAGGTTAATGAATTTAGTTCTTCGATTATTAGTTAAGTTTCGGATAATGGTCTTCGGTGTATAAGTTCTCGGTTCATCAGGATTTCGATCAGGTTCACGAATAGGAGTTTTCGATTATGGTCATTGTTGTTCGAAAACCCATTACGTTTTTCGAGAACCATCATTCATTCGAGAACATCATATCAAACCGAGAACTGTTAAGATAACCGAGAACTAATAATGTACCCGAGAACTAGTGTAAAATTCGAGAACATAAGTTTTTTTCGAAAACCACTAAAGCATTCGAGAACTGTAACATTTTTCGGGAACTCCTTATGTGTTCGAGAACCCATCATATTTTCAAGAACAATACTAGAACCGAGAACTAACTCTTTTCTCGGGAACTCACTTATTTTCCGAAAACTCACTAATTTTTCAGGGAACTCATAAGATTATCGAGAACCCATTAGTTTCCGGGATCTCTAATAAATTTGGAGTTTTGATAAAACCTAATGTATCAAGTTTATTCAAAACGTTATTTCCAAAACCTTGCTTAACTTGAAATAACATTTTAATTGTCACTTATGCCCAAAGGTGATGTGTCACATCAGTTCGTTATAAAGATCTCGTTAAGCATTGTAGCTCGTTCACATAAGTGCCATAAGGTTTCACTTCTGCCCAAAGGTTATGTGTAACAGATTATGTTGGTGAACTGAGCATATTGCATTAGGACTTTGAATGTCTCACTTCTGCCCAAAGGTGATGGGTTACATTCATTGTCAGCAATTTTATACTTAATTGAATAGCGTATAGCCAAAGATAGAGCATGTTATTTAAGTAGCTTATGTTGGTGTTATGATATTATCACGTCTTCATTACAAAATTGATCCTCACGATTAATGATCCTTCATTAATATAATGATCATAATCTAAGTCTGCCTTATTTCATTACCCGTAACTTGAAACTAATCTCACATTCTTCTGTAAATTACTATCTCAACTAAGTAATCCACTCTAATTATCAAATCAAGAAGAGTTTGCTTAAATTTTGTTCTTATTAAGTTACCTCTTAAGACATGACATTCCTACGCTCTATCTGATAAAGTATTATAGAATAAAATATGAGCATTATAAGTGGAATAAATGTCTCTTATGGTAATTAAGAACTCCTTTTACTGATTCCTATCAGGTGAGCTATTAAAGATTCTGAAATTCCTAAGACTAATGTATTATCTGTGCAAACAAAATATGACGAATTCCTAAGAAGCATGAAATAAATAAATCTAACTCTATGGTTAAATGGGATCTGTGAATACATCTTAACATTGAATAACATGACCCATAAAGCTAAGTGGTTACACATGGAAATCAATAAATTTCTAGTGCATAATAACTTTTTAATTAATACGATTAGATGAATTATGAATCAACTATAACACTCAGAAATATCAAAAGTAAAATGAGTGTGTTGATAGCAAATTACGTACAGGAAAAGGAACGCATTAAACTAGAAAAGTTGATGTTATTCACCTTACTACGATTAAACCTAAAAGAGGAAGAATAATTACCATAGAGATGATAATTATAAGGTCTAGAAACAAAATACAAGTACTACTTTCAGCTATAAGTTTCTCCAAAGGGAAAGTCTTACTAAGCAAAACTATGCCATTAAGAATAGGCATAAGCAATGAGATTACCCACAAGAAAAGAGAACAACTGACTAAGATATGTAGTGCCTAATTAAGAATATTTACTCCACAAATGGTAATGAATTCCAATTTAACACATAATGGTTGAGTCTAGTTTTATACGTTTACTTACCATAATTCAACAAATACTTAAGATGAGAGTTAATGGCAAAATTAAGGGTCTATTAACCATTAATAATTAATCATAGTGTTGAAGCTTTATGATACCTTATGATATTCTTGAGATTACTAAGAATTTAGTATCAATACTAAAAGCTACAATTTTTTGACAGTTACAAGGTTTTAATGACTAACCCAAAGCTACTATTAAGTTAAACTCTTATATTGTTTGTTGTAATTATCTGAATAGAAACCTTATGAAATAAAACTAGACGATCCAATTACGTTTTTCACAACTTTGTTATCATGAAAATGAGAATTTAACAAAGGAAAATGAGGCCCATGCAATTCATCCACTAAGACCAAAATTTTATGAGAAATCATGATCAGGTCATTAAAGGATGCTTAGCTATCAAATCTCATTTTCAGTGACTTTAAAGCATGTGTTAAACGCCCTAAACATTAAATGGCGAAAGGAATAAATTGGTTTATATCGTAAGTCATAACTAATTGACATTAGTGGAGCTTATATAAATATCTAATTGTATCTATTCCGTTTCCTACAGACAAGAAGTATTAAAGAAATTATTTCATATATACTTAATAAGATTCCCTCTAAGTATGTCCTTAAAATTTCTTATGACATCTGGACGATAAGGGAAATCAAGTATAAAATATATGAAATATTCTCATTCACATGCATCGCTAAAACTTATTATGTGGAGATACTAAGAGACCTAAAAGATTAGTTGGAGCATTAGATGTCCTACTTATGACTTGCAAAAGTTACAGATATGGGGGGAACGACAATTTGATCTATCCCCAAATTACACCTCTTGCACTGGACAACGCTCTATCACAACTTGTCTTCTTAACATTAAATGTACTCCTAACAAAGTTTTATGGATGCCTAAATATGGGCGAACTTAGATTTCTTACTAAAGTAATCCTCATCAAGAGAAATGACAGTAAACATCAATAGGTTGTTTTCTCTATTAAATTTATCGATCTTCCAAATGTTATATATTGAGCATGCTGAATTCATTAAGATTTCTAAGGTAAGTGGGAGCAGTAAAAGTCCTTATTATCCAACTTTTCGGAAGTACAAGATGCGGGGGAGAGACTCATTAAAATTCGAGACTCGTTAAGTTTAACTCCGAATTTAACTTCGATTATTCCTCTTGTACACCTTACTACACCAACTCTTACACACTTAGAAACTAATATTGCTCATCATATTCCTGAAAATAAAAACACCTAACTAAAGTTAAGTTTGTATCATAATAAATCCAATGTTCAACTCAGGAGGTCATCTGGGTCTAAAAGCCCATTAAATTTGATGATTATGTAACATGCCTGACTAACACAAAATGGATGTTTGGAAAGTTTACCAATCCTACCTCTTCTAATTAAATCATTAGTATCAATCAATCTTCATTATTATAACGTTTGGGAATTGGTTGAATAACCTAAAGGTATTCATAATTAAACCAGATCCAAATGGGAACGTTGTAAGATAAGATTGATTGTAAAAGATTATACTCAAGGAGGGATTAGATTATCAAAGAATCTTCTTATCTGTATTACAAAAGATTTCTTTGAGGATCATTACCGTCCTAGTAGCTCATAATAACTAAGAACCACATTAGATGGACATTAAGACAACTTTCCATAACGATGACCCACATGTTCATTAAGCAACCTGAAAGTTCTAAACTGAAGGGTAAGAACACTTAGTCTGTAAGTCAATATATAAGATCCATGTATGAAATTCTCTTCATCAAGAGCTAAGTGGATTAAAGAACCTACCTCAAGATGAGTGGGAGCAACTAATGAAAACTTGTCCTTACATAAATGATGTTTCTCTTGACAAGTATATGTTACCTTAGTCAAAGCATTCTTCATGCATAATTTTGACATGATGAACATCGGGATTCCTCTTACGTGATAGGCTTTTTTTTTTAATAATTTGTTTTAATTCATTTTAAATATTTTTTATTGATTAGAAATTATTTTTAATTCATTTTTAAGTGTTTTAAGTTGTTTCCAATACAAAAAAATTCGTTTGAGGCGTTTCGGTTCGTTTATTACTCATTTGTGGTTTTTGGTAGAAACATCCGAGTTTGAACAACTTTCATAAATCATTGTACGTGGTACGCGGACTATACAGTCGATACCCATTTTTTTTTTCAAAATACAAATTTTGCATGTCTAATCGATATCCTGGACTTCCAGACTCTGTTTGACGTGTTTCGGAATGTTTAATTCATCGTTGTTGGTTTTCAGAAGAAATATTCGATCAATAGAGATGGAGATGAAGCAGCTACTGTGAATGCTCTTAGTTGTCACTGCAGCGCGCAACAGAGTAAAAAACTAGTTTTAAAAAAATAGGAAAAATAAAAATCACGTCATCATAATTCCTTGGACCGATCAAAGTTATGACTTTATAAGCATGTTTGGCTCTCCTTCTCCTTTTCTCCTTACGACTTTTCCCACCTCAAAAGCTTCTTAATCCCATAAGTCATAATTGAGGGTGTTTGGCTCTCCTTATTTCCACCTACTTATAACTTTTCAAAAAAGTCATAAGTTGTTTTAAAAGTGTTTGGATAGTGGGTTGAAAATGACTTTTTGGGTTTAAATAAGGGGAAAATGACTTTTTCAGAAAGTTAGTAATGTGTAATTTTTTTTTTTAAAAAGAGATAAGGAGGTGGAAAAGTAGATAAGTTATAAGTTATAAGTTTATCCAAACATGCCCAAATTGTGACTTATGACTTTTTCCTCTTTTTCTCCTTTTCAAAGCACAAATTCAATCAAAAGTTCTTTTTCAAACAATTGCCCAAACAATTTGTTTTTAACTTTTGACTTATTGAATAAGTCATAAGTTAAAAGGAGCGAAAAAAATGGAGAGCCAAACACCCTCTATGTCAAAAAAAAAAAAAAAAAAAAAAAATACACAATGACGCCCATAATATTCATCCAATCCGTGTTCACTCAAATCACTCCCCTAGTGTTTCATGGCAAGAATGTTGTGCAATTTATACTGTAATAAAAATCTTATACTAAATTATGATGATATGCATGGGTATAAAATATAAAAATCCTGCAACTTGTCAAAGACCTTTTGATAGTACTCCATGGTGATGTTTGTTTTTTCTGAATTAAAAGGTCTACAGTTTACGGACCACATCCGCAGACATCTGCAAGAGAAGAGGAGGACCAAAGGTCTGCAGTCTGTAAGAAGAAGACTGTTTGTTTGTTAATGTCTGCGTAACCTAACCCAACCATAACCATAACCAACCATAACCACAACCCACCATAACCATAACCAACCACAACCCACCATAACCACCGTGAACCACCACAACCCACTATAACCATAACCAATTAACCACAACCCACCACAACCTACCATAATCATAACCAACCAAAACCCACCACAACCATGGTGAACCACCACAACCCACCAACAAGATGAAATTATAAGAATAACCCATTTCAATTAAGGCACAATCTGATACATTTATACAGAAATGAAAGGATATTATAATAGTCTCATTTACCTAAGTGAAGAAGGGCGGCGACCTGGGTGGAGGAGGGCGGCGGTAGGAGGGTGGCGGTCTGGTGGAGGAAGAGGAAGAAGAAAAAATGAAGAAGAAAAGAGAAGAAGAAGGAGGAGGATGGGGATGAGGAGGAGGAGAAGAAAAAGAAGCAGAGAGAACGAGAGGGGAATGAAAGAAGGAAAGAAGGAGAAGAGGTGGGAAGATCTGAGAAGACCTTAGTCCAAGTCTGCACCAAGAAGAGGTCAGGAAGACCTTTTTTAATGAAAGATCTTCCAAAAAATAAACAATCTGTGCGCCTCAAACATCTACCCACGTCTGCACGGCGCAGACAGAAGTGGTCAGAAGCACTTCTGACCACAAAACAAGCAGCACCCATGTCTCTCTTTAAGAGAGAGACCCGAGTTTCAATCGTCTTGTCAACGATTTTTTTCTCCTGAAAAGCAAAACAAGTGGTTTTTACGAGATAGGCGGTTTCCTCTTGGAACGGGTTAGCACCATCCTTGAGCTATGTGGTTTCCGTTTGAGGTATGTGTATATACCTGAACTATGAAGAGGCATTTTACTGAGACCAAATACGCCATCGTTCAAAGTAAATAAATAAATAAATACTAAAAAAATACTTTTACAAAAGAATTAGCTAATTTATTGCTAGAATATGTATAGCGATGGATAGATATTTTTTTCTTCTTAATTGTGTATCTCTTCTCAGTGGCGGAGCTACATAGGAGATAACGGTGTGCCCGACATCATTCAAATTTTAGTATTATATGTAACGTGTAATAGAAAAAATTCGAGTGACACCATTGTTTATTTACGAGCGACACCATTGCTATTTTTTTCTAAACATTTTAAATAATAATAAAAATTATGGTTTAAAAATGGTAAGCCTAATTACTTAATTAAATTAATGATAGACTTGGAAATTGAAATCATTGAGAACGGGCCATATTTTTTAGCCCAACAAGTCCAATAACATAAAAGTGGTAAACCTAAATTTAAAAGATCCATGACTAATTGACTATCTTTCATCTTTTGTCAGCCAACACCAACGAAGGAGAGTAGGAGACTTTGAGCTGCAAAGACTTTTAGTCTTTGAGGAGCAGAGCAATAATTAGACAAATATCAAGGACTCAAGAATCAATCAATCAACAATAATATAACTTGAGTAAACGTTAGTTATTCTTTAATCTTTCATTTTAATAAGAAACATGAATACTTGATTATTGAGAAAAGTATGATATGTTATTGAGTTGTAGATTACGAATATATTATATATGTTGTTTTGTTTGTTTAGAGTTTCTTGATCGATTTCTAAAGAGAAAGTCAACAAACTTTGATTTTTCATCCTCAAATAGTAAATCGAGGAAGATTGATTTGGATGATCTTCCTTGGGATCCTTCTGAAAGAAAACCAATTGCATCTTATCATCCTAATAAAAAAGATGCAATTAGACGATCATATTTAGGTAGAGGTCCATGCCAACCAAAATGCCATAATCTTTGAACACGAAATTTGGGTGGTAAAGATAGACGATTTAATGTGAACTGGTTTAAGTCATATCCAACTTGGTCAATATAGTGAAAAAACGGATCGGGTATATTGCTTTTTTGTTACTTATTCAAGGAAACTAGTCAAAAAGAGACATTTGTTAGTGAAGGCTATTATTAATGGAACAAAAAAGGTAGACTTAAAACACATGTTGGTGATAAGAATAGTTTTCATGGCATGGCTGCTAAAAAGTGTGAAGATTTACTTAGACAAGATTGCTCAATACCAATTGCATATGAAAAGCTTACTAAAAAGTGTGAAGATTTACTTAGACAAGATCGCTCAATACCAATTGCATATGAAAAGCTTACTGATAAGCAAAAAAATGAGTATAGGATTCGATTGCAATCTACCATCATTGTTTCTAAAGCTTTACTTAATGGTGCATTGCCTTTTCGTGGTCATGATGAATCTAAAAAATCCTTGTATAGAGGACATTTCATAGAGTTTCTAAAAGTATCAGGGGAGGTGAATGAATCAATTGGTAAAGTAATACTAGCAAATGCTTCAAAAAATAGCCAAATGACATCTCCACAAATCGAGAAAGAAGTCATTAATTGTTTTGCCTAAGAAGTTCTAAAACAGATTTTTGAAGAATGGGCGATGATGTATTCTCTATATTAGTTGATGAGTCGAGGGATTGGTCTAAAAAGGAATAAATGGCGGTGGTTTTGAGGTATGTAATTTTTTTCAAAACATGAAAACTCGTAGGGAGCAACTCTAAAATGTAATTATTTTATATATTCTAAAAGACTTTTATTATGATATCGATTTTTATTGCGTGATTTAATCCATCCCGATTCGAAAATATTGACACTGTATTATTATAAACCTAGGTATTGAAAAAACCGACACCATAGGAATATAATCCTGACTCCGCCAGTGTCTCTTCTCGAACATGTTTGATAATAAATCAATATCACTTGTCAAACGAATGTCATACATAACATGTAAAAAGTGGGTCATGTGACACCGTGTCCACCTAAACACATCCTCCAGTTTTAGCATTACAATATTGATTTTCTACTAGTAGTAAAGTTTTGCATACATAGTTATTATAGCTTCACCCCTTGTTGTGTGTCGTATTTGTATGTAAACAATAATGTATCGAACAAAAAGTTACAGCACTCTTTATTAATTATAAAACTTATAGAATGACACTGAATATACAACTGTTATATATAGTTGGAAATAGCAATATTATAATGTATAAACTACATACACGCAAGCATTAAAAGACAACCACAAAAGTATGTGAACTCTTATATCTTATCCTACCCTTTTTTTTTCTTATTTCTCAAATTCTATGATCGTATTGGAAAATATAGTGTGTGGTTCTATGGTACGTAGTACAATCCCTACGAATGTAGAATACACATAAAAAGCAGGAGGTATGAAATTATAGATCATGATATTAGAGGATAATTGACTTGATTGATTATAATTGACTTGATTATATAAAAAAGATTATTATTCATGTAAAGTAGGATCCTTGCCTTTTTTCTTTCATTCCTCACATTAAATAATACAACTATTCACCTCTATTTTAGGAGGTGATAAATACAAAGTTAATGATTTAACATAAATACAATGTTGCCTAATATGTGTCAATCAATCAAGTCAATTATCCTCTAATACATGATTCATGAATATGACACAATGAAATGAGTCAACTTATTCTACACAGTGTAACAAAAATGAGAAGGGTGAGAAGGATATAAAAAACACAATATATCATGAAATATGATACAATGAGCCACAAAATATAACACAGTGCCAAAAAATATAACACAATGCTGAAGAAAAAAGATACAATGATGAAAATATAAAACAGACACAATGGTACATAAAAGACACAATGATATAACGCATATTCTAAAAACTACAAGCTAAAACCCAAAAAAAAAGACCTAAAAACTAACGTCGTAGGGTTCGATAAGGCGGTTCCAATGCCGCTTGAATGAGTTCAATCGGAGTCCGTTTGATATCCTTCTTACGACTTCCTATTTTTTCTTTCACTGTGTATTTGATCCTAACCCTGAAATTATAATATGATTGAATTTTATTTTGTTGTAAATTATAATTTTAAAACATTAATATGTAAAAAAACCTTTTAAAAAATCATACTAAATGGTTATTGTTAGTGTCAACATGTAAATACGCTTATCATGCTCAGGAGCGAAGTTTGGTTTTTGAATCGTGTGTGGGGGGAAGGGGGACAGACTCAATTTTTTTCGATCGGTAGTGGCAAATCAGCGAGGTCCGGACTCAATTTACGTACGAAAATCGCAAATTTATATCACTGCGCCAAAAAACGGGGGGGGGGGGGGGGGGGGGGGTTATAGGGGTCAGGGGGTCGCCTGAGCCCCCCGAATTTTCGCTCAAAAGTTCTGATTATATTTCATTCGTTTAGAATTTTTTTGGTATATACGGTTTCGATCCCTCATTTTTTTTAAGTTTAGTTATATACTTCTGACCCTCAATCCGAATTCTCAGGCTTCGCAACTAATTTCCACACATGCACTTTGATTGTTTTTTGTGATCTTTTGCTGGAACCCTTGAAAGGGCGTGAGTTTTTACTTTTTAGCATGACACCATGTAACATTACGTAACTTAAAACACGGTTATTTTATATAAAAATTGTAAACTACACGTATTTGATATCCATATATCATCATCTGTATTTGTAACAAAAGTTGATGTCTTTTTCTTAGCTAAAACATACATTTTCTATAAACTGCAATCACAAGACGCAGAGTATTTCTTCTTAACATGTATGATATTTAATTACATATAACTATATAAGTATAGGCATAAGTGTCTAGTAGAAACAGGGGGAACATCCGTTACATTTCGATTTTCCTAGCGAAGTGGAAAAAGTTTGTATTTTAAGGTATTTTTATAAAATGTTACCCCTAAAACAAATTTTTTTTACCCCTTAAAATATTTTTTATAA
Organism: Ambrosia trifida; assembly: GCA_028751855.1. Classification (NCBI taxonomy): domain Eukaryota; kingdom Viridiplantae; phylum Streptophyta; class Magnoliopsida; order Asterales; family Asteraceae; genus Ambrosia; species Ambrosia trifida. Next base: position 32,517,427 of record CM054133.1, on the reverse strand, counting down.
AATGTTACCCCATAGTATTTTTTCTAAATCCGCCATTCAAAAACATCACCTTTTATGTAGCCACTCCAAAGTTTGATGGATGTCGATGTGAACTCACACGTCATTGCGACGTGGGTGATTATGTAAGTAGGTGTAAACAAGGGGCAATGTTCACACTATGTGAGACGTGGGACTGTGGAAGTATATCTTTTAAGTCGTCTTCAACGTCCACATGGAGAATGAAGGTTTGGCACGCATTTCAAATAATTATATTATAGGTAATCAGTCGACATCCTAATGAGAGACGTTTCCTCCTGTCTTCACTTCACTTAATGTTGAACGATTTTTTTTTTTATCGGTAAGTGGTGCAACCGGTGGAGCTCCGGCTAACACCGTGGGCCAACCTGTACTGACTACCCATTCCACCTGAATTGGGGATCTCCCCAGGTGAAACCCCCACATGTGGTAAATATGATTCTAACAAGAATCGAACCCTCAACCTCCACATGACCTCCACTCTAGCTCCCCCAATTTTCACCAATTGAGCTAGGCTTTATCGGCGTTGAACGAATTTTGTAAATTTAATTTAATATTCGTTACGGTTTTAGTTTCAAAGGTTTCACATTTTTTTTATATTAAAAACCATTGCTTAACGGTTTGGCTTGATCTTTGATCTGAAATTGAAAACTATAAAAAAAAAAAAATCTTAAACATACCTAGCAAACTTATACATATCAACCATATTTGTTTTCAATATTTTAAACGGTATGTTTGGTCGTTCTAGTTTTCTAATTTTTTTCAATAAAAATAAACCAAGTCTTTATATCATCATAATAAAGAAATCAATAAATAACATCTGAATAGTGGATAAACGAGCAACATGTATAGGTATACTGATTTATATATAAAAAATAAGTCACTTATCTGTTTACTTTTGATTTTCAAAGATAAAAATAATTAAAATGACAAACGAAACAAATTCATAGCAAGAAAACATGACTTTTGTAAGAAAATAGGAATTTCACATTCCTTCGTGCTCCAAGCCACTTGCACTCATGCTAAATCTCCTCTCAAACGAAAAAGACAAAAGAAAACTTTTTACACGGGGTGATCAAACACGCCCCTATGTAACCATATCACCATACTTCATAAGAGGACAAAATAGGCCACCACAGACAGGGTCGTGTCTCCCTAGGCACGCCCATGTGTCAAATCTTCAGAAGATATGAAATCAAAGGACAATGAGACCCACAAAGTTGACTAATTAGGTCGTGCCTACCCCCCATGTGACCATGTCACCATACTTCAGATGAGGACAAAATAGGCCACCACAGACAGGGTCGTGTCTCCCTAGGCACGCCCCCGTGTCAAATCTTCAGAAGATATGAAATCAAAGGATAATGAGACCCACAAAGTTGACTTAGGTCGCCCCCCCCCCCACACACACACACGCCACTGTGTCCCTGTACGAACTCTAGAGAAAAGACAAAATCCCAAGACTCACTTTGTCACATGACTTGCGTCTCACCTCTGGATTGGCCTATGAATTGAAAGCTTGGGTAGCCATACTCTCCATCCTTTGGCACCCACTCTCTTTCATTCCCACCACTATCCACCACCATTTCCATTGCGTTTAGAGTTTGGATTGTCTAAGGATCGAAAATTATAAGAAGTTATATTTATAACAATTCAATCTCATAGTTTAACTTGTTTATTCATACAAGCTTAATGATGTTCATTAATGTGGCCATTATTGACTAAATTTCTTGCATGATGAACCTTTAATGTCTTATTAATTTCTTAGTTTTAGACTTTTCATTTAGTGTGTGTGTTAATGACTTCTTGCCTAGCACGAAGATGTGGTATACTCGATACGTACGGACTTGGCTTAAACTTATTAACGTTTTTCGTAAGGAATATAACATTAAATCGAGATAAGTGTGAGAAGTTTCAAACCCTTATAATCAAAACTTGTTTAATACATTTTTTTTCCAGTTTTGCGGGATTGTTGCCCTGCTGCTTCAACAAATACATATCGAAGAGGCGTATTTTTCGTATAGTGATCACTTGGAAATCCTTAACCAAAAAAGTTAATTTAGACATTACTGGGAAGTTGGATCCAAGTGATTCTCCTTGTTTAATGTTTTCGTTTAATAATTGTTTGCTTTAACTTTTTTCTAAAAACTTTTTAAAGACTCACTTTTCGGTTTGACTAGACGTTGATAACATTCTGGTACTAAAAGCTCTTGTGGCATTGGACGATCTTGATATCTTACCTTTGCTATACTACACCAACTATTGGTGTACTTGTCCTAATGTGTTGTAGAAGTGATTGTATTTTATCATGTTTATAAATTTAAAAACTTGAAATGGTGTTAAAATCGACCTAAAATAGCTAATATTTATATACAAATTTCGACACGTCACTTAGCCTCTCTACTAGAATGAGAAATAATGTGTTGTTTCTTAGAACCCTGACCAACTTAATGAGTTGGGCCTAAGAAAAACACAATAACCAGTAGCAGATCATCGATCATCCAGGCATCTAGCCAAATCAGCATTAGAATAAGCATGCAAGTCAGCAAAATCGAATCAATAAATACATAATCCGTGAGATATGGTTCCCTAAGGTGCTGCAAAATGTGCTTGACTACAACCAAGTGGCAATCAGTATGTATCTAAAGAGGCTGAGATACCTGCTAACCGCATAAGCAATCTCTGAACGAGTCAAGATAATATATTGAGGGTGTTTGGGATTGCTTATTTAACTCCAAAAGTGCTTATCGACTTATGGCTTTTTGAAAATGAGTTTTTTTAAAAAAAAATTGGATTAGCTTTTGTGGTGAGAAAAACCAATAAGTCAATAAATTGTTTTTTAAAAAGTGTTCGGTTTAGCTTATCTATGTTACCTTATTAAGGAGGAGACATGTCTAGAAAAATAATTTTACACCTATTTTAAGATGGGATATCAAGAGACTCTTCTTTAACATAGATATGTCATGTAAAAGTTCCCCATAATACCCCTTATTGCATTATGCACTTGTACTATAACTATATAATCAATTTAGATACTTATTAATGTATTTGAATTACTATCATGTGAGTTGTTTTGAAGCTCCTCACCCTTATATGATTTCAATTAAAAAGACAAATTGACCGTCTAGATCAACTGCAAAATGACTATAATATAAATATAAATATAAATTCTAAAATCATTATATTATACTAAGAAAGTTAAGCTTGAATGATTGTATGAACAAAATAAACATAAAAACATATGTGGGTTGTAAAAAAACAATAATTGTAATTTTGATTGTTAAAGCTTAAAATTACTTTCAAAAGCCGTCTCTTATGAGAATGAGAGCGAGAAAGAGACATGCTTTACGAAATTTAGCCAAATTAGAATGCAATACGCTACCATGTTTTTTTAGAATTGTATATGCGCAGCGAAGCGCGCGGGCATAATACTAGCTTAAAATTACTTTCAAAAGCCGTCTCTTATGAGAATAAGAGCGAGAAAGAGACATGCTTTACGAAATTTAGTCAAATTAGAATGCAATACGCTACCATGTTTTTTTAGAATTGTATTTGCGCAGCGAAGCGCGCGGACATAATACTAGTTAGTGTAAAATGACCAAAAGCCAAAAATGTCAAAAGTTAGGATTTCTGACATCTTGAAAACAACTTTTCCACCCTTATTGAAAAGCCAAAACTAAAAGTGTTTTTGGTTTACACAAACAACTTATTGCCTTATTGGCTACTTGGAGAAGTCAATAAGTCAATAAGGAGTTTTGAAACTCAATCCCAAACACCCACATTGTAACGCTCTAGCAGTGCTCTGATATAATGTAGGGTTAGGCAAAGGAACCTCATAGTGACAAGAAAGCTTCAGCCAGAAGAAACCGGTGTAAATAAAGGTTGGCACTCAGCAACACTAGTACGATGTAACAAAACAAGTAAGTAGCGCTACAAAGATGAATAAGGGGTCCCAAACAAAGTAGCATGAACTCCCAACAAATATGATAACTCCCTCAAATCCTTGAGTGTAAACTCAGAATGTAAGCACTCAATCAATGCTATACCAAAGTCAGATAAACTCTCAGTAATGATAATATCATCCACACATACCAATATGTAGTATAATCATTAGCCTGTCCGTTGTCGCTCATCTCTAACGAAGACTTTAACCTATTAAAACAGGACAACTAGGCGCTGACATGGCACTGCCTAAAGTGTTAATGCTGCTCACTTGATCGTGTTGTGGCTCAAGGCGAGCGAGGACTTTATCATGTTTTTTTTTGTATTTTGTATGTTTTGTATATTTTTATTATAAAACCATAAATATTAAAATAAACGTTACATAAAATAACATCAATCCATAACATCAACCCATTATTTAAAAACATAAATAAATAGAAGAAACGCGACTATTGTTGAAATCGTGCTCTCATAGCTCTCCAAACCTCAACCCTCAGGTCGTTATCATTGTATATGTTTCGGTATTGGTTACGGGCTTCTTCAATCGCTTCATCTTCGTTTAAACCCGGATTGTCGTTCACCGCATTTATGAAGAATTGCTCAAATATTGTGCACTTCGACTTTAAAGATACATACTTTCCATATATCGCGTCCGTTGAACAATTGTTGTCATCCATTTGTTCATTGAATCGTGTCACAACCGCGCTCCAAAAACTTTGTGTTCGCTCAATTCCTCCTTGCTCTTGAATAGCAATATAACTATTGACCAACGCGAGTTCTTCCTCCACGATCCAGCTTGGTGGTCGCACACGGTTTTGTAGGGGCGGGATTGGATTTGGATTTGGGTTTGGGTTTTGGTTTGCCATTTGTAATCAACTTGAAGATGGAAAATTGATGTAATATTTTTTGGTAGAAAAAAATTAGTGTTGCTCCATATATATATATACTATATAGGTGTTCAAAATTTGACCGTTGGCTCGCAGCAAACGACTATTTTTTTGAATGTGGCCTCGCTAGCTCACGCGAGCTAGCTCGCTTGGCCTCACTCGCGCCAACGGTCATTTGTAGATGTTATAGGCCGAGCAATCCGCGTGAAAAAAATTATGGCTCGTAACAGGCTGCTCGCAGACCACAGCGCATACCTATTTGATTTATGTTCTCGATCATGGCACTCAAGCTTTCACAACATCCTCTGACATTCTACGAGTCGGCCAAATGATTTATACCTTAATTATTGGTTTCACATCTTTGTCTTCAAATTGTAGATGTTATAGGCCGAGCAATCCACGTGAAAAAAATTATGGCTCGCGACAGGCTGCTCGCAGACCAGCAGACCACAATGAATAGTCTTAGTCACATCTTTGTCTTCAAATTGCATACCTATTTGATTTATGTTCTCGATCACGGCACTCAAGCTTTCACAACATCCTCTGACATTCTACGAGTCGGCCAAATGATTTATACCTTAATTATTGGTTTCACTTTAATTCTTTTTTTAAATCAATCTATACCCTGATCACGTGGCTTAGTGGTAAAAGGGCTGGTTCTCTCTTTGGAGGAGCCGGGTTCGATTCCCACGGGAGGCATGTGATGGATACCCCCATCCTTGTGGTGGGGTAGGTGGTTGGGAAGTGATGGAGAGACCCTTGACCCTTGTGGTCGTGGGTTCGACTCCTGATCCCTCCAGGTTTTACCGGTTCACTACCGTCATGCCTTCGGGTGGGTTTGTGGGCCGGGTTTTCCCTGGAACAGGAGACGGGTGGGCCGAAGGGCTCTGTCCGTACGGATTAGAGGCCGTCTGGGGCCCCTTTCGACCATTGGGGGTCGCGTACAGAGTACCCGGCAATACTTTAGTTGATCGTTCAAAAAAAAAAAAAATCAATCTATATATTTATCAAATACGTTTTAGATATGTCAAGACTTATAAAATTACCAAAGTATATAATAAAGTTTATGACAATGTTACTAACTTTATAACTGATATAAAAGGTTTCTTGTTTTTTTAATATTACTAGTGGGAACGTCCGCGCGTTGCTGCGGGTGCGTCTATTTTGTCGCCTCATAGTTGTTGAGGTTTGTGGTATGTGTAGTATGGCCTTTCTGAGTGATTTGTTTCAGGACCGCTAAACCATTAAAAAATATTTTGTAAACAAAGTTGACCGTGTAAAAGCGTCATGGTTAATAAAAAAATGACATTTTTAAAAGTAGAAAATGTTGACAATTTGTGAAAGTTAAAAAGTATAAGAGTACTCGTTGGCGGGAAGAGTCGATATTTTGTGCTCGTATTTTTTTTTTTTTTAAGTTTCCAATCTCTTGGTGGGAAGAGACTTAGGCCTGTAAACGAACACATAATCGAACACATTTTTGTGTTTGTGTTCGTTCATTAAGAAATTTGTCGTGTTCGTGTTCGTTTATGTTCATTCATTTAAACCTAAACGAACAGTTCATGAACATAAAAATATTTTTATCGACTCAAAGAAGTTTCCTTGCATACCGAGCTTCTCATGACCAGATGTTCTAATCTTTTGCAACCCCATTTCAAGTTTTGTTACATACCCACTTAAAAAATCTGAATCCAATCCTGCTGTTTTTTTTAACATTACTTAATTCTCTACTCAATCCACCAACAACTTGCAACCCTTGATTCTTAAAACCGTTGTTTCGTGATCTGCACCTTCTGATCTGATAATCTCTTGAACTACAAAGTGAAGTAACGTCGTTTTGCCATCTGTTCCTTTTATATCAACCAGTTTCAAAAGGGTGTCAAGTTTAAAAGTTGTAGCTTCACCGCGATTAGTACCAGCATTCATCCGATTACCCGTTCTCAAAACAACTTCTAGAAGCTTAAGGAATAGACGACTGTTCTTCAGCTCCTCACTTGCTTCCTGATAGAAATTTGTACATAATAAGCTAACATAACTAAAAGTATCTTATCATGGAACATGTTAAAAAATATGAAATACCTCTAGCGTTAAAAACGAAGTCCTAAGGTATTTGACTTCTGTTTCAAAGTTCGCTCTGTAAAGCATGGCTTCAACTCTTTTGAACGCAAACGGTATATCAAGTATTGCCTTCTGAAACTGCTCTGCCGAACCCAGTTTCGACACATCACCTTTATACTCTCTAAGTTTGATCTCCTTTTCTTTGGTTGGTGCCATCTTTACGAGTGTTTCTAAAAGCTCAGCACCCAACCCTTCCGGATTTCCTGTTATATTGCATACGCACCTAACTCATTAAACTAAAAATCAAAACTATAAAAGTTATAAAATTTGTGAATAAGTACCATCTAAAAGTGCATCAAAGACTTCATCCCTAGTCACATTCAACGCCCTTAGTAAAATGGCTATGTTTTGTGATTTCTTTGGATCCAAAACTCTATTTTCTTTAACAACTAGAGGCAGAACCGATCTACGTGACTCTTCTTTTTTAACTGGACCACCCGAGTTGCATCCAAAAAGCGATTCCACCATGTCCTCATTCAATCTACACACCAAAGGGATTATCACACACATTACACATTAATCTTTTAATTAAATTGACAAAATATAAATACACCATCGAATAAAATAATACACCATCGCTATAACTAAGAATTCATTGAACACAAACTGATGAAGTTTACAATACTACTATAGATATAGCTATAACTATAACTATAACTGAGAATTCATTACGAAAGTTGACAAAATATATATAAACAATCACAAAATATATATAAACAGTCACATAATTTGACATGAACATGTTCATGGTAAACAGCGAGTGGCCTAAGCGACCATTTGCTTGGTTCAGATTAATCGTTCGAAAGTAACTAATCGTAAAAAAAGTAGGTCTCAAATCTTAATAATCGAAAAAAATTAGAGGATATGAGGTTTACGTGTCTCGCGTAAGAGAATCAAAACAATATGGGGTGTTGGCGTTTTGCGACAACCGGTCGGATAGTCAGAGATAAAAAAGCGAACGACGACGACAACGAGATGGTGGTCTGTGACACCGACGATGGTGGCACTGGCTTTTGTAATTGTGACCGGAGGATGGAAAGGAAACAAGGGATTGATGTACGATGATTATTAAGAATTGAGACCTAATTGGAAAAAAAGGAGCAGAGAGATTGGGTGATAGAGATTCAAACGATGGTTAAAAGATTGCTCAATTGGTAGGGTTAATGGTCTACTAATTATTTTTGGGGAGTTGAACGAATATAACTTAAACCCTTATGATTCATGGCTGTTAATATTCATTGATGGTGGCAACGTAAGTTAGAGAAGGTGAAAGGAAGGAGGGTAGAAAGGGAATGACATTTGAGTTGTAAACTAAAAACAAAGCATAAAATTACTATTATAATCTTGCAAGTGTCTTAATATACACAAAAGTGACTAATTTACCCTTATCTAATAAGCTTTATTAACTTGTATATGTAGGTATAAAATTTGTACTCAAGACAAAATTACAATGTTATCCATCACTCCTTCTTTATAAAGTAGTATAGATTTGAAAGAAAGTTAATTAATTAATTTTGATAATCAATGTATAATATTATATTAGGTATATAATATTATATTAATTTTTATAATTTTTTTGAACGGTCCTTTGGATTTTTTTTAACTCTAAATTTTTATCACCAATGAAATTTGAAGTCCCGACATATGAAAAGACAAAGCTTTATCAACACCTTTAATAGCACCAAGCTAAAGGCCATTTAGTTAATCTACTATAAAAAAATATTATTATTATTATTATTATTATTATTATAAACATAGTTGTCAAAAGCACGCCTAGGCGCAAGGCGTAGCGAGGCACACCAAGTGGGCTATGCCCTGTGAGGCGCGCGCCTAGGCACTGAGGCGCACTATCAGGGCTGTTTTCAGGCTGATTTCCGGCCAAATTCATGCTAAAAATGGCCTAAACCACTAAAACATCCTAAATGAGCTATGAACAAGTCCTAAACAACCCTAAAATATCCTAAAGTAGCCCTAAACAAACCTAAAACATCTCTAAAATATCTAAAAAAAATGTATTTTATACTATGCGCCTAATTATTTTATGCGCCTTGCGATTAAGATCCGGGCTCAGCCTATGCACCTTAAGCGTCCTGAATGCGCCTAGATGCTTTGACAAGTATGATTATAAATACTTTCAACATGTAAAAGGTTAGGATTATAATGTTTTTATGTAAATGTTTAAAATGAAGGAGCCACTGGCCACATAAACCTTGGGCCTTACGCTGTCTTCACAGCCCAAACCAACCCAACCCCTTCCTCTCCCAAACTTCATACTCCAATATTGATCTCATGGTCCCGTGGACGTAGTTTCATGCCCGGCCCTCTCTTAGGCCTTGGGGTATACTTTAACCCTCCTTAACTTCACATAGGTTCCATATCACTCAATTTCTCTTATTTCACTCCACATCACCTCAAGAAAATGGTTTAATTTTATTAACTCCATCTAAAAATATTGTTTTAGTGGTTTTTGGTTTAAAAAAAGGAAAAAAATTAATTAAGTTTCCTAACACTATGTTAACATGTTAGGCCATGGGGTATACTCTAACCATCTTTAACTCCACCTAGATGCCACATCCTCCATTTTGTCTCTTTTCACACTAGTTCACTTCAAGGAAATGGTTTAACGCCCCTTAACTCTACCTCATCCCTTAACTTTCTCTCTTTCAAGTCATGTTAACATGTTAACTTAGTGCCAATTTAATGCCCCTTAACATGGGAAAGGAGTGGTGTGCAATGAAAGTTAACATGTCACGTCACTGTTAACACTCTTGATGTGAAGGTATACCCCATGGCCTTAACATATAATCCTTTTAATGCCCCTTAACACAAGGAAGGAGTGGTGTACAACATAGGTTAACATGCCATGTCACTGTTAACGCCCCAAATGTTAGAGTATACCTCATGGCCTTATTGAGTTATTGGAGATAACTTTTATGCAACTGACTATTGGAGTGACAACACCAGATTTTAACTTAGCCACAGTTTCATATAAATAACAGTATTAATGGCATAACCACGTTAATAAAGTAAGGTTAATCTATGTTACCTTATTAAGGAGGAGAGATGGCTAAGATAGTCATTTTACCACCATTTTAAGATAGCATATCAAGAGCCATAAGTCTAATCTCATAACTTTTACCCTATTTCTTCCTTTTATACCCTTGTGTACAAGATGTAAAGCCTATTGTATTTATAAGTAATACACACTCTTTATCATTCTCCATATGTAACCCCCTTCTTAAGTTTCATTATTAAAACATCATATCAATCCTTCCTTCAATGATGAATCCCAAGTAATCAATCCTTCCTTCATCTTGCTGCATGATCGCCGTCTGTTCCCAGGACCCAACCATAACCCCATCCCTTAACCAACACAATAACCCTCCTTTCACTTCTTTACTCACTATACAAATCAATTACCTATCTTTTCAGCATTAATCAATCAATAAATAATAGGGTCATTCTGGAGGAACCGTTTCTTGGTTCAGAAACGATCAACACACGAAATCTGAAGGGATTGTTGTTATTTTCACATGGGGTCCTGTTCAACACTTTTAATTGAAGGATCACGTCAATCTTTATTCTTCTTGTGGCTGGAATTTTTTTTTTTTTTTCGATTTTCCTAATCCGTAAGTTTGTCTCTTTACTATATAAATTATAAGTTTTTATGTGTTTTATGTAAAGGGGTTTTGAATCTTTGATGATTTTAACCATAAAAAGATGGAAATATTCTAATTCGAATGTTTTTAGGGTATAAAGCATATATGCAGATACATTCAAAGGTTCTTGTAATGGGCCTTTTTGTTTATTAGGTTAGATATTAAGAGTATTAAATTAAAATACTCTTTGTTTACCACTTGCAGCAAGGTTCCATACCCAGTAAATTCACGTAACTATGTGGTAACTGCTTTGTAGATAGTTAAAATCTTCATGTCATTATTAAACTTCCTATGTGAATCAAGAATGTCTTGCATAATAAAAAATGACAGAAAAAATGTATGTTCAAAAACTTCATGTGTGGTTTCACGTGACCATTAAATTTTCCAGGGCATCAACCGTTGATCTTTATCGCTCGATTACAAGAATCCATCTCCAAAATAACGATTGTATGTTTTCTATGTTTGTTTTATGATATTTGTATAGATTTGTTTTGTTTTTTAGATTTATATATTTGGTATTCATCTTCACTCATGTTTTTCAATTAGATGTATGGTATTCATATTCTTAAAATTGGTTGGATTATATGTTGTGAAATATGTTTTCTAGGTAGCTGAAGAAGAAAAGTTGAACTAAGAGTTTGAGAAAGAAGGCCGGAAGCTTCCTCCAAAGCACGAATCACAAACTTGTAAAGTTTAAATAATATTGGTTCAGTAAGTTTAAATAATGCTTTGACAAATTGTTATGTGGGGTGTGGCTGACTAAGAGTTTGCCTGAATGTTTACAGAGTTTGGTACATGTTGCAAGAAAGATGCTTAAAAATGCACATGTTCATTTTACACTTGGTCTAATGTACCAAACAATGGGACAACCACAAAAGGTAGGATCGTGTCCGTTATAAATGTATTTATATGTTATATTTGCACTAAATTAATATGATCGTGTCCGTTATTATGTTATAGGTTACTTCAGATATTGTTATTTTGATTTGGTTAATTGTTCTAGCTCTTAGTGCCGAGGATATTGTTGTGTGCGTTTGTAGAGGAATTGTTGAAACGTAGACTTGGTTATTACCGAAGGCATATACCCTTACAAAATTTACAAACCCGCAGCAACGCGCGGGCACCCCACTAGTTTTATTGGTGTTTATGGCAAAAATCATTTTTTTCCTACCAGTTTTGCTTTTTTTTTTTCCGGTTCTAACCGGTTTTTAGCGGTATCCGTTTCGATTCGGTTCCAGTTTCAATTCGTTTGGTTGGTTTTAGACCGGTTTTTTGTTCGGTTTCGGTTTGGGATTTTTTTAGTCCAAATTTCAAGTGAAACCGATTTGTACCGGTTAAACTGGTTTCGGTTCCCTAACCATTTTTTTGTTCATCTCTACTTTCCAAGGAGTAGACCTAATAAACCCCCTCCATATGCTTTAGAATTTACTAGTAGGGTGTCTGCACGATACAGCAGGAAATACATACACTTTTAAGGGTATGTATGGTTTGGTTAAGTTTGATTATTAACCTCAACCGAAACTAAAACCAAAGTCATTAGTTAATCGATCTTATTAAAAAAATTGGTTACTTGGTTCGGTTTATATAGTTAGATTATCGGTTTTTAGTCCTGTTTAGTTAATTTTGGTTAATAACAAAAACCAAACTTTGGCTAATTTTTTTTGCCTAGAAGTACATGAAAAGGTATAAATACATAAAATCTATACATATAATAAACCAAAGCCATTTTAATGACATGGCACTCAAAGAGAGTATTCTCTTCATTTAGTGTGTCATGTGTCATCCCATGTGGCAAGGGCTTTATTTTAGGAAAATAATAATTTAAAATTTAAAAACAAAATTAGATTTTTATCTTTAATGTTTCCTCCCATAACTATTAAACGTTAATATCTTTTATATACGAGATTTTTTAAAGAAAAAAATTACACCAAATTAACGAGCGTTTTATTATCTTTCAAACGGGTACCATAGCGCTATATAAAAAACGGAGAAAAAACGACTATTTTTTTGTGTGGTTTTGTTCATACAGGAAAAAAACACAAAGTGCTCAGGTTATTCATTAATTATGTATAGGCAAGTCATTAGTTATGTTCAAACCAGTAAATATGAATTTTATTTACAACATGTGCTTGTACATTGTTTTAGGTTAGGTTTTAATATTAGAGTTATACATTGTTTAAGGTTATGCACTAACATTGGAGATACATTGTTAATTGTTTTAGGTTAAGTACTACCCAAAGCTTTCCTGCATGTAACTGTAAAACACATCAGTCTATTTCAGATGTAAAATTGATATTTCAAATTAGACTTCTCAACCCGGGACGCTCCCGGGATATAATCTAGTAGAGGTATAAAAGCTAAAAATATATGAATATATGAATGGTTCTGTTTTGGTTTGGTTGATTTTGGCGAACTAAATGTACAAAAAACAACAACCGATTTTAAGTTAATTCGGTTTTTGGTTAATTCAGTTTTCAATTGCTTTCAATTCAGTTTTCTTGTTTTTGGTTCGGTTTCGGTTAAATGTTCAATTATTGCCCCTAGATATGTATACTATATATAATATATTTGATAGAGGGATTTTAAGATATTCAAAAGTTAAGAGTTAACTTTTGTTTATTTAAATAACAGTTACACATTTTCACTTTATTATAAGCCAACTGGCAACTACCTCTACGAATTGTAAACGAGCATAATTTTTCATACGTTAATACTTTAAAAAAACTATATCATAAAAAACGGACATTTTATTGTTTATAAATTGAGTATAGTATAACAATTCTATTAATTAAAAATATTGATATTTTATGTAATTATTAATATTTAGGGGTGAAAAATAACTAACCCTTTAACCGAAATTGACCAAAAATTGATATGTTACGTGATTAACAATATCCCTTGCCGAAAATTAACCAAAAACCGAGTTAACCTATTATCGGTTTTTTTGTATCCTAAGTTAACTAAAATTAACAAACCAAAACTGAACCATTCATATATTTATATTTTTTATACATCCATTTCATGTATTTATACCTCCATATCATGTACTTCAAAGCAAAAATTTTAACCAAAGTATGGTTTTAGTTATTAACCAAAATTAATAAACCGAACTAAAAACGACAATCTAACCAAATAGACTGAGCCAATTAACCGGTTGGTTAATAAGATCGATAAACCAATAATGTCAATTTTTGTTTTGGTTGAGACTAATAATCGAACTGAACCCAACCATGCACCATTACAAGTGTTTGTGTTCCCCGCTACATCACGCGGGCATGCTGTTATAAATATATGAATGGTTTTATTTCAGTTTGACTGATTTTAGTTAACTAAGTGTACAAAAAGAAAAAGAAAACAATAACCGATTTAAGTTAAATCAGATGTTGGTTAATTCAGTTTTTAATTGATTTTGGTTCAATTTTGTCTTTGTTTTGTTTGACTTTGGTGACCGGTTTAGTCATTGTTTACTCCTAGATATTGTTAATCACGTAGCACATAAAAAACTAATTAAAAAATGGCTCATTATTATGATGTTATTTTTTATTTTATAAAAGTATCAATGTATGAAAAATATATGACTACTTAAAAATAATGGGGGATAGTTTGCATAAAATAAGGAAAGAAGTTTAACTATAATTTAAATAAGTAAATGTTAAGGGATTAAAGTGTAACTAAGATGATATATCAAAATGTAAAAGTGTTTGAATGACTATTTTACCCTCATTTTAGAGTTGTTAATGAAAATAAAGTTTTTAACTTTTGGGTATCTTAAACTACTACTCTCGCATCATGCAGTATAGTGTGTGTGTGTGTGTGTGTGTGAGATCATGAACTCATGAAGCCAGCTGAACATGTCCTTCGTATTTCATAATATATGGTCATGCTTCTATTCTTCTTGCTTCTAGTTTTCCATGCAAGAGGTTTCTATGCTTTAGTTTGCTTCGTTATTCATGAAAGTAATGACTCGTGTACGACCTTATTGAAAGTCATGAGGTTATTCCTCGGCGTTAGTAAACTAGAGGCGGTTCTAATTTTTCCATTTTTTACGTCCTTCAAAGACCTGAGCAAAATAAATCACCATGGGTTGGTGGTACATGAGGTACTTTCTACCTTTGTATCAACGTGAGCGGAGTGATATAGGTGTATTATAAGCTTCTTAGGCATGTATGCGTCTCTTGCCTAACGTATCCTTGTATCTTGAGACAAGGTTGAATTTGCTAGTTTCAAGGCTTTTGTTTGGAAGCTTGGAGATCCAAAGGTGACAGAGCTAAGCATGACCTAACATAGTTACAGTTTATACATAGAGTCTTGTTTAGTATCATGTTTGATAGATTCGTTTGTGAAGGAGTTACCATTGAGCTTTATAGGTTGACCTTTGTACATGTGGTTAACATTTAGCTTGGTAGCTTAGCTTCCTTCTTGGTATGTTGCTTCTTCGTCATATTTAGTTTGATTGTCGCCTTTTTCTTTCCATCGAGTACTTTCGTGTATTGTGAACGCTACTGATTTGATGGCTCCAATCAATATTTTAATGTGATGGCGAGAAAAGGATTATGTCCAAACGTAGACATTAATGCCATCATAGCTTCTCGCCATCTTGCTTCTTGGCTTCTTAGCCGCGAGAAGCAACGGCCTTTGGCGCATGACGTTTATGCATATGGGTTTATACTGTGTGCATTAGTCACGTTCCCTAAATAGGAGAATAACATAAGCCCTGTTTAGTCGTGATGTTATTTGAGGCTTCTTTGCTTCTTCGCTCCCCCGAGGTAGGGTCGGCTCAAGTGTAAGGCTAGTAAAGCCCTAGCTTTGGGCCCCTTTATTTGTTCATGTATATATATATATATATATATATATATATATATATATATATATATATATATATATATATATATATATATAGGTATAGGTTCCTGTACAAAGTACATTTTTCGTACAAAGTGTGAGAAGTCTATATAGTCATTGTGTTTTAAAGTTTGGCTATAATGTTTTTTATTCCTTTTGCATTGATTTATATATTAAAACACCAAATGTTAAAATTTAAAACACAATCAAATGTATTCTAGACATTAAATTTAAAACACACTGATTACTTTCTTCGTATGGTGTTTTAGATTGCATGTCGAGAATACATTAATTTGTGTTTTACATTGTTAATTTTTGTGTTTTTCTATATAATACTATGCCAAAGGAACATAAAACATCGTGCCTAAAATTTAAAACACAATGCCTATATAGACTTCTCACACTTTGTACGAAAAATGCACTTTGTATAGGAACCTCTCCCTATATATATATATATATATATATATATATATATATATATATATATATATATATATATATATATATATATATATATATATATATCATATTGGGCTTGATAGTAGGGAAAAAATAGTGGCCCAGCGTTGTCCTAATACCCAAACCCAATAGAAAGCTAGCTTTGTTTAGATTCCGATTAAAACCAAATACACACGCTAATTAATGCTAATTAAGTATAACATATTTATTTTTATTTTTTTAATAAGAACCATTATTTAATTTTTTTATGATGCTCAAGTTATGACATTCTAAGTGGCTTAAATTTATATATTCGAGACTCCTTTAGCTGCAAATTCACAAATTCTTGGTTTTGTTGATGTAAAATAAAATTTTTTGGTCTTTACTTTTCAAAATCACAGGTCTGTTTTCCATGCACCATTGCTGAAGTTAGCCTTCCAAAATAATGTGATTGTTTTTTTTGGAGTTTTTTTTTGCTGAAATGGTGTATTTTCCAATAATGTTTGTGCTTTTGGTAGATGTCAGAAAGTTGTTTTGGAAGATGGAAGTCCCGCAATCTAAGATTGCGGGAGAGGTACAAGAGGCTGCAGACGTGGACTCAAGGCAGACATGGAAGACTCGAAGGCAGACGTGGAACTGGAAGCACACTTTGGCTGAAATGGTTGGCTGCTGAGCTGGATATGCAGTCCCGCAATCTAAGATTGCTGGAGTCGGCTGTCATTTTGCAAAGGGTGTTTTGGCTCCATGTTGCTGCATGTGTAATAAAATATGAACTCTCGCAATGTGAGATTGCATGAGAGCAGGTTGAATAGTATTTTTGCAGCTGAAGTTGTGAGATTGATTGAGTGCATGTCTTGTAATTAATATGACTTTAGTAGATTGTGTGAGTAGAAGAGAATTGATTCTCTGATTGCAGATAGTATGCATAGTAACCAAGCTAACATCAAATCAAACTTACAATCTGCATGCATTTGCTTGCAATATATATGAACATACATGTTTAGTGAAAGCATAACTATTTTGAACATACACAAAGCAATAAAATTCACAAGTACAAGCATCATCTTAAAAAAAAAAAAAAAAAAAACTATGGCACATTTACACCCGGGTCCAAGAAACAATGAGCTTCTATGGCTGCAGCCAAAACATCGTTCGGCTTATCTGTTCGAAGATGATGTTGGCCATGCCACAGAGCTTGATATTAGGCGGGGCGACCAGGCATTATTTACCGCCATTCGAAAAAATCCGTTAAACCCCAATGTTGAAGAGATGCTTAGAATGGCTGAATTTGGTGGGGTTCTTGATGTTGGATACCTACTTTATGACCGTGGTTTGATAATCGCGTTGGTAGAAAGATGACGTCCAGAGACTCACACGTTTCACCTATCGTTTGGTGAAACGACGGTGACTTTAGAGGACGTGAATGTGCTCTTGGGATTGCGAGTCAACGGTCCACCATTGGCAGGACCAGAGGAAAAATGGTCATCACAAGATCGATTGCAGCTAGTTGGGGGTTTGTTGGGCATAGAGGCGGAGGAGGGAATGTTGATTGGAAATTCTATTAAAACAAGATACCTTTTAGAAAAACTAAAAGAAGTACTTCCCGAAGGGGCATATATGAATCAGATTACACAACATGTTACACAACAAGCACGTTGTGTGGTCTTGATTATTGTGGGTAACACATTGTTTGTTGACTCTTCTAATGGTTTGACATCATTGACATTTTTAAGGCACCTTGAATCGTTAGAAAGATGTGGTCAATATAGTTGGGGGAGTGCTGCATTGGCTTGTTTATACAAAAATATGTGTAAAGCCGTAGTCTCCACTGATAAAACAATTGGAGGACCTATGATTATACTCCAGTTGTGGGCCTGGACACGAATCAGTGTACTATCCCCCAAGTGTTCAACCCGGTTGATCCCTAGAAAACCTTATGGTGCTATGTATGTATTTTCTCCATTACCCTTATAATATATAAAATAATTATTTGTTAAATAAACTAACTCGTTTTTTTATTATTTTTTACAGCTGGAAAGGTAAGCACGGATTAAAGGAAGTTGTCTCGCGGTCGTTAAGACAGATACGATCACAACTACAAAATTTACATGCGGAACATGTATGAGACCGTTTATGTTGTGTTACAAGTAAAACACATTATTAGACTAATAGTGTTTCTTATTAAATTTTTTTGCAACAGTTCATTTGGAGACCCTATGCATAATGCATAGGGATATTGCCGCAAAGTTGCACAGAGGGGAGTGATGGTTGGCGTTCGAATTGCTTTATTGTGTGGTTTTAGGTGGTGGAATACCACCAAGCCAGTAGGGTCCTAAGACAATTTGGATTACGTCAATGGATTCCTGAGGGACCACCCTTTACCCCCGAAGTCCACAACGAACTGCATAAAAAAACGCGTTCTGGGAGACCATACGAATCCTGGTTTGCAAACGTTCATAGCGAGTATGTGCTGTCGTGGAATGACCGCAAAAATAGAATAGTGGGCGGGGAAGAAACGCCATATCCTTCCGTGTATCCCGGTTATATGGAATGGTACTTAGAAAGAACCGTGGGATACATGACCAACCCAATGTCCATCTCGGTATCACAACCGGGTTTCAGAGTTGATGCTGGAATTGCCCAAGTGATGGTATATATATATGACTTTTTTTTTAAATATATATAAGTGTATATTTTAATGATAACTTTTTTAATATTTAAGTATTTGAATTTTATAGATGGAAGGATACACGCATATTCATCGGGAAGTGTCCCAAATCATGGCGACCGTCCCTGCCAACTTTAGCTCCAATATTGGGGTGATTTAAAGCACTGCCGAAACAGTGATGTCACAATTTGGTGTGGGTGATCGTTTGAACTACCCCTCACGGTGCAGACAGAAGTCGTCCTCAAAGAGCGCCTAGGCGAAGGCGGAATCAAAGCCATGTGGAGGTTCAAACAGAAGAAGAAGTGGCAATGGATAGTCAAAATACGCCAATTAATGAATTCTTTGATGATGAAATAGGAATTGATGTTAACTCCTTTTTTGCTCAGTTCGGTACCCCCCAAGATACATCACATCTCCAACCGGGGCCTTCCTTTTCTGGTCAGTTCGGTACCCCCAAGCTACATCACATCTCCAACCGGGGCATTCCCAGATGAACACCGAGCAACAAAACATCATGGAGTCCCTTTTAAACAGTCCATTCAACCCATTTGATGATCAAAGTTTCGTGACACCGACACAGACTAACTTCCCAATGAACCCACCCATCAACACCGGGCAGTCATCAATTGACTATTGGGCCCCAAATCAAGGTAACGAAGGAACATCGTCCAATGTATTCTACACACTAGAACATCATCCATTTCCATTTCATAAGTTTGAAATTCAACATAATACAATTTCATGCAGGATTATTACAAAAACCAGGACCACCACAACTAGGTAGATTACAATATCTACCACCGGTACCACATAGGGGTCGACCCACATTCCGAGCTGGTTGTTCACTTTGAACAATTAGAGTGGACGAAGCTTCCTGAGTGTTATAAGGGGGTGGGGTACACGAGACTCGTGAGGAGTAGGTATGAACCCCCAGAGTGTTGTGGAATGAACCCCCCCTAACATGGATGTGAACGAAATAGCCCCTGTAAAAATAACACTCCCATCATCATCATTCAACAACCTTGCTAACTCAGCATAGTCCATATCATCATACATGGGAGTATCTGGAAGTATTGACGGCCCTGCTTCGTCATCATCACGTGTTGACGCCCCTGCTTCGTCATAATCAACACGTCTCCGCTTCGCGAATTCAAGACGTGAAGGATAATTCACGCGATCTCCTTCGCGAATTGAAGACAACACTGCACTGGCAGTGTTTTGAATGTCTCTAAGTTGTGCAGGAGCGCTTGCCATATACCGAGCCGCTAGACTATGTATCTCGGTATACCCTTCCAGCTGCAATAATATTAAAAAAACAAATATTCAAATAGTTTTTCGCATTATATAGTAATTCATAATTATTAAAGTGATATACAAACCAGTAGTGCGGTAATCGACCCATGATCTCGGGATCCGGTTTGTGGTACCGGATTATTCATCGGGTTGGTGACGTATCCAACCGTGTTTTCCAAATACCAAGTCATTTAATCTGGAGACACGAAAGGAATTATCGTTCGTTCCCCATCCACCTTATTGGCTCTGCGATTATCCCAGGAAGAGATATAGTCGGCATGTTGATATGTCCAGTTTGTGCGTCTTCTCCCGGTACGCTTCATTGCATGCAATTTATGGTGGACTTTAGGGGTAAGGAACCAGATTAAATGTCCCAAATCATGGCGACCGTCCCTGCCGACTTTAGCTCCAATCTTGGGGTGATTCAAAGCACTGCCGAAACAGTGATGTCACAATTTGGTGTAGATGATCGTTTAAATATATAACTCATTATTTTTTATGTTGTTTTATTTAGAATAACAAACGATGATGGAGCACGAGCAGTACCCCCACCCCAGCCACACACACGCACATCATTTTCCAGCAATAAATAAATATTGGTATACTTTTGTTTAATTATTTTGATTTTATTTATTATTATTATTTTTTTTTCGGAAAATGCAATTTTATATATATATATCATAAAGGGTAAATTATTACATAAGGATGGTATTTGGCGGGCAACAAGCTGCGTCACTGCCCATTTCTAAATAG